>OY282594.1:22200296-23606546 GCA_958298965.1 Chrysolina haemoptera
ATTAATGTGGTTTCAGCGTATATTTCCGTATTAGGAAACACCTACATCAACAACAAAATTCAACTTATACAAAGCTGTATCTGAGGAATTTTTCAAAAAATTCTAACAAAAACCAGTTATTGGTGTTTATTCTGACCTGGGAATGGAAAACATATTCATGCACCATCATTACGTCCAGATGTAACTCGATGAGCGTAGTACTGCAGTAACGTCATAGTAGTTAAAACATTTTATATTTCACGCTTCACAAAATGAAAAATAAATGTGATTATTTTTGAATTCATTGCCGACTATACAGGACGAACCAAAAAAATTTGATGGTCCTCATACATTTGTAAATTTTTTCAAGTACTTTGGTGAGATAAATTCACCACTATATTATTATTGACTATCTCCCAGTTGAAAGGATGGTAATTTACGTAACAAGTCCGGAAAATACTGATTTTTTGGACGAGTGGACAAGATTCTAGAGCGAGCCGTAGGCGAGTCCTGGAAGTCTGCGAGTCCAAAAACTCACTGTATATAGTCTGATAGACAAGCCATTATAGCTTTATGCTTTATCCGGTTAACAGATGAGTGAAGGTCTACCTCTATTCCGTCTCTAAGAATTATTTATTCATTATATTCCTTTGTAGAACAAAATTTCGAACATTTTAGTTCTTATTTGTATTAAATATTGAAATTCGAACAGAAGATAGGTACGAACAGAAACATTTTAATTCTTATTTATATTAATATTCATATTAAAATTCGAGCACTTTCTCAAAGAAAAAGCGTCCGGAAGTAGGTAGTTCCCGGATGGTTGCCGAAAAAAATCTATGACGTACATCGTCTCATTTTGCTGGTCGCGGAGGACTATATCAGGCTTATTGGCTTGTATTTACCTGAAAGTGGGGAACGAGTAAATCCAATAAATTCGGCACAACGGACCCAATATCCCTCACACGTAGCTAATAACATAACACTCGTAGTGCGGCGTTATATCTGTAGATATAGGCCGAGACCGCATATGCTGGACTTGCTGACAGCAAATGCGATATGGCTCAGGCGTACAGCGGCAAGCCCTGCATCTAGTACCAGGAGACCCCATACCCATCACGCGACCACGGTAGACCAAGGTGTTGATGACATCATCCTGGCAGGCCATTAGGAATCCCTCTTTCTTGAAGAATACCTTCCTCGATAGTTCTGATGACCAGATCTGACGGAGTTTATGCTGATAGTTGCCGTGGAGAGAGTTTTCAACTGTGGTTACCTATTGGGAGCGGCGTTGCTCCACCCCTAAGTAAGTATACTTCTCCATGGCATCAAGATGATGTAGAATGCTTCCGTGTACGAGCTAGACGTCCTCTACGTAATCTTCACACCGTCCTCTTTTGAGATGAAGTGTGGCATATTTGTCGGTCCCAAACTCCATGCCGATAGCCCCTTTGTACTCTTCCACCACCCTCAAAGATTGATGTAGGTCTTTTTAACCAGAGGCATGAAAATATCCATGTAAAATAGATAGGTGACCTTCAGGCACGTATCTATGGGTCATTCCATAGCAGGGTGAATAATCACAGTGGTGCAATTAGATGATTTTGTTTCTTTTTTTGTTACCTGAATCCTTTCATTGTTACTGAGTCTAGGGTCCTTCCATGGGGGGTAATCATCCTTTCCGAGCATATTTTAAGGTATCATTGAAGCTAAATTACAGTCAATCTAAGAACCCCATGACCCCTCCTCCTCAGGTGAACTTATGCATCCGCTTGCTGGGAGTACCGCAGTTTTTCGTCCGGAATAATCCAGTAAGGCCCTCCGGAGCTCCGACACATCCGGAGGGCGCGCTGTTGCACTGTTGACTTTACCCAAATAGTCACTCCACACGTCCGTGTGGTGACTGATTACTGGGTCCGAAAATCATGTGCCCTGAGTAGACAGAGTGAACCAATTTCTACAATGACCAGAACAACCATTTTAACAGAATGGTTTGGGTAAAGCTTGTGGAGTTCAAAGAGTAAATCTCGATATTATATTATATTAATTTATTTAGAGTAATTTCTCTTCTTTTCGGACGATATTTGTTTCGCCAGGAGCCGAAACTATGACGAAAGTTTGATGGTCGAGAAAGACTATATCAGGCTTATTTGCTTTTATTTGCTTGAGGGTGGATAATGAGTAGTTTAAATATATTCGGCACTTTTCATTCTCTATAACGGACTCGATATCTCCAGTAGCATAAGTCAACACCAGTATCTCGTATACCGAACGAGTGTCGTATATGGTAGTATAACACTCGTAGCGCCGAGTTATGCCTTTGGATATAGGCTGAGACCACATGAGCTTGACAAGCAGACAGCATATGCATTATGGCCTCAGGTGCCCGACGACACGCTCTGCATCTAGTGTCGGGGACCTCTATAGCCATCACGCGACTAAGGTAGACCAGGGTGATGAAAATACTATTCTGGCAGACCATTATGAATCCCTCAACTTCAGCCCACTTTTTTTGATAAGCCAAGGTCTTCAATGATATTGAAGATGACCCAATGCATTGGCTTATCCTTGTGAAGCTGCAGGAGGACCTCAGTCTGCAGCTTTAATGTGAGCTTTTTGCTGAACGGGTGACAGAGTTTGGTTCATCCCGTTCAGTGTCGAAAACGAGACCAAGTTCATCGGCTGCCCGTGTTGCTGCCTTGATAAGGAATGCTCCGATCTCTGCTTTTCGTAGTCACGAACCATGCAGAGAAGGGGATCTGAACTCCTGATAATTTTACAGGCTCCTTCCAAACCTGTTGTCTGGGAAAGCATAACCTTAGAACGGACGATTTCGTTCCTATGAAGTTGTATAATTTTTGCGAGTTTTTACAGCCCCGCTTGAGTCCATTTCATCAATACAAAGGAGTAGAGTTGTTTTCCCGAAAGTTCAAAGTTCTGATGACCAGATCTTTCGGGGTTTATGCTGATTCTTGCCGCGAAGAGAGTTTTTAACTGTGGTTACCTCTTGGGTGCGGGGTTGTTCCACTCCTAGGTAAGTATACGTCTCTCCAGAATCAAGATGATGTAGGATGCTTTTGTCTACCAGCTGCACGTCGTCTCCGTATCCCTCGCATCGACATTTGTCGATCCTAAACTTCATTTTGATAGCATGCTTGTACTCAGTGCAGGATTTATACTCACTTACGCCGGGGGCTAACTATTACGATGCCACCGCGCCGACGCCAAATAATAAATTTCATTTGTCAGTTTCAAAGTACCGCAGCCACATTTGTATTGTAGCGTTTAAGGCACCGCTGACGCTTGATTATTGAATGTTATTGAAGTATCCAGTATACTAACCTAGTCCTTTTGATGCGGTGACTGCGGTCGCTAATTGCGCGTTTGATTCAAAAGGCGACGAGTTAAGAGGCGGCATATTGAAAGCAAGAAGCAATATAATATACTTGTCGCTTAGTCGGCGACGAGTACGAGTACGAGTACTAAAGACTACCTGCTCTGTTTGGACTCTAACTTGACCAGGTCTTATGGCAAAGCCAATCTGCAGGCGCGGGATCAGTTATTCAATGCACCTCCTACTTGACCGGTTAGGTACCGCAAGGCATTTGATCGAATGCAGGATGAGCTCATGCGAAGTGGTATCAAATGCCTTGCGCATTATAATTATTATTGGTATCATTATTTACATTATTACATTATGCAATTCCAGTGATCGTTTAAATATGATTTATACTGGATCTGGATGAAATTATCCTAAATGCGACAGTAGATACTCTACTCCAAATTCAGCAAAAGGCAAAATATTTAAATACATAACGGTAATGGCAATTTTGTCTCACTTTGAAACATGAGTTGCCAGCAATTAGACGGTTATTACGACTACGTGCAATCGATTGTAAATCTATTTCAATTGAGCTACATTAGTTCTTGTTATCGCAACGTATTTGAACTCACAATTAAGCATAACACATGTTTATAGTTGGTGATGATAAGATCGGATGAATGAATGCAGTTGATGTTTGTTTTTGATCTTTCAGCTTTAGCACAGTCGCTGAGGTAAAATATACATTAACTATCTACCCAATAAATCATCATGAAAATGTTACTTTATAAACTTTTAGTAGAGGTCCTATACAATATCGGAAAGTTTTCATCTTGGGTGTGGTGGTTTTATGAGAGGGTGAAGAAAGCTTGCTATATGTTGAGAGAGCATTGCAATTTCTCATCTACTCTCTCGAGGAAGGGATATCAACATAAGCTGTCAATTCGTCGGGCGAGATACCAGGAGGGGCGCGCAGTAGTACGCCTCTCTTATTTATGTGGTATTATCATATCATTGCGTTCCTTGTTGCTTGCGTAGATCTCTGTTCTAGTTGGTGTTTGACTGGTTTCTTTATCTGAAACTTCCTTCAAGTACCATTTGGGATTTTATCACAATTCTGTAGTGTACTGCACTAATAAACAATAAAAAAAGAAAAGAAATGAAATGACTGAAATGGACGCCGTCTGCTGGCCCTACACGCGGCACACACCCTTCTCAGCTGATTCGTTCATCTCCTTGAAGTTCCGGCGTGAAAAATTTTAGGCAGGAATTTATTCTAGAACGACGGAAGTTATCTTCAAATCACTGAGAATCTTCCGTTCACATATAGAGAATATAAGGATTATATGAAATAAATACAGTAGAACTGAGCATATATTACGTATGCAATGCATTTTTGAATTACTGTGCTAGAAATCTGCCTTCAGACGACGATTTCCAATGAGATTAATTTTTTTGTCAGTATCGGAAAGGGTTTCCGTTTCAATGTAACATTATAAAGCGAATATTGGAATTGGACCTGGTATATGATACAGTTTTATAGTGCCGTCGCTCTGAGTCATTTTTTTTCGTGTGATATTTTGCTATCAACTGCATATAGCCATACAAAAAAAAAGACTTCAATATAATTTCTAAATTTATCCAGTCATAGTCAGGGTCAGGTAGACAGGTAATTAAGACCTTCGTGTTTGAGCGACTTATGCTGCTGGTCGTGTAGGTACAAATCTTAACGACTAAATATTTTTTTCTGATGACCTGAGAAAGTGCTAGCTAGGAATCGCAAGTTGAAAGGTGAGACCTCGTTAATCTTTAGCTCGCACAAGTTTCGAATTTTGAGGACTGCCTTTTGTAAAAAACAATTTTAACAATTTTTAAAGTAGTTTAATGTATTCCTTTCCTATTTTTCTCACGTCATGAGACGACGTGAAAAAAATATCAAAATTTATTTTCCCTATTTTTTTTTTCAACATTTTAGTAAAAAATAAACATGAAAATTTGGCCAAAATGTTAGTTTTTCCAAAGGTAATATTTTATTTTTCCACCTTTTGTGAATCAACAAACCAATACCATTCAACTAGAACTGAACATATTATGTATAAATAATATTGAAACCCTTTATTTTTCGTAGCACTGTATGCAGAAATGAACACGAAATATTAGGGGATAATTACACTTATATATACTTAAATATACTTTAACATCTGTCATCAACTTCAAAAACCCAATTTGGTTTTTCATCCTAACTTGTGAAGTTTTCGAGCAATTAGTTTTTTTATCCAACACATGACAGTTATGACTGTCATTATTAATGTCATTTTAGAGAAGTAAACTATCAAATAACACACTAGTGAGTTATAATCCATAAGTCACTGGTGAGTTATGGATTATAACTCACTAGTGTGTTACTTGATAGTTTACTTGTCTAAAATGACATTAATAATGGGTCATAACTGTCATGTGTTGGATAAAACATTGTATGCCACTCATGTGTTATGTTTCACTTTAGAAAGTCACTTTAGAATTTATACCACTTGGCCTGACTGCCTCGTGGTATAAATCTTTCTCGCGTGACTTATTTTCAACATAACACACTAGTACCATAGATGAGCCGCGGCTAAGAGGCGCTATCACATTTGGGACGCTTTTTAGGTTAAAATAGTTAACTGAACTGAACTCAACTCAAAAACGGTTCGTTTTATCGATTTCAAACAAGGACAGGCTTCTAGAAGGCGTTTGATTCTATGTACGTGCTTTAATGGAAATTGAATTTTCAATCCACTTTTTCACAAAAAAATCTTAAAAATGTCCCAAAAATGCAGTTACTTTAAAGCAATTTTTTGGGTAGATGAATGATGAACAATAATTTAAAAAAAAACATTACAACACGTACATAGATCAACGTCCTGTTCTATTTTCTGATTGGTATGAAGAGAAAATTAACTCAGGAGCTATCAGTAATCCTTTCAGTAGCAAAAGCCCGCAAAACAATATAATTAACAGTGATCATCTAAAAAGTACAATGAGATTAATTCTGGGTGTGTTTTCTGCAGGAGTGCATACCATTCAATATCTGATTGTGAAGAATTCTCTAATGAATCAGTCTTATATTTGATCACCAGATCAATAATGTTTTTCAAATAATCGCTATAGAAAAAATGGCTGTGTAGGTAAGCATAAAAGTTTGCTTTATGTTCCACAAGTTTCTAATGAATCATAATGATAACATCAATCAACACAATTTCGTTGCGTCTACAATTTTTTGTGCTAATATGTCCAACGCAAAAACCAAAATATTTTTTATGAAAATCGAACTTCTGAAAGTGAAGGGTTCTGAAGTTGAAATAACCTTTTGCACTTTTTGATGAGGGGTCTACGTGCTCCATGATGGAAACAGATTTAGCGTCTGAACGCAGGCTCCACGGTCTAACAAATCTACTTTCAGTGGACTAATCCAATCGCCGATTATGGAAATGAGCCTGGAGTCTGTAAAATTTCCGGACGGGGTGCTCTTTCTTTCAAAGTGATTTTCAAAGCAGTTTTCACTGAACGCACCATTCACTTCCACGCCCCTCCCATTTGTGGACTTGCTGAAGGAATGAACTTCCATTCTATCTCTTGAGCAAACAGATTTGTTTTCATAATTTCGTGGTCTATATCTTTCAACGATTTTCGGAGTTCTTTGTCAGCTGAATGAAAGTTATCCCGTTATCGCTGATAATCATTTTTTGCTGTCCTCTGCGAGCAATAAACCTTCTAACTGCAAGTAACGCAGAGTCTGTATTGAGCGTTTCTGCCAAATCTATGTGCACCGCAACAATAGAAAAGCATGTGAATATTGATCCAAATCGTTTTTCGTGCCTGCGACCGATAGTAACATCATATGGACCAAAATAATCCACACCAACATAGATGAATGATATCTGTGAAGGTGGCATCGTCAGTCTGAACTTGGGCAGTTGACCCATTTGTGGTATGCTCGCCATGGCTCGTCTCATCCTGCATATGAAACAATATCTTGGAGTAGCTTTCATAGCTTTTCTTGCTTGAATGATCCAGAACTGCCGTATCTCGTTGAGTACCAATTCTGTACCACTATGGCAGGTTTTTATATGGTAGTAGTGAATCAAAATCTTTGTTGCAAAATGTTTGCTGCCCAAAATAATTGGCCTCTTTGTTTCGTCCAAAAGATCGAATGCATTGTCTGTTCTGCCACCAAGTCGAATCAATCCATCAATTAAAATTGGTGTCAGTTGATATAATTTGTTTTCTTGTCTAATATTTTTCCTTTCTTTAGTATTTCAATTTCTTTTTTAAATCAATCTTCCTGAATCTTTCTGAACCAATGATACTCACTTTCTTCTATGTTCTTTCTTTTTTTTTTTGGTTTCATTCGCATATTTTCTGCATAATTTCATAAACTTGAATACTATACTTGTACTTCTTATAAAACTACTCCATTTAGAAAATTTTGTCATATTTGGAAGGAATGATATTTCTTCATATTCGGTAAGTGGAATACATTGTTCTTTCATTTCCAAAATTTGAACTTCAACTTCCTCATTTTCTTCTTTTGGCCAATCCATGTACGGCTTGTATAGAAAATCAGTCCCTTTAAACCACCTATTGTCTATGTTCACAGAAGTAGTGTCACCATCTCTTGTCAACTCATCTGCAACATTGATTTTCGTGGGCGCCCAGTACCAATTCTTGATATCACTATTTTCCTGAATCTTCCCCACCCGGTGAGCCACGAAAGTTTCGATATTTCTTGATTCAGATCTGATCCAACATAGAACTGTTCTTGAATCGGTCCAGAAAAAAATATCCCCAATGATGAGTTCATATTCCTCTTGATGGTGTTAGCCATTCGGCTTGCCATAACTACGGCTTGAAGCTCCAAACGTGGTATTGACATAGGACAAAGCAGCAACTTGACTTTTCGACATAACAAAGGATACGTGAAGTTTCTCACCATCATCAAAGCGAAAGTATCTCACTGACCCAAAGACTTGTTCGCCAGCATCAGCAAATACATGTAACTGTATATTCCATATGCGTGAATTGATAGTTCTTTGCAGGTTATAACATCGCGGAATTCTCAGTTGTTGAACGTTATTCAATTGATCCAACCAATTTCATCGTCCCAGTTTATTTCACTCCTCCAAACATCCTGTAGAAGTATTTTTCCCTTCACCAAATAATGGCCTAAAAATAGACATGATGACTTTCAAAATATCACGTTTTGTTGGATTCTGTTTTCCTGATAAAATATCTTCATTAACTTTGTGAAAATTCAACGGAAAACAAAAGATGTCTTCATTTGGATCCCATTTCAGTCCTAGTATTCTTTCTGATGGTGAAATACGATCATTTGTTGAAGAATCTTCTGAATTTTTAAGTTCACTTGGAATGTTGTTGGGCAGTTCTTTGGAATTACTTGCCCAACCTCTCAACTCAAACCCTCTTTTTGAATGAATCATAATTACTTCCTCTACCAAGCGACTCGCGTCTTCCTCCGTATCCACGCTATCGAGATGGTCGTCCATGTAGTGCTTGTACCTGATGGCTTCGCATGCTTTTGGAAATTTGTTCTTGAATTCTGCAGCATTCTTATTCTCTATAAATTGCGCTGAAAATGGAGAAGATATTGCACCAAAAATCATGGCTTTCATTGCATATACTGAAGGGATCAACTGGTTCTTGTTTTCTCGCCATAAAAATCTTTGGGCTGATTGGTTTTCTCATCTTATTTCCACTTGATGAAATATATCTTTTACATCTGCTGAAAAAGCTATGGAGTTTTGGCGAAATTTCATAAGAATTCTTACCAATGAGTTGAATAAATCAGGACCCTTCAACAATAAATCATTCAAACTGCGCCCTTCCACTTTAGCAGCAGCATCGAATACAAATCTTATCTTGTTAGGTTTGTTTTCATTCGTAACTTCAAAATGCGGAAAATACCATATTCTTTCCTTACATTCTTCCATCTCTTCTTCTGGTACTTTCCTTGAAAAGCCCTTTTCTCAATATTCTTTTATTTTATTTTGATATGCTGAAGCAAATTCTTGATTTTTATCTTGATCTTCTTTTCAATATAAATCAACCTCTGAAGTGCAACAGGTTGCGTATCTGGAAATTCTGGCTCATCTTCTTTCCATAATAACCCTGTTTCCCATCTGTCACCTATTCTTCCCGTTACTTTCTCTATCAAAGCAAGAGCGTGTTCATCTTCCTTGGACATGATTGCTTTTTCTGGAATTTTAACTCCAAGCGATTCTGTTGCGAAAAAATACTTCACCAGATTATGTAATTCGTCGGGCTGTTGCAAATCTTGATGTCTGACATGCAAAACGATATATCATCCATTCTCCTATGGAACTGTAGAACATTTTCATGGATAATCCATCCCAGTTTTGTCCTTGATAAGGCTGGTGAATTCTTCGGACCTTCCACAACTTCTCGACTTGTGATCAAATCCCAGTGATCTTGGCCAATCAGTAACTTCGGAGTTACGTTGGTGTAGCTAGCAAAGTCATTCTTTCTGAGTGTCTCCACTGGTTTTTGAATTTTTGTGCATCCACCGTTTGTATTGGTAAATCCATATTTTTCAAAGTATATACATTTTTGAGTATATACTCTATTCCGTCTTGACCGGCAATAGTGAAACAAACTCTCGTGGACAATACTTCTTTCGTTGTCTCCTTGTCTGTCCATCTGAGGCCCAAACTTCTTACCTCTCCTTTCATTCCTATATGGTGAGCGAATTTTTCATCTATCAATGTCATAGTAGATGCCTCATCAAATAGGGCATAAGTTTGAAATTCGTTACACTGATATTTGATTGTAACTGGGGCAACTCGTAAAAGAATTTCATTGCAAAATGATTTTGTCACATGAGCTACTAATTTTGTTGTATTCTCATCTTCTTGTGGCTTTTCTTCATATGACTTTTCTTCTTGATCATTTTCCATTTGCTTTTTCTCATACCTTTCATTATGTAGAAGCTCATGGTTCACAACCATTCAAACTACATTTTTTTCTTCTAGTACATGCTGGGATTCACGTGAAGATCTCATACATGAAAAGAATATATTGTTTTTCTTAACATGTTTCTATTTATCATCTTGAGATAGTTTCTTAAATTTAATACATTTTTCCAAAATGTGATCTTGCTTACAAAATCCACACCCATTTTCCCCCCTTTTGTTTTCCATAACTTGATCAGTGGTTACCAGAGTGGTATTGTACTTACTCTTCGAAATTTGCTGATAGTGCATTACTTTTTGAGGTAATGAAGCCTGTACATGATTCGCTCTTTCTGCTTCATTCCGAATCCATTCTTGAAAACTTTTCAATGAATATTCAGCTTTTTTTGGAGCAAGCTTCTTTCCCCAGTTTAATTGCATGGAATGAGGCTACTTTTGCAGTAGTTTATTTAGAAGTTGAGGACAGCTCAAATAATTTTGCATGTCCATAACCTCCAAAGTAGCAACCAAATTTTGAAGAACATCCGAAAAATGTGTGAGACTAGAAAAATCGTTACTTTTCACGTGAAGGAGATTTCTTGCTTCATTTACCATAGTTTTAACGATCAGTTCCAGCCTACCAAATCTCGTTGTTAAAATACCCATGATTTCGAGCATCGCCTTTGAGACATTTTGTCAATCTATAAATGTTTTCCTATTCACATAAACCAAGCAATTTTGTTGTAGTGGTATACTGATTCAAGAAATTGGGTCATTCTTTCACATCAGCAGTAAATATTGGCAATTCTTTGTCAATGGTTTGTCTAGCAAAGAGTTTCTTGATATCAATATCATCTATTCCTGGATTTATATGACTTTCATGACTTTTATGCTCATCTGATTCAGTGAAATTAAGTCTGGACATCTGGACCATTATAAACCTGGTTACTTTCCTTCAACCACTTTTGTACTTTACTCTTTTGTGATAACATTTCTTCTGATACCTCTAGATCCCTGTTTCCTCCAAATTCTGTTGAACTAGATGCCGAATCTTCTTCTCTAATGGAGGCTTTTCGAAGAGCCAACTGGCTTTTAATCTTTTTCTCGAATTCTAACCTTTGCTTCTCTTGTTCTACTTTCAACCTATTCATTTGTTGTTCCGCAGCTAAAACTTTGGCCATTTCCTCATCAGCTTTAATTTGAGCTTCTCACCTTTTGCGTCTAATAGTACTAGAGTTAGAGTGCTTAAATAAATGGGACTTACTTTCACTTGATGTGCAGCTTAGATCCATCGATTTATCCCGCGCAAAATCTTCTGCTCACACTGCCAGATGGTGGATCGGATTCTCATAGACTTTTGGGCTTGAAACTGATGACTTGTCTTTCGCTCCAGTCTTCCCAATATCCTCGAATACACTTTTTCCACCGTCTTTGGTAAGCTCATTCTGCTTTCTACTTTTACTTCTAGTCATGATACCGTTACTATCCATATCTTGATTCACTTTTGAGGCTCAAGGACCAGTACAATGTATGAGTGTACGACTTGTCTTACCTTGAAAGAGATATATCTTATTAGATTCGGCTCGAAGGACCAGTACAATGTATGAGTGTACGACTTGTCTTATCTTGAAAGAGATATATCTTATTAGATTAGATTAGCCAAATAACCAGCGATTTTTGCTAATTTTCTTGGGTATTTCTTGCAAAAAATACAATTGTCAACGTGTTTTCTTTAATTGTCAATAATTCTCAAAATTCCCTTTTTTTTTTCAACATCAGCAGTCATCTCCAAGTTAAACATTGAATCATACATATGTGATCAAATAAAACAATATAAAACATGATGTTCAAAATTCAAATGACTAGATAATTCAAATCCTAAACAGTTTCAACAATAATACATCTATTAAATGAAAAAATATAAAATTTGGACAACAACGTTGACAAAAAAAAACAAAACTAGGGTTCAAACTGCCTTAGCCACTCTACTCGAACTTTAGGCTAACAAAAAAAAAATTAAATGACTTTTCAAGTTGCAAAGTCAAAGAAAACAAACAAACTCTACTGGTGAACGTTACAAAAACAAACTCTATACTGATAAATCTACTATACACAGGTGTTTCCTATTCAGCTTCAAAAATTATCTAAATAGAGCCCTCAATTCTATTAAAGGGGTTGCTTTCGTTGTTCTGGGCGAGGAGCTTTTAATTCTATAAGTTCCCCGTCAACACAACTCAGAGGAAATTACAACAAAGAGGCAAGAAGCTGAATTTTTACCCTCAAAATTAAAATATACGCCTGATTTGAACTCAGATTATAAAATAGGTTAGCTATCTAATACACTACGGGGGATTTCTTACTCTACTACCATAATGTCTTTCTCCAGGTTATCTATCCTGTTATCCTAGTATCCTCGTCTTGATGCCACTTTATTTTAGTAATCGCCATTCGTTCGCGATTCTACAACACTTTTAACAAACAGTTTTATTCACTAAATTTCAAATAAAAATACATGTTGACTTTAGAACCAATCGGAGGCATGGTCACACCCCGGCCGCGTTTATCGCCCGTCTCCCAGACTATGTCTCCCAGTCGAGTCCCCGAGAAAAAGCGTTCTACGGGATCCTTACTAAAATTGCTTAGGTGAGCCGTAAGCCAGAAAATGAGGAGTAGAAGCACAATTTGTTCTGAGACATATTATACTTCAGATCGGAATAAATTGATTATATGATCGAAAGTCTTCCTATAGAAATTATTTCTAACGTTTTTGATATAGAGAATCCACCAACCACAAATTTATTTAATAATTGGAAAACTAAACTAATTCAGAGACTTACTGCTGGTGAAGAGAAAAAGTTGGATGTATTACTTCCCAATATTGAAATTGGCGATCATTAACCATCTGAATTTTATCAAGATATGATAGCAATTGTGGGTGGTTCTTCCATGGTTAATCAAGAATTACTCATAAAACTATGGAAACGACATTTAACAAAAATTATCTGTGTAGCATTGGAATATGAAAAAACTTAAAGGAGTCTTCCCAAAACAGCTGGTATGTTCTTTTTCCTCACCAAAAGAATCTAATGATGAATCTTCAAACATTCAACAAAATATTTTGAAATATTTCAATGATTCATCTTCAAAATACAATCAGACATTCGAATTGTCAATACAAAAACATCAAATAGTTATCAACTTAGTTCAATACAAAAACAAATTTGTTCTATGCAACAAAATGTCACATATCATACACGAGATGTTTGTAAATCTTGCAGAAATCAAAAACGTAGTATGATTAGAACTGAATGAATTTTTCTGTTTGTTATTACCATCAACGATTCAATGATTAAGCTCATTTAAGTGAGGTGTCTTCTGCATCATACCTGGAAGAATGATTCATCAAACTAAAAGTGACTGTCATTGCAGCGACACATGACGGTCGATATAATAATTTCATTCGCCGTTTGTCTTTTTTTTTACACAAATAATTAATTTGATTTTCTCGTAGATACGAGAGCTGATATTCCTCTCATTCCACAAAAATACTTTTCTGATTTTTAATATTGATGGCACAAATATGTCTACCTTCGGTAAAAATATTTGAATGTTAATTTAGGATATAACAACCTGGTCAGAAGAATGTGAATATAGTTTTCAATCAGTCAAAAGGGTTTTAGCTGATGCAACCTTTTTAGAACATCCGATAGAAAATGCTGAGCTGTTCTTAACAGTGGATACCCCAAATAGAGCAGTCGGTGCTACCCTAGAACAATTGAAAACAACGGTTATGGATCTGTAACTAGTACTAAGAACTTTAGCATTGTGCACCACTTGGTAGTTTAGTTGAAATATCTGAAACTGGATACATTAATACAGATTTACAAAATATTATTACTTCTGGATGGGTAACAACTCATTCAAAAAATCTGGAAGCGCTTGATTTAGCCAAAAAGTCTGGTATAATAATATAACAATTACTAGGCCATTCGACACATAGACTCCAACCTTTGGACGTGTGTTTTTTCAAACCTCTGAGTTCATTTTATATTCAGGCTGCAGAAATTTAGTTGAGAGCTAATCGTGGCCGAACAATAAGTCAGTTTCAAATGTCACAGCTTCTTGGCGAAGTCTATGGAAAAGCAGCAACCATGGCTATTGCTGAAAATTGCTTTAAAAGCACAGGATGCTGGCCTGTTGACCGGAGTGTTTTCGGGGTTGACAGGTTCGCAGCTTCAGAGTATTTACTACCGAAACTACTTCCAATAGCAAACCCCGATGTGTGTAAAACTGTGAAACTTCAAATACGAGTATTGCAGTTGGCTTCTAAAGCAGATTTAACACCACCACAAGTAGGTATCTCTAAAAACTACAAAGGAGCACAACAAGCTGTCGAATTAGCATCCACTCCTTATAAAGATCAACTAGAAGAAGCAAAGGCAAAAAAGAGAAAAAAATCTACAGCCAAAGTAAAAAGAGTTATAACAACCGATAGTGCCGGTATGCCCAAGAAGAAACGCAAGTCGCTGAATCCAAAAAAACCTGCAGAAGTTTCAACAAAAGACGAACCACCCTTGCGGGGCAAACGGAAACAGTTAAAAAGGGAGGCAGCTTCAAGAAGCACAATAATTTTTTTGGATGATGAAAACTTGCTGAAGATAGTTCTGATGATACCTGGTGTCTGTATTGTTTCGAACCGTATTAATCATGGAAAACGTGGTTTCATTGCATGAAGTGCAGACAATGGGCTCATATGGAGTGTGATGGTTTAACACCAAATGTAAAAACTTATATATGTGAGATATGTAGTTAAATCGCTCACTTTTGATATTTAATCAATCTGGTTACATTCAAACCCGTGTACAAATTCAGTTTTCGCTATTTCATACATATTTAGAATAAAATTTGTTTGAACTGTTAAGGCCATTTCATTTCTATTTTACGATTTGAGAGATAGGTCGGTAAGATTTAGAAAACTATGTTCCTAATTCGTACCGAATGCAGTGCCTGTGCATTTTATCAATTACGTGAAAATGTTCCTTTTGGATGACAAAGAAGTCAATACATGAAGGTTACGCTATATATCACAAACACTTTGAATTATCTGCCAAATTAAACGAAAAATCAAATAACATGTCTAATGTGGTACGAATTGGGCAACCTCCCCCTAAATACCGATATAACATATTGGGCGAAAACATGTCTGAGTCAATCTACAAAAATATACCAGATCTTCTTTAGGAAGTTTTGAATTTCCCGAATGTTGTTTCGAGCACATTCACATAAATTTGGTAGGACTTTGCCAATTTCAGGTGGATATCGATATCTTCTGACCATCGTAGATCGTTTCATCATCATGAGACACCTTTTTCACCTTTTCTTCCACTTGACCTAGAAACTTGCGACTATGTTTTCGTCATGTTAGAAGTCAAACGATCTAAATTATCACCTCCTTATGAGGGCCCCTATAAGATAGAACGTCGCTTTAATAAAATGATACACTACAAGAAAAATAACTCACTCATTACTGTGAGCATTGATCGAACAAAACCGACATATATCTTCCAAGAATCTCCAGTGCAACCAACAAAGAAATATCTTAAAAGTAAGGTTTAAAATCAATTAGTTTTCGTTTTTGCTATCCTTTTCTTCAGTAATATTGTGATGGTATATCTTCCTCTGAACTATTATAAACGATTATGTACTTTGGAATCATGTGTGATTGATAGAGAATTGGCAAAATTATACACTTTTTCGAAAAGTCACTGATTGATTATAATACTAAAATCTATTTTCTGAAAAAATATATCCACAACTCACATATCAGTTGTGATAATACCATTGAAATTATATCTCAATCACAATGACCCAGAACCAATCAGTCCTAACCACTTTTCATTCCAAGGGTTTCGACTTGGGGAAAATAGCCTTATAACCAGGAAAGAGTAGACAATAGCTGAAGAACTGGGTGATCTATATTGGCGTCTTTGGATCACAGTATTCCGTCCAACAAACATTGAAAAAAAAAATACATTCCACTACGAAATATAAAGGTAATAATAAGATATGTTGTTATAAATGTTTATGAGAACATAATAAAAAATGTATGGTCGATGGATAAGGTAGCTGAAGTATTTCCTGACAAAGTGAGCGTTATACCGAGTAAATCAAGTAGCAAAAAAAATTACACTAGACCAGTATCCAATATATTTTTCCAACTTATAGGTGAAGATCACAGCTATTCTCGTGGGGACAAATTAGTTATGTGGGAATAGCGGTGAAATCGCTCGTTTTAAAGACTAACCCATTTTTGTGGTATATCAAAATGGGACTTATGCAGGTCGATTTCTTATGTTATTCCACTCATGGAATAGAAATCTACGACACGCCAACGTGATCGTGACAAAAGTTATATGAAAAGAACGAAAAAAATTGGAATATTCCAAAAATCAAAATAAAGGAGCTATAACCAGTACAATAGAAATATTTCAAAAATTATTTCAGTGTTCGGAAGGCCTATTCACCTACTTTGAAAAAGCCCCCAAAACTGCGCAATTTCCCAAGCAACATTTATTGTCGATTATGTATAGATTCTATTCTCGATAATAAATTGGCTTAGCAATTTGAACACGACGAATACGAGGACCGCATGGCTCTTCGGTTCGCCACCGCTAAATATGTTGCGCTATGCAGTTAAAGTAGTATTCAACTCTGATATTTTGTTTTATTTATGCTTCGGTGTTCATTTTTGAAAGACTTTTATTATTGGAATAATGAAAATATTCAGGGAGGAAAGCCATGCTACTGTTCATTCAAATTAGAAAAAAAATTACTGCAATTCACGAATAAGCTGAAATTTTGGAAAAACATATTTGCTTTGGATTCTCTCAATTCCATGCATTTCATGCACTCAAGAATGCGATTAAACTAGTTGATTTTTCAAAATTGAGAAAAAATCGGCTTGGGACATATATTCGAAAAAATGCAAAAATGCAAAATGCTTTGGTTCATTTCGGTCACGGCAGTTTAAGCAAGAGCAAGAAAGTTGCCAGAAAGTTTGTCTTTCAATTATATGTAGTAGGTAATTGTGAAAATCTGAATGAGGGTAGGTTGATTTTGCCAAAAAATTCAAAAAGGTCTGCCGAAGAGATACCACCTACAGAAGATAATAATAATAATAATAATAATAATTCGACCCTGAACGGGCAAACCCAAACTCTGTCACTGAGTTGGAACCCGTTCAGCAAAAAGCTCACATCAAAGCTGCGGAGACTGAGGTCCTCCTGCAGCTGCACAAGGATAAGCCAATGCATGGGGTCTTCTTCAAGAACATTGAAGACCTTGGCTTATCCAAAAACTTGACCTTTGCTTTCCTCAGGTCAAGTGAGCTGAAGTCGGAGACCGAGGGATTCATAATGGCTTGCCAGGGTGGTGTCTTCAACACCCTGGTCTACCGTAGCCGCGTGATGGGTATAAAGATCCCCAACACTAGATGCAGAGCGTGTCGTGGGGCGCCTGAGACCCTTATGCATTTGCTTTCAGCATGTCCAGCATATGCGGTCTCAGCCACAGGCATAACGCGGCTCTACGAGTGTATGGTAGTACGAGTGTACTACCATCTACGACACTCGTACGATATAGACGAGACACCGGTGTTGCCTTATGTTCCGGGGGATATTGAGTCCGTTGTGGAGAATGAGAAGTGCCGAATATTGGAACTACTCATTTCCCACCCTCAGGCAAATACAAGCCAATAAGCCTGATGCAGTCCTCCTCGACCATCAGAGTAAGACGATTCTCGTCATGGAGTTTTCAGCTCCTAGTGAAACGAACATCGTCCGAAAAGGGGAGGAGAAACGGACTAAATATCGAGACTTACTCTTTGAACTCCGCAGGCTCTACCCAAACCATTCTGGTAAAATGGCGGTTCTGATTATAGGGGTCCTTGATGGAATGATAGACACACTGCTCTCAAACTTAAAAATCATACCGGCTTGCCGTAATATGGCAGAAATCTTAGCCGGACGAATGCAGAAGGCCGTCATCCTTGGTTCACTGCGTCTGCTCAGGGCACATGATTCTCGGACCCAGTAATCGCTTACCCCTCGGACGTGGGGAGTGGTTATCTGCGCTCCGGGGCGACTTACTGATTTTTGGTGGCATATTTACTTTTCAGCCGTAGGAAAACCCTGAAAACCTAAGATAGTGTTTGAATTTTTTTTTGTTTCTATAGGTGCTATTATCAAGTATAGGTTTGGATTAATAGTTATATTACATACTTACAGAATCAGCTGGATCCAGAGGACTATGGATGGCAAAAAGAGAAAGACAATGTCTCAATGTTAACATTAATGAGTCTGCCGCAAATTCCTGCCAATTTCAGAAAAATCATAGATCTATGCAAGAAAGAAAGAGTGTTCTGTGTGGATGACTCTATGTTCCAGTGAAGAAACTGTATATGTGGAAAATAGCGAAGACTGAATAATTACATAATTAAAAATATTTGCGAAATCATCTCCAATAAGTCTATACCTATAAGAGCTGACTCGAGAAAAATTATAATTAAATACATATTTCTTGTGAATAACCCCTTTCCGTAACACCGTGTAAATTTTTAACGAATGTTGTCCAAATACCAACAAAAATTAGGATCTTTAGTTCAATCAGTTTTCTTCCACAACTATTTTCAAATTTACAAGTATTATGTGTTTTACTTGATGCCGGGCGACACTCGGCTACGAATATGGTATCGCGGACGGAATGTTTCGTCGGCTTCAAATGGCTGCAACCAACTTATTATTGAGAATAGATCGATACATTAGTGACACGAAATGTTGCTTAGGAAATTTCGCAGTTTTTGGTGAGAAAATAATTTCAGTTGGATGAATCATCATTGACTTCTAGCGTATTGAAAATATATTATTTCATTGGAAATTCAATCTCAGCATAAAATGATGCTTATTATTGGAAAATTATTATTATATTTTGGTGGAATTTTTGATGACTCGTTTCCAAGTAGGTGAATAGGCCTTTCGAACAGTGAAATAATTTTTTGAATAGCTCCATTCCTTCATTTTGATTTCTGGAATATTCCAATTTTTTTCACGACCACGCTGGCGTGTCGTAAATTCCCATTCCATGTGTGGAATGATATAAGAAATCGACCTGGTTAGGTCCCATTTTGATAAACCGCAAAAATGAGTCTTTGAAAGATAATCCATCGCTCCCACCGAACTAAATGTTGATGCTGAATTATGACTACTTTGTACTTGAGTAGGGCCGTAACTGTAGGGCTGATCTGAATGATATTAGCTATCTGAGGTTTTATTATTGTTAGGGGGTGCAAACTTACATGTTCGCCCAGCTCTGTACTTGAGCCAGTATGTTGAAAGGTGAGTTCCCTGCAATCTTACCGCTTCATAAGCTGCAAAAAAACAATAAAAAACCTACAACCTCTGATGTAGTTGTTTTTAAGCAAGTACTATAATGGAGATAATGCCTGTATATGTATAACATTCTAGCTAGAACATCATGTGTACTTCATATACTCCTTCCATCTCAAAATTTTTGTCTATTGATTTTGCTTTCAACTTAATATACTGAATAAATAGGTTGTCATCCAACCTCAACAACAATAACGTTTGTCTCACACGTGAGACGAATATAATGATTCGATAATGGAAAATACTGATTCATCAATCATCATCAGAAAGGCGTGAATGAAGAAAGGAAATAATAACATCTTACTGCTTTGCTAATATAACTGACTAGAAAATGTATTTTCTCGGAACTGTCACCGATGATATTCTGTATTACTGTGGAAGAGTTTTGTAGGTTGTAGTAATTGCCTCTGAAATGAATAATTCCTCTTCTGGGAACGATAAAGAAAAGTAATCCCGTGAAAGTGCTTCGAATGAGAATAAACATAAAGAGAAAAACAAGTGGATAATTAATGTTACTCCACGAGTTGAACCACATCCAACCAGAGTAGGTAATCCTTGATTTTGAAATGTATAAGATACACACAATTCAAGGAGCTAGATTTTGCATTAGTCCGGTCAATTAACTGACAATAGAAAACTCAAGTATTAATTCAATCTGTGTCAATAATCAATCTCCTGTGGGCTGATTAATCAGATTTGAGTAACAAATTTTCTTACGATTTAATTATTATTATTATTGATGTTATTATTGTTTTCACTATTACTTTCATTACTATTATAATAAAAAAATTTCACATGTCAAATTGATCTGGCTTTTTGGGATTATTTGTCTTTAAGTACCTATATTACATATGTTTGCCAAATTTCAGAATATTCGGATGATCTGGAATTGGGTGAAAATACAATTTAAAAATTCACATTATTATTATTATTATTATTATTATTATTATTATTATTAGTGAAATCGTGTTTTTTCAGGAAAGATGCCCATATAGATGAACTTGAAAAGCAAAACCTTATCTGGATACTAAATTTGATCCAAATCGTTGAAGCATTTTTCAAGATACAAAAATTCAAATTATTATTTTTTAAAAAATTCATGGCTTGGTAGGGGGCCGCTAGCCTTCAGCCAGACCCTGACTGTCTTATTTGGATGGCCTTCAAGGACAACTATAAAAAATTTCGTAGTGCCTCAAGAACCTACCCAACATTGTTCACCAGCTCTCCTACTATTAGATGAGAGTCGTCCATTTAGAAAGATTAGAGCCATACGAGGGGGAAACAACTCGTTCATTAGGTGTACATAATAATATTTTCATTACTCCATTACTCATTTTGTCTCGAGCATTAGACCACTTGGACATTACAGATTTACGATTGAAAACGTTCACATAAATAATTTACGCTAATCAAAATAGTCAAATTATCTATCATGCCCCTACAATAATTTTTCAAGGAATAACCAGTCCCCTAAAACTTTTTTCATTATTTTTCTTAAAAGTAATTATTCATTAGGTGTACAAAAAATGACTAGTTGTTTCCCCCTCGAAGCCATATCATGGTGAAGTGGTGGTTTTTTATTGGGAAAATCAAAATTAGAGAGGGGACAATGTTACAAAACGCCCTACGCCACTGCATGATGACTTCTGAGAATAAGCCTGTTTTCTCTAAAGATATAAAAAAGTTCCGTCAGAGGCAGCATTTGTTATAATTAAAATAAATACATTAATAAAATGAATAAAGAATATTAAAAAAAAATTGAAAAATAAATTATCATGTCTACCAAACATACACTTCTGACAGTCGATAATAACAAGATGGTATCGAATTTGTGTCGTTATCAAACATCAATTTGACACGAAAAAGTGTTTGGAGTGTATTCATTTATCGCGAAGAACCGATTTAAAAATCGAAATAGTTATGTACCTAACAAGTGCGAAAAGACATTTTCCGTAAGAGTTAGGTACAATAATTTTCTTACGAGTGTTTTTGTCCATCTTATTTATGAAAAAACAAGGTTTTTAAAGTTTTTAGAATAATGCTACAAAATGAATAATAAGACAGAATAGTTACATAGATCATTTATATAGTTAGTCCTGAATATCCTCATTTTCAACAATACAAAAATCGTGCGGAGAAGTAAAAATCGTACGGAAAAGTGAAAATCGTACGGAAAAGTGAAAATCGCACGGAAAAGTACAACTTTCAAAACGAAAAATCATAGGAAAAGATTTAAAAACATACTTATGTGTGTACGAAAAATTTCATTATTCCGAATGGTCCAACAATAAAAAATCCAAATCCGTCAGCGACTGTCTCAAAGGTTAGCAACTGTTCATTTTATGAGGTTATGATCTAGTTAATATTCCGTTTATCGGGACCTACAGGCTATCAAAAAAATTCACTTACGTGTTTTGGTCTCATGAACAAAAAATCCAAATGAAATTTTTGGCGGTATGGAATAATTTTGGAGATACTGCCCTATTTTGAATAATGACTTAGCATTCCGAGTGTACGTTCCTACCAAGAAAAACACACTTTATTCATGTTTCTTTTCATCAACCTAATGTATACACTGGAATACACTCGTTTCACACTTTTTTATTCATTTGCAAACATCACTTTTTACTAATAAAGTAGACTTTATTATGACAACAAATATAACCACAAATTCTATAAAGGCGCGTATAGACCTGCGAGCTGAGCGGCTCATGAGCCGCTCATGAGCCGCTCGCGGAAGAACTGGATGCCCGAGCTTCGTGCGAGCACAATGTGAGCCGACAGTGCTCGCGAGCAAATCTACAGCGCGAATTTTCAGTTTATTGAAGATGTTGGAACAAGAAACTATGTTTGCTGCGATGGTAGCAGGTGGTGCATGTATGTTAATGGCCAATTTGAATAAAAAAAAAACTCGCCGGTGTTGGCGCACTGACCTATATAAAAAACGGAATGGAGCTGAGTTGATGTTGGACCTGAAGTTCCAAAGCGTTGCTGGACAATATAAAAATTTTACAAGAATGACGCCTACTGATTTTGAAAATGTACTGGGAAAAATAGCACACAATATATCAAAACAGGAAACGTATCTTCGTTCTCCTATTTCGGCCCAGGACAGGTTAGTTTTTTATGATTGATTATTTCTCAATACTTGTAAATATTTACAACCACTTCACTGTTTGGAACCTTTGGCGTAGTAATGAATATACTGGAGTTTTGTTGGGTTAAAACTCCAGTCAGTATATTATAAATATTTACTTCAATTATTTTTATGTGAAAAATATCCAGTGAAACGAATATGTCAAACGGTTTGCCATAGCTAAAAATCAAAGTTTCTTTCATTCACTAACGAAAACCTACCTTTGCCAGTAGTGCAACTTTTCTTTTCCTCGCTTTTTTCTCTTCTATATGATCCTAACAAAGAAATCATTTTCTTTTTACATTCTTCTGCGGGCCTGTTCACTGCATTACCGATCTCTCGCCAAGCATCCTCTTTTAAATTTTTTTTAAAGTGATTTTCATTCTTGGGGTCCCATAAAATAGAATATGCACTATATGTTTCTATCAGCGAGATTATCTCTTCAGCTGTCCAGGCTGCCATACTAGCACGTCCACCGTCCACACTTGCGAGCACGCCTTTCTGCCGTACAAATTGACACTGAGCCATCCCTTTGTGCTCGCCGAAAAAACCGACTCCAGGTGGCTCGCAGCGAGCGGCTCAAGATCGGCTCGAAGTGCGCTCAGTACCCCGTACACACTGGCGACACTTTTCATGTGAGCGGCTCATGAGCCGCTCGGCTCGCAGGTGTATACGCGCCTTAATGTAGAGAATTTTCGTTCTTGGCGAAAATTATCTCTCTCTCTGATCATTTATTTCATTTTCTGGTGCAATATGGACATGCTCCGTTGCGGGAAATGCGTTCGCCATCCGGGCTTTAACCGGCGGGCTTTAACCGGTGTAGACAACGTCTTGCTCTAGGCAATACTACATCCCTATTATTTTAATTGGTATGGCACGTCAACAACGGCGGACATTCGTCACAAACATATATCTCATTCATACAAGTGTTCTGGCTAGGCTTTGTTACTAACTCCATACGCCACCTTAGAAGCAGCACTGTTAATTATTAACGCCACAGTGAATCGTAGAGAATTATCCCCAGCCAGCAACAAGACTCAATCACTCAGATTTACATTTGAAACTGCAAAAATATTGTCCTGCCTGGGGATCGAGCCCGCGACCTTTCGATTACGACGCTACCACTGCGCCTGTTCAAATACACACCTATAAAAGGATACCTATTTAAATATATCCAGCAAGAAGGGCCAGCACAATGTTCAAAATCTTGTCCTTTGGTTGGCTTTAAAGAAAATATCTTATTTTTTTTTGAAAATCTTATATTTTTCGTCTTGAAATCTTAAAAAGAATTTTTTTCTCCCCTTTCTTTACATTTCACCTTCACAACCATCATTCACTTTTTTTTTTTCACCAAAAACCATGAACTTGACATTGACAAAGTAGTAAAAAAAATGACATTGACAAACAGAAACGGAAATAATATACAAGGTCTTAAAATATAAATATCTTAAAGTAATTCCAACATTTCTCCTCCCAATAACTTTTCTTCAGGATAAGTTACTCTCTTCTAGAAGATCTACGTGGCACAGCTTGTTGACTGGTCTTCTGTATGTTCCACACTTCGTCTTGATATCGACTATACGAAAAATTTTATCCTTACCAGGATAAACTGCAACAATTCTGCCAAGGAGCCAATTGTTGCGTGGCATTCTTTCATCCATGATAATCACCAAATCATTTTCTTGAAGATTTTTCTGTTCTTGGAACCATTTCGTTCTTTTGGTCAGAGTTGGCAAATACTCACGAACCCAACGCTTCCAAAATTGGTCTGCTAATTGTTGTGATGTATGCCATTGTTTTTTCAAACACACTTTCGGTTCGAAAACTCCTGGAGTTTTTACTATACTGAACGTCCCAATGAGAAAATTATTGGGCTTTAAACTTTCTGGGTCCTCTTCACTGGAGGAAACATATGTTAATGGGCGGCTGTTAACAATATGTTCTGCTTCCAATAGAACAGTCTGAAGAACTTCTGGTCTTGGGGATTTCTCTTTCAAAATTATTTTCAATGAATTTTTCACAGACCTTATCAATCTTTCCCATGCTCCTCCCATGTTGGGACTGGCTGGTGGTATGAACTTCCATGTTATCTCCTGCGACAGAAATTGCTTCTCTATAGTGTCTGTGTCTATTTCTTTCAATTGCTTTCGGAGTTCTTTATCGGCTGATTTCAAATTGGTTCCATTGTCGCTCCAAATGGTCATGGGTTGTCCTCGGCGTGCAAAAAATCTTCTAAGAGCTAAAATAGTTGAGATAGTAGACAATGATTCAGCAAGTTCTATATGTACTGCTCTAATAAACAGGCATGTGAATAAAACACCATATCTTTTTTCTTTTTTTCTTCCAATACTAACGTTTAGAGGTCCGAAAAAATCCATTCCTACAAACGTGAAAGGTTCAAAGGTTTCGTCAATCGATCTCTCGGTATCTGACCCATTTCAGGATAAGCAGGTTTTGCTCTCTTGATTTTACAAAGGTTGCAATTCCTCAGAATTTTTGTAATCAGTCTTCGGGCTCCAATTTCTGCCGTAGTTCATTTAACACCAGTTGAAGTCCAGCATGGTTGAATTTCACGTGATAATATTCCACAAGAAGTGAAGTAAATAGATGTTTATCCAGAATAAGTGGATGTTTCGTTTCTTCTTCAAGTTCTGGAGAAGAGTCTGTCCTTCCTCTCATTCGAATCAAACCTTTTTCAATCATTGGAGACAGTTGAAAAAGTTTACTTGTTTTCTCCAACCTTCTGTTATTTTCTAAATCTGCTATTTCTTTTCCAAAATGTATTTTCTGTACTTCCATACACCACCATTTTTCAGCTTTTTGTAATTCTTCCACTTTCAAATTTCCCTTTGAAATTTTTTCACCATTTTTTTTGACTTTCAGGTACATCACGAATCTATAAACATAGGCAGTTGATCTTATCAGCTTAGTCCAGGATGAAAAATGACTAATATTTGGTAGATACGTGCACACTTCTTTTCCAACACCTAGTAAAGTTCTATGTATCTTCAATTCCAGGTTTTCTATACACTTTTCAGTAATTTTTTCTTCTTTTGGCCAATATTCTTTCGATAGGTATAGAAATTCAGGTCCTCTAAACCATCTGCTACTGCTTGATAAATCAATACTCTTTGTGTTCCTAGTTCCTTCATCAGCAACATTCAGATTTGTAGGTACCCAATTCCATTCATCAACATGGGTGCTCTCTTGAATTTCTCCTACTCTGTGTGCTACATACATTTTGTAATTCCTAGCTTCTGATCGTAACCAACACAAAACAGTTTTTGAATCAGTCCAAAAATATGTTTTTGATACCTCTACAGTGTGTTCTGTTCTTATTGTTTTTGCAAGTCTACTTGCAATCACTGCTGCTTGGAGTTCCATTCTTGGAACTGAAGTGGGTGATAAGGGGGCTACTTGTGTTCTTGCCATAACCATTGAAACATGTACTTCATCTTCTTTCGAGATCCTCCAATCCTCACAAAATAAATGTAGTTCATTTGAAGCATCCCTCCACTTATTCAGGTTATAACATCTTGGTATCTCCAGTTTTTCAATAAGTCCAAAGCATTCTACCCATATTTTCCATTTATTGTAAATTTCTTCTGAAATTTCTTCATCCCAGTCCAATTTTCTTCTCCAAACATCCTGTAGCAATATTTTTGCTCTCACTGTAAAATATCCCAATAATCCTAGGGGGTCAAAAATTGACATTACTATTTTTAGCATTTCTCTTTTTGTGGGTATCTTTCTACCGATCAATAAATCTTTATTCAATTTATGAAATTTCATTGAGAAAGCTAGTTTGTCTTTTTTAGGGTTCCATACCATTCCTAAAATCCTTTGTGATTCTCCCTCGTTTCCAAAAATCTTCTCACTACTTCTCAGTTCACTCACTTGGAATACTCGAAAATATTTCTTCATCATTTGTTATCCAATTTCTGAGTTTGAAACCTCCGTTTTCGTGTATCATGATAACTTCTTGAATCAGTTGTTTTGCTTCTTCTCTAGTTTCCACACTATCTAAATAATCATCCATGTAATGACGTTTGATGATTCCAGTGACTGCTCTTGGATACTCTTGTTGAAACTCCAGTGCATTTTGATTTTTCACGTACTGAGCTGAGTAAGGTGAACATATGGCTCCAAAAATCATTACCTGCATGGTATATGTTTCCAAATTTCCGGTCTCTTCGTTTCTCCAAAGGAATCTTTGAGCAGATTGATCTGCTTTTCTGATATATATATCTGATGAAACATTTCTGAGATATCAGCTGAAAATGCGAAATATTTCTCCCTAAATTTCCATATTATTCCAACTAGAGAATTGTACAGATCAGGCCCTTTCAACAAAAAATCATTTAAACTTTTACCTTCAGCTTTGGATGATGAACAATTTGATTTGAACTCTCTCCCCCTTATGAAATGAACGAGGAGTCTTGGAAATGGTCTTCGACTTTTGAGGTCTGTACGGTAAAATTGCGTCCAACCGTATCCTCAATTTCCTGTTAAGGTAGCGTTCTGCTGGTGATTTTCCACAGGTAAGTGGAGTAGCCCTGTAAAGAAAGAGAATGTTCTGTACCTCATCCTGAATGGACCTATTATCACTGGAAATTGCCTTCAACCGATTTTTTAAAGTTTGGAGTCTGGAATTCTATACTTTGAAATATTGAGGCATTGTCTGATACAATAACTTGTGGATAACCATGCATAGAAAAAACATTTTCTAGAAGGGAAATGGTACTATAACTTCTCGGTGCATCCCTCGATATTCTCACTTCAGTCCATTTGGATCTGGCATCCATGCATATCAGGAAATAACGGTTTTCGAACGGACCTGCATTATCGATGTGAATCCGTTCCCAATTCTGTTCAGGAGGATCCCACGGATGGACAGGTATCACTGTCTATATTTAGCCAATAAACATAACGACGTGCGAGCTGTTTCATCTTAGTTATATCCAAACGAGTCACATGTAGTTTGTCAAGGATTCTGGAACGTAGGGAAATTGGAATGACAACCCTATCTTTTCGAAAAATTATACCGTCAACTAATGTGAATTCGGCATCTTTTGCAGATGAAAACAGACTATCGAGAATCTGTTTCAAGTTTCGATCTTTTTCAGTTTCTGTTCTGATCATACTCGAAGTGATCTCACTGTTTGAAATTTGAAACACAACTTGATCGCAGTATTCATTCAGTTCGTCACCTATTAGTTCATCTGAAGAAATATTCAGTTGCTTCACTGGAGCTCGAGACAAACAATCTACGTTTTGATTATCCTGTCCTTTTTTGAATTTGACAGAATAATGGAATCCCGACAGAAAAGAAGCATATCGAATAAGGCGCGATGAAGTCATGTAGCGCCTTGTATAAGGGTACAGTATCCTTGATAATGGTTCGTTATCAGTGATTAAAAGAAAATGAGTACCAAATAAGTACATGTAGAAATGGGTGACACCAAAAATAATTGCAAGAGCCTCTCTGCCCACCTGACTATAATTTTTATCTGAATCTGTGAACAAACGGGAAGCATACGCGATAGGTTTTTCGAAACCTTCAATGGTATGACTTAAAACTGCAACAACACCATACGGGCTTGCGTCCGTCAGTACTCTGTCACTGCAAAGTTCAGTTTTGATCTTCAGGAAAGCAACTTCACAATTTGCTGACCATCTCCAGGGTTGATTTTTTTTTCATTAAACAGCGAAGCGAGTAGGACATCGTTGAAAAACGTGGTATAAACCGAGAATAGTAAGTGACAAGTCCTAGAAATCGTTTGATGTCATCAACATTTGAAGGTCGTGGTAGATTTTGAACGGCATGCATCTTTGCTGGAGACTTGCTTATCATGTTATATTCAACGATATGACCAAGATATTCAATCTTCTGCACGAAAAATGAACATTTTTGTTTGTTGAGATGAATATTGCACTTGTATAGTCTATTGAGGCATTCTTCAAGATTATGAGCACACTCATCGAACGTTGTACCATGAACAACAATGTCATCGAAATAAGCTTCAGTTTTTTTGAGTCCCTTTAGAATTTGAGACAGAATTCTATTAAACTCAGCTGGAGCAGTCTTGATCCCAAAACTTAGACGATTTATACGATAGTTTCCTCGATGTGTTGATATAGTTTGAATTATACTGCTATTCTCATCGACTTTAAGATGTAGGTATGCTTTAAAAAGGTCTAGTTTACAGAAGTACTGCGATTTGCGAAGACTGTTCAACACATCGTCAATTCTTCGAATGGGGGTATTTGCCTGAACAATTCGTTCATTAATGCCAAATTTAGAATCTACACACAAACGTACCCCTCCATCAGCTTTCAGAATGACCACAAGTGGAGAACCCCAGTCTGTAACAGAAACTAAAGTTATTATGCCGTCGGCTTCTAATGAGTCCAATTCTTTCTCCACTTGTTCTCGAAGCGCGTACGGAACATCACGCTCTCTAGTGTAAATGGGTTTGGCATCTTCCCGAAGTTGAAGTGAAACTTGGAAATGCGGCACACATCCAACCTTTTCCAAGAAAATTGATGGAAAATTTTTGAAAATATCTTCGGTCGACCTATTGGAGTGAATATGAGATATGAGGTTTTTATCTGTATCAATTTGTCGAAGTTCAGTTCCTAATCCTCTTATCCATTGACGACCTAGTAAAGCATCGTGTCCTTCAGGAACAATATGTAATTCACCCAAGATTTGTTTACCACGATATCCAACAGTGATCATTACTTTTTCTTTTGGTTTGATAATATTGCCTGAATATGATCGAAAAGCAATAGTCGATGGTTCAAGTGGAATTTTGAAATTCAGTCGGTTGAAATCATTTTCCGAAATAAGTGAAAATTTTGTTCCGGAATCTACCTCAAAACGTTGAATTTTTCCATTCAATGTGACTGAAATTAGATATTTGTCAGAGTCACTAAGACTTGTCATTTCGAATAAATCGACAACATCGAAATGTTGAATTTGATTTAGTCCATATAAAATATCTGAGCGACAGGATACATTATGAACTGAGTTCGAAGAACTGTTGGGACTGTTCTGTTTACGATGATAGTTTTTCAGCAAGGTTGTTATACAAACCTTACCCACGTGACCTTCCTTGATGCATTGATCGCATTTAACGTTAGAGCGGTCGATACGACATTCATCCACTTTATGGTTGTTTCTTCCACAGCGAAAACACATATTTTCAATTCCTTTTGCATGATAATTCGGTCGTTGACGTCGAAAACGGAAATGAGAACTGTTACTTGAAGAACGATTTATGTTTCTTGAACATGATCGATTTTTGGAGCGGTTTCTAGAGGAGATTGAAATTTTACTAACATCATTTGAATTGAATTCAGAGTGACTCGAACTAATGGGATGTTGAGATTGAGTTAACTCTTTGCTATCAATTCTTGAAGCTTCTAATGCAAGGGCTATGGTCAAAATTTCTTCGAAATTTGTATCATTTGATTGTAGTATCTGTTCCCTTAACCAATCATCACGAAGGCCTCTAATGAATTGTGCCCTGAGAAAAACGTCAGCAATTGAAACTGATAAATCACATTCTCATTCCACGGCGAACTCGCCTTCCAGAATGTCTCGTTGAAGAGCATAGCAACAACATCGGTGATAGACTGGCGGCCTTTTTGAGAAAGTTGAGAAACGCTTAGGAATAAGCATTTTCTTGAATGCCTTGACAAGATCTTCGTAAGACAGATTTTTTACTAACTTTTCAGGTCCTAGAAAAGCTGTCAAGCTATTATAATGACTTGACCCAATAGAAACACACAGGAGTTGTGCAATTTAAGATTTATCTGTGATGCCTTTCATAGAACAATAATTTTCGAAACGTTCCAGGTAACATAAGAAGTTTTCACGATTCGGGTCAAAGTTTTCAAACGGCGCTACACTTGAAAAATTCACTCTAGAAACATCAGGACAAATTTGATTGGCGTAGTACCTACTTGTTGTTGGTTTTGCTACGTTAACATTAATTCCTTGAGCTGGTTTGCATCCATGTTTTCTTCCAATCGTCGCCAATTAATATGAAAATGGTAAATACTTTAATATCATTATAAACTGTGAAAACGTAGGTGACACATCAAATCTTTATTTTTTCTAACACTCTATTCTGACAGCTCATGAAGTATCATGAATACTGAGTACTTAAATACAAGGACACAACATAACTCATGTTCTGAAATAAATAAGTAGTCTTAATAACTATGAAGAAGCTCAGTCAGAAATAAATTTTATCTCTGAGTGCACAGATAATACGATTCTGGAGTTTCTTATGGTAATGAGCCTGTTTGTGGACCATCAGTTCCAACAGTGTTGGAGACAGATTTGAGTGTAATGGTAAATATATGTTATGCAGAAAGTCAGACAAAAGATGATGTTGAAGTTGAACGGTTAAAAAAATATATTGTAAGTTTAGAAGAAAAACTGTCACACGTAGTTTTGAATGTAGATTCATGTCGCAACAATGTTAAAGAGTTTAAATATTGTACTGGTTTGAAACCAATAGATTTTTATGCTCTGTCGGATTTCTGGGATCTCCTCCTCCTGGATGAATAAAAAAGTGGTTTACTATATGGATCCAAAAACAAGTCGTCAATCATTACGGCCACAACAAAAAATTTCATACAAAAAATCAGCTTTTTTGACATTAGTTTGACTACGTTCAGGATTATTACTTGCAGATATGAGCTTCAGACTGAATGTAAGCATTGGATATCTTTCAAAAATGTTCACAACCTGGATTCAATTCGTGTATCAAGAGTTTTAAAAAGTAGATATTTTTCCTACTGCAGACACAATTTTAAAAAAAATCTCCTTAAAGTATTTAGAAAATTTAAAAATATTCGTGTCATCATTGACAAGAAAACACTTACTCGAATTATAAATTTCATAATACCGTAAAATTTTTCATAGGAATAATACCAACTGGAGGATGTTGTTTTTTATCTGATTGTTTCGAGGGTCGTATTAGTAATATGCAAATTACAAAAAAGAGTGGACTTTTTAATTATATTCAAAAAGATGATTTAATAATGGCAGACCGCGGATTCAATTTCAAAGAATTCAGTGATTTCACCCTTTTTAAGAATACTCAAGCACTTTACTGAAGGAGAAATAACTACAGCAAGAGAAATAGCCGCTGCTCGAATCCATGTTGACAGATTTATCGGACGTATGAAAGAGTTTCGTATAATTTAAAAATATGATTCCTATTATTTCACAGATTACTTTTGTTATTGCGATGCTTGTAAATTTTCAAGAACCATTAATTGTATAAAAAATTATATTATTTTCAAATAATTAAAACTATAAGCAAAAATGAAGCTAAATTTTTTTTTTGCTTCAGTTATAAATATTACTGGAATACAACACAAATATACATATTTAATTTGTATAAATATATTTTTCTCTACCCAGTAAGAAAATGTTTCCTGGTTATTCACAAAATAATAAACAAAAAAATGAAACTTTTTTGATGTATCTGATACGCAAGAACTCAGTTTTGGATAAAATCATATGAAAGTGCCACTAGGAAAAGCCAGTATAGGCTTTCGTAACAGATATAAGTATACACAAATTGTAGGCTAGTTTCAATTTGATCAAATAAATGTTAGTTTTGGAATTTTTATGAAATGAATAAACGGAAGTTAATTTGATTTTTCTTTAATATAAAATTACCATGTTAATCGAAACAGCTGCATTTCTTGCGTTTCTGGTATTTCTATAGAATGTAAAATAGAAAATTATAGAGTGCGCTCGTAAAGTATGGAATATGAAGATATTTTGGAAAAATCTTAGCAATGGTCTTTTTTTAGAATGGCTAATTTTAAAACCACATTCAGAATATTATATAGGCTCATCCGAATTTGAGTAAAAATGACATTGTTGATATTTTTTAGTGGAACACTCGTTATATGCATATGGAGAAGTTTTTGTCCCATATCTTTCTAGCCGTTTGACATAATCATCAAATCTGGTGTCACTGACGGATTCATATGATTCCTAACCAAATATGCCCCATTAAAAATATCACCAAAGTAATTTTTGACCCACCAAAAAAGAAAATCGACTAATTCGAGAATTTTTTCAAAATATTTTCATATTCAAATGTCTATAGAAATACCAGAAATTCAGCTGTTTCTATTAACATGGGAATTAGGACTTGAGAAAAATCAAATTGCTTTCCATTTATTCATTTCATAAAAATTCGAAACCTACATTTGTTTGATCAAATTGACAAATATGAAAGGAATGCTTTTAAAAGGTTACTGCAGTAACTGGAGGTGTATTTAATTCCCATTTGTATATTTATAATCTTTCAAAAAACCGATGCTTTGCGAAATCGCATTGTGACTGTCTATAAAACTTTCAAAATATACACTTCGCGAGGTCCTGGGTAATTACTAGTGATGTGCGTGTTTGAGGACATTAACCACTCGCAAATAATTACTGATGGAGCCTCTTTTTGTTTTCCATATTGCGAAGTCTCAGATCCCCGTAGTAACTCCTTGCAACTTCAATGCGATCGATTCTGGTTTACTGGGGAATGACTTGTTACTGGCCTTTCGGTGATAAAATCTGTGAATTTCCTTGGATATTAGGAATGCAGGTCTCATCAATATTATAAATATTAATGATATCAAAGTGGTAGGTAGGTATTTTGTTTGCAATGATTCCAAGTTATTGCAGAACATTTTTACTTCCAAATATTGATTGAAAGTTTGATTTTGTGGAGGAAATCCGATTCTTGATATGATTTTTTTTGGGTTTATGACCTTCCACAATCTGAAAATGAAAACATTTTTAATCCAAAGAAATCTGCACAAGTGTAGAAGGGCAAATTAATTAATTTGCCCGATAAGTTACTGCGTTCACAAGACTGCTGTCTTGAAAGATATTAATTTTTGTCAGTAACGTACCCTACACTGAATTTGCCCATCTGAAAAAATGAGATCGAATTAACAAAGAATACTTTTCTTTTTTTGAAAATTGTTGACGTTTCGGAGGCTGTATCTGCCTCCGTTATCAAAACTTCTTTGAAAGACGCTGAACAAACTGAATTTCAATTGCGGTTTTGGAAATAAGATCTTTCTTTGACAGAGTCAAATGAAATCTGTCATACATTCTTTTGGTTGATATTTGGTATCTTGATACATAGTTTCTTCAGCGTCTTTCCAAGAAGTTTTGATAACGGAGGCAGATACAGCCTCCGAAACGTCAACAATTTTCAAAAAAAGAGAAGTATTCTTTGTTAATTCGATATCATTTTTTCAGATAGGCAAATTCAGTGTAGGGTACGTTACTGACAAAAATTAATTTCTTTCAAGACAGCAGTCTTGTGAACGCAGTAACTTATCGGGCAAATTAATTAATTTGGCCTTCTACACTTGTACAGATTTCTTTGGATTAAATTTTTTTTTCATTTTCAGATTGTGGAAGGTCATAAACCCAAAAAATCATGTCAAGAATGTTTACTTCCGTTTCATTAAAAGCTGTTATATTCTATTGATATTGGATTAAGGTTTACGTAACAAAATACTGGGATGCCTTTTTTTAATCCGTAGAACCAGTATTTTCACAACATCGAATATTCAGACGAACTGCCTTTATGAGCTCAGGCCAAAAATCTGCTTCACATTTCCTACATCACAATGATTCAACTATCTTTTTACTATCACAAAACTCTAGATAGCGTAATATTTAGTGAAATATAAGTTCTAGGACATAGAACATCCAATATGGGTATAGTAAATACACTACCCATCCTCAAAGCGACATATTCAAGAACATTGAAACGTTACATCTGTTGTCGTCGACACCCTCAATATTCTTATCAAAGAAATCCGGGAATCATCCTGTAGGTGGTAGGAACACAAAACAATGAAGCTAGGAATTCATGCCGTTGCAACCCGAAAATTCCTAATGTGGCCCCATCGAACGCCAGGTCGAGAGAGGGGAAATAACGTACGTACGGAAAATACGAGTGACGGAGTAACGTACGGTGCATCAAACTTTTCCCCTTCTCCAATTCTAGTAGGCCGGTTTCAGTCAATTCATTGGATAAGCGATGTTGCCACATCGCGTCGATCGAAATTGCTCGGGTAAAAGCTGTGTAGAACTCGATGTGTGGTGTCCCACGCAGAGATCGTAATGGGAGACTGGGTCAGTAGGGCCATGGCCACTAAACGTTTTTTTCCTTCATTTGTTTATCTGAACTTGACGAAAGAAAAGTGGAAAATGCAAGACATTGAAAATATATTATCGTAAAAAAGTGAGAAATTTTACGTTTGCTCATAAGTAATCTAATGTTGATTATTCATGAATGATAATCAGTTTGAAATTTTGTTTGGGTGGTTTAAATTTTGGAAACGACGTGAAACTGGAGCAATAAATGAAATAGGGATTAGAAAATGGCAAAACAAAACGAAATGAAAGAATACATTTTTGTCGAAAAAAAATATATATATTTTGGGAGATATTTAAAGTTTTCAAATTTTTTTTTTGTAATCACTGATCAGAGGTCTACAGCCTGCGCAACCGCGCTGAAACACTGCCAGCGGGCAGACACGCTGTGGCATGGAGAATCAAACCAGTGCCCCCACCATAGGGACAATAGAGCGAAGTATACTGTATCACTCCACCGATTTGATGACTATTTAGCTTGACATGAATATTTTTTTTTTCAGTTTTGTCTTCGAATGTGTTGGAAGTTGAATTTACGATATGTTTGCCTTTTGTAGAGAATTATTCCTCATAACATAGATTAATTAACCATAGCTGTGTAAATAAGATACTAAATGTTTGAAATGAAAATGAAAATTGAATTGAACAAACCAAAGTAAAAAAAACTGAAAAAACGTAAGTATGCTATTGGTTGATGAAAAGTCAACTGGATTATTTTGACGGCCGAAATGATCTGAGTGGCTAAAATTCAAATATTTGATATGATACAAATTGCCAACAATGAAAAATGGGTCAGTAATATAATTGTCTAAAATTTCAAACAACACATTTAATTTTTGAGGATATTAAGTGCGCACCCCCAATAACAGGTTTGTCCAATGGATATCTATTGAACGAACTGATTTGGTCAATCACGACATCCAATAAACAACCAGATTGTGTGCACAGGATTACATATGGACCTCTATGGGATGTTCACTTTCCACCTTTTTGGACATCCATAGTCTTGAATTTCTGAATAATATTTCAGAGTATGAGGAACTAACAGGTGACACAACGTGTTACTTTTTTTTTGATTAACAAAAGACATACAGACGCAGCATAAAATATATTAAACACAGGGCTAATATATACAAGGTAATATGACCAAATAGCAATGAATATGCATAATCAACATAGAATGTCGTTCCTGGACATCCATAGGATATCCCTACTATTTTGTGTGTTTTCTATGTATAGATATGAACGATGATTCTTCGATAAATAAAATGCATAAAAAAATCAATTTTCATTGGTGATTGTATTGTATTTGCAATTCTAGAAACCCATATTAATTGGCCTTCATATTATTGCCCCGTTTATTTTTCTCTGGAAGAAATATCGGTATGAAAAGTATTATAATCAGCAGTGCTGTTTAGTGGACATAAGTTTGTTTCTGATAAATCGTGAATGTAAAATAGAGGAATGGTGTTAGTGATAGAACTGATTCCTACGAGACACCAGCAAAGTCAAAGTCAAAATGTACTTTAGTGTCAGAAGTTATAAAAAATCGTATAGACAAAGCTTCATTAACTTAATGATAATGCTAAAATTATTTGAATCGAATTAATGATTATAAACTAAAATGTTGATACCCCCTTCCACCTGCACATCAACCCACATGATAAGAAACACTACTACTATATATGCATTAATAGATAGAGTATCAAGTAAAACTTCATCGACCACTACGTCGACCTATCAGTCTAAGAGAAACGTTGATAGCAAAGCACACAACTGAGCAAGCAAGTCATGTGATAGAAACTAGGTGAGGAAACCTGGTGCCAAACTTCATCCAATGCTAGGATATATCTTATGCCACAGCCAAAGTATATCTTTATTTTTCGATAGAAAATAAAATGTTGACACCCCCCACCACCCGCACATCAGCCCGCATGATAAGAAACACTACTACTATGTATGAATTCATAGATAGAGTCTCAGGTTAAACTTCCACTACATCGACCTATCAGTCTAAGAGAAACGTAGATAGCAAAGCACACAACTGAGTAAGCAAGTCATGTGATAGAAACTAGGTGAGGAATCCTGGTGCCAAACGTCATCAAATGTTTCGATCGATCTTATGCCACAGCCAAAGTATTTCTATATTTTTCGGTAGAAAGCCGTCATAATATATCGAGACGTATGCAAGCTTCTGTGACGGAAACCATATTGTCGATCGTTCATGAGTTTGATGGCTTTTTTAACAGTCTGTTTTAGGGAATGGTTATACATTGGCAATATTCCAGGTGGAAGGACATGCTCTCAAGTTAATATTAGAAAAAATGATTATCCTTTTTTTTAGTTATTACCAGTTACATATCTGAATACGAATCAGTCATCACATTAAAAGATCAGGGAATAATAAATGTATTTCCAACTACATAAATGAATCAACTGCATCTGCAATGTTCACTGTAGTAAAAAGCCTTTGATATGGTTAACCATAACGAACTCCGTAGTGTACTACATCAATATGGAATTCGGGGATCTGTTTTGAATGTCTTAAAATTACTGAGCAGAAATACAACAGCAAGTCAAGCATTCCAATGACTGTACACCCATTGGGACCCATAATACTATCAATATTCAATTCAAAAGTATCACTCACAGAAATCGTTCAATTCATTGATGCTAACTCCAATATATTTTTGACGACAAAAATGTACTTGACTCTTCCAAGATCGTCATTCAAACCCCGGCTGATGGCAAAGTGTTGTTATCATGGTCATCAATAAAAAAAATATCGAAAGTAAAAAATTCATTAGTAGCTAATTTTTGGAATTTTTATCTCAGAAAGTCATATATTACTTTTTCAAAAGTCGCAGTGATTTGATTAGGATTATTCCTTTTGAAAATTGTTTTATTGTTATTTCCATCAACTGGCTGCCCGCTCACGAGCAACCCCCAGAAGTCTTCAAGATACTTGTGCGAGCTAGCTCTTACCTTTTGATGTGTGATGCAATGCACGGGACCAGTTACCGCGCTGGTATTCAAACCCACGCTCCACGAATGATTTGGCAGAGAAGCTAGCAATGTTTTTTATAATTATGTCGGTGGGGTGTAATTACGTCTTGTAGCGCGCGTGGTTTCCCGCTTTTTCTCCCTTCAAAACGGTCCATGAGCGGTCACCATATATTTAAATTTCCACGGTTGACTGAAGGCACCTTGAGTTTCGATATAGGCGGTTTCTATAAATTTGCGTTTTACCCAATTTTCCTCTCTATAAAAAACACTAGCCTCGTCGAAAGAAAATCGGAGGTACTCTGGCCAGGAGTGATCAGCATAAAAAACATAGCGTAGCTTCTAAGTTTGTGAGTATTCACCTGAATTGCTGGAAATAAATCAATTGCTTTTGAGTTTCAATTATCGATATTGAATTTCAAGCTTGATTCTTAAAATGATTTTCACATTTTTGAAAAATCCAACAAACTAAAATAGCACAAATGATTAAAAATTGATTATTATCAATATACTGATAAAGGCACTCAACATGGGTTTTGTCTGGTTTGCGCTCTACGATCTTTGTAATAGAAATGTACACCTACCTTTTTCCTTCGATCGACCGAGTTGTGCTCCCTAACAATAGGATATTAAATGTACACAATTAGAAAAGAAAAATTAAATAATGAACCATCTACCATACATTACTATATGCAGTCCTTGATAGAGTATTACTTACAAGCCGCATAGGTTACAGATACTTTTATTTAATGATAATTCAGAATCCGAGCAGGCTGAAGGGTATCGGTCCGTGAATTTATTTTAATTTATTTTATTTTATATTTATATTTTATGAATTTATGTTTTTAAATAATTATTAAGGATTCCATTATATATATATTATATATATATGTTTATCCTGGAAAGTTCCACGGCACAGCTTTGGTAACCAAATTTTCGATAACTTCATTTGGGTGTCTTTCTAGCACACAGTGTGTTCAATATTTCATCAAGATCGGATGAGTAGTATTAGCACCTAATTTAATACCTATTTGCTTTTTGCCTTCTTCCTAATAAAAAAACACCGAAATATCTACGTAAGGTTAGTTTGTTTTGATTAGATCAGACTAAATAATTACTTCTCGCAAAATGCAAAGCAAAAAGCAAAAAAGGTATATTCAGTAAAATTCCAAAAAAATGTACATCACTCAACAACAGATGAATATAGATACAAGACAATGTAACTATCCTAGCCCCAGAGGGATAGGAGAGAGTTGTATTGTAAGTAGGGACAGTTCTATCTCTCTAGCCGTCTCAGAGACAACTTCAAAGGTCTCTTTATTCTATATAATCGCCTCAACTAGGATATTCAATCACTTAATGAACACTCCAAAGAAAGCCAACAGGAGAGTTTGTCTCTACCTCTGAAGAATACTCGTCGTAGGTGTAGGTTGTAGGTAAACTAATACTAGCCGTCAATCGCCAAAATCCAATTTCTATTGATGAAATAATAGCCTTTCGCCAATTCTGCTTAATCCCACATATTAAAATATGTATTTATTGCACATGCTGAAAAATTCAAATTCAATTATGGAAATTCTAAAATAAAAACAAGGATTTTATGTAGCGGATATATCGGTTACATGCCATCTCGAGTATTCCCATATCGAGTTTTGTCAAATTTGGAGTAAAAATTGTGCCATGTCGAGTATAGGTAAAATTCTACCTGGTTCCTGGGTTCATCTCGAGTATCGCCCCTTCTGAGCGTACCTTAAAAAAATCTGTAAAAAAGTAGGAGTAATTATTTAGTTTGATATAACCAGAACGATCTACCCTTACGTAGACATTAGAGTGCGTGGAAATTGAATTGGCGTTGTATTAATTCAGTGGTCTTTTTTAGTATGGTGCTTTGAGTTTTCTATTATGTTTCTATATCTTAAAAAGTACCCTTGTTCAAAACGATATTCGAAATGAACAGGTAGAAATACCTATACTCGAGATGGCACAGTTTTTACTTTAAATTTTAAAATACTGGAAATGGGAAAACTCCAAATGGGTTGACACCACATTGAACATCAACGTAATTACATCTATTAATTCAATGATGGGTAATGGTTTATGGCCTGTCAGATCCCCTGATCTCACCCCGATGAATTTTTCTCTGGGGTTATATGAAGAATGAGGTATATCAGAGAACCTATAACAACATTGAGGAATATGGAAAGGCCGTTCTTCGCGCTTTTAGAGCAATTCACTATAATATTTAGAGAAATGTCTTAGAGCAAGTGTTCGAAGATGTATCGAGTGCGTAGAATGTGAATGCGTACTTTTTGAGTACACATAATAGTTTGTCGATTGTTTCTAGTTTCAAAATAAAGGAAATATGAATCGATGAATTTTTTTATTGTTGTTTAAATGACGATAACTCCTTGTTATCAACAAAAAACTATAACTGTCATATACGTCTAGAAGAGAAAAAGTTATTTGTAATCAAGTCATAGTAAGCTATGACATACATTTGAAAAATTAAGGTTGGTGCTGATGTCTCTAATCTGGAAGAGTACGAATTTCATACTTTTTTCAAAATCTCTTTGAAAAACTCTAATGAGAATGTGAAATTCGAATATTTTCATTAATGAAGAAGTTAGGGTGGATTTATGCAGCACAAATTTACACTAAACTACAATTAATATTTACACTTCAACTTCAACTAAGAAGATCAACCTCTCATTTGACATAGTTCATTTTATGCAGGGAAATTAAAACTAAATTTGAATTAATAGTTGACCAGAGTTTAATATTTCCTTAGTTGAAGTTTAGTTCAAGTTGGAATTTAGTGCAAATTTGTTCTGCATAAATTCACCCTTACGGAGGAGACACAGAAATTATAAAAAATCTGTTTTTTGCGTACTTATACATAAAGTTTGCCTTCATAACCTCCACATTTCCTGGTGTCATTTAACCGACCTCTCACCGTTTTAAACATACCTTCCCATGTATATCTATATATTTAGTACCTGGGCTACCTAGTTTCGCTCGTTTTGCAATATAACCTACATATTATGAACTGCCAGTCATTTGAATAACGAAAGTGAAATCAGCAAAGCTTAAAAAACTCCCTATTTTTGACAGTTGCAACAAAAGTTCTCCAAAAATATTTATTCCAATGGCTTCAGGGGCCATATTATTTTTGATCAACATTGTCTTCTTAGACTAAAAGAGCATTCGCTCATTCGCCAAAAACTCAAATTCCTAATGGAAAATAATATATTTTTGTGTGATATCGCGTTCTTCCAGAACAGACACAAATGAGCTCAATTAGCAAAACCTCGCCTAAACAAAAAATTTTATCCAAATCATTGTAGTCGTTTCTGGGATGCAAAATATAAATACAAAAATTATCATTAAAAGATATAGAATAGGTATATATTTTGGATCTAAGAAACCTAACTAATGATTTGGATCAAATTTTGTATTCAGATAAGCTTTTGCGTATTAAGTTCATTCATATAGGCGTCTTTCGAATTGAAGTTCGAATTTGTGGCGAATGGACTTTCGCCTTCGCTATAATAAGAATACATTGAAATCCACCAATCCAGAAATTCTGAATAATGATAATAAAACCCCTGAAGACGCCAGGTTTTGGCAAACGTCTTACAGGTTTTGGGGGAACATTTGTTGCCAATGAGAACTGTCACTCTGACAGTTGTCACGAATAGTATTTTTTTTTGTTTTACTGCTTTTACGTTCGCTATTTAAATGATTGCAATTTATATGTAGGTGAGATTACATAACGAGCGAAGCTCGGTTGCCCTGATAGTGTAATATGTGCTCCAAAGATTTTATCGAAAATGGATGTTTGGAACTTTTGGTGTGAATAAAATTCAAGAAATAGAAGCTACCCAAAACACCAAAAGTACTTCACTTTCACTCGACGCGCGTTTCGCTAACAAAGATAGCTTTCTCAAGAGCTATACGCTTACTAGTACGCATACTACTACTTGTGAAACGCGCGTCCAGTGAAAATGGCGTAGATTTGGTGTTTTGAGTAGCTTCTATTTCTTGAATCCAAAGAACTCACACGAAATGTTCATTCGACACCAACATTATTCACTTATTGGGAGTCATGCTGAAATTTCACTTTAAATTACTAGATTCAGTCGTTCAGTCCTGCATTTGACGAAGGAGGAGGAACGGAGTAGCCCTATGACTGTCCATGTGTTTATATCCAGGGAAGGCGCTTTCCTACATACACAAAGGTGATTTATTCAGTCCCAATTTCAAATAGTTTTCACATATGTGTTAGTTTTCCACCTCTTTTGATGGGGAGAGAACACTGTATAATTTTCTATAATCGGTGGTTATTCACCCTCTATTCAGTATTCATTGATTCAGGGAAACAATCAAAAATTGAGTATTGAAATACTACCACACCATCAAAAATACCAGAAAGTAAAATAATTACTGACTAAGTTATGGATTTGACAACTGCGCTCAGTTTGTTTTTCTTCACGCTACTGGATTGGCTAGCATGTGACTTGTGCAGCAGTGAACTCGAGAAATATCAGTTAGAACGCGAATACGGTGTAGTTTGTTGGTGTTGTGAGTTTTAATGTAAATAAAAAAATTGTGTGTTTCGTAATTAGGGCAATTTTTAATGATGGGAAACGATTATCGAAAGAATTTAATGTAATTTTGGATGACTATGTTATATAAAGTTGGTATTTTTTAGTGTGTGTTTATGAGTTCTTGTGAACTATCTTTGTCTGAACTGTTTTTGTTTTAAATCTTGATTGTGGATGGTGAAGAAGAAATGTGAAAATAAAATTGACTGTGTGTCTTAGTACCTACTTTTTTGGATTATTACTGAGTACCTACTTTTTTGGATTATTACTGGCATTCTGTAAGTATAAAATAAATTATTTAAACAACGATAATGATATAATTCTTATAAGTTTCATAATTTCTTTAAATAATTCTGTAAAAGTGAAACTTTCCTGAATTTTGTCTACTGGGTGTCCAATTACTTGTTATTCACTAATGATTAATAAGGATCAATACAATTATGTCTATTAACGAGGGACTCATAGTCTCATAGGAAGTTTGTTATTAGATAGTAGGTACTAACAACGCTCAAAATTCCTTCAAATAAAATGTTGATTAATATAATATACAGTGTAACCCATTCAAAGAGGAAACACCGTTATAAAACCCATTTTCAACTGATTGAAATGATTCTTTTTAACCATGTTTTTATTAAATCACTTTTCTGTATTTCTGTCCGGGTGGAATTTTGTAATTGATTTTAAACTAGGTAACTTCCGGACGAGCTAGATACTTGAAATTTGGACCATAACTCAGAAAAGAATGAAAATGTGAAAAAAGCGGTTTTACTAAAAATAATAATGATAATGAAGTGAATTTTTGGATCTAGCAAACGGCTCTAATAATTTGGATAAAATTTTGAATTTAGATAAGGATAAGGCTTCTTGAGTCCATGTATATAGTCGTCTTTCCTGAAAAAACGCGATTTTACTTATAAAAATAATAATAATATGATGATGTGAATTTTTGGATCTCGGAAACGGATTTAACGATTTGGATCAAATTTTGTATAAAGATGAGGTTTTGCGTTTTAAGTTCATCTATATACGCGTAACATGATTTTACTAATAATAATAATAATAACAATAATTTGAATTTTTGGATCAAGAAAACGGCTTCAACGATTTGAATAAAATTTTGTATTAACAGGGTTCCAAAATATCATGATATTTATACAAATATCATATTTATCACATGATATATCGGATATATATCCGATATATATCATTTTTAAAATTTAAAGATCATATTTTTTATAATTGAAGTGATCGTAAAGTTGTAGTTGTATTTTTTAATGGTTTACCAATAATTAATTGATTCATTCAATAATGTCCTTCCATAAAATCGCACTGATAGGTAGTTATTATGGACATACATACATCAGAGTAAAATATAAAATTTTCACCAAAAAACTAGTAAAAATTGAAACAATTTTCAACAAACGTCAATATTCTAGTACAAATGATGAATCATGCCGTTATAGGAATATGAGGGGAGCGCCTAAGATGCATATGAGATACATACTATTACTCATTATGAGGCTAGAACCATAAAAAAATTATAAGATCAAAAATGAGGATAGGTAGTTTACTCCTTATCAAAATTTCAATTTTTTGTTCTCCCCTGTACACCATTTGGAAATCCAGAATTTTGATAACTCATATACAAGTTTTTCGCAATGCACCAACTTTTATGAAGAATAAAAAAGTTTCCCTTATGGTGCAAACTTTTTGAATCTCACTGTAGGTATATTTTGTCTAGAGAATTATGTTCACCGTATGTACCTATAGGTTCGAATCACTAACATCAATCCTAAAATTTTAGAAAAAATACAGCTTTACTGTTTGTGATACTTAATATATTCACGTATATTCATCAATGAGCGTAGGTATAACAATGGCGAGTAAAAGACTATACTTTCTCTGCGACTAAGTATACGATAGACAGAGTTTTAATGCAATCTAAATATTATTCATGAAAATAATAGATACTTCATTCATTTTGAATTTCATATTTATTTGATGGAATGATATGTCTTCCACAAGGATTCCAATAAATCTGGTAGTGTACAGTTCCCATTTTTCTCACGACTAATTCGTTTTATATTTTGATCGTCACAGATCAAGTTAAAACTAAGAAAACAGTGAATCTGACATTCGCGGAAGCCAAGCCGCGACACGTCGAATGAATTCAAGCCTTCTTGATACATTTTTTTGATAGATTTGCTGTTGTGTCATTAGTCTGAACCTCTCAGTTTCCGTGGGTCCTGAGGATAATTCTGAATCTGTGATTGGTCGAGTGCCGTTGAATGATGAGTTGGGATCCACGGTGTCTTGGAATCATTTTCATTTGTCAATCAATAGCCAATTAAGTAATCAATAATAATAATACCTCATAAACACTCGTAGAGTGTACCTAAAGGTCTAGCCTGTGCGGGTAAAGGACGGCTTTTATTATTATTTGTCGTGGCGCTCCGGAGCGACTAATTGATATTTGGTGGCGTATTGACACTCGAAGCGGATGCGTCTCGAAGTCGAAGCGAGTCTCCCTCCACTCCACTTCGTAGGTAATGTAGTGGAGGTCCACCAACGGTTCGAGTGACGCTCGAAACTCAAACTCTTCGAGTACCGATCGACCGGCAATCGACCCGTTGGTTGACCTACACTACATTACCTACGAAGTGGAGTGGAGGGAGGGAGACTCACTTCGACCTCGAGACGCATCCGCTTCGAGTGCCAATCGACCCGTGTGCAGAGGTTCTAACTTGTAACTTTTCAACCAATTGTGATGGGATAGGATTTGGACCAGAATTTATAACAAATGTATTACAACTGAAGTGAACTAGGACCTCGACTAGTTTCTTTGAAATTTTCACCTTCAGTGCGAGGGGTGTCTCACTTCGGAAATCTGGTGTACAACATGACCAGAAATCCTTGAAATCCATGTTGAATTCCAGAAATCCAACCTGAAATTCAGAAATCCAATATGAAATCTTGAAATCCTTATGAAATCCAGAAATCTCAGGTGAAATCTTGAAATCCGAATGAAATCTTGAAATCCTTCTGAAATCTTGAAATCCTTCTGAAATCTCAATAGAAATCTTGAAATTCTCAAGAAATCCAGAAATCCTAAATGAAATCTTGAAATCTTCATGAAATCTTGAAATCTTCATGAAATCTTGAGATTATTTTGAAATCTTGAAATCCAAGTGTAAATCCTGAAATCTTTGGTGAAATAATCAAACTAATGAAATATGAAGATCTTAAAAGAAACTTCGCAAATACTCGTGGATTCCCGCATAAAGCCCCACCTGAAACCGGCAGAACCCGACAGAAATATGTTATTGCAGTAGGTATATGTGCCGGTAAAGTTTGCCGCCTATAAACATTTTCTGTTATTTGTTATTGTACCTATAATTGAATCAAGAATTGAATATGGCTGCTGAAGCTACAGAGGTGAAGATATAGTGAAGTTATAAACTACATAATATCAAACCCCAAACGAAAAATCTCGAGTGGTATCAAATAAAATTAAAAATTTAATCATTTGTTAGGTTAGCTTATGGTGTTAATTACTTGCGGAGCGAGCTGCGGAGGGTAACGAAAATTCGTACTACAATTCAACTAAATATTATGTAACAAACAGATGTACTTTTCAGAATAAACATAAATAAATGATTACCTATTTCAAATTCAGTTGATAAGAAAGGGCACATTGCGAGGCAGTTTGCAAATATCTCCAAGGATTCTATACGGAAATTTTGAAACAATGGGCTTGTTCTCAATGAAATATTTTCTCGGTTTTTTTAAAGTTATTTTGCCGTTGGCGTGGAGCGAATGGCCCCAGTAATCGCCAGGAAAGCTTGTCTCTGTAGTCCGTTTAATATGACTTAGCCCCTACAATTTACAGATTTGGTGAAATTTCAAATTTCATTTTATTTCGACTAAAACTGCGTATTTATTACTTTAATATTCACAAAATTCAAGAACTATCAGTTTTCCATAGGTTATGCTCCGTACAAAACGCTCACTCAATCACAGCCAAGTATCCACAATACTCACCGGTTGCTTGTAAACTGGTTCATGTGGGCAAATAAATGCGTTGTGCGCATCCCAGTAAAGCAAGTGGTAGTTCTCGTGTGTGCCATGCAAAATGAAACTGTTATCAAGGTGGCTATGAATTTGAAAGTGAAACACCCCTCATAGAAATCCTGATTTGGTATACAATTGTTAAACAAGTGAAACGCCCCCCGATATCCACTTGATATCTAAAAAAATCGCAAATGTTACTGCTAGAAACAAATCACATCTCTCATTTACATTTGGTTGTCAATGAAATGTCGAATGAAATAAAATTCTCCAAAAGCAATGATATTTCGATGAACCTGCACCCGTATGCTTGAATAGATTACTGCCAACTGTGTGCAGCATTTTTTTGACCTTGGAATCCTGAAGGAAATCTTGAAATCCGGATGAAATCCCTTATGAATTCCTGAAATCCCTTATGAAATCCAGAAATTTCCGGTGAAATCTTGAAATCCGAATGAAATCCTGAAATCCCTTATGAAATCCAGAAATCTCCGGTGAAATCTTGAAATCCGAATGAAATCCTGAAATCCTTTATGAAATCCTGAAATCCCTTATGAAATCCAGAAATTCCCAGTGAAATCTTGAATTCCGTATGAAATCTTGAAATCCAATTGAAATCCCTCAAATGAAAATTTGGTGTACAAATTTTAGGGAAGTGAAACACCCCTCGCTTCAGTGGTGGAAACTTCTACTTCAAGTTCTTTGGTAAAGAACAACATGTATTTCCCTATTTCATTCACAAATATTCAATGTGACTGATGTCACATACTTTCAATAAGACCGCATTATTCATTCAAAATTTCACATTGCCCATTCAAATTTCACATTGTCCTTCATCGAAATGGATGGTCATCACTCATACATTAATATAGAGGGTATGTCATTCCTGTACGTCAGGGTGGTCTAATCTAATGAAATTTCAAATGGTGTTGAACGTTAGGGTTCATCAGTTGTACATAAATATGTGACATCAATTCAAAATTTGTAAATGAAATATGGTTCCATTATTTCATGGTCCTGTCAGATTGTATGATATTTTGATTATATTCCACACGTTAACATATTTCCAAATTTTACTCAGTTTTCCACTTCTTTTAGTAGGGAGAGCATACTGTATAATTTTCGGTAAGTGGTCATAGTTTACCCTGTTGATGGAACTCACAAAATCATGCATATGCTAAATACGGCGATGGTAATAAAAGTCAGTCCTGTTCTCGGTCCTGGTTTAATAAATTGTTGATTTGATAAGGATTGAGGTGGAATGAGTCGTTCAACTAACACCTTGTAATGCTCGTCCCTTATGAAAGTTCTCAATAACAAATTTTAAATTTTTCATTGTATAGGTACTTATATAAAATGAGATCAATACTACTCCTCCCGATTCCTATTGTAATTCAGAGGTTCACAATAAGGCAAGAATACAACCGTCTTTAGAATGCAAGGTATCCGAGATATCCGGCTATATTTGTGTATAGCGTTATGTCGTCTCCCCCTCCGGAATACCTTCTTAGTTTCGTAATTTTTCATTATATGGGAACTTCGCGCGATGAAAACCGACACACTATGTATCTATTCTATTGTTCTAAATACAACGACCTCGCTAGTGACAACGATAAATTAGGTGACAGATTACGAAACTATATTCTTAAATAACTATAACAATCCCATTTTCAAGTAGAAGAAGGTACTTTCTATTTTTTTACTATCGGGAGATTGAATAACAAGCAGGCGCCAACTTGGTATGCGTAAATACAAATTCCACAAACTTCGATAAATAATCTTCCAAGTAATGACGCCAACTGACAACCGCATGTTTTCGGATGTTTGATTTGGAACCGCGATTGCTCCACACTCCCAAAATATAAAAACGCATAGCATTTGACTCGAACTATGCTCCTATCATACTTATTATGTTTCTATAAATTGGTAGCTCCTGGATGTTGGAATACTTTTCATGAGATGGTGCTATATGGCATCCGAATCAATATTAGATATTTCTTGAAAAAGCGTGATTTTACAAAAAAAAATATATTTCTTACTTTCTCTCATGCTAATAAAAGTCCTAATAATGTCATATAGTGCAATTTCGTAAATTTTTTTGATACCCTCTTGAATTGTTGCTATTGTCAGCAACGTATTTTAAGTTGTCATTTCATGAGTTGTGACAATTTTGGTGCTGAATCTCATAAACCAATTCAAACAATTAACCAGCGGACGAGTTATTCTCAAAAAAATCATTGAAGGGGCATGTTATAAGATTCGAATATTTTGAGTAGCATAAATCATATTCATGTAAACAATTCAATCGTAAGTCTGTAATGGCCTAGGGGTCTAATGCTCGAGACAAAAGCTCGAACCTGTATGCGAGGCGAGGGGTACTGGGTTCGAATCTGCAAGATAATTTTTTTTTATTCACTCGAATAATTTTACAGTATTTGGAAGCCAAGCGACCAAATTCATTGAAAGTACTCATTCCAGATGAAAATCCTAGATATACAAGAAACATAGTATGGAAGGAAATATTATTATCTCAAGATTATTCAGAATAAAGTGTCGAACTGAGTGCATGCTTTTTTTTTATTCAAATAACTGCCGTTCATCTGTAGGTAAGATTGCAATATATGCATATGTATGAGCATGTGATTCGTATCTAAATAATCTTCCAGAAATCACTATGTCCAAAAAATGAGAAGCAATGAAGAATTAATTCAAATAATGAATTTAATGAAAATTAATAATGAAATGTTATGATGTTCACCTGATGAAAGAGTTGTTTCCCCCTCGGATTTTGCTTATTGGGTACACTCATATGTGTGCTTATTGAGGAGTATTATTATTATTAATGCCTCTGTCGATAATACTGAACAAACTAATGAAGAATGAACTAACTCTAAAGAGTGTTTTTTACTGAAACTTGGTTCCGCAAAAGGTAATCGTTCGATTTCCTTGGTGAGCCATTTTGCAATTTTGTAGGTAGGGATGGGAATCCAAAGCTGATCATTCATTTGTGGATTTTTTGCAGGCAATATAGTTTTGACACTGGTGGGTTCAAAATTTGTAATCTTGGTTTCAGTTCAGGGGTAATATATTGTTACATTTTTTGAGGACGTCTTTTACTTCGGCAGTCATCTTTGGTCTCGTCTTTGGTAATGTGTTTCTGAATAATGTTGGCGATGAGATCATCAACCATTTTATAGTTTTCCAATTTATTCAGAATTACCTTTGTTCCTTTATTGGCTTTTCTAGTCTATTTCAAGTATACCGTAGAGTAAATTCTCATAAATACATAGGCATAATACATAGGATTCATAGAAATTTACTCTTCGCTATTCTTGAAATAAACTAGAACCAAGTTACGGATTATAAGAGCAGCTTAATTTTTCAGGTGAAAACGAACCAGTTCTCAATGGTTTTCAAAGTTGTTGTGTGGTAAAAACTTATAATTTATAATTTGCCATTTAATCAATAATATACAAGAATGCGTAATGGAAATTCAAAACGGAGCTCATAACGAGTTCTGGTGGCAAAGTGTCAAGGTCGAGGTATCCAAGTATAAACGGTTTCGAAAATCACGTAAAGGTCGACTCACACATAGCAGTGACTTGACAGGACCGTGACCGACACGTGATTTTACCGACTGTAAAGTTACAGTGATTTCTATTCATATTGGTCGGTGTTTCAGCAGTGCCGTGGCAGTGTAGTTAGTTACATGTGAAATCAAAAAAATTTAGGCAAAACAATTATTAATATCTTTAACTTGCATAGTGACGACTCGTGTTCATTATGTGGCCAGTTATATTTTTACCCACGGACAATAATAAGTGCCTCGTCATTCATAACTAAATGCAAAATACACAATTTATACGGCCGTGAAAATCCAGAAATATCGTCGGAAACTAATATAACGATCACGTTACTGTTTGCAGTGTCACGGTCGTGCATCGGGCAGATGTGAATAAGTCCCATCAAATTCCTACGAGAATAATTTTGATCTCGCCGCTAAAATGACATTCCAGTCACGGCACTGTTAAGTTACTGCTATGTGCGAATCGACCTTAAGAAGGTAAAATTGGTTTCACTTTATAATTAATATCTGAATGCTGAATATTTCCACGTATGTTAAGCTGATACAGCCGTTTCAGCCGTTGCAAAAGGAAGAATGGTGTATTAATAGTGAGTTTTGCGCCTTTAAAAATTCCAGCTTTTTTGAAACGGCTGTGCCAGCCTAAAACCCGTTTCGAAATTAATTATGTACGATTGACTTGTGACATTCTCGGTGATGAGTTTTCGAGGTTGGCAAATAAAATAACACACTGCATCAAGTTGACCGAGCCAAGAGTCTTACTTGCAATCTTCGGATGCAGTGAATGTATATCCACAGAGTACAAGAGAAGCGAACGAGAAAGGCGGGAGGGGGGCGCATCTAGGAAAAGTTTGTGTCAAAATCAATAGGGCCAGCCAAGCGTATTTCGCTTACGGGGCTGCGTTAAGAGTTTGAAAGGGTTGCTGTAATAAGGTTCATATTGTTCCGAAATAACTGCTCCAAATATCGCCTACCGGTTAAGAACTTAGGGTTACGAATATGAGTAACGTCAGTGACTATACAGGATAATTGGATGAAGAAAAGTACTCGTCAGGTGTACGCACTGATGATGACTTTATAGTCGAAAGCGCTTTGCTATTATTTTATAAATAAATTTCTGCACGAAATACAAACCTTTTCTTCATCCAATTACATTGGAACGTGCACACAGCTTGACAATTTTCACTCTACAGGATAAGTCATAATGATACCTTGATACCATCAAACTGCATTATCTGGAAAACAATTGTTAACCACTTTCTTTGTCATAGACCACTGTGATTGATATCTGCGTTCACATGGACTAACTAAAAGTAAACCGTCATTTGTAAGAAATTGAAGAAGATTAATGCTGCTAAGAAAGGATCCCAATTATTTTGTTTTGGATTGATAATGAGAATTAATAAAAAATTCCTGGACGACAACTTTTACTTTTATCTGAAACATCGTTCAACGGTTCAATTACCTAAGTACTCATTCTAATACTTTTTTTTTAACGATTTTAACTTCACTAACAAAAAATTGTTAGATTATATCGAATAGATTTTTTTTGAGATGAGGCTGCAGATAACCTAGCGAGAAGAGATGCACCCGAACGGTGAAAAAAATTTGATCAAAAAGTTCAGATTCACTAAGTTCGAAAGCAGTATTTTACCTTCTAGGCTTCCCTAGGTTGCAATTCAGAGACGAAATAGTATCATATTCGAGACCACCAAATACCCTCTACAGTCCATCAGCTTTCATAGCTGAATGAATGAGAAAAATAACGTACTATCAACTTCACACATGACCTATGAGTTCAAGGACATTTCAAATAGTCAATAATTTTATTTTTCGGTTGAAAAGTGTTCAAATTTCGAGAGTTTTTTTGGAATATTCGCAGTCAGTAAACAGATTGAATACATACCATTTCAACTACTTAGTTTAGGCTTGTTTTAGACGGGTGTAAACTCGACTTTATTGTTAGTTGGAAAACGTCTTGATGATTCCTCAGTACCTTCGCAAGGCGAACTTTTGCAGATTCAGTGCCTTTCACTTTTACTCTCTTTGTAAACGATTTATAATGGTGTAGCATATGGCAAAAAAATCTTCCCGAAATATCTCAACAGGACTTCTCAGAATTGTGACCAGTGAGTGAAAACGCTGGAAAAACAAATTTAATGAAAATTAATAATGAAATGTTATGATGTTCACCTGATGAAAGAGTTGTTTCCCCCTCGGATTTTGCTTATTGGGTACACTCATATGTGTGCTTATTGAGGAGTATTATTATTATTAATGCCTCTGTCGATAATACTGAACAAACTAATGAAGAATGAACTAACTCTAAAGAGTGTTTTTTACTGAAACTTGGTTCCGCAAAAGGTAATCGTTCGATTTCCTTGGTGAGCCATTTTGCAATTTTGTAGGTAGGGATGGGAATCCAAAGCTGATCATTCATTTGTGGATTTTTTGCAGGCAATATAGTTTTGACACTGGTGGGTTCAAAATTTGTAATCTTGGTTTCAGTTCAGGGGTAATATATTGTTACATTTTTTGAGGACGTCTTTTACTTCGGCAGTCATCTTTGGTCTCGTCTTTGGTAATGTGTTTCTGAATAATGTTGGCGATGAGATCATCAACCATTTTATAGTTTTCCAATTTATTCAGAATTACCTTTGTTCCTTTATTGGCTTTTCTAGTCTATTTCAAGTATACCGTAGAGTAAATTCTCATAAATACATAGGCATAATACATAGGATTCATAGAAATTTACTCTTCGCTATTCTTGAAATAAACTAGAACCAAGTTACGGATTATAAGAGCAGCTTAATTTTTCAGGTGAAAACGAACCAGTTCTCAATGGTTTTCAAAGTTGTTGTGTGGTAAAAACTTATAATTTATAATTTGCCATTTAATCAATAATATACAAGAATGCGTAATGGAAATTCAAAACGGAGCTCATAACGAGTTCTGGTGGCAAAGTGTCAAGGTCGAGGTATCCAAGTATAAACGGTTTCGAAAATCACGTAAAGGTCGACTCACACATAGCAGTGACTTGACAGGACCGTGACCGACACGTGATTTTACCGACTGTAAAGTTACAGTGATTTCTATTCATATTGGTCGGTGTTTCAGCAGTGCCGTGGCAGTGTAGTTAGTTACATGTGAAATCAAAAAAATTTAGGCAAAACAATTATTAATATCTTTAACTTGCATAGTGACGACTCGTGTTCATTATGTGGCCAGTTATATTTTTACCCACGGACAATAATAAGTGCCTCGTCATTCATAACTAAATGCAAAATACACAATTTATACGGCCGTGAAAATCCAGAAATATCGTCGGAAACTAATATAACGATCACGTTACTGTTTGCAGTGTCACGGTCGTGCATCGGGCAGATGTGAATAAGTCCCATCAAATTCCTACGAGAATAATTTTGATCTCGCCGCTAAAATGACATTCCAGTCACGGCACTGTTAAGTTACTGCTATGTGCGAATCGACCTTAAGAAGGTAAAATTGGTTTCACTTTATAATTAATATCTGAATGCTGAATATTTCCACGTATGTTAAGCTGATACAGCCGTTTCAGCCGTTGCAAAAGGAAGAATGGTGTATTAATAGTGAGTTTTGCGCCTTTAAAAATTCCAGCTTTTTTGAAACGGCTGTGCCAGCCTAAAACCCGTTTCGAAATTAATTATGTACGATTGACTTGTGACATTCTCGGTGATGAGTTTTCGAGGTTGGCAAATAAAATAACACACTGCATCAAGTTGACCGAGCCAAGAGTCTTACTTGCAATCTTCGGATGCAGTGAATGTATATCCACAGAGTACAAGAGAAGCGAACGAGAAAGGCGGGAGGGGGGCGCATCTAGGAAAAGTTTGTGTCAAAATCAATAGGGCCAGCCAAGCGTATTTCGCTTACGGGGCTGCGTTAAGAGTTTGAAAGGGTTGCTGTAATAAGGTTCATATTGTTCCGAAATAACTGCTCCAAATATCGCCTACCGGTTAAGAACTTAGGGTTACGAATATGAGTAACGTCAGTGACTATACAGGATAATTGGATGAAGAAAAGTACTCGTCAGGTGTACGCACTGATGATGACTTTATAGTCGAAAGCGCTTTGCTATTATTTTATAAATAAATTTCTGCACGAAATACAAACCTTTTCTTCATCCAATTACATTGGAACGTGCACACAGCTTGACAATTTTCACTCTACAGGATAAGTCATAATGATACCTTGATACCATCAAACTGCATTATCTGGAAAACAATTGTTAACCACTTTCTTTGTCATAGACCACTGTGATTGATATCTGCGTTCACATGGACTAACTAAAAGTAAACCGTCATTTGTAAGAAATTGAAGAAGATTAATGCTGCTAAGAAAGGATCCCAATTATTTTGTTTTGGATTGATAATGAGAATTAATAAAAAATTCCTGGACGACAACTTTTACTTTTATCTGAAACATCGTTCAACGGTTCAATTACCTAAGTACTCATTCTAATACTTTTTTTTTAACGATTTTAACTTCACTAACAAAAAATTGTTAGATTATATCGAATAGATTTTTTTTGAGATGAGGCTGCAGATAACCTAGCGAGAAGAGATGCACCCGAACGGTGAAAAAAATTTGATCAAAAAGTTCAGATTCACTAAGTTCGAAAGCAGTATTTTACCTTCTAGGCTTCCCTAGGTTGCAATTCAGAGACGAAATAGTATCATATTCGAGACCACCAAATACCCTCTACAGTCCATCAGCTTTCATAGCTGAATGAATGAGAAAAATAACGTACTATCAACTTCACACATGACCTATGAGTTCAAGGACATTTCAAATAGTCAATAATTTTATTTTTCGGTTGAAAAGTGTTCAAATTTCGAGAGTTTTTTTGGAATATTCGCAGTCAGTAAACAGATTGAATACATACCATTTCAACTACTTAGTTTAGGCTTGTTTTAGACGGGTGTAAACTCGACTTTATTGTTAGTTGGAAAACGTCTTGATGATTCCTCAGTACCTTCGCAAGGCGAACTTTTGCAGATTCAGTGCCTTTCACTTTTACTCTCTTTGTAAACGATTTATAATGGTGTAGCATATGGCAAAAAAATCTTCCCGAAATATCTCAACAGGACTTCTCAGAATTGTGACCAGTGAGTGAAAACGCTGGAAATGGTTTTCAATAATAGTTATTCAGGTAACAAGGAATGTAAAGACGTGTTAACATTCGAGGTGAGCGAGTACGAGCCGAGAAAAAACCGAGGCTGGACCTCGAATGCCCAGCAATATCCGTTTTTAATAATGTTGTTACGTTTTTGGTTTGTATACCTAGCTTACTACATTATTTTCAACTGCACAACTGTTTGTATGATCCTCATAAATTTGATCGCAATGTACTGGTGCGTGAGACAGTGTGACAGTGATATGTTATCATTTTGGAATTTATCCTAATATTACACATGAATATTTTCCCCTTATAGGTACATCGTTTTCATGGTCTACTTCATGTTTTTGTAACACTGCCGCTGTCACAGTTTCTCTATATGAGTGTTCTTACAACGAAGAATAACTTCAAGGTCTCTTTATTTCTATATACCTAATCATCTCACGAATAACATACACAATACCATATAAAACGATGACTTTCATTACTGTTTTTGCGAGATTTCGGTAAACTTGAGTTACTTGAAAAACGGGAGGTATCAATGAACTAACGTTATTACGTAGTTTTGAAAGTGATTTATATTTTTATGAAACAGCTGGTATATTTACTAGTTAGTATCTCGAATAGAGATAAGCTGAATCAATAGCGCCACTAGTCAAACAATAACAGAGCAACAAAGATTAGATATGATATGACGATTATTTTTGAAAAACATCAAGATATCGAACTTCCGAAAAACAAGTACAGTTTGGCAAACAGCTGTAATTATGAAATTCCCACTTCATGCGCGAACAATCACGTGATATTTAATGTCTTATCATTGAATAGTCCATCGTACGACGAATGCGCAACTTGGGCGTGCATATTTTCACAATTGCATCTAGGTATGTTGGTCAAACTGCAGGTTGGTGAGATAATGTTTCCAAACCCGATAGGATAGCTCGAACGGTAGAGCGGGTGGGTTATCGAAATCAGCGAGTTTTGTTCTCCTCGGATCGTGCTAAGAATCGCACGTCAAAAGGTAAGACCTATTTTAATCCTTAGCTCGCACATGTTTCGACTTTTGAGGGCTGCCGTTCGTAGGGGGACGACAGCAGGTTAACGGAAAAAACAATTCTGAACCTAGGTCATAAAAAAAATCTATGCCGTCATTGTTTGGATCGGATTAGATCCTGACGTTTTTCTCTTGATCCAATACCTTCGAAATCACGCAGATGAAAGTTATAAATGGACCTGGGAAAGACGGAGTAATAAATTTACTTACATAATAATGATAATAATAATAATAATCCCTCATAAACACTCGTAGAGTGTACCCAAAGGCATAGCCTGCGCGGGTAGAGGACGACTATTATAATTATTTGCCGTGGCGCTCCGGGGCGACTTACTGATTTTTGGTGGCGTATTCACTTTTCAGCTGCAGGAAAACCCGGAAAGCCTACAGCACCACCTCGGGTGGCCGGCGTGCACTTCAAGCTAGCACTAGCCGAGATTGGCATCTAGACAACACAACTTGCTTTCACCAAGGACTGTGGTCGTCTATCGATTCCGATATTGAGTATTTGAGAAAAAATCTCTCGTACATACATCGGGCTCGAACCGACTACCGCTATACTGAAGTTCTGAATGGCCTTAGACCACCAGACCACCGACCACCAAACACAGTTTAGTTGCTGTTTTCCTGAGTGTTTTCACACTTTACTTAATAACTTTAACGTTTTCATAATTACACTAGGTAACTAAGCTCAACAAGTATTTAGTGATATACGACATATTATTACCTATATGGAAACAAAATTATTATTTCGCTAATTAATTTCTAGAATCGATTTGATTATTTTATTAAATTCATGGTAAAAGGAATAGAAGCTCGATAAAAGGAATGAAAGCTCGATGAAAGGGATAAACGCTGAATAAAAAAAACGAACGCATAATAAAAACCGCGAGCAAAAACTAATTCACACATTTTCGACTCGTAAGCTAGAGTAGTTGGCTCAGGTTAGGATTTGTGTGTCAAGTGCGAGCGAAAAAGTAATTCTGGCATTTCAGTTTGCCTTCTTGTCTTTCATTTCAACGTCCCGTTATTACAGTGACCAAGCCGTTTATATAAATTTATCGAGCATCTATCCCTCGATCTATTCTTCGATCTATCCTTTTTATCATGCAAAGGTGATTTCAATATGGAGTAGTGCTATTGTGCGTTTGTATTATTTTATAACATTTATTTTATATAACATTTTCAATTTCTCATTGTGCAAACGAGCATTGAATATCAAACGCTTTGTTCTTAGCCTTATTATATTTTGTACTTCGTAAATTTTGCAGATGCTTTCGCACATGACGGACAAGTATCCTATTGGTTCACAGAAGGAATCGTATTGGGCGAAGTTGCTATATTAGTAACGGCGATATATCAACGGATGCTGTTACCTAGCGACAGGGCAAGAGCCAGCCATAAGTCTGGTGGGGTCAAACTCCCGAACAGTAAAGATTCAAGTGGGCCGAAACTCTCAAAAGCCTGGTACCTGGAGAAAAAAAGCCATGGCAAATTGTCAAAGGCAGGAAACATAATGTTATACTATTCGGCTGAGAAGCATCAGCCTTTGCAGACACGATGGAGCTAAACATTGACCAGACTTCCAGTGTTCAAGAAATATTTTACAAAATAAGCTCCCGGAAAGTCAAGTTGAACATAACAACTCGCTACGATTTTTCCGAACAGAACCACTTTGGAATTTTCAAATTTTGTTTAGGCCATAATTTTAGGCTAATTCATTACCCAATTATATATTTTTTTGCTCTTCAGTTGGAGCTTCCTAATTTTCGTGATCCATATAACAGCAAAAATGAACCTGTGAAAAAGAATACGTTAAATAATTGTTCTTAACGGGGCTTTCTGATTGTTAAGTGATAATAAACAAAAACAAGAGTGCATTAACTCTACAAATAACATTGTTGCCACGTCTGCGTCTTCACCTGATTGAATAATGATAAAAAATCTGACAAGTCTAATGATGTATCTACTGATCATTCGAATGGTTTGACTGATGTGACTAACCATCCAAATAATGTTATAACAAAGGATCAAGTGAGAACTGGAATCGGTGCTGCCCAAAAAACTGTGGTAGACCCTTTGAATAATCACTTATCAACTTCCACTTTACCAATCGGTGTGATCGGAAAATTGTTTCAAATAGGAGACGGAAGCCACGCACTGTGATTGTTACAAATAATTTACATACCGGGGCTCTGAAAGAAGTACCGAAAGCTACTGTGCTACATGTATGTTATATCCAACATCCAGAGTAACCTTCCCAAGCATCAGGTTACATTCCAGGAAAACCGCTGAGTAGACGATCCCACGGAGCCGAGTCACGGATATCCATTCCAACTACCAAGCAGCTTCGCCAGCACTTCGAAAACATACAAATTCATGACTTCTTTTGTTTGTAATTCACTTGTTCATTTCATGTCGTAGAATAAAGTCATTTTTAATTTTCATTCTTTGTAATTAATAAACGGTAGTTCGAACCACCCCAAAATAGTTTTTAAAAAGTTCTTAGTGAAAATCGAGATATAACAATTGGCGCAGTCGCTGTAGGATCCTTCAACTCCTGCCGAACAAGGAAAGCCTAACCGAAGGCGGTGGATTCCAATCCTTAAAAGGAAGAACCAGAAGCCCTCGCAATTCAACTAAGCAACTCATCTCAGCAACTCAGCAAGAAGAACGGCTGGACAGTCTCTTCAACGGAGGAAGAACACGCGAACGCTAACTTCGTACGGAGCATCGCTTGTGAAGTCGGATTTCATCCACCGTATGGACATCCTTTGGTAAGACAATTTAAGAATCGTCTCGAATATTTTTATTGATTTATTTTCATTTTGATCAAATCACCAGTTTTTTTATCAATCAATCATGGTCGAAAATAATCCCAATAATCCCCCAGCTGCACTCGAACCTTATAAATTGAACGAAATATTTTCTATCGTCCCCGAATATAATGGTGACCAAATATTCTTACACCCATGCTTGTAATACTGCTTACCGCATGGCTGTGCAAGACCAGAAGGTGCTCGTAGTTTTGCATATCAAAAATAAACTTCGAGGAAAAGCTGCGGAACTAGTAAGTTCTCGTAACCCTCAAACATGGGATGAAATAAGAATCCTATTGAATCAATACTTTGGTGATACTCGCGATTTAACCTCGTTGATACAGGATCTGCAACGAATTCACCAGCTGCCTGGTGAATCACCACTAATTTTCATTAATAGGCTACAAACGCACAATGCAAAAATGCATGCGTGTATCCAAAAACAGAATTTAACAAATGACCAAAAAATTTCCTAAAGTGCACTTGTCGAAACGATGGCACTGAACACCCTTTTAGCTGGTTTAGAACCCAAAGTAGGACAACTAGTTAGTGCAGGTAACCCTCCTGTCATGCTCTCTGCAATTCAAAGAGTAAGAAGGGAGATGCAGTTAAACTATTTTCAACATCAAAAATCGACAAACAGTCGAAATACAAACCCACAAAACAATCAAGTTAGAAAAGTAAACTCAAACCCCATACAACAAAAATTTTGTTCTTTCTGTAAAAGACAAGGGCATACTTTGAACGAATGCCATACAAAACAATTCCAACAGCCCCAACAAATTCAACAAAATTTCCAGAGATCTAGTTTTCAACAAACACCGAGATTCAGTCAAAATCCTAGAACCAATCAACCACATCAAACACCAACCCAAAATCAATCGAATCAATCACAATTTAGACCTCCAATAAGTGGGCCAAATCCCAATTTCAACCAACAGAGGCCCTCAGTCATTCAATCGAATCCAAATTTTAACAGATTCAATAATACTCAAAGAACTCACCATTTAAACTCGCAGAATCCTAACCGCAATAATTATACCGCTAATTATTTGGAGTCACAAAATTTTGACGATGATTATACTGCTAATTATCAATACCCTCAAACTTTTGATTGTGGTGGTTATACTGATAACTATCAAAAATACCAAGATTTTACTCATCAGCCCGATTCTTATGATACTGAATATTCAGAGCCAAATCAATACGAAAATTATCAGGATTCCTATAGGCCGTACATGTTTCGATCCACCAATCAAACAGCAAACGGATCCAACTTCGGAACTACAAAACCAAATACAAACCCTGAACTTATCGGAAGACTTGAATCCAAACCTGAACTTTCCAGAACAAATATTTCTATAACCCAATCACTTATGATCATTCGAAAAATTTGTATTACATCATGGACGCAACCAATACCTTCAAAATACTTATTGATACCGGTGCTGGTTTGTCGATATTTAAACCAAAAACTGCTCAAAATTATTTCAATAGATCCCCAGAAAATATTATGATTCAAGGTATAACCAATCAAAAAATCAGTATATCTGAATCAGTAATGATACCCTTTGCTAAAGATAACCCTGGTTGGTTGGTTGGTTTGAGGCTGACGAGCCAGATTCAGGGTTTACCCGTGAGGGTGACCCTTAACACTGAGACCACCTGGGGTCTATTGTATTATTCTGTCGTCAGTAGTTCCTAGTTAAATAGGCCTGTGTCTTTTATCAGGTTTAGTAATGTATTTGCTAGGTGTTTCGGATTCATGCCTATTTCTAGGTTGGTCTGTCCGAATATTCTATAGCGCTTGTTATACAGCGCATCGCATTCAAAGATGATGTGAGAGGCTGTTTCCTCCTCGTCACCACAAAGTCTGCACTCCACGGTTTCTCTGTTTATTCCCATGGTGTACAGGTGTTTCCTAAGGCCGCAATGTCCGGTTAGTAGGCCGGTAAGTATGCGTATCTTAGGTTAGGAGTGTCAGCCGTCAGTGTTTGGCTATATAACCCCCACAAAGTTTTTATTTACGACTTGGACATAGAGTTTGATGGGCTCCTAGGATCCGATTTTTTGGAACACTATCACTGCATAGTGGACCTGAAAAATAAACAACTCATTACCGATTTCAAAACGATTCCCCTGATTAGAGTGATTGACCGACCGAATCGAATATGACATCCGCGAACAACATTCAAAATATAATTTCAATTGAACCACGGACCGAACAAATTTCTAAGCTTAGATACAATATTTTCAACACTGAAGCTATACTGGTAGCTCAGGTAAAAGAAAATGTTAGATTACCCAACGCATTAGTTAAAGTAAATCGTAGAGGCGAATTTCTCACCTCTGTGATTAACTCAAATGCAATGCCAAAAACAGTAAATTTTTCTGATGTAGAAATTGAACCGATTCAAAATTATTTAATCAATAACTTCAATGAAACAAACGCAGATGACGTACAGACAGACAGAAACTTTGAGATTCAAAATCAACTTTGATTAGAACATCTAAACGAGGAAGAAACTGAACTCATTACCAACATTTATCTCGAATACTCGGACATTTTCTACCTAGAAGGCGACCGACTTACATTTACGAATGAAATAAAACACTCTATTGACACTAAAGAGCTGAAACAAACACTCATTTCAACACCCATTCTCATATACCCTAACTTCGAGGATACCTTCCTACTAACCACAGATGCAAGTGCATTCGCCATTGGAGCCGCATTGTCTCAAGGCCCGATCGGTAAAGACTTACCAAACGCTTACGCCTCAAGAACGCTCTGTTCTGCAAAATCCAAATACTCGACGATAGAACGGGAACTTTTAGCCATTGTATGGGCTGTGAAGCATTTTAGGCCATACGTATTCGGTAGAAAGTTCAAACTAATCACTGACCACAGACCACTAACATAGTTATTTTCTATCAAAGACCCCGGAAGCAGACTTGCAAGATGGCGCCTGAAATTGGAGTAATATGACTACGAAATCATATACAAACCTGGAAAAATCAATAAGAATGCCGAAGCACTTTCTAGAATCAAAATCAACACTCCCACAAAATGCCTCACTCTGAATTCCAAAATATTCACTCCCTGTTCATTAGTCCTACCTACAAACGAAGACGCTGACATTCAAGTTATTTCAGACACCGACGAAGAACAGAACACTCGTGACCCCGAACCGAAAGAAAAACCGCCCGATACTGAAAATCCCTCTGATACTGAAAATTCTTCTGAAACTGAAAATATTTCCGATACTGAGGAAATCCCTGAAAATGACACTCCAAAATACCATGTTGAACAAATTGAACGAGAATACCAAACCTTCATAAATCTATATCGAAATAAATCGCTAATTGACTATTCGAAAGTCGAATATTCAAACTGCCAATGACTTGACAGAGAAAATAAACATATAATGGTATTTCCTCAAGAGAAAAAATCGAAAACTTCCATTATACAATATTTGACGATATATTTGAACAAAAAGCCGACATACAAAATTTTAAAATCAATATTGTTTCAAGCAACACAGTCAAACGTCGACAATACTATCTAATCTTTCTCCCTTTTGACGACGACTTAGTAATAGAACATTTTTTTTGTCACCCTTTACAGAAATCAACATGAACTTGACTTATCACACACTTATTGCGTTGAAAATAACTTAGAACTCCCGATTCTTGAAAATGACATAAAATTCAAAGTTTGTCAAAATGTAATAAGAACTCCAGACCGTGACCAAATTCCAATTATGATCGATCAATTTCACAATGGAAAAAATAATCTCCATAGAGGTATCAATGAAACCATCGGCAGAATAAAAGAAAATATAATTGGCAAGGTCTCACGAAAGAAGTTGAAAAATATATCCAAAATTGCCAAATTTGTCAAAGAAGTAAGATATGTAGAAAAAACCAATCCTTTAGTAATAACTGAAACCCCTAGAACTGCTTTTGAAAGAATCAACATCGACATCATAGAAATTTCGAAAAAACACTATGCACTCAGCATACGGGACGAATTAACAAAATTCACGCAAGTTTACGGTATTCAAGACAAATTTGCAAGAACCGTTGCAAACGCCCTACTCTGATATTTCCAACATTTTGGTACACCCTTAAGAATACACTGTGACCACGGTAAAGAATTTGACAATGCAATTCTCAGAGATCTTTGCGCACTCTACATTAAATTATCTTATTACAGTGTAAATCACCTTCAATCTAATGGATCAGTAGAAAGGTTCCATGCAACACTCCTCGAAATGATTCGTATATACTTAGCCGAACACCCAGAAGACGAGACAATGGACGTACTCCCTCACGCAGTTATTTGCTACAATAACTCTGTGAATAAAAGTCATGGTTTCACCCCTCATGAGTTAGTTTTCGGACACACATCCAATAGACCCCCTGAAACTCTATACAACCAGGAACAGCTGATCACCGAATATTTAAGAGACCTAAATAACAAAATTTCTCATTTCTATAAACTTGCTCGAGAACGGATCCTGAAACAAATCCCAAACTATCAACTATTCCAAAAAGTATACGTCAAAGAATCCCAGATCAAAGACAAATTACAGAATAAATTTAATGGCCCCTTCGTAATCGAACAACTACACCAAAATTCTGCTATTCTATTGAATCCCCGAACTGGTCAAAGATCAAAAGTAAACTTTGATCGTATGAAGCCGTACACTGAAGATTGATTTATTTTCAGGTTGCCGCTGCTGTTCGGATCAGTAGTATGTCAATACCAAATCCAACCAATCAATAACACTATTGGCGTTTACTACCACGAAAACAATAACATCGTACTCACCAACGACAAATGGACTATACTCGTGAACAAAGATATTTCAGTATTTAAAGATACATACGAAAATAATCTCAAAATTCTAGAAACCCTCTTTAATACAACCCAATTCACTAGTCAAAGTATGAAAGAATTTCGCTCTGAAGTAAAAACACCCAAATTTCAAATTCAATAAAACAAAAACTCATAGAAATTGTTTTAGACACTAAAAGGTACAAAAGAGGCCTTATCAATGGTATTATCAATAGATTAAAGAGCGATGATGATAGAAAATCTAATGAAAAATCAAATTTCAGTAACAGCATCTGTAATCCAAAATTTCAATAACACAATTCAAAAATTGCGTATCGATGAGGAGACCCTCAACAACAACCTAAAAATAGTAGAAGGTTCCATCAATAATTTGAGCGATAATATAAACAGAATCGAAGCAAAATTAAAAATTCTTCGATATCTGCGAAAAGTTGACGGAAAGCTTTTTATTCCTCGAAGAAAACATTGATGATATGTTGAATTCGCTTCGCCCGATTAAATATCATTCACTCTTCGATTATTAGACCAGATCAATTAGTTATAGCTTTGCAAGAAATCTCCCAAAATTTAAGAAGGAATAACCTTCCTCTCCCACCAAAACTTTTTAACATAGCCCAATATCTCGAAATCATAGAACTTGAAGCCTTTCAAACCAATTCGAATATAGTTTTCATCCTCAAAATTCCACTCATTGAACCCCAAATCTATACTCTATAACAACTATTCCCTATTCCGATTTACGATAACAGAACTGGCCTTCACCATATTATTTCTATTTCTCAAAAATATATCGCGAAAGAAGATGAATCTTTAATGTTCGTACCAGTGACGAACTTGAAACAGTGCAAACCGCTTTCGTATAAAACTGAACTGTGTTCCGATATGTTCGCGTACCCCATTGACTATAACTCGATTTGTGAAGCCCAAATTTTCAAAAACAATAAACTCATTCCGCGAAATTGCAGAAGTTCGCTAGTTTTCGGCCAAGGATATAACGTGCAAAAACTCGAAAACAACCTTTGGCTAGTGATCCTTTCTGAACCGTTACAAGTGACTGTAAATTGCCCAAAATGAACTCAAAAACTGAAATCGTGTATAGTAATTCTATTGTTAAATTACAGACAGAATGCAGTGCTTTTATTGGAATAACTAAAGTTCAAGCCAATTCTCAATTATCAAAAATTTCGAATGTCACTTACAAAACACATCCAATTTCGATTCCGTTCGTCGAGAAGAATATTTCTTGGTTTACATATACCACCATCATTCTAACCATATTTTTTGTAGGCCTTTACCTCATTTGCAAGTGTAGGAGGAAACTAAAATTGGCACCAACTGAACCCGACGTTCCGCCGCTTCCTCCGACTAGACCATTCAGACCGTTCCAAAGGATTCCATCCATTTTCCCGAGGAGAAAACCAAACTTACAAGAAGAGGTACCAAACGAATATTTCGATCTATAGACGCAGTCGCCTAAACAACCCCGTCTGAGGAGCCCTAAAAGTTGTTGCATAGCACCAACTTTTCTAATATAAGGGGAGCTGTTATATCCAACATCCAGAGTAACCTTCCCAAGCATATCAGGTTACATTCCAGGAAAACCGCTGAGTAGACAAATTTACGACTTCTTTTGTTTGTAATTCACTTATTCAATTCATGTCGTAGAATAAAGTCATTTTTAATTTTCCATCTTTCATAAACGGTGGTTCGAACCACCCCAAAACAGTTTTTAAAAAGTTCTTAGTGAAAATCAAGATATAACATGTATATAAAGTAACGCCTGGGACAACTGCAGATACATTGAAAAAATTGTAGAACCACACTTTCCCGAAGTAATATGTGGAACAATAAATTCCAAATATCCTGAAAAATATGCCTCATTCAAAGTGACCATTCATGAGGAGAACTTTAGGCATACCTTGGACCCAACTATCTGGCCTGAAAACGCGTATGTTCAGCGTTTTTTCTTCAAGAAAGAAGAAAAAGCGACACCTTGATCTTCGATCTATTGAGTCTTAATATTCAGTGCCTGAATAACGATAAAGTAAGTGGTGTAATAACTGATATCTCTAATTTCAAAAACCTTTACTTTTTATGTCCGAACGAAACTTGGATGAATGATGCAGCTATAAATCAATCTTACTTTGACGAATACTCTATTGTAAGTAGCTACTCTAGAACATCTTGTAAAGGTGGTGGTGGTGGTTTGCGAATATGGCCAAAAACGTTTCTTCAGGTAAATGAAATTGATATAAAGAAATGTTCTACACATTGAAGCTTGTGCTGCACCTTGCAAATTCGATCATATAAAAATTGTTATTTTAAATATTTATCTGTCCCCTTCTGGAAATAGTTATTTATGATACAAGTGTTAAAAGTGGCATTTTATTTTGTGAGTGGGGAATATTGCGAAACGAGCGTTAGCGAGTGGAGCAACCCCACGAGCAAAATAAAATCACTTTTAACAAATGTATCATACAAAATTTTTTGTTCAACAGAGTAAGAAAAAAACAAAAAAAAAATAAGATCCATAAGGATCTAGCTACATGGACTTTATAATTGACAACCATATTTTGTATTTCAAATCTAAATTGCAAGCATGACAGGCAGGTAAAAAACAACTGCCTAATAATTGTTGTTTATTAGTTACCACAAATTAATAAACGATCCTAGCTTCTTTGTGTTCGTAGCTATTACTGTTGCAAATATAAATATAATGGAAGTTGGAATGGATGATTCAGATGATTTTCTTCCACCAGAAATTCAAGAAGCTGCAAACAGAGCAACTTTAGATCTGTTGCCTGAAAAATCACGGCAACAATATGATATTGCTTATAATGGATTCATCGAATGGAGTCAACTGAAGAAAGTTGAAGGCAAGTTCAGCGAAAGCGTACTTTTAGTTTATTTCGAAGAAAAATCGAAGTTATGGAAATCATCAACACTGTGGTCTAAATTCTCTATGATAAAAGCTGAACTGAAAATCAAGGAAAACGTGGATATAAGTAAATACCATAAATTAGTCGCATTTTTGAAACGAAAAAGTGTCGGATACCGTCCGAAAAAATCGAAAATTCTGAGAAGGGAACAGATTGACAGATTTTTAAATGAAGCTCCCGATACCAAATATCTTATGATTAAAGTGGCAACCATTTTTGGATTATTTGGAGCGTGCCGTCGTGAAGAACTCTGCAAATTGAGCGTAGATGACATTGAAGAAACTATACAGTCATTACTAATTCATATTTCGGATACCAAAACCAACATTCAAAGAAGTTTTTGCATCGTTGGACACTACGTGAATTATTACCGTGAATATGCTGTATTACGCCCAACTTCTGTTACTCACCGTCGATTTTTCCTGAATTACTCTAACTACAAATGCACTATTCAACCAGTTGGAATAAATACTTTTGGGAAGATGCCTTCCACTATTGCTGAATTTCTGAAATTACCAGATCCGCAGCAGTTTACCGGCCATTGCTTTCGAAGATCTTCAGCATCTCTGTTAGCGAATTCAGGAGCAAATTTGACTACAATAAAACGACATGGCGGGTGGAAGTCCTCAACTGTAGCTGAGGGTTATATCGAGGATTCCATTGAAAATAAAAATAAAATAGCTGATAAAATGTTTCCTGGTATAAGTTCTAGTTCTCTCCCAGCATTATTTGATCATCCCACTTCAATAATAGCACCATCATTGATTGGCGATGAAGCTTCTGCAGTTACTTCGTCAGTTAATATCACAAATTGTACAAATTGCCAAATACATATTTATAAGTAATTTTGATTCTGATTGTTATAATAGTATTAATATCTGATTAAAGTGTTTCTATTAGAGAGATCTATATTACTGAGTATCCATCATCTCATCTGTCATTTTACTTTTAACACTAGTGTTAAAAGTACTTTTAACACTAGTGTTAAAAGTGATTTTGTGAAAACGTCAGTTTTTAGTTCATGTGTCAATGAATTAAAAACGTCATTTTTAATGTCAGTTGTACAAAAAATATTTTTTGAAGTCTTGAATGATATTTTGGAGCATCTCCGTAGCAAGAATCCACATTGTGGTTTGTGGTGATTTCAATCTTGACAGCCGCAACCGTTACTCAAATTTTGACTAGCTCGACAATATTTTTTTGGGCTATGGTTTGAATCACAATTGAATCACAAAGGGGGCTGGCCGACTAGCCTAGCGGGGACCACAGTAACAGAGATCGATCACATTTTTACTACAGTTAATGCAGGTTTGATCTGTGTACATGACAATTATGTTTCAGATCACAGAACTATACTTTATGAATTTGATATTGCCTTGAAAATCCCCAATATGTCTTTCCAACAGAGATGTTACTCCGACTATGCAATTCATAATTTTGCGAATACGCACTCAATAATAAAAATTGGATAAATATTTCTCAATGTAAAGATGTGACTGCGGCGTTTACACCATTTTGCGACATTTTTCTCTATCATTTTGACATATATTTTCCTTTATATTTAAAACATGAAAATAACAAAACTTGGGTGAATAAGGACGTTCGCGATTCAAGTTCCAAATTGAAAGACTCTCATACTTTGGCTAGATTATTTCCAGAATTAACATATTCGTATCTTGATGCTAAAAAAGAACACGCAAAACTGTTATTGGAAAAAAAAATCCATGAGGATTCGAACAGACGATCTTTGGATTACAAAGAGGCTCCAACTATAATAAACCCCAACGCACTTTATTTATGAATGTCATGATTTCTACAGTTGAACTGAATACTACTTCGTTTGTAAATTAGTATTAACAATTGCACCAACCGCCAACTTTTATAAATGATTCCTCTTGAGTATGTGCTGATTATAATATCTGATTGAATTGTTTCTATTAGAGAGATCTATATTACTGAGTATCACTAGTGTTAAAAGTAAAATGACAGATGAGATGATGGATACTCAGTAATATACAGTATCGGAAAGTTTTCATCTTGGGTGTGGTGGTTTCCTGAGAGCGTAAAGAATAGCTTGCGATATGTTGAGAGAGCATTACAATTTCTCCTCTACTCGCTCGAGGAAGGGATATCGATGAGAGCTGTTAATTCGTCGGGTGTGGTATTATCATATCATTGCGTTCCTTGTTGCTCGCGTAGATTTCTGTCTATACCCCAGATGAAAAGTTTCGGGTACTGTAGATCTCTGTAATAGAAACACTTCAATCAGATATTATAATCAGAACACCTAGTCGAGAGGAATCATTTATAAAAGTTCACACATGTATTTGGCTGTTTGTGCAATTTCAATACTAATTCCTTTTAAAGTTACAAACGAAGTAGTATTCAGTTCAACTGGAGAAGGTCCTTCATCACTGACAAATAATGACATTCATAAATAAAGTGCGTTGGGGTTTATTAGAGTTGGAGCCTCTGCCTGTCTGCCTTGTAACCAAAGATCGTGTGTTCGAATCCTTATGGATCTTTTTTTTGTTTTTTTTCTCATTAGCAGTAACTGTTGTACAAAAAAAATGTGTATGATATGTTTGTTAAAAGTGATTTTATTTTGCTCGTGGGGTTGATCCACTCGCTAACGCTCGTTTCGCAATATCCCCCACGCGCTAACGCTCGTTTCGCAATATTCCCCACTCACAAATAAAGTGCCACTTGTATCATAATAGTGTGTATCATCAGGCCTACCACCTATTTAATAAATTTGTCATTTTGTTCTGGGACTTTTCCAGATAATCTGAAACTGGGAAAAATCATTCCGATACATAAAAAAGGGGAAATACACATAGTTTAGAGAACTATAGACCAGTAACAAATTCAATTCCATTTTCATTTTCATTTTCATTTTCATTTTCATTTTCATTTTCATTTTCATTTTCATTTTCATTTTCATTTTCATTTTCATTTTCATTTTCATTTTCATTTTCATTTTCATTTTCATTTTCATTTTCATTTTCATTTTCATTTTCATTTTCATTTTCATTTTCATTTTCATTTTCATTTTCATTTTCATTTTCATTTTCATTTTCATTTTCATTTTCATTTTCATTTTCATTTTCATTTTCATTTTCATTTTCATTTTCATTTTCATTTTCATTTTCATTTTCATTTTCATTTTCATTTTCATTTTCATTTTCATTTTCATTTTCATTTTCATTTTCATTTTCATTTTCATTTTCATTTTCATTTTCATTTTCATTTTCATTTTCATTTTCATTTTCATTTTCATTTTCATTTTCATTTTCATTTTCATTTTCATTTTCATTTTCATTTTCATTTTCATTTTCATTTTCATTTTCATTTTCATTTACATTTTCATTTTCATTTTCAATTTCAATTTATTCAAATCAATTCAATATTTACAGATTTTCAATAAAAGTAGTTCATAATATACTTAAAAAATTCTACCATACCATAGATCTTGAGAAACCTGAAATAGACATAGACTTATACTAGAGAGGAAGTTGGATGTTTCACCTAAGCACTATGATGGTGCTTGTATTGTGTTTCGCAACCAAACTTCATATTGAAATCGAAGTTTGTACATTTTATTTAATCGTATCGTACAGAGTAATACATTTTCTGTGTTTCGGTATTTCATATAGTATGTTTTATTTCAATGTTCTCAATGGAAATGTAATGTGTTTCATTTTAAATTATTTCTTCAATGAGTAATTGGTTTTCTAGAATAAGAGTTTTTATACAAGTTTTATACGTTTTTATCTTTGGGATTTTTTTATATTCTATGGGTAGGACGTAAAAAGTTTTTTAGCAAAGTAAGTGATGAATCTTTGTGTGAGAGATTTTCTGAAAAATGGTGGGTTGATAAATGAGTTTTCAGCCGCTCTAGTTGATTTTCTGATAATGTCTGATTGGTAGTATTGCTTATTATTGTAAAACCATATCAAACATCCATAGTAATAAAGGCTTCTTATATTTAAAAGTTTGGATTCTTCATAGAGTCTAGTTGTAGAAAAAGTTTTTGTTTTATTCAACAATATTTCTGTAAAGTTTGAAGGCAGTTCAAGTTGAGATAGAATAATCCTCCCCATGCGGTTATACAGTAACGTAAAATGGATTCTACCAGTGAGTAATAGTTTTTTTCCTTAAATATAAAACTAAATATTTTACCAGAGAATATGAGGTGATGAGTGAATGGAAAGTGGCCCTGCTTCAGGGATAATTGTTTATTGTTGGTATAGTCCAACTAGATACAGAAATAGAGAAATAAAGATAGTATTCTACAGACATTGAATGCGTTCTCATTATTCATGGAAAAACTCTGTCAAAATTATCATTTCATTGAATCATGGCTGTTTTACCATTTAAACTTATCTAAATTTTACCGAATTCTGTCCAAACGTTTTTTATATTTGTTTTCTTTCCCTAGAAGTTCGGCTCTTTGAGTGGTTAGATCCTCTCTTATGACGACACCCCTGCCTTTCAGCGTCCTTTTTTGTGGTTTCATTCTTGTTTCTTCTCGTAATTTTTCAACTGCAGAAATATTCCTCTTGGCTTGTCTGTCTTTTTTTCAATACGGTAGCATATTACTATGTCATCTTCACCTAGATTTATTGATATCTTCGTATTTAATAAGCTCTTTACCAAGCCCTTTTTATTTTCTGAATCTTGTTCTTTGAAATTAAATAGTCGGAGGTTTTTTCTTCTTCTTTCCTGGTCTATGTTGTCGCATTTCCGCTCCAAAACTTTGAATTTGTACACCATGTATAGAGTCTCTTCTGTTTTTTTTCCATATCTAAGAATTTATTTTCCATCATATCAGTTTTTTTTTTTTTTTTTCGATGTCCACCAGCTTTTTGTTTATCGATTTTGTGATTGCCTTCGATACATTATCAGCAATGGTTTTTATAAGTATCTGGTCTTTTAGGCACTTACTTATAGCTTGGTTCACTGCCAATCTGATTTCCTCAGCTATTTCTCGTGTTAGCACCTTTTTTCCAGATAGATTTTTCCAGCCAATATGTAGAAAATGTTGCACTTTATTTTGGTATCTTTTTTCCGGTTTAAATTCTTTAAGTTAGACTATTTCACGTTATTTTAAAGCAGGAGCACAATTTCACACACTATACTCTGTTCGACATTTATACATACTGTTATGACTTTTTCAAAAAATTTGGAATATGTATATCTAGAACGCCTACTTGAATATCTAAATAAATATGAAATAATTTTGAAAATCAATATGGTTTTCAAGAGAATAAAAGTACCATCACAACCATTAACTTATTCTATGATGAAATAGTCAGACTGATCGACACAGGCGACAGGCGAGTGTCCTGTTAGGATCTTCGGCGATCTGAGCAAGGCGTTTGACTGTGTTGATCACAACACACTCATAAATAAATTAAGAGAAATTGGTGTGGATGGTCCAGCATTCGAGTAACAGAAAGCAATTCGTGAGTATCAATGATACGAATGAGATGAATTTTCGTCAGAACACAAAATCTTCTTCACTTGATAAAGCCAGAGGCGTACCACAGGGATAAATACTGGGGCCAATATTAATCGTTTCATACAATAATGATATAGAGAACTCTTCTGAGTATTGAAAGTATAAACACTTGTATGTTTATATATTTTCGAAATATACTTATATGTCCATAAAAACAAAAAATTCTAACCACTACATCATACGATAACCTACATCTACCTATTACTGAGAAGACTCTTCCTTTCAAATCTCCCAATATTGAAACAATATCTTTTGATGAAATCTTATTATTCTGTAAGTAGGTGATTTTTTGTGAAACCACAATTTGGATGCATTTGTTCCTGTTTTTCTTTTCATGCTATTCATGTATTGACTGTGATATTAGATTAAGTTAGATTATAGGTTTATATTGTGACTATTCCTATACAATGTATTTTTTCTGAAAGGAACAATAATTAAGAAAGAAAGAAAAGTATGCTCTTTAATTTTCGTGATCCATATAACACCATAAATGAGCCTGTGAGGATACATTATTTATTTGTTGAAAGATGGCCGAATTTTTTGCAACTTATAAATTATTTTTTGAATGGTTTTACACACCAGAACTGTATGCGAATGAATAAATATAATGCCAATATGCCATATGAACTTCATATTCAATCCATTTTCAAGTGTTAAATAATTGTTCCGAGTTACTACAAAAAAGTTGCATATTAACAAAACAATTGAAATTCATGTGCACGCCGCAATTATATATATACTTTTCAATTTTTGTGATCCATATGACAGCAAAAATGAGCCTGTAAAAAAGCATACGTTAAATAATCGTTTTCGAATACCACATTTTTTACATGTTCAGATGATAATTTCAAGGCCTTCTACAAGAGAGAAGAGTATGCTTTTTAATGTTCTTGGGTTTTTCTGTTCAAACTGCCGGAAAAATTATTTTATATACTTACATTAAAAAATCGTTCGAAGATATCATTTTACTTTGCAAATTCCAAATTCATTTGTGGCGCCGCTGCATGCGAGCAGTCTTACATATTTGGTGAGAACATTTAAATTCCTTAAATGATGGTAATTTTAAACAAGCATACTTTACAAAAACGTTGCAAAAAATGTGTCAATACCGGTTGGTCTATAAGTTCTCGGTTCTTCTGGAGTTGCGCTGACCATTGTACTCAGTTTTTCGAATCTTTCTGCATAATGCTTGAGCTTCGATAGGGATAATACACAATAGATCTTTAAAGATTTTTGTTTTCCTCGATGCTCCTCAGCCGTTTTAATAATGACTTCCGAAATTTCTAATTAAATGATCGGTATTGCAAAGAAGCGGAATACTAGTACCTACAGTTAAAATCTATTCCATGTTATTTATTAGTGGGGATTGCAAAAAGGTGCATCAAATTGTTAATTCCAAATGTAAAACAAGAATTTATGAAACAATAAAGATAACGGTGGCACACACAGTAGAGATAACAGTGACATTAATGACGATGTTTTTAACATCAAAATAAACAATAACTCTCTGTCTGGACATATAAATCCTTGAAAACATTGTATATTCATAGGATATACAGGACCGTACCTGAAGTCCGAAGAGGAATTGAAATTTAGATCGTACGGTTGTTAAACCAGCCTTACGTTAGAAAACGTGCTGCGCAATTGTCGGACTACGGATTATTGTCGAATATATCTAGTGATAAGACACTCAACATGAACGCACGGGAAATTTGAAACCTATCGGTAGATTTTCGAAAGACAATTTTTCTGCATGATACGAAACGACAGTGATTTTAAATTTTTAACGATTTTAATATGTTTAATGTGATCTGAATGTTCCTGGTAATGTTTTTATACCGTTCGTATTTTATGACTTGTCTGATGTCACTATTGTGATCTTGAAGATGAATAAACTATCTATCTAAACTATCTATCTATCAATGGGCCGTACAAAAAAGGACAGTTCCACTAAGCTGGGATAAAGATCGAACGAATAAATTCCAAAGAGACGAAGAGTTCTTCTTTTCGACTCGTATATTCAACATCTAGATAAGAAGTTCAGTTCTGTAAGTATTCGGGGTAAATTCTTGCTTTTTATTCAACTCAAGTTTCAATTCGGAATAATCACATTGATTCTCAATATCGAGTTATTGTGGAGATTCTCTCCACCTGCTCTAGAAAAGGGTTTCATCTGTCAACTTTTAAATATTACAGTTCGACAAACTAGCTGAAAACGTGAAAACGTTGTGCGCACTCGTCCGACAACAGACTTTAGTCCATGATATATCCAGTGATAAGGCACTTAACATGATCGTACGCGCAATTTTATATGTTCGGTTAGTTTGTTTTGCTGTACCCACATCATTGTATTTAAAATATTATACTTACTGAATTATTCACAAAGAATGGGTATTGTTAAAATTTCAGTAATTTATCTAGCCTCATTTCACTTTTGGTAGTATTTCATATTATAATTCAGATCAAATAATTGGTGACCCTAGCTTTGATAATAATATCAATTCAATCCAAATTTTATCAAATTGGCGCCTTCTTTTTGATAAAAATTAAGAAGATACAGACAGACACCACATCTCTGTCACCCACTTGGTACGCCACTGAATTCAATAGAATATGCCTTTTATTCAAAGTTCATATTCTGGCTCCTTTAGCCTTGTAGAGTTGTGAGTACTGCTTTCTTGATTCTTGATTCTTGATTCTTGATTTCTTGTCTCTTAACAAGAGAGCTCAAGTTGGTTGTTAATCGGTTACCCTCGATGGAATCAGATGTGATTGAACTCTATTTGTGAGTATGGCATTTTACAATACCACGGAGGCAGGCAGCTGTCGCTATCTGCGTGTCATCCTCTCTCAGTAATATATAAATAGGTAGAGAATCATAAAGAGAATTCACGAGGGGAAATATTTAAAAATATATAAAGGAATGAAATTTCGTGGGAATGCCCTCAAATAATTCATCACTTTCACGTGTTGTAAAAATTTCAATGAACAGTGAAAAAAATATTCGGTGGTAGGGTGACAAAGATTCAAATATTTGAATAATGATAAAACGATAAATGAAAATAATATTAAATTTTAGTCCCCGATTCTTCTATCATTGATAGATAACAGAACTTCATTTCGCATAGAACGGTTTCTCATAAATTTGTCCAATTTCATATCTATTTCTTCATATTGTATCTTTTTTTATAGAAAAACATGAACAAAATCCCTGTAAATAGGCATATGCAACCATTTTTCAAAGGGAATTATTGGCCATAAGTTTAAGTAATAAATTAACCTATAATTTTCGATGTTTCAAACTGCTGTAGGTAAACCTAGTTAGTGCAAGAATCAATATAGAAATCACATGTTGCAAAACAAAAATTTAGTGAATGTGTTCAGGCGACAATGGGGATTCGCAAATCACAGTTGCTATTCATTACTAACTTTTTTTTAATCAGTGCAGAGCTTTGATAATAAGAGATTTGAGCTACGCTTTGGTAGAAAAAAGAGCTGAACAACAACCATCCGGCTGGTCTAAAAATGTTGAAGTTGTAAAGACAGTGTTCAATATGAAGGAACGGTGCAAATATACACTCTCCAAACCTTCTCAAATTTTTGTAGAGGGTGTATCAGCACTACCAAGACATGTTAGGTGCCGAATGATAAAGGAGGATAACTAGAACTAGAAACATTAAGGCTACTCACAATCCAGGGTCCTAGCTAGTTTATCCGACCTCATCATGGAAGGTATAATAATAAATACAGTATCGGAAAGTTTCCATCTTGGGTATGGTGGTTTCTTGAGAGCGTAAAGAATAGCTTGCTATATGTTGAGAGAGCATTGCAATTTCTCCTCGATTCACTCAAGGAAGGGATATCGACTTGCGGTGTGTCGCATTGCCACGTGGTACGTTAATGCGTCGGTGGGGTAACAGGAGAGGCGCACAGAAGTGCGGTTTTCTTGTTTATGTAGTACTATCATGTCATTGCGTTCCTTGTTGTTCCCGTAGATTTCTGTCTATACCCCAGATAAATTGATTCCGATACTGTATATAATCTCAAGTATAAATCCTTCTTGGAAAAATCCCATAAATGAAATATTGTTGGATGTTTCACAAAAGGTATTATTTCGAGAGTTATTTTCCGAAGAGATTTCTGTTGAAGGGATTCTCCTAGATTCAACAAAACCATGTTTGTTTTAAAATTTTCAGAAAAATGGAAAACGACTGGAGATCCCAAAAATCCAAGATTTCTTCGGAATGACAATGGTACAGATGCCGAAGAAAGCATAGTGATTTATGCTGATGATTAATGTTTGAGATATTTAGCATCAGCAACCACGTGGTACCTTGATGGGAACTTTTTAATGGCACCTCAATTTTTTAAACAGCTCTATCTTATAAGAGTTCCTGTAGCAGCTTCAGGCTCCATCGTTACAGCTGCTCACTGTTTGCTGGAAAGGAATACCCAGCAAACTTTGTATGCTACAACGTTTGCTCGACGAATGGACTTTGAGAAGGCAGCTATGTAGGCAGCAACTAGAATACTGGGACACCATATTTCTATTAGAGGCTGCTTTCATCACCTTTGCCAGAGCAGAGCAAGAGTTCCAAGACTAGAAAAGTTGATCCTTTGTTCGTCCCGGATCTGTGGAATGTTCATAATTCCACCTTGTCAGATGAAAACAACCAACAACTAAACAGAGGGGTTGAACAACAGCCTTGTTGGTCAGGATCACTCGCCTGTTTGGATGAGGATGGAACTGGCTGTTGATTCAGCGAAGTTGCAGAATGCACAATTACGGCCAGAAGTAAAGAGAAAACGAGCCACCTACCAGATACTACATGATAGATGAAAATTGTTATATCAACAATATTGTTAAAAATAGTTATGCAATATCTTACTGTTCTTTATAATAGTTTTTTTTTCTTGGTGCGTTAGCATCGACTGCTATGGTCATTAGCCACGTGCTCTGCATAGGCCTTGTTACTAACTCCATACGCCACCTCAGGAGCAACACTGTTAATTATTAACGCAACAGTGAATCGTGGAGCATTATCCCCAGGCAGCAACAAGATTCAATCACTTAGATTTACATCTGAAACTGAAAAATCTTGCTCTGCCTGGGGATCGCTCGGGGGATTGACCCAGCGATCTATCGATCACTGCACCAATCCCTGCCCTGTATCAGTTAATGTCTATAATTTGTAATATAAATTAATATATAATATGATAGCTAAATATTATTAGAAGTGGTTTTTTTGGCGATTTTTTTCCGATTTTTTCCATTTTTCCCGTTTTTTCCGTTTTTTCCGTTTTTTTTTTCCGCCGCACATCAATAAACTAGAAACATAAAACGTGTCATGTTTCACGTTTCTAGTTTATTAATATGTATATATATATATATATATATATATATATATACAGATATATACATATATATAAAGAGTATACTTTTCACCTGCTGCAATCCCCAATATCAACTGGTTTTATTCGTAACTAGTCTGCAAAGAGACTTCGTACTATATTATATTTATTATTCTTATCCAAAAACTCTTGACCGAATGACCGATGACCGATGACCACCTGAGGCCCGTTTCAAGAAAACCACAAGTTCATATTCAAACTTATAACACATTGGGAGTTACAAGTGTTTCACGGGGAGACAGTAAAAATATTTGTTATAACTAGTGATATTTCACGTATGTTAATAGGTGAAAACTTTTGAAATGGTTTCATTTGATGTTATTGTAATATGTAGTTTGGTCGTTTTCTTTCTTAACGAATGTCGAATCGAAAATGTGGGACTTTTTTCTCTGACAACGACGTACTTGCGGAGACGACGAATATTCAGAGTTACAACAAATCGACATTACTCCTCCTAGGGTTAGAGCAAACCTAAAGTTCATTAGCATATATAGGCGCTTGGGGACATCGGGCACTGACTTAGACTCTTGACCAGAAGAAGTGAGGAACTACATGAAAAACTTTGGTTGAGAAATGATGGTCAGTGCCAAGGAATATGTGATATCCCTGCCAAAAATGTCACTTGAAATCTCATGAAGAAATATAGACTAATTATGAGAATTTATAAAGATCTACGTGGAAAGTCTGTAACCTAGAAGTACGTATAAGTAGATGTGATTTATAAGTACACCCGAATACATGTCATACGAGATTGTATCAGGCAGTGGTTGCTATATAAGATTCGAAGAGGTATTCCACTTTCGATCAACGTATGAGAAATGTGTGAACATTCTTATTGGGTATCGTATGAAGAAAGTGGATTCAGGATTCGATGGTCTGTATGAGGAATTCCGTATTCAATTTTATTGGGTATTTTGTGGAATCAGTGGGATCAGGATGTGATGGTTTGGATCAGGAATTCCTTATCTAAATTTATGCGATTCCTATAAGTTTTCATACAATTCAAAATAACTGAGAATTCATAAGTTTCAATAGGAAAAGAAGTATACAAAGTATAAGAGTTTGTCTTAGGCAGTGGTGGTGCAGAGAGACTATACACGATTCGATGAGGTATTCCAATTTCAATCACAATAATGTTTTGAATGAGGATAAATCCGGATAAATCACACAATTTATAATATTATTCGGTATCGTATAAAAAATTGGGTTCAGGATTTGATGATCCAATCCTATGCAAATCCTATGAGATTTCATGAGATCCAACAGTAACAACATTACGAAACCAAATAGAATATTCTAAAGTAAAAATTCCTTAGAATATTACCAAAATATTTGAAAAGACTTTTTTTTCTATGGTGTTTTGGCATCGACTGCTATGGTGAATAGCCTTCGAATAGATTATTATTATCATAGTAAGCCAGAATATTTCAAAAATATTTCAGAAAGATCACCATCACACCTGGAAAACCTATATATTTCAAAATAACTTTAATTGCGAATGATACCTATTCAGGGAGTGGGCGCGGCTAAATGTACTTTCCTTGTTTTATTACTAATTTTCATCCTTTTTTTTCTTGTAAATATTAAATGTTCCCTTTTGAAATGTCCTATTCTGTACGTAATCACAGTCTCTTTGAGCAAATTCTCCACTAAGCATGAGCCCCCACGAAAGGGTTCGTTTATTCAAAATCAATTCCCTGAAACAAAAAATCATGAGTTCGTAAATTGATATGAATAAAAATAATGTGGGCTTTCACAGATGGCGTCAATGTTTTGTTGGTTTCTGTGTTTTGCCGTGGTCAACGTAGCAACGAGTTCTTCGATAACGCCACTGAAATTGACTGCCGCAGTTGCAGTTGAAACGTTTGGAGATTTTAACCAAAGAAAATCAACGCAGAACCCGTTAATAAAAGGTGAAAATGAGAAATAAAAATGTCTGTGTCTTACCACTTTATAATGATTAGGGCCCCTGCAAACTTTTGGGACTGTCGGACAACTAGAATGCCACAAACAATTTTTCAGAATCGGTTAATAAAAATATGGAATATTTAGTGGTAATATTGTCGGACAAATTGTTGTCCGACAGTCCCAAAAACGCTCCGCTACTCGACATGAAGAACACATATACGAAGTATCAACGGTGAGGTAATCCATTTTTTTCCAGTATCGGGCACGAGGACTGTACTGAAATAGGTTATCAGCCGCTAAAAGGTTAGTTAGTGAATCCCCCAATGATGTAAATTTGATTGTGCACATTGTCGACCAGGTGAATTGTCAAAAATTCATCGGATTGTTCACAATGAAACCATGATGGTACCTCAGTTATAAAGATGCTGATAGTTTCTTTCAGAATTTATTGAATTAATATTTACTGATTCCATTGCTGGTGACATTTGATTTTCGACATCCGTAATTCTAGGAATAATGGAATAAATGTTTGAGGATTTCATTATTATATTGATGGGGTGTTTTGTTTTATTGAAAAATTAAGTGCCGAAGACGTTGAACGTTAAAGTTGTTTTCGTAGCTGTAGTATACACGTAATTATAATGATTATTCATACGATTATTCATGGATGATTTCAGTAAATGAAGGATCCCGATATTTGGTCTGTGAGACAGAGGTCGAGATTGAGTGCGGGTACTAAACTACAGTAGTAGTATTATTTATATTACCCTTATTCCCAAAGTATGTTCTCTGGTGTGAGGATGATAAAGAGTAGTGAACTCTACAGAAGCATTCGTTGGAACCCCTTCCACCATTTTGGAGATAATGCATTTTTTTTTTTCAATCAGCACCGGTCCCAGAATAAATGTTTTTTCATAAAGCGTTTTCTACTTTCGTATTTTTATTTTCTTGGTTTAATTTTCAGAGAATGCCCTCAATAATATTTCTCTGGTATGAAGAATTCAAAAATGTTGTATTTCCTTATTGTTTTAGTAACATCTTAAAGCATAAGTTTTTGTTGGTGCTGAACATCAAAATCAAAAAGAACTCGCGATAATTTATTTTATATTATATAGTTCATCACAATAAGATTACAATACGTACTGAAACTTTGCCAAAATGTCTGTCAGATGTAATTCCGTAAGGGAAAGTTATCATTTTCTGTCAGATATTATGTGAATGTGAAAAGGCGATTTCGACGTCGAATTTATCTGTTTAAAAGAAGTCCCGAAAATAGTGTGTATTAAAATGAGTTAAGATGACTTTCAGCCACGAACAGAAATTAAGTATTTCGAGAATTTATTAATTTTTCATGAAGAATTGATTACCTCCAAAATATAATATACTCATGCGTTAGTGTTAATGCATAATACCTCAACGAAACCTGAACATTTTATCGCTTTCAACGTTGTGCGTAGTTTGAGAGATAATGATTTTGTGGGTGACAGCCATTTACGTTATGAATGTTAGCCTAATAGGGTCAATAATGAATAACAATGAATATGAACGACAAACTCACGAATAATACAAAGTTGGTGTCAGTTATGTGTAAGTACGTTGAAACCGTTCATATGATGAATACCTATAATTGAAAAAGAGAAAATCACAACAGACAACAAAGTTTTCAGGAGCTATCACCGTCCTGATGAGAATTGATCAGAAAGGTTTTTAACTTCTGCCGATTCTAATTTGTTATCCGATAACGCGTCAAATAAAATTGTCGATTTTTTTCTAGTTCTCTATGAAAATATTTGAGCATTTCAAGGGGATCTATATGTATGGAATTTTTTTCCTGTGTTATATGCGTATGGGGACACTCAATCAATTAATGCTCTCACATATTCAGTATACTAAAAAGAGCATCGAGAGTTGTTTCTGGTTTGAAATACACAGACGAATGTGGAGAAAAATGTAAACAATACAAACATTTTATTTTACTCTGTATAAACATATTACAATGTCTCATTTATAAAAAAATACATTATGTTATAGACCGTCAAGAACACGTGATAGAATCTTTCATTGGGCACCCTCTCTGCGGTAGCCAACCGGTGTGAACTTGGCAGTTAATTTGCAGCAGTAACTTTCGAAGCAGTGAATCCACCAGTGGCTTCGGTAAAGGGTTAAAATCAACCATCCGAAAAAATTTAAATATACGAAAGCCTTCAGAAAAAACCTGCCAACATGAAATTAACAAAACACGTTTATAATCACGAAATAAACGTGCCGTATAAGTTTCATCAATTTGCAAAGGGGATGAAGGGCTGAAATCAACCCCCGAATGACATAAAATAGAAAAAAGCTTTCAGAAAAAACCTACCAACATAAAATTCACACAACAAGTTTATATTAACAAAATGAACGTGCCGTATCAATTTCATTAATTTGCAAAGGGGGTGAAGGGCTAAAATCAACCCCCGAATGACATAAAATAGAAAAAGAGCCTTCAGAAAAAACCTGCCTACATGAAATTAACAGAACACCTTTATAATCTCGGAATGAACGTGCCGTATTAATTTCATCAATTTGCAAAGGGGATGAAGAGCCGAAATCAACCGCCGAATGACATAAAATAGAGAAAAGCCTTCAAAAAAACCTTCCAACATAAAATTCCCAGAACAAGTTTATAATCACGAATTGAACGTGCCGTATGAATTTCATGAATTTGCAAAGGGGATGAAGGGCCGAAATCAACCCCCGAATGACTATTAATTTCATGTTGTCAGGTTTTTTCTGAAGGCTCTTTTTCTATTTTATTTCATTTGGGGGTTGATTTTAGGCCTTCAGCCCCTTTACAAGTCAATGAAATTGATACGGCACGTTCATTTCGTGATTATAAACGTTATATTCTGTTAATTTCATGTTAAACGTATTCTGTTAATTTCATGTTGGCAGGCTTTTTCTGAAGGCTTTTTCTATTTTATGTCATTCGGGGGTTGATTTCAGTCCTTCAACCCTTTTGCAAATGAATGAAATCGATACGGCACGTTCATTTCGTTAGTATAAACTTGTTCTGGGAATTATACGTTAGCAGGTTTTTTCTGAAGGTTTTTTCTATTTTGTGTCATTTGGGGGTTGATTTTAGCCCTTCATCCTCTTTGCAAATCAATGAAATCCATACGGCACGTTCATTTCGTGATTATAAACGTGTTCTTTTAATTTCATGTAAGCAGGTTTTTTCTGAAGGCTTTTGTCGCAATTTTAATTTTTTGGGAGGGTTGATTTTAACCCTTCATACTCCTTGCAATTGGATGAAATTGATGCAGGATGCGCATTATGTGTAAACTACTCATTCTGAATGAATATTTTCACAGTAATCCAAATTTAATCCGAACCATTGAAAATTATATTTTTACCGACGCCACTGGTGGATTCACTGCTGGATCGAAAGTTACTGCTGCAAATTAACTGCCAAGTTCACACCGGTCGGTAGCCAAGGAACTACGATATCAATGATTTTCTTAACAGTACCCTTACCTTCAGCTAATTTTAATGTCTGCCAAAACTTTAAATGTGTGATTGTATAATACAACTAATATCTTTTTTTTAACTTATCTTCGTAACCATGTATAATTTAAAATGACCTGTGTAAACACTTTTGTTTAATGGCACCAGCAAATAATTATTTGAGTGATTTATTGTAGATCAATTTAAAATCCTGAAATACAAAAATTGAAATTGAAATTAAATCATGCTATTAATTAAGCGGTAACTTAAGTAACAAGTGAGGAATAACTTTGTTTTCACTTTTCATAAGTGGAACAAGCAAGTTTTATTTATCATTGTACTATTGCCCTCTGTAGAATAAAGGTCATTTTTGTACAAACAAAGTTACCTCCACTCATGCGGCTCGGCACCAAACCAAAGTCCAACGATTGAATGGATTAATCTTTTATGTCGAGCCAATTATTAGATTATTAATATTCCTAGATGATTAATAATTTTGCCGTAAAACTATTTTGTAGTTAGATAAGAAGCACTAACTACTCATATCTGCAACTAAAATCTATCAAAACAACTTTTGCCAACGATTTCATGTCGGAATCGTTCTTAGTATTGAACACAGTGGCGCACTTTAACACACGGAAAAATTATAGTACATTAAGTAGAACGGTAAGCACATTTTACCGATCGACGACAATTGTTTGGGAGAGGAGCGTAGCAACAATTCCAATTATTGTCGGAGGTCGGTAGTGCTTAATGTTCGTGATACTTCTAGCATTTTTTGCACGATCCTAGCATTTTCCCCTTGATTGAAACACTTTAATTTCGAGCTAATAACTGAAAAGTCAAAAGTGACATTAATATAAAAGAGTCTAGCAACCAGTATTATGAAGACTTCGATAAGTAATTTAGGCGTCGGTAAGTATTAGTTACCGACGCCTTTGGTCTAGCAACCAGTAAACAAAACTTACCGTTTTGACAACAGATACCGTAAAATAAGCTCTTTTACTGAGTTGATCAACAAGTCACAAAGAGCGTTCCCTCGGGCGTTCCTCATATGAATGTGAAATCTGTCGGCTATAACTCAATAGCACCGCGTCCGGTTCACTACTAGAACCTACAAAAGGACAGTTTTCTATTTGTTGGCAGTGCTCTTATGACTTCAACGTAACTCACTGGTCACTGTCAGATATTTACATGGTAAAGTACAAAAATTTAAGAAAAGAAGTGAAATGTTTAATTAGATCTGTAGAAACTAAATATACAAAGAAACTAGAACATGTAAACAATAAAAAGAAAAGTATTACAAACGAGGGTATGTTTAGTTTGGAAGGAGTGACGATAGATGAGACGAAAACATGTGATGCATTTGCAAACTTTTTTTCATCAGTTTTTAATACGGTAAAAACAACATACAATTTTGACTTAGCAGACCATGGCTTTATATTCAAAGATTGTTTTTCACTAAATTCCGTCACCGAATCAGACTACGATAATGCGGTAAAAAAATTGAAACCTAAAAAATGTGCAGGGATGGACGGTATACCACCCTATGTTATTAAAGCTTGCAGCGATTGGTTGAAACAACCTTTGATACATATATTTAACCATATTATATCAACAAATGTTTTTCCAACTGACTAGAAAACAGCTATAGCTACCCCTATTCACAAATCTGTAAAAAAAACACATATTCAAAATTATAGACCAATATCTATAACGTGTGCACCAGCGAAACTATTCGAACAGATTATCTATTGCAGTTTATATCAGTTTGTTGAGAAATATTTGCCAAAATTATCATATCACTCTCTAAAACTGTTCTGAACTTAAAACACTCATAAAACTGAGAAGAAATGTAAAAAAAAAACAGAAAAAATACTTACTTATTTTTTTTCGGAAATTCAACCCCATTTTACCCCCTTGGACGGCCTGGAAAACTTCTACGTGGTATGAGGAATAAAGGAAAGAGCATTTTCCATAACATATCCCGAGCAGAATCGGCTACAACGCCATTAGTGCCTTCTATGATTTTTTTTCTGGAAATTCACCCTCATTCTACCCCCTTGGACGGCCTGGAAAACTCCTACGTGGTATGAGGGATGAAGAAAAGAGCATTTTCCATAACGTTTTCCGAGCACAATCGGCTACAAAGCCATTTGTGCCTTCTATGATTTTTTTTTTCGGAAATTCACCCCCATTTTACCCCCTTGGACGGCCTGGAAAACTCCTTCGTGGTATGAGGGATAAAGGAAAGAGCATTTCTCATAACATATTCTGTGCAGAAACGTGTAGAAAGCCATTTGTGCCTTCTATGATTTTTGTAAAATTTTTCTCAGTGTACATTTGTGGATGTGGACAACTTCACACCCGTAGATATCTGACTGTTCGGTACCAAAGAAAATATTCTAAAAAATTTGAAGCGACTTCAGGAGTACCTCAGGGTTCAAACCTGGGTCCTCTTTTTTTTTACGTTGTCTGGACGGCCTGCTTGTGTCAGAAGGAGTTGGTTGGCCAGGCTGGTTCGTTGTTGGTTCATGCTGACTGGACCCATCATTAGACGAACTACCACTTGGCGGTTCAGTGGATTGAGATGACGCCCGGGTAGCAATCCGAGGGTGATCAGCGGTCTCAATTGGGATTCCATATCTTCGATATCGAATTTCAGGCAGAGCAAAAGATACTCGTTTCTTTGGTACCAGAGTAGCGATGAGTTGGTTTTGATGTGGCGCTTCAAGCTGCGCCCCGAGTCCAATTCAACAATATAATGATATTAGCCAAGCTTCCTCGTTACGGTACCAAACTGCCAGACATAATGATTTCCCTGGTGTACTTTAGCCTGGACTCTCTCTCCCACTTGAATAATTCTGACACGAGAGTTGCATGGGGTTGATGGAACCAACGCTTTGCTTTTAGGAAAGAGAGCGTCGAGACGAATTCGAATCCTTCTCTTCAAGTATAGCTCTACAGGAGACTGACCCGATGCTAAAGGTGTTGCTCGATAGCGAAACATTATGTTCTGTAATTTGGCAGACAATGGGACTGTATCGTCTGCAGCAGCATTGAGCCGTCTCTTCAGGGTTTAAATACTGCGGAAGACCATTTGTGGCAGGGTGGTTTGGAGCACTGAATTTCTGAAAAATTCCTCGTTCCTTGCAATAGTTCTGGAATTCTTCGCTCTTGAATATGGTAGCGTTGTCCGAAACCAGCAAGGAGGGGTACCCATGAACTGAAAAAATGTTTTCCAGGAGAGATATGGTTGTAGCAGAGGATCGGGCATCACGGAGTATGCGAACTTCTGCCCACTTGGACTTCCACACACATGAGAAAGAAGTGGCCGTCGAAAGGACCGGCATAATCAATATGCACTCTCTCCCAGTTCTCTTCAGGTTGATCCCACAGATGTATTGGTGCTTTCGGAGGAGTGTGACGAACCTTTGCACAGGGCTTACAGGATCTGACTAGTCGTTCCTGTTCCTGTCGATACCTTCCCAATATACGTATCTCCTAGCAAGTTGTTTCACTTTAGTTATGCCTAAGTGTGACGCATGAAGTTCTTCTAGGATTGGGGTTTGAAGGGTTTTCGGAATCACAGCTCGATCCAATCGAAAAATCATATTGCCAGAACCAGTGGAAGGGTTCTTGAGCTCGTGCAGCAGGGCTTGTAACTCTGAGTCTCTTGCTGTTTCTTCGGCAACGGTATCTGCTGTGACTGTTGCGCTGGATATATGGAACAGGATTTCTGCATACAGCACATTGATTTCTTCATCTATTCGTATTTCTGTAGATTTGTTTGTGGTTGAAACTGGGGCACGGGAAAGACAACGTTCTCATTATCTTTGCCCTTCTTGTAGCTTATTGTGTAGTCAAGCATATCTCAGCAACCGTGCTAACGTCATCTGCGGCAGAGGACTATCAGGTTTGAAAATACGAGAGAGTGACAAGAACAAACCTTTTTCCAAAAATATAATTGAAGAAATGTGTGGCTGCGTAAATAATGGCAAGAGCCTATCTGTCCAGCTGACTGTAGTTAAACTCAGCCTGGGTCAGAGCTCGCGAGGCATAGGCCACTGGTCTTTAATGACCATTGACCTCATGACTGAGGACTGCAGCTATTCCTGTCGGACTTGCATCAGTGGTGAGAATTACTGGTAGCGATGGATCGAAAGATGAGCACCCTGTCACTACACAATTCTGACTTGAGATCCAAGAAGGACGCTTCAGCGGCAGCAGACCAAAAAAATTCTTGACCGGTTCTGAGTAAGCGTCGTAATGGCCACAATTTTTGAACCGCTTGAACTTTTGTTGGGCACTTCTAGATTTGATTGAAAGGCACAACATGTCCAAGGTAATTCATGCTTTCCTTGAAGAAATGGCCCTGTTTAGGTGAAGGTCATTATCTTTGAGGCGTTCCAAACATGCAATAAGATTCCTGGTACCCTCATCAAGAGTAGCGCCATGTCATCGAAATATGCTTCGACATTGGGCAAGCCATTCAACAACTGTGACGAAATACGATTAAATTCTGATGGTGCAGTCTTCATTCCGAAACTGAGACGATTCATCCGGAACATGCCTTTATGAGTAGTCATTGTCTATATCTTACTTCCGTCTTCATCCACCTTAAAATGCAAATAGGCTTTGTGGGGATCCAACTTGCAAAAGAATTTAGATCCTCGGAGACCGTGAAGAACTTCGTCTATGCGGCGGATAGGGTAATTAGCTGCGACAAGTTTTTGATTTACGCCACATTTGTAGTCAACACATAATCTTACACCACTATCAGGCTTTGCTATAACTACTAGTGGTGAGCCCCAATCGCTCGATGCTGTAGGACTAATGACTCCTTGAGACTCCAGTGAAGCAAGTTCTTTTTCGACTCGTACCCTCAATGCAAAAGGAATATCGCGTTCACGGATAAATACTGGCTTCACACCTTTTCTCAGTTGCAACTTGACTACTACATTGGGAATACATCAAATCCTTCCTTCAAAAATAACTGAGTATTTCTGGAAAATATCCTCCAGTGAAATAACTGAGTTAACAGCAATTGGGTTTAGAACTGGTGGCTGGTGACTATCTATTTCATTGAGGCTGATTCCGAGTCCACGAATCCACATCCGACCGAGCAATGCATCATGTCCGAAAGGTACTATAAATAGATCAGCATCCATTGACTTATTCCCATAACCGACAGAAACAGTGATTTTACCCTTGGGTTTTATGACGTGAGCTGAGTTAGAACGGAATGAGACTGAGGTCGGTTGAAGAGGTACATTGAGGTTAAGCTTTTTGAAATCTGTTTCTGAGAGCAGGGAGAAACGTGCTCCTGAATCAACTTCACAACAAGATTGTTGTTGAGAGTGACAGTAATAACATACTTATCGGTGTCTGGTCCAACTTCATACAAATCTTCAGTGTGGTCAATCCTACCGATACCGCACTCATGGTCCGAATGACTATTCTCGTCTTGAGATTGTTGTAAGAAAAGGTTGTTGGTTTTGGATTTCTGCAACAAAGTGGTTATGCAAACCTTGGTGACGTGACCGGTTTTTCCACAGGAGACGCACTTCAGAGAATTACGATTAGTTCTGCATTTACGTGATTTATGATTTGAACGGCCACAATTCAGGCAAATGCTATCCAATCCTAATGACTTATAATCGACACAGCCTCTGCATCTTCGGGACTGAGAATACTGACGTTGATGAGACCTAGACTGACGACTATTACTATTTGACTTGTACTGTTTATGATTGTAATGATTGTCTTTCTGAGATCTAGAGCGTCCAAATAGTTTGTGTGTGTCAGTGAGTCCTTCTGGTGACTTGTCAGGGGGTTTTCCCAACTGACCTGATTCATAACAGGATGCCTCTAGAGGAGACCATCGAAATCTTTGATGGATGTGTCTTGTAGGAGCTGCTTCCGTATCCAGTTATCTTTAAGACCTCTGATGAACTGAGCCCGAAGGAAAATATCACAGTCTTTCAAATTTCCCTTTAACGAAGAGACAAAATCTGAGATGGACTGATGTGACTGCTGAGTGACACTGAGAAAATAGTGCTGAGAAACAACGGTGGAGACTGCAGGAATAGCATTTTTGTAAAATGATCTATCAAAGTCGTGAAATTGATGTCTTTTATAGGCTTGTCTGGACCTAACAATGCGGCTAGATTATTGTAATGATCCTTGATGAACACAAGAGATGAGCTTTTTTCTTGTCATCAATGACAGTTTTTAGATCACAATAATTGCTAAACCTTTCCAAATGAGATAAAAAAAATTCATTCTTGGCATCATAGTTCTCAAATGGTATAATCTATGGTGCTGGGGTTGATTGGTTTCCAAAAGCAGCTGTAAAAAGTGACATGAATTCCTTAAACTGTTCCTTATCCATGATAGCAACGGTGGAAAGTCAAAAGCAGGCTCAATAACTCTTGAAAATTGACTTGAAAAAACGCCAACTTGTTGTAACAAAGGGGCCGAATAAATGGACTGAGTACTTGAGAACTACTTATATGCTTTTCAACTGTGTTTATTGAATATAAACATATATAACAGAGATTGACATGTGTGACTGACAATCGTGTGTCATGAACTCAAGAATACAAGATAGTATGATAACGGAACAATATATGAAGGGTGAACTGTTGCAAATTGTACCGAGTAGGAACTATTACTATACTATAAGGTGCAAACAGTTAGAGACAGTGTCTTGTTAGAAAAAGATTTGGACAGCGTGTATGAATGGAGATTAAAGAATAAACTGTTTTTCAACATTGGTAAATGCAGCATCATGTCCATAACGCGCTGGAAAAACCCCGTTCTGTTTGAATATATGTTGAATGATGAAACTCAGAACAGACGCATAGAGGTGATAGACTTAGGACTTGCGTACAATAATTCACTATTATTGAAAACACACCTCGAAAATACAAGGAAAGCCGCCAACAGAATGTTGGGTTTCTTAATAAGGCAAAAGAAAAATTTCACTAACGCTCACACGCTCAAATTACTCTACTATACCTTGGTTAGATGTAAATTGGAATTTGGTTCAAATATATGGTTTGGCGAATATCAAACGTCGCTCATTCAATTAGAAAAAATTCAAAATAATTTTTTACTATACCTATTTTTCAAAAAGTACCATGTGTATCCTGATTATCATACAGTGAGAACGTTCGATTTGAGAACCGATTTCAAAATATTGTCCTCGGGAAATAGAAGGAAGATCGGTACACTGATATTTTTATTCCAACTTTTAAGCAACAAAATTAATTCCCCACACTTATTATCTATGATAAATTTCAATGTTCCACCTAGAAGAACGCGTTTCTCGATTATGTTACCAATATTCTTCTCCTCTTGTAAAAATACTACGTTACGCTAATGAAATTAACGCCTTGATAGATCTGAACTGGACTCTCCCTCAAAGAACATTTAAGAATGAAATAGTTACTCATAGACTACAAGCCCAGGCCAATTTTGGAGGGGTCATTTGATCCAGCATGAATTATATTCAGAATCATAGTGCCATACGAAACAACTCCGTTGCGCACTGTGTCGTCAGTTGTGAGCGGTGCAGATGAGTACGCAGGTCAACGAAACTTTCCATCCAGAGGAGGGATTTTTCGACAAAAGATTTTTGGACGGCATTTCTCAAGATGATAAGATCACTGAAAAATAATCAAGTAGGACCTAATGCCGTATAAAATAACGGTGCTGAGAGCCAGCAATTTTTTTTATTTTTCCCAAATTTTTGTTATGACTTCAAGTGATTTATTACTGTACGGCATTTGTATAATTCAATTAGTATAAGTACATAGATTTATTTTTCAACAATGCCGTACATATTTGCCGGTACAGGGGCGGGAAGCCCCGCACGCAAATTCGTACTTCGATCTATATGTTTCAAGATCATGGAAAAATGTACGGCATCGATCGCACATTATTATTCAACACATAAAATGAGTTTCAGAAATTATGCCGTCGAAAAGTTATAAATGCCTGTACGGCAACCGGTTTTTAGGCTAACTATTTTCGTTTTACGTAATATCAGGTTATAATTAATGGAACTTAATAAAAATAAGAATGAGAAAAAATTGCCTATTATTCATTAGAGAAGTAATTTTTAGAAAAGCATTGCTTTTTTAATTTCTCAAGCATCCCAAAACAAAAAAAATAATGCCGTACATTTTCAATTTAAGGATTTCTTACAGTTGATAAGATTGTTCATTATGTTTTTAGGAAATTTAAGCATCTTTAATATACTACAAGCCCGTATAATATTTAACAAAATATGGTACTCCGGTATATTTCCTGAGCGATGGAAAGAAGTGATAATAATTCCCATTCTGAAACCTGGAAAAGATACCACCAATCCTGACAGTCACCGTCCTATCTCCCTCAGCAGCAGTCTGAGAAAGTTACTGGAAAAAATGATAAATAACAGTCTTATTTGGTATCTTGACACCAATTACCTACTATCCACGTTTTAAATGGATTTCAGAAAATTCCGCTAATTCATAGACCCGCTAACTCACATGGAACAAGAGATACAAACCATTGTCATGAAGGAGGAACACCTCTCGGCAATATTTCTCGATTTGGAGAGAGCTTATGTTCTAACGTGGAGATACGGAATAATGAAAACACTCCATGAATGGAAAATCAGAGGTAACTTACCTATCTTTTTTCAGCGATTTTTGAGTGAAAAAAAAAAAGAATAGAAGATATTATATCGAATTCTCGTAACATTGAGAATGGAATACCCCGAAGGTCTACATTAAGCGTGCAATAGCAATAAACTTTATAATCGAAAGCATTCCAAGAGGGATTCATAAAATCATTAACGTTGATGGTTTGGTAATATTTCATTCCTCCAAATAAATTCGGCAAAGATCCATTGCTATCCTTTACATAGAAACTACAGAAAAAGGTTTCAAATTCTCTACTTCTAAAACTAAAGCCATTCATTTCTGCAGAAAAAGAAAACATCATGATTTACCAAATCTCAATCTGCATGAAGTTCGAATAGAATTCCAGGACTCGATTGAATATCTAGGCTTAACTTTCGACTCCAAACTCACATAGAGCCCTCATCTGAGCGATCTCAGGGTGAGATACCAAAAATCACTCAGTGTCATGAAAACACTAGCTGGAATAAGGTGGGGCGAAGATCAAAAAGTACTGCTGAATATTTATCAAAGTCTAACCCTCTCCAGAATTGATTATGGATGCAAAATCTACTCGTCTGCAAGGAAAAGCCGCCTGAAAACTCTAGATAGGATTCAGAACACGGCCCTACGACTGGCAACTGGTTCATCCAGAACAAGCCCGACACTGTGACTAAACTGTATGGCAGCACTTCCTCCACTCGAATACAGAATATCCAGACTTCTGTCTGACTATGCAATGAAAATATATGCCCAACCACACCATCCATATTTTGATATACAGAGTGGGCCATTAAAAACGAAACAGCGGCTCTGTAGGTCGACAGAACCGAGTTATATAAAAACGCTCGGACACGTCAACCACATTTTCGAGGGGGACATCGTTCGCGATGAAATTCACCCGAAATACATTCCATCCCTCGGAGCTGTGACTGCCACCCCTAAATTTTTAAATGGCAACATATGGCAAGTGATACCTCATTTGAAAGGTATTTTCCTTCTTAATATCAAACAACAAAAATAAATCAATTCCATCGATTTGTTTTCGAGATATAGGAACTTGAAGTTGGGAAATCACTTTTTATTCACTCAATCAATAAAAACAATATCTGATAAAGCAACTGTCGCAATAATTATTATTGTCAATGAATTAAATGTTCAAACTGTCTACCACCCATTTCCATACAATAGTACAAGTTCTGCTCAAAATGAGACCTCACATTTCGTAGCATTTCCGGCGTTATTCGACGGCATTCTTCAATAATTCTACGTCGTAATTCTTCCAGAGATTCTGGTTCGGTTGCAAAGATTTTGTTTTTCAAGTGACCCCACAGGAAAAAGTCGAGTGGGGTTAAATCTGGAGATCTGGCTGGCCACTCTATAGCGCCTCTTCTTCCAATCCAACTTCCAGGAAACATTCTATCCAAAAACGCCCTAACAGGCTGTGCATAATGTGGAGGTGCCCCGTCTTGTTGAAATTTCAAGTGGTCTTCATGGTAACGATTGGCATTTTCAATGATGTCTACTAATTGTGGATAAACAAATTCATTCAATAATCCCAAATAAGTTTCTCCTGTCAGGTTACCGTCGAGAAATACTGGTCCAATCAAACGGTTCCCAAAGATACCGGCCCAGACATTGAGTTTTTCGGGAGTTTGAGTATGGACTTCGTGGAAAACATGTGGATTGGCATCTGACCAATAACGACAATTATGACGATTCACAGTCGAATTCAAAAAGAATGTAGACTCATCAGAAAAGCAGATGTTGAAAAGAAAATTCTCATCAGCATCTATTTTCGTAGTCATAATTTCACAAAATTCCTGTCGCCTATCAAAATCATCTTCATTCAATTGGTGTACCAAATGTATTTTGTAGGGGTGAAGTTTATGATATTTCAGGATTCGGCGGATACTGGTTCTACTAATATTGGTAACACTTGCCAATTTCCTTGTGCTCAATGTTGGGTCTGCATGAACTTGTCCTAAAAGTGCAACTTCAACAGGTTCATTTCTCACAGGAAATCCACGTTCTGGGTCTCGTTTCTTGTTGGCTACTGATCCAGTTTGACGAAACTTTTGCACTAATTCTAGAACGTATTTTCTAGCAACAAGTTTATCTGGATGCGTTTCATTGAACAAATTAGCTGTACGGTTACCGCACTCATCATTCTTGAAAAAAATTGTTATTATTTCAACTCTTTCCGCGATCGTATACACCATTATTGAGGAAATATTCAGCAGCTGTAATTCACTCTAATGTCGTTCAATCAACGATCAGTTTGACATTGCCAGACGTCCAAAATTGCGATTTGGCGAAAAAAATTATCGCATACATGTTTTTGTTGTACGCGCATTGGAGTCGAATTCGAGAAAACGTCTTTTTATCGATTCTCAAGAACTTTAACATTTTTTCGATCAAGTAATTGAAGATGAAATAACAATTTGAAACGGAATTGCATGTTATTTGTTGGTAAACAGTTAGATCATTTAATTCCTTGACAATGATAATTATCTTTAAACAGTTGTCTTATTTTTATTGATTGAGTGAAAAAAAAGTGATTTTCCAACTTCAAGTTCCTATATCTCGGAAACGAATCGATAGAATTAATTTATTTTTGTTGTTTGATATTAAGAAGGAAAATACCTTTCAAATGAGGTATCACTTGCCATATCTTGCCATTTAAAAATTTAGGGGTGGCGGTCACAGCTCCGAGGGATGGAATGTATTTCGGGTGAATTTCATCGTGAACGATGTCCCCCTCGAAAATGTTGTTGACGTGTCCGAGCGTTTTTATATAACTCGGTTCTGCCGACCTACAGAGCCGCTGTTTCGTTTTCAATGGCCCACTCTGTATTATACGGCCATGGCGACATTTACAATAAGTTTTCTGCAAAGCCAACCATCACCAAACCTATGGCAAGACGAATTAGAGAACAAAACTTAATTACACATCATTTTCCAGAATTTCCGCCAAGGACTTTATTGGACATAAAATCTTATGAAATAGAGAGAAAACAAAACAAGTCGGAGTCGAATACAGAACAGTTGATATTGGAATATAATCAGAATATTGAAAACTTTGTAAAGTTTTTAAATTTCACAAAAAATTTACACAGACGGATCTAAAACAAAAAACGGGGTTGGTCGTGCATTTGTCGTACAGAAACGGGAATACTCATGGGCACTCCACCCCGATGCAAGTATTTTTACCGCAGAACTTTACGCTATTAAGTGAAAATTGTCAAGCTGTGTGCACGTTCCAATGTAATTGGATGAAGAAAAGGTTTGTATTTTGTGCAGAAATTTATTTATAAAATCATAACAATCCATTTACGCTATTATGCAAGCTATCCACTACTGTGAATTCGCTACTGACAGTCAGCAATTTCGGATATGCTCTGACTCCTTGAGCTCCTTGAAAGCCATGCAAAATAAATTCACATTTGATCCTTTAGTCGCTTATATCATCACTCGACTCCATATTGTCAAACATGCAGTCAAAACTATAGCATATACATATACATTTGCTGTCTGCGTGTCAAGCTTATGCGGTCTCAGCCTATGTCCACAGGCATAACGCAGAGCTACGAGTGGTGTACTATCATCTACAACACTCATTTGGTATAGACGAGATACAGGTGTGCCATAAGGCAGCAGAAATCTTAGCTTTGGTTTACTCCAACTGCTCAGGGCACATGACCTAGTAACCCCTCACGATCTGGGTAAATGACACCAGCGCGCCCCCTCCGGAAATATCGGGGCTCCGGAGATGAGGCCCGACTGAGATAATCCTATCGGATAAAAAAAATAATGATGAGAATTTTTAAATTCAATTTTCACCCACTTCCAATCGCTCGAATAACCTAAAATTCGGTAAACTCATCAAGTACCAATGGTAATACAAGGATTCCATAATATTAATGGAATTATAATAATAGATATAGAATGTAAATTGTATATTTTCATTTTTTTATAAACAAAGTGATCGTAAAAACTTGCAGAAATATATTATTTAATCGTTTACCAATAATTAATTGATTTATTCAATAATTTCATATCATAAAATCACACTGATAGTTAATACACTAGTAGAAATTCAAACAATTTTCAAAAAACGTCGATGTTCTAATACAAATGATAAATTGTACCAAATTTCGATTGAAATATCGTTGCAGGATTGTGAGAGAGGCGCCTAAAGTGCATATGAGATTCTAGTACTCTTTATGAGACTAGACCTATAAAAAATTGGAATTTTTTTTTTGTTGTGTAGGTGGCTGAGATTTCAAATCTTGATATTGTTTTCGATTCTAATCAAATCAAAAATAAGGCTAGATTACTCTTGAACAAAATTCCTATTTTGTGTTCTCCCCTGTACACCAGTTAGAAATTCAGAATTTTGATAGCTCGAATACAAGTTTTTCGCCAAGCACCAACTTTTATGAAGAATAAAATTTACTGACAAGTGCATAATAAAAAAGTTTTCCATATGTTGCAAATTTTTGAAACTCACTACATACCAAATCCAGTCGTATAGCACTATTTTTTTTGTACGGCATAAAGTTTTTCTTGATTATTGCTATACTAACTGATAAATTATATTCATACCGTAAAAAAAAACAAATGACCGTAAAATTACCCTTTCCAGAGGGAAATACATTTTCCAGGGCAGTACATATTCCACGAAAAATGTACAGCATAACAAAAAATTACATATTTTCATAAAATAGTATTAAGATCATTGAGTTTGGTGTTGTGTCAAATGATCCAAACTATATTAGTTAGGGTTAGGGGGTTAAGTACAGAGCTTCCCACCCCTGTATCAGCAAATATGTACGGCATTGCTAAAAAATAAATCTATGTAGTTATACAAATCCAAAGATACAAATGCCGTACAGCAATAAATTACCTGAAGTCATAACAAAAATTTGGGGAAAATAAAAAAATTTGCTGGCTCTCAGCACCGTTCTTTTTGTATAGCATTAGGTCCTACTTGATTATTTTTCCGTGATCTTATCATCTTGAGAATTGCCGTACAAGAATCTTTGGTCGAAAAATCCCTCCTCTGGATGGAAAGTTTCGTTGACCTGCGTGCGTACTCATCTGCACCCGAGGGGGAAGTAACTCGTTCATTACTTCATTACTCATAATGTCCCGAGCATTAGACCGTTTAGCCATTACAGATTCACGATTGAAACGTTTACATGAAAAATTTACGCTAATCAAAATAGTCAAATCGCATATCATGCCCCTTCAATAGTTTTTTAGAGAATAACCTGGCACCTAAATTACTGGTTGTTCCCCCCTCGTCTGCACCGCTCACAACTGACGGCACAGTGCGCAAAGGAGTTGTTTCGTATGGCACTATGATTTTGAATATAATTCATGCTGGGTCAAATGACCCCCTCAAAAATGGCCTGAGCTTGTAGTCTATCAGATTATCAATATGACACCTAAATCCTTTGGCAGTTTGGCAAACGGCAATTTTTTTATTTTTGTTAAAAAGTTTTTCATTTTCTACTATATATTTTTTATATCCCTATATTCACTACTAAATTATATTAATATTTCTTCATGAATATTCAGTTATAGTTAATGTTGAAAAACAGTTGATTCCACAGGTTGGTGTGAGGAAGAAGAATTGTCAGAAAGTAGTAACAACTCCATTTCAGAACAAATATCTGACCTTGAACTGGTGATTCCTCTTTAAGGTATTCGAACTCTCAGTTCGGAAGCTGACGAGTTAGTCCCTCGGGAAAATCCTCTAAAAATTTACTTTTATTATCAAGTGTCTATTTCTTCATTAAATTTAAGAGGATTTACGTTATCGGTATTCACGTAACCGATTATTTTTTTGTCAGCCTGTAGATGTAAACTTCATTACTTTACATCACTGAATGAAGAATTGAAAGACCTTCGATATGAGGTGGCACAGCTAGATACCTATCAGTATTTAAAAAATAATCCATTACATCTTTACACCCACACCAACAACGTGTAACACCTTTTACAAACTTATTGAAAAATATGAAATCTGAAATAAAAATCTACCTGGTTCAAGTTTTTTCGAAAATTCAACTATATTCAAAAATGAATTTGTACCGTGATATATCTTTATCTATCTTTAGATACAGTTCTCGAGTATTGTTTTCGTATAAGAAGTGCAGCACCTCAATGTATACTGAAACTGTAAGATTATATCTGAAACTGAGCAATTCATCTTCCTCGCTCACAAACTTGCTTTGGCTGGAACATGGCAAGACGATTGGCAATCTGTTCTTTCAAGAATAGTTTCTTTGCCAATTCTCTAATTTTCTGAAATATAACCTGTGGTAGAAGTCCATTATGTCTCAAAGTGGAGTGGTATGGATATACAAATCAGTAAAACGCAAAGTCGTCTCCACAATTTATTTCATGAAGACAATCAATTTCTAGACTATGGAGATGACAGGTGAGTTTACTATATAACCAAAAAAGTTTAATGTTAATGTCTGAAAGTTTGACGTAGTGTCGTTTGATTTCAAGTTTTATCCAGGTACGTTGTGCAGCTCTAACAGCTGATCTCGAAGAATTGCTGTGTGAATTAGACCTGACGACTACATACCCTGGGATCAAGTGGCGCTGAAGGCATTCACGATTGAACCATATGTCCAAGCTCGTTGTCTTCCTTTGGAGTAGAAGTGTCTTGTAGAAATGGACAAGTGTTGCTCGACTAGCATTCAGTAACCTGTGGTAGAAGTCCATTATATCTCAAAGTGGAGTGGTATGGATATACAAATCAGTAAAACGCAAAGTCGTCTCCACAATTTAAATTGTGGAAAGAGTTCAGTATTCACACCTCTCTACCGACACTTTTGAGACTATATCTTCAAAGGGACTATCCAATGTTACAACTCGAGGGCACTGCGGTCAAGAAGACTAATTGTCTCCCACGATCCCGAGCCTCACATTCGTACATTGTATGGTACGCTGTCTCTGAAAACTTCCTGTAGAGCCTGCAGTATATGTTGTCCTCAATCAGTATCATACTGGACAGTTGTTACTTCAAAGGAATGTGCCCATTTAGAAGCCCAGAAATGATCTTCGATTGGTTTTTTGCTTGGTTCGGCAATGAAAATTTATTCTGATATAGATTCTGGTGCTTCATATAGAACCATTTGTTGAATTACGTCCACACTGTTGATTCCGGTATACAGTAAGTACTGGTTCAATGTCCAGATGAAGTGGCTATCTCTACTTCGCAGGTTTGTCAGCCGTTTTACTTCCTGGAGTTTCTTTATGATCTTGCACTCAGAATAGTGTTACTCTATTCTGTTCTGCTCTATTATTCAGATTTTCCAGGTTTCATTACACTAGTCTGGTAATTTTTTGGCATATCAATTCCGACAGTTTCGCCTGACTATCATAGAAAATGAGAATAAGAATATTCACAAAAGTTTTCTCCATATATTCACGAATACATTTTTGCATCAGGCCTGTATTCCGTTCCTGCCTACCTGTCAAGCACTTTTTTCATTGCTAGATACTTGTCCAGCATATCTTTCACAAGACTCCTTTATTCATCAAACGGAAAACTTTCAAATTCATCACGCTGGGAGGTGTTTTCCAAGGCACACACCTATCAAAATTAAAGCACCAATTCCTACCTATCTCTCTTTGGTTTCCTCAATATTCTCTGAAAAGTGCAAACTCATTTTAACACCAATATTGACAATTCCGTTTATTTCCAATAACTCTTTTCACTTCAATCATCGAAGATCAACAATGTAAGGGAACCAAGTAAAACTCGAAGTCTTCTCCACAAAATCTATTTAACCCCAGTTGGTAACCGGGGATGCTGTCAAGGCAACTTTTAGCAAAAGATTGTTAAAAGGGCATAATACAATTCAACATCAATTACATCAAAAACGTGTTTTCGTAGTAATGCTCATCGTCAGTTGATCATCAAATACAGGTTAAACTGAAATAAGAAAAGTACAAATTACAATTTTGTTAGTTATGTGAAATTCGTAAAAAACAAATATTACTATAAGTTAAAATGGACACTCACTTGTCATTGAAAACGTTGAAAAAAGAATGTTTCATAAAATTTTTGCACATCCATTTGGAGGCCAGAAATCCTTAAGGGGGAATTATAGGTGAACAATCAATCATTGGTGCACAAATTAAGGTAGAAATCATCAATTTGCTAGTTTAATGATTTCATCCTTAATCTATGCACTAATGATTGCTTGTTCACCTACAATTCCCAAATAATAGTGGGTTTCTGGCCTCCAAATGGCTATGTATTCTTTTTTCAACGTTTCCAAGTGAGTATCTATTTTGACTTATCTACCTAAATATTATTTCACATAACTTTTGAAATTGTAATTTGTACTTTTCGTATTTCAGTTTAACCAGTATTTAATCAACATTATCTTATTCAACCTTTCAACAATCTTATGCAAAAGTTGCTTTGACATCCCCCGATACCAAATGGGGTTAAATAGATTTTGTGGGGATAACAAGTTTTACTTGGTTCCCTTGTGAAAGGTCCGATACTTTTGTAAAGGTAAACTTTCTTTTTAATAACTTTATTTTCAGTAGTAAAAACAATATTACAAAGTATGTTATCAACAACTATCGCTATAGATTCATAGAAGAAAAATAATTAATTGGAAATGTCTGAACAGAGTGAGAAATAAATGAAAAATTACTATTTCAACACTCCCCCTGAATTTTTCATTTCTTGGTAATTACTCCGAATTCATTTCTTCTCTGAACCTCTCAAACTTGCATCTTGAAAGGGCTTTGGTTAATATATCTGCTATTTGATCTTCAGTTTCCAGATAGCATAGTAGCTCGGCATAGTAGTATCTCATTTCTTTGAACTTTCTCGTATGAAGTGATGTCTATGTGTTTTGTTCTTTTATGTTGTTCAGGATTCTTGGCATACTGAATGCAGCTTTTATTATATTCAAAAATTTTAATAGGCTCATGAGTTTTTATTTTCAAATCGGTCAAAATTTGTTTAATCCAAATTGCGTCACAAATTGCCGCACTCAAAGCTGCATATTCACCTTCCACCGTAGACAGGGCAACAGTTTTTTGCTTCTGTGTTGACCACGATACAATTGCTCCATATACCTTGAAGAGATAACCTGTAGTGGATTTTCTATCGGTGATGTTACCTTCCCAATCTGCATCCACATATCCTTGCACAATTTCGTTGTCAGATTTCCTTTTGAATGTCAATTTCAGGTTCAATATCCCTTTTACGTATCTTAGAACCCTCTTGAGTTGTTTCCAAGCATTTTCGTTTGGTTTGCTTTGCACTCTACTGAGATAACTTACAGCAATGCATAGGTCAGGTCGGGTTCCCAACATGGCATACCAATGAGATTCTTGTAGGGTTTGTCGAAAGTTTCCTCTCCGCGCTCAGATATTTTGAAATTTGCTTCATCGGTGTTGCTACTGGATTGCATTCCTCCATTCTGAACTTTCATAGTACATTTTCCAGGTATTCTGATTGACTTATTTTCAGAATTCTTTTCTCTCTTTCATACTCAATTTTCATTCCTAGAAAGTAGTTTAGAACTCTTAGGTCTTCCATTTCAAATTCTTCTTCAAACTTTTTTTATAAAATAGAATCATAACTCCTTGCAGCCATGATGATAACATCCACAAATATCAATATTTTAACAATTTCTTCGAAATTAGTATTTTGTATATATAAACAGTAATCAGAAAATGATCTGCTGTATAAAATCATCAAATCTATCGTTCCAAGATGTAGGAGATTGTTTCATATATAATGATCTACGTAGCTTGCAAACTTTATTTAGGTGATTTTCGAAACCATCAGGAATTTCCATATACACATCTTCCTTCAAAATTCCATTGAGAAAGGCTGTTTTCACATCCATTTAATGGAATATGAGATTATATTTATTTCCAATTGCCAAAATTATTCTGATCGTTGTCATCTTTGCCACAGGTGCATAGGTTTCAGTGTCGATTCCTTCTTGTTGTAGAAATCCCCTGGCTACAAGTCTAGCTTTATATTTTGTTAGCTTCCAGGTTTCATTCTTTCTTAAAGCATTTCTGTTTTTAGTGCCAGTTTCCACTCTTCTTTCTTTGCAGATGATTTTATATCGTTCAGAGATTTAGGAATGTCTTCTTCTATGTAAGTATCTGCTACATATGAGGTTTCAAAATCTTCTAGCCATCTTCGTCTGATAACTTTTCTCTTTCCACTTGAGCTTTCTCTGTGTATTTCTTCTTGTGTTACTAATAAATCATCATCTCTTGAGGTGTTTTCTGGAAATATTTCATTACTTTCTTGATTTCTACATTGATATTGTTCATCATCGTCTATGTTGTCTTGTAAATTTTGAATTTTTTCGTAATTTTGCTTTCTCATATTGATAAGTATATCATTTTCTTCATGAAAAGAGTCACTCCTGGATGGACCAGCTAATGGTATTTTTCCATTCTTTTCAACTTTCAAATATTCTTGTTTTTCTTCGTCAAAAATAACATCTCTTCCAATAACAATTTTTTGTTTTTCTGGGTCTATATCTATTTGGTGCATATCCAACATGGAAACATTTCTTACTTTTTGTTTCAAATTTCTTTCTCAGTTCTTTTGGAATATGTAAATGAGCAACACACCGAAAAATCCTTAGTTTTGAAATGTCTGTTATAATGCCAAACCATATTTCTGCAGTGGTTTTCTCCATGTTCAGTGCACTGATGGGTCTTCGATTTAGTACATAAACAGCTGCTAGTATAGCCTCACTCCAAATTTTTTTAGGTAAATTGGTGCCCATCATCATAGTTCTTGCACAATCAAGCAAACTTCTGTTACGTTCGGCGACACCATTTTGCTGAGGGGTATACGGGACAGTATGGTCAATTCGTATTCCTTTTCTTCTTCAAGAACCACGCTCTGCTACCATGAAAGGTCCGATACTTTGTTCAGTGAGAAAAAAATCCTTGAGGAACCTATAAAAATTGCAGTGGCAAAAGCTGGACAATCTCTAACAGCTACTGAGATTGGCACAGTGAATGCTGTAACTATAGTTAATGGTGAAAGAAGAAAAGTACGCATCCAAAATGTACTTTATGTAAGAGATTAAGACAAAAATCTATTCTCAGTCCGAAAAATTGAATCTTTGGGAATGAAAATAATTTTTGAAAATGAAAAAGCAGAAATATCCGACGATAATCAGCTGGTAGCCGTTGCAGTCAGAACCGAAAAAATGTATAAATTAAAATTTGAAGTCAAACCACAGAATGCACAATACTCAGAAGTTGGTGAAGATTTAGCAAACCTTTCGCATGAAAGATTGGGGCATATAGGAATGACATCTTTGAAAAAAATGGAAAAATTGAACATGGTTATTGGTTTCAAAGGAAAATTGAATAATGAAAACTCTACACTATGTGAAATATGCATATCAGGAAAACAAACAAAGCAACCTCATAAAAGTTCACAATATCCTACAAAAAGGCCACTTGAATTAATTTATACTGATATTTTTGGTCCATTTGATCCCGTCTCCTGGAATGAAAAGAAATATTTTCTGACATTCATATCTATCATCTATCATCTGATTATACCCATTTCACAATAATCTATTTTCTAGAAAACAAAAGTTCACCGATGTTTTAAAGAATATGAAGCTATCTATGGTTCATTCACATTTTGAAAGAAATATTGCACGAATTCTATGTGATAATGAAAAGGAGTATTTGTCAAGAAAATTTACTATTTTCATACAAAGTTACCGAATAAACAGACAACAATAATATACAAAAAGTCTCATAACCTAAAAATTGATTTAAATGAAGTCATAGTCATTATTACCCTAGGCATGTAAATGACACTATTTACATTCCGTTGTCAAGATGAATTAGTAAACGAATGATATAGGCCATTTACCTGTTTTGTTGCTAAGCATGTATGGACTATTTACAGTATCGGCAGCGGGAAAAGAAAATTAACCACAAGTGTCAATTCACGAATTGTCATTTCTTCATACCCAATGTATTCGCCTGCTCGATATTCTTTCTAGTTCCGTGGAGAATTAATGAACTCAACTAACTGGCGAACTTCTGAATCTCCGCCCGAGTTGAAAATGAAATTATGAATGTTTGGCATCGTTTTGAGAAAGTTAGTTCATTTGTTTACGTCTTCATATGGGTGTCAATGAAAAGTATCATGATCATTTTGATTTTTGTTCGAAAATATGAATAGGACATTTATAAAATCTGGTGTGGAATCATCTACGGCTGAAATACAAACTTTAGTCGCTATTCCCCATGAATATTAAAAAATGAAAAATATGAGTTTTTGTAATATCTAACAGAAAACGACTACTTCCCCGGCTAAAGCCACGCTGGACATTGAACTATATCTGATAGATATTGTGAAATGGCTCAACTGAAAAGAAAAGAAAAAATCTGAAAGTGAAAATTCGCATTTTCATTCAGATAGTTGATTTTTCTTAATTATCTCTAGTTCTCATTGAAAATTCATTAAATAAATTAGATAGGGAGAATCAAATCGTTCATTTCATTGAAGCAAGATTCGCTTCTCTGGCATTTAATCCCCAATACATTTTGGTCGACGAAAATCCATTTCGGTTTGCCAAGCTCATCAGGGAGATTGACAGAATTAGAAAGCAGGCTCTTAGAAGCAATTTCAAAAAAATTATACTTTTCATTTTTCAATTTTCATGGAGAATGTTCCTTTTTTCTATCATGCTCAGTAATTACTCTTCTACTTCTCGTATGCCTTTGAACTGGTCACCTAGGCACTTCGACAGCGCGGTCTTGTTCTCAGTTGCAGTTAGTTACATAATAGTTATTTACGTAATCACTTATGAAAAGACCGATATTGTTCGATATGTGTTGTGATGTCCGCCGTCAGTTTTGTACGTGCATTGACCTAACTTATAAAGTGTTTGTGAAATGTCCGCCGTTCATTCCGTAAATGTAATAACGTGCAAAAAACAAAATTCATTTTGAAAGACTAAACATTTTTTTGTGGGTGAAGATTGCTTCGAGCAAGATTCCCTTCACCCCCCGGACGAAGCCCCAGTAATTACGCTGGGGGTGACTGGCAGAAGTACAAGCCCGTAAGGGTAGTAAGAGCCAAAAAAATCGAAAGAAGAAGAAGAAGAGTATAATATTTGCCGATTTGCAAATTACGCGAGTCGAACAAATGAATCTTTTCATAACGTATTTCGTACAAAATTTCATCTAATGATATCATTTCATGAATATAATACAATAGTTTTCTCCTGATCTGGGACAGTGGCATTGGCACTTGTCAGAATGAATATTTAATAAGCAATATCAAACGTGCCAGACTTATATGTCAAAAATGAGTAGTTGTTCCGACGAAATAGCGTCGGATACAGAAGAATCGGAAAATAAAGCATAAAATGAATTATTAATACCACAAAAATCAAAAGTTAGATATGACGCAGCAAATCCTGTATTGAATATTTTTAAAGATAAAATTATTGGTTTCTTATTCTATTTCATTACACAACTAGTTGGTTAATGAATATTACACAAATCATTTTCACTTGTCTCAAGTGACAGTTTTGAAAAAACTGACGTTTCATAATTCACAAACGTCATGTAAAACCTGACTTTTCGAAACTGAATTTGATAAAGAAATAAACATATCAAGTTTATTAATGTTATTTAATGCGAATAATTATCAACAGTAATTACACAAGCGTTGGTGATTTTTTGTCCACGAGTGGGATTTCTTAATAGCAATAAAGGCGAGTGCTAGTCTAGTTAAAATTATCTCAAAAAATTATTACCACGAATGTAATTATTTTTTACCGGACATTTGTCGGTGTCATCTTGACAACCAAGTCAATGGGTAACTTTCTTATGCGTTCATTTAAACAACGATCCAATCAAACAACGTGAAAAAATTATTGCTGTAATTTGCAAATTATCGGAAGTAACTAAGACAGAAGTGCATCAAAATTACCGATAATTTTTCATGAAAGCATGTTGTCTAAAAACTGCACGAGTTTATTTTCATATTTTGTTGAAAGAGCCCGACTCCAAAGTGTAACGAGTGTAATTCGGTAGAATATTTCCGGAGTTAATAAAATATATGTGCTGCTGTTTCACTTACAACTACATTTTCCTCAATAGATTGTATGGACCACTCACCAAAACTCGACAATTTTTCACCTTTTGAAGTATATCTGACATTTATCAGTATTGCTAGTCAGTGTTGTTGTTATTGGTGTCCGACAGGATGTTTTCGCAGTGCAATTATCGTTCCGCAGTGCAATTACCGGTGTAGTTTTTCGCAAGTAATTACACAAGTGCATCAAAATTACCGATAATTTTCCATGAAGGCATGTTGTCTAAAAACTTCATGATTTCATTTTCATATTTTGTCGAAAGAGCCCGATATTACTCCTGAAAACATGCTTGAATGGAATATTATCAGGTTAATTTTGATGCACGAGTGTAATTCCTTCTTCTTATGACACTTATTCTTATAATATCACAAGACCATGACAAATAGCCGACTATTATTTTTTTCATAATTCTATCGAGAGTACTTTGTATTTTGACAACTAAATGAGACCATATGAACATTAATAATCAGAATAACTCCCGACAGCTTTAGCTTTATTCTATATTCTATGATTATTAATGTTCGTATGGTCGAATTGAATTGTCTCAAAATACAAGTTACTCGAGATGAATTAAAGAAAATAATAGTCTCTATTTGTCATGGTCGAGTGATATTTAGGAAGACTATTTCATGAACAGACAAACTTCACTCCTTTTTGGTGTTTTTTGGGATGGATTAGCTTATGTTCACTGATTTCCGTAGTAGAAGATAACCAAAAACGAGACATTTCAATTTTGAGTTATGTCAAACTTGTTTACGTAAATATTCGCATGTTTACCTAAATTATCGTGTTTACTTAAATATCCGCTCATAATGCATCATGTGTCGGGATGTCAAATTGTGGTTTTTGCGGTTTTGCTAAAATCGATCGAGGAGCCTCAAAGGACAAAAGGACAGTCATAGAAAAGCAGTAAGGTAGAATCAAGGTATCTTGCAATTAAAGTAATTGTTTTCTTCATCCACTATTGTTTGGGACTTGAGATGGGGTAACCCTGGGTGTTATTTTATTGATATAATTTCCAGGAGAACCTTCATCTCCATTCTTTTCAATAAAGTAGATAAAAGTTCAGGGGGACACTGAGACAGGGTGACCCGGAGTGATGTTTGATTTGTGTAATTCTGGGATTCTACCTAAGCAGGGAGCAGGGAAGTTCTAAACGAATAGGTAAAGTATAAAAGGCGCTACGCTATACCAAAAGGAAATGATCTAGCAAACTTACTTTCTTGGAAGTGAGCGTATCGCAAACAAAAGGATAGAACACTGACGTTGTGCAAAGAGAGGGAAGGATACCCATCTCTGATGTTCAACACCACCCTCAAGGTGAAACGTCATTGGCTTCGTAATAAAAAGAACATGAGTTGACTCTTTGAGATACTGTTAATACAAGGGCTCAACTTTACAGAGACATGGGGCGATTCAGATCAGCTTGGCATACAAATAATTACTCTGGAATTGTGCTAGATACTCTTCCTCACAAACTGACACTAAAAATCAATCACTCCTCTGGACGAAAGAGAGCACACTGAAGCCTTTTCTGAGGACTTGTACCGAAGCTTTACCTGTCAACAACCCGTACTTGTCCAACTTTCGGGGGGTTTTGTGAGTAAATGGAACCCAACTAGCTCGAAATGAAAGACTAGTTATATCAGCACGATTTTCTGTAAGTTTCAGATTCCTGGTTTGTGTGGATTACAAGTAAAATTAGATTTTCCGGCAAAATACATGAAATTCTACATAACAATCTCGGTATCTATGGATACAGTTTGATTTTTGGATCTTTACCCATGCGTTATCAATTTAAGATCAAATAAATCACACATTCTCACTGTAAAATTACTTTCTGTCAACCGCTATCAGAAGATCAAAATTCGTTAACATGTATCTCCAAAGCAAAGGAAAAAATAAATAAATCTCGACTTATTTCATATATATAATAACGATGACGCAAGGGTAAAGATCCAAAAATCGAACTGTACATCATTTTCCCTATAAATACCCAGCCAAAATTAAGGAAAAGCAGTTTATCTGGAAACTTCTAGCTGGCAACAACTCAACGGGACCAGGGGTGGGATTATGTGTATCATAGAATTCAACCATAATGTTATCTCACTTTTTCTATCGACAATAGAATACTATGGTATACAGAATCCACCCCTGAATCCTACTGGGTAATAATATTTTTTATTGAAAAATTATTTAAACTGTGAAACTTCGTCTATAGAAATCTGACATCCGACATTTTTACAAGGATAGACTACAGAACAGAAAGTGGCAAGCCCGTTATCGTAAGTTGTTCTATAGTGAATTTGTCCCGACGCGTTTAGTCCTATAACGTCACCTTTAGGTAGAGTACTTATGGGCAAGGTTTTACAGTAAAATCATCCCCTCGATATTCCTGTATATATATTTCAAAATATTGTTTCTTTCTAGTAATTGTTAAACATTGATCAAAGATTTTTCAACTAATCATTAATTTCTTTCATCGAATTCTACACACATACTCTCTCTCTCTCTCTCTCTCTCTCTGTTAATACGGTCTTGCGTTATGCCTATAAGTAGTATTGATGGAACCCAACACACACACTCTCTCTCTGTCAATGTTGTTAATCGGCGGACTAAAGTCCGATTTTCGGACTTTTTTTCGTTCAGCGGACTTTTTTCGGACCTTGAAATATTTCGGACTTTTTCGGACTTTTTCGATGATATTGGCCCTATTAGATATTTGCTGCACCATCAACTAACAAGTAGTTTTGATTGGCAATAATCAACAGTCAAAATTAACACGGAACGGAACACGCCATTCATGCTCAAAAATATCTTCAGATAAACATGACAACTCTGCAATGACATTTTCCGACTAAAGCTTTTGAAGTACTCTGATTGGCTAGAGACAAGAAGTCAGCGGCAAAAAGCTGGTGTGGAAGGCCGGCTTAACACTGAAATATATCAGTGCTTTTTCCCGCCATTGATTGAAGACCTTTTTCCGGTTTGTTTTACAGGGATATGGCTAATGGGAAATAAAGATGATTATCTAATCATTAATTTAGCGTCTCTCCGCATTAAAAAGGTGACAGGTGATACTACTTTTCATTTTTGAATGGCGGACTTTTTCGTGTAAAATCGGACTTTTTTCGGAACGCAATCGGACTTTATGGTTTAACGCGTCCAACAACACTGCAGTCTCTGTGTTAATACGGTCTTGGGCGTTATGCCTAGAGGTAGTATTGATGGAACTCAACACACACAGTCTCTCTCTGTGTTAATACGGTCTTGGGCGTTATGCCTAGAGGTAGTATTGATGAAATTCAACACACACACACTCGCTCTCTCTCTCTTTATTAATACGGAGTTGGGCATTATGCCTAGAGGTAGTATATTGATGGAACTCAACACACACAATGTCTCTCCCTGTTACATTATACTCTTCTTCTTCTTCTTTCGATTTTTTTGGCTCTTACTACCCTTACGGGCTTGTACTTCTGCCAGTCACCCCCACCGTAATTACTGTTGCTTCGTCCGGGAGGTGAAGGGAATCTTGCTCGAAGCAATCTTCACCCACAAAAAAATGTTTAGTCTTTCAAAATGAATTTTGTTTTTTGCACGTTATTACATTTACGTAATGAACGGCGTACATTTCACAAACACTTTATAAGTTAGGTCAATGCACGTACAAAACTGACGGCGGACATCACAACACATATCGAACAATATCGGTCTTTTCATAAGTGATTACGTAAATAACTATTATGTAACTAACTGCAACTGAGAACAAGACCGCGCTGTCGAAGTGCCTAGGTGACCAGTTCAAAGGCATACGAGAAGTAGAAGAGTAATTACTGAGCATGATAGAAAAAAGGAACATTCTCCATGAAAATTGAAAAATGAAAAGTATAATTTTTTTGAAATTGCTTCTAAGATCCTGCTTTCTAATTCTGTCAATCTCCCTGATGAGCTTGGCAAACCGAAATGGATTTTCGTCGACCAAAATGTATTGGGGATTAAATGCCAGAGAAGCAAATCTTGCTTCAATGAAATGAACGATTTGATTCTCCCTATCTAATTTATTTAATGAATTTTCAATGAAAACTAGAGATAATTAAGAAAAATCAACTATCTGAAGGAAAATGCGAATTTTCACTTTCAGATTTTTTCTTTTCTTTTCAGTTGAGTCATTTCACAATATCTATCAGATATAGTTCAATGTCCAGCGTGGCTTTAGCCGAGGAAGTAGTTGTTTTCTGTTAGATATTACAAAAACTCATATTTTTCATTTTTCAATTTTCATGGGGAATAGCGACTAAAGTTTGTATTTCAGCCGTAGATGATTCCTTACCAGATTTTATAAATGTCCTATTCATATTTTCGAACAAAAATCAAAATGATCATGATACTTTTCATTGACACCCATATGAAGACGTAAACAAATAAACTAACTTTCTCAAAACGATGCCAAACATTCATAATTTCATTTTCAACTCGGGCGGAGATTCAGAAGATCGCCAGTTAGTTGAGTTCATTAATTCTCCACGGAACTAGAAAGAATATCGAGCAGGCGAATACATTGGGTATGAAGAAATGACAATTCGTGAATTGACACTTGTGGTTGATTTTCTTTTCCCGCTACCGATACTGTAAATAGTCCATACATGCTTAGCAACAACACAGGTAAATAAATGTCATCTTGACAACGGAATGTAAATAGTGTCATTTACATGCTTAGGGTAATAATGACTTTGACTTCATTTAAATCAATTTTTAGGTTATGAGACTTTTTGTATATTATTGTTGTCTGTTTATTCGGTAACTTTGTTATGCGCACAAGCAACTTAGAATGAAATAGCGAAACGAATAATTATGAAGAAAGGGTTAGAAAACAAACTTCACTCCTGGCAAATTTTAAGAAATGTCAACAAACAGCGAGAAAAACGTAATAAGTAACACGGAATGTATCGACTGTTAAAATCCTCGGCTTTGCCTCGGCTCGTACTCGTTCACCTCGAATGTTAACACGTCTTTACATTCCTTGTTACTTAAATAACTATTTAAGATGGATATACCTAAGGCGATTCATAAACTTGACGTTCCGTTCGCCGTTGCCGTTTGCGACATGTTTAATTTGTCTGATGCCATTAAGGTAGTACTTCCCTAAACTTCGGAGTCAAAAGTTTTTGAATTGTCCACGCAGATTTCCATGGTTATGGCTAGTAGAGTCTGACGTTTCTACCCAGATTGTACTCACGTGTACGAACAGAATTAGGTACCTCAGCCGTCCAAGAAAGCTGGCAACTTAGCAATAATGATTCATTCTGAGAGCCAAGTCTGACAAACCAGTCATAGTCCAAGAGCCAGAGGCAAAAAATGTCTCTGAATTTACGCGAACTAGTTTTTTTAATAGGTAATAACAGCAGTTGTCACACATACTGTACAAGCGAAACTGAAAACTGATTTTTCATCATGTACACTATCAAAGTTGTGTCATAACTAGTTAGGTAATAACATGAATTTACCAATTGTGAAAATTGTTTTACAAATTCTTTATTGCATATAAATTAAAGTTATGTCAGTCAGTCAGCCACAATTTATATACGGGGTTTATCAAGATCAGTGCGCGGGTAGACGATAACTGCTCATCTATATGGGAGAGAAAAAAGCTTTGAATGAAAGTTGTAAAAAGCACTGAAGCTATGATAAAAAAATAACTGTCAACAAACCGGGTGTCTCGTAATGTGCAACTAATCAAAGTTATATTTTTTTAATGAAAAACCGTTTATATTTCCACTGGATTGAATTTATTGAATTTATGGATGGTGAAATTTGTGTCACAAATTGGGTTCATTCAACATCAATTATCTCAAAATTGATAACTAAATAAGAGAAATTAGTGTGTTGAAGGGGATACTTAAACAGTTTTCGATTTTTTGAGACAAAAGCTTCCCTCCAGCCTTCATAGATACATTTACGTGAACAAAATGAACTATCTACTTCGTTGCTACTTTGTTGCCTGTCAACTTTGGAAAATATGTCATGATTTACAATCCCAAAAACCGTATTTAATTTTAATTTTTTGATGAAAAACGTGACCACCCGACTCCAAAAACCTCTACTTGTGAATTTTCAACAAATTCGAACTATACTACCAATTATAATAGTTTTCAAAATAAATTCATAAGTCTGTCAAACTTTCCGTGGATGGGGATTTTTTTGCATTAACTGATACCACTGAATGTGCTCTATAGGACCTATGTGCCTAAATATTTTGTCGGCAGAACTTTTACTCCCACCACCAATTTAATAATTTTCAAAATAAATTCATACCTTGTAATTTTTTGACGTTTGTAGAAAAAATAAATATATCTATGGACCACCAGATCCGTTGGGTAACCATTGTATTTACAGAAGAGTTAAGTAACTTGATGAAAGTAACAGAACGTAATGAAAAAAAAATTACAACTTTAATAACCAGACTTCAAATTTTACTATGATTGAATTGTCATTACCAATAATATTGGGATAGCAGTAACGAACTGGGTTACTTAATATAAAAGAAAACATACAGACATACTAATAAAATACACTTGGAATAAACAAGGAGATGGGGATCAACTTTTGTTTTCGATTTATTATTATATTTTTTTATCCGAAAGGTCATTATACTGAACCCAGAATGAAGATCTTGCGATATGCCCGTAAAGGGACCCATATTCAACTGAGGCTCCTTTCTGGTCGTAGTTCTGGGAATAAAATTAATCATACCAAGAAAATGAAACTTTTGATGTAAAAGGTAATTAAATTCTAATTATTTACAAAAACAAGTTCATTGATATTTTACGTCACAAGGGTCTACTTGAATTCGAAATTAATTTCAAGTTTCACCTATTGTCGCCAACTATCGCGCATCCCAAAATTCAACAGGGAACTTTTTGGATGTGACCAGATTTTTCATAGTGATTAGTTTAGCCTTCTGGTACAGCCGACTTAGTGTTAACAGAACCAATAATTACCACAAAAAATTTGCCTCAATAAAGCCTGAAATTATTGTCCAACTGGATTTGTTCTGAGTTGTTTTATTATGGTGGGGTTCTGCTAGCTTAGCGGTGAAGCTAGCAGAACCAAAGATTTTTTTAAACGCATTCTAAAAAATTCGACGATAGGTGACGTGAGCCTACAATGAGCCTAAAATTATGACGTGATAAGATTTTTCATAAACATTGGTTTTGCGATTTGGTTCTGCCAGCTCAACGTTAAGCTAGCAGAACCCGCGATATCTTCCACAATTGAAAAAAAAAGGAATAGGGTAATAAATTAGCCTAAAATTATGACCTAAAAAAAATTCTTCTCTCTTAGCTGTACGGAGATATCTGTCACCACTACAGAAATGTTGAAAACTTGAGCAAATAAGTATGGATGGCATTTCGATTGGCTTCAATTCATACCAGTGAAACAGTGATCCTTTTTTCAGTATTGTTTCCCCGTTCAACATACTTATCATATAGGTACCAGGTATAATTTTGCACGGTTTTTTATTTTGTTATGAAATAACCCATTTATAATAATGTTGTGATCGATCGTTGATGATGCAGTATGCAAGTTTCCAAGTTAATTAACATTCTCGTGGGTGGCGCAATATCACAGAGGAGTACCTCATGAAGCCGGGTTGTTGCGAAGAATGAGATAAGAAAAAAAAAGGGCATTCACACTGTCCATTGTTTAGAAGCGTTAATTATTCATTGTACACGCACAGATCATACTTTTTCAGCGATTTGTTGCGTTGTTGCCATACCATACGATGACATGAGCATTATTTTAAAACGTTTCAAAATGAATGATTCAAAAATACGCTTTAGCTTTAAATTATCTGGAATAGAAATGGGCATAGCAAATCACTACATATTATAAAATAAAGTCACTACAGTATTTTAACAGATTTCAATACATTTTTTACCAATGGACGATTCATGAGGAGGATTTACGTGTATAATTAATAAAGGTTTTGTGTAAATTGTGTCTGTGGTTCCACGCGAACTAACAAGTGCAGTCCGTCAGGTTCAGTCCATTAATCACCGTGTTTACTTACTGAGACATTAATTCCGACGTATTTTTGTTAATTAATCGTGCAAAAGGCCATTAATAAACTGGATCGAGTGTAATATGTGCTCTAAATAACATGGTGTTCGACACGAATCGTATTCTCTTGAATATTCCTGTGATGTGTCGAGTTCTTCAAAAATCATTTATTTTGCAAGCTCCTGTTGATTGTCATGTTAATAAAATTTCATTTCAAATAACCAGCTTCAGTTTGATCAAGGAAAAGTAACAGAAACACTTATTCTGCATTTCCACGTGCGTTTATCCAGGGGCGGCGCTTTCCGATTGTTCCGATTTCTAAATTTCTTTTTGTTTTCTACTTCTTTTGGTGGGGAGAGCACATCGTATAATTTTTGGTAAGTTGTCATAGTTCACTCAAGTCAAAATTCACTCGAGTGGGTTGGCTAAAAAATTCCTGGAGAGGCTATGGTTAATTAAAAATACAATAATGACTTTTTTCAAACATTGCACTCATAAGTTTAGGGAACAAATTTTATACCAATTGAAAGTTGAAGCCTGAGGAATATACAAACCTTAGGTTGTACATTTTTTGTCTTAACGTAATAACTATTGGGTTGGCGGGTATAAACAGAAGTCGATACTAATAGTTTAATAAATTAATCTTATATCAAAATAAATGCGCCGTGCGCAGTTTCAGACACAACCCTATATCATCATGTTCGCAATGAATTAGAGTATCGACTCATCGGTTTATACCTGCCAACCCAATAGTAACGCCAGGAAAAACAGACAACCCAATGTTTGTATATTCTAGGGGCTTCATAATTTTCATTGGTGGAAAAATACTGTAACATGTTACACATCGAGTATTACACTAGTCAATATAGGAAACTAAGCCGCTCGCGGCCGCTCCATTGTGTTGTCGTTTTTTTCGCGAATCCCTTTGATGTATTCGCGCTAGTCAATCGGTACTAGTCGGTTCGTTGCGAGCATTCGGGATGGTCGTGCATTTTGTAGCGCTTGAAATTTTATTTCATGAGATTTTGCTGTGTGGGTCGAGATGCAGTGGGATCGGAAGAAAACTCTGCTGTTGATCCGATTAAGATAATCAATAACTCCAACTCTGAAATATGTTCAGATATGGTTCAATGTCAACCGTAGCTTTAGCCGAAGAAGTAGTTGATATTACAAAAATATCATATTTTTTATTTTATTGAATACTCAATTTCATTTTGATTTTTGTTTGAAAATATGAACAGAATGCTCATAAAATCAGTTTTGGAATCATCTGCGGCTGAAAGACAAACTTTAGTCGCTATTGTCCATCATTAAAAGTAATTTCCTGGGAAGTATTCATGTTGGAAAGGGTAACATTCTCCAGTAAAATGACTTCTTGTGTAACAAACTTTGACAAGCAATACCTGCAGCTTCACATATATCCATTTTCAGATTTGTTATGACTTTTTGAATATCACCTATGGTTTTTATTTGTAGTCTATTTACGAACGGTAACATAGTTACACGCACAAGCAACTTAGAATGAAATAGTGGAACGAATAATCATGAAGGAAGGGTAAGAAAACGAACTTCAATCCAGGTAAATTTTGAGAAATGTCAACAAGCAGCGGGAAAAACGTAATAAGTAACACGGAATGTATCGACTGTTAACATCCTCGGCAAGCGACAAGCCTCGGCTTTGCCTGGGCTCGTACTCGCTCACCTCGAATGTTAACACGTCTTTACATTACTTGTTACTTAAATAACTAAAACATACATGCGGGATATGAATAAACGATTATTTTCAACATTTACTGAAGAGAATGTCGGTTTTATGGGTAAGTTGAAGATGAGGCAGGAGTAAAACAAAGTTTTTTTTGACATGTATAAGTGGGACCTGTCACATTACTCTAAAATTGTTGCATATATGATTTTCGGATCATCCGCAAACATCTCCGTGAATTGCGACAAATCACATTTTAGGTACTCAAATATGATGTCATTATAACTGTTTTTAATGGCAATACCCAATTTTGATAATACTTTTAAAAAGAACGATTTTTTCTGTGTTGAAGGTCATATTTTTTCTTATGTTATACAGTGAGTTTCAAAAAGTTTGCATGGGAAAATTTTTTATTATTCATTTGTCAGAAAATTGTATTAAAAAAACTCGTACTAAAGTTATCGAAATTCTAAATTTCCAAACAGTGTACAGGGAAAAACAAAAAATAGGAATTTTGATCAAGAGTAAATTACCCTTATTTTGGACCTTCAATCAATAAAGTTCATTTGGAAAAGTTGTAACAGTATAGTGTCCAACATGTGGGGAAAGTTCAAGTTTTCTCACGAGTGAGAAAGTAACTTTTCTACTTTTCTACAACTGCATAAATTTAAAAAATACAAATATTGTTACTCAATATTTATTTTTATTGTTAGAAAAACTAAAATATCAATAAAGTATCATACCTCTTGACAGTTGAATAATTTATTTAAAATTGACTTGATAAAAATATCAAGAGGTAAATTAAAATGATAAAAAAGAATAGCTTGGCCCGGGTGTAGAACCCGGACCGCCAGCGTGACAAATAAATAAATAAATAAAAGTTTATTTCCTATAAATTGTACAATTTTAACTTTTGTGCTATTTCATTATGGCAACACACTTCCTGGCTTGGTGCTCAACCCCGGGGGATTGAGGTGGAAGGGAAGGAAGGACAGCGGATGTGCACGACAGCTCCCTGTCGTTTCCGACACGGGGGCTGCGCACTTCGCCTAAGGACGAACCTATGGTCCTCATAGGAGGGCGCTGGTTCGACCCCCGCAGATGATGTGCGGGTCGTCGGCCGTACGAAATCGCACAGTTGTATTGTAGTTTCCACGCCTCCTGCATCGCTTATGCGTGGTCGATGTCTCGATTCCATGCAGACACTGCGAGAGATTGGTTTGTTCAGTGTCAGTTAGTGTGGGAGTCGCTCCGGAAAAGGCTATCAGCAAAAAACCGGATCTTGATACTGGTCGTTTATGTAAAACTTGGATTTCCTAAGCCGCCGGTTCTTCCCAGCGCTCATGGAGGTCTAGCGCTTGATAAAGAACCCCACCGTGGTTGCGGGGTTCAGTATCATGGATCCTAAGCCTTGTAAGGTCTCTGGTCAGCGGACTCCTGGGGAGAAAGTACTTATAGAACTTATAAGCTACTTGCTTTACATATGTCGAGATGGAGTCGACGCCCGCAAGCGCTCGCAGCACATCCACGCGAGTGTAGCTGGCCTTATTGAGGATGATACGGAGTACTTTATTCTGCATTACGTCGAGTCGTTTCCACTGTTTGTTGAACATATTGCAGAATGCTGGGCAGGCGTATAACAACGCTGGGCGCACCATCTGCTTGTACATCAGCATCTTGTTCTCCAGCGAGAGATGCGATGTACGGTAAAGGAATGGGTATATTCTCTTTACCGCCGCTGCCGCTCTCTGTATGGCAATCGTCAGGTGCGCATTCATCGTTAGGCGCCTGTCCATAAGTACTCCCAGCTATTTCACCGGGCTTTTCGCCTTTATGGCTTCGCCCAAGACCACCACGTCACGGTAAATTTTGGTGAACTTATATTTACGCGTGAAGTTGATCATCTCGGTCTTGGCCGGGTTCACCACAATCTTATTCTCCTCCGGATACGGCAAGATTTCCCTATCCAGCCTTACCCTGACTGGCAATATATAACGGTGTCGTCCGCATACATTGCCGTCTTTGTTCTCTTGTGTCGAGGGAAATCGTGCGTATGCAGCGAGTATAAGTGTGGCGAGAGGCTCGAGCCCTGTGGAACACCTGCCTCGATTGGGTGAGCCTTTGAGAGAGTGCGGTTTACTCTCACCTCGAAAGTCCTACCGACCAGGTAGGAATCTTATCAGTTTCACATGTATATGGGCATACCTGCTCTTAACAGTTTGACGATGAGACCTTCGACCCAGACGGTGTCGAATGCTTTCTGCATATCTAGCAGCATCATGACTGTGACTAGGCCTCGATGAAAAGCCTCTTTCACCTCGTGAGCAATCCGGACTACCTGCGAGGTCGTATTGTGACCTGGGCGGAAGCCGAACTGCTCATCTGTGATCATTTTGAGCTTTTCCGCGAGGCTCATCATTCATTTCAAGAGAATTTTGTCGACAATCTTCGCAATGACGCTCAGCAGTGAGATTGGTCTGTAGCTCTCAAATTTGTGGCCATCCTTACCCGGCTTTAGGATTGGGACCACCACAGCCTTCTTCAGGAAATAGGGGTAGCACTGCCACTTTATGATGGCATTTACGATGTGTACTAGCTGGACGAGGACCTTTCTCGGCAAGTTCTTGATGAGAATGGTGTCCAGCCCATCTGGCCCAGGCGCCTTATTCGCTGAAGTCGCTTGATGACTTCCGTCAGCTTCTCATAGTTGGTCAGTACTTTGGCCAATCTATGAGGGCCGATCGCGAGGGGCGTGTCTCGGAAAATTTCCGTGAACCGTGTTTTGGATTTTTGCCCCTCAATTACGTCAGGCGCCTTTCGGTGCACCTCTGCGAAGTACTTCGCCATCAGTTCAGCCTTCGTCACCCTTCTCCAGGGCGATGATGGGCACAAAGCGCCTGTTTATGCGCTTGGCCATCCGCCACAGAGAGTTGTCCCGAACGTTTAGTTTCTCCAGTTTATTCTTCCAGTTGCGGTTGCTATTATCCTTGATCAGTTCTGAAATCTCTTCCCCGAGTCGGAGCATGTTCTGCTTGGCGATGGGGTCGCGCGTGGCTTGCCATCGCTTTCTTGTCGAGTTTTTCAGACTGATCAGGTTTTTAACCACATCCGGAAGAATATTCCGGTTTGCCCTGACCAGAATCTTCTTGGTGGTCCGGCTTCTTGCCCACTGAATGTCCCCGATCAGAGCGAGCGTTACCTCCTCAATGTCATACTTAGAGATGCTTGACTTGATCGACATCCTAGCGTTCAAAAGCCTTCGGAACTCTTTCCAGTCCGTGTTCAAGTAGTCGTACTTGTATGTTGGGGGATGGCTTCCCCCTTGTACTTTAACTGGAACACGACTGAATCGTGATCCGGTCATCTCATGTATGACCTTGAGGTCACTCAGATCGGTGACATTCTTGTTAACCACCAAGTCGATTATGGTCGGGGTGGACCCGTTCCAGGGGTACTGGGTTGGCTCGTCTGAGTGCACTATTACCGCGTCGTTGTTGACGGAGTAGTCCCAGAGTGTTTTGCCGTTAGCGTTGGGCTGGGACCCAAGAGTCCATTCGGGCCTTCTCGCATTAAGGTCCCCGACCAGGAGCACCCTGTGCGCAGTGCTACACAGATTGTCCAAATCATCCTGTGTGAATCTCCTATTCGGGGCGTTGTAGACCGCGAATGTGCAGAGCCCGTCCTCAAGTCTGGTTCCGACATGCTCGATAGAGCTTTGTCTGGGTGGGATCTGCGCATGCGCGATCCCGTTCTGAATAAGGATGGCCACGCCCCCCCCTCACTGCCTGAGGGCGGTCAACACGAAGCGTCGTAAATCCCTTGAGACTAAGACTTTGATAGGGCAGGATCTTCGTCTCAGAGACGAACATCACATCGACCTTGTGTCTGTCAACGAAGTCAATAAGTAACGCATGCTTATTACTGACTCCGTTGGCATTGAACATGCATGCCCGTAACGGCTTAAAAGCTGATACGCTGGCCTCCCAGGACCTCCAGGGCTGCCATAGCCTGCTCCATTGGCTACTTGGCCTTCCTAAGCCTGTCCACCAACTCTCTCAGCGTCTTACACAGAGCCGAAACATCCAGACATCCTGGATGTCTCGGGGTTTGTGGTTCTGGGGTTTGTGGTGGGGAAGGTGAGGGTGTAGTGGGAATTGGTGGGGAGCCGGGGTTGCTCACTAACCTTGCTCGACGATCTTCCGAAGTGCCTGTCGTTCCAGAAGTGGTGGCATTCCTGTCAGAACTTCCGACGGTGAGGTGCTGTCGGGGTGGCGCTCTCGCCCGCCCTTTGTATGAAGCTGGAATCTCATACCTGGTCTTGTTGGCGGTTGCGGGCGTTTTAGACGGTCTGGCTCCCCCCGAGCCACTGCTCATGGGGGAGCTTTTCGGAGAATTCTTCGCAAAGAAGTCCGCTATTAGGTTAGTTCGATGGACAGTGCAATACGGGTCACAATCGAACAGAAATCGCTACACACACAGTAATTGTCACCTGCGCGAGTGCAAGATAGAGAAGCACGTCCTCACCTCACGGCGGTTCGGACGATATTGCCAGCCACAGAACACTGTGTGTGTGTTCTGTGTTGCCAGCGTGACAGGCTGATTGACAAGCCATTACGCCATGGAGCCCTTGGTGTTATTTCGAGGAAAAAAGCGAAAGAAACTCTGAAAATAGTTTACTTCTTTATCAAAACACGAATAATAGTAATTTACGTAAAAAGTCCGGAAAACACTGTTTTTTTTTGGACGAGTGGACAAGATTCTAGGACGAGCGTAGCTAGTCCTGGAAGTCTGTGAGTCCAAAAAAACTGTTTTCGGACGTGTTACGTACACAATTTTTTCGGCAACCGCGTAGAATAACAAATTGAGACACATTTATTTTTTATATTTCTTTGTAGAAGAAAATTTCGAACATTTTAATTCTTGTTTGTATTAAATATCGAAATGCGAACAGAAGATAGGTACTAACAGAAACATTCTAATTTTTATTTATATAAATATTTTTGTTGAAATTCGAGCATTTCCCGGACTAGTCCGTGAAGTGATACTTTCTCAAAGAAAAATCGTCCGGGAAGTACGTACTTCCCAGACGGTTGCCGAAAACTATTATAAGTATTTAAAAAACTTCTATAGGTAATCTGACAGTTCTTGATAACTGTGACAACTATTTAAAGCTGAACAGCAGCCAACTAGTTTTTGTCGATATTTGTTGATTCTCCATATAGATGTTATGTGGTGTGGGCAAAGTGCCGTAAGAAATAATATTTCTCACATTATGAGCAAAACATAGTTTAGAAAGTAAGTAAGCCATGAGAAATACGCTATTTTTCATGGCAGTTGTAGAAAAAATCATTTACGTAAATAAAAAAAAAAAGATTCTCTATTCGAGCCCAGTACCCTTCGCCTCGCATACAGACTCGAGCTTTTACCTCGAGTATTAGACCGCTAGGCCATTACAAATTTACGATTGAAATGTCTACATAAACATTTTACGCTAATTAAAATATTCAAATCTTATACCTGCCCCCCTTCAATAATTTTTTTTAGAATAATTCGGATAATGTCATATAGCGCGAAGAGTATCCTAAAATCCAAGAGCTACAATGCAAGTACCTCAAAAATTTGCAAGATGGCGTCATATGACATATTTTGTTGTTTAAAATAGCGTTTTTTCAGGAACGACGCCGGTATAGATGAACTTAATAAGCAAAACCTGAGCTACATACAGAATTTGATTTAAATCGTCATAGCAGTTACCGAGATCGAAAATATTTACAATTATTGCTGGTTTAAAGGTATAAAATATTATTTAATGATAAATAAATTAATTAATATTTGCGAAACAAGACAAAAAAATATAATAAATATACAATTGCATCAAAAACAGAGTTGTATGCACAATATTAGATAAAATTAAGTATTTTCCTTTATTGGACAATTTACAGTGTGTGGTGTGTGAACGAACATCTGAAAAACTCGGTCTTGAACTGAGGGACAGTAAATAAACTAATTGTTATATTCACATTATGCATATCTGAACGATATGTAATTTCGCGATGTAGATAGGAAGGCTTCTTATCAAGAATTATTTTATGACATAAGGTACTAAAATAAAAATGTCTCCTCTTCTCCATATGTAACCATCCGATCTCCTTCAATTTATGTGATACTCGTTGTCGCCTTCTTACAACGAAAATCATACGTAGGAATGAGTTTTGAACTTTATGAATCTTATTTTTATATATAAGAGTAAAATTATGTGCATACAACGCATCTGTGTAATTGAATGTTAATTATCTTTAATTGCCCCCTAAAACTTTTTCATTATTTTTCATAACAGGTAAGTACATTAGGTGTACAAAAAATGACTAGTTTTCTCGATGAGATATTTACGTATATAAGGTATTTTATTACAAATAAAATTCAGCAGTGTACGTAGTCAAACCCTAAAACATTATTTTAAAAAAGTAATAACTCCTGTCCATTGAACAATTCAATTGTTTTGTCATTATATAAACAGTGGGGGTTTATAGTGTGACAGTCCCAGTATGCACCTCATAATTGTGTCCCAATATACAACAGTATACAGTAAAACCAACCTAGCATGAGACGGAATTACTTTCTGCTCACTTGTCGGACAACGGATCATACTCCGTAATATATCCAGCGATAAGGCACTCAACATGAGCATACGCGCAAATTGAAGTAATTAAAATGTTTAATGAAATTTGTTTCACTGTACCTTTTTCAGTTAATGAATTTATGTTGTCAACAAAAACGTAAATATGAGCAATATTGATCTCAGCTTACCTTGTAAACACTCTAGGCGATATGTAGAAAAAATTCCATATACGTCTTTTGGTAAATCACGGTAAATAACGCCGATATTCGACTCGATTTCAACACAAAAATGAAAACTTTGCATCTTAAAAAGCAGGTGTTCGCCGGTTTCAAACTAAGTAATTTGCTGATAATACAGTACACTACAGTTGTGACGTCCATAGTACTTTAATCTATAATAAAAACTGTACCTATATAATATAATTATATTCCTTCAAATTTGACTGTTTTAAAAGGATCATCAGTGAATTATTTTTATTTTATGTCTTTGATCAACAGTTACGGTAATGAATCGCGTCATTCTAATAAACCAAAAAAAAAAACAAAGCGTGAAGCGCGATGTTTGAATTAACCTTATTAATAATTTGGAGTTTGAATTGTGTTTGCTTTCATTAACTCGGGGTTTGTTTGGTTGTCGGTAAAATAGCTATTTTACTTGTCTACCGTTTAGACGAGACACATACTATACATTTTCGTCATAAAATTATGCCTCTTTATTTATTGCTATTTTTTGTGTAATAATGCATTATCACGAAATTCACTCAATTCAAATAGTCTTATATTAATTCTAATCTAATTAAATTTAATTCCAATCATTATTTTTACGTTCTTTGTTGAATTTTCACAATTTTTTATCTGGCATCGTCTATTTGAAAAAGACGACCCTGTTCTGTGGGGTCACGTGCCTCCGCCAGTGTGATATATTATAAACACTTAGATATTCTAGTGACATGCGCATTTCTTACAAGATGGCAATAGCGGATGAAGCACTTTCTTTGAAGTACATAAGAAATTTCATATGATGACTATATACATTTTTTTTCATTTCAATTGCCTTTCGCAATAATAATTTACTTTAATAACATTCATCATAATCTAAAGCTAAAACTTTGCATATCTACGTTATTTGTCTATTCTCACAAAATAGTGCTTTATTATGGTCATTGGGGCCCCATTATCCTAATGTGCCCAGGACCTCTAATAGATGAAAGACGGCCCTGAGCGAGCATTATTATTGTTTTAATCACCTCTACGTATTTGACGTAGCAAGTAACTACCAGGTGACCATTAGGTCATCACTCGTATAGAAACGGAGTATTGGATTAATGTGTACTTCTATTTGCTTTGCCAAAGTAAATCATCAATGACTGACGTGTTTTAATGGTATGAGCAAAAACATTGAATTCCGTATCCCGTACAATAAAAAATGACGATCGTTAACTGTTACGCAATGGTTTGAACGCGCTCTGCATATTGAAGTGTGTAATTGTTTTTCTTTTATGACACCATTATAATTGAAAAGTAATAGACGAGTTAATATTACATGAGAGCAGTTTTTACTTCGTTCAATTAAATGTAATGCCTACTTTGTGGGTGTTTTTATTGAAAACTCATTCAAGAAAAATTATTCATCCTACAAATTTCATCGCCACATCGATTATCATTTTTCAGTAAGAAAATTACAACTTTCACCATTCGTTCCTGTGGTCGGTGGTCTGGCGGTCTAAGGCGCAGGCCGTTCAGAACTTCAGTATAGCGGTTCGAGCCCGATGTAGGTACGAGGGATTTTCTCTCAAGTAGGTACCCAATATCGGAATCGATAGACGACCACAGTCCTTGTTGAAAGCAAGTGTATTGTGTTTTGTCTAGATGTCAATCTCGGCTAGTGCTAGCTTGGAGTGCACGCCGGCCACCCGAGGTGGTGCTGTAGGTTTTCCGGGTTTTCCTGCAGCTGAAAAGTGAATACGCCACTAAAAATCAGTAAGTCACCCCGGAGCGCCACGGCAAATAATAATAATAGCCGTCTTCTACCCGCACAGGCCATGCCTTTGGGTACACTCTACGAGTGTTTATGAGGGAGTATTATTATTATTATTATTATTATTATTATTATTATTATTATTATTATTATTATTATTATTATTATTATTATTATTATTATTATTATTATTATAAAGCTGGACGTTCACTAGGGCGGTGGGGCAGAGCGGCGCGGTGCGATCGGAAAATTTCAGCGTTCGACTTCTAGAAGTGCAATGGGAATCAAATGAAAGTCAGTCCACTAGGTCGATAGAGCGACGCAGCACTGGGTGGTCGGTAAATCTCCGCTCTCCATCGCTCTGTGAATTTTATTTAGTTCAGTCGGCAGGTCGTGGCAAAAGAGTGTCACGACGAAAATTCCCAAGTTAATGAAATTTTAGTACGTTGCTTGGTGATGTTGAATCCAAGTTTTCGAGGAGGTTGTGGAAAATTTTTGGAGGCCAAAAAAAAACCTCGAAATATTTGGACTTGTTTTAGTTTTCGCCTATAACTCGACAACGGTCAGTCTTAGGTGAAAAGTTATTGTCGATCAAAAATAAATAAATAAAATAAAAAAATAAATCTGAAATCGGTAAGATAGGAAAGTTTTTACAGACCATAAAAAAATGGCAATTTTTTCCAATTTTGGTCAAAACTGCTATAACCCATTTTTAAAGTCATGTAGCTTTACACAATCAATCTCAATCGCCTAACCCTTCCCTGAGTGCTAGTGCTAGATCATCAGTTGGAGAGTTCAATAAACCCTAAACATTTTAAATTGACTCATTTTTTTTATTCAAAAACTGGTTTTCCAAAATACTTCGGCGTTTCTCGAAAATGGCTCCAAGTTGGTTCTATGCTTTTTCCTGGGGCTACTAATCTCTCTGACCCATAATCGCCTCTCAGTCTAGATGGGCAAAATGCACCTGTGTTTGGTCACAATTAATCAGAGAGCCAGAATATCTGCCGCTGACTGACGGGCAAGTTGGAATTTGGTTTTCGCCACCGACACGTGAACAGCTTGTATCGCCATTCATTCAGGTTATCTAGCTCGGTGTCTCCTCCATACATTGCCACTAGGAACTTCTTGCCCATTCACTCTTCTGAAACCAGATGTCCTCAACCAACGACCCTAAAGCTGTCAGTAGAACGAGTACGTCCATGTCTTCGGTTGTAATTACCACTGTATTATATTATTGTTATTAATATATATTATTATTATATACCAACCAACTTGGAGCCATTTTAAATTTTTTTACTCATTGAACTTTCCAATTGATGATCTACAACTTTCAAGAGAGAGGTTGGTGATTGGGATTGATGGTGTAAAGCTACATCACTATGAAAATGGGTTATAGCAGTTTTTACCTCGGTTTTTACCATAATTGGAAAAAATCGCCAGTTTTTGATCGTCCGTAAAAATCTGACCGATTTTAGACTGATTTTTTTCGATCAACGGGAAATTTTATCATGTTCCATTTCGTGGTTTTTAGCAACCAAAAATTTTCTACATCCTCGAGGTAGAAAACTTGGATTTGACATCACTTAACATGTGCAAACAACATACTGACATTTCATTAACTTGGGAATTAAAAGTACCTGCCAACTGGACTACTTCTGGAGCGCGGCGCGGAGCGGAAGTTTGCTGCCCCCGTCCAATTTCGGAGTAACAGCTTCTGTGAATCACTTTCAACTTAGGAGTTCGAAAAACTTTTCTTGGTACATCCTGAAATATTTGAGAAACTTCTTCCAGTCATTCAGGAGGCCAGTGAAGAGATGATAAAATTCTCCAAACTCCTTCCTTTTAGAGTTAATATCGTGCATCCATTTTTTTCTACATTCTAGCAGCCTCTGTTTCTTCCTCTACAGCCTCAACTACTGCAGCGAAAACAAATATATCTTTGTCTTCCGACAACAAGTGTTACGAGACATATGAATCATCTGGTAGACGAGGCGATTGATGACTTATGTTGAGCCATTCTTCTCAAGTACGTTGACGAGAGAGGTAGTCGTTCTATATACGGGATAGAATTTCAGTTATAGTTACTAACGTTAATAAGTATTGTTATCTCAGGAAGTGCACAGTGGTGAATTAAACGGTGTATTAAACAATCAAAGTGTTTCATTATACAAGGAAGACCGTCATAATGTAAGACGTACACTTGTTTGTTATCTGTGGGAGAATCAACGTGGTACTAACCAGTACTTAATGGGGCGGCTGATCAGAACCGCTCTGTAGTGGACTTACCTCGAGTTTTCCGCTCCGTCCCGCGTCGTACCGCGCCGCTCCGTCCCACCGACCTAGTGGGCGTCCAGCTTAACGCACCAATTGACTTTGTTCGTATCAAATATCAAAGCAGTTTTTCGGATATTACATTGCTGACGACAATGCTACTTTCTGTAACGTGGCACTGTTTAGAATTGTGTGAGATGTCAAATGAATTATTTTCTGTCATTGTCACCTTCAAGCATTCATCTGTAATCACATCTGCAAACATTTCTTGGGTTGAAATATCAACGAAATGACACAAAATTTCATCGGACTTTCCTTTGGATACGTATTCTCTCTTAATTCACATATATCAATTCGTTATTTATTTTATAATGTCAATTCGTCAATTGATATAACAATAATTTTTTCCATATGGGGTCATGTGAACTGAAGTACTGACACCAATCAATATAGCACAAAATGAGCGATTTTTTAACAAAATCACGATTAGGAAACCGTCTGTGCCATCACATGGAACACAGTCCGTAGTTACATTTTGTTATGTTTGGGATTCGCAACTGCCATTAAGTATTAATTTGTTATAAACATTTAAATACACAAAAATATATTTTTTTGTGTTTTGTTTTTAAAATGAGAACGCACAAAATGAGATTTTGACTATAAATTGAAAAATGGTGGAGCTGTGAATTTTTTGAAAATTCACCAAATTTTCCGGGTTTTTTCAGTTTTTCTCCGGTACTACTTAAAGATCCGATCGAGTCGTACAAAATCTCATTTTGTTCATATTTAAATTCTCTACAATTATTCTCATTGAAGCTATACCTATTAGTTTTCATTTTGTACAGAAAACACTAAAAAAATTATTATTTTTTGTTTATAAATGTTTATAATAAATTAATAAATGACAGTTGCGTGTCCAAAACATAACAAAATATAACTACGGACTGTCTTCTATGTGATGACGTAGTCTGTTTCCTAATCGTATTTTTGTTACGAAAAAATTCTTTGTTGATTGGCCTACAAAACTCACCAAGACCAGAATTTCATTAATGAACCAAATAATGACAATATAAATACTTACACCTCGTGTGGTCTGTAATTAAATTTGAATCATGTAAGCACGATCTGAAACTCTAGTGATCTCTCAAAATCAAGTAAGTACTCAAAAATCCCCCATTTTGTTTATGAAAAATACTGAATAAATAATATTTCAGGCCCATTGCTTCCGACAATTGCATCCGACAATCTCAAAAATAATAAAAAAATATAAAAATAAAGCTGGTTAAGAAGAGAATATTTAACTTTTCAAGTAAAAATAAGTAATACTGTGCGAATCTCAGTATGGATTCCAACGCCATAAAAACACAGGTGATGCAATATTCCCTTTTTGGGAAGACGCCTATGTTGATTTGAATAATGACGAAACTGTTGGGGCAGTATTTTGCGATTTTTAACACGCTTTTATTAGCTTCACACTGTTTATCTGGGATTGGGATTATCGGATAAATGGATTCACAGTTATCAAACGGCAGAACACTAATAGTAAAACTCCAAGGAAATCAATCTCACTCCTTTGATATCACGAGGATGTTTCATCGAGACAATTTTATAACAATTACCTGTACTAGTGAATTTGAATTTACATTCCCTTCTAGGGGGTCACCGTTTCCTTGTTTAAACTCTCGTTCAAGCTCAGACATTTTATTGACCTTGGAATAATGGATCTTTGAGAACAAGTATATTTTTATATTCACCTTACATATCATTATCTCGTGTGAAAAGACTCAGACAGCGTACTTAAGATTTTGCAACAAACAACTCGAAATATATAATCAAATCGTGTTATGCAAATAGTCATGATTTGTTTTGAATATTCTATTATAGGTAATTGAGCAATATGTTTTGTTGGCCTAGGGATATTTTTATAAGTTTGTCAGACTGTTAACTTTCTCAAATTGCATATTAAAATAATTATTGTATAACATTTTTTATATTTTTGTTTTTAGTTTTTTGTAGTTTACAGTTTACACCTCACAGTTTATCCAAGCTCTACGACACAGTTCGGTACATCTTTTTGCTGATGGTACTCGAATTCATAATTTTTTTGGAAATAGTAATTATTGTACTTATAAGTGTTTCAGATAGCATTTTATTCGCGCAAGAATGTTTGAACGCGAAAATGAAGCTCGAGCGTTTAATTTTTTTAAGCGAATAAAATGTATCTAAAAAACGCAAAATTTCATTTTTCCACTAGTGGATGAACTAAGTACTTAATACTTTATACGGTTCATAAGTGTGAATAAAACTTTTGTTATAAGGTGATAGTGGATAAATGATGTAAACAATGCTTGTAATGACCGGAATGATGATTTGGAATTCAGCCGTTTCGAAATGACCCTAGAATCAAATATAAATTAGTAGGTACATAAGAACTAGCGGGATATCAACAGTGCCTATTGTTATGTGTTAAGTATGTCTAGCGCGAGAGGGAAACAACTATTAATTTGTTGTACACCTAATGAATGTAGTGCAGTAATTAGTTGTAATGAAAAATAATGAAAAAAGTTTTGGGGGCTCTAAAAAATTATTGAAGGGGCATATAATATAACATTTGATTATTTTGATTAGCGTAAATTATTCATATTACGTTTCAATCGTAAATCTGTAATGGCCAAACGGTCTAATGCTCGAAACAGAATGGTAATGAAGTAATGAAAATATTATGATGTGCACCTAATGAAGGAGTTGTTTCCCCTTCGGTCTAGCGTTACCATGGTACTTACATTCAAATGCTTCCACTAATGTGGAAAGCTCAAAACTTTCCAATACTTCTTTAAAACAAGGTACACACGAATATAACTAACGTGAAAACAATTCTGAACCAAATCCTATATATTAAAATTTTTCAACGTCAAATCTGAACTTGTCATATAAAGTCTCTCAACAGTTCGGTGCCTACTGAAGCATGTATCTAATAACAATGTCGATAATATTTTGTGTGTGAACAATAGAAACTAGGGTAGCAAAATGTATTACATGAATTGATTTCCTTTTCAATTATAACATGGTATGGATAGGAATCAATCTTTTATTAATTGAGTATAATGAACTTTAAAACCATGTCATTATAAAATAATACTCAATGAAAATAGTTCATATACTTTGAAGAACAAATATTATAAAACAATCAATTAATTTATATTTTGGAAAAGAAGGGCACGACATTTACGAGTCTTTTTGAAAGCGTATTTTTGTCTCCTTCTCAGGGTCAGGAGCATGAAATTACACTGGAAATTTTTTGATGTTCATATAGGTAAAATGACATTTAAAGAGTGAGTTCGAAGTTCGAATCCCACTGCTGGAACTTTTTTTATATTGTTTTCCCTTAAAGCATTTAGTTATTTATGTATAATTGTTATTCTACCTCACATTGCTTTGGAATTAACATACATAGACTATTTAAATTTTAAACCCATCAAAAACCGTTATTATCCTAGTACTTTTTTTAATAATATTTGACTGAAAAAGAATGTTCTCAGACTATAAAAATGCCAAAAAGGGATGCGCTGTCACAAAACTAAAAATACCGTTTAAAAGAGGAGATCGAGAAGCGCGTAAAACCTCTTTCAGATTCCTTTGAACTCTCGTCAATATAACTGAAAAAAAAATAATGTTCTCATACTATGAAAATCCCAGAAAGGTGTGCGCTACCACAAAACTAAAATTACTGTTAAAAAGAAGAGATAGAGATGTGCATACCACCTCTTTCAGATTCCTTTGGACTCCCGTCAATACACTGAGAGAAATTTGAAGACCATATTGGTATATTCACGAAATTATGATGAAAATTACAATATTGTTTAGTAACCCTAATAACTTGGATAGTAAGTGGTAAAATAACCATAAATTGTTGAAATATTTTATGGTTAATGTTAGTATTAATGATTGCTGTCACATATAGTACCAGAAATTATTGTAAATATCACATTTTTCTCCGTGTATGACTAGAAAAAAAATAAAGAATTTTCTCAGACTAGGAAAATCCCAGAAAGAGACGCGCTGCCACAAAACAAAAAATGCCGTTAGGAAAAGGAGATAAAGATGTGCATAAAACCTCTTTCAGATTCTTTTGGACTCCCGTCACTATGACAAAAAAATTAAAGAATTTCCTCAGACTATGAAAATCCCAGAAAGAGACGCGCTGCCACAAAACTAAAAATGCCGTTAGGAAAAGGAGATAGAGTGTGCATAAAACCTCTTTCAGATTCCTTTGAACTCCCGTCAATATGACCATAATAAAAATAAAGAATTTTCTCAGACTATGAAAATCCCAAAAAGAGACGCGCTGCCACAAAAATAAAAATACCCTTAGAAAGAGGGAATTGAGTTGTGCATAAAACCTCTTTCAGATTCCTTTGGACTCCCGTCAAATATGACTTAAAAAAATAAAGAATTTTCTCAGACTATGAAAATCCCAGAAAGAGACGCGCTGCTGCAAAAATAAAAATACCGTTAGAAAGATGGGGTTGAGATGTGTATGAAATCTCTCAGATTCCTTTGGACTCCCGTCAATAGGAATGTTTCCAAAAAACAAGTAAGTATGCCAAATTAACTTCATATTTGCAAAAAAAAATCAAAATTTGTGGTCGTTTTTGAGAGTTGTAGGAAATATTATTACATGAAACTCTTGTGTAAGAGTAGCAGTGTTACTCCCTTGATACATAAATCAATAATGAACATCATACCAATCCACCCATTCCGGTAATAGGTAATTATCTCATTATCGGTATCAAATCAAATAGCTCAGAAATGGATGGACCATAATCATTATTGAACACTCCTTCCGTAACAATTTTATTTCCTGTGATCCTGGACAGTGTTAGAGAATTAGGCAATGGACTGTACTTTTTTTATCGTTAAACTGATAAAAGAGTATTTGCAACAAAAACCATAATTTTATTTGCTTATCGCATCGGTAGTCAGTGTCATTTTGTATTCTTCTGACCTGACGGCCGTCACCTCAGCCACTTCAACAGCATCTGAGAGCTTCAACTTCAACTTCATAAAATTGCAAAACAAGCGAATGATATTTTTGGTTGTTTGTTTTTTGAGGTTTAATTGTTGGTACAGTTGAGCGAGGCCTTCCACGATATTCGAATACTCTATACCGATATGCTACCTCATTCCATCGTACAATGTTTTTGTTTTGGCTCCATTGTGGATAGCAAATTAAAATTATAATAAAAAATCTGTAAAAAACATAAACACTAATTGAATTTGCTAAACCCGACAAAACTCATTTTACTATTTTTTTTAATAACACTAAATGAGTCCGGAGTCATGCGAAAGAAGATTTATACACATCTCGATCCCCTCTTTCTAACGGTATTTTTATTTTTGCAGTAGCGCCTCTCTTTCTGGGATTTCCATAGTCTGAGAAAACTCTCTATTTTTTTTTTCTGTTATATGAACGGGAGTCCAGAGGAATCTGAAACAGGTTTTATGCACTTCTCGATCCCCCTTTCTAAAGGCATTTTTAGTTTTGCGGCAGCGCGTCTTTTTCTGGGATTTTCATGGACTGAACAAATTCTTTATTTTATTTTTTTCAGTCAAATTGACGGTAGTCCAAAGGAATCTGAATAAGGTTTCATGGACATCTCGAACCCCTCTTTTTGACGGTATTTTAATTTTTGCAGCAGCGCGTCTCTTTCCCGGATTTTCATAGTCTGAAAAATTCTTTATTTTTATTTATTTTCAGTCATATTGACAGGAGTCTAAAGGAATCTGGAAGAGGTTTTATGCACACCTCGATCTCTTCTTTTTAACGGTATTTTTAGTTTTGTGGCAGCGCGTCTCTTTCTAGGATTTTCATAGTCTGAGAAAATTCTTTATTTTCATTTTAGTCATATTGACGGGAGTCCAATGGAATCTGAAAGTGGTTTCATGCACATCTCAATCTCCTCTTTCTTACGGTATATTTAGTTGTGTGGCAACTCGTCTCTTTCTGGGGTTTTCATAGTCTGAGAAAATTCTTTATTTTTTTAGTCATATTGACGGGAGTCCAAAGGAATCTGAAAGAGGTTCTATGCAAGTCTCGATCACCTCTTTCTTACGGTATTTTTAGTTTTGTGGCAGCGTGTCTCTTTCTGGGATTTTCATAGTCTGAGAAAATTATTATTTTTTCAGTCATATAAACGGGGTCCAAAAGGAATCTGAAGGCGGTTTTATGCACATCCCGATCTCTTCTTTCTGATAGTATTTTTAGTTTTGCGGCAGCGCGTCTCTTTCTGGGATTTTCATAGTCTGAGAAAATTCTATATTTTTATTTCAGTCATATTGACGGGAGTCCAAAGGAATCTGAAAGAGGTTTAATGAACATCTCGATCTCCTTTTTCTAACGGTACTTTTATTTTTGCAGCAGCGCGTCTCTTTTTTTGTCTTGACGGTGGGAGTCTAAAGAAATCTGAAATTTTTTCCTTGAACAACTCAGTCTAATTTTTCCAATAGTATTTTTATTTTTGTATCAGTGCAATGGTTTTTAGAGTTTTCGTAATTCGGAGTAATATCTAAATTTAGTTTAGTCATATTGGTGGGCGTCCAGATATACTTAACTAAACCCTATAGGTAGGTTTGGTTTGGAATATTTTGTGTACCTTCTTTAAAAGAATCATAATTTTCATGGATAACAAATTTTTATCATGTGTTCTTGATATATTCCGGATATATTGCTTTCAGTCAGGAAGTGTGGCTGAACATTTTGCATTGAAAACATATTCTCTCAGTACATCTGGCAACATTGCCGGTAGATAACGTTCCATCCCATAGTCGACGGTCTGCACGTCAGAAACTGTGGCTGAAAAATTGTGGTTAACTTCACATAATAGTTATTTATTATACAAGGGAAAAAAGTATTAGATTTTAGCTCGAGCTAAAATCTATTATTTTTCCCGTGAATAATACACTATTTTTTTCTGTGACGGAAAAACAAGGACTCAATAGTGAAAAAAATCAAATGTCACCGTTCTGTTTAACGGATGAAAAATACTTATTATTTCTTTAAATAGACGAATACGTCTAAAATGGGTTGCCTATCAAAATGTGGTCCAGACTATATAGTGAATTTCAAAATTTTGCACCATATGGTAAACTTTTTCATTATCGATTTGTCAGAAAATTTGATTCTGGATAAAAATTAGTGCATTGCAGAATACTTGCATATGAGTTGTCAAAATTTCAAATTTCCAAATGGTGTACAGGGAGGAACAAAAAATATAATCTTGATCAAGAGTAAACTACGCTGGCAGTGACTCCAAATTTTAATATTGTTTGCAATTCTGAACAAACTCCTTGAATGAACTTTTTGATAATGTCAACAATAAGGGGTATTTTACACTTGATCAAAATTTCTATTTTTGTTCCCCCTGTACACCACGTGGAAATTTGAAATTTTGACAAATTGTATGCAAGTATTCTGTAATGCGCTAATTTTTATGGAGAATAAAATTTTCTGACAGATCGATAATAAAAAAGTTTTCCATATGGTGCACATTATTGAAACTCGCTGGTATATAGTCTGGATCACATTTTGATAGGAAACTCATTTTATGTGTATTCGTCTATTTATGAAACATGATGAGAAGTGTGTTTCATCCGTTAAACAGAACGGTGAAGGTCGACCTCTCTTCGGCTCTTAGACTATTAAGAAGAAAGACCGGTTACGTTAGTAGCGTGCAGGTTGAGTGATGAAGGTAGGAGGTTGGGTTAGAGCCCCGAGCTGAACATCGGATGCGTGCGAGATAAGCTTTTGCAATAGCAGATATTTACCTTTATCTATGTATATATCCGGAAAAAAAGGACTTTCCCGGGGAAAAAAGAAATTTGAAAAGTCATATTTTAGTACCTGTCAACAGAGATAAAATGTCAAACTTTTTTCCCGTCACTTTGTATTTTTAACCCTTTCGACGACGTTCAGTTTAATTCATCACGAGCTGCACGTAATGCTTAATGTAAAATCCTACAAGTACAACCCAAAAAGAGAAAATTCAGTACATCAGTTGTTAATAAATCTGAACTATTTGCAATAACCAGATTATATGAAGACTTCGAAATTATATCATCATATTATATTTTGGCATTTGAATTAGTTTGGCGCGGACTGTATGAGTTCCAGTAACTGCGTTTTCAATAATTGTACATTACAAAAAAAATGTGTTAATTTTCAATGTTTCATAAAAAGAGTTTTCATTGATATGTTTCTGAATTTCTTATTTAGTAAATTGTCCTTCCGAATTACACTCGATGTTTGTATTTATATCATGTGTATATTTGTGTTGTTCAAATTCTAAACTTTTTCCTTCGGTCGTGTTTTTAATAATTGGCAGTTTTTGTGTCTAATTGCTAAGCTAAGTTTCTCATTAAACAACCCAAATTTACCTGATAAAATACAAACCACTCGTGCAATTATAAGTGAAAAAAAAATTGAGAGGTAGGTATGAAAGAAAAAAATTCTCACTTTCATTTTGTATTATTTCCAAACCACGAACTGCTGCTGATGAACTCTGAATTTGCCGGAACTCAATAATACATGAAATGCCCATATAATGCGGAGTGACACTGTACATAATAGAATGTGAAGATCTTGAGGGTGCAGTCAAATTACTGGGCTGCTTTAATCAATACTGTTAAACTGTTTGTTATTTTTTCGAGCTTTCTGAAATGTTTTTTTTTTTCAAGAGAACTGGTTGGATTCCAAACATCAATGGTAGGCAACTATATACCAACTTGAAAATGTATCCCCTATACTCTGTTTTGGAATCACGAAACACATGCATGAAAACTGAACCCGTTAACAATTAAAGGCACGTTCATATCACAGTTGTCAGCGATGAATCTATTTCTGATGCAGTAGTAGGTCACACAAGACTGAAAGAAAACACGCAGTCTTTCACTGGGCTATCTCGAGAATCAGGAGTGACACGTACCCTTAACAATTCCAAAGCGAATTGACCTTTATCAGAATTTGTTGTATAAAATTTGTTTTTTCGATGAATATACTCCAGGTTTGTTTGGGGAGGGCATTTTTGAAAACTAACCATATAGGACAATCTAAAAATTCTAGAAACTGTAGAGTAACATATCTATATTACTTGAGCTGGTATAAATGTTTCACCAATTGTGAATCTGTCCAAATGCGTTCACCTATTGTGAGTCTGTCGTAATTCGTTTACCTGAATATGCCTGAATGTCATTTGTGACCTGTTTGCATTTTTTTTTAAATTATTATTTAGAATATTAGGTAGTTATTTTCGAATTCAAATAGTTTCTAACGCCCGAACTACTAAATGAGCTTTAGAGAATGATGTATTGTACTTAATTGCTTGAAATATCAAGGAGACTCTGAAGTTTTCGTAAGAACAACCAGACAATCTCGAATCATTTTTGGGATATGGTCCTAGACAAAATTTTAGCAACTTGATAGAATTCCACACAAACAAAACCCAGACATATATTATCTCTACCCAGCGTAATTATGTCAGGATTAATTATAGCATCAGCAATATCCTTTCTTATCAAACCACGTCAGGTCTATTACAAAAAGCACTTTTCAAAAAATTGCCTATCTCTTTCGTACCAATCGTGGATGAATATTATATAGGGTACAGGTACTGAACATATACTAAAGCTGACAATTCATAAAATCAGTCCCGCACCTTGTCCAAAGCTTTTAAATTCTGCCAGAAAAAGAATTACACTCACAAACTCACTCCTAGGGAACACCGCAGAAAATTTGGCGATCTGTCTCTGTTTTATAGATATTTTCATGCTCAATGCTCTTTTGAGATATCTGTCGTTCTATCGTTGGCAGTTTTATCTGGGAAAGATATATTTGGCGAGTCTCTGAAGTGACGACAAAGAAACGTGAACACTGAACGGGCCAATCTCGACGACACCTCTAATGGTGGAGAGCACGAGCCATGAAAATACATCTATGAAATGAAATTAGAACTTCTCTGCAATGTTCCTGTAAAAACGAGTCATGTAATAGGTACATTGCATGGTATATGACATGCTGTTTCTGTCAACTAACTGTCTCTGGAGTTCGTGTTGTTCATAACGTCTACTCATGTGCTAGTTTATACTTCGCAAACATCTAACACGCCCATTGCTCACCATTGAATGAATGAAAACTACCCACGTTCTCTTTGATCTACTTCATTGCAACGACACACATCATGACAAATACTTTCTCATCCTCTGGTACGACCTTGCCACGCATTTTATTAGCTTTCATTCGTTCGAGTTCCGAGATGACTAATTTTATCAACTGTTGAGTGTAGTCAACTGTTAGTCGTTGATGTGTTCTAATGGCAGGCAATCTGAAAGCTTAAGTAGGTGGCGATAGTTAGGCTGGAGTAATTCCAACTATCAATGTCATTTTATTTATATTCGAATATTATCGTTTTGGTCCTAGATATGTTAATTATTGCAATTAAAATACCACAATGTTATGATGTCCCTTCATATCCACCGAAAACGTCAGGAAATAGCTTTCCAAAAGACGAAAAGTCGCTCAAGAACTGCATCTTCAATAAAATTTCGTTGAGTCATACTATGTCATGCCTAAGGGGTCTGTTCTTGTAAATCGAAAGTATTATTTGACAATAGCAAAGTCAGTAATTTTAGTCGAGTTCGGTATTATGATCGCAGATCAGAGCAGATTTCAGTCACGTGGACACAAATTAATCGATTCAGTCGGTAATAAACGAACGAAAAGGACGAGATCAGCGTGTGCTTGAGTTTTACAGAATGAACTGTGGATATTTCAAGGTAATTCTTTCATTTCGATTTGAACTTTCAACATCAAACTATTGCACACACAGATGTAACATAAACATAACCACACATTCAAATCAATCGCATTCGTTCGTCAAAATTCTCCGAGCAAAAAGATCAATCTCGGATTAACGCATTTGAAAAACCGAACGATCAAGAAAAAGAAGCGCTGCTGAAAATTATTATCACCTCATCTGCTTTTCGCATGTGAAAATCGTATATGTCTGTCTCATGTATCATTGGAATTTTATTTGAACGGGTATGACAACACAAAGGAATGAGAGGAAACTAAATAAATTGTCGTTGACTAAGTCTCACACCTGCACGTTAAGACCGATTTGGACTATATCTGGTTTTACGTCTATATAACTTTTACAGAATATCCAGATACATTAATATGTCTGCCGTCGCGCAGTAAATATACTATTTTGACTTCAATAGAAATCTTGGTGTTTTTTTTTTTCACAAAAAATTACCAAAAATAATTTGTTGAATATCCGGAGTCAACTAATACCACGTCTACGTTGACGATACAGCGTTACACACGCACTCAAGGCATAGCGCGATGGCCGCGTCCAGGTTGAAGGCACACTTGGAGAGGGCGGTCATACCGTATATGGCTAGAAACAAAATCCTTTTGAATCCGGATAAAACAGAACTTATGATCTTCACGAACATATTCTCCATTATTTTTAGAGAGCGGGAAGGGGTAAAATGAATGCGACTAAATCAACATTCACATCCAACGTATTCAACACTTTGTTTATCAATATTTTTCGAGAATAACATACCAAAAAATGGTATCCGGCATAAATCCTTATGGAAAAATCCCCTCGGAAATATTCTTCCGGGAATATTTTTCTTGGAAAAATAAATTCTGTGGAAAAAAATATCGCTGGAAAAATGTACTCAATTTACACGCACTCAAATGTCTACTTAAGTTAGTCGTCAACTTCGAGAAGGTTCTTTTGTCTATGTATACTTTCGGCAGCGCTCTGAGCTTTTTGGCTTCCCTAGTAACCGACTCTGCGCTAGCATTGACTCAGCAAATATTTCCCGAATAGCTCTGCTCTCTCGCTTTCCTTAAACTCTAGTGTGTGGCCATTCCCCACGGCTGGTATTTGAACCTCTTTCGGAGGCTTCTATCCATCCGCCATAGGTAATTGTCGCCCACATCAAGACTTTCTAGCTTCTTCTTCCAGATTACATCCTGATAAGGTCATTTATCTCCTCAATTTTTTTTAAATAGTTTTCTAGCTGTAGAAAAATATCAAATTATTTTCTTATGAATTGCTTGACGATACTGAAATATTTGTATTCCGATGATAATAACAAAACTTTCTCATTTTCTCCACACCAGAGACCACTAAATTGAAAAAATTGAATTTTGTCAGAACCCTTGCTGTTACATTGGTTCGTATCTAATAGTTATATCACAATAATTCCACTATTATTGCGATGATAGGGAGATCCAAAAATATCGTGCTTTTCAGATTATAATCAATTTTTGATGATAATCGTGCACGAACGTTTCACTTCGCACATAATCTTAAAAATAGTGCGTCAAATTAAAGAGGCTTGAGTTTTCAACATTGCATGCGAAGTGAAACGCTCTGGCACGATTATCATCGAAACTTGATTATAATCTGGAAAACATCATGTTTCTGAAATGTCATGTCATCACAATGGTCGTGGAATTCTGATATAACTGTTAGATACGAACCAATGTAACAGCCAGGGTTTTAACAAAATCCAATTTTGTTAATTTAGTGCTTACTGGTGTAGAGAAAATGAGAAAGTTTTGTCATTATCATTGAAATACAAATGTTTCAGTATGGTCAAGCTATTCATATGATAATAACTTATAACATATTTTATACAGTTAGGAAAATATTCAATTTTCTCTCATTATCTTTTCAAACTTCGTACATGTGTATAAAATTTTATTTTAAGCAACTTTTTCAAATCACTTTTTTTGATATCTTGCCATTTTACCCCACTTTTTGCGTTCTCATAGTAATTTTTTTCAAATTGCCGCCATACCAGCGATCACGTGACATGTGTCAAAATCGATTTTTAGGTTATCGGACATGCACAAACTTTTCCCAAGAATCTTTTTCCTAATACTCTAATACTTAATAAACTTTTTTCCCATATGGTACATACTTTTTGGCGGTCACTGTATATAGGTGAAGAATTTCGGCTTAACTTTGGTTTACTGGAAATCTGATATGGAAAAAACAATTGAACGTCACGATTGTGGGCCCTCAGCCAATTGTAACGGCACCATTTTTGTTTTGCGGAAATGCGCTGTTGCCAAGTTGACCTCTTCGGATTACTGGAAATCTGATATAAAAAAAACAATTGAACGTCGCCATTGTGGACCCCCAACTAATTCTAGTGGTACTATTTTTGTTTTGCGGAAATGCGCTGTTGCCAAGTTTGACTGACTTGCAAGCTAGGTTAGCTTGCTCAGATTAGGTTTGTGTGTCAATTGCGAACGAAAAACTAATTCATGCATTCTCGACTGACTCGCAAGATAGGTTAGCTAGCTCAGGTTAGGTTTGTGTGTCAATTGCGAGCGAAAAACGATTTCATGCATTGCTCAGGTTAGGTTTGTGTGTCAATCGCGAGCGAAAAACGATTTCATGAATTCTCGACTGACTCGCAAGCTAGGTTAGCTTGCTCAGGTTAGGTTTGTGTGTCAATTGCGAGCGAAAAACGATTTCATGAATTCTCGACTGACTCGCAAGCTAGGTTAGCTTGCTCAGGTTAGGATTGTGTGTCAATCGCGAGCGAAAAACGATTTCATGCATTCTCGACTGACTCGCATTTGATTGAATAGAATATTGCCCACTTATCCATATCAATTCAAATTTCCAGGTTGCTAGTAATCCGAATTGACTAACCTGGCAACAGCGCATTTCCGCAAAAACAAAATAGTACCATTAGAATTAGTTGAGGGTCCACAATCGCGACGTTCAATTGTTTTTTTCATATCAGATTTCCACATCTCCAAAGTGTCCAAAACTTGGCAACAGCGCATTTCCGCAAAACAAAAATAGTACCACTAGAATTAGTTGAGGGTCCACAATGGCGACGTTCAATTGTTTTTTTCATATCAGATTTCCAGTAATCCGAAGAGGTCAACTTGGCAACAGCGCATTTCCGCAAAACAAAAATGGTACCATATGAATCGCCGAATGCCACAGAATCGCGATGTTCAATTTTTTTTTTCATAACAGATTTCCAGTAAACCAAATTTTTACCAGAATTTCTTCTGACATCTACAGTCAAATAGCGGAAACTTAAATTGGATCGAACCCTAGACCAAAGACAAAGGTTCCATAAAGTTTCTAGTGCGTTAGGAGGAACGCAAAGACAGTATAAAGGTGATATAGATATAGGTGAAAAGAAAGAGTTTTCGATTTAATTCACAAGAGGTCAACAAAAGATCCACTGGTAATGAACCAATATTTTTTGTCTAACCATGTAGACACATCAGAAAGTGTAATCTGTTTTCTTATCAACATAAATAAAATGAATATTTTGGTCCCTTGATTCCGTGTTTTCGAGAATTCGTCCATTTGGGCTCACTCTAATTCGTCATACAGTAGAGTAGAAAAAAGTTGGTCTTCGTTCTCTGTGAAATATCAAACTCGAATGTCAACAATGAATCAATCCACTCGTAGTATCTTCCATAATTTAATACTACTTTTTGCTCACTGTGTGAACATGTTGTGAAAAATGTATTCGGAACTGTTCGTTGGCTTCATCTACAGAACATGCTTCGAGAAAGTCAACGAAAAGTCCAGACTTGGGCAAGAAGTCAATAAACGAGTTTCAGAAAAAACGTAGTAAGTATATATGAAGGTACACCATAATTGATATATTGAAACTCAATAGATATTTTTCACAGCATATTATACCCAAAAACCAAGAAAAATCAACTTTCAGACAATATTTTCGATAATTGGAATAACTTTAATTCTTTTGAGGAGCCCCCCGAATACATGTATGCTGTGCTATGTCCTTGATAATAATAATAATAGTGGTGAAATGGACTCCAGAGGAGCTGCGGCAATTCGTAAGATGATGCATCTTAATAGGAGCTTGCATCCTAAATCGTCCGTTCCACGGTTATACTTCCCCAGACAACAGGGAGGCCGGGGACTTTTGAGTTTGGAGTGTCTACATAACAGAATGGTGCTGAATGGAGCCTGTAAAGTCATCAGGAGTTCAGATCCCCTTCTCTGCGTGGTCCGCGACCATGAAAAAGCAGGAATTGGAGCATTTCTTTTCAAGGCAGCAATCCGGGCAGCTGATGAACTTGGTCTCGTATTCGACACTGAACGGGCAAATCCAAACTCTGTCACTGAGTTGGAACCCGTTCAGCAAAAAGCTCACATCAAAGCTGCGGAGACTAAGGTCCTCCTGCAGCTGCACAAGGATAAGTCAATGCATGGGATCTTTTTCAAGAACATTGAAGAACTTGACTTATCCAAAAACTTGACCTTTGCTTTCCTCAGGTCAAGTGAGCTGAAGTCGGAAACCGAGGGATTCATAATGGCTTGCCAGGATGGTGTCTTCAACACCCTGGTCTACCGTAGCCGCGTGATGGGCATAGGGATCCCCGACACTAGATGCGCCAGAGACCCTTATGCATTTGCTTTCAGCAAGTCCAGCATATGCGGTCTCAGCCTATATCCACAGGCATAACGCGACTCTACGAGTGTTGTACTACCATCTAAGACACTCGTACGATATAGACGAGACACCGGTGTTGCCTTATGCTCCGGGGGATATTAAGTCCGTTCTGGAGAATGAGAAGTGCCGAATATATTGGAACTACTCATTCCCCACCCTCAGGCAAATACAAGCCAATAAGCCTGATGTAGTCCTCCTCGACCATCAGAGTAAGAGATTTTCGCCATGGAGTTTTCGGCTCCTGGTGAAAAGAAACGGACTAAATATCGAGACTTACTCTTTGAACTCCGCAGGCTCTACCCAAACCATTCTGTTGAAATGTTGGTTCTGATTATAAGGGTCCTTGGTGGAATGATGGACACACTGCTCTAGAACTTAAAAATCATACCGGCTTGCCGTAATATGGCAGAAATCTTAGCCGGACGAATGCAGAAGGCCGTCATCCTTGGTTCACTGCGTCTGCTCAGGGCACATGATTATTGGACCCAGTAATCGCTTACCCCACGGACGTGGGGAGTGGGACGATCCAGCGCCCCCTCCGGATGTGTCGGAGCTCAGGAGACAGGGCCTGACTGGAATATCCTTTTAGGAAAAAATAATAATAATAATAATAATAATTTTACCAAAAAGAGAATATTATTTTGATCTATGCCGCCTATTGGAAGGCTACAAACTGGGAGTCTTTATGTAACGAAAACTTCCAAGATTTCGTAGTGATCAATAAATAAATTAATGCACAACTATAAATGAATTAATATGCACCGCGTTTATGTTGCATATTTTCATTCCCTACATAAATTAATTCAGTCGAAAAATTACGTTATTATTGGTTAACCTACTCCTGTCGAGTTGTACGTGATTACTGTCTACACTTTCATCATATTTCTCCCCATAGAAACTGCAAACTTCACGGGAAAGCCGCCTTTGTTTTTCTGTGGTGGATAAACCCAATTATATCTTAAAATATGGCCAAACACGAGCGGAGCCGAAAACATTATTGATTATATTCCTAACACCCCTGTCTGATACTTATGAATAATTGTTTCGTCATAAATTTAATAAACCCGTTGTTTATACAACTAATTACACCTCGACCGTATCGGAACTAGTAAAATGTTAATTTGAAAGCAGGACGGAAGATGGGATAATAATACATTTTTATTCTTGGTATTAATGGATGAGAATGGTTTTCTTTTACTTTCTGTTACTCATTTTGCAATTGGCCTGTTATTCCAAAATGCAGTTACAATAAGAAGATACTCAATTCACTTTTACAAATTTTCATTTGAAAATTTATTTTTTGACGTGCGATACACCGAATACATAATATTAGCACGGGAAGAAAGGACCCCGCAACGGTCTTATGGGTTCACGGGTCCCGCTGAAATTTCTTCAAATTTTAGTATGTTATAGTATTCGATCATCTGATCAAAAGTGTCCATTGGACCAACACGACCTTAGTTTTCGAGATATTGGGTATTGAAGTTGAAAGTAGAATACCTATTCAATAATTTTTTTACGGTTATGGTTTATATTATCAGAAACAATTAATATTTTGATTCTTAAAAAAGACCTGTTTTTTAATTATCTTCAGGGTAATCTTCATACAAAAATAAGCTCAATCGATAAACATCCTTTTTTATAAGGCATTTAATAATATTTTTCATATCAGAATATAATTAATAAACCTTAATCGAAAATAGTTTACAACTTCCAAACTAATACTGGGTGATACATTTTTTTACCATAATTGGCTCAGTATCATTGAGTCATCCTGTATATTTGCGCGGAGGGGCACATCAACTCTAAAATTTTAAATGGCATGGGGGGTCAAGTGTCACATCGTTGAAAAGGGAATTCCATCATCTTTACAACCATCTAATATTTTTGAATTTCGTTAATATTTTTTTTTGATATTCAAATTCGAAATATCAAATATAAATTCAATCTGATTGTGGAAGGTCATAAACCAAAAAACTCATGTCAAGAATCGGATTTCCTCCACAAAATCAAACTTTCAATCAATATAAATGCGGATCTTAATGCTACCTCGATAAATTTGAACGGTTTGATGAGGAGAAAACCGAAAATTCTGTGAAGGGCATTACCGATACTACTTTTCGAGGGAAGAAATATTGCAATTATTCGACAGATGGCGCTGGAGACAAATCAACTTGAAATTTTCGAAAAACATAAAAATTGAAATTGGGAATAAAATCATTTAAAAAGATTTAGATGGTTCTAAAGAAAATTGAATTCACTTTTCAAAGATGTGACACTTGACCCCACATTCCATTTAAAATGTTTAGTTGATGCATCCCCCTGCGCCCCCTGTCGAGCAACCACCATATTTTTTTATTTCCTAAAGTAGTATCGGTGTAGTATCTACTATTTGTCGTTTTGTTCGTATTTCAATTCTCTACAACTATTTTGTTCAAGAAAAGGAGAGATTACTTATATTTAGTAGTAATAGAAGGCATTATATAATTCTGGATTTCCATTTGAATACCACCACTCAATAAAATACCAGGAAATCGAAGAATTTAAGAGACGAAATTTTGAAATATAGGGCGATTTCAATAAAAAACCATATTTCGGCATTTTATTTTGCTCATTTCTAGTGAATATACCGGTAGATTTCTCCATACTGATAAAGATTCAGAATTGGTCTTCAATTGAATCGTATTCGAAATATACAGGGTGACTCAATAATAATGAGCCATTTATGGTAAAAAAATGAATCATCCAATATGACTTTGGAAGTCATAGGTAAATTATTTTCGATGAAGGTTTGTTCATTATATTCTGATACATAATATTCAATGAAAAATATTATCAAATGCCTTATAAATGATCATTATCGATTGAGTTTATTTCTGTTCGAAAATTACCCTGTAGATAAATGAAAAACAGATTTTATTCAAAAATCAGAATATTGTTTCTGAGGGTTAGCAAAGTGGTCGAGGTGTTAGATCGTTTGCTCCCAGGCGGCCCGAGTTCGATCCCCACTGCCATCACGGAGCTAAAGTGGTTCGGAATCCACTTTTTAAGCTGTAGGTCGGACAAGCTCTGCTTTTGAGGGGTTTTCTACGAAAACCCGGGAGATTCGTAATAACAAATTAAAAAAAAAAAAATATGAATGACGACCGCCAGAAAAAAAAATTATTGAATAATCTTATTACGTAAAAAATTATTAAATATACATGGCCACTTCCAACTATTTCGAAACCCAATATCTTGATAACTAGTCAATCGTGTTGGGCCAATACTATAGTTTCTTTCAGACAATTTCACCGGGACCCATAAACGCATGAGACCGGTGCGGGGTCCTTTCATGTTAAAATGATTACAATAGTATATTGTACAATGAGCATGAAACGACATACATTTGACACGAGTGGGAAATGGGTTATTTCATGCAAATTGTTCACTATACTTTTTCTACGACCATCTAAATAATAAACAAATCTGTAATATTTTTAATAACACTTTTATCACAAACTTGCCTGCTATCATGATTCCCACAATACACACAACCTAAAAAGGAATTGAAGTTACGAATATTGAAATTTATAATAAAAATCGAACACTAATCGATTTCATAAAAGAAAAAAAAGTGGTTTATTTGGGATTTGAATCCTCACCCCCACTTCCAAATCCCGATTGTCCCCTCACTCATCACTCACTGCTACGAGTTCACATAACAATATGTTGAAATTAACTGCTATAGAAACTTTCTGCCAACTATTCGAAAATATAGAATTCTATTGTCATCAATCTTTATATGGAAATAAGCGGTGTCAATGTCAAATCATGCTCACTATTACTACTCATTTTCGATTACTCATTTTTTAAACGAATTTTGTAAATACTGATGTGAAATGTCAAATTATCAGAACGTTAACAAACTTGATTCGATCTTATATTATTTATGATCATAAAAATGACAGTCTATTAGTTCATGAAAGTCGTGGGAAATGAAATATCCTGTACTGAAATGATTATTACAGTACAGTTCGCGATGTAGAAAAAGCCCATGAAATGGGCATATTTCCATGTGGTTGTTCCATGTGGTTGTAGAAAATAGTACATTTCAGAAGTGTAGGGCATAATCCGATTATAATGTACACCAAACCACTATTTCAGGCACCCCGACACATGTTTCAGGTCTTCTCGAGTATAAATGTACAATATGTCTGTACAATTCGACAAACTTAGCTGGAAGTGTGAAATTCCCACTTCATGCGCGAACAATAACGTGATGTTTTATGCTTTATCATTGGATAGACCAAGGTTCGACGAATGCTCATCATTGGCGTGCTTATTATCATACTTCTAGCTACTGTACTTTTCTCTTCACTCGTGACCTGAATTTGATGTGAAGGTGAACGCAATGAGTCTCACACTATACCTGTAAAGGTGCGTTTACATTGCGCAAAATTGTTTCGCGCAACAGTTTCTCGAAAATGTTCCGCTTCGAATATACCTGTCACTCACCCCGAAACTTGTTTCGCGAGTAGTCGCGAGCATGTTTCGACGTGAGCCACTCGTCAGTCGGTATTGAATCGCGCATCAGAGAGCCTCGGTTCTCGTGTTTCGTGCAGTGTAAACCTTTTCTACTGCTTCTCGCCAAAAATGAACAAGGAGGATAGCATCGGTCTCATTGAACTTTATGCAAAGTATGGATTTTTATAAGATGCCAAAGATAAGGTTCATCATAACTGCATGAAGAGAGAGGATGTTTGGAAGGTAATGAGTGAAAAAAATCAAGTACCCCTTCTCATTTTGAGTTTTATTCTTTTGTATATCAATATCGTTCAATTTGGCAGCGTTTAGTTGTCGCGAATATTATGAAATGTTTGTAGATCATACGACACCAAAAATTCGAAAATTTACTTCAACTTTCATGTGGTGGGTGCTGGGTTTTGTTCTCCAAAAAATTATTATTTTGGCAAACCATCAACTTCAAGTGTTTGATAAAGGAAGAGCGACAGGGATTCTGGCCATCCACATGGGAGTTGCGGCGCATTCTTACACTTATAAAAAGTATTTTTTTTTTGTTTTGGTTGGTTTCTTTCCGTGGTCTTCTTTGGTTAAAATCTCCAAATGTTTCAACTGCAACTGCGGCAGTCATCTTCAGTGGCGTGGTCGAAGAAATTCTTGACATATTAACTGAAATTGTAGCTCTAGTTTCTGGCACGTCATTAAATAAATTTTATAGTGCTGTTTTCGTGCGCACTTTCTGTGATGGTGGGTTCGCGCATACTTTCCGCGCGATTCGAGTGGCTTCGTTTTGGCACCTTTCAATGCTATTTGCCTGATCTTTGGTAAATATGTTCTCTCTTCCTTTCTGTTCAAGTTCTCTTGACACTTGTTTATTTATATGGCTTCTAAATACATTCTTGTTGAATACTGATTCGACGTTGCTATAGCTTCTCGGTAATTTCGAATAAGATCTTTTGTTCTCCGTCGGACAATGCATGTTCGGCGACTGCAGATTTCATGCTTTGTCCCAATCTACAACTTCGCTTGTGCTCGACTAGGCCGGTACCAATGCTCCTATTCGTTTGACCGATATAAACCTTACCACAGTTACATGGAACCCTGTAAACTCCTGCAGAAAGTGTTAATTTTCTCCTTCTTCAAAATTTTCCCAATTCGTTTGTTTTTTTTTGTCAAAATTTACAAATTTCAGTCAGTTTTCCACTTCTTTTGGTGAGGAGAGCACGCTTCATAATTAAGTGGTAGTAGTTCATCCTGTATATAGAGTTTGGTTAAGCAGTCAAATACGGGAAAGTACCATTCCGTAAGATTTTTTCAACAAGCGAAAAATCTTAAACATACTGTTTGAATGCGGAAAAAACTCACTTGGCAAATCTTTAGCGTGCGCTAAATTCTTTTTACTTGCAACTTTAAATATATATTAACAATTAAGAAATTCGTAAATCTGTAGATTTTTCTAATGGATTGTAGCTCGTTTGAAAAATACAACATGTTGCTACCCAGAAAAATGTTCCTACCATAATTTCGAATATTATCAGAAATTATTGATAATTCCTCACTATAGGAATGTTTTTGATATAGATACGCAATAGATATTTACGATATAAGTGTCGTAAAGATTCATATTACGATATGAGATGGAACATTTGTCAAACGAGGCCTTTGGACCCATCGATTATCGTAATAGAATATATGACACAAATATTGTACAATATTTTACCTACTACCAATAATGTTAATTATTTACTCAAAATTAGTCAATATTCCTTAAATTAATGATATTAGAATCATGCAACAAGCAAGCGTTGCGCCCATTGTTGATTTATTTTGCGAACTGTCAACTTTGACACGTTTATTCCAATTTAGTAAAATTTTATCGACATTAGTTCAGACCATTAGAGAATAGATTCAGATATAGAATCCGCTACAAATTAAAAAATTAAAACCTTATTACCTGATACTAGTGCGGTAAAGTATCTCATTACGAAACTCATATCAGTATCGTATTGATATTACATATTATTGGTAGGTAAACACCATATACGTACGCTTGAAAACTATAACTAACTATGCTAAAAAAAAGTGTGTCAGGTAAACTTCACGTAAATTCGTGTTGGGCAGATTTCTGTTTTTTTTTTTTCAATTGTTATTACACTTGTTTCAATATATAAGTGAGTAACTTTGTTGCATTGTGTTATCAACAGAATAATAATTGTAAACATGGGACTACTACATAACTACTGTAATGTTTTTCGAAAAGAATCAGTAATATACCTCTACCTAGGTATACCTTGAACCTGAGGAGTACCTCATATCACGTACTTTTTTTTGACGGTCTAGGAAGTTCGATGTATCAAAATGAATAATTCAGTAGTAACATATCCTTGACTCATGTTGTAGGTTATTACGCATTAAGTAAGTTCAGTGTACGACTTTCACGACGCGCCGATGGAACCATCGTATTGTCAAAATAACTGCTAGTGTTTCACCTTGAACGAAATTGGCAAGGTTGACCTTTATTTGTTTTCCAATTACAATGTGAAGAATTCAATTAATTGAAACTGACTCTTCTAATTTTTTGATAGTCTGATGATTTTTATTGAGACTTCGAACAGTGGCGTGGCGACAATGAATTAATTAAAGTCGCCGCTCTAGGGGCCCTGTTGGGAAAGGTACAACATTTTGATAAATGAAAAATATATTAAATTTATTTGTTGAACCTAATTTCGATTGTTTGATGGCTTCGTTTTTGTGTTAACAACATTGCGACTCGAAACATATTTCTAGTCACATTAAAATAATGAAGGTTATTGAGGACCTCACGAATATAATTTCAGAAATCAATAATAATCAAGAACTTCCTCCGCAGCACGATGTTTTTGAAGCGTCTTGAGTTCTTATCAAATATCTATAAAATGTAACGAAGCGCTAACAGTTAATTTAGATGACCCAGTTCCTGTGTTCAGCGTAGACAAGAGAAAATATCAAAATATAAAATTCACTTACTAAATTGTAGTTTATTTTTCTTATTTTCAGGGCTTTCGTTTTTGCCATATTTGTTTCCTTTTATTTGATGTAACTTCTGATTTTTTTGTAATCATACATTTAAAAAATCTTGGATTGACGTGGCCGTTACTTGATGGAAATCCATAGTTATGACACTAAGGTAAAAAACGATTAAAATTTCCACAAAATTTATTGTCTTTGCGACATTTTTCGATACACAGTATCTTTTCGAAAAAGATTATTCTTTTTTTACCTACAGTATCTTTTTGAAAAAGGTACAGTATCTTTTTGAAAAAGGTACTGTGTATCGAAACATATCACAAAGACAATAAATTTTGTGGAAATTTTAATCGTTTTTTACCTTAGTGTCATTTAAAAAATCTTAGTGAATATAATAGTCCGTAACTTGTAGTGGTCGATAGGGGAAAGGACCATATAACTTACGTCAGAGAAAAACATATATATTCAGATGTTATGTGCAAGGTTGATTGAAAATTGAGCAGTGAATGTTCAAAGGACGGTACCCGCTACTAACAGCCGTATGCATAGTAATTCGCCATCGACTCTCCAGAGGTGCGCCGTTCGCTAGCCAATATATTAGCATTTGTGTAGCGAACGGTGCACCTCTGAAGAGTCGCTAGTGAATTACTAGTGAATTAGTATACATATGGCTAACTCAACAACTCAGTTAGACGTGAGCACAACACCACGGATTAATCGCAATCGAAACCACCTTGCTGGAATTGGGACAACCCACTATAATAGGAATAATTATAATGCTTTATGTTTTTTTTAACATGAATTAGTTGAATCAGAATTAAAACAAAACTTAAACACAGTCCCCATTCAGCGAGTCTTCTCAACAACTGTAGTAGATTGAACAAACCTTAATGTGTGGAGATAGTGACAATACTTTATGATTCATCACTTGAACATATTTGTTGATATGCTAGAAATAACATATTCATTAAGCCTGTTGAAACGAAGAAATCGCAAAATTAATTTTTTTTCAAAGGGTTGAATAATTTTAATAACTTCCCGTATGACCTGAAAAACGCACGTTCGCTACCTCATACGGTACCTCATAAGTGCAACTCTTGACGGTAATACTTATCCGTTTCGGACTCATTAGACCTCTTCAGTACGGCCCGTACCGTAATGAGTCCGAAACGGATCCGTCTACGGTTGCATTATGAGGGTTTGCCCACTAATTTTCTCCTTGGTAATACTTATCGTTCTAATTTGTGTGATTGATGACTTGTTTATTTTGTGGAAATTCATGATCACTTTGATGAAACGAAAGAACACTCTTTTGTCTTATTTCCACTAGATTTTTATTGTTACGACCGGTTTCGGGTTTTATTCCATTATCAAGTATAAAAACTAGCTGAGTTAAAAATCTAGTGGAAATAAGACAAAAGAGTGTTCTTTCGTTTCATCAAACTTATCGTTCTTTTATTTGTTGACTGATATGTTTCTTGCTATATCTGTTTGTGATCGATGTATTCTTAATCTATTTTTATTTTATTTTTTCTCATCAAGTGACAATATTTATTCTCGATTTATTCATACATACATATTCTCGATTTATTCATACATGTACATATTAGTCTTGGACTAAATGATTGATGTATATACAAATCCAGATAACTAAAATGTTCTTGTAATTTAACAAACAGATGTTCAGTCCCTGGCAAAGGGAAGATCAATAATTACAATGATAGGTTTAACTGTTACTCGGAATCCCCCACAAATTCTCTCCGAACTATCCTTTTTCATTATTGAATCAATTGGTGTTCCCCACACTGAATATCCAATGGGTTCATTTACACCCATGTTACATAATCGCTTCATTTTCCTCTCCCCTTTGTCTTTGAAGGCGAATGGTAATGGTCTTAACATCAAACATTTTTGAATTGTGCAACATGATATAAATTTTAAGGTGAAACTTATTACTTTTCCTGAAAATTCCCAGATCTGGGAAAATAATGAAATATATCTATCGAATATTGTGAATCATCTGTTGAATTAATTTCAATTCGAAAATACTCAGCTAACAAATAAAAAATCGCGCCCCAACAATGGTGGACCACCGATTTCAATAACAAAACATTGTGATTCAAATATTTTTTCTCTATTCAATTTCCATTATTATTATTCCTTCAGCTTCAGCTCACAACGATTATAAAACTTGAACATTTTGTCAGTGATACACAAGTTCTGGCTTAAATGTTCATCATACAAAGATTTTGAGATCACTCTAGAACTTGCATCCAAACAAAATGTCAACTTTTATCTGTCAAAACTGTTTTTCCATTCAGATTGAATAAAGATTTTCATCTGTCTCGAAAAAATTATTTGGATTAAAATCATGTGTGACTGTGGTGTTCACTATGTTTAATAATCACACTATTCAGGTATTCGGGATTTGGAATAACACTCACGTTGTACTTTCGTACCCGCACTCGACTCACCCGATGTCCGTATCAAGACTGACTAGCCCGACCGAGTCGAGAGCTGGGATTCTTTATTGTCTGAATCATTCATGGGTATTAATCACAATTACGTGTACATCACATCTCTTCTTTTTCCCAATATGATTTAATATGAAATACAAAATTCTATTATAGAAAATGTGTGGAAAAGTTATAAACCTAACAATAACAGAATCATGACTAATTAATTTAATAAGATACATCAACAATGATAACACTTTTTACAATAAATAATATAAGTTAAACTATATAGATGACAGGATTCTGGTGATATCAATCAACTGCAATCATATTATATAAAACTAAAATATAAGAATATATTTTTTCTGGTATGTCAAAAGCAATACATAACATACCTCATATTTCCATTCAATTCAATTCTTTTTGTTTTGTTTTTTTTTGTTTGTTTTTTTTGTTTTTTTTTGTTTTTTTTTGTTTGTTTTTTTTTGTGTTTTTTTTTGTTTTTTTTTTATTCCAATGGTTCATCATTCAATATTTTCCAAGTTCCTTCTACTTTTTTCAGATGGACTATATTCCGCCGATATTCGTTTCCTGAATTATCGTCCCTGATTACCGTATCACTTCCGTTTTTTCCTATCACCGTATGGGGTGTCGAATCAAAGTTTGGCGTGGTTTTATTCGATTTTATCAGATTCTTCTGATAGACTTTATCCCCCACTGCTACTTCTATGTTATCTGTAGCTTTTCTCTTGCGATCTTCGAGTTGTTTACCTCTTTCTTTCTGAATCCGATCTCTGCCTATCGTTTCACCGTCCGTTGTGATATGTTCCGTATCAATAGAGCTCGGAAGTTTATCTCTAAACTGACGACGGAAAAATAATTCACACGGAGTTTTACCAGTAGTGGTATGGGGGGTACTGTTGTACATCATTTGGTAATCAAGGAGTTCCTGTTGCCAGTTTTTCTTTAAAGCTTGGCTAATTTTGAGTCTTTTTAAAATGTCCCTGTTCTGGCGTTCAACTACGCCGTTCATTTGAGGCCAATAGGGTATGGCGTGATATAGTTTGATACCGTTTTCAATGGAAAATGCTTTTATTTCATTGCTTGTAAATTGTGTTCCATTATCAGATGTTATGGATACTGGAAACCCAAGCCTAGCAAAAATTTCCTTCAAGACGTTGATAGTATTCGTTGACGTGATAGATCTCATGATTTTAAGTTCTTTGTATCGGCTGAAATAGTCGACTATTACGAAAATATAATCACCAGTTGGTAGCGGTCCCATGAAGTCAATGGCAACATCTATCCATGGCCCGCTTGGAATTTGTCTCCTCTTGATCGGGTTAGGAACCATTGGTGTCGACACAAGAGTGCAACCTTTGCAAGATTTAACAATTTTTTCTGCATGTTCATCAATTTTAGGCCACCACACCTTGGTACGCAGTCTGTTTTTCATAGCCACAATACCCGGATGTCCTTCGTGCGCAGCATCTAGAACTCGTTGTCTCAAGATTCTCGGTATGACGATTTCATTGCCCCTTAATAGAATACCCTCACACAAACAAAATTCTGCCTGAAAAGCTTGACAATGCTTCACTGTCTCACTCCAAACATTTTGTTCAATGCCTGACTTTATTCCTTGAATTTCCTCATCTGTTTCGGATGATTCACGTATTTCTTGTAGATTAACAGCAGTTGGACGAGAGTACTCTACAATATGGTGAATGTGATTATCGCTTTCAAATGGTGAACATGAGTTGGTTTGACATAGACGAGACAGGGAATCAGCAATATTGCTTTTTCCAGGACGATACAGAATTTTGTAGCTGAATGATTGAAGACGCAATACCCATCGTTCTATACGTGCACAAGGACGTGACCTTGGCCCAAAAATGACTTCTAAGGGCTTGTGGTCTGTAATAAGATCGAATTCCTTACCGTATAGGTAAATTTTGAAATGTTCGACTGCCCAAACGAGAGCAAGAGCTTCTTTCTCAGTTTGACAATAACGCTTTTCTGAATCGGAAAGACTTTTGTTGCCGTAAGCAATTATCCTTGGACCGTTCTTGTCAAGCTGTATCAACACAGCGCCTAGCCCAACTGGACTTGCGTCTGCCACGACTTGGGTTTTGTCGTTCGGATCATAGTATCTAATGTAGGGATATTTGCTAAGAAATCTTTGAGTTTTTTGAATGCATTTTCCTGATCATTTCACCAATGTTTTAAGATGTTAACATGTTTACCCAATTTCATTCTTAATAGCACCCGTAGTGGTTCAGTCAAAGTGGCAAGATTAGGAATCCACTTTCCGATAAAGTTTACTAGTCCTAAAAAGCTGTGAACTTCGTCAATCGTTTTAGGTGTCCTGAACGATTTTATACCATTGATGTAGTCTTCTAATGGCCTTATTCCTGTTGGTGATAATGTATGCCCAAGAAACTTGACTTTTTTCATTTTAAAAATGCATTTATCTTTGTTGAGCAGCACGTTATTCTCAGATAGTAGTTCCATTGTGAATTTAACTCGTTTATCATGTTCTTCTTCGTTACTACCAAAAATGAGTATATCGTCGATAAAATTAATTGTGCCTTCGCATGGTAGTAACATTTTCTCCAAAATTTTTTGAAATATTTCAGGAGCTGCGTTGATTCCAAAGAGTAGCCTTTTGTACCTATACAGACCTTTGCTACTGATGAATGTGGTAATATATCTTGACTTTGCAGATATTTCGATTTGATGAAAAGCATTTTTTATATCTAATCTAGAAAAATATTTTGCTTTACGAAAATTTGGCAAAAGAGAATCCATTGTTGGGAGCGGATAATTTTCCCTAAGTATTGCGGCATTAGCCTTACGCATATCTATACATATTCTTATATCTCCATTTTCTTTTAAAACTGGTACCATAGGTGATACCCATTCCGATGGACCTTCAACTTCTTCGATTATGTCTAATGCAATAAGTTCTTTAAGTTTTTCATTTATTTTCCATTCCAAGGGAATAGGTACTCGCCTGTATGGTTGACTAACAGGACTTACTGTTTTATCTATAGTGATACGTACTATTATACCTCTAAATTTAGGGAACGGTTCAGTATTTATATTATTCACATTTAGTCCGATCTTGAGAACTCCTAAAGAAATAGCGGTATTTTTACCTAACAAATTCCTTTTGCCATTTTTTATTACGTAAAATGTTTCCTGACTTTGTTTGGAACCTATTTTAATAGTGGCCTCGAATGAACCAATGATGCATAAGGGATTTTTTGAACCATAGGCAAATAGAATTTTATTAGGGTTAGTATTTTGATTTGATACTGTAACCTTCTTTTTCTTTAGTATTTCCCAAGTTGTATCAGCTATAATATTGGATTTACTACCTGAATCGATAAGCATGCTAATATTCACCCCACCTACTTCACAGTTAATCGTATCATCACTATCTATGTGAAACACGTACTCTGCTCCTTCAGGTTCTGAAACAAGGTCGACATCTTCTGCTTCTGCTCTCGGTTTTGATTTGAATCTTTTATAGGGTGGAAAGTTTGATTTGCTCGAAGATTGCGACTTTCGTTTCGACATGCAGCATTTTGCGAAGTGGCCCTTGAAGCTGCATTTTCCACATGTGATATCTCTAGCAGGGCATCGTTGTTTGATACTATGTTCCTGTGATCCACAGCGTGAGCATTTCGTCCGAGGGTGTCTATAATTTTTGTGTGTTGCGATGGCATTAACGGTGTTCATTACACTGGTTGTTGGTTTATCGTTAAATCCTGACAGTTGTCTTTCTATGGTTTCCAAGGAATTAGCTTCCACGATTATTGTATTGAGGGTAATTGCATCACCTGCAGCTAGTATCTTCCTCCTTAGTTCGAGTGATGAACATTTTTCCGTAATTTGATCTATAAGCTGTTCCTCTAAATTCTTGAATTGACACTTTTCAGCTTGGTGCCTGAGCCTCACCCGAAACTTTTCGAATTTCTCACCATTATCTTGTTTTAATAATCTGAACAAGTGCCGTTCGTACACCTTGCTTTGTTTAGGTGCAAAATATTCATCTAGTTTCGTTACTGCGATATCAAACACATCGCGTTCTTCACTACCAGATGGGTTCACATTTGCTCCAGGGAGATTATAAAATATCTCTTGTAAGGCTAACCCTCCAAAATGTAAAAGCGTTGCTCTCTTCTTGAGTGAGTCAGTGACGCCAGCAGCATCCAAGTATATTTGAAGGGCCCTTTTCCACTTTTGCCATTGTAACCCTACAGAGCTGGCATCTCCATCACAGTCAAAATTTTCCAGTGAAGGAATGTTTGCCATGTTTCTGGAACAAACATATTGTTGTTTTATTTTGTTTTTTTTTTCAACGGGTGCGAGACACCTCTGTACTACGCGCAACTTGCAAAGAGGTGCGAGTCGACACCTCGGTACTTTGTGCATTTTGCACACTGGTGCGAATTGTCGACACCTCAGTACCTTTGGTACTTTGTGCAATTTGCACACAGGTGCGAATTTTCGACACCTTACTCATCTTTTTCTACCACAGGTGCGAGTTTTCGACACCTCAGTACCTTCGGTACATTGTGCATTTTGCACACAGGTGCGAATTTTCGACACCTTACTTATCTTCTTCTACCACAGATGCGAGTTTTCGACACCTCAGTACCTTCGGTACTTTGTGCATTTTGCACACAGGTGCGAATTTTCGACACCTTACTTATCTTCTTCTACCACAGGTGCGAGTTTTCGACACCTCAGTACCTTCGGTACTTTGTGCATTTTGCACACAGGTGCGAATTTCGACACCTTACTCACCTTTTTTTACCACAGGTGCGAGTTTCCGACACCTCAGTACCTTTGGTACTTTGTGAAATTTGCAACAGGTATATACTCTACAAAGACCTTAGCCCTCCCATACGGGATTTGGCATCCTTGTCTCATTGCATGAGATACATATACAAATCAGTTATACTTATTAAAGTGTTTATTCCAATGAATGCATTTTGTACTTACAGCCCTCTCTTCGTTTTATCCTCGTCGCCAATGTGGTGTTCACTATGTTTAATAATCACACTATTCAGGTATTCGGGATTTGGAATAACACTCACGTTGTACTTTCGTACCCGCACTCGACTCACCCGATGTCCGTATCAAGACTGACTAGCCCGACCGAGTCGAGAGCTGGGATTCTTTATTGTCTGAATCATTCATGGGTATTAATCACAATTACGTGTACATCACAGTGACTGATTGCACTTTTTTGTTTGGGTACTTATTTAGTAGCCAAATGGCCTCTTTTACTGCACTTCTGACAGTTATGATCTTATAAGAACAGTTATTTGAAGTATGTTTCCTCCGTCCACAAACTATACATTTGGAATATGATGCAACTCAAATGCTACTTTCTCTGAATATCTTTTATTTATACACGAGTTCGTAAATTGTAGATAGTGACTCATATTTCTACAAATCATAATTATTCATATAAAGCAGGTCAAGAAATAGAACAGTTATCAGCTAGGTACTTAGGATTGAATCCAGTTTTGAATTCCCACTTTCTTACATTCTCTACGCACTTTCAAATCCCGTAAAAACCTGAAAATGTACAATCACTATCTACAATTTATGAACTAGGGTATAGTGAATTTCCTCAGAAGCTTTGGATGCATTAGAGTGATTACCACTTGATACCTTCTGTATTCAAAATTGGCTTACATTTGTCGACTTTTCTGATGCTAATTCAACCGTTTTGCTGAATTTTATGGTTTCGTTCTCTTTGAAAAGCCTGTCTTTCACTCTCCCACGCTCGTAAATTTTATCACGACTCAATTGAATAACTCGGAATGAGCTGAAAAGCCAGATTAAGACATTAATGGGTGCGCCGCTTTGAACTTAGTTCAATGTTCGCCGCTTTACGAACTTTGGAGTAAGTTCAGAGCGGCAAACTTTGGAATGGCGAACCCATTAAGAGGCAACATCAGTGCGTCATCACGAAAGTCAAATTTTATCATTGCGCCGCACATGTTGGGTGTATGGGGATATATTTTTCAAGAGCGATAGTGGAGGTAACGAAGCACTTGTCCGTAAAAAAACTATGTAGCTGGTAGCGCCAATAAGGTAGATAGCTTCTAATCGTAGAATCGGTTTTGCGTCAAAACTAATGATTTTATATAATTTTTTTCTTCTGAGTCTATAATCTCCTTAAGAATTCGGGAATTTGCCTATTTTTTTCATTTGTCAAACCATAAAAAAAAATTTCTTCAAAATCATCAAAACCAAAAATCACTTAGATTCCCGAATTCTCACAAACGAATTGAATCATTTGTTCCAACAAAATAAATTTTCCCAAAAAAATAAAACTGAACGCTCAAAACCGATTCCCGTTTCTTCAAGGGTATTGTTTGCTCTTAATATCTCAGTCCGGCTTTTCAGCTTATTCAATTGAGTTTGGATATACTATATATCTAATTATAATTGATTTACTCTAGCATTTCCGATTTCTTCAGTTCACTTGGCAAACACATATAATGGAGTTTATAGGCATCTTCATTGATCAAATCGACTTACGGTTTTTACGTTCTGCACTGGTAATTTCATTGGCAAAAAATAATACTCTTTTAGAAATGGGCCAGTCTTATATATCAGAAACGAACTCTTGTATATGACCAACATAAGGAACCTTTTCGGTAGACATTAATTGATAAATTTCACGTTGGTGAACAATTATACTCTCGTCGCCACTTTCAGAATAGTCAGAATGCAATTGAAAGAATCTTGTGTAAAATGCACTAGTTATATCACGGGTAACTCTCGGTATACTTGGTTACGGTTGTACTTTCACGAATCACACGAAACACACGAAACAGCTTGGGGTCATTCAGAAAAATATATATATATATATATATAATTTTTGGTGAACCAAATACTTTTAAGAGTTGTTACTGTCTCAGTAAGTGTTCGACCAAGACTAATTCACAAATGAAACAAACCTCATTTCCTCGTATTTTCTTGAGAAAAATCATATTACTCATAAAAGGCGCTAGTTGACAAAGGAAAGGAAAATGTAATTTTCGGCAAACCACGATACTTTTTAGAGTTGTGACGGTTTCAAATTTATATTGTTATTCGGAAATCTTTTGTGATTATCCCAGAATATGATATACCATAAATATTTCGTCTTAGAGTTTTTCTTTTTTAACAAGTGTTCCCTTCAAATAAAGATCGAATTCCATAACACGAAAATACCAAATGAATTCACGGTATTGTGTTTTTTTTGCACAAAAACCGGATGTTACGACCGGAAAATAAAACACATGCGAATGGCTCAATGGTTTATTATATACTGACTTTTACAATACACCTAGTCAGACTCCAGCCATGAATAATACTTTAGTCACTCGTTTATCATCTAATTACGCAAGTTACCCAGATAGTGCACTGGTACGTTGCCTATCCTATTGAAACTAGCATGTACAAGGTGCTTCCACACAACACTACAGTTACATATTAGGATGATGACAATAATAATAGTAATGGTAACAATGATATTGATAGAACTAATAATGATAGCTATATAAATAGTGGTCCGATTGGAAATGGTTGTCACACGTATTAATCAAAATACCGAGAGAAAACTGCTGAAAATAGTATTTCTGATTGGTGACAAAATTGTTTTTTTTATCCAGTAATTTAATATTTTTCGTGCTGAACTATTTTATACCACTTGAAAGAAGAAACTTTGTATTTAGAGCAAAAAATGTTCCCATACGTATATTGTTCGTAATGGTGCCCTTATTCGACATTATTAGTTTTTTTATAGATAATTACAAAGACTTATCGATGTAGATATCACAAAAATCTTGGTGATACAATATATTGAAATATTAGAAAGGGAATAAGTACCTAGTTTTTTTTTACCAGCAGCATATGGTAGCAGAAGTATTGCTCAATATTGGAAGAACACCCTGTATAATTACATTTCATTTCAGAAACATTTTGTTGTTGGAGTCCAACATTCTAGTGTTCTGTTCCATAATTGAAATGTTTATGAGCATGTAGTATAAGCAGTTTTTGTTTATTCGTAATATTGGAAATGTACATTTAAAAAAAAGACAGGGAACAGAAGTTTTTTTCTTGAACCTACCAAGCTCATGATTTTTCTATAAATAGATTTTAGTGACATTTTTCGTCTCATATATTTCAAAGGATAAAACCCTACTGATAATTTTATTAACAAAAAAGATCTCAAAGATAATACCTACCAATGATTCAATAACAAAATTTAATAGAACATAACAAACTAATAGTTAATTGAAAAAAAATCAGTGCTTGATCACTAAAGTAGCATTTCGCGCACGAGATACAAACAAAATTTTTCATACAAACGTCAAAAAAAAATAGGTAGTATAAAATTTTGTCACAAATTGAAAGGCCTTATTTAATTATTGTTGAACATTCAAAAATAATTGAATTCTTGGATGATCGCTTGATTGAAGACCATAAAGTTAGAAAAAAAATGATTTCTTGGATGTTTGCTCAATTGAGGACTATATAGATTATAATATGAAAATCCCACATAGTTTACATGCAGTGATCAGGCAGAAAATAGGTATTTCGCACATTACTTCGCGCACGGTGTCATGGTAACGAAGGAAAATGAAAAAAGTGTCACTTCGCATATAATGGTCAATGCTCGCGAACCTTGTCATTTTTTGACGTTTGTAGAAAAAATATATTATCATATGGTGATACAAATATGTTGTTGCTACAATGAAATAAATACTCAAATAAATATATAATCCAGTACGATTGCGGGTTTTGATACAAGAATCGATTGTAGCACCACCAAATTTGGTATGCTGGTAGTTGGAACCATGATAAACACAAAAAAAAATTGTTTACCAAAATTCCAGGGGAAGAACATTTATCGAGAAAACAACTCAGCAGGGTGAAAAACAATTCAATTTTCCACAAAAATTATTCTTAGTAATTTCTTATCAAATGCGCTCGTTTTCCCAGCAAACGTGATGTCGGCGTTCACGACATGAAATTTCACGTTCACCCTTACCAGCCGCTGAAAGTTCTGGCGGAGCCGAATATTTGATTGGTCATAACTCTGCTAAAAATGAACGGAGAAGGAAAACGAAAAGTTCATATCGTTTCTGAAGACCTTTCTCATGCGAGTATTTGAGTACCTAAATTGTGTTTTGTCGCACTTTACGGAGATGTTTATTGATGACCCGAAAATCATGTATAATTTAGTAAATATGGAATTATTATACTGAAGCAGCAACCCATACCTTTGGACTATATGCAACAATTTTAAAGTAGTGTGACAGGTTCCACTTAAACATGCCAAAAAAAAAATTTACTTTACTCCTGCCTCATTTTCAACTTACCCATAAAATCGGCATTCTCTTCACTGAATGTTGAAAATAATCGCTTATTCATATCCTGCATATATACAGGGTGTCCCAGAATAAAGGGGACAAACTCCGAGGGTAGAATCCTCACTTCATTTTAAGGCTGAAAGTTTCAATAAACATATACCCTAAAATGAGTATTAACCGAGTTACAGGGTGTTGAAAGTGACACAAAAAAATGATTTTCCAGAATAACTCCATAACGGCTTAATTTTTCTTAATGAAATTTGGTTCAAGGCAAATCATGTATATTCGCCCCTCCCCAACTTTCACGCCACTGGATTAATATCGATTTCGTCTTCTTTTTCTTAATCCCCAATATTTCCTATTCAGAAAAGAAATACGTATCGTTTCACAAATATCAACGGTTTTCGAGATATTTGAAGTTGACTAAGTGGGTGCGTATGTGATACGGATACTCATTAGTGATTATTTTGTTAGTGGCTATGTAAGTTTTAAATATCGGGAAATTTTTGTGAACTAAATCCCACGCAAATGCCAGCAATTTTCGAAATATTTGAATTTATACTCATTGCAAGGTATGGAATATGTTGGTTATAATGTTATAAATAGTTACCGTCACATTCCTTTCAAAAATAGTAAAGATTTTGATACGTACGCACTTAGTCAACTTCAAATATCTCGAAAACCGTTGATATTTGTGAAACGAAACGTTCCTTTTTTGTATAGGAAATATTGGGAATTGAGAAAAAAAAGACGAAATTGATATTAATCCAGTAGCGTGAAAGTGGGAGGGGCGAATAGGGGTACCCACATGCCGTACGCCCCTGTTCAGAGTTACAAACACATGATTTGCCTTGAAATATGAAACCAAAGTTCATTAAAAAAAGTTAAGCCGTTATGGAGTTATTCTGGAAAATCTATTTTTTTGTTTCACTTTCAACACCCTGTAACTCGGTTAATACTCATTTTAGGATATATGTTTATTGGAACTTTCAGCCTTAAAATGAAGTGAGGATTCTACCCTCGGAGTTTGTCCCCTTTTTTCTGGGACACCCTGTATATTTAATAACACTATTGTGAAGTGCAAACCTAAAGCTTGAAATCACATACTTCATTTTTTATGTATAATCTGTACGAGCAATTATTTTCAACATTTACTGAAGAAATTGCCGGGATTATGGGTGAGTTGAAAACTGAGGCATCAGGAGTAAAACCCAGTTTTTTCTTTGGCGCATGTATAAGTAAGACTTGTCTCACTAGTTTTAAATCGTTGCATATGGTCCAAAGAGGGTACTGATTCCTGCTTCAGAATAATTATTTCATATCAACTGAAATATCCATGACTTTCGGATCCTCCGTAAATATCGTAGAAGGGTTATGTAAAGTGGGACAAAACACATTTTAGGTACTCAGATACTAACATGTTATATTTGCATGAGGAAGTAGAAGTCTTCAGTAACGATATGCACTTTTTCTTTTCCTTCTACTATAATTTTTAACAAAGTTATGACAAATCTAATTTTCGGCCCTGCATGAACTTGCAGTGGCGGATTAGCTCAAGAATGAAATGTGACGTCGGCGTTAAACCACGTGTTCTGAGAAAACGAGCGTATTTCATAAGGTATTACTGAAAATCATTCTTGTGGAGAATTGAATTATCTCTCAACCTATCGAAATCGTTTTTTGATAAATCTAATATTTTCTGAAATAACAACAAAAATAAATTATATTTCTTTTAAATGAAAAATTTTTTAGGTTCCACCCCTGATTTTTTGGTAAACAATTTTTTTCCAATAATACATGATGTCGAGATGTTATGTGCCGAATTTCAGAGTGCTACAATTCATTCTTCACTTTTTGCTGGAGTTTGTCTGTCGTTACTGGATTAATACACTTTTCCCATAAATGAAATCAGTGATACAAAAAATTGATAAATAAGTATGTAAATAAAGTTCTGAAAAGATCATGAAAATAGTGAAATATAAAGAACTACGTTTTGAAATCTCTGGATTTTCTTTCACTGGCCAAACCTCAGCTATTCCACTGTGCTGTGTTCTATTTCCATTTTTGCACTTTTTTCACATGCCTTCTCTGCAGCAAATAAAATGCAATAATGAAAAATTAGGTTACAGTGAAATAAAAAGGGTGAAACAAAAAATATATTCGTACATTAAGCATTATTGCAGTTGTCAATATCTGCTCACTTAAAATCCAGCAACAGTACACATATTATTTTTTCTGCAAACGTCAAAAAATGACAAGTGCATGCGAAGTACTTATTTCGCACACTGCATGTAAACTATATGGGATTTTCATATTCTAACCTATATAGTCCTCAATCAAGCAAAAATGTTCAACAATAATTGAATAAGACTTTTTAACATTTTGACAAAATTTTGTTTGCATCTCGTGCGCGAAATACTTTGGTGATCTCCTTTTTTTAACTCGGATGCGCCTCGTTAAAAAAAATAGTTCTCGATCACCAAAGTAATATTGGACGTCCAGTAGATGTTTACTGTTGGACGTCTTATGGATGTTTACTATTGGACGTCCAATGAATGAACGTCCGTGTTCTGGACAGGCAATGGACGTCCATCGAATGTCGTGTGCTGTGTGGGAACTGGAGTCGTCGCTACGCTCTTCCTCCAAACAATTGTCTTCGATCGGTGAAATGTGCTTACAATTCTTGATACTCAATATACTGAACAGTAAAACCAATCCACCGATAAATTTTAAATTTCCTGTGCGTTCATGTTGAGTGTCTTATCACTAGATATATTACGGACTATAATCCGTAGTCCGACAAGTGCGCAGCACGTTTTCACGTCTAACGTTAGGCTGGTTTAACTGTAATATCCTAAACTTCTGTATTATTGAAAATGAAGCCGTGATTTTATCAGATTACTTTTAATCTTCATTTCAAATTCTCATTAATTTCAATAACCTTTTTTACAGGAAACCTACAAAATGCAGTTAGAGTGGATTCTTTTGCTGTTTTTGTCTACATCTTCGGAACTAATGACAATCGAAAATAAATGTCTAAATATATCAGGTAAGATTTGTTGAATCATACTCGTTTCACTCCATATTCTTGTAGAGGTATTTAAAGAACATCACAAAGGAGAAACAAAAGAAAATAAATAAGAGCCTCACTATGAAAAAAAAAGTTTTTATTATCCAAACTTGCAACAGAAACCGAGTTCAGATTTCTGGATAGCCTTCTCAATAATAGAAGATGATAATTATGTAGCAGTAAACAGATGTGAGATATTTACCAATCAGTGTCAATACGAAAAAAAAAACTTCACCAACAATATCGAAAATATGAAAATAATAAAAAACTGGGAGAGTGACTGATAAAATACAGAATTATAACAAATGATGATAACACAACCAAAATCTGAATTTTGCAGGCTACTTCAATGCCTTATATATACAGAGTGACCCATTTGAAAGCGGGCCACCTCTCTAAAACTGTTATTTATTGTCCGATTCAGAACTTTTTTTTTGCAATATATTTCTAGTTGAGTGACATAAAATCGAAATGAAAATAAAAATTTCAAGGCCTACTTCGAATTGTTTTCAAGATCAAAATTCCAAAAAACATACTAGCGATTTTTTTAGATAGAATTAGACGGCGCCACTGGATGCACGACATTCTCAAGTGATTCATGTAAAAATTACGTAGGAATGTGTCCATGAATAAAAAAGTTGTATGTGAATGAAATTTGAAAATTATGTCAATAAATCAACCCACCTCTTCAATTTCAGAACTTTCATCAAAATTCTGATATTTCTAAATATATTTGGTCAGAATTTCATCAAAATCTGTTCATAAATAAAAAAACTATAAAATAATACAATTAAATTTTCCTAAAATTCCACTAATTTCAGATTTTATTAATTTATAATTAATACAGTGGCTACTGTCATCTTCAGGGAAGCTACAATTAATAAGCAAGAATGTAAGCTAAATGGAGTGAAGCCCAATAACAGCAATACTTTCTGTGTTTTTGAGGTTGAATGCTAATGATGTGATGATTAAGATATAAACAATATCGTGTGAAGAACATGAAGTTGATGATAAAATTTACAATAAAAAGTAATTGAAAGAATTTGTACCAACTCAAAAGGGCGAGCCCTTTTGAGTTGGTACAATTTGGCTGGTTTACTCACAAGCAGAGGCCAAATCGTGGACTCTACCTGTCAAACTTCAATTCATAATTTTCTTCTTTCAATTACATATGTCATTTGTCTGTTTCCTAACCAAGATGATAGACACGTGCTGAGTATTTCCACACGTGGAAATTATCCATATAAATTTTAAAAATGTGTATTAATTGACTAATTATTTTAATTATTGACCTTTTAATGTTATTTTATTATCAACTTCATGTTTCCCATTCGATAATGTTGTATCACTTTCATCACATCATTTTGCAATCAACTTCAAAGACACAGTAAGTATAGCTGTTACTGGGCTTTACTCCATTTTAGTATACATTCGCTTATTAATTGTAGCTTCCCTGAAGATGATAGTAACCACTGTTGAAATATTGGAAATATAGTGTTAAAAGAGTACACGTTTTGCTTGCTGCTTACCCAAATAATCTTCCCAATTACATCCTAACTAGTCAACAAAGACTACCGTATATATATATATATATATATATATATATATATATATATATATACCGGGTGACCCGGAACCAATTTACCCCCCTGTATCTTCGTTGTTATTTTATATGGATGTTTCAAATTTGGTACTTCGATTTGATGTTATGAATGTACAATTTAGCAAGTATCAATCCAAATATGACACTTCCGGTTTGACCGGAAGCACATCTAATTTTTATATTTCAAATGAGAAGTATATTTTTTTTTGAAAATAACAATTCAGTATGGAATTACCTTCACAATGATATATCACAATGATACTTTCAATTCACAATCTGCTTACATAAGTGACATTTTATAAAAAAAATACTTTTTGTATTCCCCTCGTAACGAAATATTTTCATGAAAGTATGCTGTGGAAGATTGAACAATATAATCTAAGTAACAGTAATTCATGGCCCAACTTTTCACACAATAAGTTTCAACATCATAGGAATTTTTAAAGTTGGTTAGAAACTCAAGTGCATATTGAAATACAAAAAATTAGAAAAAAAACTTCTACATTTTTGTTTCCTAATTATTTTTATGAAGATAATTTTCATGCTATACTTTGTATTGAACATTTCAACATCATGTTAGTTGGCTATGGAATTAAATTTATTCTAAAGGTCTGGAGTTATTTTTGAAACTGCACAATCGGACTCACAAAATATTTATTTCGATAATTTTTCTACAAAATAGTAGACATTTGGAACATGTACAGTTTTATAACTCAATTCAAAAGAAATTCCATACCTATGACAGACTTAATTATTCTAATTGTTCAAATTGTCGCCCGTTAACGTCAATGCATTTTTGTATTTTTTCGGAGCATGCCCGCATAACATTCACGAGTTGAGCCGGAGTAATTTCGTTAATGGCTCTCCTTACCCTGTCTTCAAGTTCCTCGCGATTTTGAGGTCTATTATGAGCATAAACTTTATTCTTCAAGTGAGCCCAAACAAAAAAATCCATTGGCGTGAGGTCTGGTGACCTTGGTGGCCAACGAATTGGGCCATGAGTACCAATCCAATTGTCGTTGAAAGTTCTAGTAAGATGTCCTCGGACTACATTCGAATTATGTGGAGGTGCTCCATCTTGTTGGAAATACATAACGCGACGTGTCGCTAAGGGAATGTCTTCAATAAAATTTTGGACTTCATCATTTAAAATTTGTAGGTACCGTTCACTTGTTAAAGCTCCATCAAAAATAATTGGTCCCACTATTCTGGTTCCAAAAATTCCTAGCCAAACATTGAATCCGAATCTCTCCTGGTGTCTTCCTTCTCTGAACACATGCGGATTTTCTTGTGCCCAATAACGTAAATTATTTCTATTGAAATGACCATTGTTTGTAAAGCGTGATTCATCACTGTATAGAATATTGTAATGGAAATTTTGATTTTCTGTTTCTTTTCGTATAACCCAGTTACAATACGCAATCCTTCTCTGCACATCATTTTCATACAAATATTGATGAATTTGATATTTGAATGAACGATACCGGTGTTTTTTCAAAATTTTTCGAGCTGTTTCTCTAGGTACCCCGGCCTCATATTCGATTTGCCTTAATGATGTATTTGGATCAATTTCAACCGCTGCTAGAACAGTGATCTCCGTATCTTCGCTTACAATAACATGTTCCCCATCATGATTATTCCGTTCTTTCCTGAACTGTGACTCCAATATTGCAAAATAGTTTCTACTACTAGGGTGCGGACGGTTAGGATACCTATCCTGGTACAGACGCAAGGCTAAATAGGAATTTTTCCTTGCTTCTCCATATATCAACAACATATCAACCTTTTCAGTTTGGGTAAATCGGTAGTAGTTGTTCATTTCACAAATAATTATCTTCCCAGAATCCCACAATTCAGAACATTCGAAATGTCAACAATTTGGCGTAAACACAACAACAGAACAACTCAACAAATTTAATTCCATAGCCAACTAACATGAAGTTGAATTGTTCAATAAAAGGTAGGTATAGCATGGAAATTATCTTCATAAAAAATAATTAGGAAACAAAACAAGGTTTCGTTCAATTCTTGTATTTCAATATGTATTTGAGTTTCTAAGCAACATTAAAAATTCCTATGTATTGGTATCCAAAAATTAAGAAAAACTAAAATCATAAAAATAATTAGTCTGCATAAAACTTATTGTGTGAAAGTTGTGCCACGAATTATTGTTACTTACATTATATTGTTCAATCTTCCACAGCATACTTTCATGAAAATGTTTCGTTACGAGGGAAATACAAAAAGTAATTTTTTTATAAAATGTCACTTATGTAAGCAGATTGTGAATTGAAAGTATCATTGTGATATATCATTGTGAAGGTAATTCTATATCGAATTGTAATTTAAAAAAAAAAAAAATACTTCCCATTTGAAATATAAAAATTAGATGTGCTTCCGGTCAAACCGGAAGTGTCATATTTGGATTGATACTTGCTAAATTGTACATTCATAACATCAAATCGAAGTACCAAATTTGAGACATCCATATAAAATAACAACGAAGATACAGGGGGGTAAATTGGTTCCGGGTCACCCGGTATAGATGTAGATGTCACAAGTTATTATATATATATATATATATATATATATATGAAAACTGGAAGTTCGGGTTGAACCGCGTCTAGAATTTGTTGAAATTCGACGTTTCGGCTCCGATTTTGGAGCCATTTTCAAGAAAAAAGGATGAAATGATTGAAAGTTAGGTCTCAATCTGCCTATTCCTCAGGTATCATCAGGATTTTGTAACTTGACGCTCTCTTACATGGAAAACGTATGCAAATGTAACTTTTCGAGGGTTGAATAAACACAATGGCAGCTTAACGGAACAAAATACTAAAAAAAAAAAAACAAAAAATGTTTGTATTTATTAAGTGAATCTGACTTTAAATATATTATGAATTTCACTGTCCGATATGTTCTTTTTTTATTATTCGTCTAATGAATTAATGTAATGAAGTTTAATTCTAACAAAAGTTGGTAAAAAATGTTATGAGAATGAAATATCCAATTCCACTTCGATACCAAATCAAGTATACGGCTGAAAGAAACTCATGTGAAGTTGGCGCCAACTTTTTGCAAAAACACAAATTTTTTTGGAGTTCTCGGTAGATTTGATAGAGTTCTGGAGTTCCTGATACAAATTTTGAATAGTTCCAGCTAACTGTGGATTTTGATGAGAAAAACAAATTAGTGGCGCTAACTTCACGCGGCGCCATCTTTTTCGAAAAAATGAGTTCTGGTGGTATTTTTTGATGAAGATGGAAGAGTTCTGGAGTTCTTGACCATTTTTGAAAATAGTTCTGCCGAAATAAAGAAGTTATCGAAGAAAATTAATTTTTGACTTTCGAAAACCATCATTTTGAAAGATAAATGACAGATATTTCAGTTCTGATGAAAGTCTGAGTAGCACTCAGCGAGTTCTACAAAACATGTTAATTAAGTTATCGAAAAAGCAGAAATTTTCAATTTATTAGCCTTCATAAGGTGCGAAAATCGAAACACCGAAAATCGAATGAAGACAGAAAAGAATCTCAGAACAGTTCTGATGGGAGTTCTGAGTAGCACTCGGCGAGTTCTACAAAATATTTTAATTAAGCTTTATAGAAAAAGCTAAACTTTTCAATTTATTATAGCTATCATAGGGTACGAAATCCAAAAACCCCAACATTTCGAATGAAGACAGTAAGGAATCTCAGAACAGTTCTGATGGGAGTTCTGAGTAGCACTCGGCGAGTTCTGCAAAACATTTCAATTGAGTTTTATAGAAAAAGCTAAACTTTTCAATTTATTAGCTATCATAGGGTGCGAAATCCAAAAACCCCAACATTTCGAATGAAGACAGAAAAGAATCTCAGAACAGTTCCGATGGGAGTTCTGAGTAGCACTCGGCGAGTTTTACAGAATATGTTAATTGAGTTTTATAGAATATGTTAATTGAGTTTTATAGAAAAAGCAAAACTTTTCGATTTATTAGCTATCATAGAGTGCGAAATCCCAAAAACGAACATTCCGAATGAAGACAGTAAGGAATCTCAGAACAGTTCTGATTGGAGTACTGAGTAGCACTCGGCGAGTTTTACAGAATATGTTAATTGAGTTTTATAGAAAAAGCAAAACTTTTTAATTTATTTGCTATCATAGGGTGCGAAATCCAAAAACCCCAACATTTCGAATGAATACAGAAAAGAATCTCAGAACAGTTCCGATGGGAGTTCTGAGTAGCACTCGGCGAGTTTTACAGAATATGTTATTTGAGTTTTATAGAATATGTTAATTGAGTTTTATAGAAAAAGCAAAACTTTTCAAATTATTAGCTATCATAGACTGCGAAATCCCAAAAACGAACATTCCGAATGAAGACAATAAGGAATCTCAGAACAGTTCTGATTGGAGTACTGAGTAGCACTCGGCGAGTTCTGCAAAATATTTTAATTGAGTTTCATAGAAAAACCAAAACTTTTCAATGTATTAGCTATCATAGGGTGCGATATCCAAAAACCTTACATTTCGAATAAAGAGAGAAAGGAATCTCAGAACAGTTCTGATGGAAGTTCTGAGTAGCACTCGGCGAGTTCTACAAAATATTTTAATTGAGTTTTATAGAAAAAGCAAAACTTTTCAATGAAAAGTGATGTAGATTGAACGGAGAAAATCCTCTGGATAGTGCAAATATGAGATTTTCTTGACATAGTTCAAAGAAAGAAAAAGGTATTCGTTGCTTCACGAGGATTGTTTATTTATTTTGAATACAAATTTAAGAAAATGAAAAGTTACTTCGATGGACTAGTTATTCGAAAGTCAAGTCAACATTAACAATAATAATATTGACCTCGAAATATGTTATATTAATATTCGCTTAAAATTTTCCATTTTGCGGGATAGTGTGAAGAGAAAGGGATTTCGACTCTTTCGAAATTATTCGTTTCATTTGTTTGAAACTCTCCGGCATACTCTTCGAACTTTGTTCGAATAATGAATCAATAAAAATATGCCAAATTCATTTCATATTTGCAAAAAAATATGAATTGGTTATTTTTTTTGACAGTTGTAGAAAAAATACTGTATGAAACTCGTGAGTTAAGTGTTTTTTTTTACTCGTAGGAATACCGCACTCCATACCTACGGCGTCGTGCGTCAACATTTCCTACTCGTAAAAAAAATTATCACTTTACTCACTTGATACATATCTAAATTACTATTATTGAAATGAATACCGACGAACAATTTCGTGTATAAATCAAATGAGATGAATTGGTAGTTTCAGAGGAACGTTTTATGAATGCTCCGCGTGATTATCACTACATGTACGACGGTTTGTATAAACAACACCAAACTATTTAATTTGTCCAGGCTGTTTCGATAAATACTGTATATGTTTAATAATGAAATGAAGAAAATTACAGAGTAATAAGTTGTTTAGTGAAGTACTCCAATTATGGTTATTACTGACTAATCATAAACAGGCTTCTAGGTCGTATGTCGTATGAAACTAGTTCAAAAACTGAACATTAATGAGAATTCATGTAGGTAACTTATTTTAATTTTTTCCAAACCATGGATTCAACTCTGAGCTCTTGTGCTAAGATGTCTGACTTACTTATTGTTCGAAGTTTTTGTAGTATAAATCAATACCCAAGAAGTGAATGATTAGATATATAAAATTTCCAGTGACCGATCGGCTCGAGTATACGGTACCGAAAAATAATTAATACTTACTCAATGAATCCGACAAGATTGATGCAAACACATGTAATCTTAGGTTACGTGAATTTATTCGCTTCCGCCTCGCTTCCACCGTTTAGGAGTTTCTGTATGTGTATATGAAAATAATTCTCACGTTGTATAAATAGTAATTCAATTATTTTTACGACCTTTCAAATAAGAAACCCTTCAGATTAAAATTATGCTCAACGTTATTCAAATTGAACAATGTTTTGCAACAACTTTTCAATTTTTATTTGATCATCGATCAAAGTCATCTTGGGTTCCATTTTCCAACATATGGCAAAAATATCCAAGTTAACGTTGTTGAAAGTTTCGTACATGCATTTTTTAACAGCAAACTTGAAAAATTAAATAATGAAAAATTGAGGTGAATATACAGTATATTGAGGTACTTCAAAGAGTTGGCATCAAATGGAAAATTTGACTTGGGTGTTAAGTTTTGTTTAAAAAAAGATGAATAAAGGCCTACTCGGACGGGCTCACGTGATTTTCCCTACCTGTCAAAAGTTACTTGTTTGACTCTCAAATCACATTTATTATAAATCAGTGACATGTTGAAAATTCCCAAAAATTTTACCCCCCAGAGGTAATATACGCCTTATTTATAGAAAATTGCCCAATAAATTAGATCCCAACGTGGTCAGTACCAGAATTGTTCACCAGATTGTTTATAATTTTTGTACAAACTATAAAAGTGTTAAAAATTACAGAATGCGAAGGGCCCTCAAGGGGTTAAACATCCCCAAAACTTCTCAAAATTCCCATTACATTATCTATCACATTGTGCGTATCGCTAAACTTTTCCACAAAACTGCTAAACATTCATTAGAATCTATCGTCGTGTTAAAAATTTCAGAATAATGATCTCCATGGGGTTGAACACCCCACACAGCGTATAAACTTATTTCACTGCATTGCATTCCAATCAAGAAATAACCTCGCTGGAGTTGACAGCCAATCAATACTTAGACACTTCGTTTTTTTTCTGTGAAAATGATAATTGTTGCAAAATATAATTTACTATTTGCTACGTCAGAACATTATTATAACGTCTATACCTAACTTTTTCCGGTTGGTCGGAGAACTGTGGAGAATACTCAGCTACACTCGATTCAAAATGTAGTGTTATTTTCATATTCATTAAATTTCGACAGAGCCCCTGGCGAGAAAGTTTTCATTTCTTCCATTTCATACGTTTTTTGGAGTGCTGAATCCGAATCTGAAGTTTGCTAACAAAATTTCTTAACGGAACAATAAAAAAAAATAGCAAAAAATCTTTTTTTTTTAGTTTTTCGCTTATAACTCGAAAACTATCATTTTTTCGTGAATAACTTTTCCATTCATGATGAAAGTACATAAAATTTCCTACAAATTCCCCTGTTCAGATTTTTCTTCCGACAACCAGTTGGCGTAAGTAAAGGAGCTATGACAGTTCTACAATCAAATCGACCAAATTAACACGTAAAATCCCATTTAAAATTCTAAGCTCCCGTCTGGAGTTTTTGGTTACTTTCAAGGTCACGCGCTCGCTGGTCTGCTGTCAGCGTGTGACGTAGTCGAGCTGATCCGTATCAAAGATAAGAGTTTCCCAGTACTCAACGCCGGATAGTGAAAATGAATATTTGATATATATGCAATGAAATGAAAAAAAGGTTGTTAGACTGAGGGATCGAAGTGTATCGAACCAGCAATATTCGGATTACGAAGCGCACCTCTACAGACAAGGCTATGAGACCTCTAAGTGAATGTAGGTTGAAATGTTGTTTATACAGCGCGAGCCGCCGATCAGCGAAGTCGAGCGGCGTTATCTACCGCACGCCGGGTTCTATCTACCGCAGACCAGCTTCGAGCGCTCGAATATTAAATAAAAAGAATAATGATTGTGAATGAAGAAATTCAAATTGTTGAAGTGGTATAATAATAATGATGTTTGAATATAAACCGTTTAGTGAGAGAAAAAACATAGACAGGGTGTTTCATAATGCATAATTTAGGTGAAAAACAACAGGGTGTTTCAAAATACTCATTGATTAAGAAAAAAACCACCGACATCATTTATGGAAAAAGAATATGGCGACTCATAAAATTTCTTATTCAGGAAAAACAGTAAACAGGGTGTCGTAGAAAATGTCATCCTTGTAAGAAAAAAATATGGCGGCGTTTGATTGGTCAACGCAGTTGTACAGGGACGTTCTGTTACGTTTAGGAAAAAATATATATAGGGTATCTCAAAATAGCATTAGAAAAATATGGAGGCGTTCGATATTGGTCAACTCAGCACATCAATGTACAGGGTCGCATCATAGATTTCTCATTTGAAACAGCTACTCACACATACATAGAGATTGAATTACATCTGACATCTATGTGATGTTCTTCGATGGTAGTGTTAGATAGGAGACAGGAGATAGGAGACAGAAGATAGGAGATAGGAGATGGGAGATAGGAGTTAGGAGTTAGGAGACATATAGATTGATAGGTAGGCAGACTGACAGATATTCAGTTTGATCGAACCATAATGAACTAACCTTACGTAGGTATTGGGGCATGAAGACAACTACTCACCCATACAGGGAGATTGAATTACATCTGTCTGTATTGCGGAAAACAACTACTTGCCCATACAGAGAGATTGAATACTGAAATTCGAAAAATGGTGGGGTAACGAGAGTGTAACGTTTCAACGTGCGATTCCAATGAGGAACGTATACAGGGTGTTTCATAATGCATAATTTAAGAGAAAAACAACAGGGTGTTCCAAAATAAGTCAAGGGATTCGAAATAACTACTCACCCATACAAAGTAATTGAATTACATCTGGCATATATGTGATGATAGTGTTAGATAGGAGATAGGAGACAGACGATAGAACATAGGAGATAGGAGTTAGGAGACAGATAGATTCACAGACAGGCAGACTGACAGATTGACTGATAGATTGACAGTTAGGAGACATATAGATTGATAGGTGGCAGACTGACAGATATTCAGTTTGATCGAACCAGAACGAACTAACCTCACATATAGAGCATTGAAAAAACCATTACATTTCGTCTGATCTAACCAGAACGAACTAACCTTAGGTATAGCGTCTTAAGAATCTCAACGTTGTAAGGAAAAAAGATGGCTGCTGTCATTTGTCAAATATCAGGTGGAAAATGAATCAAAGAAAAAACGTATCATTGAGGATTCGAAACAACTACTAGCTCATAGGTTGAATTACATCTGTGTGTGTGTGTGTGTGTGTGTGTGTGTAATGTTCGTTAAAGAAAAAATATGTCGGCGTTCATAGCATACAGCTAAAAACGTTTGCTTAGGGATATGAGCATTTGAAAAATACTTGCCCATACAAAGCGATTGAATTACATCTGTGTGTGTTGTTTGTTAAAGAAAAAATCAATGCAGCGTTTATATTTCATTGTACAGGGTGCCTCATAAACGGTATCATGATGGGGTCTGACATTTTCAACGTGCGATACCCATTGAAACGTTCACAGTCTTACGTCCGATGGTTTTCGTTTACACGTGCGGTGGTCATCGTTCGTTTTTTTTTCTATCCGTTGACACGTGTTGGTCAACGTTTTTATGTTTTCGTTTTCGCTGAACGCGGTATGTAGCTGTATGGTTGTGTTCTGTATGGTTGAGTATGTTAGTGTATGTCACAGTATGCCGTACTTACGCTAAACGTGATGTGTCGTCGTATGTCGTAGTATGGGTATGTTCGGTATGTCGCCGTATGTCGTAGTATGGGTATGTTCGGTATGGTTCGGTTTGTCACCGTATGGTGCGGTATGGGTATGTTCGGTATGTCGCAGTATGGTGCAGTATGTCGTTGTTATATAAAGACTTGATGGAATGTAGACAATTCAGTTGTATTCAATATGTTGCATCGAACAGTTTGTGAAAATATAGAGGTGGAGGGTAGTAATCATGGGAAACGGCAAATAATGATCGAGTCTGATACTTATGGTCTACGATTCAACGATGGATATGTTATTGGTAATATCCCAGTACGTTATGAAAAAGATAGAGTGGTTGTACATGACAAAAGTTTTATTCTAACGGAGGGGTTACTCCAATTGTTATGTAAACGAGTACCTCAGCATTACAATGCAGAAGATTTGACAGCATATAAAAATATTTTAATGATGACTAATGCTCACAAGCAAAGATATAAATCAGACGAACCTGTGAACGCTAATAGTTCATGGAAATATCGAAATATTATATCCATGTTGTTTCCACCTAGAAGAAGAAAAAATAAGCATTTATCATACAATACCCAGCTTGAACATCGCAGCAGCAGCAATATCCAAACGCCCTCCTATATTGATAACAATGGAGCAATGAAAAGTGATATGGGACAACTCGAATATTTCGACAGAAAACTAGATGAAGCTTATAGATTATGTAGAGGTCCTCTTGTATTCAATAGATATTGAAATTATGATGTGTGTTTTATTTCTAATCAACTTTCATTTATGTACTATTTAAGTAACACTTTGCTTAATTAATAATAATTTCAAATATTAAAGGAATCGCACGTGAAATGTAATGATGTATAATGAAATTATGTCTAGAAAAAATGTACTCATTCCACATGATGACAAGTCCGTTTCCACATCACCCAGGAGGTAGGACAGCCAATGCGTTTCCTTTTTTTTATTGTGGAAGTTTCCCCAGTAGGCCTATCATAACCACCAAATTATTTTCAAGTTATAGCTTATGTAGCCAATAAAAATTTTGTCATCGTGGGAGTGAGTAGAAATACTCAATATTCAGTTACGCATAAAAACATAGTAAGTATGCATATGGGTAATAAAATTTTATTCAGCAGTCATTTTCAATGTTCATGTTATAGGATTAGTTCATTTAATTGGATATTAAAATCGAATTGATGTAAAGTAAGTACATCAATGATGAAACAATGGTGGTCAGTTGACGGAAATAACATGATGAGGTGTAGTTAAAATACAAGGAGTGAATACACAGGTTCCCAAGTTTAGTTAGGAGGTATTCTTCAAACCTTGTATATATATATATATATATATTTTTTTTTTTTGCGGATACAAGGAGTGAATACACAGGTTCCCAAGTTTAGTTAGGAGATATTCTTCAAACCTTGGATATATATTTTTTTTTTTGCAAATACAAGGAGTGAATACACAGGTTCCCAAGTTTAGTTAGGAGATATTCTTCAAACCTTGGATACATTTTTTTCTAGGGATACAAGAAGTGAACACACAGGTTCCCATCATTCATGTACTTACTTTACATCAATCGATAGTAATATCTGAATAGTCAACGTAGAAAGGACTATATGAGTTTACTAAAGCAAAGTTTCAATCTTAGGAATGTGATATCTTTATCGTCTCCCAGACTAAATATTAGAGAGTGCTATCAACATCCATCGCCTCTTCTAGCGGGATTAAATAATGTCCCCATGGCAATGTTTCATCAATCCCGCACCGGAATCAGGTAGTGTACAAAGTTTCAATATTAGGAATGTGATATAGTGCTATCAACATCCATCGCCTCTTCTAGTGGGATTAAATAATGTCCCCATGGCAATGTTTCATTAGTCCCCGGAATCAGGTAGCGTTTGTCATCATTTGGAGACAGCGCAATTTTGTCTTGTACAATTGAGTGCACTTGGTGTTTTTCGGAGCGAATCAAATTTTGGCGTACAATCTTTTTGTCGCAGCTGTCGAGACATTCGATATAATCTTCAAAGGTTATATCAGTTTTAACCACAGACGATTTTACTCCTTTAGCTTTCTTGGTGGTCCCCAAATGTTTTAATTCCACCTCAATTTCATTATCATCATAACCATCTTCACACAATTTTTTCCTCCTCTCCTCATTATCAGCCTCAGTTGTTAGCACCTTTGTTGCATATAATTTCGATCGCAGTCCGACATAATCCGTCATAGGAACACCATGATTTTCGTCCTTCATCATACCCAGCACTTTTTTGTTGACCTGAGGAATTCCATAAATGTTATCTGGAGGATAATCTGATGTATCAAATCGTTGATGGCAGTCTCTCTTCATTACCTCGTACGGGTCTTGATACAGTTCATAAATGAGAGAATCTGTATCAGTATATGCGACAATACAACCAGGGAACGTATCAACCATATACCCATAGTGGAAATCGTATATGGTAGTCTTTGCCAAATCCAAAATAGCTTGTCCAACATATATCGGTTTATTAAGATAAATTTGCAGCTTGTTAAGCTCCACCGCTACCAAGTTCTCATTGAATATGGTACAATTTTTGAACTCCGGTTTAGCGATGTAGGCTTCAGCACCATATCGTCCACTCCATTCGGTGAGGAGGCGTATGTTAACCCTCTTCCGGACGTTCTCCATAGTTTTACCGAAGACTGCGTTATTCATCAATTTATATAAGTTTTTTTCGAAGTCATTAGTAGCTTTTTTGCGAAGCTCCGTATTCAAATCGATATATGATTTCAGCCATGGTGAAATACAATACTGCTGAAGATACCAAAATGATCGATATTTATCGTAATGTCAAACAAACCAAGTCCACAACAGAGTACTTTGATGGAGCTCCAAAAAGTTTATTGAAAATACGTAAAAATATTCATAATGTTATAGCTAGAATACTTGACAACGAGAAAAATTAATATTGCGAATGATTGAATACATATAGCCAACTTAAAAATGACATAAGGGTGCAAGACTAACCAAAAAAAAAAACAGGAGAGGGGGTAAAGAAGTTTTATCCAGCTGAGGAAATTCCCTCCCACGCAGTTCATTCCCGACATTGAAGATGGAAGCAGTTAGGTTATTTTATGGTGCTCAAGCTGCTGAGAAAATTAGGCAGTTGAATATCGATAGTGATTTCATACAACAGTGGTATCATGACAGAAAAATCAGCTGCTATATTATTTACATCGACGATAAACCAACAGCATTTGCGCTGCTCTCAACCATGGATTTTGACCCTTTGAGGAAACATTCAAAACCGAAAACTATCAATTATATTCATACATTACTTGAATTCCGAAGAAAAGGGTATGCAGCTAAACTCATCGCTCACATTAAGAATCACGAAGAATTTACAGCTTTTTGCAGCAATGAGGAATCTGAACGATTATTCAAGAAATGTGGTTGTAATTATTGTGGTGAAATAATATGTCCAATGTTTAGATATCCGTAATAAAATGATTAAAAAATTTAAGTCTTTCAATAACGTACGTTCCCCCATTGTAACTGAAAATATCCGCTTAAATACTTAGATTCGTAAACTATTTAGAAAATTCCAGGATATTTATTGATTGAATATTAGCCTCAAAATGTATTGATTTGAATATGAATTTAATTTTTTTATATAAACCAATCAAAGGTGTATAGATGCCAATTCGCTTTTTGATCTGTGGTACGTTGATATTTTATGTCAAATTAACTATCATTTACATTACCATTTTGGAGATGGTATCTGAAGCTGGGTTCAAATGATATAGTGATATCAAATATTGAAAAATAATACTGATTGCTCATTAGCAAAGGAACTTTATATGAGAGATGGCTGCTGTGAAACAACCGTTGGAGAGGTAGAGGGGTGGAGGGAGAAACAAAAATCCCTTAAATAAACATACGAAGGTTCGATGGTACATTCAACGCTGAACTCGCAATGCGATCGTTTGTACTGTTGTTACCTCTGATGCTATTGGCTGCATCGTCAGCGAATCTAGATGACGCGAAAAATTACTTTGTTAAATATGGTTATATGTCAAATAATTCGCAAACGGACCTCAGTAATGTTATAGTTTCTTTTCAAGAACGAAACAATCTTCCTGTAGACGGCACTCTGAACAATGAAACTGTAGCATTGATTGAAAAACTTCGAGTGACTGAAGATGATGCGAAAAATTACTTTGTTAAATTTGGGTATTTAACTAATACTTCGCAAACGGACCTCAGCGATGTTATAGTTTCTTTTCAAGAAGAGAACAATCTTCCTGTAGACGGCACTCTGAACTATGAAACTATAGCCTTAATCAAAAAACCCCGATGTCAATACAAGGAAAACTCATACATTGTACAAGGGAAATGGAACGAAACGTCACTTTACTGGTACTTTCCTTCTATCAATATGGATTTAGGGAAATATAATACATACAAAAAATTTGTTCAAAAAGCTTTCAATATATGGCAAGACGCTACTGTTTTAAAATTCAAACAAGTGAACCTGAAACTTAAACAACAGCCAAACATTACAATAGTATTCGTAAACGGGACACATAATATAAAGACTTACTATCCCAATTAAAAACTGTACTTTCAAAAGTGATTTCCATCTATGAATAAGTGTTTTTTGGAAAAATGCTTGTTTCATTAACGCTAATGTATGTTATGCAATTGAAAGCTGACCTGCATCCATCCTCATCGCATGTATCAAATTTTTTAATAATGGTATTAAATGTTGACCTGAAATGGCCTCCTAAACCACCTGATTTGAATCACATAGAAATTATTAATATATTATATTTGCCGAGTGAGTGGGTACACTATGTAATCCTATATAATGCTGGTAAATGTTTACCTAAAATGACCTCTCAAACAGCCAAATTTGAACGCTATTAATCAAATTTTTAAATAATGCTAATGAATGTTTACCTGAAATGACCTAAACTACCGAATCTGAATGCTGTTGATTAAATTTTTTAATAATGATATTGAATGTTTACCTAAAATAACCTCCTAAACCATCTGATTTGAATCACATAGAAATTATTAATATATTATATTTGCCGAGTGAGTGGGTACACTATGTAATTTTATATAATGCTGGTAAATGTTTGCCTAAAATGACCTCTCAAACAGCAGAATTTGAACGCTATTAATGAAATTTTTGTATAACTATTGAATCTGAAAAATGGTCTTCTAGACTACTAGATTCGAAAAATTGTATGGAATCGCAAACTATTTTCGTATTAAACAAAGAAAACATGGTTTGAAAACATTCTTTTAACGGAGAAAAAATGATGTACGGAAACACGACTATCTAAATCAAATATTTAAATAAAAATGCTCCGAGTTGCTCCAGGTTGGGTGTAAGAAAGTACTTTCTCATCTAGTATGAGAAAGCCCTAATTCTACCTTTTGAATATATTTCATTACTACGCCAATAAAAGCATTTATTATTATTATCATTAAAAAATATTGTTTGAAAACCTAAGTTTGATGGAAAAATTTTGTATACAAACACGAAACAATCCTCACTGCTTGAATCATTTTTTGAATGAGTACTGAATCTGAAAATGGCCTTCTAAACCACCAGACCTGAATGCTATCGATCAAATTTTTAAATAATATTATCATTATCATTAAAAAATATTGTTTGGAAACCTAAGTTTGATGGAAAAAATGTTATATAAAAACGTGAAACAATCCTCACTGCATGAATCAATTTTTTTTGAATAAGTACTGAATCTGAAAATGGCCTTCTAAACCGCCAGACCTGAATGCAATCAATCAAATTTTTAAATAATGCTAATGAATGTTTACCTGAAATGACCTCCTAAACTACCGAATCTGAATGCTGTTGATTAAATTTTTGAATAATGATATTGAATGTTTACCTAAAATAACCTCCTAAACCATCCGATTTGGATATTATATTTGCCGAGTGAGTGGGTACACTATGTAATCTTATATAATGCTGGTAAATGTTTGCCTAAAATGACCTCTCAAACAGCAGGATTTGAACGCTATTAATCAAATTTTTTGTATAACTATTGAATCTGAAAAATGGTCTTCTAGACTACTAGATTCGAAAAATTGTATGGAATCGCAAACTATTTTCGTATTAAACAAAGAAAACATGTAAAAAAATTCACTTTTAATAAATAATAAATATGGTTTGAAAACATTCTTTTAACGGAGAAAAAATGATGTACGGAAACACGACTATCTAAATCAAATATTTAAATAAAAATGCTCCGAGTTGCTCCAGGTTGGGTGTAAGAAAGTACTTTCTCAACTAGTATGAGAAAGCCCTAATTCTACCTTTTGAATATATTTCATTACTACGCCAATAAAAGCATTTATTATTATTATCATTAAAAAATATTGTTTGAAAACCTAAGTTTGATGGAAAAATTTTGTATACAAACACGAAACAATCCTCACTGCTTGAATCATTTTTTGAATGAGTACTGAATCTGAAAATGGCCTTCTAAACAACCAGACCTGAATGCTATCGATCAAATTTTTAAATAATATTATCATTATCATTAAAAAATATTGTTTGGAAACCTAAGTTTGATGGAAAAAATGTTATATAAAAACGTGAAACAATCCTCACTGCATGAATCAATTTTTTTGAATAAGTACTGAATCTGAAAATGGCCTTCTAAACCGCCAGACCTGAATGCAATCAATCAAATTTTTAAATAATGCTAATGAATGTTTACCTGAAATGACCTCCTAAACTACCGAATCTGAATGCTGTTGATTAAATTTTTGAATAATTATATTGAATGTTTACCTAAAATAACCTCCTAAACCATCCGATTTGGATATTATATTTGCCGAGTGAGTGGGTACACTATGTAATCTTATATAATGCTGGTAAATGTTTGCCTAAAATGACCTCTCAAACAGCAGGATTTGAACGCTATTAATCAAATTTTTTGTATAACTATTGAATCTGAAAAATGGTCTTCTAGACTACTAGATTCGAAAAATTGTATGGAATAGCAAACTATTTTCGTTTCAAACAAAGAAAACATGTAAAAAAATTCACTTTTAATAAATAATAAATATGGTTTGAAAACATTCTTTTAACGGAGAAAAAATGATGTACGGAAACACGACTATCTAAATCAAATATTTAAATAAAAATGCTCCGAGTTGCTCCAGGTTGGGTGTAAGAAAGTACTTTTTTCATCTAGTATAACTAGATGCTAACTCTGCCTTTTGGATATATTTTATTACTACGTCAATAAAACCATTTATTATTATTATCATTAAAAATATTGTTTGGAAACAGGACTTTGATGGAAAAAATGTTGTATAGAAACACGACTATCATAATCAAAACTATCTACCTAAAAAATAATAATAATCGAAAAAATCATATAATTTGACTATGTCCCAAAAAATAATTGAAAAATTCATACTGACGTAATTTTTGGACATGAGCAAGAACTTGATGAGTAAAAGATGTCATAAATATCAACGTCTTTCCATACTAAATATAAAAAACATAGGTTTATCATTATGAAAAAATTACTCGAAAAATTTAGCTATGTTCAAAAAATTTTAATATATTGTATTGAAACATGAGTTAATTTGAGGCAAATCTATAAATAAAAATACTCTGAGTTGAACAAAAATTAAGGATTAATATGCATAAACATACAGCTAGAGAAAATACAGTTCTTCGATAACCATTCAGGTGACGATTTCCCCCTTACAAAAAACACTGTTCATACCAAACTTTTTTAATAGGGACAACCCCCTTTGCAGAGAGGAATTACAGACCCCAAAGCCGATACTCTCCCCTTTCGGGTACCTGTCGTGATTTTGTGTAGGAAAAAGTCGACCGTTTTTTCCTCGATAGCTGAGAAATTTTAAAAAACTAGCACAATATTTTAGATAATAACAACAATCATATTTCAATCACAAATTTCCCCCAGAAAATGTATCGCTCACAACCTACAATACCAATAGTAGCATATAATGAATGAGAAACTTACATTGTTTCTAGAAATAGAAGCACAAACACTTAAACACACGAATTGGTTATTGTTCGATGATGATCATACACTCACGCTATCCGAATGCTTCGAATATAATAGTTTAACAAAACTTTCGAATGCAGAATGACGCCGGCCACACCCAGAATTGTTTTTATAAGATTGCCCACTCCTACCACTCCATCAACAATTCCCAGTTCTCACGTATGCATTTAGAAAACAAAAAAAGCCGTTGCTAGTGTGTGGTTTTGTAATTTCCTGTTATCCTAACCTCAAGTCAATTGCAAATAGCTTATCTCATGTGAATTTCCCGTCCGCCTCGCTATTGGCGATAAAGCTGGCTTGGAGACCGCGCGCTTGAAATATCAACTGTTAACAATAACTCTGCTCGCATATTTTATTTGAATACCTATCTTGAAAATTTATTCAAACTAAAATATATATTTTTTGTTAAATTCCATAATTATTTCCATTAACATCCTAAATAAAATGCATGTCAGTATCGTGGAAACTATGATTAGAATTCTATAAACGTTAAATTCCATTTGCAACTTATCTTTCTATAGCCCTGCTAGAAAAATTCCACAATTTTTGGTGAACGTTTCAATGGGTATCGCACGTTGAAAATGTCAGACCCCATCATGATACCGTTTATGAGGCACCCTGTACAATGAAATATAAACGCTGCATTGATTTTTTCTTTAACAAACAACACACACAGATGTAATTCAATCTCTTTGTATGGGCAAGTATTTTTCAAATGCTCATATCCCTAAGCAAACGTTTTTAGCTGTATGCTATGAACGCCGACATATTTTTTCTTTAACGAACATTACACACACACACACACACACACACAGATGTAATTCAACCTCTCTGTATGAGCTAGTAGTTGTTTCGAATCCTCAATGATACGTTTTTTCTTTGATTCATTTTCCACCTGATATTTGACAAATGACAGCAGCCATCTTTTTTCCTTACAACGTTGAGATTCTTAAGACGCTATACCTAAGGTTAGTTGGTTTTTTCAATGCTCTATATGTGAGGTTAGTTCGTTCTGGTTCGATCAAACTGAATATCTGTCAGTCTGCCACCTATCAATCTATATGTCTCCTAACTGTCAATCTATCAGTCAATCTGTCAGTCTGCCTGTCTGTGAATCTATCTGTCTCCTAACTCCTATCTCCTATGTTCTATCGTCTGTCTCCTATCTCCTATCTAACACTATCATCACATATATGCCAGATGTAATTCAATTACTTTGTATGGGTGAGTAGTTATTTCGAATCCCTTGACTTATTTTGGAACACCCTGTTGTTTTTCTCTTAAATTATGCATTATGAAACACCCTGTATACGTTCCTCATTGGAATCGCACGTTGAAACGTTACACTCTCGTTACCCCACCATTTTTCGAATTTCAGTATTCAATCTCTCTGTATGGGCAAGTAGTTGTTTTCCGCAATACAGACAGATGGAATTCAATCTCCCTGTATGGGTGAGTAGTTGTCTTCATGCCCCAATACCTACGTAAGGTTAGTTCATTATGGTTCGATCAAACTGAATATCTGTCAGTCTGCCTACCTATCAATCTATATGTCTCCTAACTCCTAACTCCTATCTCCCATCTCCTATCTCCTATCTTCTGTCTCCTATCTCCTGTCTCCTATCTAACACTACCATCGAAGAACATCACATAGATGTCAGATGTAATTCAATCTCTATGTATGTGTGAGTAGCTGTTTCAAATGAGAAATCTATGATGCGACCCTGTACATTGATGTGCTGAGTTGACCAATATCGAACGCCTCCATATTTTTCTAATGCTATTTTGAGATACCCTATATATATTTTTTCCTAAACGTAACAGAACGTCCCTGTACAACTGCGTTGACCAATCAAACGCCGCCATATTTTTTTCTTACAAGGATGACATTTTCTACGACACCCTGTTTACTGTTTTTCCTGAATAAGAAATTTTATGAGTCGCCATATTCTTTTTCCATAAATGATGTCGGTGGTTTTTTTCTTAATCAATGAGTATTTTGAAACACCCTGTTGTTTTTCACCTAAATTATGCATTATGAAACACCCTGTCTATGTTTTTTCTCTCACTAAACGGTTTATATTCAAACATCATTATTATTATACCACTTCAACAATTTGAATTTCTTCATTCACAATCATTATTCTTTTTATTTAATATTCGAGCGCTCGAAGCTGGTCTGCGGTAGATAGAACCCGGCGTGCGGTAGATAACGCCGCTCGACTTCGCTGATCGGCGGCTCGCGCTGTATAAACAACATTTCAACCTACATTCACTAAGAGGTCTCATAGCCTTGTCTGTAGAGGTGCGCTTCGTAATCCGAATATTGCTGGTTCGATACACTTCGATCCCTCAGTCTAACAACCTTTTTTTCATTTCATTGCATATATATCAAATATTCATTTTCACTATCCGGCGTTGAGTACTGGGAAACTCTTATCTTTGATACGGATCAGCTCGACTACGTCACACGCTGACAGCAGACCAGCGAGCGCGTGACCTTGAAAGGAACCAAAAACTCCAGACGGGAGCTTAGAATTTTAAATGGGATTTTACGTGTTAATTTGGTCGATTTGATTGTAGAACTGTCATAGCTCCTTTACTGGCGTATTTCTGCTGAGTCAGCAAACATCCCCCTTTTTTCACTCCAAAACTATTATTGACTATTTATTGGCATTTTCAGTGGAATTATATTGTAATAAAACTAAAAGTACTCTTGTTCGTCATTGGAGCAGTTTCAATAAAGAACTCATCTGACAGTCTAGTTTGAGGTTATGTCGATGACTGCTAGTGTCAGTGCGATATGGAAGAAGTGTTGAGAATCTCAAACAACGCAAAACGGTTCTGGGCCATTCAGGGAGTTACTTGCTCCTTCTCGGGCTAGTGTATCGGCCACTTCATTGCATCTATAACCTGTGTGTGCTGGTACCCAGACTAGGGTCAGTCTGTTCTGACTGCCGATCTCTTTTAGGGCTTCTTTGTAGCCCCAATCAAGTATTGAGGTAACTTGAATTGAGTTGACTGCTTTTATTGCAGCTTGGCTGTCTGAGTATATGACAATGTTTTTTAATGAAAACTCGTGCCTTATTACCCAGGCTCATCAGTTTTTGAGTCATCAGTGTAGACAGCGATTTCCGCATTGATGTGAGGTCCCTCCTTCCACGCATCCCTGTCCGTTATACTTTTCTTGAAAGTTTTGTTTTCTTGACATGATTTTTTGGGTTTATTCGTATAGGTTGTAGTCCCTCCCGTGCATATTGCTTATGAGTGCTTGTCCTCTTAGCAGCCTGCTAGTTACTGACCTGGCTTCGCCTTGTATGTATATGTGTAGGGGAGGCAGGTTGAGCAAGACCTCTAAGGCGGTTGTTGGGGTGGTTCTCATGGTCCCGGTGGCACTCAGACATGCTTGTCTTTGCAGTCCTCCGAGCCGTCGAACCATTCCTACCTGCTTGGTCTTTGGCCACCATACCACCGAACCATACGTTATCATGGGTCTAATAACTCTGGCATACAGCCATGTAGTCATTTTTGGTTGTAGCCCCAAATTTTTTCCGCACATTCTCCTGCACAGATTGAAGGCTACTGTACTGTTTTCTATAACTTTTTGTAGGTATTGGTTCCAAGTTAACTTATGGTCGAAGATTACTTCTAAGTATTTTGCCTCTTGGGCAAATGGAATTTCTACCCCGTTAAATACAGGTGACCTACGTCCATCCAGTAATTTTTTTGGGACTACTCAGGTTTTATGAGGGTTCACTGTTAGATCCCCCTCTTTATACCACCTGTGAAATATATCTAGGGCCGACTGTGTAAGCTCCGAGACTGTCCTTGCGAATTTGCCTTTTGCAATAATCACGAGGTCATCGGCATATCCTAGGCAATGAAAGCCTCTGGAAGATAGCCTTTCAATTAATTCGTCCATAGGATGGCCCAAATTTGGGGCGATAGCACCCCTCCCTGCGGACATCCCCTGTTTGCTCTAGGTGTTAGTGTTATTCCGCTGATTTCTGATGTAATGACCCTGTTTTTCAAGTTAGTGTTTATCCAGTGACACTGTAGGAGAGAAACTCCTTTTTTACTAGAGCGTTTGCTATAGACTGGGTGGATGCATTGTTGAAGGCACCCTTGATGTATATAAATTTCATGGCTATCTCTTTGACTTCCAAAGACTTCATTATTAGCCTGTTGAGGTCGTCCAGTGCTAAGTCTGTTGATTTGCCTGGTTGATACGCACCCTGTATATTTTTCTTTTACGCATATTTATTAAATCATCCGAGAATTGCCGCAGAAAAACTTTCATTGCAGTTATAGGTGATAATGCAGCCCTTTTCTTTTCACCAGTATCAGTCAAAAATAATTCGTCAACCTCTCAACAATTTCCCTGTAATATCGATACAACTTTCTGAAATCATCATCTTTGAATTTTTACGCACCCTGTGTATTTTTCTTTTACGCATATTCATTAAATCAGCCGTAATTGAAAGACAAAAAAAGAATAACTCACGTGCATATCCCGCTAAGAACCAAAGTAGAATGTTTCCAAACAGATCACGGAGGGGTCGACCTATCTTAAAAATCTTAGAGTAATTACTAACCTAAAAAAAGTAATTCCTTAATTTATTCGTCACATTTCAAACAAATGATAGCAATTGCTTCTATTTTTTAAGAAAAAGCTTCGACTAGAAACATTTCCTTAACTTTTAAGCAATTGCTGAAAGCAAAATCAAATACTTCAGTGTTTATTAATTGGATTTCCAGCAATTACTTCGTTTTATGAGAAAAAGCAATCGCTACATTTTTATTCATTAGGCTCAATACCAACCAGACTATAATAGGTACTTACATCAAAATGATCTTCACACACATATGCATTACTTTTAGTTCCAAATAAGTCACGCCTCATTAGTTTGCACCACTTCTTCCTTTCATTCATGTCATTTGGTATACGAAAAAAATTATTGGGCATTTAACTGTCGTGCTTTTACTACACATAGGGACAATACAATATTTGTAGGAGATTTTTTTAATTTCGGCCATAGCGTAATGAACATAACACGACACGGGCGGAGAAAATGACTGCACACCAATAAATTTGTAAGTACTCTTGTATGAATACCAGCCGCCTCGTTGAGGTCGTGTGACGTCACACACTAGAGCGGCGCGTGTAATGAAATTATTATTCCAAGCGCAACTTCAAAGTCTTATAACTTTTTTATTTCTAGAGATAATTCGATGATTCTTTCACAGTTTTGTTTTATTTTACTTTAATCAATAACCAAAAAATGAAAACTTGTTCATTTGTCGAGAAATGTGTTGACACAGCATCGTAAAAAAAAGTCGAAGACTTCTTTTTTTTCGAATCAAAATGAAAAAGAAAACTCCAGAAACATAACGATCATCCAGTAAAAAATAGTCGTTTTACTCTCATTAACTTGAACTTGACGACATATATAAATCGTGTTTAATCTCAGTAAAGGGAAACATAATCTTTACAGGAAATATAACTTTCGGATGTCAAAGGCCTTTTTTAAAAACTAATTTTTATTAACAAATAGGTCTGAACAGTACAAGAGCAGAAATATGACTGAATTCTAAAATGAATCTTCCCATAAAGATTAAGATGCTTGCACATCAGTTTCCCAGAATCGCGAGATCCTGCGTCAGCTTGGTCAGCGTTTCACACGGGAACGGGCGATATAATTCCTCCCCCTGAAGATTCAACGTAGGAGGGTTAGCGAGGAAGTTGAACCCTAGACATCTCGATTTCCTGTTGTTCGTTTGGTGTCTTGGTTCTGCATCCCCTGAAGCCTATCTTCTGGTGCACCATGTATACGAAGACTGATATTAGGACCAGGTAGATGAACATCGTCCAAAAACTTGGGATGTGTGCTACGTCTTTGAAGGATATTATCGGTTCATTTTCCATTATGGCTGTCTTTATTGAGTGGAGTTCGTCCAAGTTCAAGTCATCAAGTTGGATCCCTATACTTGATTTGGGTGGATCTGACTTCCTTTCATCTAGGTCTGGTAGGATGATTGGTTCGCTATTGGTGACTTGGTGGTCATTGATTATAATTTGGTCCCCACAGGATAACTGGCATCCAATTGGAATGTCGAATAGGTAACTTCCAGGTGGCAGGTTTTCGATCTCGTTTTGGCTTTCACACTTAAGCCTGGTCGTTTGTTGGGACGGCAGAAGGACAACCCATTTGTTTGAGTCGTGCAGTTGCCTGATGGCCGGTCTTGATAGATGGATGGTAGTTCCCTTGCATGTGGAGGTGTTTTGGACATTGAGTAACTGGATTTCGCATGGATTATCGTCTGTCAGCTCTCTGATGTCAGTGGACGGGCAGATATAGGTTTGATGAGACATCTCCAAACAAGGATCGCTCAAAAATGCATACAATTTCTCGTTTTTTGTTAAATACTTATTTTGAGGTACGACAGCCTTAAACTGACCCTTAGTTAATATTGGAATAGAGAAAAGATGATAATAATCAAATTTTGAGGAGTGGGTGATGGGAATATGTAAAATATAGGTTATTCTGAAGTTTGAGATATAGCTTTCGAGACTTATAATTTTTTCAAATAGCAAAGTATTTTCGAAACTTATTTCAATTGGTAATTGGTCTTCGTTAAAAATCTTCTTTAAAAATCTTCTTTAATTTTTGTAGTTCGTTGAACAAATCTTTAGTTTTTATTATACTTGGATGAAGAATGTTCAGTCTGGAAAATTGTATTGAATTTTCGACATCTTGTAAAATTGAGTTTATGATCTCGTATGTGTTGATTATCTGGTTCATAATATCTTTGATAAACATAGAATTTTCTTTATGTGTTTGATTTTCAACAATTTTCGCAATTTGTTTTATTTTTGAATCTAAAAGCTGTTCGTTATGTTTCACTTGCTGAACTGTACTATTGAACTGATTGATTAATGATATTGAAAGTGAATTTTGCCTTTTGATGTTCGTTACTAGATTATTTTGATTATTTTGCAATTCGTTAATCAGACGATCATATTTTTCCCCGTCACTGGAATCTAAATTTCCTGTGATTGATTTGAAAATTGATCCAACGCCATTTATAAGACCACGTTTTGTTCTGAGCGGGTGTGGTAAAATGTTGGTAAGTCTATCAGTTACTTTTTCTTCTGAAAATTGTAATATTTTCAAATAATTTGACATGTCCCATGAGTAGTCTCCGTGACCGCCTACAAGTGTCCTCACGTTTTTGGAGTGGAATTTCAGTTTATTCACCTCAAGGATTAGTGGACTCAAATCGTAATAATGAATGAGTGCATACGCGTTTGTTTCTACCTTGGCTGTTCCAAGTTTGAGAGGAATAAGTCCTGGATTGTTCTTTAGGTTTTGTTTAGATATTTTTTCCTGGAGTCCGAGAGTTCCAGATAATCTGAAAAATTAATTAATTTTTAATGGGAGATGGGTATTTTTTGAGGGGACGTTTTAAATTGTCCATGTGAATTTTTTCTTGGTTTTCCGTAGATACTGTTTTCATAGTACGGTCGACCTTTTTGATTTGAGTTGGTTTTTGAAATTTATTCGCGTCTTTCTGCCTAACATGTTTTTTCACATAAACCTTTTGTTTTGTTTTGAACACAATGGGGTCATCGCGCTTTTTATTCTCTCGTTCTATTATTTTTTCCTTTCGCTTGATAAGATCTGAATTAATTTTTGAATAGAGAAGTTTAGATCGTTCTTTATGATTGATAGTGTAATCATTTAATAATTTTCGATCAATTTCGATATTGAAAGGGTCATTGGTTGAAATGTGACCACTAATGATATCGATTGGTTTGAGTTTTGTGACCGAATGTATGGAGTGGTTGTATGCTAAAATTGCGTACAACATTTTCATTTTTGGAGGAGTTTTCAAAAATCCTCTGGTGTTGAGTAGGCGAATGTGTTCCAAAATGGTAGAATGGAACCGTTCTATCATTCCGTTTGACTGCGGATGATGTGGTGATATGAAATGAACTTCTATCTTGTGTAAAGCAAGAAGTTCAGATATAAGGAAGTTATTAAATTCGGTACCATTATCAACGATAATTCGTTTGGGAATACCGTGATGAGAAAAGAATTGAATGAGGTTATCTGCTATTTCTGTACCTGTCAAGGAGTTAACTAGATATGCCTGTGCGTACTTTGAAAAGCTGTCTATAATTGTAAGAAATTTTGTATTTTCGATGGTAAATGTGTCTAGATGAACGATTTCGAAAGGTTTGGATGCTGTAGGGGTGATGTTTAGCTTCATTTTGATGGGGTTTCGCTCATATTTACTTTGTTGGCAAGTAACGCATTGATTGATATATGTTTGAATAGATTCTTTTATGTTCGGCCAGTAGTATTTTTCTTTTATTCTTGCGAAAGTTTCATCAACACCCCGGTGGTTTGATTTACCTTCATGATGGTTTTGAATAATTTCCTGAATGCCATCCTTTTTTGTGACGTCCAAAAGCTTTTTCGTACACCTTTTGAATTTGATAGAGGGCCACTTGAAATACTTTTGAATTATTGCCGAAAATGGTTCATAGAGTTCAGGGTTTTCAAAATAGACATGGTACTGCACCCCTGGGGCGATAAATTCTTTAATAAAACTTAGGATATCATTTTCTGTATCATTTTGTGATATTTGAATATGAATCCTCATCTTTTTCTCGAATAGAATGGTAGTTTTGGGTTTAGCCGGAGAATGAAGAACTGAGCTTATAATCAATTGATTGAGCCCTAGGTTCACGGCACATTGCGCTATTGGAATTGTTACAACAGGGTTCTGTTCAGCATTTGAGTGAATAGTGTTATCCTCGTGGTCTTCGGGTTCTGGTAGGGGTTCATCTCCCGTACGTTCGGTATCAGGTTGGACTAGTAAGGAAATGTCGTCAATTTCTTCTCTACTTGTGGAAGGTAACTCATTGTCTTCCGTTGGTAGAGGTTTTTCTCCTGTACGGTTGGTATCAGGTAGTGCCTGTGAAGAAAGGATGTCGCTTTCTTCATTATTTGTGGCAGGTAATCCATTGTCTTCATTTATTTCGTAAGAGGGTGTCATGGTAGGAGTATTTTGTCTGGGTTCTCCAATGATTTGAATATCAGAAGAGGGTTGATATTCCGGGGTTTCAAGGCAGCGAGTCACTGGGTTTCCTTGACCACCGAAAATAACACCTTGGTTTGCTAGGTGTTGCGATTCGTCAAGTATATCATCCAATTCCTCCCAGAAGGTTTTTGTGTCCTTAGTATGGATTTCAACACGGGATAAAGCATCGGCGTTGGTGTTCAATTTGCCTTTTTTGTATAGAATGTTGTAATCGTATTCGTCCAGTTTGATCCGCCATCTCAACAATTTTGAGTTGGGGTCCTTCAGGGAGAATAACCACTGAAGAGGTTTGTGATCAGTAATGATATTAAACCTTCTCCCAAAAATATATGGACGGAAGTACTTGGTAGACCATACGATCGCGAGCAGCTCTTTCTCAATTACTGAGTAATTTTGCTCAGAGTCATTCAGTGTCCGAGATGCGTATGCAACTGGCAAATCTTGGCCAATAGGACCTTGGGAGAGAACAGCTCCCAGGGCAAATTTACTTGCGTCCGTGGTGAGGTTAAAAGGTTTCGAAAAGTCGGGGTACTGCAGAATTGGGTCGTTGATCAAAAGGTTCTTGCAAGTATTGAAACATTCCAAAAACTCTGCGTTATGCTCGATTTTTGCGCCCTTCTTTAGGCATTTAGTTAGTGGTTTAGTTAATCTAGCAAAATTATTTATAAAGCGTCGATAATAGCCTAACAGACCTAAGAATCCTTTGATCTGTTTGGTAGTTTTTGGGACAGGGAAATTTTTGATGGCAATGATTTTATCTGGATTTGGCTTGACACCTTCAGGGGTCACGACGTGGCCCAGATAAGCTACTTCCTTTCGTAGGAATTCTGACTTATCCAGCTGAATTTTAAAATTTGAACTTCTCAACCGATTGAAGACGGCTTTGAGACTCTCGAGGTGTTCTTGCAGGGACGTTGAAAAGATGATAATATCGTCGAGGTACACCAAACATTTTTCGTTTTGGATACCACGAAGAATATTATCCATTACGCGCTGGAATGTTGCAGGCGCGTTTTTCAACCCGAATGGCATTCTGAGGTACTCGTAATGCCCATGTTCCGTATTGAAAGCTGTTTTTTCAATATCGTCCTGTTCCATCTCAATTTGGTGGAAACCGCTGGCTAGGTCGAGGGTCGTGAAATACTGGCATTTTCCCAGTTTGTCCAAAAGATCGGTGATGTTCGGTAAGGGGTACTTGTCATCTATCGTCTTCTCATTGAGCTTACGATAGTCAACGACCACCCTCCATTTTTGCTTCCCAGAAGCGTCCACCTTTTTGGGAACCACCCAAATTGGCGATGACCAAGGAGAATTGCTTGGCCTAATTATTCGCTGATCGAGCATTTTTTTGATCTGATCTTCGACTTCTTGCTTGTGAATGAATGGATACCTGTATGATTTGGTATATACTGGTACCTCATCAGATGTTCGAATTTGGTGTTTAACCCGGCTTGTAAAAGTCAGTGGAGTATCTTCATAGTAAAAAATATCCGAATATTCTTTGCACAATGAAAGTATTTTGGATTTTTCTTCGTCATTCAAATGGTCACAACGAATTTTTGAAGAATCTAAATTTTGTTTTGGTGAATCGTCAAAATTATTAAAATCAATTTTTTGAACTTCGTTCTTATCAAATTGTTCAACAGTGATCGGTTCAGAAAAATTTAAGGTTACTGGTTTTGTGGTATTGTTCAAAATTGTAGTGAGAGCTTTGCCTTTCTTTGCGACAGTAAGACACTCTGGAACTTCACAATTATGGAAACGTTGGTGAGGTATTATTATTTCACCATTCTGAATTGATGTTTTGACTTGTATCACTTGCTCGGATCTTGGAGCAATCGTAATCAAATTGAGATTGTTTTTTGTTTCCTGAAACCTAAGTTTTATCTTAGCGTAAGGAGTAATAAGATAGCCGTTACCAAAATCTAGGTTAGCTTGTAAAAGTTTTAAGTTGTCAAGACCAATCAATCCTTTGAAAATATTGTGGAATTTAAAAAGGAAAAATTTTAAATGTTTTTGTTGTGGTAAATTGAATAATTTTGAAGCTGGCATGGATGCGCTATATTTATGAGCAGATTTCTGAAAAACTGTCGAAACAATAAAAGGATCGTATTTAATCAAATTTGGAAAAAGTTTATGAGCAATTTCTGGATCGATGAAAGATTTTGTGGATCCCGAATCAATGAGAAATTTTGCATCATATTCAGGGAAAGTTATATATGACAATTCACTAGAACTAGAATTATTGAATGAAATAACTTGTGGGACTAAGTTTGGTTTTTTGTTGTTGACATTTCCTGAAAATTTTCTTCAGAATTATCAAAATTGGTAACTTGATTTTCGTTATCGTAATATTGAAATTCGTCAAAGTGTTCCGTATAATCTTCTTCGGAGTAATATTCTTGTTCGGTATAATTTGGATCATTTTGGTAGTCGCTAACCACCGTATTAAATAATTCCTCTGAAATAAAGTTTTTCTGAGGTTGGGTTTGGAATGAATTTGAGGGTCCCGGCCGATAATTAGAGGTATTTCTTGTCGAAACACTCATCGGTACTGGTTTGTTATACGTATTTCTAGTGGATACACTCATGGGTGTAGGTTTTGGGAAATTTTGGTTTTGATTTGGCCTGAAAACGTTCCTGTTTTGAAATGGTTGCCTGAAAACTTGTGCGTTTGTAAAGAATTTTTGAGGTTGGCTTGGTGCTCTAGGTTGAATCGGTATTGGTTGTGAAGGAAATTGATTTTGTTGTCTAAAGAAGTTATTCGGTGTACTAAAATTATTAACTTGAGAAGAATTTGGTTGTCTGATTTGAATTGGTGCTCTAGGAGGCGAAAAATTGGTTCTAAATGTATTTTTATTTGAAAAATTTTGAAAATAATGTACATTATCTTCTTGTAAGACGCACTGTAAAGCTTCACTGAGAGATTTGGGTTGCATACAGCGTATGGTAGTACCCAAAGGTTCCTTGAGCCCAGAAAGAAAGGTTTTCAATGCCAAGTTACTATATAGATCTCTTTTACACTTTTTAGATTCCACCGTGATTTCATGTACATCAATATAATTACACAGAAGGTTCAATATATTTAAACACCTATCATAGAACTCTTGAGGCTTTTCGCTAGGGGCTTGCCTGAGCATAACCATATCTCTGTTCAAGCAAGTTTCATCCCTTTGATCGGCAAAATTTCTTGTTAATGTGTCCTTAAGTTCTTGCCAATTTGAAACATTTTGTATGTTGGCTACTATTTTTGCATTACCAGATAATTTAGAAATGAGACAGTTCAGCAAATAAACATTTTGAAAGTTTGCCGGATCGGCAGCATTATAAAAATTGGTAATTATTGAATCACAAACTGATAAATATCTATTTAGATCATTAGGATTGCCATCAAATTCCGGCACACACTTTAGGTATTGAGGATTGAATGTATTAGCCATTTTCTTGTTTAAATTATTAGAAGTACTAGGCAAAGAAACTATAGGATCAGCTGAAGGGTTTTCGTTATTAAGACTTAAATTTCCTAGAATTTGTGTCAAACTATCAATGTTCATTTAAAAATAACTTACATTAAAATTGTAAGAACTTTGAGCATCCTTTTATAAGGTAGACGACTGGTTCCTCGATTTTTGATTTCCAGAAGACTTCCTTGCGAGACTGGACGATTTTGTTCCACTCCCCGTTGATCTGCCTGTTGAGGATAGCTAGGGGTCCTCGATGGACTGGGTTTCTTGATTTTTGAAGAGCCGCTCCTTCACAAACACCTCCACAGAACAAAACAACAAGTTCGATACCCGATTAATCGTAGATACGAAAACAGCACGTTCGATACGTTCAATTTCGAGTATCCTACCGACTGCGCCAAATATAACTTTCGGATGTCAAAGGCCTTTTTTAAAAACTAATTTTTATTAACAAATAGGTCTGAACAGTACAAGAGCAGAAATATGACTGAATTCTAAAATGAATCTTCCCATAAAGATTAAGATGCTTGCACATCAGTTTCCCAGAATCGCGAGATCCTGCGTCAGCTTGGTCAGCGTTTCACACGGGAACGGGCGATATAATTCAGGTGTTCAGAGACTCACTTTTTTTTTCCTACAGTCCGCCTCCTACGATAAAATCTATTACCTAGTAGGTATAGAAATTGTATCAAACAATTTTCAATGCTTATAATTTATATACAGGTTGATGAGTAGTCTACATAAATATGATACGAATAATTCCTCCAAAAAAGTTCCTCAAATCGCGTCCATATACCAATTGTAGGTAAAAAAAAATGTTGATAGAAGAAGGAAAAGTCTGAATAATTATGTTACAAAAGTTGACATTAAGCACTGGATAAGTTTGTATTATTTTTTACACATTTTAAGCATTACATCAACATATTAAGACGACTCTATTAATTACCGAAATTAATTTTGTTCGCTCAAAATCCTTATAATCTTCGAACAAAGTAGTCGCAATATTTCAATAAAACTAAAGATGGTTCACGAATCTCCAGTTATTTTCGAACAACTGTGCACTCTCGTTTTTCCTGTTAAACCGGAAGTGGACACACCACAGGAGCACTTATTTTAAATGAAATGATTATCAATCACTTGAGGAAGCTACTGTGATAGCGAAACATGTCGGGTTTAAATAATAGTTTGTGAAGATCAAATCGTCTCTTGTCTATACAATTACTATAGATCTTCATGAAGTAACGGCCGAATCAATCAGAAAAATATATTATCCATGTTGAAAATCTGAAGAGACCGAAATCAATATAATTTCCCGATTTGTTTGCCTCCTGATTATCTAACTGTAGCATAACCATCGGAAATAATGAAACATTATATTTGACTAACTGGAAATGGAAATATCTCTAATATTTATTTATATTTTCTAATTAATGATGCCATATTATATCTGACCCAAGTGTCTGTTATGAAAACATATCTGATATTCATGTGGATTATCTGTGTAATGCGAAGAGATTTACTATGAGATTGTAATTTTTTGATTCCCTTATTTTCTAAATCTACCACTATTACCCATACATGCAAAGAGGGGATGCATTTATCAACAGAAAAAGCACAAGAGCTTTTTTTATCGAATGAATTTCTTGCTTCAACGAAATAATTTTGCCAATCAGTAATTCCACGAGAAAAACTGACATGAAAAAATTGCGAGACCGTACTTAGGTAAGATAAATCAACGACAATACATAAATACATCACAATAATATTCAACTTGATTGAAACAGTTATTCGAAGGAGCAGTTATTAACAACACAATTATAATAATGCTTTTTGTAATCTGTTCAGATGAAACTTTCCCAAAACGTTTCATATTGTGTCAACAATACTGAACATCATTGCTGTCATGACAGAAATTGAAGGGACTTCCGCTCACTAGATAGAGTCTGTTTTTAAGGAACAGGCATTTTTATCACTTATAGACTACAAGCACAGGCCATTTTTGGAGGAGTCATTTGACCCAGCATGAATTATATTCATAATCATAGTGCCATACGAAACAACTTCTTTTCGCACTGTGCCGTCAGTTGTGAGCGGTGCAGATGAGTACGCAGTTCAACGAAACTTTCCATCCAGAGGAGGGATTTTTCGACCAAAGATCCTTGTACGGCAATTCTCAAGATGATAAGATCACGGAAAAATAATCAAGTAGGACCTAATGCCGTACAAAAAGAACGGTGCTGAGAGCCAGCAAATTTTTTTATTTTCCTCAAATTTTTGTTATGACTTGAGGTAATTTATTGTTGTACGGAATTTGTATCTTTGGATTTGTATAACTACATAGATTTATTTTTTAGCAATGCCGTACATATTTGCTGGTACAGGGGTGGGAAGCTCCGCACTTAACCACCTAACCCTAACTATATAGTATAGTTTGTATCATTTGACACAACACCAAACTCAATGATCTTAATACTATTTTTTGTTATGCCGTACATTTTTCGTGGAACATGTGACTGCCCTGGAAAATTTATTTTTCTCTGGAAAGGGTAATTTTACGGTCATTTGTTTTTTTTACGGCATGAATATAATTTATTAGTTAGTATAACAATAATCAAGAAAAACTCTATGCCGTACAAAAAAAATAGTGCTACACGACTGGATTTGGTATATAGTGAGTTTCAAAAATTTGCACCATATGGAAAACTTTTTTATTATGCCCTTGTCAGTAAATTTTATTCCTCATAAAAGTTGGTGCTTGGCGAAAAACTTATATGTTCGAGTTATCAAAATTCTGAATTTCTAACCGGTGTACAGGGGAGAACACAAAATAGGAATTTTGATCAAGAGTAATCTAGCCTTATTTTTGATATTATCAAAGAAGTTTATTTAGAAAAGTTGTTTAGAATCGAAAACAATATCAAGATTTGAAATCTCAACCACCTACACAACAAAAAAATGTTTTCCAATTTTTTATAGTTCCAGTCTCATAAAGAGTCCTAGAATCTCCTCTCTCACAATCCTGCAACGATATTTCAATGCGAAATTTGGTACAATTTATCATTTGTATTAGAACATCGACGTTTTTTAAAAATTGTTTGAATTTTTACTAGTGTATTAACTGTCAGTGTGATTTTATGATATGAAATTATTGAATAATAGCGTAAAGTTCTGCGGTGAAAATACTTGCAGCGGGGTGGAGTGCCCATGAGTATTCCCGTTTCTGGTACGACAAATGCACGACCAACCCCGTTTTTTGTTTTAGATCCGTCTCTGTAAATTTTCGTGAAATTTAAGAAATTTACAAAGTTTTCAATATTCTGATTATATTCCAATATCAACGGATGTGAAGTTATCCACAACCACAAATGTATACTGAGAAAAAGTTAACTCGGTTGTTAAAATTTTTCTTGCTTGAATGATGAATTAGACATTTTTCAATGGTTCCATCATATTTAGAAGTTTGATTACCATGGAATATGAGTATTAGAGTAATTTTTTACGCTATGAGAAAGGGTGAAATGGGGGTGATATTATTTAAATGAAAAAATTTAGTATTAAAAGGGCGTTGTAGAATATTTTTGATGTCAGATTTGTTTTAAGGAGGCTAGACTATGTATTTGTAGGTTTAAAAATTTATTTGTATCCCCGTCAGTGAGGGTGTGATGGGGAAGAGTTTCGCAAAAAAAATATTTTCTGGTAAAACGACATTGTAGAGTTTTTTATATTGGATAATATTTTTCAAGAGGCTGAAATACATAGCTGACGGTATATGAATTCATTTGTATCCCCGTCGGAGGGGGAGTGGTGAGGGAGAGTTGTCAAAAAAAAACAATTTACTGGTTAAACGACATTGTAGAGTTTTTTAGAATAGATATTATTTTTCAAGAGGTTGAAATACATAACTGTGGGTATATGAATTCATTTGTAGCCCCATCGAAGAGGGTGTGGCGGGGGAGAGTTAACGAAAAAAAATCATTTTTCTGGGAAAACGACATTGTAGAGTTTTTTAAATTGGATATTCTTTTTCAGGAGGTTGAAATACATAGCTGTGGGTATATGAATTTATTTGTAGCCCCGTCATAGGGGGTGTGGTGGGGAAGAGTTCGTCGAAAAAAAATCAATTGTCTGGGAAAACGACATTGTAGAGTTTTTTAGATTAGATATTCTTTTTCAGGAGGTTGAAATACATAGCTGTGGGTATATGAATTCATTTGTAGCCCCGTCGAAGGAGGTGTCGTGGGGGAGAGTTGTCGAAAAAAAAATCAATTTTCTGATAAAACGATATTGTAGAGTTTTTTAAATTGGATATTCTTTTTCAGGAGGAAATACATAGCTGTGGGTATATGAATTCATTTGTAGCACCGTCGGAGGGGGTGTGGCGTGGAAGAGTTCGTCGAAGAAAAATCAATTTTCTGGAAAAATGACATTGTAGAGTTTTTTAGATTTGATATTCTTTTTCGGGAGGTTGAAATACATAGCTGTGGGTATATGAATTCATTTGTAGCACCGTCGGAGGGAGTGTCGTGGGGAAGAGTTGTCAAAAAAAAAGAAATTTTCTGGTAAAACGACATTGTAGAGTTTTTAAATTGGATATTCTTTTTCAAGAGGTTGAAATACATAACTGTGGGTATATGGATTCATTTGTAGCCCCGTCGGAGCTGACGGAAAAAAATCAACTTTCTGGTAAAATGACATTGTAGAGTTTTTTAGATTGGATATTATTTCTCAGGAGGTTTGAATACATGGCTGTGGGTATATGAATTCATTTTTAGTCCAGTCGAAGGGGAAGTGGTGAGGGAGAGTTGTAAAAAAAACAATTTTCTGGGAAAACGACATTGTACAGTTTTTTGGATTGGATATTCTTTTTCAGTTGGTTGAAATACACAGCTGTGGGTATATGAATTCATTTGTAGCCCTGTCGAAGGGGGTGTGGTGGTGGAGAGTTGTCGAAAAAAAATATTTCTTTGGGAAATCGACAATGAAGAGATTTTAAGATTAGATAATCTCTTTCAGGAGTTTAAAATACATGCATACAAACTTATTTGTAGATTTGCCTATTGTTCCTCATGTCATCAGATACATTCAGTAGTAAGGTTTTTATAGATGTCCTCAAGCGACTGACAACACGTTCCAATTAAGATCTATTCTTGATATATTGTTCTACGAAATAAATGATCAAAACCCCACACTGAATGTATCTACTTGTTTGATGTGAGACTTAAATTCCACCTGCCAAGAGTTTTGATCTATGTAAATGGTATCCGACAAATAACGGTATCTGTCTGAAAAACTCAAAAATACATTCTTTAGTCGGTCTGCTTGCTTGGAAGACTCAGATACTTTGGGATCGATATAAAAACTCAAAAATACATTCTTTAGTCGGTCTGCTTGCTTGGAAGACTCAGATACTTTGGGATCGATATAAATAAATTAATTTTTCCCTCCGACGGAGCTACAATTGAATTCATATACCCACAGCTAAGTATTTCAACCTCCTGAAAAAGAATAACCTGTTTAAAAAATTCTACAATGTCGCTTTACAAGAAATTGATTTTTTTTCGACAACTCTACCCCACCACACCCCCTTCGATGGGGCTACAAATGAATTCATATACCCGCAGCTATGTATTTCAACCTCCTGAAAAAGAATATGAAATCCAAAAAACTCTACAATGTCATTTTACCAGAAAATTGATTTATTTTCGACAAACTCTCCCCTACCACACCCCCTCTGACGGGGCTACAAATGAATTCATATAACCACAGCTATGTATATCAACCACCTGAAAAAGAATAACCCACTTAAAAAACTCTACAATGTCGTTTTACCAGAAAATTGATTTTTTTTTCGACAACTCTCCCCCACCACATCCCCTTCGACGGGGCTACAAATGAATTCATATACCCACATCTAGGTATTTCAACCTCCTGAAAAAGAATAACCTGTTTAAAAAATTCTACAATGTCGTTTTACAAGAAATTGATTTTTTTCGACAACTCTACCCCACCACACCCCCTTCGACGGGGCTACAAATGAATTCATATACCCGCAGCTATGTATTTCAACCTCCTGAAAAAGAATATGAAATCCAAAAACCTCTACAATATCATTTTACCAGAAAATTGATTTATTTTCGACAAACTCTCCCCCACCACACCCCCTCCGACGGGGCTACAAATGAATTCATATACCCACAGCTATGTATTTCAACCACCTGAAAAAGAATAACCCACTTAAAAAACTCTACATTGTCAGTTTACCAGAAAATTGTTTTTTTTGACAACTCTCCCTCACCACACCCCCTTCGACGGGGCTACAAATGAATTCATATACCCACAGTTAAATATTTCAACGTCGTGAAAAAGAATATCTAATCCAAAAAACTCTACAATGTCGTTTTAACAGAATTTTTTTTTTTTTTTTTTTTTCGACAAACTCTCCCTCATCACTCCCCCTCCGTCGGAACTACAAATGGATTCATATACCCACAGCTATGTATTTCAACCTCCTGAAAAAGAATATCCAATTTAAAAAACTCCACAATATTGTTTTACCAGAAAATTGATTTTTTTCGACAACTCTCCGCCACCACACCCCCTTCGACGGGGCTACAAATGAATTCATATACCCACAGCTAGTTTTTCAACCTCCTGAGAAAGAATAACCTGTTTAAAAACTCTACAGTGTCGTTTTACCAGAAAATTGTTTATTTCTTCGACAACTCTCCCCCACCACACCCCCATCGATGGGGCTACAAATGAATTCATATACCCACAGCTAAGTATTTCAACCTCCTGAAAAAGAATATCCTATTCAAAAAACTCTTCAATATCATTTTCCCAAAAGATTGATTTTTTTCGACAAACCCTCCTCCATCAAACCCCCTCCGACGGAACTACAAATGAATTCATATACTCACAGCTATGTATTTCAACCTCCTGGAAAAGAATATCCAATTTAAAAAACTCTACAATATCGTTTTACCAGATTTTTTTTTGCGACGACTCTCACCCACGACACCCCCTTCGACGGGGCTACAAATGAATTCATACACCCGCAGCTAAGTATGTCAACCTCCTTTAAAAGAATATCCTATCCAAAAAACTCTTCAATGTCATTTTACCAAAAGATTGATTTTTTTCGACAAACCCTCCTCAATCACACCCCCTCCGACGGAACTACAAATGAATTTATACTCACAGCTATGTATTTCAACCTCCTGGAAAAGAATATCCAATTTAAAAAACTCTACAATATCGTTTTACCAGATTTTTTTGCGACGACTCTCCCCCACGACACCCCCTCCGACGGGGTTACAAATGAATTTATATACCCACAGCTAAGTATTTCAACCTCCTGAAAGAGAATATGCAATCCAAAAAACTCTACAATGTCGTTTTCCCAGAAAATTGATTTTTTTTCGACAACTCTCCCCCACGACACCCCCTCCGACGGGGTTACAAATGAATTCATATACCCACAGCTAAGTATTTCAACCTCCTGAAAGAGAATATGCAATCCAAAAAACTCTACAATGTCGTTTTCAAGAAAATTGATTTTTTTTCAACAACTCTCCCCCCCCACACCCCCGTCGACGGGGATACAAATGAATTCATATACCCATAGCTAAGTATTTCAACCTCCTGAAAAAGAATATCTAATCTACAATGTCGTTTTACCAAAAAATTTATTGTTTTTTCGCCAATCTCTCTCCCGACGCGGCTACAAATAAATTAATACACCCACAGCTAAGTATTTCAACCTCCTTTAAAAGAATATCCTATCCAAAAAACTCCACAATGTCATTTTCCCAGAAGATTGATTTTTTTTGATAAACTCCCTCATTACACCTCTCCGACGGACCTACAAATGAATTCATATACCTACAAATCTTCAGTCCAGCCTCCTAAAAACAAATCTGCCATAAAAATATTCTACAACGCCTTTTTAATACTAAATATATTCATTTAAATAATATCACCCCCATTTCACCCTTTCTCATAGCATAAAAAATTACCCGAATACTCATATTCCATGGTAATTAACCTTCAGAATATGCTAGAACCATTGAGAAATGTCTAATTCATCATTCAAGTAAGAAAGATAAATTTTACCAACCGAGTTAACTTTTTGTCCGTTTACATGGATAACTTCACACCCGTCCAATATCAACTGTTCTGTATTCGACTCAGACTTGTTTTTTTTCTCTCTATTTCATAAGATTTTATGTCCAATAAAGTCATTGGCGGAAATTCTGAAAAATGATGTGTAATTAAGTTTTGTTCTCTAATGCGTATTGCCATAGGTGTGGTGATGGTTAGCTTTGCAGAAAACTTATTGTAAATGTCGCCATGGTCGTATAATATATCAAAATTTGGATGGTGTGGTTGGGCATATATTTTCATTGCATAGTCAGACAGAAATCTGGATCTTCTGTTAGTAGGGGAGCCCAAGAGGGTATTTTGGGATTTACTAAAGCGCGGCAGATTAACATACAGGGAGGAACCTAGTACCCCATTAAATACCTCCACCAAGTATTAGCCCCGTATATGTGGCCGCGCGTCAAGGATAAAGGATCAGATTAGTAAAAAAAAATTGATCATCTGAAATTCTCGAGCGCGTCAGATTAAGGTAGGGTAAGTTAGTTATATGCTAAAAAGTGTATATCCCACTAATCTGACAATTTTCGTTTGACGATAAGAAGTAGGTGAGTTACAAACTTGTAAAAAAAAAAACGTCATCTCGACTTTCTCAAGCGTGGCTAATTTTTTTTTATTTTGAAGGTAATAATTCAACGTTCACAAATAATATATAATCTGACGATTTCCGTAAGCCGAAGTAAGGAAAAATAATTGATAAAGTTTAATGCATGCAGCTACGTGATGCCGGTATTCCCCTTCTCGCGTTTCTATTCCTCTCTCACTCTTTCTCTATCTATGACTCTCTCACTTCGTCCCCACTTTGTGCACAGTATAAGACATATACAGTAATATTTCTCCGGCCAAATTATGGAGCCAGAAGAGGAAGATGATTTTACCGGCGAAGATGATGATTAAAATAAAAATTCTCAAAAAAATTTATATTTTTTATACTTATTTTCTCATAAATGAAAGTTTTGTACTTCAAAGAATATATACTGTTTTATTTGCATGCTATTTTTTCAGCTCTTTAATTTGTTAAGTTAAAAGATTTGAAAAAATACAAAAAAAAAATCTTTCCATTGTCAGGTTAGGCGAATCCCTCCAGATAATCGTCAGATTATGAGACAGCACGTTTAAGGTATATAAATGAACCATATATATCTTAATCTGACGCGCTCGAGTATTTCAAATTATTATATAAGAGCCTTCTTTTAGGTTCACTTAACATCCCCTTTGAAAATCTGACGCGCTCGATTACATTTTTTTTTTTTCGTTTTCAACCCTTACGCGCGACCACCCCCATCATGGAAACAATCAGATTAACATACATATGTTTTCAAAAAAACGTAGGACATGGATGCTATTAATATCGGACGCGCTCGAGTATGTCCATGCAACTGTTTTTTTTTACATTTTTGAAAATTTATAGCCGCTCCCCCCACCGATGAAAGTGTATATATTATATGACATTTTTTTCTTCTTATCATCTAAGCTTCGCAATCCAATAGGTCTCTTCGACGCTCGAGTAAATCCCGATTTAGCATCCTGGGCTCCCCTACTATGTATTCAAGTGGAGGAAGTGCTGCCATACAGTTTAGTGACAGTGTCGGGCTTGTTCTGGAAGAAGCAGTTGCCAGTCGTAGGGCGGTGTTCTGAATCCTATCTAGAGTTTTCAGGCTGCTTTTTCTTGCAGACGAGTAGATTGTGCATCCATAAGCAATTCTGGAGAGGGTTAGACTTTGATAAATATTCAGCAGTACTTCTTGATCTGCGCCCCACCTTATTCCTGCTAGTGTTTTCATGACACTGAGTGATTTTTAGCATCTCACCCTGAGATCGCTCAGATGAGGGCTCCATGTAAGTTTGGAGTAGAAAGTTGAGCCTAGATATTCAATCAAGTCCTGGAATTCTATTCGAACTTCATGCAGATTGAGATTTGGTACATCATGATGTTTCTTTTTCTGCAGAAATGAATGGCTTTAGTTTTAGAAGTAGAGAATTTGAAACCTTTTCCTGTAGTTTCTATGTAAAGGATAGCAATGGATCTTTGCCGAATTTATTTGGAGGAATGAAATATTACCAAACCAACGTCAATGATTTTATGAATCCCTCTTGGAATGCTTTCGATGATAAAGTTTATTGCTATTGCATGCTTAATGTAGACCTTCGAGTTATTCCATTCTCAATGTTACGATAATTCGATATAATATCTTCTATTCTTTTTTTTTCACTCAAAAATTGCTGAAAAAAGATAGGTAAGTAACCTCTGATTTTCCATTCATGGAGTGTTTTCATTACGAAGTACGAATTTGCGTGCGGGGCTCCCCGCCCCTCTACCGGCGAATATGTACGGCATTGCTAAAAAATAAATCTATGTACTTATACAAATTCATTTATACAAATGCCGTACAGTAATAAATCACCTGAAGTCATAACAAAAATTTGGGAAAAATAAAAAAATTTGCTGGCTCTCAGCACCGTTATTTTTGTACGGTAGGACCTAATGAGGTCCTACTTGATTATTTTTCAGTGATCTTATCATTTTGAGAAATGCCGTCCAAAAATCTTTTGTCGAAAAATCCCTCCTCTGGATGGAAAGTTTCGTTGACCTGCGTACTCATCTGCACCGCTCACAACAACTGACGGCACAGTGCGCAAAGGAGTTGTTTCGTATGGCTCTATGATTCTGAATATAATTCATGCTGGGTCAAATGACCCCTCTAAAATTGGCCTGGGCTTGTAGTCTATTATAATTGCACAAATGGTTTGTATTTTATCGGGTAATTTTGGGTTGTTTAAGGATAAACTGTTTCCTAGCAATTCGACGAGAATAACTATCAACTATTAAAAACACGACACAGAAGGTGGAGTGTTTTAGGTTGACAGTTATTTGAGTCAAATTGCTAAAGGAAACAGTTTAGAATTTGAACACAAATTTACCCGATATCAACACAAACCTCGAGTGTAATTCGGCAGGACAACTTTTGCCGCTGTCAAAGTGACAATTGCACTGTGGCATATGCGATTTTTTATACATGAATTAAATTTTCGCGATAAAAAAGGTGCATCCTATTTTATCGCTGTCAAACTGACTCAGACGATATTTAAATGGCTTTATTTCTACAGGAGTTGATTTATCAGTATTCAATCCATTGATCTAAATAGCAATGGAAATTTGCTGTCAAAATATGGGTGAAAAATTCCACTCGGTCTCTTTGCCCAAAGCTCTGACACATCCTAAGGGCACCATTTGTGATAGTATATTAAACAAGTTTAAATGATATAGCGTTTGAGTACGAGCGAGCACAGCGAGCGAGTAACTTATAAGCTATACGAGTTTAGTGAAACTGCTTTTTTACGAGGTTTGTTTATACGATATCTTCGCATTTTGTATTAGTGATTATAAACAAATAATCATAGATATAAAAGCATTACAAAGTTATAAATTGAAGAAAATTCATAGTAGGTTCCTGTGTAGAATTTCCGTAACCTAGTAGCCTGACACGGTTTGTTTATTTTCAATATCAAATGAACAATTTTCTTTCACACTGTGTTTTATTGACAGTGACAGTACTATGCAGTAAAGAGACAATTCTATGTGGTAAAATGCCTATTTATTAAAATATTTTGAATTTAGTTCAATAGCACATTATTATCAGTCAAAACATCAAGAGTAATCAATATACTGTTCGTAACGTGATGGTAAGTATTTTTTGTAATCAGAAAACACTACATAGTAGGGTTGCACCGGGTACCCAGTCAGTACCCGGTATGCCGGGTACTCGGCCATATAGACAAGCAACCAGTTAAACCCGGTTTCACCGGGTACCATTCATATCCGGCAGACTGGACCGGGTACCATTTATACCCGGCCAAGTAGTCCGGGTACACACATGAATAATAGTATTTTTTCAAATTCAAACATATTAAAAAAATTTAAATGATTACAAAAAAAATCAACATGTAAGTAAATATAACAATAAAAATGAAGATAAATACTTTGCTTCTATCAATTACTAGTAAATAGTGATAATTGATTAGTAATAATAATACATGCGTCCCAAGTAATTTTCAGTTTTGTCTACCCGGTACTCGGTGAATACCGGGTACTCGATACTTGTTACTCGGCCTAACCGTACTCGGTACCCGTTTTGTGAATTTTAGATCAAACTCGGTACCCAGCAATGTAAAAATCTCTACCCGGTGCATCCCTACCTACTACATAGTACAGGAGCCGAAGAGAGGTCGACCTTCACCTTTCTGTTTAACGAATGAATCATAATCCTCATGAAGTTTCATAAATAGGCGAATACGCCTAAAATGGGTTGCCTATCAAAATGTGGTCCAGAGTATATACAGTGAGTTTCAAATATTTGCACTATATAGAAAACTTTTTTATTATCGATTTGTCAGAAAATTTTATTCTTCTTAAAAATTAGTGCATTGCACTTTTTTTCTCCATAATTGTTTGCGGAAAAGTATGTCGCTGAAGGTATTAGGCCGTCAGCCCGCTGCAGTCATGTATATGAACAAGCAAAATTAGTGCTATCCCGTGGAACAAACCATTCAAAAAATAAACTTTTTATCAAGAATATAATTTCAGATTCAGAAAGAGCACAATTTTTCACAAAAAAACTATACGTTCCAAAATTTCGAGAAACCGTACGGTATTCTTGAAAAAAATTGTTGAAGTTATATGCTTTATCTCGCGTCATTTTGAAGATAAAGATTGCAGCTTTACATTGTGCTATTATTTATATGTATATGAGCAGTTGCCAGCTGCAAAATTGAAGTTGAAAATCTCATAATGTTGACATTCCTGACTTCCTGAATTAATGCTCGTGATCACTGAAATAATGCCTTCTTACTTACAGCAAGTGAAATAAACAGTTGAGAAATACTTTATTGTCAAGTTCCATAACGTTTACCCAGTCCGAATAATGTTGGTTTAAAATGTTCAAATCTCCATATTTTGGGTTAGAAAATCTTGACAGAGTTTATAAATTCAAATGCTAACTAATAACTCAGAGATTAAAGCAGTAAAAAATTATGCTCTTTTTGAAAATGTTCATACAAATCTGATTACTTGTACATATTTTAAATGCAAGCCAGTTAATCTTTTGAGTATTCAAAGTGGAGGTTTCTCGGCATTTGATCGCTTATTTCTTTATTTATTCTTTATTATTTCTTTATTTGGCATTTCGTAAGTAATTATTAGGAATCATTTTTGTGGAGAATTGAATTGTCTTTAACCTTGTCGAGTTGTTTTTCCGATAAATCATATACTTTCCAAGATTACAGTAAAAATCTATCACTTTATTTTTAAACGAAAAAAATGTTGGTAAACAATTTTTTTTTCGTGTTTATCATGGTTCCAACTACTAGCATACCAAGTTTGGTGGTGCTACAATCGATCGTTGCCTCAAAACCCAATCGTACTGGATTATTGCCCAGAACTCATAAATGTCAAGATTATTAGAAAATATCCTACTTAAAGAAGTATTTGCGATTTTGGTTGGTGCACCCCTCGGGGGGAAGATAGTTTTGTTGCTATTAATTCAACCCTCCGTGACGATCAAATTGCAAAAAAAGTCGCCGGTGCAATTTAAGTTGAACTTTTATGAGAAAAAATGCTGTGTTGGCTGGCCTATGAGGTGAGACGATTAATAATGGAGGGTCGTGTGAATATGACACCCAGTGAGGATCACCAAGCGATCTCAGCTCGTACAAGTACCTACAAGATTTCTGAGGGTTGCTCCTATGAACGAAAAGAACAAATTTTAGACAAAAACAAAGCGGTCTTGGCACTGCGTTGTCCCAAAATGAAGAGTTCGGTGACAAAACAATTAATAAAAATTGTCTATGACAAAAAATCGTAGACAAAATAAATGATATGGGGTTTTATGTGGGCTATGGCGTCTGTGGAAGAAAAAACATTAGGCAGAAGTTTTGTAATCTTTAGGCTAGCTATATAAAATATTGTGAACCTCGGAAAATATATGGGGAGAGTGAATTTAAACTTTCCAATTATTATACATATCGATACATATACTTTGCGACATACAAAAAAAGTCGATTCCACGTTTCTCATAGATTCAGCACAGATTCAGGACAGATTCAAGTTACAAAATTCTTGTGCAAGTAGTTCTGAAGAGGGCACTTCGGAAAAAACTCATTGCCATTGCCACTGATTTAAATGCATAAAATAACAGTTCACTCACAGCCACTGAAGCAAGATACTGTAGTAAATATTTATTTAGATTTCAATTTCTACAAATAATATATTTCATGTCTAATAATAATTATTCACTACTCTAATATTCTGCTTCGCTACACTGAACTACTCTATTTCTAGTCTTCAATCAGAATCGTGCCCCCAGCAGCTGGTGCGGCGTTATTTATAGATGAAAGAAATCAACCGAGATTACTCTCGATACTTCTACTCGATTCCAGAGGGCTCGAGTCATCCCGACGTACGTGAATGATGACATCATCTTATTTACGAGTTAGGGTAATTTCTTTTGATCCAATTGTTTCGTCGGTTACGAATTCCAAAGTCCCGAAATAGCATCCTTGTTTGTCGGTGCACGACTCCCCATATCCGCACCGTGAAGTCCGATGGAAGTAACACTCCACAGTCTAACTCCTGGGTGCTAATCTCGCAATTCCTAGAGTTAACCAAACTTTTTCGAGAACACCACAGCTATGCCCCTGGAATTCGAAGTGAGCTAACGCGTAGTTAGTGGGTGCATTGAAAAGGTTTTGTGACTCCTCTAGACACCTCCCTTGTGACACTTTCTGTCCATTTGAGTATGAGGCCATGCACTGCTGGAAGGTCATCTCATCCTCTGGTTGTCTGAGGGTACAAACTTGATCGTGATTTCCGTCATAAGGAGCCAACCTATTGAAATGGACTACTCTAAGTTTTCCTCAGGGTGGATTTTGAATCCGGTAGATGAGATCATTCATTATTTTAATGATCTTATATGGGCCTTCCCACAAACTCTGCAATTTCGGTGACAAGTCACGGAGACGATTGGGGTTGTACAGCCACACTGAGTCGCCGGTCTTGAATGCTCCAGCATCTGCGATGATGACAAAGGTCGCTGTCGGTGTTGCACTCTCGGATTTGTTCGTGGATGTTCTTCATTCTCTGTCGGAGTTTGCTGACATAATCTTCTCGGTGTCTTGCCCTGGAGGCGTCCCAATCATCAAGTCACAAGAGAGTCGTAGCTCTCGTCCCATGATAATACTGGCAGGGGTTTGGCCGGATGATCGTGCACTGCCGAACGAAAAAGATGAAGGTACCAGTCCCATTCATTCGCTCTACCGTTCTGTCGGACTGTGGGTGTAGGGCTCTCTAGTCTTTCGAATATTCAACATTTTACACTTTTTCTGGAACAAGTTGGATCCGTTCCTTAGACATGGTCTTCGAACGATCTGCCGAATACAATAATGTCGAGGTAAACCAGGTACGTTTTCTAGGATTGTCTTTTCAACACTGTCTCCATCAATTTCTCTAAGATGGCTGGAGCGTTACAAAGCCCGATATGCATAACAACTGTGAACTGCCACAATCCTGAGCTGTTTTTTTCTATATCTTTTGGGGCCAGTTCTACCTGCCGATATCCGGTCTTTAAATCTACAGACGAGAAAACCGTTGAGCCGGCTAACGTGTCTAGGATATCGTCTATTTTCAGGAGAGGGTAACTGTACCTGTTCGTCACGTTGTTCAATTGACGATAGTCTACCTGCGCAGAAGCGTATCGATCCGTCTTTTTTTCATCAGTACAACTGGAAAGGATCCCCCCCCTCTCTCTCTCTCTCTCTCTCTCTCTCTCTCTCTCTATCTCTCTATCTCTCTCTATCTCTCTCTCTCTCCCTCTCTCCCTCTCTCTCTCCCTCCCTCTCTCCCTCCCTCTCTCCCTCCCTCCCTCCCTCCCTCTCTCCCTCCCTCTCTCCCCCCCTCCCTCCCTCCTAATTTTTTTCTTGAACAGATTATATGAGTTTAAATTTTTGAGGGATAGTGGTAATTCATTGAATAGTTTTGGACCTAGATAAGTGAAACATTTTTGACCTATAGCTTTTTCAGCTCGAGGTACGGCAACGGTATTTGCTCAGGATCTAGTATTGTATTGGTGTCTGATTGACTTGAGATCTGTTTTATCTTTGTATTGTTTTAGAAGTAGTATTTTGGAATATAACTGACACATGTTGAATATTTTCGATTCTCGATATAATTGTTCTGATGGATACGTCCTGGACTTGTTAAACATTTTCTTGATTATGAATTTTTGAATTTTTTGAAGTTTTTCCATCAGGGTTTTGCCAGCTGCTCCCCATGCTATAAGTCCATAAGCAAGGTGTGATTCCACCAATGCATAATACAATATCTTGAGATAGTTTATATTAAGAAGATTGGATAAAATTTTGAATTTATAGGTTATGTATCTCAACTTTTTTATAACATAATTTATTTGCTCCTCCCATTTCAAATGGCTGTCGATATATATTCCTAAATATTTGATATTATTTACTGATTTTATAGTCATTGGTTCGTTTTTATCGTGATTGATGGTAATTTCTTTAAATATTGGTAAGTTATTGTTGTAAGATGTGAAAGGCATGTAAACTGTTTTATCGTAATTGATGGTTAAACATTTATAGTCGAAAAAGTCAGTTATTTTCTTGAAATCGGTCTCTACAGTATTTTTCAGTACTGTCCAGTTACTGTCTTGATAGAAAACAGCTGTGTCATCTGCAAAGCTTATAACTTCTCCCTTCAATTCTTGTTCAAACAGGTCGTTAAGGTATATATTAAATAAAGTTGGGCCTAATATTGTTCCTTGAGGGATACCGTACGTTATAGATTTCCATTCGCTTACTATATTATTGATGCTTACACACTGTTTTCAGTCAAGCAGGTAACTTTTTAGAAGGTTGTAAGCGACTCCTTTGATTCCTATATTTTCTAGTGGTTGTTTTTTATCTATTGAAGCGTTTGTCATCACCGTCAACCTCGAAATAGCATCTGAAGTACAGTTTCCCTCTCGGAAGCCATATTGTCGGTTTGACAAGATTTGATATTTATTCAGAAACGATATAATTCTTTTCTGCATAATTTTTTCGAAAATCTTACTGATAGTGGAGATTATAGAAATCGGACGATAGTGGCTAACTTCCAGTTTATCACCTTTTTTGAAAATTGGTGTTATTACTGAGTGTTTCAATGGTTCTGGAAATTTGCCTTCGTTAATGGACCTATTTACGAGGAAAGTTAATACTGGTGATATTTCTTGTGTTACTTCTTTGATTATTTCTGCCGTTATTTTGTCTAATCCTGATTTTTTTTTATTTTTCAAGTTTTGTATTATCTCTGATATTTCTTCACAATCCGTATTTGCTAAAAATATTGTCTGAATTACCTTTTTTTGCTTAATAAATACTGTTTTATCGCGTTTGATCCGTTCAGCCATTTTCTTTCCAATTGTAGAGTAGTGTTCACAGAAAGCATTTGATATCGATTTTCTGTTCTTGATGATATTTCCATTTTCTGTTTTTATTTCTTCAATACTTTGTTTTCGTTCTTGGCTGTTAGTGATTTCTTTGATACATTTCCAGAGGTTTTTGTTTACATTTTTGTTGTTTTCAATTTTTTCATTATAGTATCGTTTTTTGGTTATCGTTATTAATTTGTTTAAATTATTTCTATATCTCCTGAAGTTCATTTTATTGATTTCAGTATTTTAATTTTTCATTATTCTGTATAACCTATTTTTTTCTTTGACGGATTTCAGGAGTGCTGGGGTGATCCATTCTTTTATTTTTATTTCGTTTATTTTCAATTTTATTTTTTTAGTAGAATTTTCAATGTACCCTTTTAATTTATTTATAAATAGCGTTAAACTTTCATTTATATCTTCATTATTATATATCTCTGTCCATTTTTCTTTCTTTATATTTTCTTTGAATAGTTTTTTATTGAAGATTGTTTTTGATTTATTTGTCGGTAATAGTGTTTTCTTTCGGTCTGGTAAGATTATAGTGTTTGTTACAGAGAAATGATCCGTGATATTCGTTTGAATTATGGATGGAACGAATGAAGCTTCAGAATCTTTTGATTTAATGAATATGTGATCGATGCAGGATTTTTCATTATTCACAACTCGAGTATATTTGTTTATACAGCTCGTGAATCCTTCTCCGTTGAGCATATTTAAATAATCGTGTGTATGGTTACATTCGTTGTTTAGGATATTTATATTTATATCACCTATGATTATGTGGAAGTCGACTTTTTTACTGGTTCTTATGTAGTTAGTTAAATTTTCTATGAAAGTATGTTCACATGTCGGTCCAGGTCTATAGATACCGTTGAGTAATACACTTTCATCATTTATTTTCACAAGGAGTTCAATTATATTCACTTGGTCGAATTTTATTATTTTACAAGTTGCGTTGTATTTTTTTTTCATATATATAATAACACCATCACACTGATTGAATTTACTTTCATTATAGAAAATTTTATAACCGGGCAGGGTATATAATGATGTATCAGTTAATTGTCTTCTTTCAGTGAGGACTATTAAGTCGAAATTTTGACTTATCTGGTATAGTAATAACTTTAGCTCGTCTAAGTTCTTGTTTATACTTCTTATATTCATTTGAAATACTGAAATTCCATGATGCCCATTGTGTTCTTCGATGAGCTTGTTATAGTCTATGGTACCCTCTACAACATCTATTTGCTCATATCTACAATGTCTTAAATAGTCATCCATTTGTATTGATGTAATTTTATTTATTAAAATACTTAAAATAATAAAATGATTATAAAATAATTATATATATATATATATATATAGTGATTGATGAGTTTTTTTGCAAATGATTATCCTCCTCTTTGTTTACTCGGTTTCTTTGTTGGTGTTCTTTTTTGGTGGTCACTGTCTGACCTTATCCTTGGACGTAATGTGTGCGAATGGTTATCGCTAGCTTGTTCTGTTGTTTCTTTAGTAATTCTACTCTTCAGTTCTTCTTTCAGTGTTTGCGAAGGTGGGGTTATGTGTTCTTGTGAGGGGGTGGAAGGTGCGCTACTTGAGGCACTAAACTCTTTCAGATTTTTTGGTGGAGTTTCTGTGCTGTTCGGGATCCTTGCTTCCAGTTGTTCTACGGAGTATGGTTCCCCGTTGATGATAAGAGTGTTTTGTTCAATTTTTGCCTCACAGTGCTTTGCTTTGGCTAGTTTAAGATGTCTGTACAATATTTTTTGAATGTTTCTCTCCTCAGGTGAAAGATGGTTTGATATGCTAATATTTGTTCCCTTTAATTTCGATATATTCTCGAAGGTCTCTTGTTTTTTATCATAGGTCACAAATTCAGCTATAATTGGTCTTTCGTTATTTTTACTTCCTCCTTTCCCCAGGCGATATACGTGATTCAATTGAGTCTCTTCTATTTTTATTTCAAGTTTTTCTCAGTTTTAATACTGTTTTTTTAGGTTTTTCGTCTTTGCTCTCGCCCAGTCCGAAAATAATGATATTGTTTCTTCTTAATGATCGATTGGTTTCGTTCAGCTCTTTTTCTAAGTGGGTGTTTTTTTCTTCCAGGAGTTCTACCTTTTTAACGAGTACTTCGATTTGGTTTTGCTGGTTTCTTATTGTGCCCTTTATTTCCTCAATGCTGCTTTTTATATCTTTGTTTTGTTCCGAAACTGATTGGAGTAAAGATATCTCTATTTGATGGTTCTCCCATTTTATCGAAGAGTCATATATTTAAGGAAAATATCCACAATCTGGCAACGGTGTTTGGGATAGTTGATAGATTTGTTTCTTCTTGGTGATATATTTAGAAGAGTTAGGTTATATTGATGTTTCGAAAGTCTGAATTTATATTTAGTTTCCACTCACCCACATGTATCGGTGAATAAGGAGTAAGTAGTTGGTAACTAGACACTTATTTTGAAATTGTTCTGAACTTAATTACACTTTTCGAATGGATAATTGGTTGCTCAGTAATAACATTGTTGCCATGTTTTGAATCAACATCTCTCCTCCATACTGTTAAAGAAATAACCTCGAAGGAGTTGATTTCCCATCAATAGACACCACTTTCGTCACGTTCGCTACGTCAGAACATTATATTATATGTTTCTTGACATGATTTTTTGGGTTTATGACCTTCCACAATCTGAAAATGACGTTACTGACAAAAATTAATTTCTTTCAAGACAGCAGTCTTGTAAATGCAGTAACTTATCGGGCAAATTAATTAATTTGCCGTTCTACACTTGTACAGATTTCTTTGGATTAAAATTTTTTCATTTTCAGATTGTGGAAGGTCATAAACCCAAAAAATCATGTCAAGAATCGGATTTCCTCCACAAAATCAAACTTTCAATCAATATTATTATATGTCTATACCTAACTTCTTCCGCTTGGTCAGAAAACAGTGGAGAACACAAAAAAGACTTCCACGCTAGCCGGACGATACCCTTAAAATTCACCCTTTCAAGGACCCCGCTAGCTGTCACGCCTGAGCTGAGCTCACACACCGCCAACGTGAGTCCCTAAAACAAAACATCAAAAAGTTAATCATCCTTTTTTTTGCAGGGAAGGGTTGAAACCTCCAAAATAATTCCTCAATTGGAGTATCTATTGCGGGATATGAATTTAAATCGTTTCGAGTCGTTTTCGTAGATAACAGAGTTTAAAGACTCTCCATGATTTATTTAAATTGAATAGTAAAAAGTTGATAAAAAGGATTAATTTTTGTACAGTGTAAGCAGTATAAAATGTACTTCAAGTGAGTGAATAATTCACCAGTTGATGTGATAGTTATTGCATTAATCATTATTAAATGCATTTAAAGCATAAAAGATCTCTACAAAAAAAACAACCTATTGCAACAAAAAAGTTAAACGGAATTTCCTTATCACCAAACAAAAAGTGTCTGAGACTCAGACCACTATTAAAATATATAGCCCAGGAGCTTGGATCACAAACTATTGTGGATAAACATGGAATGTGTCACTTGCAAAACCAAAACTAATGAACCCATACTATCATGTGACAGTTGTGAACGAGCAACACACAGGGAATGCACGGGTTTGAATGCTAGTGAACTAAAAGTAATGGACCTCAAAGGGAAAAGAATTCTTAGATTCTATTGCGAAGACTGTCAAAGTGGAATGAAACTTATTCCCAAACTTCTTTCGAAAATTGATTTCATGGAAAGGGAAATCGATGAACTTAAAAGAGTAGTGCAGAATTTGCCATCTCCAACAAGTAATGATAATGAAGATGTTATAGCAGAAATATTGGATAGACAAAATCGGGCCTCCAATATCATTATATATAATGTTAATGAATCGAATGGGAGATCTCAACATGAACGTAACTCGGAAGACATATCAAATGTAAATAAGATCTTGGAAGGATTGCCTGTAAATCAAGATGATATGGTAGTGTTCAGACTAGGAAAATTCTTACCAAATAAAGTAAGACCCATAAAAATTGTTCTAAAAACAGTGGAGAATGCTAAATATGTCTTAAGAAACAAAAACCTTATTAATGGCAGAATTCCAAGTGTTCAAATTTATGGGGACCAAACCAGAGCCCAACGGGACTGTTATCAAAAGGTTAAGGCACAACTTCAAGAAATTACAAAAAGGGGAGATAATGATAAGACAATTAGATATATTAATAACAGACCAACCATAGTAAGTAAAGTAAATGAGAGAAAAAACTAGATTGCTATCCTAATATACCAATGAACACAGACATTATTTATCTAAATGCACAAAGTGTCTTGAAAAATCGGGATGAAATTCAAGAAAGCTTAACGTGCTTTAATCCCAAGATTATTCTTTTGAGCGAAACAAGAACAACAAGTGACATTGAAGATGCTGAAATACGAATTGATAATTACAAATGCATCCGTTGTGACTCCTCAAGCAGACACACAGGTGGTGTCTTACTTTACCTAAAAAATAATGTAAGTTTTTCTTTTTTCAAAACTTTTGTTCTGGATGGAAACTACTGGTGCCGTATCTTAAGAATAAACTTAATATCTTCAGTATGGTTGATCGGTTGCCTTTACCACTCACCATCCAGCTCAGATGCTAAGTTCATTGAAGACTTTGAAGGAATTTGTGATACTTTATCCGCTTCAAATCATAGTTTTATATTGGCTGGTGACTTCAATATCTATCTTCTATCAGACAGTTTCTACAGCAATAAAATAATTTCTCTATTAACAACATATGGAATATCTCAACTCGTATCGGAACCAACTCGTGTTACGAATTCTAGTGCAACACTAGTGGACTACATTCTGTCTAACCAAATCAATATTACAACAAGTGTGCATGATTCTCCTAAAATTACAGATCATTCTGTCCTTTCAATTAATATATGTAATAATGGTAGTAATAGTAATGTTATCAACAAAAAGTATAGAAATCTATGATGATGTTTAATTGGAATTTTAACTCTATTGACATGAATGTATTGTATAATGAATTCGTAAAAAATGTAGAGAATGTGGTAAATGATGTTGCACCCATTGTAACTAGTAGTTATAAGTCTAAAGTACCATGGTTCGACAATGAGATATATGATAAAATTAAACAACGTGACAAAGCTTATAAACTGTTCAAAGCATGTAATGATGGTCTAAGGGATAATAAATGGGCAATTTTCAAAAAACTCAGAAATGATGTGGTTAATCTATTGAAATTAAAAAAACAACAATACTATTTTGACAAAATCGATAGATTCAGAAATAATGCCAAGGAAATGTGGAGAACGTTGAAAAATATAGTCAACACAAAGATAAAAGACTGCCACAGTCACATTCAGTTCGAAGATGGTAATAATAAAATAGTATTAAAGGATAATGCAATTATAGCTGAAAAGTTTAACAGTTATTTTATTGAAAGTATAAGTGATATCATTAATAGTTTAGACTCCTCAAAAATATGGAGTAATTCAAATTTCAATATTTATCCTATAATGAATAAATTCAAAGTAGTGTCAATGTGTGAACTACAACAAATAGTCAACAGTCTAGATTCAAAAATCTCAATATATGAGTCACTCAACCCTAAAATTTTGAAAGAAATTTTTGAAACAATAGGTCATGTTATACTGAACATAGTCAACACTTCCCTGTATACTGGAAAAATACCGGATACACTCAAAACCAGCACCATTGTTCCAATCCAGAAAATTACAAACACTGTCAAGGCTTCAGAATTTAGACCAATCAATACACTTCCTCCAATAGAAAAAATTCTAGAACTAGTTGTTTACGATCAGTTGCTGGAACATATTGACAATAATAATATTTTAATGAATAACCAGTCGGGCTTCAGGAGTAAACATTCTTGCGAATCTTCTCTTCAGCTCACCTTATGTAAATTTAAGAAAGATATAGATGATAATAAATATGTTATAACAATTGTCTTGGACCTAAAAAGGGCATTTGAGACAATTGATCGCAAAATACTATTAACTAAATTATTGAGATATGGTATAACTGGTAGTGTTTATGACTGGATGGATAATTATCTCAGTAACCGTAAACAAATAGTACGCTTCAATGGATCTGTGTCATCTGAAATTATGAGTGATGTGGGAGATCCGCAAGGAAGTGGCCTTGGCCCATTGCTCTTTATATTGTACTTAAATGACATTGAGTTATTTGTCGATTGTGAACTCATTAATCTTTTTGCCGACGATACTCTGTTAGCTTGTAGTGACTGTAGTTTGGATGGAGCAATACAAAAAATGAATGCAGTTTTGAGAGATGTCCACGAATATTTAACATCAAACAAACTTAAATTCAATGTTTCCAAAACTAAAGGCATGGTTTTGACAACTAAATATAAATATAATAATATCAATATGAATAATATCAACTTACATCTTAATCAGGGCCGATCCTAGCAGGTGTGCAGCGCGTGCCCCGCACGAAGGCGCGACCAACAAGGGGCGGCCGCAGGCCGCATATAGTTCACGACAGGCACACAGCACGCAGTTCAATGGTCAAAACAAACTTTATTTTAGCCGGTTTTTTTTGAGGTTTTCATTTTTACCCAGAACTTGGAGAGCGCTACGAGTCATTATTTATTTTATATTATTTGCTCTAACATTTTTAACAGGAATAGAGATGAATAACCCATAATGTACTGTTTTCGATAAATTTCAAATTTTTCGAAAAATTTTATTTGCATTTTTTATAATCGTATTTTACCTTAGTGCCATTTTTATTAACTTTTACTATTATACAGGTATATAATAATACTAATAATAAAATGTCTTTATTTTAATTGTCGTGTGCGAAGTCCAGTTAAACTGCTCTACTTAAGTACTACTTAACCAGAGTACCAGTTACATATAAAAAAATGCCACATATACAATTGAACAAGCAGTTGTATGCCTGTGTATTACAATAAGAAGATTCCTATTTCTGGTATTTACATCATGAACAAACGAACGATATGTCATTTTTTTGTAATATCCAAAGAAGTTCCGGTAGTTCCTTTTTCTAAAAAGGTGAAAATTGCTTCGGTCCTGCATTTTAAGTAATCCTTTTGTTCCGCTATAAATGGAGTTCCGTGGTCTTGCATTCTCAAAAAAACAAATGAAATGAATATATATGAGTTTTGAATTTTAGTCGATGTTCAAATATCGAGGCACGGTCCATAAATCAAATCGTCATAGTTTCAGTGACTCAAAATTAAAGTTTCATGTAACTGTTTCATCAAATCTTTGTTTAGAATTATCCTGTTACGGTAAAGAATTCTCAATAAATATTTGTTTAATATGTGTTTTAAACCGTAAATCATCGTCAACAGGTAGTCCTAATTTTTTTATTGTTCTACAGGGCTCACTATGCACACCACTCATTACCACTTCATCTGTGGCATGAACTCTATCAAATATATAATTTGTGATTTTTATTGTAATGACTATATCAGCATTATCTCTATTGAAACGTTTATACACTTGAGTGTAGTCAGAAAATTGATGTATATAACATTCCCCAGAGAATTCTTTCAGATCCATAGTGTACAGTAAAAACAGGAGTGGGCGTAGTATTGAGCCCTGGGGAACTCCTCGAGGTAATGGCATTGCACTAGAACTGGTTTCTTATAGGACAACATAGTGACATCGGTTGGAGTGATAGCTTTGAATTAAACATAAGATGAGTTTGAAACGTCAACGTAAGTATTAGTCAAAATACAAAAAAAAATTTAGAGGGGCGGCACATTAGGTCTTTGCACGCGGGCGGCCGACACCCCAGGATCGGCCCTGATCTTAATAATGAAAAAATAGAAATAGTTTCATCAGTAAAGTACCTGGGCTTTCAGTTTGATAACTGCATGACTTTTGAAACTCATTTCGAACACATGCACAACAAAATTTCAAAAAAGTTATTCTTTTTTTCTAGAATTGCACAAACGCTCTCAACTGAAGCGAAAATAACGGTTTATAACACAATAATTCAACCACACTTTGATTACTGCTCATCACTATTATTTTCTCTTGACCTTAATAAAATGAATCAACTTCAAAAACTACAAAACCATGGGATGAGAATTATTTTAAAAACAAATAGACATACACCTATTGTTACTATGCTTAATACGTTGAAATGGTTTTCTGTCTTACAAAGAATCTACTACCTCTCTATTATTTTTGTTTACAAGATACTGAACAACTTGGCACCAACTTATTTCCAAAATTACTTGATTCTACATAAAGATGTACATACCCACCTCACGAGAAACCGGGATAACTTATATATCCCTAGAACAAATCGTAAAAGCACAATGAAATCTTTGTTCTTCAAAGGATTCCATGAATTTAACCAGTTGCCTTCAGTGGTGAAAAATAGTTCTTCCCTTTATAGTTTCAAAAAAAATCTCAAGAATTTCATAATTAATCAGTGAATTTTTATTAATATGTCGTTTATTAGTGATCTATTTCTAGCTTGTTTTAAAGATATGTAATCTTAGGTGAATTTATTTGATGCAAGCATTCACAATTTTTGTATTTTTAACTTGCCAATTTACTACCTCTTTCATGTAAGATTATGTATATATGGTAGAGGTGTGCGCGCCCGTGCACCTGTTTATCTGTTTGTGAATGTACTCACTTTAATTGTTTTGTAAATGTCAGTAATGTATATTGTCTTATTTCAAATTGTACTAAACTTATAGTTATGTTTTATTTTTATTTAATATTTACACTTTAATTGTGTCCTAGTGAATTTGTATATTAGGATTCCTATTTCAACTAAAGATCTATCTATCTATTTAAATTAGAGAAAGAAAACAACTAGGTACCAAATTTTTAAATAAGGGACTGCAAAGTTGAAGAGATCTTCAGAAGAAATTGTTGTGATTCGATCAGAAAGGCTTGACTGTAATTACTCAGGCATGCAAAAAGTACTTGAGATGTCGAGCAGATACTTTGAATTAGTAGGCAACCAGCTTCTCTAGTCTTTTGAATGTTGTAGAGTTAACTAATAAGACATAAGATATAGATAAGTTCATTTTCACATTATGAACAGAAAATTAGAATTGTCTATATTTTTCAAAAGGGTAAGCAAAGTGTGATGTGTTAGCTAATCCACATACGTATTGTTATATATATATATATATACGTATTCGTTGCATTTCATAGCACCCAGCATGCCCATGGCCAATCTGACACCCACACTTTTATACGTATGAAATAAAATCAACGTATATTGCTAAAGTGGCACCCGTGTAAGTCGTGTCCAAATTGCACCAAAATGTATGAACTTGTGATACCACTGGTCAAAGTTACACCCTACACCGTTTTATACATATAAAACAAAATGGTCAACAGGTTTGCGTAGTAGCACCTTCGCTAATCTTGGTACAACTAGCACCAAAATATATGAACTTGTGATAATACAGGTCGAACTGACACCAAATGTATGAACTTATGATAATACAGCTCAAATTGACACCAAATATATGAACTTGGTCACATCACAGGTTAGTGCACCTTGTGGATCTGATTCAACGAGTGCAATGAACATTACTAGATATTTTAAGAAAATCAGCAAAAATGTATTTTGAAGAAAAAAACTGCAAAGGCTTCGTCACTACTCTTCTCACTGTACCTCCTTCTCGCACACACCTCCCATCCCATGCTGAAAAAGTTGAAAAAGTTCTGAGTATACTTACTCGCACCTCCACAAAATCGCTCCAAATTCGAAAAATTTGAAAATTACCAAAAATAATCATGGATGTTGAAATTGACAGCAACGGAATTTTAAGGATTTCAAGATTGAATGACAGGTAAATTTTTATATGACTTAATTGTTATTGATTTAATGAAATTTTTCTCTTTTAGGATTTTGCAGTAACAGAAGATGCCGAATTTTCATCCCGAGGTCCTCCATCAGCATTCTACAAGAAATTATTAATTTATTTGTCAAAAAATATTGTCAATATACCGGGTGTCCACGGAAGGTGGCTTACCCCTATAACTTTTTTGTTTTCGAAGATAATGAAATTAAATTTGGTGGATCTACTGAAGACATAAAATTGCTTCATACAAATTCCGGTTTCACCGGAAGTGACATAAACTTTCGATTTCTAAATGGGACACCTGGTATATTTTCAGTTTTTTTATCTCCATATGACATTTTGAATGCTGAAAATATATCAGGTGTGCCATTTAAAAATCTAAAGTTTATGTCACTTTCGGTTAAACCAGAATTTGCATGAAGTTGAATCACTTGTCAAAAAAGCAGTTTTATGTCTCAAACAGATTTTCCAAATTTCATTCCATTTTCTCCAAAAACAAATAAGTTATTGCGCCGAGCCATCTTCCGTGGACACCCGGTAGACTTTAAAATTAATAAAGCAAGTTTGATTTAATATGAATTTTGATTTCGAAGGAACACCACAGCATTTCATGAAGGGTTCGAAAATAAAAATGGTACAATTCAACTGGGAGAATTTCATGAAAGAAAGACATTTTGGAACGTCTATTGAATAAGTCATTAAAAATTAACTAAAAGAAAAATATTTTTTCCTAAAACAAATAAAAATTAACATATTATCTATTTTATCATAGTTTAAATAATTTAAATATTTTTTTGCTATTTCACCTAATAAAAATCATTTCCTCCTGCAAAGAAGTGTTCGTAAAAAACTATTTAAAAACTATTTATGATAGAATAGTACTGATAATCAAATTAAAAAGATTATTCTTCTCTAAAAATGACAAACGTGAGGAGTCAGGTATCCTAATTAGTTCTGCTCTCATTGAAGATGAAAGTTTTTACTCTAACCCAACCCACTTCGTTAAAATCACTCCGATATGCATTGATGAAATCTTCGCACTCCCCTTTACGAAGTGCTTTCTTTGATTTAATCTGTTTGTTGAAGTATTTCTTCATTAAGGTTTTTTGAATGTTCGTCCACCGTTTTCTTGAACCTATAAGATGAGAATGTTAAAAATGAAAAAATGATCAAAATGATTTGAGTGGACCTGTTTTTGACTGCTCGTGTCTGAACATGGGTTCAGTGTGATCAGATGTTTGTCCTATGTTTGCTTCTTTCGTAATTTTATTCTTGTTCTCTTCTCCTTTCGATCCTTTCTTGCCACTGAAGAGAGCTTTTTCAAAATCGTCTATATCTTGTTCTTCATTTTCTTCTCTTGAACTGATTACAAACTGATGTTCATCCAAGTTTTCGGCTACTCTTTCGTTACCTACAACTTTTTCAAATGCTTAATAGTTCTATATCCAGATCTGTTAATTATACAAACCCAAAGTGCTGTTTGTGTTAGAAATTTCCATATTTTCATCTTTTTCCATAACTGACTCTATATCATTCATGTCAACATCAATTTCTTCCAGCGTTTTGTTTTTGAATGCGGCCGCATTCCCTTTTTCCATTATTTGAAAGATTTTAGATACCTTTGCAATTTGGTAAACATCTTGTGGTAATCTGGCATAAAATATAATAAATTGCTTTTTGAGTTATTATAAACTGAATCAACTAGCAGGAATCTCCGAAATATTTTCGATAATAGAGTTAATAGCTTCAGATTTGAGGCGTTCGATAAGTTTGGGAGATTGGGTCGAAATTTAAAATCAGGAAAATCTGTAGAAATTGCCGCTTTTGAGTACGCATTGAATAGTTAAATAATTATTTACATCTTGCTTATCATTATTGAGGCACTGAACCTGAGCATTTTTAAAGATATTTTCTTCAAAGTATCGAATGAAAAATTTTACAAGCACATACTTAGGCATTCAAAGTTTCGTACTCCATCAAACATTATCGAACGCTTTTAACACGCAGCTAATATCATTAACGGTTCTTGAAGCAATCAATGTTTATTATTTTGGATGGAACACATGAAGAGTTTTGTTTTTAACCACAGCAATAATTTTAACTAAGTAGACTTTCGGTGTTTTTTGGGTTTGTAAGTCGTGGTCTTGAGGAAATTCTTCCTGACCTTTGGATGGGTAGATATTTTCAAAGGCGGTGCGGTAACGGAAGAAGCGTTCGTTTGAGCCTAACTAGTTCGATGTCTGTGTTGATTTATTATTTTATTGTGCTCATTCTAATAGAGGGCGAAACTTCATTAAGCCTTGATTACACTTTAAGACTTAATGAAGTCCCGCTCCTATTAGAATGAGCACAATGAAAGAAGAAATCAGCACAGACACCAAAATAGTTAGGCTCTAATGAACGCATCCGTTACCGCACCGTCTATGAAAATGTCTACCCATACAGAGGTAGACGAAACGTCAGGAAGAATTACCTCAAGACCACGACTTTCAAACACGAAAGCCACCGAAAGTTCAGAGATTACCGGTCGTGAAAGTTTACTTTCTCATATTTAACTAGACTGTTCGAAATATTGTTTAAAACACTTACTTGTAAAAGCTTTCATGCGTTTTGGTTGTATGACCCATAAATTTTGCCAGTTGGTCTATTTCATTCGTTTGTAAATTGAGTAGCTGTGTAACAGTCGCAATATGTTTCCTCAACTTGCATGATGTTAGTAATTGGGGATATTTAGCATTAGATAAATTTGCATATTTCCGAATAACAGAACAACCATCAATCCAAAATTTTGAGTCAGGATATGTAAAAAAATAGGTGTTTTCGATTGGAAACCAGGGTTCTTGTCTAAGTGTAAATAAAAGTTTAAAATATTTGAACATCTTATTTGGAATTAAAATTGTAACAGCTCTGCTGCCTTTTCCTATTGACACTATTTTTTTATAATTTTTAGTTAGAATTCTCTCATTTTCGGTTAATGAACTAGCTATTTCTGTATGTAAAATAGTATTTTCTCTCTCGAATTGTTCTTTCAATGATTGCCACTCCAAGTATTGAACATCTCCGACTCTTTTTCTGTTGTGCAAAATAGTAGCCACAAGTATCGTTTCTACGAGAATTCTATATGACACTTTATCCCTTCTATTATGCGAAAGTATGTTATAGGCTTCCTCAGCTTTTTCTTCAATCAATCTCGCAAATTTAACTATATCCTCGGTTATTGGCAGCAACTTGGGCTTTACTGACGACTTCTCATTCAAATCCTTCAGTGCCAAACTTCCAATTTCAGTAGCCCACTGAGTATCCACTAAGTTCTTGAATCTTCCGAGTTCTGTCAAAGTTTTATCAACTTCTTGGTAAAAATGGGGAATTTTTCTTCTTAGAATTAATTTACTTGCCAAATCACATAAGTTGGTCAAATTGGTTCTGAAATGTAGTGCCAAGGATGCTGCTCCAAAATTTCTCTTGGAAATATCATACCTTGAAAGTGACTTAACAGCCTCAATAGTATCATCGAAATTTTCAGGTTTCAAAACGGACATAAGATTATCAAAGGGTTTAAATTTTCTCATTTCTATAAGAAATTTAGCACATTCACGAATTTTATTAGAAATATGATAAAAACGCCTTTTCATTTTAATTTTTTTGAGTAAATCTTCTCCGTAATAAATGATTAAAATATCGTTACTTGCAGTTCGGGTAATTTCATCGGGCTGCATTCTCTCAAAAACTTCTTTCTTCACTTGAAGTTTACTCAATATTTCCCCATATTTTTTTTGACACGCAAGATATATATAGGATTCAGTTAAAGGATGAGTTACGTCTCCAGACCCAGATGGTTTTGCGAAACACTTTTTGACATGTCGGCTCAAGTATAGCCGCTTAAAAAACCCTTTACAGTATTTGCATATCGCAAAATTTCGTTCATTCACTTCTTCGCCGGGTTTATATTTTTTAGGCATGATTTTTCCCCTCAACCCGTCATCCAAATATCCTTGGTTACGAATTAGTAAGAGCATTTGTTTTTTCTCCTTAGAGTTTGGCATTTTATTCAATATCTCTTTCACCTCACGCTCTTCTCTATGTTTTCTCTCCAAATGCCTTGAAAAATGCCTTGAATTCACCTCTTGGTCACAAAATTTGCAGCGAGTCTTCTTATATTTATTTTTAATAAGCAACGGCGAGTCGTATACTGTTTTCTAAAAACAATTTATAATTTTAATAAATTTGAAATTTTTCATGAAATAATAGTATCTAACTGTAATAATTTGAATTCAATTTGAATGGTTTTTGAAAACTGCTTCGATCCTTCTATCACTTTCAAAAGCCAAATAAAGGGACGTGTGCGATTTTTTATGCTCCCTATTTTCAGTCCAAAGATCTAGCGACTTTTTTACAAAAAACTTCCTTATGTGCAATCTGAATGATAATTAGCCATACTTTTGCAGTCCCAAATTTGAGTAATATTCAAAATTGAAAGCCACATAGGCGACTAAAATACGACTATGAATAATTTATGACGGCCTCTCACAGATCTTATTGAATATTACTTTTCATTGATAAGTATGATGGTAGCAATAATGAAATGTGCCAAAAAATACAGGCATGTCTACCTAAAGAAGCACCTCATGTATTTTCTGATAAAAAATTTCAATTTCTTTGGAGGTCATCAACAAAATCCAATTTTTTTCAGATCATTCCATGGCATTCTTGACTCGCCTAATGGCTTTCAATTTAGAATTTTACTCAACTTTGAGACCTTGAGAAATTAAACATTGCCTTCGGATTTTTCAAATGATTTTTTGTGAGCCTGATTTAGGCTATGGTGTTGGATTGGAAAAAAAACACCGGACTGAAAATTGGGGGTATAGAATGAACCACAGAGATATTTCTTGTCTGAACAGAGTTGGGAATCTGTTAAATTATACACGATATGTCATTGCCAAGCAGAATAGTAACTGAAAAAAAATACTTTTTTCAGCAGATATACAGTAAGGGTTTAAAAAATTTACAATTGATATTGTAAAAAGAGAACAGAAAATAATCGAACAGCTCCATACGACTTCCAAATCACCCCTGCCCAACGTCCGGCAAACTTTTTCTACAAAAAAACGCTCTGTAATGCGTTCTGTAACAAAAACTAAAATTAATCGAACCGAGGTGACTATCTGCATACGCGTTTCACTGTTCTGTCGATCATCAATGCACTGACGATAGTCACCTGTTCGATTAACATTAGTTAGTGTTACCGAACGCACTGCAGAATGTTTTCTTGTAGACAAACTTTGCCGGACGTTGGGCAGGGGTGATCCTGCAGTCGTATGGGACTATTGGATTATTTTCTGTTCGGCGTTTGCAGACACATATCCTATTGTATAGGAATTATGCGGAAGGCTGGATTATTATAATAATCCATTACTTGTCTTGAAATGGGTTGAAAGATTTTTACTTCTCTCACTTTTTCACAACGTTTCAATTGCTTGTATCCGCAATTGAAACGCTGTGAAAAAGTGAAAGAGTTGAAAATCTTTCAACCCATTTTGAGACGATGGATGTCCAAAAAATAACTAATCAATAAATAATCTGTCAATGTGTCATACCTTTTCAGTAATTTGTCTCCTATTGTCAATATCCAGTTTGTTTTCGAAAGAGGTCGATATCCTTCTGAGCGTATTATCATCAATCATTGAATGTCCGTTCTGAAATATTTTTGATAATTATTTTTGTTTATAACTGTGTTCATACGTGGATTTACTCTAAAACTGTTGTCGAATTCATATGGTTCTGCTTGAAATCCTACGTTTTCGCAACTGACTTGATCATAATCTGAGATTATATCTGACGCCAACTGAAAGACATTATAATCAAATATTGAAACTTCAACTTTATAATATGTAGGATGGTCTAGCGAAAACAAAACACGGAAAATATTTATATTAACCATCATTTCAGAAGAGCTTGGATCCGTCTTCATTCGAATGGGTCAACTTTTAAGCATACGATTTCACGATGTCAATCTAAGTCTCTAACTCCCAATTTTGAAGGTTCTGCATCACCTATGTTATTTTGAAATCTTGTCAAAATATTGGAGTAAGCCGTGAACAATTGTTTAAAAAAAATCATTTATTCGAGGAACAATATTGTCAGCTTGAAATTAAAAGTCTTGTTGATACTTTGATAAACTTTCATTGAAGGAGTGACCGTTGATATTGATGTTGTATCACTCTGCCTTTATTCCCAATCGAAATGTTATGGGTTTCATGGGCAAAATGGTGTCCCCCTCCAAATAAAGAAGTATGGATCAGCTTAAAACAAATAATGGTATATATGTATATAGAAATTTGGCTATATTTCGTTTCCGCCTACTCACCCTCTGTATAGGTTTACTAACCGTATAAGATTTAGGTACAATTGTTTGCGAAATTATATTAACTTTAGGTGATTTGCTTCTAGTTATTGAATTTGCTGAATCAGTTTCAAAGTCTCCTTCAGAATTTTTGGGTGACGGGCATACCTAGCGGAACAAATAATTATTATACCAGGTGACAACGATATTACTAGCACCCCTATTTTTCTCTTTTTTTCAGATATTTGAATAAAACTCGGCACAGTCAATAAAGTCGCCAAATGCCGAATTTTGACTTAATGGGTAATTTTTTCGGACTTCCGGTTTGACCGTGACATCAATTCTTGATTTTTGAATACAACACCCTGTATATTCATGCATTTTCAGATTCCTAAAAAAATTCTGAGTAGACTGAATCTATTTTGGTAGATTTTTATAGCGATTTGATTTTTTCAGAGCTAAGATTTAGTTTCATCATAAATGACATTAAAAATAATAGAAGTATACAAATTTGACCATTAACCAACAAATTCAATGAACGGGTGCATTTTAATCTTTAGAAAATACCTAATTACAAAATTGTTGATTTTTTTTAATGGCACCACCCCTCAGTTGAATAGAACTTTTCGAAACCAATCCAACGGTATTTTCAAACCTAAAATCCATTGAGTATCAAACTCAAAAAAAAACATGAATGGACAAACGCTTATTTCACTCGTATTGACACAACATGATTGTAGATGAAGAATAGTTTTTCCACAGCTCACTTCATGAGTTATTTGTACAATTTCACTAACTTAATCGAAAACGAATAATACGTTTTCTGAGTTTAATACTCAACGGATTTTAGATTTGAAAATACCGTGGTATTGGTTTCTAAAAGTTGAATTCAATTGAGGGGTTGCTGCGGGGTGGAGCCGTGTAAAAAAAGACATTTTTGCAATAAAATATTTTCTAAAGATTTAAATGCACCCTGTATTGAATTGGTTGGTAAATAATCAAATTTGTATATTTCTATTATTTTTTATGTCATTTATGCTGATTCTACTATAATTGCGGCACGCTAGATTGAAACCAATACTCATCTCTAAAGAAATCGAGTCTCTATAAAAATCCACAAAATAGTTTAATTCTATTCAAAAACTCTCAGGAATCTGAAAATGCAGAAATATACAGGGTGTTTCGTTTAAAAATCAAAAATTGATGTCACTTCCGGCCAAGCCGAAAGTCCGAAAAAATCGCATAAGACGTCAAAATGTGGCATTTTACGTCTTTATTAACTGTGTCGAGTTTTATTGTAATATTTGTAAACACAAAGGGCAAAATAAGGGTGGTAGTGATATCGTTGTCACCCTGTATATCATATTACCGAAATAAATAAATAAATTGTTCTACCCTAATGGCCCTTTTTTTACTTACACCTTCACTACTTTGATTAGATGATGATGGAATATATTCATCATCGCTACCATCTGTAGCGTAAGGTTCTGACTCTTCTGATGAATGTTCATTGTCATCTGGAAATTTACATAACCATTGAATTAGTAAGATGATTATTCACGTAATATAGCGTAAAGGCCCAAGAAATTGCGCCACTTAAACTAAAAGTAATAGTATAGAATGAAAATATACCGAGTGTTATTCAATAATTACTCAATTTTCAAAATGAAGTATAACCAGACAGTCAGTTTCTTCAAGTGAAAACATTTTCAAATTCGATTCATTGGTTCCAGAGATTACTCTGAAGAATACATTTTCTATCAGAATAATCAAAATATATAGGAGCATGGATATTTTCGACTAAACTGAAAATGACAGAAAACGATCAAATTTGTCATAAATGCATATCAATCTCATTTCACACCAATTTTGTTTAATTCAAAATACCAAAAAAATTATAGTAAGTGACTATTGAATAACACCCAGTATGAAGGGCGGGCTATTGAGAGGTTTTCAACACTGTATCCTACCCTCGAATTTATTCAATTATTATTGAAACTCAAACTGACGAATCCTGTTTACTTGGATATCCCTTAACGTTACTAATATAGCAAATAATCATTTTAAATTGTATGTGATTGTCAATGCAAATTTTACTTCTAATAAATTTTACTTACCTCTTGTTAAACACTTGTCCACAAGCTTCCTGGTTCTCAAGGAAATAGGAATATTTATTTTCTTCATAATGTTTCGAAAAGACACTGTAGATTCCTAATGAAATTATTAAAATGTGGTGTCCGAACACCATATAACACAACAAACCACGCGTGACAGGTGCTAGCAGGTCAGCAAGTGAGACTCAAATGCGTTGTTATATAATGCACAATGCCTGTTATTTAAAAATGAATCAGCTTCCGACAAAGAAATCGGTGTTGCCAAATTTATGGTGCCAACATGTAAACATTTTCGGAGGGTGCCACTTTTACACTATGTGCATATTAACATACACTTGTATGAAGAGCTGCGCCTCCTATCGGAATATTGTCGAACTATTCAATATGTTCGTTCAGAATTATTGTGTATCCGACACCCACCCTATATTTTGTCAGACGTTCCTAATGCTCCTTTATGACCATAATAACAAGTTCTGCATGGTAAACGTATCGGCACCCGAAGTCGGGTGCCTCAACGTAAAATTGGGTGCCTTAGAGACAATTTTCACCCATTATTGGTGCCACATAGACAAATATTAAGTATATATATATATATATATATATATATATATATATATATATATATTAAATATTTCAAAGCTTAGTTCAGGACTGAATTTTGAAATTAGCTAGGGTAAGAGATAACGTGCATTGTCTAGACAATATGAGTCCAAATCAAGATATTAGGAAGATATTATAGGAAAGATAACAAACTAGGAATTTAATTGAGGTCCACCAAGTGAAAAATACCTCTATTAGATATAGTAAAAATAATGCAGTCAATTAATAGTTAGGTATATCCTATACAGAAATGAACCTATTGGGTAAGAAAATTTTAAGTAATTTTCCACATCAAAAGTTATCAAAAGGTAATTTCTGAGCACTAGGCAGGCACTGAACGGTAGAGACAAAGTAAGTTCATGAACATATTCATTAAACTAAGATAATAATCAATAAATTTATTATTCCACTCACAAAGTATTGTTACAGACCTGAAATTTGATAAAGACGTCTCGAATTGTTCGAGATCGTTCGATGAATTAGATGGAAAAATCTAGAAGCACTAACTTTTGTTCTGGATCAATCGTCGAACATTCTATTTGTTTGTGTTCTATTGATTTCTTAAGTTTTCTAGAACTATATTTGTATATAAAAGCAATGCATTTGTGAGATGAAGTAAGTTAGTTTTAGTTAGGAAACGTTACTTTGAGTTACCTTGGAAACTAGTATTTTGACAGTGACTTGAATTACATTACAGTGTTGTCAAGTGAAGTTTGATTAATAAAGGCGAGTTCATACCAGTGTACACTTATTTTTGAACCCGAAGACGCAACAATTGGTGACAGCGGCGGAATAAGTGTTACTGAAGAAAGAAAAGTAAGGCAGTTTTCCAGTATTTGATGGTGAATACTCGAGCAAATAATTACGACGAGATGGCGACATCAGCAGATATCCTTGAGTTTTTAAAGGAACAAGAAGCCAAACGAAAACAAGAACAAGAAGAGCTTCTACAACAATTCGAACTGACAAGGAAACAAGAACAAGAGGAACAAGAAGCCAAGCGAAAACAAGAACAAGAGGGACAAGAAGCCAAGCGAAAAAAAGAACAAGAGGAACAGGAAGCGCGGTTAGTCCAGCAGTTACAACAACAACATGTTGATATTCTGCAACGTATTAGTCACAGTCAAAAGTGCTTCCAGAATTAAATCACCAAAGTAGTACAAGAGGTCAGAGGAGAAGTTCAAGAGGTCAAAGGTGAAGTTCAAGAAGTCAGAGGCGGAGTCCAGGGAGTCAACAAAAGGGTCCAAGACGTCGAAAATGAACTGTCCAAAATAGATAAACGGGTGGCACGAGAGGTAAACAAGAAATTCAACGAAGAAGTTGATAGGATCAAGGAGAGGCTGGAAACGTTACACCTTCCACACAAGCCTGCACCCTCTGAGGAAATCTCCGCCACCAGCGAAAGGCCATCCTCACTGACAACTCCGATAAGGCCTACACAAGTGAAAATTTTGAAGCCTCCAACATTCGATGGGCAATCCTCGTGGTCCATGTATAGACGTCAATTTGAAGCGGCAGCAAACGCAAACGGCTGGTCCGAGGAGGAAATGGCCACTTCTCTAGTCTTGTGTCTACGAGGACAAGCATTGGACATCCTTCAGAACATCCCCGAGAGTAATCAGAAGGAATATTCTAGAATCGTTGAAGCTTTGGAAATCAGATATGGGCAGCAATATCTCAAACGAGTGTTTCAGAGCCAATTAAAGAATCGATATCAAAAATTCAACGAAACCCTACAGGAGTATGGAGCCGACGTAGAGCGACTCAATAATTTGTCATACCCACAAGCACCGAAGGAGTTCGTAGAACAAATTGGGGTGTAGACTTTCATCGATGGTTTGAGAGATACTGACATGCAGCAAGCCCTTCGACTAGGACGACTTCAAACCATAAGCGCAGCACTAATAGCATCTTTGGAGTTCGAGGCCGTGAATAACGCATCAAGATATACGAGGCCCACGTTACGTGAAGTTAAATTCAACGAGGATTCTCCTACAAGCGAGGCGCTATTGAAGAAAATATTGGACTCCATAACAGCATTAAGCAACCAAGTGCCTTCCCCAGAAGACAGGAAGAAGCGCTGCTATAACTGTGGGAAAAGCGGCCATCTACAGAGGAGTTGCTGGGAGAGATCGAGATCCAGAAGTCCAAGAAGAAAGAGGTCGTCATCAGCGAGCAACGAAGATAGATCGAGATCTCCGAGCCCAGGAACAGAGCAACGTGGGCGTTATACCAGAGGAGCCTTCAGGAGATCGACCACGCCAGAAAGGAGACCTCAAACGTCTGAAAGAGGACTTGCTCCCAACCAGGAAAACGAGAATTAGTCTGCACTAGGGGGCGCGTGGCGACTTTCAGTGTTCAAAGCCCCAAGATCCATATATCGTCATTGAAGAAAAATGGTCAAAGTCTACTAATACAAGGCCACTTAGAAGATCGGAAATGCACCTTCACTATTGATACAGGAGCTTCGAGATCAGTCGTTCGCCCAGACCTCATACAAGAATCTGTGAAGCCGATGAAAAGGAATATGGTTTTGGAAACGGCAACGGGACAAACCGCACCAGTCATTGGGGAAACACTTGTACACATCCAGATAGGACCTATTACCATAGAACATTCTATGTTGGTTGCGGAAATAAGGGATGAATGTGTTTTGGGTCTGGACATCATGGAGAAAAACGACTTCATCCTTAACATCAGACAGAAAATTTTGCGGATTGGCAATGAAGAAATCTTCCTGAGCAGATACAATGAGAAAATCCAACCAATTAAGATTTATGTTGACGAAGACATCCACATTCCGAAAAACTCCGAAACCATCATCATGGCCAGAATGGATAAAGAACCTGGAGATTTGAGCACTGGAATAATTGAAAATGATGAATACCGCCAAGATGGAATTTTAATTGCCCGATGTCTTGTGAACACAGAACAACTAATTCCTGTCAGGGTTGCCAATACTTCGGAAAATAAAGTCCTCCTGAAGAAAAACGACCAAATGGCATTCTGCAAACCTGTCACTCGAGTTATCAATTGTGAAAACCACACTCAGGTACTGCAAAGAAATACCACTAACACCGATCAGAGAACAATAGACAAAATGATGGAATCCACGGAACATTTAACTATGGAGGAAAAGCAGAAGGCCAAAGAGTTTCGTCATAGCCATCGTAACATTTTCTCGACAGAGACTTCGACGGGACGTACCAGTCTAGTTCAACATCGCATCAACACTGGCGATGCCCGACCAATCCGACAGGCTCCGAGGAGACTACCGTTTGCCAAACAGAGAGAGGTAGCAGACATTATAAACATGATGAAGGATGACATAATTGAAGAAACCACAAGCCCATGGTCCTCACCGGTAGTATTGGTAACTAAAAAGGATGGATCAACCCGATTTTGCGTGGACTATCGTCGATTGAATGACGTAACGATGAAGGATAGCTACCCATTACCAAGAATCGATGATGCACTAAACACATTATCCGGTTCCAAATGGTTTTCAACGTTGGACCTGAAAAGCGGGTATTGGCAAGTGGAAGTTCATCCTGATGATAGATAGGGTCACTGGATCCAGAAGGCTTTGCTTCTACGGGTACGGCCAATGGGAGGAGTCTAATAGTTCAAATCTCTTATAGTAGTTCGAATGTCAAAAATAACCCACAAAAGCACCAATAAAAAAGCAACGAAAAAGTTGGGTAATAATATAAAAAAAGAAGATTTAACACTAGTTTTGACAGTTTTATTCTTTTTTGTTTTGGTTCAGTATAATAATATTTCATATTTTACTCTTGAATGAATATACACCAGCTACTAATTCTAATTCTGTTATTGATTGAAATTGAGAGGTATACAATAATCTCGAATTACAAAGAAGCGTTGGTCGATTTCCGGGGCTTGCCTCTTGCCCTATCTTGTGACCCGGTTAGCAGCTATTATGGAACATAGAGATAGAGCCGTCGACAAGGAACTTGAGTACCTATGTGATGATTTTTTGAAGTTCAATAAACACAAAAAGTTGGACTACCTCATACCTCAATCAACGGAATGAACAGTTTTAAAATTGGCTGATGGACATTGTGGCAGATGTCATCATAGCCAAATACTCTGCAGGATGTTGATTAGACTAGGAGAAAGCATACATGATTTTGCTGTGAGTTGATGGAGGAAGTGTGTCTGACGAGGTCCCCGATTAATAAAATGTGAAGTGAGAAACAAATTTAAAAAATTTAAAATGATTAGACTGCGGAGACCATATATTTAAAATAGTTTTTAGGAAGCCTTTCGATCTAGCAGGGTACACCTTACATTTTGAATGTGAGATACTTGGCAAAAGTCTTTTTCTTGCTCGATAGTATTTATGTTTTTTCAATAATACTTCTTACCAGTGAATAAATGGCTTTGGAAGGCTCGGTGTTTTTATATTGTCTTTAGTTTCTCATAATGAATCCTAACATCCTGTTAGTTGATTTGACAATTTCTCAAATATGATAATCAAAGGTGAGTTTTTGATCTACAAAAATTCCCAGATGTATTTTGACCAGTTGAGTTTATCATCTAGTGTGATACCTATGTTTCACCCTATCACCACTTCTGAGGTATTTAAGTAAAATAACCAAAATATGTGTTTTTTTCTTAATTTTGAACAATGTACCATTGTTACTTCTGAACCAAAATTGTATACTTCACTTTGCAAAATACATTCAGTGTCACAACACAAGATTGAAGAGCCCATCAATCTGTTGAGCCGCATATGGCAACCGAATAGGTGACTTTTTTACTATATCAGTTAATAAAAAATAAAATTGGTTTGATCTTGTCAAATGTGAGAATGTTAATGACTGTCTCGATCTCTATAAAACAATTCACATTGTTGGAGCAAGTCATACCGAAATATCCAGAAAGAGCAACTGCAGATAAACCCAAATATCTATGCTCGACTTGGTGCATGAGATAAGAAAAATCATTTACACAAATTAATTTTAAAAAATAGTACGGGCTCTACGTAAAAACCTAGTGCACTAAAGCAAATTACAAAGCATCAAATCAATAATAAAAGAAATATTGCACAAGATCACACTTTTTGGCTATTTGTAAGATCCATATCCAGAAGTGGATTGCCTAGAGAAATGCAGCTTGATAACTCAGTCAACAGTAGTGATATTCGCAAATTTCTCCATACAGTTCTTCCACTCCTGTTTATCAGGTCTCAGAAAATCAAGGCAATTTCAAGGCTGCCTCGGATGCATCATCTTTAACCTACCTTTGGTAACCGAATCTAATGTTCTCAGAACTATAATAAATCTAAAACCAAAAAGGTCAGCAGGCAGAGACAGACAATATATTTATTTATATGGTTATACCATTTTTACAACAACTACAATTATAATACAAAGCTACGTGAAAGTTTCACTAAATGAATTTATACAGGATACCTCAATTAGCTTGCAGTATATATTTTATATTGCTAGTACAGATCTCAATCTATTCTTTAATTGTTTTAATGCATTATTAACTAGGTCAATAGAACCAAGGTGAAAATTCCGAGGAATTCTTGCCAAGGGACCTTATTGTCGGTATTTTTGTAGGTTGTTACTGACCAATACTTCATTTTCATTTTTCATGAGAAAAGGATATATATTTTTTTTCAGTAGAAAGTAAACAATACTACACAACACTATGATCCTATCAGATCTGGGGGGCAATATGCTGTTATTGCTGTTGCTGTAACAACTGGACCAATAAACCAAGAATTTTCCGTTACTGTATTACCGATTAGATAAATCTTGAAAATATTTTATTAACATAATAAACTTTTATCTATGAACATGTCATTCCGGATTCCACTATTTTTGAACATTTCGTACATAAAATTGACATGTATCGCTGTCGGTAGTTCAAACGTCGGCTCTAACCTAACTTTTTCTGTGGGTTATTTTTGACATTCGAACTAATAGGCTCCTCCCATTGGCCGTACCCGTAGAAGCAGAGCCTTCTGGATCCAGTGACCCTAATGATAGAGGAAAAACAGCGTTCTCTACCGGACAAGGGCTGTACCAATTCAAAGTTCTTCCGTTCGGATTATGTAATGCTCCCGCCACCTTTGAGAGACTTATGGAACTAGTATTGAGAGGTTTGACATGGAAAATTTGTCCAGTCTACTTGGATGACGTCATAGTAATGGGAAGGACATTTGACGAACTCCTGAATAATTTGGAAGAAGTATTTTTGAGGTTAGAAAATGCTAACCTGCAACTGAACTGAACCCAAAGAAGTGTTATGGTGGATTTATGATGAAGTTTTAGGTCGCAAGTAATAAGTCAGAAGTTTTAAGTAATAAGTCGTAACAAGTTCAATCATTGGTTTTCAATAGGAGCGTTCATAAACGAGTCATAAGTTTCTAGTCATAAGAAAAGTTGGCCAACTTTCATCTTTTATGATTAAAACTTATGACAAATTATCAATACGCCAGGGTTATGAAATGTCATCGTATTTGTCCGGCATCTTGTTTCGTCATTGGAGGGAAGGCGCCAAATTTGAATTGCAATAATATTACTATGTGCGTGTGATTAATGCATATTTGTTATTTATACATTACCTAACCTAGCTCGCACAAGTTTCTCGTAGACTTCCGAGGATTTCTCGTGGGTGCAGCCGGTTGCCGGTTGACGAAAAGAACAAATTTTGATCATTGTTCATAGATTCTGAATGTTGGTCGTAGTTTATAATATATGCTTCAATTATCAAATTGGATGTACCAAGAATAAAGTGAATTCTATACAAAGGGAGCAGTTTCAAGAAACGGAAAAGGTGGAAGAATCACATAACCTGAAATTTGAAATGTTCGTGTGGAAATATATTTCAAATATTAATTCTTCAATGTTTCTGTAATATCACTGATTAAATTGTACCCTTTAAGAGAAATGAAAGAAATCATAACTACTTTTTTATGTTGACACTATTCAAGAATAATTATGTAGAGTTTGCGTCCTTCAAGTTAAAAATAGAGATTTGGATTGCGGGAATGAAGAATTAAAAGTGGTCCAAATTTTATTTTTCTCATTCCTGCAATCTAAATCTCCACCATTCCAAAATCTCAGGTGCCAGAAGAAAGTGTGATTCATAATCTGACAACTTCTAAAATGTGTGAATGTGAAATGAGGTAAATGATTCAAATGACAGATAGATACATATTTATTTGCTCTTAAAGTTCATAAATCTAAAATCTTATCAGACTAGTCAGTTCACAAACTTATTCAACATTTCACAGATAATGCAGTACAGTACGCGCTTATAACAAACTCATGAATTTAAGTACATCTTTCAAAATTCCTGAGTACAAATTGCCGCAATACATTTGGAAAGGTCTTATACTGGGTAATGGGAACTTTTCTTTCCGCAGGAATAAGTAAGCTTTCTTGCTGAAATACCTCAAAGTAATAGCTTTATATAAATCATCTTTCGACCATTGCACTTTTTTTTAAGTTTCAAAACCAAGTCAAGCTGAGCAGGTGATAAAATTCCAGACAATACTTGTTTAATTTTATGATTCAAGTCGGTGTGCAACTCTCGGAAAGTTGTTGGTTTTGTTTTTCAATTATATTCTCCAAATATATATTTTTTTCTTTCCCTGATAATTGTTGCACTATAGTGATATTGCACAGTTTCAACTGGTCAATGATTTTTGCTTGTTCTTTGCAATGTTGTTGCGTACAAGTGGTGGAAGAAGACTGTGGATCCCCATCTAAAATGGCATAAAAACACCTATCAATATCAATAATTTCATAACATCATGAATAGAATATAATGTACTAACCATTATTTATTGGTAAATGATCGACTTTCATTACAGATTCTTGCCCATACGTCTCTGTCTCCAATCGAACTCCAGCTACTTCTTGTAACGTTATTGTTGAATCATTGTTAATAGATTCATTCCATATCCTAGTAGACAGACCTGCAGTCTTTGTAGGAATAAATAGAAAGGAACACCAACATTATTTCATAATGTCATGGCAAAAATATTGGTTTTCAACAGTTTCTGTCCAAAACCGAATTGAGTTCTGTTTCTGAATTAGAACTGTATGAACTCACTGTTTTTCCTCAGCCTTCTTCTTGGCTTCACATGTAGCAGAGATTCTTGTAGATTAGTTTCAAAATCACTTTCATTAAAATGTTCGGAACAACAAATCCTAGCACTATCATTAGGTACCCACTCTTTATTACTACAGTAATTAATCCATGCATGCTTACTGTATTATTCTTGGGGAATCTATGAAAAGTCAATGTATTAGGGCACATATAGATGTATTGCCACAATATTTAACAGAGCACTTGAAGTGTCCCGGCATTTTTTAAACTTCAGAAATAAAAGCTACGAAAAAACAAGTAATAAACAACTAGGAATGCAAAAATACAACAATTTACGAATATGATATGAGCAACGGGCTTTATTTATTTATTCGTAAATATTAGGGATATATATTTTGTGGAAAATATAACCAAAGTTACCACTTTCAGGATAGCCAACTTAATTTCCCTCCAATGACGTAATCTCTCCCTTTCTTCAGGTACCCCCTTGTCTAAAAGCTCACTTATTTCATAACCCTTCCTATCATAAGAACCCTGTCAATACGCATGCGTCAAAAGGAAATAACGTTCTGTAATTGCTGTCAATCTGTCATGTGTCATATACATCAAGAAGATAAATGTTCTGTGGTGGTGTTTTTGTTGTTGTTTTTGTTTAGATTTGTTGTATAGTTTTGTTGATTTGTTCATTAGTTTCGTTCATTAGTTTCGTTGATTAGTTTTGTTCTGTAGTGTTCTTTTTTGTTCTTATTTTTTACAGCAGATAAACATACCAGAGCGCTTGCGCGAAAACGACCAATGGCAGCATACGTTATAATGACAATTACAGTCTTAAGATTTGTTCATGAATGGTAATTTTTTTCCTTACGACTTATGACTATTACTTAAAACTTCTGACTTATTACTTACCTAAAACTTCATCATAAATCCACCATTATTTATTTCAAAAAGAAGTTAATTTTTTAGGCCATGTCATCTCGGCCGAAGGAATTAAGACCGATTCTGCTAAAATCGAGGCTGTTAAGGGTTGGCCACGTCCTAGGGATAAACATGAAGTAAGAAGTTTTCTGGTGCTATGTACCTACTACAGGAAGTTTGTTTCAAGACTTTGGTAAAATTGCCGAGCCACTCCACCGCTTAACTGAGAACAACGTTCAGTTTGATTGGAGGTCAACAGTCGTTCACTAAACTGAAGAAGAAATTGACAACTGCGCCTATTTTGGCTTACCCACGAGAACAAGGCACTTTCATTTTGGACTGTGATGCGCCTCAGCAAGGCATTGGATCAGTTTTATCCCAAGTACAGGATGGCGAAGAGAAAGTAATAGCCTACTTTAGTAAAACTCTAGGTAAAGCCGAAAGGAATTACTGCGTTACAAGAAAGGAGCTTCTATCGATAATCAAAGCCATTGAACATTTCCATACCTTCCTCTATGGCAGACGTTTTCTCGTAAGAACTGATCACAGCGATTTGCAGTGGATAATGAACTTCAAGAAACCCGAGGGTCAGGTTGCGAGATGGCTAGAGAGACTCCAACAATACGACTTCAAAGTTATTCATCGCAGTGGCAGGAAACACAGAAATGCAGACACATTATCAAGACGTCCATGCTTGGAACAGCATTGCCGATATTGCCAGAAACTTGAAAACAAAGAAGTCAACTTTTACAATGATGAACATTGCAAGGAAATTCTGCAAGTTACCACCGTAAGAGTCGAGTCTGAAGAATCTGATTTATGGACCACAGAAGATATGAGGAAGAATCAGAAGAAAGACAACAATTTAAAGTTAGTCCTAAGCTGGCTAAAGAATGGAGTTAGACCTAAGTGGCAGGAAGTATCCAAGTTTGGTGCAGTTGCCAAGGGATACTGGGCTCAATGGGATTATAAATATAAATAAAAATGAATCAGTGAGTATATTTCTCATTAATACACAATGTTTATCGAACAAATTAGAAAGTCTTGAAGCATTTCTGGACGATTATAAATTTGAAATTTTGTGTTTCTCTGAGCACTGGCAGAGGGAAGACAATTTGAAAAACATCAACATTCCTGGCTATAGGCTAGCTAGCCAATTTTGTAGAACCCATAGGATACACGGAGGTGTCTCAATATTTGTTAAAGATCATATACAATACAAACCCATAGACCTGATGGCTAACTGTGAAGAGCTGCACGCTGAATTTTGTGGTATTGACCTTATAAACTCAAAACTTCTTATCATAACACTATATAGATCCAGTAGTATAATAGATGTAAATATATTCATTAGAAATCTTGAGTCATTGCTGGACAAGCAAATGTATCATGATAAAAAAATCGTTATACTGGGTGATTTCAATATAGATTTTAATAAGGAATCCTCTTCACTTGATGAATTACTATGTCTTATAAACTCATACGGACTTTCAGTTACAATTCAGGACTACACTAGAATATCCAGTCAAAAATCGAGTTGTCTCGATAATATCCTAACAAATATAAACCCTACCCATTATGAATCCGGTGTACTAGAACCCTGTATTTCGGATCATGCAGGTCAGTATATAACAATTAACGTAAAACCCAGCACCTTGGTCAATCACACCAAGAGTAGAATAATTACAGATTCAGGTCTGTTAGCATTAAAAAATGAATTATCTCTAATAGATTGGAGTTTGTTCAAGTTAGACTCAAACGTTGACTTCTTAGCCTCTTTTCTGATCACATCTTTTCATGACCTGATGGAAAGATTATTTCCTGTACAAATGACAAACTCGAATAAGAAAAAAGAACTGGTGCCGTGGTTCACAGATGAGCTCAGGTCTCAAAGAAATACTTTAATGAACATAAAAACTGTCTGTGACTCAACCAGAGATCCAAAGGATCTAGAGAACTACAAGCGTTTCAAAAGGGATTACGAGAAACAACTCACATATGCTAAGAAAACAGCATATAACAATTATCTCTTGAGAGCCAATAATAAATCAAAAGCCAGCTGGCGCTTGATTAACTTTGAAAGAAACCATTCCAAAGGAAAAAACGTAAATACAACAGTTAATTTGACATCTGATGATTTCATCGACTTTTTCACTAATATAGCTGAAGACGTTATTAAATCTCTACCGGACATGCCAAACTTAAATTTTTTGAGATACAAAAATTTTCCTTCTCCCTCGTCATCTTTTTTTATGCGACCAGTCACCAAATCTAATGTTCTTGAAGCCATCCTATCTTTAAAAAACTCCTCATGTACAGACTCGTATGATCTAAATAGCAGAATAATAAAAGCAGTCAGTGATATCATTGTGGAGCCATTAACTGACCTGATAAATGAAATTTTTGGAACAGGTAAATTCCCGGATCTATTCAAATTCTCAAAAATTATACCGCTTTTTAAGAAAGGGGATACGACTGATACTGGGAATTACCGACCTATTTCTATCATCTGTATTTTTGCAAAAATTATCGAAAAAATCATGAAGCAGCAACTAATTAAATACTTTGAAGAAAACAATTTTTTCAGAAATGAACAATTTGGTTTTAGGAATGGTCGTTCGACAACCAGTGCAGCACTAAGTGTTATAGAGAAAATAGTCGAGGGTCTTGAGCAAGGTTATCACGTGGGTGTTACTCTATGTGATCTGTCTAAGGCCCTCGACTGTGTCTCACATGTAATACTTCTTGAGAAACTAAATTACTACGGAATCAGAGGCGTAGCTCTCAGTCTCATCGAATCCTATTGAAGCAATCGATTCCAAACAGTATACTACAATAATAAACTATCTGATTTCAAAAGTGTTAGATTTGGTGTACCGCAAGGTTCGGTGCTGGGGCCTTTACTGTTTATAATATACATTAATGACCTACCGACTTTCTTATCCCCATACAGTAGCGTTATGTTTGCTGATGACTTGACATTGATTTATTCGCATGACGATCAAGATTCATTGAATCTATTATCAGATGAAATTGAACAGAAAGCCATAAACTGGTTTGTAGCAAATAATCTCAAATTGAACAGTGACAAATCACAAAATTTAATAGTCTCCACCAGCACATTACCGCATGAGGAAAGAAATGTCAAATTTTTGGGTCTCATTTTGGATGAGAAGCTAAACTGGGTAAGTCACATCAGGCAACTCAATCTTAAATTATCCAGCTCAATTTTCAATATGCGACAACTTAGACATCTCACTAATACCAATACACTCAGGACATTATACTTTTCTCTATTCCAATCCCATCTTAATTACGGGATTGTTCTATGGGGGAACTCATATGCAGCATATAGAGTTTTTCGACAACAAAAAAAAGCAATTAGAATCCTGAGTAATGCCAAGTATCGAGAAACCTGCCGACCACTTTTCAAAAAATTGAATATCATGACCCTTCCCTCACTTTATATTTGGAATACTGTAATTGAAATACATAAAAACGCTTCTACTATGACTACACATTCGGACATACACCACCATAACACCAGAGGTTCGAATAGTATATGTGTTCCCAGATTTAGACTCACAAAATCTCAAAAAATTCTTTAAATTATACTCTTTTCAATATTCTCCCTGTTGATGACAGAAATTTGAATACATTTCGTTTCAAAAAAACAATTAAATTATTTTTGTTAGAAAATTCTTTCTATGGGATCGAAGAATATGTGGAATGTGTGAAGAAAGGTATACTCACTGATTCACAATAAAACTGACTTCATTGATGTCTCATATTGTACCAACTATATGTTATTTTATATTTATGTTTATAATGAATTGATTAATGTAATATTTCCATTTTTATTTTTATATATACACTTTCTTGTAATCTGTGACTTGTCGTAATGTATTGTGAGCATAACATGACCAATAAATCTATCTATCTATCTATCTATCTATCTATCTATTCCCTATGTCTTCGTGATGGCCTATTGCATCGCAAATGGGAGAGCCCAGGTGGAGCAACTGTGGTGTATCAACTGGTCCTGCCGAAGGCACTTACTAAAGATGTGCTCGAGCAACTTCATAGTAGTCGTGCAGGTGGACACTTAGGAATCAAGAGGACCCTTGCTAGAATTCGAGAACGATTCTATTGGGTGAATTGTCGTCGTGATGTAGAAGATGTGACCTATGTTCTTCAAAGAAGGGACCCAAAACTAGAAGTCGAGGGAAAATGGCTCAGTATCTTTCTGGTGAACCATTCGAAAGAGTAGCAGTTGACATTCTTGGGCCGTTTCCTGTTACCGAGCAAGGAAATAAATACTTGATGGTAGCCATGGACTATTTCTCCAAGTGGCCTGAAGTTGTGCCCATTCCAAACCAGGAGGCAAAGACCATTGCAAAGGCCTTCATAGAAAATGTAATAGCCAGACATGGAGTCCCACTAGAATTACATTCTGATCAAGGACGAAACTTCGAATCTGAATTATGGCAGGAAATGATGAACATTCTAGGTGTGAAGAAGGCTCGTACCACAGCCCTACATCCACAATCAGATGGTATGGTTGAACGACATAATAAAACCATCAGCCAGTACCTGTCGATGTTCATCTCCAAAAATCAAAAGGATTGGGATGAGTTGGTACCACTATTTCTCCTATCCTATCCAAGTTCCCAGCATGAGTCCACCGGATATACCCCTTCAATGTTGATCACTGGGCGAGAAATGAAACTACCATGGGATCTGCTGTTTGGAATGCCACCCAGAAGTACAAAGGACAAAGTCCTACCAGAATATATCCAAGAGTTGCGAGAAAGACTGGACCAAGTTCATGAATTCTGCAGACGTCGTCTTCAAATCTCCAGTGATAAAATGAAAAAGAGGTTCGACAGGAACAGTCCAGGAACTATGTTCGAGCCAGGTGATGCCGTTTGGCTCTACCAACCTCAGAGAAAAAAAGGAAAATGCCCCAAGCTACAGAGAAATTGGACAGGACCCTACGTCATCATAAAGAAGATCAACGACTTGGTATACCGCATCCAGCTCAACCCAAGGAGTAAACCCAAAGTTGTTCACATCGAGAGGTTAGCAGAATACCGAGGCCACGATACCCCAAATTGGTTCCAGAGGGACAACCAAAATGGTGATGGTGTTATCCGGGACGGAATAACCTAAAGGAGGAGGCAGTGTTACAGACCTGAAATTTGATAAAGACTTCTCGAATTTTTCGAGATCGTTCGATGAATTAGATGGAAAAATCTAGAAGCACTAACTTTTGTTCTGGATCAATCGTCGAACATTCTATTTGTGTTCTATTGATTTCTTAAGTTTTCTAGAACTGTATTTGTATATAAAAGCAATGCATTTGTGAGATGAAGTAAGTTAGTTAGGAAGTTACTTTGAGTTACCTTGGAAACTAGTATTTTGACAGTGACTTGAATTACAGTGTTGTCAAGTGAAGTTTGATTAATAAAGGCGAGTTCATACCAGTGTACACTTATTTTTGAACCCGAAGACGCAACAGTATTACACATCATCAAAAAAGATAAATCTATTAACCAGGCTAAAATACATGACTGTCTAATAAGGCAAGATAGATGTGCTTGAATAAAATTTAGGAACATATTATAAATTTTTTTTAGTTTTTTTGACAAGTTCTCTTCTGAAAGTACCAAATTTGCTATGAAGCGTTACCTAAAAGATAAATACTTTCGTGAAGAACTGTATCAAAAAAAATACATACAACATTCATATCAAATCCTCATGGATCTTTTGATTAAATTTACCTTTTGACGAAAACAAAAGTCTGACAACAATAAATGAAAGGTTGCAAAATTTAATGGAACTAAGTTCTTTGAGATAATGAAAGATAAGTTACTGCAAGGTATTGGATTCTGAAAAAAATCAGAGGTATACCAAGACATTTCATTGGTGACAGAATATTTGAACATTTATTAGACTCCGGAAAATTTTACTTCAACTGTTGGAGGTTTTCCTATAAAGTGCCCAGTTTCAAGACTTCTACTTGACGTCTGGTTATACCAGCAAATTCTAAAGCCCCAACTCACTGAGCTAAAACAGGAATTAAAATGTTTAGCAGTTAATTGCCAATGACAACACCAGGGCCCATTCAGGATAAATCAGACTGATCAGAACATGCCACCTAAGCACAAATATATGGAATTTCTGCTTAAGTGAAGTAGCTACTGCATGACCAACATTAACCAAAATCTCCCAGTTGCTTATTACTGTGAGCTAACCATGTAAAATTATTGAAGCTAAAAACTGGCCAGTCGTAGGACTTTTACCTACCATCTGGTAAATGCCATGATGGCCCCCTCCACTGAGCCGAAATCAGAGAAAAAATGTTTAGCAGGTATCGTCAATGAAAGCACCAGGGCTCATTCAGGATAAATGCATTTGTACTACTACATCACAGTGAAACCGAACATTCATAGATAAGATCAACACTGATCAGAAAATGGCACCAAGGCACACAGATGTGGAATTTCAGCGCAAGTGAAGTAGCTACTGCCTGACTAACATTATCCAAAATCTCCCAGCTGATGGTTATCACTGTCAGCGGAACCCTGTAAAAGATATTGGAGCTAAGAAGTGGCCAGTTGTAGGAGTTTTACCTACCATCTGGTAAATGACATGGTGGAGTTAGTCTTAGGCTCCCTCCATTGAGCCGAAATCAGAGAAGAAATGTTCAGTTCAACAGTCAAAATAATAATCTAACAATCCAAGGTACGGTAAATTATTCTAATACTCAATGAAATGTGGGATACTATAAAGAATTTAATCCTCAAATAAATACAAATCACGTCGGATTCCCTATCATATTGTAACACAAAAATGTATTAACTCAACCCACTATTCAAAATATCAATTACCAAGATTGATATAGTCCATGCGTGACAAAAAATACGCAGTCGAAGCGTTCAAGTCGGATTTGCTATCATTTTACAATACAAAAATTTATTATTATTATTCCATGGTTGATATAGTTGTCCCATACGACACACGGAGTGGAAGGGTGTGGGATAATGTAAATAATTCTAATACTCAATGAAATGCAGTTCATGTCGGATTTCCTATCATATTGCAACACAAACATTTTTCAACGCCCGCTCTTCAAAATATCAAAGCAGACAGACCTTTAAGACACAGGAATAAATTATGAATCTTGATGAAATAAGGCTTGTGTCGGATTTTCTGTCATATTTCCTTTCAAAAAATGTGTTAATACGTCGTGTTCTTAATTTTTTTGCCTTAGAGCAATAACTCACGTCACGTGCCCGTGCCCTTACTCTGTGTTCCCCACAGTTTTCGACCAAGCGGAAAAAGTTAGGTATAGACGTGTAATTTATAATATTCTCATGTAGCTACCAGTAAATTATTTTTGCAGCAATTATCAGTTTTACAAAAAAAAGTTGTGTCTATTGATTGGCTGTCGCTCCTTCGAGGTTATTTCTTGATCGGTATAATAGAAAATCCGAAATCGTTCACTTTGCAATGCGGTGAAAAAAGTTTATGCGCTCTGTCGGGTGTTCAACCCCCTGGATATCATAATTCTGAAATTTTTAACCGTCGATAAATTTAACAGTTTTGTGTAAAATTTGATAGATGATGTAATAGGAATTTTGAGAAGTTTGGTATGTTTAACCACTTGAGGGCCCTTCATTCTGTAAATTTCAACACTTTGATAGTTTGTACAAAAATTATAAACAATCTTGTAAATAATTCTAGCATTGACCGCGTTGGGATCTAGTTCATTAGGGAATTTTCTATAAATAAAGTTAACCTGGGGGGTAACCTTTTAGGAATTTGAAACATGTCACTGATTTGTAATGAATGTGTCAGAAACTTTATCAATCTTTTGATCATTAATTATTGCATAATTTTCAAAAATACAGAATGTGTAGTGCAGTTTACTTAAAAGTAAGAGTAAAACGGGGACTGTAAACAATTTTTTGATTGGGACGCAAATTTGTAATAAATGAGTATAAAATAATGTAACATCTCCAAGATTATTATAAGATCAGCATACGGTCAACCAACTGGAATATTTTTCTTCTCGTTAATGTCGATTGGAATGTATAGAAAATTGCGAAATTGCAAAAAATCTTTAGTCTTGGTTTGATTGGAAAATAATCAGAAAGTTATTTTTCTTGGTACATAGGTAGGTTTTGGAGCGGTAATCGAACCCACGTTTAATAATTATTTGTTGTGATGTTATTAATGTGAGTTATATATTTGGTATGGACTACACACTACACTGTATATCTATTATTCCTACCTGTAAAAGTAACATTTTATATTGAACAAACAAATTCCATAAGTTTAATTTGAATTTTCGGCCTTTTGTCGGTACACAAGGAGTTTGGTGGACTTCTGAAATTCGAAACAATCAGCTCAGTTGATAACGGCAATCCAGGTAACCCAACTCTACCTGGAAACTGTAACAATCTTGGATCAGTGAAAAGCCCAACAGTAATTCACAAAATTTACTATACTTAAGTCATGTTTTTTTTTCAGAAGTAACGCCAAAGAAGTACTTCCTATTGAATGGCAGATCACTTAATATCAATCTGGAGACTTCTGACAGAATTACTCATCGGCTGAGCACCCATATATTTTACATTTACATCAAAGAAGTTTTGGGTTACTCCAAGGTCAATATTACATACAATGACGACAACTTCAACACGGATGCTGCTATGCTTCGCTTGTCGGACTATGCTTATCAGTCGGTGAGGTAAGTTATCAGAAGTAGGAATGATATTTCATCGATTTCTCAGCTTGGCAAACGTTTTATTAGACTCCATCAAGTTTCACGCTATAAGTTATTTCTTCGTGCCTACTTGGGGAGATGCATTTTTATTATCGTGTTGCGTATGTTATCCATATTCCTTGTTTTTTTTTATACAGCGAAGTGGTCGAGGTGTTAAGAGCGTTTGCTCCCACCCAGGCGGCTCTGGTTCGATTCCCACCGTCATCACGGAGATGAAGTGGTTCGGAATCCACTTTTTAAGCTGTGCTTCCCGGGTCTCCCTTGCTCGGACAAGCTCTACTTTTGAGAAGTTTTCTATGGAAACCTGGTACTGGGAGATGCCTAATAATAAATTTTATTTTTTTTTTTCAACTCACACAGTGTTTTCCGATATATTGAAATTATCGACCTCATTCCCAATATCGATTTCTAAAATAGCAACAAATAAAACTCCGAATAATTTTTCACGGCCGGCGCTAGCGTGTATATAGAATAGAAAAATGTTACGAGAAATCAGTTGAGTGAACTCTGAAAAATGAAATAGTTATTTACCTAACAAGTGCGGAAAGTAGTATTTTTCCGCACGCGACGACAGTTCGGGCGGAGTTCGGGCAAGCCGTTAAGGGCGGAAAAGCCATTCTCCGTAAGAGTTAGGTACAATATTTTTCCTACGAGTGTTATTTGAATATTGTGCCAATATTTTTACAATATTCTACCAATATTGTCCCAATATAAGTGTGCTACTTGGACAGTGGTAAATATATGTCCTGAAACAACTACTCCCTTGGCGACGGGTTTTGAATTATACAGTGACCGCCAAAAAGTAATTACCATATGGGAAATAAGATTCTTGGGAAAAGTTTGTGCATGTCCGATAACATAAAAAATCGATTGTGACACATGTCACGTGATCGCTGGTATGGCGGCAAATTCAAAAATATTTCTATGAAAAGACAAAACGTGGGGTAGAATGGCAAGATATCGAAAAAAGTTTTTTGAAAAAGTTGTTTGATATTTGATATTTCCACCTTTGCAGCTTGAGTCTAGGCCGGCGGTCAGCTTACTTGTAAATATTTTTTTCTCGAAAACCATGCAAGATACGAAAAAAATTCAAGAGACCAAAAAGTTGTATTTTCAATTGCCTAACCCGAATAAATTAACTTACGCAGTAATCTTTCCAAATAGTTTTCAATTGTTATATTTGTCTTCCAGTGAACCTCCAGCCACAATTAACCTCGAAGTGTGGGCGAGCCCCGACTTTGACACATTCGGCAAGGAATACGTGAAGGAAGTCGGTAGCGTTGGACCACCTGGTCGTTTTGGCTGGTTCATTCCCATTGAGCTTGATTTCCCCGTCAAAGACTATTACTCAAGGTATACATGGGACAAACGTATCCAAGAGGTCCACTGGTCCTTCTTTATGGATAGGAATATGGTGCAATATTTTGATATGGATGCTGAGATGTTCCAGATGATCGACGATAACTTTTTCAATAAAGACAATTCGACAGATGAGTAAGTATGAACTTGTCGAGTTTTCTTCGATGCAATAACTCATAATCAACAATTTTTACCAGACTTAAAAAATCCGTTTTGAACGGCAACTTGTTGTCCTAGTTTACTTTTATTCCAGTGATAATAGCTTGTAATGAACCTTTCTGCCTGTTACTTCAGGGGTTTCACCGGGGTCAAACATGAGTGTCTTTCTTTATGATATATTTACATGACAACTAAGTGCGAGGTTTAACAATAATTTTATACCGGGTGAACTACCACCACTTACTGAATATTTTATGGGGTACTAGTCTATCATGTACAAACACAGCTGTGGGATTTTGAAATCCGATATCATTTATATAATTATTATGTTGTTCGTTAACCTCCCAAAACGCGATCTACAATGTCTGTGACGCGAATTAACAACTGCAGTATGTGTGTTTCAGTTCATTACTCACCGTGTTTACTTACTGAGACACATTTGGACGTATTTATGGTAATCGATCGTTCAAAATGCATTAATAAATTGGAACGAATGTGATTTGTGCTCTAAAGCACATTGTGTTCGCGTATACGGAAAGTTCTTTCATCGCCAATATTTTTCAGTTGAATCTTGTTCATCTAATGTGTTATTTTCCTTAAAAATCATTTATATTGCAACCTCCTATTAGTTGTCATGTTAATAAATAAAACTTCATTTCGAATGATCAACTTGAATTTGATCAAAGAACCGATGCACTGATTCTGCATTTCCACGTATGTTCATCCAGGGGCAGCGCTTTTCTACACTAACAAGATATTCTTTGCACAGATTTCCAAATTTCACGTTGTTTTCTGCGTCTTTTGGTGAGGAGAGCACACTGAATAATTTTTGGTAATTGTTCATAGTTCATCCTGTATATATATATATATATATATATATTATATACAGAGTCCTGCAACGGCGAAAATTAATTTTTTTTTCGATTGCAAGCATATTTCCTTCTTGAGAGAGTATATTTGGAAAATATTCCGAAGTATACAAGGTGCCCCAAAAAAGTGCACCAAACCAAAGTTATGTTTTTTGTAATGGAACACCCTATATTTCATCACATGGTTGGATAGATATTACTTTGACCATTTAAAAAATATAGGGTCATGTATGTTCATCATCGTTATTTTCGGAGATATATCGATATTAGTTGAAAAAACATTAGTTTTTCAACACCCTGTAACTCCGCGTGGAAAATATTTTTAAAATGTACTGACGGTGAAATGACTTTAATATAGTCTAGTTTCTGTAACATGACACACAATTGCAATTTCATGACTTTTTGTGTACCGGATGGATCAAAACGAAAATTGGAAAATATAATAACCCACTCATTTGATTTCATGAGTAAAAAGGCCACAAAATTATCTTTCCAATGATGTCTCTTATATGAATACATCAGGAGTTTTACTGGAACAATTTCCTCACCTATGGTAGTATGTGATACTTTCAAGTCTTGTTTTTGCTCCTTTCAAGTCTTGTTTTTGCTTCTTTTTTTTTCTTTTCCAATATGAAGCGTCTCACACTCAAATGACCGTATTTTTCCATATTAGCGAATAATTCAAGTGATATGCTAGTATTTACCTGATACTCAGGACCTCCACGTACAATAGCGCCTCTGTTTTTCCAGACCGGTGGATCGGTAGAGGAGGGCCTACAAAATGGTCGCCTAGATCATCCGATCTGACAAAAGTTGTTTTTTTTTGTCGTGATACTTAAAGGCATTGTTCATGCAGAGACTCCAACGACCAAAGAGAATATGAAGAAACTTATAAGAGTAACGCATTCGGTAATGTTACCTAGGAATAATGATAAGGGTAGGCATCTTCCAGAAATCTTATTCACTTTTGTCTACAGGAGAATGGAGGAAAATTTGAACAACTTTTATAATTTTTGCATTTCTCATCTAGTAAAATGTATATCAACCATCATCACAAAATAAAATGCTTTTAATTCATACGTTTACATGGTGAAGTAAATATCAATTGTGCTACATCATTGGAAAGGAAATTTTGTGATATTTCCATTGGTGAAATTTGATTTTGGGGGTTTCCATTAAAAAAACAAGATATTTTTCAATTTGCGTTTCGATCTATCCAGTACACAAAAAGTAATGGAATTGCAACTGTGTGTCACGTTACAGAAACTAGACTATATTAAAGTAATTTCACTGTCAGCAAATTTTTTAAATTATTTTTCCACGCAGAATTACAGGGTGTTGAATAACTCATGTTTTTTCAATAACGGTGATGGACAACATGACCCTATATTTTTTAAATGGTCAAAGTAATATCTATTCAACCATGTGATGAAATATAAGGTGTTCTATTACAAAATGGTCACCTTGAGTCACCTTGTATACTTTGGAATATTTTCCCAAGAAGGAAATATGCTTGCATAAGTTGCTCCGTTTAGGAGCTATCGACCACCGGAGCGCAGTTGCAGGACCCTGTATATATACAGGGTGACCCAGAATTAAACCGCCAAACGATCAGTATCGGTTTTTCAGGTGAAAATAAGATTTTTTCTTCTAATGAGCATGTGTGCCAACTTGCTTCGTTTTCGAGATACAGGGTGTCAAAGTTTTTAGAAAAAATCAGTTTTCCATTCATTACTCAAAAACGTTTTGGCTGATTTTGATAAAACTTGGCATGCTTATTTGCGGAAATAAAAGGCTTATCTGAATGTACTCAGAATAAAAAATATATATTTTTTGTGAATACCCTGTATCTTGGAAACAATGCAAGTTGAGACACAGGCTTTCATAAAGAAAAACTCTTATATTTTCACCTGAAAAACTGATACTGAACGTTTGGAAATCAAACTAGGAGGCAATTCTCACGAAGCTGATGTCTTATATGGTTACGCAGATTCTGATAGATCGATCAGATAGGAAGTCAAACAGTGGATACTTATTCAATTACATGAGGGCAATGTTCGATTGGCGCTGCAAGAAGCAAACATCTGTGGCATTTTCATCTACAGAAGCTGAATTTATCTCATCATTAACATCGAAACGAAGTACAATTTCGTCAAGGATCCGAAGCAAACGAACAAAATATGTCAGTATTGCCCAACAAGTTCTATGTTGGCAGATTTCTTAATAAAACCGTTGGGACAGACAAGTTACATATTCTAATAGGAATGATTGGTATGAAGATGATGAAGAGTTCATGATTGTCTAGAAGGGGTGTTGGAGATGACAATGATGAAATCAACTGCATACCTTGAATGACTGATTTTTTGTGGTTGTTCTTAAAAAAAGAATGAATATATACAGTGTGACCCATTTAAGATGGAAGCACCCATATAAAACCTACATTTGTCAACCGATTTCAATGATTTTGTTTTCTTCAGTTAGACATTTAAAAAGTCTACTAGGACACCAAATTTCATGTATAAATCTCCATTTCCAGGGCCAACTAATCTTATTTTTCAACGTCAAAAATCTAAAAAAAACTACTAGCGATTTTTTTAGAAAAAATCTAACTACACCACTAGATTCACGACATTTTCAAATGGTACATATGTGAATTACGTTGAAATGCATCAATCAATGAAAAAGTTATGAGGGAATGAAATTTGATAAATATGCCGTTTAATCAACCCACCAATTCAATTTCAGAACTTTTATCAAAATTCGAAATACACCACTGTATTTAGGAGTTCTCGATATATTATGGTCAAAATTTCATCGAAATCTGTTCATAAATAAGAACATCATAAGAAAATAAAATTTGAAAATGGAATTTCAGGAAGATGTCATTTTATTTCAAAATTTCTTATTTTTTTATTCATCAACAGATTTCGATTAAATTATGGTCAGTAATATTTCAAGACACCCTGAATCCAGTGGTGTAGTCAAAGTTGTTACAAAAGTTTTGAAATTGAAGTGGTGGGTTGATTAAAAGGCATATTTCTCAAATTTCATTCCCCTATAACTTTTTTATTATTCTACGCATTCCAACGTTATTTACATGTGAACCATTTGAAAATATCGCGAATCCAGTGGTGTAGTCAGGTTTTTTCTAAAAAAAATCGCTAGTAATTTTTTTAGATTTTCAACCTTGGAAAATAAGATTAGTTGACCCTGGAAATGGAGATTTATCCATGAATTGGTGTCCTAGTTCACTTTTTGAATGTCTACCTGACGAAAACAAAATCATTCTAATCGGTTGAAAAATGTAAGTTTCATATGGGTACTTCCATCTTGAATGGGTATACACTGTATATACAGGGTGGGTCACGGTCGATGGTACCTTAGACGTTTACGGAGAACGGGACATAGGATCATTCTGAAAATTTGGTTTCTCGAGTAGTTGCTCTTGGTCTATCGATCTAAAATATTTTCAGCAATGCAGCGTTGCCGCTTATACCAGAAAGTAGCAGCATCTTTGTTATTTCAAATGGGTCACCCTGTATATTACCGCAATTTTTGAACTTGTCATTCCTTTCTGATTATTTCTGCCCCATACTCCCCTATACCTATCTCTAACGGTTTTTGAGATATTGGTTATTTTCCATATTTTTTATCCAAAACATAGCTCGAATTGAATGTTTATTTCTGCGGTATTTGGATTCTTAGGAAGTTGCAATTTTGTGTTTAGTTCATCAAGATCATGTACATTGATTCTGTATACAGAAGTTTGTTCTGCGTTATACAGGATCGTTCAAAATTCATGATCTTACTGCTAGATACGAAAAGGGTTGAAAGTGCGTTTTTTTTAAATGGAACATCCTGTATATTATGACATATCCTGAAAGATGACTAAACTCCCTTCGAATTGATATATCATGTTCCTATACCTAAATAGCCAGAATTCCGAGATAATGGCAATTTTCACTTGTAATCTCCCAAGTGCTTGAATTATTGCCGGAAATTTTTCGAGTTCGAAAGGTTGTAAACAGTTTTTGGGGTACAAAAAGTGATATCTGCTAACGGGCCCTGTCTCGAAGCCTTAATATATCCGGAGGGCGCGCTGGTGCTATTTACCCAGTCACTCCCCAAACCCGTAGAGCTAGCGATTACTGGGTCCGAAAATCATATGCCCTGAGCAGACAAAGTTAACCAAGAATGACAGCTTTCTGCATTGGCCCAGCTAAGTTTTCTGCCGCATCACGGTAAACCGATATAACTTTCAGATTAGAGATTAGTGTGTCCATTATTCCACCAAGTACCCCTATAATCAAAAACGCCATTTTAACAGAGTGGTTTGGGTAAACTCTGTTGAATTTAAAGATCTCTGAATTTACTCCGTTTTTCCTCCTCGTTTCGGACGATGTTCGTTTCATCAGATGCCGAAAACTCGTGGTGATAATCGTCTTACTTTGATGGCCGTGTAGGATGACACCAGGCTTATTGGCTTGTATGTGCCTGAGGATGGGGAATGAGTAGTTCCAATAAATTCGGCACATCTCATTTTCCACGACGGGCTCAATATTCCCCCGAGCATAAGGCAACAACGGTGTCTCGTCTATACCGAACGAGAAATATAAAAAGTCGTAGCGCCGCGTTATGCCTGTGGTTATATGCTGGGACCGCATAAGCAAATGCATTATTGTCTCAGGAGCCCCACGGCTATAGTGTTCGGGACCTCTATACCAATCACGCGACCACGGTAGACCAGGGTGTTGAAGAGACACCATCCTGGAAGGTCATTACGAATCCCTCGGTCACCGACTTCAGCCCACTTGACCTGAGAAATGCGAAGGTCAAATTTTTGGGTAGACCAAGGGCTTCAATGTGTTTGAACAAGAATCCATACATTGGCTTGTCCTTATGCAGCTGCAGGGGCACCTCAGTCTCCTCAGCTTCAATATGAGCTTTTTATTGAACGCAGTGATAGAGTTTAGCTCACCCCGTTCAGAGTAGAAAACGAGACAACAAAGTTCATCGGCTGCACGGGCTGCTGCCTTAGAAAGAAATGCTCCTATCTCTGCTTGCTCATGGTCGCAGACCAAGTATTAAGGGGATCTGAATTATTTTCCAGGCTCCACCCAGTACCATTCTGTTATGCAGATACTCTTAACTCAAAGGTCCACGGCCTCCTTGTTATCTGGGAAAGTACAACCGTGGAACGGTTTAATCACTTCAAAAGAAGTATGATTAGAACTGAAACTGTTCTTCCCCCCACAGTTCTGAATACCAGATCTGTCGGAGTTCATGCTGATACTTGCCGCGGAGAGAGTTTTTAATAGGGATTATCTCTTGGAAGCGGCGTTGTTCCACCCTTAGGTAAAGTATACGTCTCTCCGACATCAAGATGATGTAGGATGCTTCTGTCTTCGAGCTGGACTTCGTCTTCGTATTACTCGCATAGTCCTCTTTATTATTATCATTATTATTATTATTGCATTATCATAATTGATATGTGTGCCAAATTTTATGTTATTCGGACGATTGGAAATGGCTAATTATTGAATTTAACTTGATATCATTATTATTAAATTCTTGTATTGTCATCGGTTCTTGATTATATGCCAGATTTCAGATAATTCGGAGAACTGGAAGTGGGTGATAATTTAATTTGAAGATGCCAACGTCAAGTTCATATAAAAAAGTAATAATAGAAAAAATCATATAATATTCAGGTGGACAAAATAAATGATGTCTAAAGTATCAGTAATAAATGTCCTCGAGACGAAAATTGTTAATGTGACTAGTATATTACCAGGATCGCAAACTAAAGATAATTCTTTTTTACAGATACTTCTGTCCAAACACTACTTGCATCAAGAGTTTGTACACTCCGAAACAATGCAAAGGTCAAGCATGCGCTGTTCTGTTAGCCCCCCAATACAATTCCACCAAATTCCTAATAGACCAAGTCGAAGAATCAGGTATTCTAGTCAAGATTCTGTGGTTGGGTGATAAGCTTGGTACCGCCTTCAACGAGATTAGGGGTATTCATTTGCTGAAAAACTTGCACCACAACAAGCCTAAAAGAAGCGTCCTATTCTTTTACTGGTTTCCGAGCGAGATAGTCACCCACGAAAATCACTTCATCAGCGTCCACTTTAAGAACAACGAATTATATAACTTTACTCGCAAGGCTGGAGGTTTCGGGTACAAGTACGAAATGCAGCGCCTGGTCAAACTGGCTTGGAGCAAGATAGAAGACAACGCGAAGTCGCTTTACAACGGACTCAGATACTTTAAGCTTACAGAAGACGATTACCTCTACCTTCTCAGATCGTACCAGAAAGGTCAAAATACTATAACCGGGATCGCATGCGAATGGATGAAGGAGAACGAGCGAGTGTGGACGAGCTGGAAGGACCACACAGAAAAAGCTGTTATGTACATTGGAGGTATATTCCCCATGAGTTCGACCTCGTTTAATGGAAGGGGAATCGCAATGGCAGCCCGAATCGCCACAGAAGCTATCAACAATAATCACACTTTGTTGAAGGACTATGAATTGAAATTATTGGCTACTGACGGAATGTGTCGACCTGATACTGTTATGAAGGAGTTCATTTATTTCCTCGTCACTGCGAAGTACTATAACAGTTTAGTAGGTGTGCTTGGTCCAGCTTGTTCGGAAACGGTGGAACCTATTGCTGGCGTTTCTAAGCACTATCACATCTTAATCATTTCATACAGTGCCGAAGGTGCTAGTTTTTCGGACAGAAAGAAATATCCGTACTTTTTCAGAACAATTGGAGAGAACCAACATTACAAGCATGTCTATATGTCGCTGTTCAAAAGGTTTGTTCTATGATTCATTCAACTGCCCAAAAATGTTTTTTCAGTGCATATGTGACCTTTGTACTACCAATGGTACATTGATTGAAAACAAATGCACTAGTTTTCGAAAATCTCTAAATACTAACAGCAAAATACACAATTTAATTATTTTGTATATCTGTACAGTTGATCAGAGACGCGAGAGAACACGATAGGTATATACAGGATTTCCCACTTTCAGGTTGATTCTATGAAACCAAATTATTTTTTATTTGAACAATCCAACGAATGAGCCATTTTTCGAATATGATTTTAGTTATAAAAAATATATATTCTGTTAATGCCCCACATTAATAGTATAGAATAGTTTTTTTTTATATATTTAGTTTGGTAAGATTGTATTTCTCACAAATTTCAGTCATGTATTTGTATATAATAAAATTCAATTCCCTTGGTTTAATATTCTCCTCTCGATATGGTTCATAGTAGACCTACTCTGTATATTTTTTGCTCATCACTGTCAAAGCTGGTCGATAGACGGACTTGCGCGAGAGGAAAAGGCCAGTTCGAAAATTGAAAACGGGCGGAAGAGAGGTGTGCGCTCTGAAACCCTCGATGTTCTCTCGTGATTTATGTATATCAGTGATTTATTGGTACAAATTCCCAATATCAACAGCCAATTCCCAGTCCTGCTTACAGTCCATTCTAATCAAATCCTGGATAAGGTGGTTGCAACCCCAGAAGACTAAGTCGAGCAAATATCGCCGGTAAGTCCTCGTATTTCCGACCTTCTATTGACAGTGGATTTTATTTTTTATATTCAAATTGCATCCATACCTTAACAAATCGATACATATTCAAATAAAATCTACTACTTAGCGCATATGAGTAATTCTTTTCATTATGGAAATACTCTTTTGATGAAAATTGACCTCTCCATTTAACATAAATCCTCAAAAGATTCTAATAGATGTATGTATATAGAATGAATGAAAAAACAACCAGGGAAGTAGTTGTTTTCTGTTAGATATTACAAATAAATCACGTTTTTCATTTTCCAATTTTCATGGAGAATGTTCCCCTTTTCAACAGTGTATGTTTCAACGGGTGACAACTAAATCATTGGCCAGATTGTCATTCAGTTGTTTTTCAAGTTATACTTTTGACATTTTGATCGAAGACATAGTTCTTTAAAACCCATATTTTCCATGAAAAAACAATTGAATATCTCTTCCGGTTTAACCGGAAATAGACCTAGGTTGAGAATTTTAAATGGAACCCTTTATATATTTTTACGCCATTCAGTAGAGCAAATAAAAAATGTTTCAATGACATATCACAAGTGGACATTTGTATTCAATATGGCGGCGTAGAAGCCATTTTTTATAAAATCAGTATGGCGACATCACAGTCATCGATCGAATTTTCGTGAAGCAACCCAATAAAATAGCAAATAAACGAAGCACTCTGATTAGTTTTTGATGAAACTTGCGAAAATTTTGATTCGTCGCCAATCAGGATTCTTTTTACTAATTCTTTTAAATGATATATTTCTCTTGAATTTTCTGGAAAATTTTATATAGAAAATGGTATTTTTTTAATGAACATTTAAGTGAAAGTCAATATCTACAGATAAATGCTTAACACGCTAAGTGCTTCGTTTATTTGCTATTTTATATTAAGTTGCTTTACAAAAATTCGATCGATGACGTCACAGTGTTACAAATGTCCACTTGTGATATATCAGTGAAACGGATTTTTTTTGGTATATCGAATGGTGTGAAAATATATACAGGGTTCCATTTAAAATTCTTGACCAAGGTCTATTCCCGGCAAAACTGGAAGTAATAATAAATTGTTTTTTCATGGAAAATATAGGTTTTAGGAACTATATCTTTGATCCAAATTTCAAGTCCAACTTAAAAAAACAACTCACTGACGCTCTGGCCAACGATTTCGTTATCAACCGGTATAAGTATTCATAAAAATTCTAAACTCAATTTCATCAACGGTATTTTTTTAAACCACCACTACCGGTGACCACTACCGGTGAATCATATTCGAGAAATGGCTTGTTGGGACATCACTCAATATTGAAAATTTGGTTTCATAGAAAAAAACTGACAGTAGGAAATGCTGTACATATTCTGTTCTCTCGCAACTCTGATCAACTGAACACAGATAAAAAATAATAGAATTCAAATCATCTGGCTATATAACATTTTCAGCAATTTTGAAAGCGGACTTTTTCATAGACATTTTCCATAAATATCTGTAATGAAGACCCGGTTTTTTCTTCATACCTTGAATGGTTTTTGCAGCGTTGCTATTCAGATGTCGATAAACACGATTTTTGAATCTTACTTTTAAATCATGTCTGATTTTCGTTCAAACCACACATATTTTCATTAGTTATATCAATATCAATCGATATATCAAATATCCATCCTAATGAAGAAAATAAGAATTTTCATTTTCATTACCCATATTCGAATTCTTCCTTTTAGAGAATACTGGACAATGTAATGAGTTAGCCGGAGTGAGAAAAGCGGCGAGCGTTTGAGTATTTAGACAGTCGGTTCAAGGTTAAATTTACTATGAGGATTATAGTAGGTATCTTATATTTTACACCGAAATGAGTTGGAGTGAGACGATATTAGATTTCTTTTGTTTTGAGGCTCCGCCTCCATCACTTGGAATTATTATCTCTCCCTTTATACCGTAGATTTACTTTGACTTTTTTCAAAAGGTGAACCCCTTCTTAAACTGAAAATCCTCATAACTCTATCGAGAAGGGCGCCTAAAGCAATTATAGCCTATCATCTACTGCCTCATGACACAAATGAATTATTATAAAGTTTAAAAAGCTTCAGAGAGGAAATGATATATTTTCTAAAAAACAAGTGTTTTAATTCTTTTGAATTTATCGAACGAAAAATTTAGTACAGTTTAATTGTGTTCTGTTTACGTTAAATAATAATGTCTAACTTTATAATGTGTAGAATTACTGTTTCTGTTGTGGCGTTGCTTTGTGACATTTTATCACTTTGATGACAATGAAGATTATTATTATATTATTACATTTATTGAAAGTTTCATCTCTGCAGTTTTTGAAAATTTTTCGCAGAATGCTTAATGAATAGACTTCTCTTATAGTTTTTTAGTGGATTCATTCTTCTCGTTTGTTTCCGTGGTAATTCTTTAAGGTTTGAAGTTTTGGAGTATCGGCCATTTTCCCTTCCGGAACTTCTAAAGCCACACAGATGATCACTGAATATCAGAAAATAATTGGTACTCAATCAAGATCTTCATTACCATTTATGACATGACTCGCAACTATAACCAATGTCATCTCAAAGTCAAACACAAACACTGAATACAAAAACATCCAAGGTCAAACAACAAAATTTTCGAAATACAATAAGGACATTACACCTTAATGTCACTAATGACGTCAAAATGGCTCAGAATCGGCTCATACCTCCTACTCATTTTTGGTGCCATTTTTATTCTTTTTATATGCTCCCGAGTTAAAATTAATCTTGGTTGGGTTAGGTTAGGTTAGGTTAGGTTATTTCTGGGAATTCCCACGATTTCTCTTGAAAATGGTGAATGTAACAATCGGGAAAAACTTGCCCACATGAAAGTTTAAATTACCCAAGGATATAATTTGTCACGAGAAATGAGAACTGATTTATTCCCTCAGATTTGGTTGGAAAAGAGTAGCAGCCTTGACCGAAGATGGTCAGAAATATACGGAGTATATTTCATTGATGAGTGACGATATGGAAAAGAATGGAATCAAGTTCATCGCTAATAAAAAATTTCCTAGAGAAAAGAGTACCGAGGATATGAAATACGTAAGTTTATGAATGTGTCATTATTTAAATTTCTCATTAGCCCCATTTTTATGTAGTATTACTGATATTTCCGAACATAAGTAGAGCTTTCACATATTCGAGAGCATTTCAAGAACAATTTTAATTTTAACCTAAACGGAAATACTTCATTAATGCTTGAAGGTGGACTAGGGAGGGGATAAACATACTAATAAAAATAATATAGCGGGTTTGTGCTCGGTCCAGCAGGATGTAGTTGTGAACGTTTGAATACCACTGCTATAAGGATGTTGAGGAAAATTGTCTGATTAGTTTGTTCTATTTTTGGTTACCGCTACGTTTCAATCCTATATCAGAATATATCGGCTTTTAACCAACTTTCCCCAACTTCTTCCGATTCATATGCCATTTTCTTTAAGAGTTGTTTCTGTTGATAAATAATAATGTTAGTCCAACCAAGCTTCTAACTTGTTATCCCTATTAATGCAACTCTCGCAAATCTACAAGGTCAGAGAAAAACTAAATATGTTAGAAAACTCTTCAAGGACCTCAGTTACTTTTGACAATGCTGGTTTAGTTCAAACATAGCATTCAAACTATTCTCTGTGAATATTTTCCTTACAATACCTCTTGCCACTTTGATTTCACAGATCCCAGTATGCTCTATGATCACAGCATAACTGAAAAACATTTGTTATACTCCTTACACAAAAAGTTTTCAACGTACAAACTTCAATGAGTCCATTTCAAAAGAGAATCCAGACATCAACTGTGAGTAGATGTAGCTTGCTTTCGAATAATGCATAAATGACTACTGGAAATAAGGTCCTCATTATGGCAATGTACAGATGGAGCAGCTTGCAGTTGCCTGTCCATTCAGCTTCATTGCATTTCTTTATTAAATCATCTTGAAATAGTGCACTCACTGTAGTGGGTCCTTTGTGTTCTGTGATATCAAGTTGTAATTCAGAATTGAGGATTGATATGTGTATCTACACTTATTGTGAGTATATCAGGAGGGCAGCTCTTCCGATCTACAATGAATTTGTTCGCATATTTTCGTCAATAATAGCGAGTAAATTGTTTTTTTGGGTAAGTTATATCGTTTTGCTTTTGTATTCAATAGATCCAGCGTCAAATTATACTCAATAAACATGCATCACTTGCTCATATAGTAGGTACATACATAAAATAATTTTTCAATTTCAACACCCAGAAAAAACAGCCTTCCACCATAGACATTTTTTTGATTCTTTGTTCTTATGACAAACGAAACATTTTTACAAAGTTTCGTCAACAAACCAATTTTTTGTTTTTAGTTGGTACTTCTTCACCTGAGGTAAATCTAAAAATACCTAAATTGTCCCTAGTCTATTTTTTATTGGGTAGGAATAAAGTGTTTGGTATTCAGTGCACATTTGCACAATGAAAAATTGAAAATGTTGTATAAAATAATGCAAACGCACAATAGCACTACTTGATATTGAAATCACCTCTGCATGATAAAAAGGATAGATGCTCGATAAATGTATACAAACAGCTTGGTTAATGTAATGACGGGGCATTTAAATGAAAGACAAGAAGAAGACAAACTGAGTTGAAAATGCGTGAATTAGTTTTTCGCTCGCCGTTGAAATACAAACCTAACCTGAGCAAGCTAACTTAGTTTGCGAGTTGAAAATGAGTGAATTCGTTTTTATGAGGCGTTCGTTTTTTTATCGAGCCTTTATTCCTTTTATCGAGCCTTTATTCCTTTTATCGAGCTTTTATTCCTTTTATCGTTTTTTCCTCGTTTTTCTGAAATCAGGTGTGCATCACACATAGTATATATTTCAATGATATTGCTTGAAAACTACACCATCAAGGTTCATATGAGCAGATCGTGAAACAAGTTGATATGTTTTTTTAAACACATTTGCGTATTTCTTAAAATAGAGATTAAGGTGTTCTGAGTAATAATACTAGGTTTTACTTTCACTCCGTTTAGTGAAGTTATCTAGGAATACTACATATAGTACACGTGGGGTGACGGGGTCCGAATTTTAGATCGAGCATGACCTGTCCGCGTGTCAAAACCACAATTTTTCAAATTTTTAAAGAAGGCTGAATCATTGAAATATTGTCAATATGCTCGCCAGCAAAATATCCGGGCTGTCGCTAGACGCTTGTTACCAGAACTACCTGTGCATGTGCAAAACCTTAGATCATATATGCTACGCTAGATACGGCACTCAGGTTATTTGTTTTGTAGGTCCGGGGGGGTCTAGCGTACTAATCCATTGATTGGTCGATTTCAAATTTCGACGATAGTTGAACAAATGTCAATTCAGACAAATGTCAGATATTGTGTTTTTTCTGCGAATCTGCCGATCTTGTGAGTGTATTTTTATTATAGTTTTGAGAGTTTTTGCTGTGGACAATTAGTTTGAAGAAAAGTGGTTCGATTTTTCATCATAATGCCAAAATCGTGTTCAGTTTGTAATGTCTAATTTGAGAAGGGTTCTGCCAGATCTTTTCATAAGTATGTATTCCATAGGCGTGCTATTGGACAGGAAGTCGGAAAACATATCAACCAGCTGCACCCTTACGAGCAACCTTCAGAAGTCTTCGAGGGACTTGTGCGAGCTAGGGAGGATGTAGCCCTTACCTTTTAACGTGTGATGCCATGCACGACCGCAATAATTGCACAGACTTGGTCACATATTCAAACCCTGATATATATAAATAAATATATATTTCAAATATGTCAAATTGATGTATATTCCAGTGTAAAATTTTATTTCGTAGAGTATATATTATCGTCTTGCCATCTGTTTAATTGTATATTTGGTATTTATATTCAGTACCCAGTATTCACATATATATTTAACTTTTACTGATATTGGGGCTGTATAGAATGTAGAATGAATCAATGTTTCAAATATGTTTCATAAAAATAAACAATTTTCATCAGCAAGTTTTTCATTTTTTATTTAACTCAATCTGTACGACGGTACATTTTGACATATCTTGTGTATTGATATACTTACCAACTTTTCATTTTGTTTTCTATTATGAGTTCATTATCGATGGGATTTTCAATTAGCTATAAAAAAGACTGGTATAGAATATTGTGTATCTTGTAGTAAAAGCAATACATACTACGAGGTGCACATATTACTTTTTCTGAAATCGCAATCAGCAAATCTCGTATTCTAGTTCATGTAACTATAAAGTTGTTGATTGAATTGACCTCATTGCCAGTTTTAATTATTCTCTTGATATCATGATATTTGTGGAGAAAATTTAATCAAAACTTGAATGGAATGTTTTCAACGGACCCAATATCTTCTGGGTATTCCAAAAATATCTAGATGAAAAGTATGTTCATAAATAAAAGTCTAGTACTGGTTAAATTAGGCGTACCAAAAGAATGGTACAAAATGTTTTCGATTCACATTAATTTTCTTTTCACTGTAACCGATATGGAAATCCATCATAAATTAGAAAATAGAAATATGGGTGTTGTAGAAGTATGTTAATATACACTGTACCAAAATATCTCGTGCGCCACTGTACCGTAGTACGCTATTGCCCTCTTCACCCCCTCTCATCAGTACCCCTCTAATACCAAACAAATACTACATGATGCCGTATCTAGCGTCAGCATATATGATCTAAGTGCAAAACTTTTTTGTAGGGCATGCGCACCACCGTGCGTACACAACCTAGAATGTGTAGAGTCTCCTGGCGGGAAATTAAAATATCAGTGTATATATTACAGAGGTGTTAACGCAGATAAAATGAAATGGGGTATTTAGTATTTTTTCAAAGATATCAAAAGCTACCTTGTTCGATTGATGATCTATTTATATTGTGGAAATTCATGTTGAATATGGTATAGAGAAAATAACTTTTGTCTACTTTCCACTATGACTTTTATTTGTTACGACCGGTTTCGGTTTATTGAACAATTATCAGTTAAGCTATCTTGATAAGGGTTTGATAAGACGAAACCGTTCTTAAAAAATAAAAGTAATAGTAAGCTATCTTACTCGATAATTGTTTAATGAGCCGAAACCGGTCTATCAAATGAAAGTCTTTGTGTAAATTAGGCAAAAGTAATTTTCTCTATCCTTTATTCAACAAAAACTATATTTTCGAGTTTGATTGTCCAATAAAATGAGCAAATTTTGTCTAAGGTATCATTTTCTCTTCAATGTCAATATATTAGTACGATCTAAAACATATGGTCTGCGTATATTATTCAAACTCCAAGAATGCATGAGGTATTGATTATTTCAGCTATATAATTCTGCTGGAATTTTTTGGATTTGATATGACAAATTTAATTATACAAATTCAATTATTGAATTTCGTTGCGTGATTCGTGATTGGGGTGAGTACTGCACAATTCAGTTTTGCGTTCAAATTAACAGTACTTATAAGATGGCGTATACCATATGGAGCTAGTAACAAAGCCCATCCAGAATACATGTGGCTAATGATCATGACCATCATTGTCACTATGAACACAAAATAAAAAATATTTTGATTAGATTATCAGTTTATCAGATAGATCTTTCAGAAATTCATCAAATTATGTATCAGATTGATGAAAAGTTGAATATTATTATTTGAATTACGCAGTTTAGAATATGTAGTTATATTTTGCGGTTTAATTACTTAATGGTGAAATATAGCCTTGGCTATTTCAAGTGAAGACAAATGATCAATCTTATCTTAACAACTTAGTGTTCAAATTTAATTACTTAGAAAACATAATGGTTTTTAATGTATCATAAAACAAAGCAATTATTCAAATACCCATTAGGTACCTATTGCATCGTTTTGACAGTTATTTTATAGTAATATGATTCCCATTTAACCCCAATAAAATTTAGTGAAATTTTATCAACTATTTTTAAAAATTGATCACACCATGTGTGATAAGTCTGTTGGCCGTCATCTAGTCCATCAAATATTGAATACGAGAAGCGTCAATTTGATCTTGAATTCCATCATGTGTTTGAGTTTCTCATGCTTCCCAACCAAAGGGGCGGTGTTGATTTGCCAGACTTCATCCTCTCCTGGAAGGACATCGTGAATCTCTGCATCCATCGTGAATCTCTGTATCCACTCTTGCCATGTATGCTTTAGAGGCTTGGTATTGTGAAGCGACCTGCAGGTCCTGATTACGTCCATTATCGGTATGATAATAGCCTCCAAGGTGTCCGTTTGTCCTCTGGTAAAGCGTTCGTCAGTCTTATGCCAATCCATCGTTTTGGGTCCCACCACCTTGCCTTCGACCTCTTAATTTGATGGGGTGGGTTGTGGGGGCATGTACCTCCATTTCTGGGAACGAAGGAGTTTGGTTTACTTAGGGGTTACCCACTGAAACCACAACCGATACTGGAGGGAAATTAGCCTTTTTCCTCCCAGATGCGCATGAGCTGCCCGATTTTGAATTATTTACCCAGGTAAGTGTTGTCGCAACTTCTCAGTGCCTCAGGGTTAGTTGGTATCCCTATATACTTATTATTATAATTGTTATGTATGCATTAATATTTAAATATCCCAGGTAGCAAGCGTACGTCATAATGACGTACTTAATTAGTGATTTCATGACGGTAGACGTCATCGACGCAAAAATGACGTCTGCCAGACGTCATTCAGTGGACGTTACTATGTCGTCTTTCACATGACGTCATTATGACGTAATTCTTTGGTCACTAATGTTACACAAAAAATAGAAGAACTTTTTAAATAAAAAATCCAACTAATTATATATGTCCCATAAAATGCTTTATAGCAGATATTTCTGAAAATTATTTCATTGAAGTGGCTAGTGATGATATATTTAAATTACCTGTACCTATATCGAGTCACTTTTAAAATAGCGTAAAATAACCATCCCGTGGCATAAAGGTACAAGTTTAATTTTATAATTTGCATATACAATCAATAGAGTACACACTAAATCATTATTTACCTAAAAACGTATAACTCAAAAGTGAATCAAATAAAAATACCAACATATGTAAAGAAATCAAATTGCGTATTATTTTCGTCATTTTGTATTTCCCGCGAAAGTCACTAGTTGTCCGACACCTACACATTCGCATCGGATTGGTTCGGATTAAGCAACATGGCCGTCGTCGATGCTTCCTTCTATGAACATGTGCAGTGGAATGTCGATGGTATTCGTTCTTTATGTCTATGTGTTTTGGTGTCACCATTATTCTCTGGTTGTCGGAAGATTTCATTATGCATAAATATAGAAGTGATAGTATTGCAGAGTTCGGTAATAGTTGTGTGTTACAGTGGTTACAGTGTTCAAAGTGTTTTCAGCTGTAGAGTTCAAATAAACAATATGAAGGTGCCCTTATAGTCGTAAACTCTGAGTGGTTTACTTCACTAAAAAAGCTAAATATTTTGGCCGCCCTACAAAGAAAGACAATGAAGCTTATATTAAAAAGCGGTAAAACGAGAAGGATATATTTCCTATAAATAGACATTATATTCCATTAAAAAAATGTGTTTACACTAGAGGTATGTAATGTGTATTTTGATTTAATTAATTTTTGAATATTGTACTAGATGGTTAGTAATAATTGAATAAAAACTATAGTCATATTAAGTGCTATATAAACAGCATAATCCAGTGTGAAAAATTCAATGACATTTTTACTGACTTTTAGCAAGAAAAACTTATAGTAACTCTTCCGAATTAAGTACATATTTCAGAATGATCTGCATAATTAAGTTTTATAATAGTTTTTTACTGTATTACTTACTGAAACGAAATTGTTTTATGTTGTTATAAATAAAAATTCTTTCCATGATCACGAGTTTCTTAATCCTTTGCATCAAAAAAATTAACCACGACATTGACGTTTCCTAATCTACCTAGTTTGTATCAGTCATTGATCATCCAGTACACTGCCTTCTAATTTTTCTGTGTGATTGTGATTCTCTTCAAGAAAAATACGAATATCCCAACAGTTGCTACAAGTATTGTGAAAAAACATTGCATTTTTTGCTGCATATCCCCAAATTAACTAAAAAAGTACGTCTCAATGACGATGTTTATAACGTTTAAGTGACGTCATATGTACGTCTTGTGTATGACCTAACAGGTCATATACAAGCTATATGTAACGTCAAAATGACGCCATATACTGACGTCATAATGAAGCTGACATTTGACCGTCATTTAGACGTCCGAATGACGTCAACTCTGGGGTCAATATGACGTCTACCATGACCTATAAGATACGTCATTATGACGTACGCTTGCTGCCTGGGATCCCATCATTCCAGATTGTGTTCGGTTGTGGGCATCTCTAACAAAGAGGCATTATGTTAGCTGGTGTACTCTTTGATCTAAATTACGCAGTCGACTTCTGTGTTTATTAAGCTGTGTCGTAGCTTCAAGTGAACATGTCATGCTCAACAACTGTGCTAAGGTTCAGTCCCCGTACCCTCACGTGTAGTATATGTATATTCATAACGGCAATATATGCCGATGAACCATTTGCATGCAATCGTAAAGAACTGTGATAACTTCAATAGACGGAGTGAAAGTTGATTCGAGTATTATTATTATTCGAAACACCTCAATAATTATTGATTATTTCATGAAAAAATTTACCAAAATCAAAATATTTCACAGTTTCTTTAATTTATTTAATTGTAATAAAGAATACTACACTTGTATTGTTTGTGATCTTGGAGATATTCTCTGCTATATAGATGATAGTACTTTCAAAATTCTTAAAATACATTAATTGCAGTACCTGGCTGACCTGAAGAACAAAAGGGCAAGAATCATCATCGCCGATGTTGTAGAAGACGTAGCGAGGACGGTTATGTGTGAGGCATATAAGCAAGAAATGACTGCTAAGCAAGGATATGTTTGGTTCTTGCCGATATGGCTAGATACCAATTGGTATGACACTGACGTCCAAAATATCAACGTTTCGGAAGTTATCAATTGTACCACGAAGGAGATGATAGAGGTTGGTGACTCCATAAAGGGATCTAGAAATAATTAGTATGCCACTCTTTAAAGTTCTGCCTTTCTACCTATTTAAATAATAATAGTATGGAGTAAGTTTGAAGTGCTTTTTACCCACTAGTTTGGTTGAAATTCAGTCATATCAAAGTTCATGCTAACTCCTCATTTTTACTTTTCAGACAATGGGTATCTGGAATTTGTCATCATGACACCCATAGTGAGATCATCATAACTAGATTATCAATTATGTTTTCTGAAAGGCCCTATAATTAATTTTTGAGTTTTGTCTATTACGGGTAGGGGTGAGTGGGTCACAGTGGATCACGGGGTATAGTGGCTCAGCCACCATAGCTTCGTACATTTTCGCGTATGCGCGCCAACAAGCGGTTTATAGCCCCTCTTAAATTATCCCTCTCAGCCGAACTAGTCGTAGCCACGATATCGAAGCGACAAGACGTACTGCAACGCTCCGGTCAACAGACACATACGAAACTTTTATATCTTGTGATTTAGAAATTTGTGTTGTATTCAAGTGAGTATTAAATCTGGATGTTTGGTTACAGTTTCATGCTTTATAATGCCTATATTAGTTGTAAACTATGTTGTTTTGTCTTTTTTATCGGCATTTTTTAAAACTTATATCGGATGGCCAGAAAATAAGAGCTGTGGCAAGAATCACTCTTATTCCGTACACAACTTTAAACAGGTATCACAAGAAAGTTCAAAATAATCCTGATCCTGAGAAGATAATTAGGCTTACACCTAATTACGCGGTTCATAAGATATTCACCGATGCGCAAGAAAAGAGCATTGTCGATTATGTTCTTGAATGCAGCCAAATGTTCTATGGACTCACAATTATGGACGTTCGACAACTAATTTACGAAGTAGCTATGTTAAATAATGTAAAAGTACCAGCAAAATGGCACGAAATGAAACTTGCTGGCATTGAGTATTTATAAAATCTCAAAAAAAGATATAAACGATTATCTTTACGAACTCCTGAGGGGTGCAGCTTAAGTAGAGCGACATCTTTCAACCGCCACAATGTTGGTATATTCTTTGATAATTTAAAAAAATGTTATGTCTAGAGGGGCAGTATTTGGCAATGGGATTAGAGTATTTAATCTAGATGAAACAAATACTATGACGGTTCAGAAGTCTGCAAAAGTGCTAACTGCCAAAGGACAAAGGCAAGTTTCCAAGGTTACCAGCGCAGAACGAGGGACGTTAAGAACAACTTGTTACATAATTAGTGCTTTGGGGAATGCATTGCCACCAGTAATTATATTTCCTAGAGTACATTTCAAAAAACATATGACTGATGAAGCACCGGCTGGAACCTTAGGCCTAGCTACACAGTCTGGCTGGATGAACATAGAATTATTTGTAAAAACTATGCAGCATTTTATAACCAATACAAGCAGCAGTAAAGAAAATCCTAGCCTGCTCATATACGATAATCATGAGTCGCACGTTTCTGTAGAAGCCTTAAATCTAGCAAAAGAAAATGGTGTGACCATTTTAACAGTGCCACCGCATTCAACAGGCAAACTGCAACCTCTGGATGTCGGAGTTTTCGGGCCATTCAAAACTGCCTATAATAAGGCAGTTGATAGGCTGGATGATGCGAAATCCTGGGCAAACGAACAGTTTATATCAAGTGGGTGGATGCGTTAGGGAGGCCCACATGAAAGCTATGACACCCGGAAATATTTGCGCTGCTTTTAAAGCGACGGGAATTTTCCCTTTCAACAGAGACGTCTTTAGTGATCTAGACTTTGCGCCTAGTGAAGTTACTGATCGAGAAATAAATCTGGAAAATGAACCAAACTGATTCAATCAACGAGAAGAACACGATGCACGTGCTAATGAGAGTAACAGAACGAAAACCCTATCGCCTTCAGTACAAGAGAGTTTTTGCACTCCAACTAAACAAATTATTCAACAATCTGATACGGCTAGAACTGCCTGCATCAATCAGCCTTCTGTAATTCTGCCTTGCTCTTCATCTCATAATGCGGCATTAATAGATCATGATATTGCAAACGAGATTACTCTTTTTAAGTTTGAAAAATTTAATTTGTTTTAATAAGTGTATAACTAAAGAAGAATTTTTGTTTTTGGTTTTCTGACAATTTTCTAGCATACCTAATGTTATTCCGTAATACCTACCAATAAAAAGTTTACGATTGAGTTTGAACAGTTATTATTTGTTGCTAGTTACCTCACAACTGAATTTATACTAAGTTGTTGTATTTGCTCTGATAGATTGGGAAAGACATTTTTAAATTTAAATAAATTGTAATCTTTGCAAGCTTTTGTAAGACTGTTTAGAATATTTGATTAGGCTGTCTTATGGTACAAATAAATCAGTTATGGTTATGAAAACCATCATTTTTTAGTGTGCCCCAGTTGATTCACTGTTACCCATGTAGCGATTCAAAGTGACCCACTGTTACCCATGTAGCGATCCAAAGTGACCCATTCCTGGGTCACAGTGGATCTTTTCCCAACTTTTTCATCAAAGGCTATATCTTGTAAATGTATGTTTTCTCGCCAACAAATGCTATTTTATTGAAGCTTCAATACTCCTCTTACAATTTGAATTGAGGGAACACTGATTCAGCAATAAACTTTGAAACCTCAAGAGTTAGAAAAAAATTATCCACTGTGACCCACTCTCCCCTACAATATGGTCCTTCGAGCCGGATATTACATCCAGCTTTCATACAATAAAAGTAATTTTCAAATATTAGTCTGAAATATTTAAAAACCACCAGATTACAATTTTTTTTTGTTTAAAAAAAACGCATTTAACCGGGTACAATTTATCAGTGCTTGTACGAGTTTTTATACTTTTTTTTGCAGTCATTCACAGCTCTTTAACTCTTTATATTCAGAATATTTTGATAACCGACAGGGTGTGTACATTTTATTATAGCCCACTTTAGTCGCGATCTTTTTCACTTAAATAAATTTTCATTTTCACCAGTCATTTTTAGTTTGGAAAATATTTTGAAATATTTTCAACTATTTTGAAAATGACTGAACAACTAGCAGCTCACCGCGCATCACGTAATATTGCCTTGAAACGACTCAAAGAAATTGTTCAATTTGCTCAAAATGCTATCTCTGACCCAACTCTTCATACTCAGTTGAAAATTAAATGCAGTAAATTAGATCATATACTCAATTATTTTGAACAGAGTCACAATGCAATAGTTACGGCAATTTCATCTGATCCTGGAATGTTGGACCAGGAAGAATATTATTATACAGTGAGCTCCGTGAATCATGATATTCAAAAATGGATTAAAGCTAACGAGGAAAACATGATTTCAACTCAGAAAACTCGGTACTGCAAATTACCAAAATTACAGTTGCCTTGTTTTGATGGTGATTTTAAATCATGGCCACATTTTTATGGATTATTCACTACGCTAGTTCACACAAATGATCAACTTAGCAATATTGAAAAATTTGAATACCTAATTACAAATTCGGCAAAAGAACCTCTCAATATAGTACAGGGTGTTACTTCAGCTGATGAAAATTATGAAACAGCTTTCCAAACTTTAGTTGACAGATATCAAGACAAAAAACTGTTAGCTACCTTCTATTGGAATCTGTAATGTTTAATAAAACTCCAACTATAGTGGGCTCCATATATATCTATTAACGTAAGCACAAATATCAGGAAGTACAGCACATTGAAAATTCGACCACCATCCACATGACATAACCTTCACGCTCTCGACTCTACGATCATACTACCAACCCACTTGAACACCAGTTGTAGAATCCCGGATATACCTACGATTCTGCTACGCAACTCCATCCAGAAGTGGTGGACATTTCCTGCGCCCTGTGGCGGTGAACTTGAACACAACATACATTACAATCCTCTCCTTCTTAAAGGAGTTGCGTTCATAGTCTTTCAACTTAGACGGTACCTTCCGTTGTCTGGTATGTCTACCAACTTTATTATCTAACAATACAGAGTCAGTCTTATTACTATCGCTTACACCTTGCTGAGAGATAATATTTTCCCTAGCCATGTTATCAATCATAAATTTTTCAAAATCATTTTCTGAGACAACCATCTCTGGAGTTGGTGTTAATGTAACCGTTTGTGAACCTGAATTGATGTTTTGACCAACACGTGTTATTTTGACTGAATTCTTTTCACTTCTCTGTTTCGCTAGCCTGTCTTCCACCTTTCTGTCATGAGTATCTTGATCCGTTTTAATAACATCCTCACCCCAGTGAAGCATTTGATTTGAGTGTCTTTTCCATAGTTGCTCTGTGGGTAATCTGCATATGTATACATTTTTGCCTATTCTTTTTTCAACTACAGCCTTTGTCCATTTTACTGAACTCCTTTCCCTGTAGTCTTTAACTGTAACTCTATCACCTTTTGAAAACTCCTTTCTTCTTCCCCCCTTATTTTTCATTTGCGTTTCCTGTGCCTTTACCATGTTATCCTGCACCTGCTGATTCTGACTCAATGTCGGCCTCTTATGTAAAAGTCCTAGTCGTGTTTTGACACTTCGTCCAAACATCAGCTGTGCTGGCGATTCTTTCGTTGAGCAGTGTTCTACACTGCGATAATTCAATAAGAATCTTGATACGAGTATGTCCAATGGTACATTTTTGTTACTCTTATCAATTAGTGCTATTTTTAACTTTGATTTGAAGTTTCTCATTGCATTCTCTGCTGCTCCATTGCTGCTGGGATTATACGGGGGAGATGTAATGTGTTTAATCCCATTTTTGCTAAAAAAAACTTGTAGTTCTTGTGACGTGAAAGCTCTGCCATTGTCACTAACTACTAGGTCGGGAAGTCCAAACCTGGCAAATAATTTTCTAAGCTTCTTTTCTGTATGTCTTGATGTTGTCGTTTTCATCTTGCATACTTCCGGCCATTTGGTGTATGCATCAATCACGATTAAAAACATTTTACCTTGGAATGGTCCCATAAAATCCATGTGAATCCTCTCCCATGGTCTTGTTGCTAATGGCCATGGCCTTAATTCTGCATGAGGAGGGTTATCCTTATTTAAGATACACGCTTCACAGCTCTTTATCATAACCTCCACATCTTGGTCAATGTTAGGCCACCACATGTACGATCGTGCCATGTTTTTCGTTTTTACAATGCCTAAGTGACTTACATGCAATTCCTTCAACATTTCTTGTCGTAACTTCCTTGGTACAGTTACCCGTTTACCCCATACTAAACATTCATTTTCTTCTGCGAGTTCCTCTCTTCTGTTCCAGAATGGTCTCAAAATTTCATCTACCTTCTGTGGCCACCCATTCCTGACATAATCAAGAATTTTGTTCAATTCTTCGTCTGATTTGGTTTCTTCACTTACTCTGTGGTTGTCTATTGGCCAGTCGGAGACTGTTGTTGCAAAGTTGAGGTACCCAGCTGATGGTAGCTCTTCTGTCTCCGTTATCTTCAGAGGTAGTCGTGATAAACAATCTGGAAATAGATTTTCTTTACCTTTTACATACTCAATTTTATAGTCAAAAGATGTCAAATATACTGCCCATCTCTGAAGTCTATCTTTACTTCTTTCAGGAATTCCCTTGGTTTCCCCAAAAAGAAAAATTAATGGTTTACGGTCAGTTCTTAAAGTAATTTTCTGTCCTCTGACAAATTGTTCAAACTTTTTTAAACCAAATACTAAACCCAATGCTTCTTTTTCTATCACCGAATACTTTTTTTCAGCTGGTAAAAGTGTTCTAGAGACACATGCTATTGGTTTTTCCTCCCCCTTTTTATCTCTGTGAAACAGAACTCTGGAAATACCATCTGCGGAAGCATCACTCGCCAAGATTATCTCCTTATCTGGGTCATAATGAGCCAATGTTATGTCCTGTGATATTAGCATTTTTATTAAATGGAATGATTTTTCACATTCCGAAGTCCAATTAATCTTTTCCTGATTTTTTGTAATAATTTATATATCGGAGTCATAATGCTAGCTAAATTTGGAATAAATTTTGGGTAATAGTTTCAGGCTTTGGTGCCTGCAATATTGCTTTAACTTTCGAATCAGTTTTCTTTAGCCCTTCTCCGTTTATAATATGACCCTAATATTCTATTTCTTTTTTGAAAAATTGACATTTATGTTTATTCAATGTTAACCCTGCAGTTCTTAGTTTTTCTAAAACCCTTTTAACGTTATTTAGATGTTCGCTATGATCCTTTCCTGTAACTACTAGATCATCCAAATAAATTAGTACTCCTTCCATACCCTGAAATAACTGTTCTAAGTTTTGTTGAAAAATGGCACTCGCTGGAGCTACTCCAAACGGAAGCCGCTTCATTTTAAAAAGACCTTTATGGGTGCTGAGTGTTGCTAGTTCTTGCGACTTTTCGTCAAGTGGAAATTGCATATATGCACTATTCAAATCAAGTTTCGTGAATGACTTACCCCCATTCAGAAGTGCAAAGACTTCATCAATTCTTGGCAAGGGATACCTTACATTTTCCAAGCATTTATTAAGGGTAGTTTTATAGTCACCACAAATACGAATGGTGTTGTCGTCTTTTAAAACTGGTACTATGGGTGTACCCCAATTTGACGATGGTGTTGCTTCGATAATATCATCCTTGATCATCTTTTCTAGTTGTTCTTCTATTTTCTTCTTATAGGCTAGTGGGACAGGTCTAGCTTTACAGAAAATGGGTTTTGATTCTGGTTTTATCTGCAATGTTATAGAAGTGTTTTTAAATTTGCCAATTTTCCCTGTGAATACATCAGAATATTCATTTATTATAGACTGTTCAACTCCAGAAATAGTATTCATTTCTGCTACATTCAAATTGATATTGAATTTATTTAAAAAATCTCGGCCCAATAAGTTTTGAGTCGAACCAGTATCAACAACATAAAATTTAACATCATGTACAATATCTTTTACAAACACATTAGCAATAAAATATCCTACAGGTTGGATAACTTCACCAGTATAACCTTTCAAAACTATGTTATCATAATACAATTTAAAATTATAAAATTCTTTTTTATATGTTTCTAAATTTAGAGCTGTAATTGAAGCTCCTGTGTCAATCATAAAATTATATATTTTACCACATATTTTAATATCCATCATAAATGGATTCAAATTATCTTGAATTTTTGTCAAATTGAAAATTTCATACGATTCATTTTTGTCTTCAAATTCCCGTGATAAGTTTACCTTTTCAACATAGTTCTGATGAACCACAGTCCTACACACTGCTTCGAGATGTCCAATCTGATTGCACCGTCTGCATTTAAATTTAATGTACTTACAAACTTTATTGTGATGTTTGCGACCGCAACATGTACAACCTCTTTCCAGTCTTTCCTTACATTCTTTGGACTTGTTGAATGTTTTGTTCTCATTTGTTTTGGTCGGCTGCCATCTTGACTTCCTTCTGTCATCGTAGCCATCGTAGTACTCGTAGTTGACATTGACACCTCTGTCATGTCCTCCCCTCTTCCGTAGTTGCATCCTGGAGCGCGGGGGATTCAAATAATTCACCTCTGCTACAGCTGCATCATTTGTTAATGATTCTTGTTGGCCGGCAATGGTCATCAGCTTTTCCAACGTTTGGTCCTCGGCTTCCTCGCACAATCTGTCCTGAATTCGTCCTCTTCTCATGCCACAAATGAGTCTATCCCTCAATACAAAATTTAGGTGCTCATTGAATTTGCAATTTACGGCTAATGAACGTAGTCTAGCGTACCATTCACAGGTCGATTCACTCTTCGATTGTTTGGCTTCATAGAATTTCGCTCTTTCCCTGAAGACTGCTACGTGAGGACTGTACTGCTTGGCTAGCAGCGCTGACAACTCGTCGTAAGACTTCACTTTCGGGAGCTCTGGGAACGTCAAGTCTCTGAGGAGATTATACGTCGTTGTTCCAACTAGGCTCAATAGTACTGCTGTTTTCTTCTTTTCGTCACGAATACTATTTGCTTCGAAATATTGGTCCAATTTTTCACTATAAACTGTCCAGTCTTCCAAATCTGCGTTGAACTCGTTAACATGGCCAATGACGCCGTGAACTTCCATTTTGTCCGTTATGTTTTTCAACTTTTATCGTTGCAATCGTGCACTCCCTTAATACCTCGTCGCCAATGTAATGTTTAATAAAACTCCAACTATAGTGGGCTCCATATATATCTATTAACGTAAGCACAAATATCAGGAAGTACAGCACATTGAAAATTCAACCACCATCCACATGACATAACCTTCACGCTCTCGACTCTACGATCATACTACCAACCCACTCGAACACCAGTTGTAGAATCCCGGATATACCTACGATTCTGCTACGCAACTCCATCCAGAAGTGGTGGACATTTCCTGCGCCCTGTGGCGGCAAACTTGAACACAACATACATTACAGAATCAAATCAGAGATGCCCCCAAGGCTACAGAAACAGTGCCTTAGAAAATTGGTTAATATATTTACTGAAAATGTGCCGGCCCTTAGGGCACTTAATTTTCCTGTTGACATTTGGGATTTTTCATTATTCAATATTCTGTTTGATAAACTTGATATTAATACGAAGACACGTTTTGAGTTAAAGTCATGTTCAGAGGAGGTCGAAATCCCATCTTATGTTTCATTGAAACAATTTCTCACAGAACAATGCAAGGCCTTACAATCCGTTGGTTATTCGGTACAAGTTAGTTCTATTAAAACTTCCTCATTTAAACCAAATGATTGGTTTTCAAAAAATCATAATAAAAAATCGTGTGCTACTACTTCACTTGTCCCAAACAAAATGAACTCGTCTACCAATTCACAGTGCCCCCCATGTAAAAATAATCATGTCATTTGCTTGCAAAACAATATAAACTGTGTTTAAATTGTCTTCGTACGCATTCTAATGAACCTTGTCCATCCTCATCGTGTACATTATGTGATAAAAGACACCATAGGCTCCTTCATTTCGGGAGTAACAATGTCACACCGGAAGCGGAATCTATCAGTGTGGCTACTTAGCATGCTTCGATTGCATCGCCTCAGCAAGCTGAGCTTCCGCCTATCTCGGAAGTGAACACTGCCTTAACGAGCAACTGTATTACATCAATTTCGTTTAGGTCTTAATAGGTCTAAACTCAGAACCACCATTCAAGGTATAGGTCAAGTACCTTCAATGAGTAACGGTCGTACGAGTTGTACTATTCGACCAAAAGGTCTTGACGAACCCTCTTATCATTTTGAAGCTATTGTCACAACAAACAATTTCCAAAGCAAAGATATCATTCATCACGAATTTAAAATTGGCTAATGAAGAATTCAATGTGAACGGGGAAGTAGATATTTTGTTAGGCACGGATTTGTTCCCCCTGATTTCAAAAGATGGTAAATTAACGGGAAATATTAATGAACTCATTGCCCTTAATACCATTTCCGGTTGGGTATTGATGGGTAAAATTGATAATGGCTTACCTTTCCGTCACACATCCTTCTCTAGATGAAACACTTAGAAGATTTTGGGAAATAGAAGAACCACCAAAACCTGAATTTGCTTCCAAGATGATCAGGTGTGTGAACAAATCTACCGGGACACTGTCACTAGAGATGATTCTGGTCGATACGTTGTCTCTTTGCCATACTCCGTAAATGGTCTAGCAATAGTCCTTCCTTGCTTGGTAATGTTCCCGAAGATTTTCGACAAATGCCTTTATCATTTGATCACGATCCCATTATAAAAATTCTTGGACTGCAGTGGAATCCTCATTTGGATTCATTCTCTTATCATGCTCATCCATTTGACAGACACTGTACTAAACGTACAGTCCTGTCAGAATTATCGCGGATTTTCGATCCGCTAGGGTTTTTGGCACCTGCCATATTTTTCGCCAAGCGTCTTATGCAATATATTTGGACGCTGGGCTTAGATTGGGATGCAACTCCTACCGATGAAGTTATCAGCTCGTGGAGTAGATACCAATCTGAATTACCGAATTTGTCTTCCATACAAATTCCTCGTAGAATAGTTCCAGATCAGTAGGTTAAATGGTTTAAATGTGAGTGAGCCCATCCATCAGGCTCTCCACTGCGGCCAATGGCCTATTGTGGCCAGATCAGTACAATGGCTGCCAACTTCATGGCTTCTGTGATGCCTCCCAGAAGGGCTACGCTACCATGGTTTATTTTCGATTTGAATTACAAAATTCATATAAAGTGTGTATCTCGATATCAAAGACAAGGGTTGCACCTTTGCGACAGATATCGATACCACGTTTAGAGCTGTGTGCGGCAACATTGCTTGATGCGTTAGTCGCCTATGTTTGTAAAACTTATCAGAATGTTCTGACGTTTTCTGATATTTTTTGTTGGTCAGACTCGCAAACTGTCATTCAGTGGATTAAATCTAGCTCTCATGGTTACAAAACCTTCGTGGCAAATATAATTAGCCTTATACAAGGAAAAACATCACCTCTTTCCTGGCGATTTGTTCCAGGTGAAGATAATATCCAGCTGACTACTTCACGTGGACTTCTACCTTCCGAACTTATTGAACATAATTTGTGGTGGGAAGGTCCTCCTTGGTTACATCAATCTATGAATATTGGCCTTCATCGGATATGCTAAAAGTAATAGATGTAACTGGAGAAGAAAAAACTGTCACTTTGACTACCACAGTTGTAGTAAATGTCTTATATAATTATATAATAGGTAGACTTTCCTCCTTGATTGAAATTAAACGACAAGTTGCTTGGGTATTCTCGTAAGCTGGAGACAACCACTGGTTCTCTTTCGTTGAACGAGATAGAACATGCATTTCATATTCTCACCAAACACGTTCAATGTACACATTTTAAAGATGATATCTTGAAGGTCTCGTCAAAATCAGTTTGTTCTAAGCCATTACGAAAACTATCTCCATTTATCGATGAGTATGGTATTCTTAGGGTGGGCGGTCGATTAGTAAATTCCAAATTGTCATTTGATGCGAAATTTCCTATTCTTCTACAGCAAAAGCATCGCCTCACTCAACTTATCATCGAACATTTTCACCGAGAAAATTTACATCCAGGTCCCCGAACCTTAGAATATCTTTTATTACAACAATTCTGAATATTTTCTGTGAAAAGAGCTATACGCCATACCATATCGAAATGTTTCAGATGTTTTCGCGTCAACCCTTCATCATCTGTTCCCATAATGGGAAACTTACCATCTCTCCGAGTCAACCAACTGAAACCTTTCTCGTGTGTTGGCGTGGACTATGGTGGTCCATTTTCCGTAACCCTTGGTAAATCTCGAGGATACAAATCTAAAAAGGCCTATTGATGCTTATTTGTGTGCTCCTCAACGAAAGCTCCACGTTTAAAGCTCGCTTCTGATTTATCTTCAGAAGCTTTTCTAGCGGCCTTCCGTCGCTGTAGTACTATATTTAGTGACAATGGTACTAACTTCGTTGGTGCACATCGTTACCTGCTCGAATTAATGAAAAATTCGGCTGAAACTCTGAACCTCAACTGGCATTTCAATCCCCCTACAGGTTCGAATTTTGGTGGTCTATTTGAAGCCGGCATAAGGTCGGTGAAGAGTCACCTCTTGAGAGTCATAGGCGATCAGATCCTCACCTATGAGGAGTTGAACACCGTGTTTGTTCAAATTGAGGCATTATTAAATTCTAGACCTTTGACCAGCTTGAGTACTGATCCAAACGAATTGACAGCTCTGACGCCTGGTCATTTCTTGAGACATTGTTGGCCCTTTCAAAAACAAGAGAAGATCCACCTGGGTATCCAGCAACGACCAGTTCGGAGGTTGATGGTGAGTCAATTATGTTTTCTGAAAGGCCCTATAATTAATTTTTGAGTTTTGTCTAATACGTGTACACTTCCCATGGACGAAAAAGTCAAAAATAATTGACAATTTAATTTGCCAAATGTAAAAAAAGCGTGGGTGCTTTCGATCTATATTCTCGTATTTTTAGTTTAATTTAACAATACAGAGCATTCAAGAACTCAAGAGAACTTTATCAAGCACCCCGGCTTTTTTTACATTTGAGAAAGTAAATTGTCAATTATTTTTTTCTTATTAGTCCATGGAAAGTAAAGCGTGTTCTTTAGTTTTTTTAAACTATTTTTTTTTTTTTCTAAAAAATCGAAATTTCCGACCCTGAAAACGATTCCAATTTTGAATCAAATCTGACAAATGATCACAATACTCGTCCATCATCTTGGGCCGCCATCTTGAATTTATAAATTTTTACGAAAAATAATCTCTGACCCCGAAAACCCTCACACACTAATTTTGAATCGAATCAGACCATAATGACATCTTGGAGCCACCATCTTTAATTTATGAATTTTGACAGAAAATTCGAAGTATACGACCTAAAAAAACTTCACATACCAATTTTGAATCTGACCATAATCACAAATCTCGTCCGCCATCTTAGAGCCGCCATTTTAAATTCATGAATTTTGATAAAAAAATCATAATCTCTGACTCCGAAAACCCGTATATACCAATTTTGAATGGCATCGGACCATTATCACAAATCTCTTCCGCCATCTTGGAGCCGCCATTTCGTTTTTTCATAACAAAAAAAAATGTCGTATTGCATTGTCACCGGAACTATGAACACTTGCCAAATTTCAAATCATTCGGACGTCTGGAAATGGGTGAAAATCACGCCCTAAGGAGTCAGTTACAAACATAGAAAAAAATATACAAACAAACATACAAGTGAAGCTAATATAAAGCGTGTAAAAATCATCGACTTTTTCCATTGAGTGCACTTAATTCATGTATCTTCGTCAATACAAAATATTAAAAGTTGCAGTTATAATTATTGAGATACAAAGTTTAATCAAAACAAATAATAATAATAATAATAATAATAATAATAATAATAATAATAATAATAATACTTCCTCATAAACACTCGTAGAGTGTACCCAAAGGCATGGCCTGTGCGGGTAGAGGACGGCTATTGTTATTATTTGCCGTGGCGCATCGGGGCGACTTACTGATTTTTGGTGGCGTATTCACTTCTCAGCTGCAGGAAAACCCGGAAAACCCGGAAAACCTACAGCACCACCTTGGGTGGCCGGCGTGCACTCCAAGCTAGCACTAGCCGAGATTGGCATCTACACAACACACAATACACTTGCTTTCAACAAGGACTGTGGTCGTCTATCGATTCCGATATTGGGTACTTGAGAAAAAATTCCTCGTACCTACATCGGGCTCGAACCGACTACCGCTATACTGAAGTTCTGAACGGCCTGCGCCTTAGACCGCCAGACCGCCGACCACCTGGAAAGTATTCTACAAATAATAATAATAATAATGAATTTTTAGTTTTGTAAAACATGCCGTCGTGGTCTAGAGTGCGCGGCATTCGGTTCATGGATATTTTAAATTTGTGTAAGATGGAAGAAAGTGTGGGCACTGAAATGTTGATTGATGCAGTAAAGGAAAGACCATCGCTTTAGGATACATAGATATGCCAAGTGCTGTATCCAAAATCCAAATAATTAAAAAATCTCCATCCTCCTTAAGTTTGCCATATAAATTACGGAATGCTCAATCCACATATTTTTGTAGCATTGATAGGATGAACGTCCCATCTTCTCTCATTTCCTTTTGTTATACTGTCTTTAAATTAAATTTTGCTTCCTTTAGACAAATAGTAAATAATTATTGGATCCATTTCTCGGACAAGTTATTTCTGTTGACGAACAGGCTCCACTGTCTTGTGATAAAACCCAACTGATATCTAGAAAACTTTGTCTGAATCGTCTGCATAAGAACGAACTTAAAAACGCGATGTTATTTTAACATCGTACGTTCCGCGATAAAAAACGCCTTCATAAATGGGCTCTAACAGTACAGATTTTGGCAATATATTTAATTTTTAGATGCATGAATACATAGATAACATTTTTTAAGTTCGACTTAACCACAGTAACCTGATGTATGACACTATTAAGAATCCATACATATGCACTTTGAAATATTTGTCTGATAATAATGCTGCCTGCTTGAAGGCAACAGCTCTGGAGCAGTTTCTGCTAAACCAGGGTTTATTAGACCATGGTAATGTATTTTTGATTGGTTTATATGTTTGTTTGCATCACCAGCATTATGATCTAAGAAATTGTGTAGGTGCATTGGGTTGGATCTCCGAAAGAGAAACACACTCTCTCCCATAGAAATATGAGACGTGGTGCAGAAAAAGAGCAAAAGTGTGGAGATGAGGTTGTAGTCAGCGTCAAGTGGAAGACAAATTTCTATACTGTATGGATCAGGATTGTTGACATATGTGATAGCAAATCCTCAGCTTGAGGACCTGCCTCGTTTGGTGGCTCGTCAAAATTTTCTTACTTCTTTATAAACACCCCAGCGACGTACACCTCACCTCTTTTTACCTTTAGGATTTGTAATTTTTTCAAAATTACTGGAACCTTCAAAACTGCATGTGCATTCAATGGACGATGCCACTACAAAATTTTCGGGTCTAAATTGTCAGACATTTTCTAGGCCGTTTTTGGTATCATCTAAAGTGGGAACGGGCACAATTTTCAATTCTAAAGATTCCTGAATGTTTCCGGTTATATGAATCGCAATATTAATGTTGATATGGACAAAAATAGAATGTCCTAGGTAATTTTACTTTTTTACGTTGTTTAATGGTAGCAAATCTGTCATATTATCACTCCGTTACATGTCAATCATATGTCATAAGCTCTCATAAAATGCTTGCTACAGACAAAAGTGCTTTTGTTAACATTGTTGATGGTCACCTTTTTGTTGAAAAAAGGTTCAATCCAGTGCAGACACTTCATGAGGTTCGTCTTTGGTTTCGGAAACGGATAATATACCACTTTTCTGGACTTGATACGCCGCGAGTTACTTTTGCAATAATAAACCATTTTCAGGAATCAGTTTTAAAATAATACTCCTTAACAAAATACAGACTATGCTATGATATTAAATGAATGAGAACTGATCAAACAAAATCCGCAAACTCTACTAAATAAACAGGTCTGTGCTAATAACAAATAACAAGAACAAAATAAAAATGCAATTAATACAAATACAAATATCATTGTTTAAAGCTTCTTCTTCTTCTTTTGATTGAATTTTAAAGCTATGACATGATTGACATGTAACGGAGTGATAATATGACAGATTTGCTACTATTAAACAACGAAAGAAATTAAAATTCCCCAGGACATTCTATTTTTGTCCATATCAACATGAATATGGCGATTCATATAACCGGGAACATTCAGGAATCTTTGGAATTGAAAATTGTGCCCGTTCCCACTTTAGATGATACCAGAAACGGCCTAGAAAATGTCTGACAATTTAGACCCGAAAATTTTGTAGTGGCAACACTGAATAGGGGTACTGGAATCGTCCATTGTAATCCATTGCTTATTATAGCATCGTCCTCACTCTCACTACCACTTTCTCAATAAATAAAACACAGTTATAAACTAAAAGATAATAACTAACAAAGAACAACTTAAGACAGGTTGCAGAGTGAAAAAAAAGAAGGGCTTTGTTTCCCGTGACACCTTACACTTGTCCATTGAGGATATTCTTGCAAGTATATATAAACATAAGAAGCCGGGGCGTGGCGAGGTGGAAGTGCGTCCGACTTTGGGACTAAAGGTCCTGGTTCTGAACCGCACTCGGATCTGAAATTTTTCAGTTTTATTCAATAGATTAAGTTATTAAATTTTGGAATTCGACTTGGGCATGTCCAGCTCTATTCACTATTTCGTTCAAAATATCAGCGCTACTACTCATAATAATAATACTAATAGGTGACCTGAAAATATATGCCTCCTTAGAAACAGTTCTACATCAGTCCTTCAGAGTGGTGCAAGAGTACACGCATGCTATCGGAATGGAGTTTGGGATCGACAAATGTGCCACGGTTCATCTCAAAAGAAGACGATGCGAGGAGTACGAAGAGGATGTCCAGCTCGTAGACGGAAGCATCCTACATCATCTTGATGTCGGAGAGACGTACACTTACCTAGGAGTGGAATAGCGCCGCTCCCAAGAGGTAACCACTGTTAAAAACTCTCTCCGTGGCAAGTATCAGCACAAACTCCGACAGATCTGGTAATCAGAACTGTCGGGGATGAACAAAGTTGCTGCAACTAATATGCTTGCCGTTCCGATCTTACTCTACTCCTTCGGAGTGGTGAAATGGACTCAAGAGGAGCTGCGACAACTCGATATGAAAACTCTTAAGATGATGCATCTTAATAGGAGCTTGCATTCTGAATCGTACGTTCCACGGTTGTACTTTCCCAGACAGGGAGGCCTTGAACTTTTGAGTTTGGAGTGTCTACATAACAGAATGATGCTGGATGGAGCCTGTAAAGTTATCAGGAGTTCAGATCCCCTTCTCTGCTTGGTCTGTGACCATGAAAAAGCAGGGATCGGAGCATTTCTTTTCAAGGCAGCAGCCCGTGCAGCCGATGAACTTGGTCTAATTTTCAACTTTGAACGGGTTAATCCAAACTCTGTCACCAAGTTGGAGCCCGTTCAGCAAAAGACTCACATTAAAGTAGCGGAGACAGGAGTGCTCCTGCAGGTACATAAGGATAAGCCAATGTATGGGGTCTTCTTCAAGAACATCGAAGACCTTGGTTTATCTAAAAATCTGACCTTCTCAGGTCAAGTGAGCTGAAGTCGGAGACCGAGGGATTCATAACCCAGTTGACCAAAACATGCGTCAGCTTCATCACAGCAGTATTTCAAATGTTCTTTGTTTTATCACAGGTATGCATCAATTGGAGATATAGCATAGATGAATGTCCGCCTCAAATAAAATCACAAACTTATCTCAGACTTATCACATCCGACTTGAACATGATGCATCTTTGCTGTATCTCACTGATGACTTTGTCTCTTCATTGCTCTATCAAAGAAGCATGCTAGAAGACTCTTTGAAAGATCTATGCTATGAAATAGCTCAATCCATAATCTTTGATATATTTGTCTGTTCTGTATCTCACTGATGACTTTTTCAAATTTTTTAATTTTCGAATATTTCGCTCTACCGATTTGAACAAAACATGATTCAAATTTCATAATTTTGATGAATACAAGACTTCAATGTCATATATGGCCCAGAAAATACCCACATTGGCCTGTTACCAGAAAAAAAAAATATATGCAACAACTTTTTTTGTCATTTTTCGAAATTTGAAAAAAAAACTGATTTTTCGAGGTTTTTCGAAAAAAATTTCAAATTTGGCGCGTTTAGTACTGCGCATGTGCCTGCTCAGTCTCGGAGAGCGCTGGTGTAATGGAGATTTTAGTTCTCATGTTGGTCCGCAAGTGGAATGTCGGGATATAGTCTTTAGAAAAATATTTTTCATGTGTAATTGGAGCATATTCGCTTCTACATCACTAAAAAATAATAAAACTTTATTGCTTCTAAAACAAGTCTACAGCAAGAAGTGTATGGGGGACAAAAACAAATCAGCATCGGAAAAAAATCGTTTTATTTGCAATTGCCAGTTATATTTAGGATCTGCATTATTCATCAAGAGCATTCGTTGTTCAAAATAGAGCCTAGGGTGTATCGGAGATTTTCCATTCGGAGTATCTTGCCTATCCAGTTGGTGGTTATTTTGAAAATATTACTCTTTATGTGGCGTATGGAACTAGTAACAAAGCCTACCCAGAATACATCTGGTTGAAGTATCTAGATCGATAATGGCCTATGTCGATAAATGGCAATCAACAGCATGCCATACATAAATCTTTAAATAAAACCACCAAAAGAAAATACATTAAAAATACCTACCAATAAATAAAATACTACAAAAGTTATTAAAATATAATACAACATATTAACAACTACTATTAATTAAACTGTTAAATGTATTAAATCCCTATTGAATATTGTCTCACAATATGTTTTCAGTTTTTATATGAAAATCATTCGCAATGTGTGCCATTACCTATCAGTGAGTCCCCTCCCGTAATTTCTTTATTTTACATATTGCAAAAAAAAATTAAATATTTAACTTGTAGGATTTCATTCGATCTCTTTAATGGATTATGTTTCATTTATACGAAGCGTTTCAAAAACACCCTGCATGATCGGTTAGAGATGATCATGAGGAATCCATCATTACCAAGTTTGATGCTGTTATCTCCAAAGACTACGGAAATATCACCATTTATTTCATCCATAAGGTCAATGAGTGTGAGAGAGAATTTGTTGACCCGCCAGAAAAAGTTTTTCTCTCCCACTCATTGGGCTTATGGATAAGATAAATGGCGATATCTCCGTAGTCATTGGAGATAACACCATCAAATCTGATATTGTTGGATTCCTCATGATTATTCCTAACCGATCATGCAATGATATACAGGGTATTCTATGAAAAAAACTTCTAAGTCGCTGTGCTTTTTTGAGACTGTATAAATGAAACTTAAGCCTTAAAAGAGACCGAATGAAACCCTACAACTTATGTTGTTTTTTACTTTTATCAGCTGTCGTCCCCTTACGAACGGCAGCCCTCAAAAGTCGAAACTTTCTCGGGCCATCAGATAAAAATCTGTAGTCGCTAAGGATTCGAACCCAGCCGACCAGCAGTCAATGGTTTCGAACGCGAAAGTCTCAACTACTGAACTACATGGCCCTTGTATTCAACATTTTTTTGTAATATGTAAAATAAAGTTACGTGGGGGGCAACTTTTGGTCCTCACTGTATAATTTAATTCGTCACTGAGGTAGGTCGGAAACATATCATGTTTGAGCTTGAATACAAAGACCAACATATTATAGTGTATTCTTTGTTTTACCGACATTAATGATATCTCTAGCATGTTCTTGATTGAAGTATGTCTGTATACTTGAGTATTGCTCTCATGGCTCGATTTTGTGTTTTCCGAATAGTAAACTCAATGGTCATTCTTAAGAAAAAATAAAAGGGCTACACAGTAATCAAAATGAGGTGCTATTATTGATTTGTAAATAGTCTTGAAAAAAATAAAAGAACTTTTATCGTTAAGTCTGTATTAAAATTAACTTTTCTTGAAACCTTCCCATTTATATAATCACAGTGTGCATTCATATTCAATTCTTCATCTATCATTATTCCTAAGTACTTGATTGTTTTTACCTTCTCAATTTTACTGTCATTGATCAACAAGGTCATTTGAGGAACTCCATACCGTGTTTCTATGGCGTAAATAACTATTGAACCAATTTAATACATTGCCGTTATACCATATCTATTGAGTTTCAATAACAACACATCTGTGTTAACAGTTTCAAAAGCACGCCTAAAACCCAAAACATGGTTTTTGCTTACAATTGTTTTCCAATGGGTTATTAAAAATTGTAGGGATGTTTCAATTGAGTGAGATTGTCAAAATCCTGATTGTTGTTTGATGATTATATTGTTGTTTGCGATAAATTTGAGCAGCTAATCTTTGTTCACTGTTTCCAGTAGCTTTTGGTCTTTTTGAATTGGTATGACTGTTTATAGTTTCCAAGAAGTACCTGTTTTCAACGATGTGTTTACAACATCCAAGAAGTAGTTTCCAATTGCCTGAAAACGTATCCTAACTATACGAAGATCAATTCCATTATAATCAGGACTATTTTTTCTTGAGTAACTTCAGATTTTTTTTCAAATCTCTTATTTTGATTATTTCAAATGTAGCAAATATAGATTGTACTGGTTGAAAATGATATATAACATTATTGAAGTCGTTATAATTGGTTTTATATTTTGAACAATTTTTTTTATGCTATGAACAAATAATTCGTTGAAGAAATTTGCTATATGTAAAGGAGTAAAGAAGGAAATGTTTATATTTTTACCGTTTACTTTTGAACATAACCTTTTACTTTTTTCACCTCACACTTGGGAGGAAATCCTTCAATTTTATTTAAATTAACTGATTTTTGCGAATATTCGTTTCATTCCACCTTTTTCAGGCAATTACGGGATACTTTTCTATGACCCACGCATACTTTGCAGAAGACAGTGCCATGATGCAAGAAAATATTACCGTAGGAGAGTGGAGACAAAAACACGATAAAAAGATACATAACACAAATTATGCTGGATTTGCTTATGACGCTGTTTGGACTTATGCACTTGCTCTCAATGAACTTGTCAACAAAGACCCAGAGGCTTTGTCTGTTCTCCATTCTGAAAATACAACTAAGTAAGTGTTCAGAAATATTCACTAATAATTATTAAGAATAACATTCCAACAGTTTCTGGCTTGTCATAATATGTTTTGATGTTCAGAGCAAGAGACAAGTGTTTTTCGCGTCGCGTGTCACGCCTTCTATCTGATCTGGTGATGCTGTATTCAAATATTTGGAAGGATATGAAGTTGAATATTTTAACTTTCTTGCGTCGTTGTTAGCAGTTATGTTAAAGTAAATGGCAAGTCGCATCGCCAATTCGTCAATCAGAATAGGTGACGCGCGACGCAAAAACTGGTTCGGGTCCAGAAATGGAATCGGTTTTTTCTTTCCCTGAAATTCCATTGTGGTGTCCTGGCACCCAGGATAGTGTCTCTATTCTTTCTGTTCTACTAAAGGTTTCAGGTTTTCTATGGTCACTGGTCTAGACACCTCTTTTTGGCATATGGAGCCTTCAGTGCCACTTAAATTATAGTCCTCCGCATAATGTCTCCTCATATTTTGACGGATACGATGTTGTGTTACGATCATCTTGGCCTGGAATACTGTACCTATAGTTCGGTCCGAGAGGTTAGCTAAGGCTCACTCTGGGGACTTTTCCTGTATATTCGAGATTCTTAGTAATCCCTTACGAAATATGACCATTTTCTCGTGACTGAATACCGATATAAAATTTTAGGCTCCCGTTTACGCCGTTTACCCACCGCTGCAAGTTCTGGCGTTGCTATACATTAGAGTCGTCATAACTTTTTAAGTTAAACGATTTTATTGTGAAGAAACACTGAAAGCTAAAAAATAATTAGGTAAGTACCCAGGTACCAGTTATCACACCACTCTTATTCTCATCAATCTGATACCTGGTTCCTATCTATATCCAATTATTTTTTAGCTTTTAGTGCATTATCTGCATCATCACTATGTTTCTTCACATTAAAACCGTTCAACTTGAATTTTTTTCACTTATTTCATTTTCAAGTTTTTAGTTTTTTGTTAACTTAATATTTTTCATTCTATTTAGTTTATTTTTTAGTGCCTCATCATTGTTCCAAGTTGACAAAGTCCTTTGTTTTGATTAGGTACCTAGATTTCAGTTTTAATTGGTTTGAAAAAAATAAGTAATCTACTAAATACACATAATTGTGTTGTCATCAAAATTTGAGGCGAGTACCAAATTTCAGATCAAATAACATGCAGAGGGTAAAAGTTTATCACTAGTTTGACCCAAGAAAACAGCAGAGCAACCTAATTATAGTACAGTAACCACAGACAAATGTAAGCCACAAGTGAAGAATGAATTGTAGCACTTTCTTGACATCATGTATCGTTAGAAAAAAAATTTATCAAAAAATCAGGGGTGGACACAAAAAAAAACTATTTAAAAAAATGTTGTTGTTTCAGAAAGTATAAGTCCAAAGAGGGTATGGTTGCTACTTTAGTATAATAATTCCATATTTACTAAATTATTCATGATTTTCGGATCATCCGCAAACGTCTCCGTGAAGTGCGACGAAACACATTTTAGGTACTCAAATACTCGCATATTATATTTGCATGAGAAGGTAGGAGTCATCAGAAACGATATGAACTTCTCCTTTTCCTTCTTCGGTCATTTTTAGCCAGAACTTCCAGCGGAGGGTAAGCGTGAACATGAAATTTGATGTCGGCGTTTAATCACGTTTTTCGAGAAAACGAGCGCATTTCATAAAAAATACTAGGAATCATTTTTGTCGAGGATTAAAGTGTCTTTCACCTTGTTGAGTTGTTTTTTCGATAAATGATATACTTTCCAAAATTACAGCAAAAATCTATTTATTTATTTTTAAACAAAAAAAAACATATTACACCCCTGGAATTACGGTAAACATTTTTTTTTCGTATTTATCATGGTTCCAACAACTAGCATACCAAGTTTGGTGGTGCTACAATCGATCCTCGTCTCAAAACCCAATCGTACTGGATTATTAATACCGTTCAATTACAAGAAAAGGAAAAATGAATTTCGTTCCTGAAATCTTTTACCTTCTTATGCTAATATAATATGTTAGTATCTCAGTTTCTTGTTTTTTATATTCCCAATTCACATAATCCTTCTGTGTTGTTTTCGGAGGATCAGGAGGATCCGAAAAACATACATATTTTAGTTAATACGAATAATTATACTGAAGCAGAAACCAGTACCCTCTTTGGGCTATATGCAATGACTTTAGAGTAGTGAGACAGATATCATTTATGCATTCCAAAATATCTAGGTTTGACATGTCTCACTACTCTAAAATCGTCGCATATAGTCCAGAGAGTACTGAATCGTGCTTCAGTATAATTATTCCATATTAACTAAAATATTCATGATTTTCGGATAATCCGCAAACAACATCAAAGTGTTATGGGAATTAGTAAAAAACATTTCAGGGACTCAGATTGTTATATTTGCATAAGAAGTTATAAGATCAAACGAACTTACCTTAAGTGAAGTTCGATCTTAATTATATGAAACACCTTATTCGAATATGATCAAATGTAGTACCCCTTGTTTTCCGTGTTAACACGCAAACGCACCCATCTCTGTACCGTCGTGTCTGTGGCTCTATGCTAACATTGCTAACCTAAGTTTAATCACTTTTAAAGCTATTTCGTCTCAAATGATGATTTTGATCTGGATCCTAACCACTGGCACCAGTGGGTAGTTTCTTCCAAATAATTATATCATGCATGGTTTATGAAGGATATAAACCTGAATTGGTACAGGAATCTTATTATCCGATTCCTACTATAATAAATCATATCGCCATTGGGTATGGGCGGGGAGGGGGACTGATCATCTTCGAACAAGGCGTTTCATATAATTAAGATCGATCTTCACTTAAGTTCGTTTGATCTTATAATTATATTTCACGCCTTGTTCTCAATGATCAAATGTAGATGTTTAACGTTTTGAGACGAAACGAACAAGTTTCAAGACAATAGGCTTTGATACATTGTAATAATTGAGCACCTCTAGTATCAATTAACCTATTATAGACCAAGATTCAAAATCTTATTTTTGCCCTAACTGAAAGATTATAGAACTTTACAGAGGTCCTGCCTGCGGTACGCCTTATCATATCAAAGTTGACCCCATTCAACTTGGCAGCGGATGAAAAGAGTTTTTATCAATACCGCAGTGTAGTACAATCGTTATTCATCTACTAATGCTTTGGCAAGGACCTGTTACATATAGGCTCTCTTATAAGTTAAAATTAACTTGGGAATGTCAGCTCTGAATGAGGAAGTTTCCTTTGTGTAATAGTCTCATGTTGCTCGCAACACATATGTTTGGTTTTTTTCGAAACATTGAAAGCTCTAGGAGTGGCTGGTATTTATTCTTCCCAGAGGTTTGATTCTGATATGTCAATTTGAACCCATGGGAACCCTCTACTTTACACAAAATCAGTTCACCCTCTAGTGGATACATCGAAGACAATTCCTTTTCCCGATTGATAGGAATCATCATGAATTTTTCATAATTATTTTCTGCTTTTGTTACATATTATTATTGAATCGCTCTATATACAAAAAGAAAAGTCAGTTGATGTATGTCAAAAATAGGAAATAAAAGTCAGTGTTCCTGTACTTATATTTTATTAATTTCTACGAACCCAAACATATATTCGAAGGCAATATATTACATGGTGGCAGCTGGGAGTCAGTAGAAGTAAAATCACATCCAGTTATCAACGCATAATTGAAGTAATCATGTCGCTATCTGATTTGCCCGTTCCGAGAATGGACTGGGACAGTCCTGACATTACAGCAGCATTCCAGATTTTCAAACAGAAATGCAAACTTTATTTTTCTGTAAAAGGAGTCAAACCAGAAAAAGAAGTTGACTACATACTACTCTTCTCCGGGGAACAAGGACTAAAGCTCTATAACTCATGGGGACTAGATGAAAGTTCGAGAAAATCGGATGATATCTGGAAAAATTTTGAAACACATATCGAACCAAAGACGAATTTTAGAGTTGCAAGGATTTATTTTCGTGAATATAAACAAAAACCAGAAGAATCAATTGATGATTTCATAGCAAGGTGTCGTTTGCAATCAAAAAAGTGTTCTTTCAAGGATGACGAAAGGAAAGAAAGAATCCTTGACCAGTTGATTGCTGGCGTGAAACATCCGAAACTCCAGAAAGAATTTATGGGTAAAGATATTAGTTTTACATTGGAACAAGCTATCGATCTTGGTCGAACTTTCGAAGCATCTATCAGACACATGAAGTCAGTGGCAGACATCAAGTCAGATGAACAAAAATCAATTCATTACATGAAACAAAAAATATTCCAAAATTGTCGCAGCTGTGGAAGGTCTCATGTTTTCAAACCTGGAAATACAGCATGTCCAGCATATGGAGATGTTTGTAAATCCTGTAATAAACCGAATCACTGGCAATCAGTATGTCTCGCGAAGAAAAACAAACCTGATCGAAGGTCTAGATCGAAAAGCAGACAAAAACAATATTTTCGAAGGATTCCTAGTAATAACTACAATCATGAAAGTGAAAAAAGTTATAAAACTATACATACGATGGATACCTTTGAAAGTGAACCATCAACTTCAAGCGCTGTGGAAGAATTCAGCACCTTACATATCGCTACAATAATGAATAGTTCCGTGAAACGAGATGAAGTCTATGCAGATGTCCAACTGATTATTCCCCACTCCAAAACAATAGCAATTTTGAACGCCAAAGTCGATACAGGAGCCCAGGGGAATACAATGCCAATCAGAATTTTTAAACAGTTATACTCGTCTTTTATGACAAGCAATGGTTATCCAGATACAAAATTATTGAAACAAAACAAAACCATCCTCACAGCTTATAATGGGACACATATAAAACATTTTGGGATAATCAGCATTTCAGCAAAATACAAAAATGGGTGGATCGAAACAGAATTTTTCGTTGTCGAAAATCATGGTCCAGCAATTATCGGGTTACCATTGGCAACAGCACTGAATTTGATCACACTAAATTGTTCAATACAAAAGGAAAAAATTCAGCATATCGACCAACTCCTTAAGATGTATCCAGAACAGTTTGATCGAGTAGGAAATATACCAGGTGTTTGTCATATCACTGTAGATCCTAGATATACCCCTATTGTTCATGCCGCAAGAAAATTTCCTATCCAATTGAGAGAAAAACTCATCACCGAAATCAAACGGCTAGAAAAAATGGGTATAATTAAAAAAGTAACAGAACCTACGAGTTGGGTTAGCAGTATGGTTGTCAGCATAAAGGAATCCGGAGATCTCCGACTTTGTCTTGATCCTAGAGATCTTAATCAAGCAATAATGCGTCCTCATCACAAAATCCCTACGTTAGAAGAAATAACTTATCATCTACAAGGTTCCAAATTCTTCACCAAGATGGATGCAAAAGATGGATATTGGTCAATTACCTTGGACAATGAAAGCTCCTTCTTGACTACTTTGAATACTCCAATAGGTCGATATCGCTATCTTCGTCTTCCATTCGGCCTGAAAATGTCACAAGACGAGTTTCAGCAGCAGATGGACAAAATTGTTGGTAATTGCCCAGGTGTCATTAACATATCTGATGGCATTATTGTGCATGGAAAAACCGAGACAGAACATGATTCCAACCTGATAAATTTAATGGAAACTGCGAAAAACTATGGTCTTTCTTTTAATAGTAAGAAATGTATGATCAAAACTCACGAAGTTAAGTTTTTTGGCGCTGTTTTCAACAAGCAAGAAATGAAACCTGATCCTGAAAAAGTGGATGCCATCAAACGATTACCTTCTCCAAGCAGCAAGAAGGAACTGCAACAAATTTTAGGATTGATTACATATATGTCCACATTCATTCCAAATTTATCAGAAAAAACATCAGGTTTGAGAGAACTGTTGAAAGAAAATGCATTGTTAATTTGGACAAGTTCACATCAACAAGCTCTCAATGACATTAAGGAATCCATCTGTAGAAACATTAATTTATCGTTTTTTGATCCAAATAAACCCACAATCATACAAGTAGATTGCTGCCAGCATGGTGTTGGAGCAGCTTTGGTACAAGATAACAAACCAATTGCATTCTCTTCAAGAAAACTGTCAGAAACTGAACAACGTTATGCAAACATAGAACGTGAAATGTTAGCAGTCGTATATGCTTGCGAAAGATTCCATACATACATTTTTGGAAAACAGGTGATGGTGGAAAGTGATCACAAACCATTGGAGATGATCAAATTGAAGAATTTGATGGCAGCACCCCCCCGATTACAACGTATGCTACTTCGCCTACAAAACTATGACATAACCATCAGGTATAGGCCAGGAAAAGACATGGTTCTCGCAGATAGTTTATCAAGATTGCCAACATCAGACAAAACACATCTGGATTTGGACATACAAGTACATCATATCCAGTTCAGTCATAGCAGACTAGAGGAACTCAGAGAGATGACAAAAAAAGACCATACTCTTTTTATGCTTATGAGATTTGTTATTGATGGATGGCCTGATTCCAGAAGAGAAGTTCCTACAGAAATCCAAAGTTTTTGGCCTTTTCGGGATGAAATCACCCTTGATGATGGATTGCTTCTCAAGGGTAATCGAGTTATAATTCCTAGTCATTTTAAAGAAAATATCCTGAAAATACTCCACGAAGGACACATGGGAATTGAAAAAACCAAACTCCGAGCAAAAGAATGTGTTTTTTGGAATGGAATCAATGAAGACATAGAAATAATGGTAAAGAACTGTGAGATATGCTGTAAATACCAGAGGTCTCAAATGAGAGAAACCATGATTCCACATGATTTACCAGCACTTCCGTGGCAGGTGGTGGCCACAGATCTGTTTCATTTTGATGGTGATACTTATCTGTTATTGGTAGATTACTACAGCAAGTTCCCATTCATTCGTAAAATGCCAACACATTGTACAAGTCAAGCAGTCATCCAAGTGCTCAAACAAATATTTTCGGAACATGGAGTTCCCGAAACTATTTTTAGTGATAATGGTCCACAATATAGTTCAGAAGAATTCCGACGATTCACATCAGATTGGGGAATCAAGCTATGCACTAGCTCTCCTCATTATCCCAGGTCAAACGGATTTATAGAAAGACATGTGCAGACTCTAAAAAACATACTCAAGAAAACAACTGAGGATAAAGGTGATATTTATAAAGCAATTTTGAATTGGAGAACAACACCAATAAACGATAAAATTCCTAGTCCTGCACAAATGCTTTATAACAGGAGAATACGAGCGAACCTTCCAAATCACGTTTCCAACCAAACATGGAATAGAGACGAAATTATGCAAAAAATGAAGGATCAACAAACTCATATGAAACAACGATATGATTTCCATTCATCTGATTTGCCTGTTTTGCACGAAGGCCAAATGGTTCAGCATCAGGACAAATTCTAAACAATGGTCTCCTGCTACTGTTATCGGACAAGGAGAAGAACCCCGTACATATCTGATTCAAACACCAAATGAATTAATCCTGAGGAGGAACAGAGTACATCTTCGGGATATGGAAAATACTACCCAGGAACGAGTACGGTTCAAATTGCCCGAGAGTCCTGAAAACAGCAAAAATGAAGAGCGCGTACAGAACCATGCCGATTCCACAAGCAAGGAGACAAAGCAGGATTTCGAATCAGAAAATAATCCTCTAAGAAGATCCAGTCGAACAATAAAAAAACCAGTCAGACTTGATCTATAGTATTGTTACATTTGTTTATTCTTTTTTCTTGTTTTGTTTATTGAGAAGAGGGATGTTACATATTATTATTGAATCGCTCTATATACAAAAAGAAAAGTCAGTTGATGTATGTCAAAAATAGGAAATAAAAGTCAGTGTTCCTGTACTTATAATTTATTAATTTCTACGAACCCAAACATATATTCGAAGGCAATATATTACAGCTTTTTGAAGGACTTAACATCCTCTTTTCCAAAACACTTGAGATACACCCAAGAAAACTCCCCTTCTAGGGAGTATAAACCATAATGCCAACATAATGAGCAGAATCTGTAAAGTACCACCTGTATTGCCTGTACCGTTTTTCTAGCCTTTTAGGGATCTATTTTTCTCTGAATATGTATTTTCTATTAGAAACATATCCTCCACTTACGAAAGAAAACCATTTCCTGTCAACTGGGATATCACAGATCCACAACTGCGCCATGTTATATTGTTAGGGGTGATGAATGAAAAAACCTAGTTCTATGCCAGCTAGATATAAACTGTTTTTCTTTTATTCCATTTACCAGGATGACATCCAAGTTTGACATATGACATTTGTCAAACGCTAAAACATAAATACGTAGAATCATGACATCCTCCCTTTTGTTTTTGAGTGTATATTTTCCACCTCACTTTTTACACATCTCTCATATCATCTTATACTATATAACTATATATATATATATATATATATATAGAGAAGGGTAGTCTCTTGACTGGACTAGTTGAAAAAACTCTTTAAATTAATTAACTTCGCATTGCCAAAAGAAACTTAAAGGTAGTAAACAATCTCTACACCAAAACTAAAACTCCTCTTACTAAATTAGAACAAACCAATGTTATTTAAATATTAAATATTAATATTTAAATTGCCATGTTCAAATTGCAACCAAGTCTACATAGGTCAGACTAGTAGAAACCTGTCAGGACGCATCACGTCCCACAGGAGTGATTGTAATCTCAAAAAGAATAGCTGTGCTCTTGCAGAACATAGCATTAATACTTTTCACCATATCAATTTTAATGAACCAACCATTTTAGCAAGGGAGGACAACTATCTCAAGAGAAATTTTCTAGAGATGGTTTATATTAACAATGAACCAAACAGTATGAACAAAAGGTCTGATGTTGCAAATTTATCTGTTATTTACAATTATATTCTTATATTAGAATCAAATCCATCATTTTCAAATTCGAATGTAAACTTTTTAATTAGTACATATAATCCCCAATAGAGGGCACTCACTTTATTTCCCATAGAACATAAACATGTTTCATCTCTATCACAGTTGCATGGAGTCAGTACACATGACAGCTAACAGGTGGATGACAGCTGACATTTTAGTTTCATCTTTCTCTTTCATTATGTCCTCTGCTTTCCTGTTTCTGTGCTGGAGCCGGTTACATGTGACAATGTTGATTTGGGTTTAAAAATGTTTTTAATCTAAGGAAATCTCCAACAAGATTTCAGTTTTAATGTATTACGTTTGCTTTTCTCTCGATCGAGACAAAATGCACACTGTGTCACTTTTTAATTTTTCCGATTTTATAAACCAGTGCATATTTTTCATATCTTCTCCGTAAAACCTATTGTGTATACAATGACCAAGGGAAAAGCACATGCTATTTTCTTCGTTCACGTTAGTAAGTTGTTTTTCATATTGTCATATTTTTAGTGTTATGTTTACACCATTAATATTTTCAGATGTCTTGATAAAGAAATTAAAAAATTTTGAAAGCTTGACCATTTAACACCAGAGTGTTACTTCAACGAGGCCTTTTATTCCTGACTGCATCCCCAAGGATATTCTTACTCATCAGGTTGAGAATATCTTAATTTAAAGAGTTTTTTATATATATATATATATATATATATATATATATATATATATATATATATATATATATATATATATATATATATATATATATATATATATATGTATATATATGTATATGTATATAAATAAAATACATCACTTCATAAATCTATACATACATGTACATACACAGAACACAGCATTATTTTGGTTTGTCATTTACATACACATATTTATTCTAGACATACATTTTTACAATTCAAATTTTGTCTTACAACATCGGATTTGTTTGGTACTAACGAAATCAAATGTATTCAACCATTTTGTAATTTTCAGCTGGAATACCCGATTATGGAACCTACTTTTAAAATTGCAACGGTCTACGTTATTATTATGTAATAATAAGGTTTTATCATTTGACAGTAAATCTATTACCAAAATAATCTAGATTTTGCCTCCGATATTTTCAACTTGTTGCTACTCTAAACGATTGGGTCTTTTTATTACCCTTCCAGACTTTGTTGTAAAGTTCTGTGGCACTAGATTGCAGCTTTCGTTGGAGCTCTCTTCATTGCTGCTTACTTTATATCTATTATGTTTATTCTTTTTATCTTCATTCTCCTGATTCCCTTTCGAGGTATCCAAACTTAAACTACTACCGAAACTATTATACATGGAAGAGTCAGTCACAGAATTGTTGCTATTGAAGCTTTTGTCATTGTCTGTTAAAGAGTTTTCTGAGTCACTTTCAGAAAAGTCTCTAATGTTGTCATAAGAACAACTTGGTAAGTTTTGATCTATATTGTTATTCGCATTTGCACCATTTTGTGATTCTGAAGGTTTATCTCTTTGCTTTGAAGAAATATCATGTGATTTCTTAGGTGATTTCATGTGATGTTGAGCAAAATTTAGAAAAATTTTGCTTGACAAATTTTGAGAATCACATAAAGGTTGAGAGCAAGTATTATTATTATTAGAATGATAGGTTTCATTTTTGCTTTGACCAGAATCCTCGTTAATTTTTTGTGCTATATACTTTTTTTTGACAGGTCTTATATATATACGATTTCTGACAAAGGTTCTACCATCTTGCAATAAAATTTTATAAGCTCTTATGCCACTTTTTGACAGGATTTTACCCGTCAGCCATTTTGTCTGTGGTTTGATCTGCACCCACACTTCACAGTTATTTTGAAGATCATTTAACAATTTCGTACCTTTTATATTAAAATAATGTCTTTGTTTTCTCTGGTTTATATCAATAAACGTGTCAAATTGCTTTTTGTTTATCTTTTGAGGTTCAAATTTTTTTTTTAATTTGTGGTAATAAAGACCTCAAATTTCTACTCATTAAGACGGCTGGCGAGTGTTTTCCGTCAATTGGAGTGTTTCGAATATCAAGTAGTGCTAAATAAGGATCTTTCTATTCGTAAAAGCATTTTTTTAATGTATTTTTTACTGTTTGAATGGTTCTCTCTACTTGTCCATTACTCTGAGGATAAGTGGGAGATGAAAATGTATGTGAAAATCCATATTCTTTTGCAAATTGTGAAAATAAATAACTTGAAAACTGTGGACCTCCGTCTGTTATACATATTGAAGGAATCCCAAAACGTGAGTAGATGTTTTTTAAAATTTGTATGATATTTTTACTTGATAGATCCCCATTTAGGTCAACTACTTCGAAAAATTTTGAGTAATAGTCTACTAGTAACAAATATGATTTCTTACAAAGTTCAAATAAATCAATGCCTACTTTGTAAAAAGGAATTTTGACAATCTCATGAGACATCATCGGTTCAGATCGATGTGGGTTTGGCAGATGTAACATGAAGATACTAAATCTTGAATTTGCTTATTCATGCCCACCCAAAAAAATGATAGGGTTGCTTTACTTATAGTTTTATTTGTACCAAGATGACTATAGTGAAGTTTATCTAGTATATATTTTCTGAAGCTTTTTGGCACTATTAACTTTTGGCCTTTAAAAATCAAATTATCCATGATATTCAACTCGTGACGAAATTTATAATAAAATTTTAATTCTTAGGGTATTTTTGAATATGATTTTGGCCACTCGTTTTGAATGTAGTCTTTTAATAACGCTAGCTCTGAATCATCTTCAGTTAGTTTTTTTAGTTTTTCCCTCATTTCTGGAGTAGTATTTAGTTGGCTGTTGATGAGACAGACTTGGGCTTCAATTTCTATGTCAATGTTTTCATCAAAAACTTTATCCTTTTCAAACGCCCTGCTTAAAGTATCTGCTAGTATTAGTTTTTTGCCAGGTTTATAAATGAGATTGAAATCATACTTTTTTAATTGAATTAACAAACGTTGAAGTCTGGCTGGACAAGAATTTAATGGTTTTTTTTATTATGGAAATAAGAGGTTGATGATCAGTCTCCACTGTGAAAGATTTTCCAAAAACATATTGTTCAAAATGTATTATACCAAAAAATACTCCTAACAATTCTTTTTCAATTTGACTGTATCTTTTTTGAGTTTCTGTTAGGCTTTTTGATGCATAAGCACATGGAAATCCTTCCTGCAATAAAATTGCTGCCATGCCATTTTGACTGGAATCTACTGAGATAGTTGTGTACTTTTTTATGTCATAAAATTTTAAACAACGACTTTGACATGCTAGTTTTTTCAATTCATTAAAACTACTTTCTTGTTCAGGTCCCCATATGAAAGAAACATCTTTCTTTAGCAGGTTGCGTATATGAAAAGTTTTTTCAGATAGATTAGGAATAAATTTACCAATATACGTAATATAACCTAAAAATCTTTGAACATCATTTTTATTTTGGGGTTTTTGCATGTTTTTTATGGCCTCCACTTTGGATTCGTCTACAGAGATACCAGCGGAACTAATAATGTGTCCCATATATAAAACACGATCTACTAAAAATTTGCATTTATTTTTATTAAATTTTATGTTAAATTTCTTTGCAATTTCCAGTACCTTCACTAATCTCAAATTATGTTCTTCAATAGTACTTCCATAACAGATAAGATCATCAATAAAACATCTTACACCTTTTACGTCTCCAAAAATTTCATTCATTCTTTCTTGAAATACTTCGGAACTGCTCGTTAGTCCATAAGGTAACCTTAGAAATCTATATCTACCAAATTCAGTTGCAAATGTACATAATAATTTTCTTTATCAAATTTAAATGAACACTTGTCTTTAGACCTAGTAATGGAATGCATTTCATTTTTACAACATAACATAATATTTTATAGTTTTGATTGTTATGATAGCATGTTAAATAACATATGCCTAGAACTGGTAATTCGTGTTTAGAAAATGAACTCAATCTTACATTTGTTTTTTGTAACTTTTTCATGTCATATCCAATATTCTCCAATACATGTGATGATATCACATTTGCCATTGCCCCAGTGTCGATTTTGAACTTGACCTCTCGTCCTTCTAATACCAAATTCTGAAACCATGATGACCCCTGCGATGTGTCCACTTGGTCCAATACGATGAGATCTATAAACAGAAATTCAGTAGCAGTATCATTGTTTTCATTAAAAGAATTAATGTTATAATTTTCAAAACTTTCTTGATTTTTATCAACCAAGTTGATTTTCTTTTTATATTGACCTTTATTCTGACCAAATCGCTGATTACTGTTGTATTGAACTTTTTTAGAATCATTATAGTTTTTGTTCGATTAACATACATTAGCAAAATGGTGTAATTTGAAACATCTTGAACACTTTTTTCCAAATGCTGGACATTTTTTTATAAGATGTCGAGAAGAGCAATTGTTACAATTAATCATGAAATTGTTCTGACCTTTGTTTCTGTTGTTAGAAAAGTGCGATTTTGCTGATGTTGGATGTGAAGTACCTTTGAATGTCCTGTTGACCACTTCCACTTGATTTTGGTAAGATCTTCCGTTAGTCATTTCCTTGTTTCTATCCCGAGCATGTTCCAGAGATAGACAAACATCAATGGCATCCTGAAGCTTCGTATGGTTTGCTGCTAGCAATTTCTCCCTCAAACCGTCTTCTAGCAATCCACATATTATGACGTGTTTGACCAAAGACTCTCTCAGATCTCCCAGCTCACAATTAAGAGATAGATTCTTCAATTCCATAACGTAATTCTCAATTGACTGACCAACTTTTTGTCTGCAGGTTAAGAATTTGAAAAATTCATAAGTCAGATTTTTCTTGGGTGCAAAATAATCATCAAATTCCTTAACCAAACTATCAAAATTATTCTTCTTGGCGTCCTCTAATTGCATTGAATTGAAAATTCTCAAACCTTCATCGCCCATGAGGGTTAATAGTAACGCACATTTGGTTTCATTGTCCTTTTTCACCAATTCGGTTGCTGTCAGGTAATTGAGGAACCTTTGCTTCCAAAATGTCCAGTTCTCGCCCACGTTTCCTTGATATGACATTGGCGTGATACCAGGAAAATTCATCTTTTCTTGCTTCTGTTTCCAATTTTGGTATATTAATTTTCCGATGGAAATAATCAATTTTAACCATAGGATGGACGATTATAACTTGGATTTATAATCTGCCTAGCGTATTTGATTCGTCCACAACTGCGCCATGTTATATTGTTAGGGGTGATGAATGAAAAAACCTAGTTCTATGCCAGCTAGATATAAACTGTTTTTCTTTTATTCCATTTACCAGGATGACATCCAAGTTTGACATATGACATTTGTAGTCATTGTAGCCATACGCTAAAACATAAATACGTAGAATCATGACAGATATCATGATTTTAGTAAAAGGTCAAAGTGTATACTTGTATGTGAGCTCTAAACAGCACTATTACAGGAAAAACAGATATCTTCTGTCTTTTCTATGAACAGGTATAAGAAAATGTGCATCATATACTTAATTATAAACAGTCATGTTTTTGAAATTGCTTCATTGCTATATTTTTGTCGTCTGACTTGAAATGTATTCCGTGTCAGTAAAGCTGTTTAGAGTTTTAATATTTTCCGTATAAAACGAAAGGGACTATCTGGTTTTGGAGCTTAAATATTCTGGACCAGTAACTGGTCTTGGTTTGGGAGCACAGCCCACAGCCCTCATTGTCTCATTATTAATTGATTTGTTTAGTCAAAGTGGAATATTCTACCTCTTTGCTTCCTGTTGGATTTTTAAAGGTATCAGGCTTCTGAAGTCTTTTAACTCTAACCGCTTTTTCTAGGGCTTCAGCGTCCCTGGTATTGGTACTTCCTGTTGAATTTTTCCCCAAGCCATATCTCATGAGGAGTGACAATTAGCGTTTTCCTCAATGCTCCTCTTGCTTCTGTTTCAGTATGAAATCGAACCGAGTTCGAAAAATGTGTGTCGAAGAGTTTTATTCAATGAACTGAATAATTTTTGACACAGTCATATCCTTCTCCGAACATTTTCACCAAGTGGAAATATGAGAGAATTTTTTTTTTCGGCGACCGGCGTATTAGAGCGGGGCAAACAGAACCATATAAATTTTAGTTCGAAAATATGAATACCTAGGACATTCATAAAATCTGTTGTGGAATCATTTGCAACTGAAAGACAAACTTTAGTCGCTATTTTCCATCGTTCAAGATAACCTCTTGGGAGGTATTCATGTTGAAAAGAGGAACATTCTCCATTAAAATTGAAAAATGAAAAATGTGATTTATTTGTAATATCTAACAGAAAACAACTACTTCCCCGGCACAAGCCACGCTGGACATTGAACTACATCTGATAGATATTGTGAAAAGACTCTAACTGAAACGGAAAGAAAAAATCTGAAAGTTAAAATTCGCATTTTTATTCAGATAGCTGATTTTTTTTCTCTCTAGTTTTCAATGATTTTTTCAATGAATTACAAACCCTTGCAGGAAACTCTCTTAAAAGACCCAAATTTATGTCGATATTTGTCAAACTCTGACAAATTCTTGCAAAAACTCTTTACAAGAATCTTTCACTTTTATTGCCATTTTCGATTTTTTCGTTTGAATTTCTTGACATATTTGATCTCGTGAAATACTCATAGCTGCTAGCGGCTATTTTCTTTGTATGATTCCGGCAGGGTCACTATGACCACGCTGGAGATCCTTTTCCTTCGAGCAATGCTTCCGAAACTATTTTACCAGTTTGTCAGATGAATCTACAGGAACTGGGGAAGAGAATCCCTTTATCAAAGACTAATGTGTCCAGCCTTTCAAGATGGCATGTCTCTTGGCTAAATCAGAGTGAATATCTGGGCCCAAGCTCGATTGAACTTTCTTCAAATTGGCCCCAAGGCATTGACAATAAATTGTCGTTCAGTGGCACATCTGAAATGTGTCACCTGAAATATGACTCACCTTGATTGAATACATGTCTCAACATACATGAGGCGTCTCGCCTCAAAAATAGTAGGCATCTGGAATAATATGATTCCCTAGCATCATCTTAAGTTGCAGACAAGCATGAGGCATCTCGCCCCAGCAATAGTAGGCCTCTCGCCTTATATGATGCTCTGGCTCCATCTTAAATAGGAGACATCTCTTCTCAACAAGCATGAGGCCTCTCGCCCCAGCAATAGTAGGCGTCTCGCCTTATATGATGCTCTGGCTCCATCTTGAATTGAAGATATCTCTTCTCAACAACCATGAGGCGTCTCGCCCCAAGCTTCCTGTAATGTTAATTTTCCGTCTTTAATGTGTCAAAATCATCGGCAGGATGATGACAACGATACAACGTTGCAGAACTGGATATCTATCTTTTACGTTTCATTTTTTCATTCAATTGCAAACTTGTTCGGATTAATCGAATTGATGATCTTTTTCATCTTTTTGCGTTCGCGCAAAACAAAAGATTGAACTTAGGTTAGCAATTTTAGCATAGAGCCACAGACACGACGGTACAGAGATGGGTGCGCTTTGTTGGCCTGAAGCGACACGGTTGCTTTAAAAATTTACGTGTTCACACGGAAAACAAGGGGTACTACATTTGATCATTGAGAACAAGGCGTCAAATATAATTGAACGTCTTCAGGAACGAAATGCACTTTTACTTTCCCTTTTCTTGTAATTTTTTGCAAATTTATGACTAATGTTCGGCCTTGCCAGAACTTGCAGCGGTGGGTTAACGATAGCCTGCAATTTTATGTCAGCGTTCAATCACGTTCAAAACGGGCGCATTTCGTAATTTATTCTTAGGGAGAATTAAATTGTCTTTCACCCTGTCTAAATCGTTTTTTGATTAATCTGATTAACCATATACTTTTAAAGATTACAGCAAACTACTATCAATTTATTTTCAAATGAAAACATTTTTGAGTTCCACTCCACAATTTTTTATTATTTTGTTTTCAAGTTTGTGTTTAACTAATGGATTGAAAAAACAAGTTCATGATATGAATATTTTATTTTCATGACCTTTTTTTTCAGTAAACTGGTCCGAATCGTTGAGGCGACCGATTTCCACGGCGTGTCCGGCCGCATAAAGTTCCGCGGTGGTCCATCTCGTTTTTCTTTCATAACAATCGTCCAATGGTACGACAACAAGACGAATACAATAGGCCATTTCTATCCCAATCTGACCGAGCACGAACCCGAAATTCTTGGCGGTACGTTGAAGCTGAACGAGACGGCTTTCCAATGGTTCACGTCAGATGGCAACGTACCGAAAGATGGTACTCTTCCACCACCTTCCTGCGCTGTCGATGGACTGGCGCGAGCATTCAATGTCGATTGCCAGAATGCTTGGGTTATTCTAAACGTCATTATAGCGATCATATTAATCATTTCTGTAATAGGAATTTGTTTTTACATGAAGAGGAAGTACGATTTGAAGGTGGAAAAAACCAAGAACTATATGAAGTAAGTATGTTCAAACTCAACGTAAAAAATTGTCGGTAGAATTGGAAAAATTATCGCAACAACAACTATGTTGTTACAGATCCCTTGGTCTTCCTTTCAACCTTACAAGCGCCAGCGACCTGGACAAATGGGAAATTCACCGAGAAAGTGTAGTCATCAACCGAAAACTTGGAGAGGGAGCTTTTGGCACAGTGTATGGAGGCGAAGCCGATCTTCCAGGAACTGGCTGGACTGCTGTAGCTGTGAAAACTTTGAAAATGGGATCAACAACTGAGGAGAAGCTCGATTTCCTCTCTGAAGCTGAGGCAATGAAACGATTTGACCACAAAAATATCGTGAGACTCCTTGGTGTATGCACCAAAGAAGAACCAGTTTACACCATCATGGAATTCATGCTATATGGCGACTTAAAAACTTATCTCCTAGCACGTAGACATCTGGTGAAGACCAAGAACGTTGAGGAGTATGATGAAATATCACCTAAACGTCTAACTAATATGGCCTTAGACGTCGCGAGAGGTTTGAGCTACCTAGCCGAGATCAAGTTTGTTCATCGCGATATCGCTTCTAGAAATTGTCTCGTGAACGCTCAGCGTACCGTTAAGATAGGTGATTTTGGCATGACTCGAGCTATGTTCGAAAATGACTATTATAAGTTCACCCGAAGGGGTATGTTGCCAGTGAGGTGGATGTCTCCGGAGAGTTTGTCATTGGGTGTTTTTACTCCTGCTTCTGACGTTTGGAGTTTTGGTGTGTTACTCTATGAGATCATAACTTTTGGAAATTTTCCATTTCAAGGAAAGAGTAATACCCAAGTTTTGGAGATTGTGAAAGAGGGGCAAACACTGGATATTCCCAAGGGACTCAAACCCCAATTGTGAGTACACTTCGCAATTCAATTATACTTTACAATAGGGTAAATTTTCTTATCTTGACCAAATATACACCTTGTCTGCACAACTTTGAAATGGGTCATTAAATGAATCGACCATTTCGGTTAAAAAATTTGTCTGAAATTATACTCATCATAGCTAACAGCCGCCATTGTGCACATTGAACATACCTATCTAAATGCAGCAATTTTCCTGTGGACAAAATGGCGGCCAGACAGGCACTATAAAGTTAAAATATTTAAAAAATTTCCGGATTTAGGCAAACCACGGAATCACAGAATTTAGATCAGATTGTCTGTCCGTGGCCCATTTAGATAACCTTAAACTTTAGTTTTCATCACAACACGGTTTTCATTTGCATTTATTAGATTATTTAAACTAATTATGGAAAATCTTTTGAAATGATGTGAAACTCATCGACTACACTGGCTCTGGTCTTAACGAACGTCAAAAAAATAAATAAAGGACATGTAGTTTACGTCAAGAATTGTGTAATAAAAAAGTTCTGAGAGATGATTTCAATTTCTTTGGAGAGATGCGGATCTATGATCCTCATAAATATTTCAATAATTTTCGGGTAGCCTTCTTGCAGTTCGACGAACTGTTGTCCACAGTGGGGACCAACTTGAAGAGGGTGTATCAGGTACAGAACCATTACCGACTGAGATGATTTGTCTAATATTTGGAATTGTTTGCTATACTCAACTTAGAATCGGTATTATTTATAAAATTAAAGGATACTTAGAAAGAAACATTTTATAATGGGAATCTGCTGAAGCTTCTGTATCATAACTACTTAAAACACTTAAAAACGAGTCAATCAAATGCCTATATAAATTACCTGATGTTCAATAGGTTCTAGTATTGAACATTTATATAGACCAAAAAATTAATTGAATAAAATTATTGCGAATTTACATAGTCCAAAAAAATTCATGAATAAATGAACAATAAAACTGACCAATATTAGTAATATTCACACTCGACAATTCAGTCGTCAATTCTAGTGATACCAGGAATACCAGCATACTGACATTTTCAGATTGTGGAAGGTTACAAACCCAAAAAATCATGTCAAGAATCGAATTTCCTTCACAAAATCAAACTTTCAATCAATATTGACATGAAAAGGTTCAACCTGGTTCTAATCCGATAGCCCGATTGGTTCGAATTACAGTAAAACCTCTGAAAAGCGGACAGCTAAGGGGTTTTTTTTGTCCGTTATCGAGAGGTGTCCGTTATCGGAAGGTGTCCGTTATTAAGAGGTTTAAGAATTTTGATATAAAGAAAGTTCGATTAAAGCCTTGCAAATTAAAGTTACCCATAATTCCTTAATCGGTTAAGTAATATAAACTCAAGTCTTTGATTTTTGAAATACAGGGGGTCAAATAAAAATATTTTTTACAATAAATTCAAAAATGTTAAATTAGTAAAATCGATCGGAAGTTTATTTTTTCCTTTGTGTAAAAATGTTTTGCAATAGGCATTTTCACACAGATAAGAATAAAAAACTGCCACTTACTGTAACATTTATTTAAAAAAAATGTAAAATACAAATACATATGTGATGTGAATTATGTTTAAAAAAAATCTAATATTGTCATCTGTTACAAAACCCTTAGTTTGTTTTGGAAAAATTCATGTTCACAATTCATCAAACTCTGATATTTTTGTGTAATCGTTCACATTGTTATTTACAAGAAAGAATTTTTCTAGGTTAATTCTTCTACATCTTGAATCTTCTCATTTCGTTCTTTCGAAAACCATTCAAGAATAATCTGATCCACAGCAAGACACTCAGTTTTAGAAAATTTCCGTTTAACTTCATCATTACTAGAACTATCAACAAAAGACTTTGAAAAGTTCATTTTTGTTTTTTTAAATTTCGCTAAAAATCTGTGATTTTATAACACCATTGTTATGTGTTAGGGGAGATTTCATGATTAAAAATTCTGAAATTGATACCCCAAAAGGAAAATAATTACTCAGGAGAGAAAAATGGACTAAGACTAATTAGAATTACTAAGAGAGTAAAGTCGAAGTGCCTTTCAAATTTCTTACCTGATCGGATGATCCTGAAGGGCTGAAGTTTGGCCGGCCGGCAACTTTGGAATTGGCGTAGAAAGTCCTTGGCACCCACGGAACCTCGTTTCGTTGAGAGAGTTCGCAGTTTGCACCATCAGATTCGAATTCTTGTTTTACGTCGACGATTTGACGGTTATAACAGATATTTTGTAGTTTACCGAAAATTGTTCGGAAAAACTATAAGACTCGCACCCAACGAATATTAGTCAAGTACACAGAGAGTACGTTCCTCTTGTTCTCCGCCAGGTGTTAAAATTGAAAACCAATTTTGGATTGATCATTCAAAAATGATAATTAATAATTTTAGATTATAGAAAATCGATATTAAATTTAGAAATGAAAAATAAGAAATAATTCAAAATAAATAATAAAAGAAATACACACAATTGCGTGTGGACGCAACATACCGCCCACCGAAAATGCGAAAGGATTTTTAAGAATTTTTACGATTCAAGGGGTAAGGGACAAAGCTTAGATTGCCATTTCAAAGGGTGCGCATTGTCACATTCAATTAAAACCAACGCACCATTTTTTATGGGTGGTGATTTATTATCAGTCCACTTAACTTTTTGATTTAGAGTATGCAAATATTCTTTGGACCACCTAGCCCAGAAGTCCTGGTGCATACGAACCATTAATTGCCAATCCCCGCCTCCCACAGTCCTCCAAAATTAGAACCAGGAGCTGGTTCTAATTTTGGCAGAAGCTTAGATAAAATAACCGCCACCTTGTTGCCAATAAATGTTTTCTGCAGATGAGGAGAAGAGTTAATCCAATAAAGGACAACAGTTGAGTCAGACCAACAGACAATTTAGTCGAAGCAAAGTTTATCCTTGAAAATTTTACAAATGGAATGCCACTAGCTTTGAAACTAATACTGCTGCAGAAAGTTCGAGTCTCAGAAGGGAGACAGTTTTGAAAGGTGCCACTTTGGATTTAGCGCAAAAAAACTGTGTATTGACTTCACCAGAGTTTCCATTGGCGGGTTCCATTGGAGACCCAATACATTTTGATACCTTTCCGAGTCCCAAATGAGATTTCGGTAAATGGTCTAGGATTGCAGGGATATTATCTTGACAGTATTGCCAACTGGAGCCACTCAAGTGGTATGGTTTATTAATGTCAACAAATGCCATCTGATGAGATTCTACCGTTGCAAAAAAACAATTATATTTGACTATCAGGCAATATAGTTGTGGATGCTGTTCATCAAACATCAAAGACCTGGGGGTTATCCTAGATCCGACTTTCAACTTCAATTTAGCATTGAAATTACTTGGGTTAATTAAAAGGATAACATCGGACTTCACAAGTATTGCAAACCTTATATTGTGCCTTAGTCTGACCACACCTCAAATATTTTTCTCTCGTATAGAATCCTTACTATGTCAACTTCAAACTTAACATATTCACATATTGATCATCAACAGTCGGAGCAAACTTACGAATCGATCTCCATTATCTGTGAGGAGAAAACACAGGGTTATTCCTTTATAAAATCATAAACCGTAATTTTAATTGTCCCCATCAGCTATTATCTAGGATAAATTTTCAAGTACCTTCGCTCATCACCAGACTTCACCATAGCTCCAACTACGGATACAACAGCTGTCTATATCCGGAATTCTTCAAAACCTCACAAATAATTCAATCAGATTTCTTCAGCCTTTCATTGCCCAATGTTCAAAACGTATCTTATGTAATCTATTGTTCTACAACTATTATTCTGTTTGTCATCTTCTTTCTTATGTCACAGCTTGTAATGATATCCTGTACTGGGCTAGTCCCATTGAATAAATAAAAAATAAATAACAGACCGAAAGTTACCAAAAATGGTCGATAAATATACGAATTGGTAAAGACAATTTTCTATTCACACCATTCAATAAAATTCAAGGACACAAAATTTAATTTATTTGACCGTGTAGATTCTTACTTCTTACTTTATTATTTTTTGTGAAGTTTTTTCTTATATTTGACGGATTTGAAAATTTCAAAGTTCCCAATTCAAGGGAAGAATCAAATTTATTAACGCAACAGATACCAATTTTGCCAATATAGGACTTTCATAGTTTATGATGGATGGATGGATGAATTGGCTTGTAGATTGTAGAATGCGTTCTACTCATTTTTTGGAAAAGACCGAACAGTGTTTTATTCATCATCATGCTTTTATATTTATTTTATTTTTTTATCAAACTAGATAATTGCTAAACTGGATACTCCTAGTATAAGACTGTTGGAAAAACCAATATAATATAATTAATTGCAGGGATGGTCTTATAAAATCATGTTGGAAACGTGAAGCCAAAGAACGTCCTACTGCTTCCCAAATGGTGGAGTTTCTCGCAAATAATCCAAGACTACTTACTCCCTGTTTAGATGCTCCCATATCATCTCTTCAAATAGGAGACAGTGATCAGCTGGAAATGGTTCGAAAAGATTCCAAAGTGTCCCCTACCAAATCTACAAACAGTGCAACTTTCAGAACTTCTAATTCTATGTTTGAACATAAAAATGAAACAGACAGTATAGCTATGGAAATTTGTTGTCCAAAAGAACCACTATTGGGACCCAAAAGGTCCAGCAGCTCCAATATCCTCAGTAAGCTGGTGGTGGGCAGTAGAAGGGAATCTGAAGATGAAGTTGAGTATCTAAATCAAAACACATCGGATAGGCAAGATAATACAGATGTATAGTTTGTGTTAGGTCTTAGCAAATAAAATTGTTATTATAGAATTTTGACAAATATCAAAATAAGGAATTGTAATTCCATGAAGACTTTAGTAGGTAATGCTTCTTTTTGAGGGGATTTGGAAAACGGCTTTCTGACATTTCTCATTTTGTCCAACTAGCAATCTTTTCAATTTAACTGGATTTTTCAAGCTTATCTGATCTGATGAACTAAAATAAATTTCTATTGATGAACTAGATGGTTTTCCCTTAAACATTCCGTACACAATTCGATAAATTTGGGAATTATCTAAAGAGTATCTTTTCAAATACTAAGAAACATTTTTTAATAGTCTATTGAAATGTTATCCAATTATTACAGCACTGTTTGAAAAATTAGTTGAATTTAATTGTTGAATTTCTACAACTTGCATTTATTTTTAACGAACTACCAAAAGTGTTCATGTTCATTTAAAGAAGTTGACTTCATATCAACATCATAATTCTTTTTTCTCTTTCAAACCTCCTCAAACACTATGAACATATTTTGTTGAAATTCATTTTAATCAAATAGAAAATCGAAATAGTGAAAGTTGCCTATTTTTGATATGCGGAATTTTTATAATCCTCCTCCAAGATCTTCAGTTTTTTCTAGTCTAACCATTTTTAGCGAGAAATGAGACTTTTTCAGTACATCACAAGAATAGTATTATAATTCCATTTATCACCAAAAAATGCAATATGTAACCTTTAATTCACTTCTGAAGGTTTATTCGTTTGCATCGAGGTGTAGCACTTCTCCTACAGCTGGTGTAATTTACACTTGATTTTAGTATTCGTTTGCAGATTAATTTGACACATTCCTCTGTTTGAACTACACTCAGCTACACTCGATTCAAAATGTGATGTAAATTACACTCCACTACACTACACCTTGATGCAAACAAATAAACCTTATGTGTCTTTAAAATGATTATCATATGGATTCACTACCTCAATATTGGACTTCTCAGCAGATAACTATTCAGGCTGCTTACAGAAGACTTGTAGAGGGTGATTTATTATTGATAAAGAGACTTTTGGATTGTTACTTGATGCTTTTATCCATGAACATGAATAGTTACATTCATACTGGAGAATTCCAATTCTGGTTTACATCAACTGTAGACATTTTGAAAACACTGTTTCATGTTTTTTATAGCATGAAGTAGCGCGTTTAAAAATAGTATAATATATATACATACAGGGTATAATCAAACCTCTTGCACTCCCATAAAAGGACAGGTGTATAATGCGATTTTATAACGAATAGCTGATGTGAAAAATTCGCAAAAAAAATTCAGGAAATTTTAAATTTTGTTGGAAAATCTTGGAAACCACTGTTTGTAATTACAGTTTCTTCCATCTGGCAGTTCCAGCATTATTACGACTCTGCTCCGGTCAGCTGACGTTCGGCGGACAACGGTTCTCAAAATTTCGACAAATTTTCCAAAACTATTTAAACTTTCCACAAATTTTTTTCGAATTTATATACCCGTCCTTCACGGAAGTGCAAGAGGTTAGATTACACCCTGTAAACTCTATGTAAGTGCAAGATACTGACAAGTTATGTATACTAATAACTAAGGTGATACAAAATTTAGTTCACCTCGGTTTGTTTTAGCACTATCAAATCTGTACCTACGTAGACCAAAAAGGTGTTTCTTCTTATGTAACTATTCTGGTAAACAACTTAATTTGATTCTTGACAATAATTCAGCCTTGTTTCAAATACTGCTCAGGTAAATAGTGTGAATTATTTTTAGTTTCTGACATTGACATATAAGTATATGAGTCACCCCTATAACACAGACTTCATGGTTTGGTAGATATATTTTGGCATTGAGTGAAAAACGCTATACTTATTTGTTGATACTGAAAGTATTGTTTTTGAAATACTGATGAATGTTACCAGCAATTTTTTCTATGTTTACGTTAATACAGTGCAATATTAACAGAAATAAAAAATGACATTTCTGCACAATTTTACTGGCCATATATTAGCTACCAAAACAAAATCTGTACCATGGATATCAATCTCATGTAGAAACCATGACTGCTAAGTTCCTTAAATACTTTTAGAAGCAAAACTAGTTAATACAAAACGTATATAAAACGTTTTATGTTTTAGAATGTTGTGAATGTTTTTGTACTGATGTAGATAATTTGATGTTATTTGATATAAAATTCAATCATACCAAAAGTAAGTTATACATATTCAAGGTTTTCACTTTGGTGAGACCAGTGTTCAGGTATTTCATATTATTTGGTGGAATTAACTTGGACAGTATCCTAAGACTTAAAAATATTAATTGGAACAAATATGTAGCTTTCTACGAGAACACTAGTTTATTTTGAGATCTGGTTTTATCAAGAGCCCCTGTACTTAATAAAAATAGTTCTCTTTTTTTATTCAATTTGCAAATTCAATGATTGCCACCAGTGTTGGGATCTTTCACTAAGTATTTATACCAGCAGCTTCAAACATTTTTTAAATCTTAGTTTCCTTCAAAGAGTTGGCATTCTGCTTTAAAAAAGATCAAAAAGGGCCTAATCCAATGGAAGCAGACTTACCAAAACTTGATTTTTTGAAAACAATTGCTTAAAACAGGTTTATTTGTTTGTCAACAAGTTTTGAATAGAGAAGTTATTTTGAGTCCGATTTTACATATTTGTAAGAAATTTAAACATTCTATTGCAACTCATAGTTTCTCCCCTTTTTTAATATATACGAACTGATATAATGAAAAATTTGAAACTTTGACAAAACTGTTTTATATCACTAGCTTTATGATGCCACTGAGTTTTAATTACTATAATGAAAAATTTGGAACTTTGACAAAACTGTTTTATACCACTAGCTTTATGATGCCACTGAGTTTTAATTACTGAGTATCTATGAAAATATGTTTTTCTTTAAAAAAATGAGAAAACCCTTTTAAATTTTTGTTGTGTTTGATGCAAAATGAATGTACGTCAAGCGTTTACGATATCATATAACTTTAGGGTCGTTAATCACTTAAAATTTGTTGTGCCAAGAAGTCCTAAAATTTGGTTAGAAAGAAACGTAAAGTAGTTGGATGATTTTTTTTATCAATTAGTTTGGCATAATTTCAGTACTTCCGAAAATCGATTAAAATAAACTCATATCCTAAATTCTTATCTATATCTTACACAGAAATTTGAAAAGGTTTTCATTAATATCCAGTATCAGCTACCGAAAATGACTTGACACCGTCCTACTTGGCCATTATTCACCTATTTTAAGAGGCCATGGCGCGATCACGTTTGGGACGCTTTTAAGGGTAAAAGAGTCAATTGATAACTCAAAAACGGCTCGTCTTATCGATTTCAAACAAGGACGGGCTTCTAGAGGAAGTTTGATTCTACGAAATCGAATTTTCAATCCACTTTTCCACAAAAAAAATCTCAAAAATGTTCCAAAAATGCAGTTACTTTGAAGCAATTTTTTGGGTAGATGAACAAATAATTTCAAAAAAACATTACAGCAAGTACTTCGATCAACGTTTTACCCTTCTTTTTATACCAAGTTCATTTCGATCGGATAAAGATTGCTACAAATTTTAATAGGATAGAAGTACCACTGCAGCTACTTCGACTATCCATGAAATGAACCTTGAGGTGCAGCGGCAGACATGTTACATAGAATCAGACTTCTTCTAGAAGCCTATCCTTGTTTGAAATCGATACGACGAACCGTTTTTGAGTTATCGACTCTTTTACTCATGGCCTCTTAAAGCAAAACTTAACGCCCCGGTAGAATTCCAAAATAAAGTTTCAGGCTTGTTTAAGATAAGCTAATTTTGATTAATGTCAAGCAATTTCTTAAAAAAATACTCATTGCAGAATTTTTTTCAATGAGAACAAGGTTTGATCATCAGTCAAAATTTCATACAAATCATATAAATGTCAATATCTTCGTAACCCTTTGGACTGAAAAACTTGGAAATATTCTTGATATCCATCAGCAGTTGTTGAGAAAAATATCATTGATGTCTTCTCATGGAAAGTAATATAGTTCCAAACTAACCACATATTTTTAAAGTAGAATAAATAATAACTGTAAAAAATTATTGAATATAGTTGTAAGTTTGTTCCTTTTGGAAAGGTGGTATTTTGCAAATGGGGATTTATGCACAATGATCACAGCACATTTGAACCAGAGCATTTTGTGAAGTTCTTTAATAATTCAATACAATGTATTTCGTTATCATTAATTTTTTTATTAGAATAAAATAATATCCTCAGTAGATTAGTATTCAAGAAACCAAATATGAGACAATGAATGACCACTGAACAACCTCTATTTTCTGTGAAGGCAATTAAAACTAGAACGTTTATGTTAATTTATTCTTACTAATGAAGGTTGTGATAAAAGATTTTAATTTCCAGGACTTCATACATCACAAAAATCAACAATCCTTGCTTTTTCTGTTCCTCCATACAACCATACAATGTAAGAACAATCCTCTTCTTCGATACATTAGTCAGTTATCATTGGAAAGAATAAATTCCTCTCAGAAAATGGTATTAATATTATTTGTACTGATACTTACATCTCTCCTTGAAGAAGGCATGCAATCGTATTACTTCACCTTTGATAGTGTGAAATAGTAATGGAAAAGGAAGTGGTTTTAAAAAATGTATGTTTAAATTCAAATTGGAACTTTTTTTTTCTGTGCAATTTTCAGAATTACTGTGATTTGATATGATTCTATTAAATATGTAGTACAATGCTTGTTCTCATATGATTATAACAAATAAACTCCTTTTTGCAAAAGGTCATCCCTTGTGTGACTAGATGAATGCGGGTGTGTAAATTGCATAATTGCATTGTGTACCTGATTACTCGACTAGTTTTTAATACTTACTATTTATACTATGTATTTCGTCCACATATTTTTTCAGACTATACATTGATAAGTTACTCTCTAAAATAAAAATGAATATCGAAAATCATCATTTTATTTGTTTGTCACCTTCAGAATCATACATAAGATAAGCTTACAGGTTTATTCATTTCACTCGGGCCACCAAATGAGACACCATCCGAGAGGAAAAGTGAAGGCTTGTTAAAGCATGGGAATGAGGTGTAGATAGATAAGGGAGGCTATGAAACAAATAGTGGTAATCTGCGCCAGCTCAGTTTCAAGTTCATTTAATAGAATAATACTTCAGAAAAGTGGCGCAGGTGTGCTAATTTGATTAGGTGTGCTGTTTTGGTCGGATATGCCTATGAGATGGTTACAAAACTCAAAAAAAGCCTGGTTGAAAATTATTTCACATCTTGTTTGTATGAAAATAACCCTCGGTGTACTATTTGAGTGCCTACCAAATTTATTAAATTTTTCTGTACAAAAAGATACTTTTGTTTCCCAAAAATACTTAATGCTCACCAAAATTAAGAAAACCAAATATTTACATCATGCTAGTCTCTTATATTATTTGTTCCTCAAAATAACTTTTGTTAACCAAAAATAATTGAAATATTCACCAAATTTTAAAATGCGTTAATATTTTTTTTTCGCTCTCAATTGACACACAAACCTAACCTAAGCAAGCTAACCTAGCTTGCGAGACTCGAAAATGTATGAATTAGTTTTTCGCATGCACTTGACACACAATCCTAACCTGAGCAAACTAACCAAGATTGCGAGTCGAAAATGCGTAAATTAAAAATTTGATGAACATTTATTAAAATCGGTAGACATTCCACTAATATGTTTTGATGTTTATTAATAACACGGGTTTCGTGTAACGCGAGATACCATCTGATCTTCGGCGTTTTCCCATAAAGTGTTATTTTTTTTTGTATATGTTCTAATTGATATGGGTAATAAAGACCTATTATTATTATTATGAAGCTTTTTTTTCTCAGACAGCGCTAGGAATGCATGGTTTGATTTGGTGTGCATTATAATCCAGTACGATTGGGTTTTGAGACAAGAATCGATTGTAGCACCACCAAACTCAGTATGCTAGTAGTTGGAACCATGATAAACACCAAAAAAAAATTGTTCTATAACTCACTAGTGACTTATGGATTATAACTCACTAGTGTGTTATTTGATAGTTTACTTCTCTGAAATGACAATAATGACAGTCATAACTGTCATGTGTTGGATAAAATCTATAATCGTTTGAGCTGAGTTTATATAATGTTGGGTACAAATTTATCTAGGGTGTCTCAGTATATAATCAAAATTTGGTGTTAAATAGATTTTGAGTTATGAAGGTGTCAAAAGTGGCTCCAAATTACTCCTGTATTATTACACACGGTGCTGCTCACCGGTTCTTTTTCCTTGAACTTGGTTTGACACGCTCCTGAGTTTCTAGATAATAATTCTTAAACTTCATTTGATTTCTAAACCATTTTCATATAGTATAGACGAAATCTACGCGAGCAACAAGGAACGCAATGATATGATAATACCACATAAATAAGAGAGACGCACCACTGCGCGTCTCTCCTATCACCTCGCCCGACGAATTAATAGCTCAGTCGATATATAGGTATCCCTTCCTCGAGCGAGTAGGAGAAATTTTAATGCTCTCTCAACATAATAGCAAGCTTATTCTTCACGCTCTCATTAAACCACTATACCCCAGGTGAAAACTTTCCGAAACTATGTACATATACACAATAGGCGAGGACACGAAAAAATATTTTTGCTCCAAATGTGTTGTAAAATACATAATGCATAAATAAATGTACCCAGAAAATATTGTTTGAGTCAAATTTCAATTACAACTGGTCTAATTTCGTTCTGAAGAATAGCAAATTTTGAGGCTACTAATATTGGCGCTCTTGGTGACGTACGTGCCCGAGCAGCCAATAGGCGTAATCGGGTTGTTTCTGAGTTTAACGGCAACGTTGCCAAGCTTCTAAAACTATAAACCAGAGAACATAAAACCATAGAGATGTGACAGAAGACACGCTATTATTCCCAATCTCAAACGACGATGGCGGATTTGAAAGGTGTGAAAACAACCGTGAAAACATTCATAAAACAATATGTTTGAATATAACAAAGAACTCGATAGTTTTGATATTGTGAATTTTTTTTTTTCCTAGTTAATTGATAGTTTACTTGTCTAAAATAATTATAATATATAAAAATAGAACTAAAAATTATCTGGTGCCTTCCTGCTTGTAGAAGAGAACATAGGCTTCTCCGCTTACGAGGGATTTAGGTAAAATTGGGGTCACTCGAGAATCATTGTACTCATGCCAGGTGCCTGCATACGGGTGTCGACAATAAGCCGTGTAGTGCCCGCTGTATGTAGTCCCGCTATGGTTAGATAAGGCATACAGACTGTATCGAAAAGGGGCTACATTGTCTGCGGCATAGTTACTCATGTCTAACCCCTCTAGAGAAAAATCGATGGTAACGTTTAATATTCCTCTGAATCTTTCTGTTGGAGAAAACCGTTTCAAATGTAAAACTAAAATTTTGGGGAATTTCTGTATTGATAGAGATTTCGTGCATTTCCTCCTCTCTTTGAATTATTGTGGTCCATAAAAATGATGTTCGAGAGAGCAAGCTCGTCATTTATTTTTGTTTTGTCTCAAAGGTATTTCAGAGTTTGAATACTTTTTTCCCGTTTATAGGTACTAGTTGAGTGAATGACTATAAACCTCAGAATAAAACACATAGAGATGCTCTGTCTGTACCTAAACAAATAGCGGTGAACATGAACTATCCTTTTCTATTCAATTTCTGGGCGTGGGGCGTTGAAATGTTTGGACAGTTTATATTTACATTTGGAGTAAGAGGGACCATAATATAGCAACGAAGAATAACAACTTGATCCGAATGAAATGAGCGGGCATACACGAAACTACCCGATTGAATACGGACTTAACATGTATTGGTTACGTGCACAAATGACAGACCCTGGAGGGGCTGGAGGTAAAATAAACTCAATCGTAGAAAAAGAACAAGAAATAACCTCACTTTTCCATTTCGTTTCGTTTGCTGTTCTTCTATTTTTGAACAATTTGTGAAAATTTCTGATTTTTTTACTGAAAAGGGATTGCGTTTCTATTGAAAACTCTAAAGAACGTTTCCGCTATAAATAAAGCGGAAAAGTGGGGTTAGGCGAGTTGTCAGATAGCTTAGGTTAGGTTGTTTTACCTCCAGGGACTGTCAGTTGTGCACGAAACCAATAAGGCCCTCGCTTGTAAATAAACAAGGTTATGTTGACTTCAAGACAAGGATGGAGAAGGCATCTCTGTGGTCTTTTATTACTCTGGTTCCAGCATTTGTGTTTTGTGGACATAACATAAGTATGGCAACGTTGCTAAATTATTTCACGCTGTCAACAGTGGGATTGGTTGACTCGGGGTAGTACGTCACAATGGCGCTGAAAAGAAGTCATTTGAAATTATAAATAAACTTTAAATACTTTTTTTCATGTTTCAGACAACTCAACAAAAAAAAGAACATTGTCACTAGAGTGTTCATAAGCTGTAGAATCCATCAAAAATATTTTTAAAATGTTGTGTCTTCGCCTATTACAAGTGCTCCATGTAACCAACGTTTAACCAGGGTCAATAATTTTTTACCGGATAGTATCAAATAAATGAAATAGTAAAATCGACAATGTCGAAGTCCCCTCCTCTCCAAACATCTCCACCATGTGGAAAATATGAGGTGAACATATCTAACAGAAATCAACTACTTTCCTGGCTAATACCACAACGGATATTGAACTACATCTGACAGATATATATTTGTGAAACGTTCTTTTAAGAAAGAAACAAGATGTCCTGCTCTACCAGGACGACGCTTATTGCCATAATCCTATACAATAGGAATAATTGGGTCGAAAATCCATCAGAAAACAACTACTTTCCTGGCTAATACCACGACGAACCTTGAATTACATCTAATGAATTTCCGTGCAGAGTCCTACAAGGATGTCTCCGCAATTGCTAGTTGCATGGAAATGTTCATTGAAACATTTGGACCACCTATAGATCGATTTCTGGGTTCTTGCCCTCATCAGTATAGAGTAGGTCTCTGCAGACAATAACTAATGTCTGCAACAAACGATTCAACAAAATCTCCATGTAAAGGCAGAAGCTGAGACACCGCCTACCTCGGTGTATTTGAGGGTGAAAAGGGTAACATCGAGACTATCGTTACTAAACGATCTCCCAAAAACTTTGCTTTGCTTTGTGCTCTTATATAAATCTTCCAACACGGAAATTCGGAGTGCTTACTCTGCTCGCAAGGTGGAGCAGACCTGACCCAGTTTCATCGCGCGAGACCAGAGAGGCAATGGCCAAATAGTCCGAATGATGAGTTGATTCGAACAGGGAACACAGATGCTTCAGAGCTGTCTTGTTTGTTGACCTACCCTTGCATTGATGAGACGCAAATCATCGAAACTAATCTGCAGATGGTGGTCCTGTCCGAAACAAATCAAAATTCTGCTTATTTGTTACATGGAGCACTTTGTAATTTTGTTAAATATAATATGCAATAGGTACCCGTCGTTGTATTAGCCAGGGGAGTAGTTGTATTTGCCATAATAAGCCTACGACATAGGTATATTTTAGAGTAAAAAGGGTGAAACATCGGTTGGAAATCGTTCAATTAGATTGTTAATACTCAGTAAACAAAAATAGCTTTCGTCACATGCACTGAAGAAGATTAACAATGTTTGACTTGTAAAGGAACTGAAATATCGAGTTAAAACTATAAAATTACAACTTTCAAGTCGGAAAAATCAAATTACGACTTCAAAATCGGAATTTCCGACTTCGAAGTCAAAAAAATAAAATTCGGACTTTAAAGTTGGAATTTCCGAGTTTAAAGTCGAAATTTCCGAGTTTAAATTCGAAATTTCCGGCTTGAGAGTCAGATAAATAAAATCCGACTTTAAAGTCAGAAATTCCGTGTTTGAAGTCGGAAAAATAAAAAAAAATGTGGCCCTTAGACGCTTTCGTAAAAAACCGCTGTTAAAAAGTATAAAAATACAGGGGCTCTTATGGCAGACCTCAGAGTAATAAAAGACCATAGAGATGCCTTCTCCATCCTTGTCATGAAGTCAACATAACTTTGTTCGTTTACAAGCGAGGGTCTTATACATGTTAAGTCCGTATTCATTCGGGTAGTTTCGTGTATGCCCGCTCATTTCATTCGGAGCAAGTTGTCATTCTTCGTTTGTATTATGGACTTTCATACTTTAAATGTAAACAAACTGTCCATAACATTTCACCACCTTCACCCATAGAAATTATAATATATATAGTTAATTTCTATGCCTTCACCCCTCTCGCCAACAAATTGTATAGAAAAGGATAGTTCATGTTCACTTCAAAACAGGTATTTGTATAGATATAGGCAGGTAGGTCGTCGCTTTATGTCTTTTATTACTCTGAGTGGCAGACGAATTGTTCTATTGGCCCGGTGACGTCACAGACGTCAATTGTTGCGCTGAAATTTCTCCAATGTACGGAGATGGAAGTACGCCATCCTTGATTGGACGTCCTAAATTTACGAGAGTCTAATTCGCCGACTCCGTAGTCCGTACCAACGTTACCAAGTTCTATTCTATACTGCGGGGATGCGTGCGGGGTGTTCCGACCGTTGCCAAGTTTTACTCATTATACTGCACATGCATGCGAGATTTTTAGATGACAAAAAAAGAAGGCAAACCTAGTTGAAAATGCGAGAATTTGTTCTTTGCTCACAATCGACATACAAACCTAACCTGAGCAAGCTAACCTAGCTTGCAAGATTCGAAAATGCGTTGAAACAGCTGCATGAAAACCGAGTTGATAATGAGTAAAAATTGGCAACACTGTTACGAATTAGCTTGGTAACGTTGGTACGTTCGTCTAAATTTGAATGCGTCACTGCTCCATAGCTGCTATTTTCTAACCATGCGGTTTCAATTCTTCTACGAATGAAAGGGGACAAACATACACACTTCATGTGTGTTGGAGTGAAACATTTGATCAAATTCGTATACGTTAAAGTTAGAAAATACCAGCCCTGGGGTGCTATCATAGAAATTATAATATATATACTTACTCTAGAATGCCAATCCCCTCTTCGTGGGACACTGAAGTGTTATAAAATTTCAAATGTTTTCATCAATGCGCATGCCCATAACCGGTCTCCTAGCTCTGCAGCGTTGACAAATTTCAGAAAATTTTATCTTTGTTGTCGAGATTCTGTTGAAAATAATCTAACATTACTGTGAAGCCTACCCAAATACCCGTTGACTTGTTGGGATCGTGCAACAGTGTTATCAGTTTTCAATTCTCGCAGAGGAAGGAAGGTAGTTTGCCAGAGCCGGTTTGGGTTAGTTTGGTGGTTTAGGCGATTTGTGTTCATTGTGAAATTAACCTTAACGTTATTGTGTTTATTTAGATGTGCTTTTCTTATTGCTGTTGTTTATTTCAATTATTCATCGGTAGTGTGTATGTTATTGGTTTTCGGGTTTGTCTGTAGTGAAATTTTAATTTTGACAATGTTGACGTGCTTGGTTCTATGGTGTGGAAATAAAGGAAATATTTATTCCTGGAATCCATTATTTTTAGTAAGTACCTACTTGAATAGGAATTGTTCATGGCAAATCTAATAAATAACATAAATAGAGCAGAAATAACTCCCATCTTTGATAAAACTGATAATATTGTTACAGACCTGAAATTTGATAAAGACTTCTCGAATTGTTCGAGATCGTTCGATGAATTAGATGGAAAAATCTAGAAGCACTAACTTTTGTTCTGGATCAATCGTCGAACATTCTATTTGTGTTCTATTGATTTCTTAAGTTTTCTAGAACTTTATTTGTATATAAAAGCAATGCATTTGTGAGATGAAGTAAGTTAGTTAGAAAGTTACCTTGGATACAAGTATTTTGAGTATTTTGACAGTGACTTGTATTACAGTGTTGTCAAGTAAAGTTTGATTAATAAAGGCGAGTTCATACCAGTGTACACTTATTTTTGAACCTGAAGACGCAACAATTGGTGACAGCGGCGGAATAAGTGTTACTGAAGAAAGAAAAGTAAGGCAGTTTTCCAGTATTTGATGGTGAATACTCGAGCAAATAATTACGACGAGATGGCGACATCAGCAGATATCCTTGAGTTTTTAAAGGAACAAGAAGCCAAACGAAAACAAGAACAAGAAGAGCTTCTACAACAATTCGAACTGAGAAGGAAACAAGAACAAGAGGATCAAGAAGCCAAACGAAAACAAGAACAAGAAGAGCTTCTACAACAATTCGAACTGAAAAGGAAACAAGAACAAGAGGGACAAGAAGTCAAGCGGAAACAAGAACAAGAGGAACAGGAAGCGCGGTTAGTCCAGCAGTTACAACAACATGTTGATCTTCTGCAACGTATTAGTCACAGTCAACAGTGCTTCCAGAATGAAATCACCGAAGTAGTACAAGAGGTCAGAGGAAAAGTCCAGGAGGTCAAAGGTGAAGTTCAAGAGGTCAAAGGTGAAGTTCAAGAAGTCAGAGGCGGAGTCCAGGGAGTCAACAGAAGGGTCCAAGACGTCGAAAATGAACTGTCCAAAATAGATGAACTGGTGGCACGAGAGGTGAACAAGAAATTCAACGAAGAAGTGGATAGGATCAAGGAGAGGCTGGAAACGGTACACCTTCCACACAAGCGTGCACCATCTGAGGAAATCTCCCCCACCAGCGAAAAGCCATCCTCACTGACAACTCCGATAAGGCCAACACAAGTGAAAATTTTGAAGCCTCCAACATTTGATGGACAATCCTCGTGGTCTATGTATAGACGTCAGTTTGAAGCGGCAGCAAACGCAAATGGCTGGTCCGAGGAAGAAATGGCCACCTCTCTAGTCCTGTGTCTACGAGGACAAGCATTGGACATCCTTCAGAACATCCCCGAGAGTAATCAGAAGGAATATTCTAGAATCGTTGAAGCTTTGGAAATCAGATATGGACAGCAATATCTCAAACAAGTATTTCAGAGCCAAATAAAGAGTCGATACCAAAAATCCAACGAAACCCTACAGGAGTATGGAGCCGACGTAGAGCGACTCAATAATTTGGCATACCCACAAGCACCGAAGGAGTTCATAGAACAAATTGGGGTGCAGACTTTCATCGATGGTTTGAGAGATACTGACATGCAGCAAGCCCTTCGACTAGGACGACTTCAAACCATAAGCGCAGCACTAATAGCATCTTTGGAGTTCGAGGCCGTGAAAAACGCATCAAGAAATACGAGGTCCAAGTTACGTGAAGTTAAATTCAACGAGGATTCTCCTACAAGCGAGGCGCTATTGAAGAAAATATTGGACTCCATAACAGCATTAAGCAACCGAGTGCCTTCCCCAGAAGACAGGAAGAGGCGCTGCTATAACTGTGGGAAAAGCGGCCATCTACAGAGGAGTTGCTGGGAGAGATCGAGATCCAGAAGTCCAAGAAGAAAGAGGTCGTCATCAGAGAGCAACGAAGATAGATCGAGATCTCCGAGCTCAGGAACAGAGCAACGTGGGCGTTATACCAGAGGAGCCTTCAGGAGATCGACCACGCCAGAAAGGAGATCGACCATGCCAGAAAGGAGACCCCAAACGTCTGAAAGAGGACTTGCTCCCATCCAGGAAAAACGAGAATTAGTCGGCACTAGGGGGCGCGTGGCGACTTTCAATGTTCAAAGCCCCAAGATCCATATATCGACATTGAAGAAAAATGACCAAAGTCTACTAATACAAGGCTATTTAAAAGATCGGAAATGCACCTTCACTATTGATACAGGAGCTTCGAGATCAATCGTTCGCCCAGACCTCATACAAGAATCTGTGAAGCCGATGAAAAGGAATATGGGTTTGGAAACGGCAACGGGACAAACCGCACCAGTCATTGGGGAAACACTTGTACACATCCAGATAGGACCTATTACCATAGAACATTCTATGTTGGTTGCGGAAATAAGGGATGAATGTGTTTTGGGTCTGGAGAAAAACGACTTCATCTTAACATCAGACGGAAAATTTTGCGGATTGGCAATGAAGAAATCTTCCTGAGCAGATACAATGAGAAAACCCAACCAATTAAGATTTATGTTGACGAAGACATCCACATTCCGAAAAACTCCGAAACCATCATCATGGCCAGAATGGATAAAGAACCTGGAGATTTGAGCACTGGAATAATTGAAAATGATGAATACCGCCAAGATGGAATTTTAATTGCCCGATGTCTTGTGAACACAGAACAACTAATTCCTGTCAGGGTTGCCAATACTTCGGAAAATAAAGTCCTCCTGAAGAAAAACGACCAATTGGGATTCTGCAAACCTGTCACTCGAGTTGTCAATTCTGAAAACCACACTCAGGTACCTCGAAGAAATACCACTAACACCGATCAGAGAACAATAGACAAAATGATGGAATCCACGGAACATTTAACTATGGAAGAAAAGCAGAAGGCCAAAGAGTTTCTTGATAGCCATCATAACATTTTCTCGACAGAGACTTCGACAGGACTTACCAGTCTAGTTCAACATCGCATCAACACCGGCGATGCCCTACCAATCCGACAGGCTCCGAGGAGACTACCGTTTGCCAAACAGAGAGAGAGGTAGCAGACATGATAAACAAAATGATGGAGGATGACATAATTGAAGAAACCACAAGCCCATGGTCCTCACCGGTAGTATTGGTAACTAAAAAGGATGGATCAACCCGATTCTGCGTGGACTATCGTCGATTGAATGAGGTAACGATGAAGGATAGCTACCCATTACCAAGAATCGATGATACACTAAACACATTATCCGGTTCCAAATGGTTTTCAATGTTGGATCTGAAAAGTGGGTATTGGCAAGTGGAAGTTCATCCCGATGATAGAGGAAAAACAGCGTTCTCTACCGGACAAGGGCTGTACCAATTCAAAGTTCTTCCGTTCGGATTATGCAATGCTCCCGCCACCTTTGAGAGACTTATGGAACTAGTATTGAGAGGTTTGACATGGAAAATTTGTCTAGTCTACTTGGATGACGTCATAGTAATGGGAAGGACATTTGACGAACATCTGAATAATTTGGAAAAAGTATTTTTGAGGTTAGAAAATGCTAACCTGCAATTGAACCCAAAGAAGTGTTATTTATTTCAAAAAGAAGTTAATTTTTTAGGCCATGTCATCTCGGCCGAAGGAATTAAGACCGATCCTGCTAAAATCGAGGCTGTTAGGAGTTGGCCACGTCCTAGGGATAAACATGAAGTAAGAAGTTTTCTGGGGCTATGTACCTACTACAGGAATTTGTTCAAGACTTTGGTAAAATTGCCAAGCCACTCCACCGCTTAACTGAGAACAACGTTCAGTTTGATTGGAGCCCTGATTGCCAACAGTCGTTCACTGAACTGAAGAAGAAATTGACAACTGCGCCTATTTTGGCTTACCCACGAGAACAAGGCACTTTCATTTTGGACGGTGATGCGTCTCAGCAAGGCATTGGATCAGTTTTATCCCAAGAACAGGATGGCGAAGAGAAAGTAATAGCTACTTTAGTAAAACTCTGGGCAAAGCTGAAAGGAATTACTGCGTTACAAGAAAGGATGAGCTTCTATCGATAATCAAAGCCATTGAACATTTCCATACCTTCCTCTATGGCAGACGTTTTCTCGTAAGAACTGATCACAGCGCTTTGCAGTGGATAATGAATTTCAAGAAACCTGAGGGTCAGGTTGCGAGATGGCTAGAGAGACTCCAACAATACGACTTCAAAGTTATTCATCGCAGTGGCAGGAAACACAGAAATGCAGACACATTATCAAGACGTCCATGCTTGGAACAGCATTGCCGATATTGCCAGAAACTTGAAAACAAAGAAGTCAACTTTTACAATGATGAACATTGCAAGGAAATTCTGCAAGTTACCACCGTAAGAGTAGAGTCTGAAGAATCTGATTTATGGACCACAGAAGATATGAGGAAGAATCAGAAGAAATACAACAATTTAAAGTTAGTCCTAAGCTGGCTAAAAAATGGAGTTAGACCTGAGTGGCAGGAAGTATCCAAGTTTGGTGCAGTTGCCAAGGGATACTGGGCTCAATGGGATTCCCTATGTCTTCGTGATGGCCTATTGCATCGCAAATGGGAGAGCCCAGATGGAGCAACTGTGGTGTACCAACTGGTCCTGCCGAAGGCACTTACTAAATATGTGCTCGAGCAACTTCATAGTAGTCGTGCAGGTGGACACTTTGGAATCAAGAGGACCCTTGCTAGAATTCGAGAACGATTCTATTGGATGAATTGTCGTCGTGATGTAGAAGAATGGTGCAGAAGATGTGACCTATGTTCTTCAAAGAAGGGACCCAAAACCAGAAGTCGAGGGAAAATGGCTCAGTATCTTTCTGGTGAACCATTCGAAAGAGTAGCAGTTGACATTCTTGGGCCGTTTCCTGTTACCGAGCAAGGAAATAAATACTTGATGGTAGCCATGGACTATTTCTCCAAGTGGCCTGAAGTTGTGCCCATTCCAAACCAGGAGGCAAAGACCGTTGCAAAGGCCTTCATAGAAAATGTAATAGCCAGATGGAGTCCCACTAGAATTACATTCTGATCAAGGACGAAACTTCGAATCTGAATTATGGCAGGAAATGATGGACATTCTAGGTGTGAAGGAGACTCGTACCACAGCCCTACATCCACAATCAGATGATATGGTTGAACGACATAATAAAACCATCAGTCAGTACCTGTCGATGTTCATCTCCAAAAATCAAAAGGATTGGGATGAGTTGGTACCACTATTTCTCCTATCCTATCGAAGTTCCCAGCATGAGCCCACCGGATATACCCCTTCAATGTTAATCACTGGGCGAGAAATGAAACTACCATGCGATCTGCTGTTTGGAATGCCACCCAGAAGTACAGAGGACAAAGTCCTACCAGAATATGTCCAAGAGTTGCGAGAAAGACTGGACCAAGTTCATGAATTCTGCAGACGTCGTCTTCAAATCTCCAGTGATAAAATGAAAAAGAGTTTCGACAGGAAGAGTTCAGGGACTATGTTCGAGCCAGGTGATGCCGTTTGGCTATACCAACCTCAGAGAAAGAAAGGAAAATGCCCCAAGCTACAGAGAAATTGGACAGGACCCTATGTCATCATAAAGAAGATCAACGACTTAGTATACCGTATCCAGCTCAACCCAAGGAGTAAACCCAAAGTTGTTCACATCGAGAGGTTAGCAGAATACCGAGGCCACGATTCCCCAAATTGGTTCCAGAGGGACAACCAAAATGGTGATGGTGTTATCCGGGACGGAATAACCTAAAGGAGGAGGCAGTGTTACAGACCTGAAATTTGATAAAGACTTCTCGAATTGTTCGAGATCGTTCGATGAATTAGATGGAAAAATCTAGAAGCACTAACTTTTGTTCTGGATCAATCGTCGAACATTCTATTTATGTTCTATTGATTTCTTAAGTTTTCTAGAACTTTATTTGTACATAAAAGCAATGCATTTGTGAGATGAAGTAAGTTAGTTAGAAAGTTACCTTGAGTTACCTTGGATACAAGTATTTTGACAGTGACTTGTATTACAGTGTTGTCAAGTAAAGTTTGACTAATAAAGGCGAGTTCATACCAGTGTACACTTATTTTTGAACCCGAAGACGCAACAATATATTAATCCTTTCTTTACGTTTGGCTTATATAAATCATTTTAAGCTTGACGAGAGCAAAAGGCATGACATGGCATGGTGATCCAACAACTTCACTCACAAGCTAGCTCACTCCTCTGGAACATCGCAGAAAGGTTGGCGATCTGTCTGTGTTTCATAGATATTTCCATGAACGATGCTCTTCCGAAATATTATCAATCGTTCCACCATTAGCGGTCCCTTCGATGCTGACCCGTCGAGCAGTCCTCAGCACATTCATATGCCGTCACTTTGGAGACATGCCGAACATCTGTTTCCCAGAATATCAATTCCTACCTACCTTCTTTTGGTTATCACGATGTTCTCTGAACAATACAGGATGTTCCTTTCCGTGGGAATCAGAACTTCACGAATAGTTACCTACTCAAGATATATTTTTACATTGTTATTATATTCGATGAATTTCTCGGATATAATCAGGTTCACACCATAGGTGTATGCCCAACAAAACTTTTCGTGTCTCATAGACTGCCCTGACACCAACGTATTATTAGATCGATTTTACTCAATATCATGAATCATTTAAAAATCGCACTGAAACCCACCCTGGTATGAATGAAACTGGTCCTGATCATGCGCACTAAATAATGCATCGAACTTTTTACAACACTTTCGTCCCATTGAATTGGCATTCTAGAGTAAGTATATATATATTATAATTTCTATGGGTGCTATTTTCAAATCATTCGGTTTTGATTCGTATGCGAATAAGGGAGACAAATATACATATTTCATCTGGATGAACCAACAATAACTGGGATAGAAACCCTGGTGCGTTCATTTATACCTGTGAAATCGGCCTACCAAAACTGTTAAGGTACGGCCTACGTGATTCTTCATATTTTATTAGATCGTCATTACAGATTTATTTAATTATCAAATTAAATATATCAGTTATCAGATTGAATATTACTGTTTGCAGATTCAAATATGTCCATTATCACATTAAGTGCAACAGTTATGAAATGTAAAATACACAAATAAAAAAATGAAACGAAAGTAATACAAAATGTAAAACAACAACAAAAATCTAAAATATAAACTTTTAGTCATAAAATAAAACTAAGTATAATTTTGAACATGTGATGAAGTGTCCTCCTGCTCGTAGAAGAGTATATATGCCTTTCCGCTCACAAGGGAATTTGAATGAATCGGTGAAACTAGGGAATCGTTATACTCGTGCCACGTGCCTGTATATGGATGCCTACAGCAAGCAGTGTAGTGTCCGCTATTGGTAGTCCCGCTGTGATTCGTCAATGCGTATAAGTTATAGCGACAGGGGGCTATGTTGTTTGCACTGTAGTTGCTCAAATCTAAGCCTTCCAGAGGAAAATCAATGGTTATATTCAATTTTCCTCTAAATCTTTCTGTTTGAGAGAATCTTTTTAAATGGATCACTAAAATTTTGGGGAATTTTTGAATCGATAGAGACTTTGTGCATTTCCTTTTTTTTTACATTACAGATTGATAAATGAATACTTGTCATGATGACGTTGGACAATTGTCATTGTCATGACATGTTTAGATTTCGTATTTATTCAATTTTGTTAAAAAATACGACATAACATGTTTAACGTGCTTATTTCATCAAAAATCAGAACAGTAATTTTAAATTAACTAGTTGGATATGTGATATGTACGGGATATTTAAACAATGATACTAACCTTAGATCTTTCATACAAACGCAGCCATGTCCAAGTACAAACTTGAAAAAACATTATGTACTACAAATAGTTACAAGAATTACAGAAAACTCAACAATAAACAAATAACTAATCATTGCGAACTGAACGAAAAGTAGTAAAAGAACAGAAAAAAAACGATAAATATCCCGATGAAATGTAAATCACAGTTAATCAAAAATTATAAACATAGTCATAAACAGTCAAATTTCAAATATTCCAAAAAAAAAATATGACAGTACTTCGGAATGTAAACTCGGCTATTTTTTGATAATGCGCCATCTACAGACAACGGGAAAGCTAATCCCATCTTATTACAGCAAACAACTTTGGGTGAAACAAAAGCGAATCAGTCAATCTACCAGGGTTTCTATCCATCTTGCTCAGAACTATCCTTTTCTATACAATTTTTGGTAGAGGGGGGTGACGGGTGGGAAATGTTGTGGAGAGTAATAAAAGACCATAGAGATGCCTTTTCCATCCTTGTCTTGAAGGCAACATAACTTTGTTTGTTTAGAAGTGAGGGCCTTATACAAGTTAAGTCCGTATTCAGTCGGGTAGTTTCGTGTATGCCCGCTCATTTCATTAGGATTAAGTTGTCATTCTTCGTTTGTATTATATGGTCCTTCTTATTCCGAATGTAAACAAACTGTCCATAACGTTTCACTACCCGTCATTCCCCTAGCCCACAAATTGTATATTAGAACTATTAGATTAGATTACATTGGATTTTTATTTCGTTTGTGCCATATATTACATGTAGGTTCGTCAAATGATGTACATAACATGTAACGCGTCGTGTGAGAGGAGCCTCACAGGCGACGTTTCGTTCCCCGAAACCATCCACCTCAGGACCTCTCACGCTCTGATCCCTCGTAGGGTAGAGCGGCGAAACTCGGGTTCCCCAGGGTATTCGGTTTCCCCATTGCGAGTTACGCCCCGAACGTTCATTCCTAGGTGGGAGTTCAGGCACCGCTGAATCTCCCTTTCGTGCACGATCTTCGTGCCACCATTCTCCCCCTGGACTCTTAGCCCGACCCGCGAGAGATATTCCACGCCACTGCGCAGAAACTCCCTCGTGGATCCTTCCACCACCCCCGTGCACTTCCGCACGGGCCTCAGCTGCGTCGCTGAAGGAGCCTCTACCTGTTGGGGTCTGAAATGGCGTTGCGGGGTGGGCCCCCGCCAAGGTGTTCGTCTGTATACGACAAGCACCCTGCGGTACACCGTCCGCTCTGACCTCTTCTGTCCTTTCGCTTTGCCGAAAGCGCGGACCTCCGGAAGTCAGACTTCCGCTCCATTGCGGGTATTCCTCGGCTTGTCGACTCTTCTCAAGGGGTTCCGACCTACAAACAAACATGATGTACAGAATGTGTGTTAAAAACATATACTCAATGCTGAGTTATACTATAGTTACATAATAATGTGATAAAGTTACAATTTTAGATGAAAAGTTCGAAATGGTAAAATCAATTGATGGATATTAGATGTGTTTGAAATTCAGCTATATCATAAAAACAATTTGAGGTTAGAATATTTTTAAGTTCAGTCTTAAATCTATTCTGATATTGGGATTTAAACGATTCTGGCAGTGAGTTGTAGAGGTGGCTCCCGCTGTATTTCGGGGACTTTTTGTACTCCATATGATGGAATTTTTCGATGTAAATATTGTTTAGATTTCTAGTATGGTATTTATGGATTTCTGAGCACTTTTTGAGGTCGAGTTTGCTTTTGTGGATGTGACACAGTACCTTCAATATGTAAATGATTTTCTACAGGTCTCCTGGTTCTTCAAGTTGAAAATAAGACGGATTATACGCTTCTGTAAGGTAATGACTCTGGTTGTCTCTGTAGCTTGACCCCAGGAAATTATATTATAACTGATTGTTGAAAATACCAGAGCATAGTAGACATTGATTAGGCCTTGTACGTTGAGATATTTTTTGAGAGAGAAGAGGCAAAAAAAGATTTTTCAAGTTTATTGCAAAGGTGATTTATTTGATTATTCCAAGATAATTTTGGGTCTACAACTGTGCCCAGAAAATGAAAAGAGTTAACAGCCTGAATATTTGTGTTACCAAAAGGAATACTCGTATCAATGATGGATGATTTATATTTTCTAGTAAAGTTCATATAGCTGGTTTTTTGCAAGTTAACTACAAGGTGGTTAATTTCGCCCCATAGCGAAAATTGACCGATTACTGATTCAACTTTATGTGTAACTTCCTCATATGAGTTTTACCAGAAACAACTACCACAGTGTCATCAGCGTATATAAATGGCTTACCATCCTCAAAAAATTCGGGCAGGTCATTTATATAAACCAAGAACATTAGCGGTCCTAGAACAATGCCCTGAGGTGTGCCCAGTTCACTGGTTTATTCAACTGAATGTGTTTTATTTATATCAACAACAGTACGACGATTTTGTGTAAAAGATATCAACCAGTCATTGATGGAGTCTCTCACACCCATAGGAAGAGGGGATTTATTGTGTCAAAAGCTCTTGACATGTCAAAAAATATCGCAACTGCATGAGAGTTTTTATCGAGAATTTCATGTATGTTGACAGACCCGTTCGAAACCCATATTGATGAGGTGATAGTATAGAAAAGGATAGTTCATGTTCACTTCAAAACAGCCAGTTGTGTAGGTATAGGCAGAGCATCTCTGTGTCTTTTATTACTCTGAGGTTTACATTCAGAGTAAGAAGGACCTTAATACAAACGAAGAATGACAACTTGATCCAAATGAAATGAGCTGGCATACACGAACTACCCGAATGAATACGGACTTAACATGTATAAGGCCTTCGCTTGTAAACAAACAAAGTTATGTTGACTTCAAGACAAGGATGGAGAAGGCATCTCTAAAGTCTTTTATTACTCTGAGCTCGGAACGGTTGGTGCAAGCTCATATTTTCTCTGGTTCTGCATGAATTTTCTTAATACTAGGTGAGTTCGGATTGGTTATATGAGAGTGGAGCTAAAGTGGATAAAGACAGGTGGCAAATTTTGAAGCACCGCTGTTTTCTGTGTCCGAAGTTCCCGAACGACTTTTTTGATAATAAAGAGAACCTGTATATTAAAGTGTATATCTACTAACACAATTGATCACCTATTTTCAAATAATGATTTATCGGTGCTTCAACTTGACCTTGCTCGAACTGCATAACATTTTTAGGTTAAAACCAGAGACCCAGATAGAAAAAGAGCTGCTCTAGCTTGTGCTCTCATAGGTCGAGGTGGTACTTTTGGAGTCACTTCTATCCACTCCCGTCACAAAACCCGAACGCTGAAATTCGCACTCCTTGGACGCTTTTCATTATACCCGAACGCATATGGTGATTACCGAGTGAATAGAGTCAAAAGAGTGAGCAAGCCGAACTCAGCTACTGAAAGAACGACCTTTGAGTTTTCCAAATTATCCCGTCGTATAATTCACTGAATCATTCATTATCTGAACCAGAACATGTTGTGATTTCGTGCGTGCTCACCCCGCGTTTTTCACGCACCCCGACAGGCACAACTGTGAACTTCGATGAGTATGCTCGGAGTAATATATATACCTATCAAAAATATGTTTTGAAGTGAACATGAACTATCCTTTTCTATACAATTGTGGTCGAGTGGGGTGGACAGTTTTTTTACATTTACAGTATGAAGGACCATCAAACAAACGAAGAATCATGAAGACAACTTGATCCGAATGAAATGAACGGGCATACACAAAACTACCCGATTGAATATGGACTCAACATGTAAACAAAGTTATGTTGCCTTCAAGACAAGGATGGAAAAGTCATCTCTATGGTCTTTTATTACTCTGAGTGAGTATGCATTTCTCATGCGTGGCCAAAAAGGCTGGGTAGGCAGACGGATAATAGAGACACGGTCGTCGATTGTGATGTCATCGAATTAAATTTGCGCGGGATATTCATATAAACTACTAAACTTTAGTGAACTACTACTAATGCGGTGTTCAAATCAGATAAGAAATGAAACTGAAAGGCTTTTATTCAATACAGTGGTCATCATTAGTTGATCATACTCCCTTCTATCTCTTATTCTCTTTAGACCAGAACCAAGGTTTGTTAAATTCGGCCTTTTTGAAATATATAAGGGTGTAATTTTCAATATTTTTACTGTATTATTCTTGTGGTCCAGTACACAATAATTTCAATACGACAAGAGTATTGAAAATCCTTTATTAGCTATTGTTAATACAAATAATTTTTTACATTTTTACTTGCTGTCCAGTACAGCGGAGTAGTCTATATAAAAAATGTCAACTGTCATTCCATTAGTTGTGTTGTGACTGAGGTCGCAATGTTGCCAATTGCTACAATGCCACCACAGAATCACAAATATTTATGATACATCTTTTCCTCCTTCTAATGATTTTTTTAAAATATTTTTTGAAATTGACACTGCCTTTTCAGCAAATCCATTTGATCGAGGAAACTTTGGACTCCTAAAACTTAATTTAAAATTCCAGTCCACAGCAAATTTTCTAAATTGTTTACTATTAAAGGGTACATTGTCTGCAACTATGATATCTGGTGGTCCAAATCGGGCGAATACTGGTTTTATTTGATTTATTACAGACTCTGAATTTTTATTTTTGATTTCTAATAATTCCAGCCAGTTAGAGTATGCATCGAATAGTACTACATAACGAACATTTGCAAAGGCAAATATATCTATACCTAAGCGTTCCCAACAGCGAGTCGGTATTGGATACGGCATTAGAGTCTTTTGGATTTTTACGAGCATATTTTTCACAAACTTATTTGCACGTTTTTATGAACTTCTCTGTCTGATGATATACCTGGCCAATAAAATATTTTTCTTGCCAACAACTTAGTTTTTTCAATGCCAAAGTGGCCTTCATGTAACAGTTTTATCATTTCATTGCGGAGTACAGTTGGAACTATTAGTTTGTGTTCTAAAAATATTAGGTTGTCATACACAGAAAGTTTATGCGTCAGATTAAAGTAAATTTTAACATTTTCGGGGATATGTTTTTTATTCTTTGGCCATGAATTATTAAGATATGTTATTATTAAGTTCAAAATGGGGTCATTTTGAGTTTCACGTTTGAATTGTTCTTTTCTTTTTTCTGACATAGGCAAATAGTTATATATCGAATGTACAGCATATTCAATTTCCTCATTTGATTTTAAACCCGAGTCACTAGTGAGGAATGCTCTCGACAAAGTGTCCGAATTATACATATATTTTCCTCGTCTATATGTGATTTTCAAATTGTAGTACAATAATTTGAGACGAATTCTCTGCAGCCTAGGCGAAATGGCTTGGATATCTTTTTTAAAGATAGTTTCCAAGGGCTTGTGGTCACTATGTACTATCACATTAAGCCCATAAATGAAATGATGAAATTTTTGTACAGCAAACAGAATTGCTAGAGCCTTGTTCGGTGATTTGTTAGGTGTGTGAACCAGGCCTAACAAACACTAACTCTATGGATGACAGTTGACAAGATGTTTTCATGAAGTATGAAAAAGATGAACCTGTAGTAAATAACATGTATAATGTATAATGGCGTTAAATAAAATCCACTAATATTCCAGTTATCTGGTGACATGATTATTTCCTGCCTCATTATCTAAATATCAAACATGGCGCAGCCGTGAAAAACATAAAATTGGGCAGAAAAAATAAGGTTAGTCGGAAGACAAAAATTATAACCTAAAAAGTGCAAGTTTGTTATTGTGTATAACTAATAACAAACAAAGAATCATATAAGAGTCCATGAAATTGTTTACAGCCTTCTTCAGAAAATGTTCGATTGATTCTGACATTTTCATCGTTCTCTTTGATTCGTCTCCATAATCATCTCATCGCCGTGGCAGCTGACGGCTTATTTTCTAATTTATTCCAATTATGGCAATTACCCAAAAAGGGGGGAAACACGCGCGCCACTGGTCGATCGGGAATGTTCGGAAATTTTGGCAGCCAGCTTCACATTGGTAAAAGTGCATGCCGCGAGTTTGGTAAATTTGCAAAATTTTTGGCCCCAAACGGCCCAAACTAATTTGATATAATATGGCGATGGCTGGACCTGTGAAATTACCTCCTGATTTTAATATACAAGGGGAAAATGCATGTAACGAGTGGAAATTTTGGAAGACATCCTTCGAGGACTACTTGGTATCTACTGGCCAGCTGGTCCCCTGTACGGGACAAAATTATAATGGGAATAAGGGATTCCACCACCCGTGAAGCACTACTGAGGATTGATCAACTAACTCTGGATAAAGCTATCAAATACTGCCGCACAAGCGAACAGAGCAAACATCAGAATATACAATTTGGAAGGGTCGACAAAGAAGACAATGAAGTATTCAAGGTGAGAAGACAGCCAACAAGTAAGGACAAATTTGTAAATAAAAATAAAGGAAAACTAAATGATTATAGTCAGGGCCATAACGGTAAGAAATTCAATTGTAGAAGGTGTCAAAATACCCATGGCCCAAGGGAATGTCCTGCATTTGGGAAAAAATGTAACAAGTGTGGTTTGTTGAATCATTTTTCAATAGCTTGTAGAGTCAAAAATGTGAAATCTGTTGATCAGGACGATGATACCGTTTTCATCGACCAAGTAAAGTTTAAAGAAATATACAATTGTTCAAAATCTGTAATCGAGATTGATAGGAGATATTTTATAGAAAATATACCTATTATTAGAGGGTCATAGTATGAAAATGAAAATAGATACTGGTGTTGATATTAGTGTCATACCTAAAGATGTGTTTAAAAAAATTAACAATCAGTTTAAGGTCCGACAAACAAGTTGTATTTTACAAGGTTTTGATGGAACCGAAGTCAAACCTATAGGTGTAGTTAATCTGTTATGCAAATATAAAGACAAAGAAATATATGAAGACTTTGTGGTTGCTCAGAGGGCAAACCAGGTTCTGCTTAGTGGTATAGTAAGTTTAAAACTTGGGTTAATTAAGAGAATTTATAATGCGTCTATAGATGTTGAAAAAACAAATTCTTCAAATGTAGAGAATAAAAAACAAGAGTTTATAAGAATAAATCAAAAAATTTTTACTGGTTTTGGTAGATTTCCAGGGGAGTATAAAATCACAACAAAGGAAAATTTTGAACCGGCAAGTCACCCACCAGTAAAAGTACCTTTAGCTATCCGTAATCCCTTGAAGAGAGAATTAGAAAGGCTAGTAAAGCGAAAGGCAATTATTAAGGTAAGTAAAATGGACCCCCGTGCTAATGTTAACCGTATCGTTGTAGTAGAAAAAACAAATGGTCAAATTAGATTGTGCCTGAATCCATCTGATCTTAATGAACAAATCGTTAGAAAACCTAGAGTTGTCCCAAATATTGAAGAGATTTGTAGTGTTGTTTATTTATTTATTTATTTACGGGCAAGCCCATTTAAAGTATAAATTACAATTCAAAATTGTAATTAAAATAACATCAGGCGCTGAGATACAAATTACAACTAAGAATAAGTTAAAAAAAGTTAATTTAAAGTTTAAAAGGGGTTAATTTATAATTTAAAACGACAAAAGACAATAAGCGTCTAAGAAACATACACTATACATAAAAAACATTAAAGCTCAGTATTCAGTAGTTGAGTTTTAAAATGATGTAAATGCAGCTGTTGAATGTGTGGTTTAAACGATAAAATGGTACATAAAATGTTCGTTGCTGTCGAGTTGGGCGGTTTTGAACATGGAGATTGATTTTTTCTAGGAGTTCAGCACAACTACATTTGCCATTAATAATATTGAAAAGTAGTATCAGGTCTCTCTGTTTCCTCCTAGTTTCCAAGGAGGACATGTTCAGTGATTGCTGTAACAACTCATACTCGCAATGAACACCTGATTTATATGCTATGTATCTGAGGAAGTTATGTTGGACATTTTCGATATTCCTGATATAAGTTATATAATGAGGAGACCAGACAGAAGAACAATACTCCAGGTGTGGGCGGATCAGTGAACAATAAAGGGCTTTAATAGCAGTTGGGTCAGTGAAGTCGTGGGTTAGCCTTTTGATAAACCCTAGCATTTTCATGGCCTTATGGATAGCCGTAGGTATGTGTTGATTGAAGCTTAAGGTGGGATCAAAAACAACTCCAAGGTCTTTTATTTGCTTAACAGACTCCAAGACATGACCATTTAAGGTGTAATCAAAAGTGATAGTAGGTACATGGGATCGATAAAAGTGCATGACATGACACTTTGTAGCATTCAAGTCCATGCCATTTAAGTTTAAGGAGCACCAGTTTGATAGACTGAAAACTCAAAACTCATAACTCATCATCGATTTTTTGCAAACATCGGTCTTGCAATATCGATGGTTTTTCGACATCGATGTTTTTGACATTTGAAACTTTTGACAGATGACATATGAATTGGCGTGACAGCACTCACAGTTTGGGAAAATTTGATTGAGTTACTGATAATATACTTCAATATTTTGGTTTCATCATTGTCATTTCGTTAATGATAACAAAATAAAAGCGAAATTCAAATATTAGGAAGTGACAAGGACAGGTGACAGGTGACGTGACAGATCTCATAAGTGGTAAAATATCGTTCGATAAACGATATTTACTTTTTTGTTCAATTAGCTCTGTGACCACGCGGTACAAATGTTCTGCTCGCTCGGGTTCCACAAAAAAACAACAAACGCACCATGAGTAACAACTTTTATTGCGCTTGCGTGTTTGACCGATGCTGAAATTCGATAGTGCCTAACTATCGATGTTTAACATCGATGTTTCATTTTGCGACATCGATACCAAAATATCGGAACATCGAATGATTACCATCGATGTTTTAAAATCATCGATGTATATCGCCCATCACTAGTGGTACCAACTCATCCCAATCCTTTTGATTTTTGGAGATGAACATCGACAGGTACTGACTGATGGTTTTATTACCATCTGATTGTGGATGTAGGGCTGTGGTACGAGTCTTCTTCACACCTAGAATGTTCATCATTTCCTGCCATAATTCAGATTCGAAGTTTCGTCCTTGATCAGAATGTAATTCTGGTGGGACTCCATGTCTGGCTATTACATTTTCTATGAAGGCCTTTGCAACGGTCTTTGCCTCCTGGTTTGGAATGGGCACAACTTCAGGCCACTTGGAGAAATGGCTACCATCAAGTATTTATTTCCTTGCTCGGTAACAGGAAACGGCCCAAGAATGTCAACTGCTACTCTTTCGAATGGTTCACCAGAAAGATACTGAGCCATTTTCCCTCGACTTCTAGTTTTGGGTCCCTTCTTTGAAGAACATAGGTCACATCTTCTGCACCATTCTTCTACATCACGACGACAATTCACCCAATAGAATCGTTCTCGAATTCTAGCAAGGGTCCTCTTGATTCCGAAGTGTCCACCTGCACGACTACTATGAAGTTGCTCGAGCACATCTTTAGTAAGTGCTTTCGATAGGACCAGTTGGTACACCACAGTTGCTCCATCTGGGCTCTCCCATTTGCGATGCAATAGGCCATCACGAAGACATAGGGAATCCCATTGAGCCCAGTATCCCTTGGCAACTGCACCAAACTTGGATACTTCCTGCCACTCAGGTCTAACTCCATTTTTTAGCCAGCTTAGGACTAACTTTAAATTGTTGTCTTTCTTCTGATTCTTCCTCATATCTTCTGTGGTCCATAAATCAGATTCTTCAGACTCGACTCTTACGGTGGTAACTTGCAGAATTTCCTTGCAATGTTCATCATTGTAAAAATTGACTTCTTTGTTTTCGAGTTTCTGGCAATATCGGCATTGCTGTTCCAAGCATGGACGTCTTGATAATGTGTCTGCATTTCTGTGTTTCCTGCCACTGCGATAAATAACTTTGAAGTCGTATTGTTGGAGTCTCTCTAGCCATCTCGCAACCTGACCCTCAGGTTTCTTGAAGTTCATTATCCACTGCAAAGCGCTGTGATCAGTTATTACGAGAAAACGTCTGCCATAGAGGAAGGTATGGAAATGTTCAATGGCTTTGATTATCGATAGAAGCTCCTTTCCTGTAACGCAGTAATTCTTTTCGGCTTTGCCTAGAGTTTTACTAAAATAGGCTATTACTTTCTCTTCGCCATCCTGTTCTTGGGATAAAACTGATCCAATGCCTTGCTGAGACGCATCACAGTCCAAAATGAAAGTGCCTTGTTCTCGTGGGTAAACCAAAATAGGCGCAGTTGTCAATTTCTTCTTTAGTTCAGTGAACGACTGTTGGCAATTAGGGCTCCAATCAAACTGAACGTTGTTCTCAGTTAAGCGGTGGAGTGGCTTGGCAATTTTACCAAAGTCTTGAACAAACTTCCTGTAGTAGGTAAATAGCCCCAGAAAACTTCTTACTTCATGTTTATCCCTAGGACGTGGCCAACTTCTAACAGCCTCGATTTTAGCAGGATCGGTCTTAATTCCTTCGGCCGAGATGACATGGCCTAAAAAATTAACTTCTTTTTGAAATAAGTAACACTTCTTTGGGTTCAGTTGCAGGTTAGCATTTTCTAACCTCAAAAATACTTCTTCCAAATTAGCCAGGTGTTCGTCAAATGTCCTTCCTATTACTATGACGTTATCCAAGTAGACTAGACAAATTTTCCATGTCAAACCTCTCAATACTAGTTCCATAAGTCTCTCAAAGGTGGCGGGAGCGAACGGAAGAACTTTGAATTGGTACAGCCCTTGTCCGGTAGAGAACGCTGTTTTTCCTCTATCATCAGGATGAACTTCCACTTGCCAATACCCGCTTTTCAGGTCCAACGTTGAAAACCATTTGGAACCGGATAATGTGTTTAGTGTATCATCAATTCTTGGTAATGGGTAGCTATCCTTCATCGTTACGTCATTCAATCAACGATAGTCCACGCAGAATCGGGTTGATCCATCCTTTTTAGTTACCAATACTACCGGTGAGGACCATGGGCTTGTGGTTTCTTCAATTATGTCATCCTCCATCATGTTGTTTATCATGTCTGCTACCTCTCTCTGTTTGGCAAACGGTAGTCTGCTCGGAGCCTGTCGGATTGGTCGGGCATCGCCGGTGTTGATGCGATGTTGAACTAGACTGGTACGTCCCGTCGAAGTCTCTGTCGAGAAAATGTTACGATGGCTATCAAGAAACTCTTTGGCCTTCTGCTTTTCCTCCATAGTTAAATGTTCCGTGAATTCCATAATTTTGTCTAATGTTCTCTGATCGGTGTTAGTGGTATTTCTTCGCAGTACCTGAGTGTGGTTTTCACAATTGATAACTCGAGTGACAGGTTTGCAGAATCCCAATTGGTCGTTTTTCTTCAGAAGGACTTTATTTTCCGAAGTATTGGCAACCCTGACAGGAATTAGTTGTTCTGTGTTCACAAGACATCGGGCAATTAAAATTCCATCTTGGCGGTATTCATCATTTTCAATTATTCCAGTGCTCAAACCTCCAGGTTCTTTATCCATTCTGACATCATTGATGGTTTCGGAGTTTTTCGGAATGTGGATGTCTTCGTCAACATAAATCTTAATTGGTTGGATTTTCTCATTGTATCTGCTCAGGAAGATTTCTTCATTGCCAATCCGAAAAATTTTCTGTCTGATGTTAAGGATGAAGTCGTTTTTCTCCATGATGTTCAGACCCAAAACACATTCATCCCTTATTTCCGCAACCAACATAGAATGTTCCATGGTAATAGGTCCTATCTGGATGTGTACAAGTGCTTCCCCAATGACTGGTGCGGTTTGTCCCGTTGCCGTTTCCAAAACCATATTCCTTTTCATCGGCTTCACAGATTCTTGTATGAGGTCTGGGCGAACGATTGATCTCGAAGCTTCTGTATCAATAGGTAGTGAAGGTGCATTTCCGATCTTCTAAGTGGCCTTGTATTAGTAGACTTTGGCCATTTTTCTTCAATGACGATATATGGATCTTGGGGCTTTGAACACTGAAAGTCGCCACGCGCCCCTAGTGCCGACTAATTCTCGTTTTCCTGGTTGGGAGCAAGTCCTCTTTCGGACCTTTGAGGTCTCCTTTCCGGCGTGGTCGATCTCCTGAAGGCTCCTCTGGTATATCGCCCACGTTGCTCTGTTCCTGGGCTCCTAGATCTCGATCTATCTTCGTTGCTCGCTGATGACGACCTCTTTCTTCTTGGACTTTTGGATCTCGATCTCTCCCAGCAACTCCACTGAAGATGGCCGCTTTTCCCACAGTTATAGCAGCGCCTCTTCCTGTCTTCTGGGGAATGCACTTGGTTGCTTAATGCTGTTATGGAGTCCAATATTTTCTTCAATAGCGCCTCGCTTGTAGGAGAATCCTCGTTCACGTAACTTGGGCCTCGTATTTCTTAATGCGTTTTTCGCGGCCTCGAACTCCAAAGATGCTATTAGTGCTGCGCTTATGGTTTGAAGTCGTCCTAGTCGAAGGGTTTGCTGCATGTCAGTATCTCTCAAACCATCGATGAAAGTCTGTACCCCAATTTGTTCTATGAACTCCTTCGGTGCTTGTGGGTATGCCAAATTAATGAGTCGCTCTACGTCAGCTCCATACTCCTGTAGGGTTTCGTTGGATTTTTGGTATCGACTCTTTAATTGGCTCTGAAACACTTGTTTGAGGTATTGCTGTCCATATCTGATTTCCAAAGCTTCAACGATTCTAGAATATTCCTTCTGATTACTCTCGGGGATGTTCTGAAGGATGTCCAATGCTTGTTCTCGTAGACACAAGACTAGAGAGGTGGCCATTTCTTTCTCGGACCAGCCATTTGCGTTTGCTGCCGCTTCAAACTGACGTCTATACATGGACCACGAGAATTGTCCATCAAATGTTGGAGGCTTTAAAATTTTCACTTGTGTAGGCCTTATCGGAGTTGTCAGTGAGGATGGCCTTTCGCTGGTGGGGGAGATTTCCTCAGATGGTGCACGCTTGTGTGGAACGTTTCCAGCCTCTCCTTGATCCTATCCACTTCTTCGTTGAATTTCTTGTTCACCTCTCGTGCCACCCGTTCATCTATTTTGGACAGTTCATTTTCGACGTCTTGGACCCTTCTGTTGACTCCCTGGACTCCGCCTCTGACTTCTTGAACTTCACCTTTGACCTCTTGAACTTCACCTTTGACCTCCTGGACTTTACCTTTGACCTCTCTGACCTCTTGTACTACTTCGGTGATTTCATTCTGGAAGCACTGTTGACTGTGACTAATACGTTGCAGAAGATCAACATGTTGTTGTAACTGCTGGACTAACCGCGCTTCCTGTTCCTCTTGTTCTTGTTTCCTTTTCAGTTCGAATTGTTGTAGAAGCTCTTCTTGTTCTTGTTTTCGTTTGGCTTCTTGTTCCTTTAAAAACTCAAGGATATCTGCTGATGTCGCCATCTCGTCGTAATTATTTGCTCGAGTATTCACCATCAAATACTGGAAAACTGCCTTACTTTTCTTTCCTCAGTAACACTTATTCCGTCGCTGTCACCAATTGTTGCGTCTTCGGGTTCAAAAATAAGTGTACACTGGTATGAACTCGCCTTTATTAATCAAACTTCACTTGACAACACTGTAATTCAAGTCACTGTCAAATCTGATATCAAAATACTTGTATCTAAGGTAACTCAAAGTAACTTCCTAACTAACTTACTTCATCTCACAAATGCATTGCTTTTATATACAAATAAAGTTCTAGAAAACTTAAGAAATCAATAGAACACAAATAGAATGTTCGACGATTGATCCAGAACAAAAGTTAGTGCTTCTAGATTTTTCCATCTAATTCATCGAACGATCTCGAACAATTCGAGAAGTCTTATCAAATTTCAGGTCTGTAACAATATTATCGGGTATGGTGTTATTAGATCTTTTAGTCTTGACATAATTCCAGAAGGTTTTAACATTACTTTTAACAGAGGTTTCAACCGAATTAATGTAATTTAAATAGCATTCTCTAGATATGATCTTGTATTGTGATCTCAACTGACTGAATATTTCATAGTTTTGGGGAGTTCTGTTCTGTTTATAAATCCTATGTGCAACCTTTTTATCGTTAACCAAGGTTCTAAGTTGAAAAGAATACCAATGTGGGAATCTGTTAATAACAAATTTCTTTACGGGTACAAATAACTCAACTACCGAATACAGAGCGTCAGATAGTTCTTTTCCTTGAAGAAGTCCATCCCAATCCATTGCTTCTAAACATTGGCTTATAACTTTAAAATTGGCGTGTCGAAATCGTAATAAAAGTTCTCTCCAGGAACAATACTTGAGTTCGATTTATATTGTATAGTAGTTTCAAGAGGAGGATGATGAATATCAGGTGGAATCAAAATGTCTACGGCTGTCATCACTGTAAGTTCAACTGGGGACAAAACAAGGTCAAGGATAACTCCTCTTTGGTTGAGCACTCTGTTAGACAGGAAGAGATTGTAAAACGCACAAATATCCGTAATGATTTCAATAGCACCTTCTTCGGATAGTGACGAGCCAGGTTGTGCTGAAGCAGACGAGCAGTAATCTTCAATATCCCATGTAGCTGTAGGTAGATTATAATCCCCAAATAGGTAAAATTGTCTGTCTGGATGCTGCTCATTTAATGTTAAAAGCTGTTCATAATAAAGTTGGTATAGATTGGGATGAGATTTAGGAGGAAAATATACCGCTCCTAAAATATGTTTGCAGTTTCTGTGGTCCAAGTGAATAAACAGTTGTTCAATAGATAGGTTAGAGTTAATAATACTGGAGGAGATTGATTTCCTCACAGCTATTAAGACTCCGCCACCTCTACTGAAGATGCTGGACTGGAGTGTACGATCTTGTCTGTAAATGTTGTAACCGTCAAGACCAAGTTCGGCATCGTTGATATCGGCTGTGAGCCATGTTTCAGTCATCTGGTGACATGATTATTTCCTGCCTCATTATCTAAATATCAAACAAGCCTCTTTTTCAATCTGAGCGTACTTTTCTTCAGTTTTTGTTAAGCTACGCAAAGCAAATGCAACTGGATGCCCTTCTTGCAGTAAGCATGCTCCTAATCCATCTTTAGAGCTGTCAGTTTCAATTTCTACTGCTTTAGAAGGGTAAAAAAATGATAAAACAGGTGCATTTGTGAGTAACTGCTTCAACTTTTGTACAGTTGTTTGATGCTGATCAGTCCATTGCCAGTCAACATCAAGTCTAGTAAGGTGCCTTAAGGGTGCAGTTATTTTTGACAAGTTGGGGATAAATTCACCGATATATTTTACCATTCCTAAAAAACGTAATAACTCTTTTTTATTTTGAGGGTTTGGCATTTGTATATTAGCATTAGTGTTCTGATAACGACCGAATGGTGTGCCAAAGGTGCACAGATCAGCACTACTTGAATCAAGACAAACTTGCGAACACCCGTCCTTCATGTCAAGCACAGTAAAAAACTTTTTATTATTTAATTTTCCAGCAATTTCATCTAAGGACGGAATTAAAAAATGCTCACGCTGTATAGCATTATTCAAATGTCTTGGGTCCAAGCAGAGCCTCAGATCACCATTACGTTTTTCAACTATCACTAGAGGGTGGACCCATTCTGTTGGTTTTTTCACCTTTCTAATAATTCCTTATGATTCCATTTCTACTAATTTAGATTTAAGCCTATAATGAGTTTGAGGTACCCGCCTGATCGGTGTGATTTTAGGTGTAACATATTGGTGTGAAGTTACCCACAGATTTCTGGCCACACATGCAAACGCGAACGATTTGTGGTTGGAAAATTCAGTTGTAAGTAACCGGACTAAAATCTGTGGCTGGGTGACTTATATGTACGTATATAAATTAATGACGCGGCAAGCAAGTACATCAAATAAGTTATAAGGAATTCCAAATGGATTCATGTGGTGAAAACCATTTCACTCATACGGATTTGGATTAAACAAATTTCTTTCGTTGAGACATATCTTCAAGATATCACACAGTATAAAACTTGTAACCCGCTGATGTACGTTAATAAAAATCTCACGAAATACGGAGGATTTTATGTAGATTACAATGGTGACAACTGTTTCTCTGTCACCCATACAGATTTTGTATAAATGATTATTTTTTTCATTGGAAACTATCTTCAAAACATAGCAAGGTTTAAAAAAGTAACCCGACGATGTGCGTTCATAAAAATCGCACGAAATGTAGAGGATTTCAAGTTGATTATCATGGTAGTAACCGTTTCTATGTCATCCATACAGATTTGATACATGAAATACTCTATATTTCGTGTGATTTTCACGAACGCACATCATCGGGTTACATTTTTTATACCGTGTGATGTCTTGAAGGTACTTTCCAATAAAAAAAAGTAATTTTCATCAAATCTGTATGGGTGACAGAGAAACGGTTTTCACCATTATAATCTACGTGAAATCTTCTATATTTTGTGAGATTTTCATGGACGCACATCATCGGGTTACATTTTTTATACAGTGTGATGTCTTGAAGGTACTTTCCGATAAAAAAATATCATTTTCGTCAAATCTGTATGGGTGACAGAGAAACGGTTTTCACCATTGTAATCTACATAAAATCCTCCGTATTTCGTGTGATTTTCATGAACGCACATCATCGCGTTACATTTTTTTTCCGTGTGATTTCTTGAAGGTGGTTTCCAATAAAAAAAAATCATTTTCATCAAATCTGTATGGGTGACAGAGAAACGGTTTTCACCATTGTAATCTACATAAAATCCTACGTATTTCGTGTGATTTTCATGAACGCACATCATCGGGTTACATTTTTTTTACTGTGTGATTTCTTGAAGGTGGTTTCCAATAAAAAAAAATCATTAACACCAAATCTGTATGGGTGACAGAGAAACGGTTTTCACCATTATAATCTACGTGAAATCTTCTATACTTTGTGAGATTTTCATGGACGCACATCATCGGGTTACATTTTTTATACCGTGTGATGTCTTGAAGGTACTTTCCAATAAAAAAAAATCATTTTCATCAAATCTGTATGGGTGACAGAGAAACGGTTTTCACCATTATAATCTACATTAAATCCTCCGTATTTCGTGAGATTTTTATTAACATACATCAGCGGGTTACAAGTTTTATACTGTGTGATATCTTGAAGATATGTCTCAACGAAAGAAATTTGTTTAATCCAAATCCGTATGAGTGACATAGAAATGGTTTCCACCACATGAATCCATGTGGAATCCCTTATAACTTAGTTGATGTACTTGCTTGCCGCGTCATTAATTTATATACGTACATATAAGTAACCTAGCCACAGATTTCAGTCCGGTTACTTACAACTGAATTTCCCAACCACAAATCGTTCGCGTTTGCATGTGTGGCCAGAAATCTGTGGGTAACTTCACACCAATGTGTAACATTAGTTATCATACTTCGTTTTGATAGATTCCAGTGTCTTTTGTTCGTTGTTATAAAAGGAAAACGTGTTGTAAAGCTCTAGTGCTTCATCTCCTATTAAGCTTAACAGACCGGCAATATTCTTTTCTTCAGGCTTACTATCTAGATCTGTTGCGGTTAAAAACAAATCAAACCTCTGACTGAATTTTCTCCAGTTTTCTGATATGTTGCCATCCATAACAAGTGGTTCTGGCGGTTTGAACACGTTCTCCATTTTTGTTTTTCAAACTAGTTTGGCTACATTAGTCTCCACTGATTTTCGAGTTACCCCACACCTGACACCATGTATTATTCTTGTGGCCCAGTACACAATAATTTGAATACGACAAGAGTATTGTAAATCCTTTATTAGCTATTGTTAATACAAATAGTTTTTTACATTTTTACTTGCTGTCCAGTCCAGCTGAGTAGTCTATTCTATAGTGAATACTGAATAGTCTATAGGTGCGTTTTGTTGGGCCATAACCCAACCCAGTTATGGTTTATAGAGTCGTTTTGTTGTGCAGTCAACCACATTCCCACTCCCATTTTCATTCCTGCTCAAGAGAAGGTTTGAAAATTGGAATGACATCTAGTAACGTCAAAATCGTCAAATGTGACAGTTAAAAATTGAATTTTAAAAGATCACAAACTTCGAACTTTTTACAAATTACATTACAATAACAATTTACAACAATGAATGGAGAACCTCTGAACGGAAAAATTATTGAAACTGATGATGGTCAATATATTCGGTACAATGCACAAAGTAAGTTTTTTAATTTTAAGAAAAGCTCTCATTGCATAAGGGATAACTCAAAGTGCTGACTGAATGCATAATATAAAAACTCCAGTATTAAACAAACTCATTTATCCACTCATAGTGCTCAACTCCTAATTTAGTAAGTAATGTACAATTCACAAAGTTGGCCACTTTTTAATTTTATGCCTTATGAACTATGTAAATTATACTTGTTTTAAAAGTATGTATTATGCACTGAGTTATCCATCCACATTCCACAGCGTATTAATTTATTTTCCAGTGGGGTGTTACGAAATGCTGGATGGAATATTTGTCAGTCAGCCCCAATATATTTCACAGCTTGCTGACAGTGCTGACCATGCATGCAGTATAGATGGAGTTAAGAATGTTGAGGTTGCAGAGGAAGGCTCTTATGCAGGTATATTGCCTAACAGACGATTATGGGGTCTTACCCCAACTCTGCTTCTGTTGGATGAATGTACAACTCATAAACAAGAACTCATAGACCCAAAAATGAAAAACACCGCCATTTATAAAAAGATTTCAATGAAAATGGTAGAACATGGTTACAAATTCACACCAGAGCAAATACAAAACCGAATGAAGACATTAATAAGTAAATATAAGGAAATTAGAGATCACAATGCTGGTAATTCTTTCAAGGATTGGGAGTACTATGAAGTAATGGAAAAGTATATGGGAAGGACTCCAAACATAACCCCAGTAGCATCATGTTCTAGTTTAGGCAATAATATAATTGATGCTATAAATGCAAAATATGCAGTAAAAGGAAAAAATAAACTTGAAAAACGCTGTGCTGCTGGCGAAATCTCCTGTCCTACTACAACTTCATTGCAGTCTAGCAGTACATCTGATAATACTCAAAGTAGTGCTACCCAAAAACGAGCCAAACGTTTCCGTTCAAGTCCAAGAGTAGAGTTGCTAGCATTCCTCAAAGATTATAAAGAGGACATTAAGAGAAGAGAAGTAGAACGCATGAGGATGATGCAGGAGCAACATCAAGAAACGAAAGAAATGGTCTCGGAGTTGATTTCGTTACTCAAAAACAATGAAGCAAAGAATGCAGTTGATTAAATAAAATGTTTTTAAATGAAAACATTTCTATTTCGTTTTGCTTCCATTTATTCAGAAGATATGTTCCTTACGTTAACCATAAAGAAATTAGTTAATTTGTTCAAATTATAATTCGAGGCAATAATTTATTTTTGTTATTTTGTGATAATAATATTAAACACTCTCTGTGAAATTTAGTTTTATTTGTATTGAAGTACCTACTGCAGAACAATACTGAAAAAGCATTTACACATTATTTCTGAAATTTTCTATGTAAAACCAGGTATAAAAATATTTTTCAATGAAAATTTGCATGGGCTACACACACAATAGTATATTATACACCTTGGTTGAGAAGGGTACTCATATGCCAAGTGTCAATTCTAAATTATAGAAAAAAACCTTACTGGCATTCATGAAACCTTCTTTGGAACCTTGGTATCACAAATGATGTAATGAAGCTAACCCAATTGTAGTAACAACTATCACATTGAAGAAGTTATTTCAGAACTAAACAAATTCAATTACCAAGTTTAGCAATTCTTATCTTTCAAGTCTAGGTACATGATCCCACAAATAATCTGCAAGAGCCTCCCTAATCTGGTGACCATGAACGTCATCCTCAATATCATTGTCACGTGCTCCATTATCTATGAGGTCTACTTGTCTCATTCCTTCCTCAATAGAAACGTAAACTTCATCTTCATGCATTAAGCATACATTATGAAGTACACAACAAGCTACCACTGTATTCACTATGTGTTGCATGTCTACCATATCCAGGTAATTGAGGAGTCTTCGAAACCTGCCTTTTAGTAAGGCAAAAGCATTTTCTATTTTGACTCGAGTTTTCGAATGTATAGTATTGAAATATTTTTATTTTTGTGTCAAAAACCCATTACTTCTATAAGGAGTAATGACCCAATTTTTACAAGGATAGGCTGCATCTGCAACAATGAAATAGTGTGGAGGACTTAGTTCTTCACCCAATGGGAAAATATCAGAGGTGCGAAATTCCCTGGAATCATGTACACTCCCTGGCCATCTACAGTCTACGTCAGTGAACATTAAATTTGAGGTACATATGTATATGGCTTGTAATACTACTGAATAATTTTTTTTTCTATTGAAATAGTAAATTCCATTCTCTGAAGGTTTCCGTATTGGTATATGGCTTCCATCTAATGCTCCTATAGCATGTGGGAGTCCATATCTAGAAAAAGTTTGCGATATCATGTACCCTTCTTGAATGGTAGGTCACGTAATGATTAATTTGCACAAGTATTTTATAATTGTACCAACAACAAGATGAACTGAATTATGCACGGTACTTTTGGATACTCCAAATCTATCCGCTATTGAGCGATAACTGTCAGGTGTGCCTAGTGTCCATAATGTAATGAGTAAGGTTTTTTCCACACATAATTGGGTTTGACCTCCATAAATATTCTCATCACGTTTTATGAATTCTGGATATTGGGAGAGGTGTCCTAATATAACTTCAAATGTTGAACGACACATGCGAAAATGTGACTTGAAGGTATCCATTTGGAAGGAAGGAATTACTTCTTCATAGTAGTTTCTACTTTTTGGGATAATCCGGTTAACCATCCTGAAATATCAATCATGAATAGGTGTACCATTAATATCAAAATAGCAACATACATAGTAATGATTTGCTCCAAAATGCCTCCATCTAAGGCATTTATTTCTTCTAATTCCATAAATCCCATCATAAACCTGTCACGATGGTTAATAACCATTCTATCAGATTAGCCAATATTAACTGTTGATCCATGTTACTGAGGGAAACTGCATCGAATTAATTTTATCGCTTTTAGGAAAACTAACAAAAGTAACAAAAAGGCAACAGCTTCAAGAAGTTCGCTTTCCAGGTTAGGTTAAGCTCTAAAATCAAAATCCGTCACATGTCACTATTTCAATCCGTTTTCTTGGGTCAGTTCTGGAATGACACAACAAAACGTACCTACTATAGTCTATATGAAAGATGTCAACTGTCATTCCATTAGTTGTGACCTTAGATCATATATGCTACGCTAGATACGGCACTCAGGTTATTTGTTTTGTAGGTCCGGGGGGGTCTAGCGTACTAATCCATTGATTGGTCGATTTCAAATTTCGACGATAGTTGAACAAATGTCAATTCAGACAAATGTCAGATATTGTGTTTTTTCTGCGAATCTGCCGATCTTGTGAGTGTATTTTTATTATAGTTTTGAGAGTTTTTGCTGTGGACAATTAGTTTGAAGAAAAGTGGTTCGATTTTTCATCATAATGCCAAAATCGTGTTCAGTTTGTAATGTCAAATTTGAGAAGGGTTCTGCCAGATCTTTTCATAAGTATGTATTCCATAGGCGTGCTATTGGACAGGAAGTCGGAAAACATATCAACCGGCTGCACCCTTACGAGCAACCTTCAGAAGTCTTCGAGGGACTTGTGCGAGCTAGGGAGGATGTAGCCCTTACCTTTTAACGTGTGATGCCATGCACGACCGCAATAATTGCACAGACTTGGTCACATATTCAAACCCTGATATATATAAATAAATATATATTTCAAATATGTCAAATTGATGTATATTCCAGTGTAAAATTTTATTTCGTAGAGTATATATTATCGTCTTGCCATCTGTTTATTTGTATATTTGGTATTTATATTCAGTACCCAGTATTCACATATATATTTAACTTTTACTGATATTGGGGCTGTATAGAATGTAGAATGAATCAATGTTTCAAATATGTTTCATAAAAATAAACAATTTTCATCAGCAAGTTTTTCATTTTTTATTTAACTCAATCTGTACGACGGTACATTTTGACATATCTTGTGTATTGATATACTTACCAACTTTTCATTTTGTTTTCTATTATAAGTTCATTATCGATGGGATTTTCAATTAGCTATAAAAAAGACTGGTATAGAATATTGTGTATCTTGTAGTAAAAGCAATACATACTACGAGGTGCACATATTACTTTTTCTGAAATCGCAATCAGCAAATCTCGTATTCTAGTTCATGTAACTATAAAGTTGTTGATTGAATTGACCTCATTGCCAGTTTTAATTATTCTCTTGATATCATGATATTTGTGGAGAAAATTTAATCAAAACTTGAATGGAATGTTTTCAACGGACCCAATATCTTCTGGGTATTCCAAAAATATCTAGATGAAAAGTATGTTCATAAATAAAAGTCTAGTTCTGGTTAAATTAGGCGTACCAAAAGAATGGTACAAAATGTTTTCGATTCACATTAATTTTCATTTCACTGTAACCGATATGGAAATCCATCATAAATTAGAAAATAGAAATATGGGTGTTGTAGAAGTATGTTAATATACACTGTACCAAAATATCTCGTGCGCCACTGTACCGTAGTACGCTATTGCCCTCTTCACCCCCTCTCATCAGTACCCCTCTAATACCAAACAAATACTACATGATGCCGTATCTAGCGTCAGCATATATGATCTAAGGTTGTGACTGAGATCGCAGTGTTGCCAATTGCTACAATGCCACCACAGAACCACAAATATTTATGATACATATACTCTCAAACCATTGCACGAACAATAACAAAACGTAAAACAAAAAAGAGTTGATCCTTTTTTGCTAAAGACAGTAGGAACAAAATATGAGACGTATGTTTCCAAAAGTTATAACTCATTGAAACCACAGACAATTTAGACCCGAAAATTTTGTAGTGGCAACACTGAATAGGGGTACTGGAATCGTCCATTTCACTGAATCTTTCATTATGTGAACTAGAACCAAGAAGAGTAAACTATTTTACTCTTCTTGAACTAGAACATGTTCTAATTCCGTGCGTGCTCACCCTGCGTTTTTTACGCACGTCGACAGGCACAAGTGTGGATGGCGATGGGTATGCATTTCTCATGTAAGGTCAAAACTCAAAAATGCAGGATGGGCACCCATGTATCTGAATCGGCCTTTAGTAAATATTAAAAACTAGAACCATCAAAATCAAATATAATGTACCAAGTCCACAGACCTCTTATGAGATCTGTGACCAAGTCACGATTTGATAGGTAACTTTTGTTTTATGAAAATTAGATTTAACTAAGGATTTAACTTATATTCTTTGTGTAGTTTTGTGAAATTTTACAAGTTTTTCAGGGATATAATTTTTTTTATTGAGTTCAAACTTTGCACTGATAAGTTTACTAATTCCTTGCCTTACACATTTCAGGTCATCAATTGTTAAAAGCCGATAATATTCAAGGATACTGGAAAGCGTTATCAAACATGCATTTACATTTCTATTTATACCTGTTCAATCAACGTGTAGTTTTAACTTTCTAAAAAGCAACTGAAATTTCAAAATTTAACTATAGTGGAGTTTTTTATGATTCAGCACTGGATTCAACCATTTCAACCCCTTCATGTTTGCTATCCTGTAATTCCTTTCCTGTTATGTGACATTTGGCATTAGCAAATCGGGCATTCGCATTTGTTAATTTGTTTTGGAAATGGAATGAAAGAGGGTAATGAAACTAATGAAACGATTGGTGTTAATTTTAATATGTTGGGTTTTATAAAACGAAAGTATGATATGCAAATATCAGTTATCAGAAGAATACTGAAATATTAACATAAGATGGTACTTCCAAATTATTTTCCCTACACAATGAAAAGGTAATAGGTACTTGAGAAATCGATTCATCAAGTTTTTAATAAGGAATCAGTATGTCCGGTGTTTTTGGTTATAGTCGTGAAGCAGTTAGAGTAAAAGTCAAAGTAAGTAGTGTGAACTCAGGCACTGCATTTTTAGAATTAAATGATACCTATTTCTTTTCAGAAGTGTGAAGGTAATCAGCAACCAGAATGGCGAAAGTTTAGTGTAGATCCCCAAATAACATCTTTTGAAGTTCTCCAGAGTATATTGGCTAAGGCGTTTGATCTAAAAGGAGAGTTTACAATTTGTTTTAGAGTGTATGACGTTAATGGATATGAGACTTATATGCCAATACTATCTGATTGGGACTTGGATGCAGCATTTTTAAAGTAAGACATTGTGTTGAGAACTTTTGGTTTTCCTTACTACTGTCAACTTTCGGTTTTGCCAGACTATATAATCGCATATCTGGAAAGGCTATGATGACTGCTTCAGAGTACAGGAATTGAAGATAAAAAAGTCTTTTGACAATTATATTCATTATTTAATCATAATTCTCGTCATCATGGAGATTATAGAATTCCCCCAATTTGAGAAATAGTCCAGCATTGATAGGAACAATCCATCAATCAAATTTTTATTGAAGTTTTCCTCCACAACAATTATCAGGAAAAAAAAAATCATAACATTAGTGAAACATGTAAAATGCCCAACAATGAAATGGCACATATTTTCAAAAACGACAAATGAATAGAAAAACAGACATTAATCAAATATAGTCTTATTTATTGACATTAGATAAGACTTTTTACAATCATTTTTAATTTATTTACTATTTTTTTTCTTTGATTTTCGTTAAAAAATTCAAATTTATAACTAGCGGTATCAAAAAATACTAGTGACAGTTTAGACATTCATCAAACGTCAAATTCTTTATTGCTGAACTGTAATTTTTATTTCTTTTCTTCATAAACAGTGGCAATGGTTGATGTGAAATGTTTAGTATCATAATTCATATGATTCATATTCATTATAATGTATCACCTCATATAACATCATAGTAATCATCCTCAACAAAGATCTGAGTCATAGTTAAAAATTACTTTCATATTTTACATTATAGTTTAAGAGCCGAAGAGAGGTCGACCTTCACCGTGCTGGTTAACAGATGAAACATACTTCTTATGAAGTTTCATAAATAGACGAATATGCCTAAAATGGGCCTATCAAAATGTGGTCAAAAATTGACATTATCAAAAATTTCATTCAAGGAGGTTGTTTAGAATTGAAAACAATATTTGGAATCACAGCCAGCGTAGTTTACACTTGATCAAAATTCTATTTATTGTTCCCTATTGTACACCCTTTGGAAATTTGAAATGTTGACAACTCTTATGTAAGTATTCTGCAATGCACTTATTTTTATGAAGAATAAAATTTTCGGACAAATCATAATAAAAAAGTTTTCCATATGGTGCAAATTTTTGAAACTCACTGTATATAGTCTGGACCACATTTTGATTGGCAACTGATTTTAGACGTATTCGTCTATTTATGAAACTTCATAAGAAGTATGTTTCATCTGTTAACCAACACGGTGAAGGTCGACCCCTCTTCGGATCCTGTACTATTACATGATTATATTTAGAGAGTGACTACTGCACGGTCCGACCGCTCACTAATTTAGCGTTCCGGGCCGGTCCGACCTTACAATAACATTTTGTTCAGGACCGGTCCGACCGAGGGGGAAACAACATTTTTTGACGGATGTGAAGTTATCCACATCCACAAATGTACACTGAGAAAAAGTTAACTCGGTTGGCAACATTTTTCTTTCTTATTTGAATGATGAATTGAACATTTCTCAATGGCTCCATCACATTAAGAAGGTTGATTACCATGGGATATGAGTATAAGGGTAATTTTTTATGCTATGAGAAATGGTGAAATGGGGGTGATATTAATTAAATGAATGAATTTAGGGCGTTGTAGAACATTTTTGATGGAAGATTAGTTTTAAGGAAGGTAGACTACATTGTAGATTTTTTTGAATTCATTTGTAGCCCCGTCGGAGGGGGTGTGGTGGGGAGAGTATGTCGAAAAAAAAAATCAATTTACTGAGAAAACAACATTGTAGAGTTTTTTGGATTGGATATTCTTTTTCAGGAGATTGAAATACATAGCTGTGGGTATGTGAATTCATTTGTAGCCACGTCAAAGGGGGTGTGATAGGGGAGAGTTATCGAAAAAAAATCAATTTTCTGGGAAAACGACATTGTAGAGTTTTTTGGATTGGATATTCTTTTTCGGGAGAGTGGAATACATAGTTGAGGGCATATGAATTCATTTGTAGCCCCGTCAAAGGGGGTGTGATGAGGGAGAGTTGTTGAAAAAAAATCAATTTTCTGGGAAAACGACATTGTAGAGTTTTTTGGATTAGATATTCTTTTTCGGGAGATTGGAATACATAGCTGAGGGCATATGAATTCATTTGTAGCCCCGTCAAAGGGGGTGTGATGTCGTTTTCCCAGAAAATTGATTTTTTTTCGACAACTCTCCCCCATCACACCCCCTTTGACGGCGCTACAAATGAATTCACATACCCACAGCTATGTATTTCAACCTTCTGAAGAAGAATATCCAATTTAAAAAACTCTACAATGTCGTTTTCCAAGAAAATTGATTTTTTTTTCGACATACTCTTCCCCACCACACCCCCTCTGACGGGGCTACAAATGAATTCACATACCCACAGCTATGTATTTCAACCTCCTGAAAAAGAATATCCAATCCAAAAAACTCTACAATGTTGTCTTCCCAGAAAATTGTTTTTTTTTTCGACAACTCTCCCCCATCACACCCCCTTTGACGGGGCTACAAATGAATTCATATACCCACAACTATATATTTCGATCTCCTCTGAAAGAATATCCAATTCAAAAAACTCTACAATGTCGTTTTCCCAGAAAATTGTTTTTTTTGAAAAACTCTCCCCACCACACCCTGTCCGACGGTGCTACAGATGAATTCTTATACCTACGAATATGTAGTCTACCTTCCTTAAAACAAATCTTCCATCAAAAATGTTCTACAACAAAAGAAAGAAAAATTTTACCAACCGAGTTAACTTTTTCTCAGTGTACATTTGTGGATGTGGATAACTTCACATCCGTCAATTTTTGTGCACCCAATGAATAATTGCTTGTAATGAAAAATAATTAAAAAAGTTGTAGGGGCCAGATTATTCTCTTAAGACTTATGGAAAGGGCATGATATACGATTTGACTATTTTGATTAGTGTTAATTATTCATGTGAACCTTTTCAATTGTAAATATGTAATGGCCAAGCGGTCTAATGCTCGAGACAAAATGAGTAATGAAGTAATGAAAATATTATGATGTACACCTAATGAACGAGTTATTTCCCCCTCGGGTCCGACCATATAGACAAAAAAAGGCAAACTTGAAAATGCGTGAATTTGTTTTTTCGCCTTCTTGTCTTGATACACATTCGAAAAAGTACCCTGTGGTGAACTTGCAAGCTAGTTAGTCTGCTCAGGTAGGTTTGTGTGTCAAGTGCGAGTGAAAAAACAAATTCACACATTTTCAAGTTTGCCTTTTTCTTGTCTGTTCATTTTAATTTCATTTTCCTATCATTCTTGCCTCCTTTCATATTTCCATCTATGCTGATTCCACGGAATACATATTTTTTTATTTTCTGGTTGATCGTGCTACCAAGGTGTATATTCGTTTTCAGTTATTTATTAAGTCTGCGTCCAACAGTGTTGCCATATCTATATCACCAGTATATGTCCATATTGCGTCCGGTTTGATTGGGTGTAATCATATTAAAGATTTGTTGATATTTTCCATTCGTATACGAGGGCGTTGAATTTTTTGAAGTAGCTCAAGAATAAATAATAATAATACGTTATTGGGGCGGGGATTGGCGCAGTGGTAGCGCCAGGGCTTCGTGATCGAAAGGTCGCTGGCCCGATCCCAAGGCAGGGCAAGATTTTTTCAGTTTCAGATGTAAATCTGAGTGATTGAATCTTGGTGCTGGCTGGGGATAATCCTCCACAATTCACTGTTGCGTTAATAATTAACAGTGCTGCTTCTAAGGTGGCGTATGGAGTTAGTAACAAGGCCTATCCAGAACACGTGGCTAATGACCATAGCAGTCGATGCCAACACACCAAGGAAAAAAAACAATACGTTATTGACCAATTGGGTACAGAAATTTACACATGGCAAGTCATATATATGCATACTTAAAAAAACGGTGTACAAAAAAATAATATAAAAACATGAAAAATTACGATATGGCTCATATATTATTTACGACTCATTAGGCATTATAAAATACATTGTATAGTGAACAAACAAATAAATAAAATCGTCCATAATTACAATTGCATAGATATTCTTCAGGACTGTAGTAATATTTGTCGAGAAAAGTTTTGACGCATTTGGAGAATAATTTGTTTGATTTGAATTGTTGAATGGCTGGCGGTAGTAAATTGTAAAGGTTTACTGAATCATAGATTGGTGAATCTTTAAAATTTGTATGCCTAGGTAGCTTAGATAGGTTACCTGTTGGTTATTCATGACATGGTGAGATTTTTTTTTAAGCATTGACTCATTATTTTTGGCATAATTAACACATTCATATATGTACAAACAGGGAGTCGACGTGTTTCTGTAATGAATGCCGGTCTACATTTTCTTAAGTAGTGTCAATTAGTCTTATGAGACGCTTCTGCAGTATTAAGACCCTGTTGAAATTTCTTGCACAAGCCAACGAAATTATATTATTGATAGAGATGTATGAATACAGGGACGGATGGGGTTCACTTTACCGGCCCGGGAAATTACCAGCAACCAGCTCTGACTGCCCTCAGGGTAGCTAGTCCTTACCGGCCCAGTAGCTAGACCTTACCGATTCAGTACCTAGCCCTTACCGGCCCAAGATCGACCGGCCCTTCATGAATTCTCCTGAACTCCCGATAGGTCCATCTGTCAGACTTACCCTGCTTATACACTGCTTTAGCTGTTCTACTGCGTACTAGTATGCTTTATTTAGTTCACCACAAACAGTATCAATATGTGAGTCCCAAGCCAACCGTCCATCCATAAATGTTTCCAGGAATTTGGTCTTAACAACTACATCATTATTAACTGAGTTGTGAGTGTCTTTTTTTATTCACAAGAAAGTTATTCGAAGAAGTGACTTACTATTTAAAAAAAAGAGTTTTACATTTGAAAAACAGGTTTCAACTAATTTTTTGTTCGTTTTTATTTCACCACCCTATGTATTATAGGGAATTGTGAAGTCAAAGTTCACTTAATAATGTATTCAAGGAGAAATTGTTTTCAACTGTTCCCAATTTGAACTGCAGGGGTCATTATTTGTTATAGCTGTCAATTTTTTCTCATTGGACACAAGGAATGAAATTTTGTCAGTACCAAATCCATTAATAAAAATTTTCAGTTAATACTATCTGAGTGATAGTAGGGTGGTGAAATGAAAATGAATAAGAATTGATAAAAACGTATTGAAATAAGGTGCTCTGCTTCATATTCAAATAACTTGTTTTTGCATTTTATAGAATAAAGGTACTTTACTCGTAAGTGCCTAAAAATTGAACGGAAGAAAATATTCAAGGTTTGGTAGTAGACAGAAAGCCAGAGCCGAAAATTTTCTCTGAATTTATTGAAGCTGGTTACATCAAAGATGTAGCATTAACTTGGGTAACAAAATGGATTTATTAAAGCTGAAAATTGTTATACAACTTCATTAATGCATATCAGTAAAATTTATGTAGGTCAGTAACTCATATGTTAGAACAGAGATGGTCAGTCAGTCCGAATATACAGAGTGTTTCATAATTGAATGCTGATCTTAGAGTGATAATCCTTGAATGATAAAAAAAAACATAGGTCCGCAACCGCTTTATTTATGAGATACACAATGTTGAAATTTTGTTACAAGCAAAGTACGCTCGAAAATACATTTTTCCCATTATGAAAGTTTTCTTAATTTCCATTAGTGGCGTCCCTTCCATATTTTTCATCAAAATAAAGATATGCCACTGGTTTTTACCAAATAAATATAATTTTTGTAATTTTCCTTTATCTTTTCAAAAAAATGTTTTTAATTTTAGAATTTTCTATTTCAAATCCAATACTATCATAGGGTTCTGAATTTTTCCATCATTTAATGAAAAGTCGAGATTCGATTTTTCCCCAATTTTCGTCAGTCGATTGGTGTTCATTCAATACAGGTGATACTTTAACACAAATTTCCATATTATGCACGTTATCTGATTGAAGACACTGTAGTTCCGGCATTTTGTCAGATAATGAGTTTTCATTGATTTTTGGAGGCTCATTAGTAAGTTTTACTGAATCTAATGGTCTATTACAAAACCACCTTCCTTTAATTTTTGGAGGATAGTTGATCTTTTTTTTCGGTTTCAACTGAAAAATATTTTTTTTAACATGCTTATATTAGCTTCACTTGTATAGTGTCCGCCAAAAACTTGGAACTGGAAATAAATTATTTGTGGTAAAAGTTGGTGCTTATCGAGAAACTTATAATGGGTTATCAAAAAGTTATGTAAGGTTCTTGGTTTCTGAAAAAAATATTTTATTTCGAAAAGTCACCAGGAAGAAAGTACCTCTATTTTTCGAAATATGGAAAACATTCATTGGAAATGTTTCGTTGCCATCTAATGAACTATTCAGATTTCAAAGAGATTCTGATGGAACTGATTATCATAATTTTTTTTTCATATTCATCCCCTGGTACGTCATCGTCTCTCATCATTCATGAATTCATAACAATATCAAAGAGATTTTTTTTGTTTTTTTTTTCATCAACTTTGTTGCACGATATCTATATAGTGTAGCACATTAATGAAAATTTGAATCTAAATGTTCATGAGATGGCAATGAATTATTCCCATTGATTTTTTTTCTGTATTTTGAAAAATGGAGGTACTTTATTCCTGATGACTTTCCGAAAAAAATTATTTTTTCAGAAACCAAAAATCTAACATAACTTCTCGATAACCTATTATGAGTTTTTTCTTATTCTTTGAACGTGATTTTCACCCACTTCCAGAAGTTCAAATGATTTGAAATTTGGCATGTGTTCATATTTACGGTGACAATGCAATATGACATTTTTGTTATAGAATTAAAACTAAATGCGGCTCCAAGATGGCGGACGATTTTTGTGATTATGGTCAGATTCGATTCAAAATTGGTATGTGGGAGTTTTTTATGTCCAAGATGGCGGACGAAATTTGTCATTATGATTTGATTCGCTTCAAAATTAGTGTGAGGGTTTTTGGGGTAAGAGATGATTTTTTTGACAAAATTCATGAATTTAAGATGGCGGCCCAAAATTGTGGACGAGTTTGTGATTATGGTCAGATTCGATTCAAAATTAGTATGTGGGGGTTTTCGGGCTAGGAGTTTTCAATTTTTCAGTAAAAAAATAAAATTAGAGTATTAAAACTGAATAACACACTTTACTTCCAGCATGGACTGAAAAGTAAAAAAAAAAATATGTCAATGTGAATTCTCAAATGTAAAAAAAGCGTGGGGTGCTTGATATAAGTTCCCTTGAGCTCTTGAACGCTCAGTATTGTAGAATAAAATTTATTGATACGAGAAAATATGGGTCGAAAGAACCCACGCTTTTTTTACATTTGGAAATTCACATGGACAATTGTTTTTTACTTTTCAGTCCATGTCGAAAGTAAAGGATGTTCTTCAGTTCTTTAAATTATAATTTTTTTGAATGATGGTTTCCGGGTTTTTAGGCCGACGTTTATTTTGACAACACAAGTGGTTGGTATTTACAAAAGGTTTGTTAACAGCACCGATTACTGAACACTACACATAAGTAGTGTTCAGATCATCTTAAAATAAACGTCGGCCTGAAAACCCGGAATACCATCATTCATTCAAAGATGGCTGCGAAAGCCCAATTTGTATAATTTGTTTATACTCGACCTTCTTAAAACGGACTAAAACAATAATATGATTTATCTTAGCTCCCATAGAGATTTATGATCCCATACAGATAGTCAATTTTTAATTGATATGAAAATACTTGTAAGATTCATGATAAAAAATGTAGGGCGTTGAAAAAAACGCCTTTTGAATCTAACAACTATTTACATAGCTATTCAAAATTCACAAACGCTAATTTTCAGAACAATCTGTTAGGAGGTATAAATCTGTATTCTTTTTTATAATTGTTAGTCCAGTTTAAAAACGTTAAAAAAATTGTGAAATTTGTTTGTACGAATCTACCAGGTTTTCGCGATCTACATTTTACGTAAGTGGATTTCGAACCACTTCAGTTCCCCACGGGGGTGAGGATCGTACCGCCTGGGTGGAAGCAAACGCTTTCAACACCACGACCGCTTCGCTCGTTGCGGTATATTATTATTTTTTTTATTTCATTAAATATATGCGTTTCAGTTTAATATCTGTGAAATTTAACAATCGATTTTGAACATCTTGAGATTATGACATGTGGTTTATTTTAGTTTCTCTTCACCTGATCATAGCGGAAATATGAAATTTTGTTATACCTCCCTACCGATAATATATCCAATCTGTTCTATTGTTTTTATTATATTATTATAAAAATATAATGCGCATTGTCTTGCAGTTCTGAGCTATTTTAAAATTTCCATTTTCCTCAGACAAACATTATTATTATTATTAAAATTATATTCAATTGCGATCCAGTTCTAAGCTATGATTAAAGATTGAAATATCTAGCTCACCGGGAAGTTAGTTTGAAATCGATTGCAAAATTTGTCATGAACTGACAAGTATGATTAAAATAATTACTATTTAATTGTTATTAACATATTATGCAATGGTATTGCATTGTCACTCAGTTCTGAGCTAGGTTGAGAATTTCAAGCCTCTCAGAAAAACATTTTGTTATGATAACTATTTAATAATTTTGCATGTCATCCAGTATGAGCTATGTTTAAAATTTCAAGTCTCCCAGACAGATATTATTATTATTATCATTATTATTTCATCATCATATCATGCAATAAAATTCCATTGTTGTACAGTTCTGAGCTATGTTCAATGTTTCAAGACTCTCAGGAAAACATTATTATTATTATTATTACTTTCATTTATCAGTTCATTCATTCAGTTCTAAGCTATGTTCAAAGTATCAGTCAGACACAAGAAACGTAATTATCATTTTAATTTTTATGTAATCATTAACATATTGGATTGTACCAAAGTTTATTTTTTCTGAATTCACCAAAACAAAATACAGGTTTTGTACGACTATATATTGAAACAATAATAACACTAAATCAACTGACCTTTTCAGCGTGTTTCGATGAATTCATTACAATTCTATTTTCTCCAATATTTTTTTTTTTTTTTTGAATAACTTCAATAATCCATTTCATACTAATATGGATAAATTTGAAAAAATAACATAAAAAAGTAATACTTACTTAGAATTCCTAGTATTTTAGAGCTTCGCCTGTTACTCTCCATTTTAACTGCGTCACATTCACAAACTGTGGTTCACATGCTCACAAGTGCTATGATGAAGACGGCCGTTACAATATTGGAATTGCAGTATTGCCAAGTTTACGGACGCAGAATCCACAGTGTAATGAAACTTGATTATAAGAAGAGAATATTTAAAAGCGCCTCTGGTGTTATTTGAGCCAACTAAAGATATTCAACTATTTCGAATCTGTATCCATGCTGCATCCGAGTCTGTTATAAATATGTCGTTTATTTCTGAATGGCTGTTTACGAGTTCGTCTTTTGGAGGGGGCGGATTGTACATCACTTTGTCCAATGGGAAACGTAGTCAGCGTTATTGGAATAATTATGGTGGGAGTTGAAATGTAATAGAATGTACTGCTGCGTCCGATATACGGACGCAATAACACAGTGGACGCAGTAGTAGACACCGCGACCTTTTCAGATCTATTGTGTTCGCCCTCGAAATCGTTTAGAGTTCTTTATCTAGCCCTGTCTTCGTCACGAGACTCCATAGGCCAGTTTTCAGAACTCCCATGTATCCGGGATCTTTTGGTTTTTCTTCTCTCAGTGTTAGAAACACTAGATATATACAGGCCCGGATTAGCAGCTAATTACGCCCTAGGCCAAAGTTCTAAATTACGCCCCTTTCCAGGAGGTCTGGGGAGTGTGGAATTTTTTTGGCATATTTAACTGTAAGACTCGTTCTACAACTTCTTTGTGGTTATTTGAGCTATTAACACATTTTTATTTTCAGTCCTTTTCAATACATTTTTAACTATTTTTCTAGAAAATAATTTGTATCAACCAGACAACAGTGATTAAAATTCCACAATGTATGAAAAGCAAATATTTGCAATTTAGGTAAGTCGATATTGACGAATAGTTGAAAAAAACACATGTGGAAAAAACAAACACACAATTTAATAAATAGCACCGTATATATATATATATAATAATCAATTTTAAAATTTCTTTTTTCTGGCTTTGCTCCAAGCAAACGAATGAATTGTGCTGGTGAAATCCAATGTTTTTGTTATTTCACTTTCAATGCTAAGAAGAGCGAGAGAGTTGAGCTTCGTTTGCGTCATGTTTGATCTGTGAAACTGCTTGATCCTTTTTAAGCAGGAAAACGACCTGAAACAAAAAAGTTGAGTTGAGTCGTTCCTCGTTCGTATATAGCAGAAAAGACCCGTTGTCTATTAATTAAGGCCCTGTAACCTTATTATATTAGGTATCATAATGTAACGTCTTAAAACTTACCTTAGCTGTTATACACATAATTGGAAGCCAACAAGAAGAGAATGCTCCATAAAACTCACAACACAAAAACTAAGAGAATGATTAACTTAACAGGAGCTTTGTATAAAACAACCTGTTACTGAATCAGTTGTCAGACCCGGAATATGTAACTGAACACACATAGGCATTGTAGTGATGGCGATTGGAGGGATGGCGGAAGTCACGTAATTGTCTTCGTCGGGTGAATCACCCGCAGGTGCCCGGTCGCTCGCTATTGACGAGTACAAAATTTGTCGGGGATTCCCCCGTATTCTGCGCCCCCCACAAGCGGGCGCCCTAGGCCATGGCCTAGGTTGGCCTTATGGGTAATCCGGGCCTGGATATATAGAATAAGGTATATGGGCGGACGGAGCCATAAGAATGTAGGCCTCTCAATCGGGCCCGTTATGCACCCACCACTGGTTGGAGATGGTTCAGTTTTGAAGGTAGCCTATCGCGAGCGAAAGAGGCCAGCCTTCTAACCGATACCTCCCTCACACTCTCCGGGTTCAGTTGGATGCTCCCGAGGTGTGCTTCCTAAAATGCTAATTGATGGATGCATCATTGATACAGGGATATATATATATATATATATAATATATGGTGATACAGATATAGGCGAAGAGAAACAGTTTTCAATTTAATTCACAAGAGGTCCACCATCCACCAACAGCTGTTTCGTGGTCTACCATTCGTCAGGGAGGCTTTATGGAGTCTCTTGGAATTGAATCGAATACACTGAAATAGTTGTGCACTAACACAATTCCGAGTTTTTACACGTGCTAGTTGAAAACGTAATTTTTAGAGATTCAGGTAAGTTTTTAAATTTGTAGTTTAAGTTAGTCTATAATATGTCTACTTCAATTCAGTGCATGCGGACAATGGATTATTATAGTTTTTTGTTCCATAACCTTGACCTTCAACAGGAGACAATTTGCCTAATATCGGATATTCGATATTAGGACAAAATATTTCTTATCTGTCTATATGATCTCTACATAGCTAAGGCCTTATTAATAATTTTTATGTTTTCGTCGACAAAAAGAAAGATTTATGCTATAATCCTTGTGCTACACCTGCTCATTTAATTTTCTATCCTACACTTTTTCTTAATTTCAGAAATAAAATGTCATTGAAACCCAAACAAAAACGAAAGACGTGGGATAGTAAATCCATGCTTGCAGCTGTTACTGCGGTTAAAAACAAATAAATGGGATACTTGCTAGCTTCAAGAACTTTTAAAGTACCCAAGAGCACGTTGGAAGACTACGTAAAAAACAAAATAAAGTCACTTGAAGAGCTTATTCAAACCAATCTAGGACGTCCACCAGTGTTGCCTAAAGAAATTGAAGCGGATTTGGTTGATTATTGTCTAGAAATGGATAAAAGATTTTACGGACTGCGAGCTTCTGATATTCGAAGATTAGCCTTTCAAACGGCAAATAATAATAATAGCCGTCCTCTACCCGCACAGGCCATGCCTTTGGGTACACTCTACGAGTGTTTATGAGGGAGAATTATTATTATTATTATTATTATTATTATTAATTAGCCATTCGGAACAATTTAAAACATAGGTTTTCAAAGAATCAGGAAAGAGCAGGTTACAATTGGTTGCGTTCGTTTTTAAAGAGGCACCCTGAACTAACGTTTAGGAGACCACAGGGTTTATCAACTGCCCGAATCAAGGGATTCACAGAAGAAAATGTAAATCTCTTTTTTAAAATTTTGCTACCTGCTATGGAGAAAGTAAAATTCAATCCTTGTAGAATATATAATATAGATGAAACAGGTATAACTTCTGTACAATCCAAGCATACCAGGATAATCACTTTAAAAGGTAGAGTAGGGGCCGTAACCTCTGCAGAAAGAGGATCACTAGTGACGATGGTTACCTGTTTGAATGCGGCTGGTGGTTATGTGCCTCCAATGGTCATATTTCCCCGAAAAAACATGAAGGCAGAATTACTCAATGGCGCTCCACCAGGGACAATTGCTGCATGCCATGTGTCTGGCTGGATTCAGAGCTACATTTTTACCAATTGGTTACAACATTTTATTAGCCACGCTAAACCAAGTGAAGCTGATCCTGTTTTATTAATCTTGGACGGTCACTACTCCCATACGCGAAACATTGACACGATAAACTTGGCGCGACAGAACCATGTGGTTATTGTATGTCTCCCGCCGCATTCTACTCACAAAATGCAGCCGCTGGACCTTGCATTCATGGGTCCTCTTAAAACCTATTACTCACTGGAGATTGAAAATTGGCTGAGAAACAACTCTGGAATAGTGGTCACCAGCTATCAAGTTTGCGAATTGCTTGGAAGAGCGTATGTAACTCCTACAAGGCACGTAACTCCTGCAAGGCATGTGACTCATCAAAGATGTATTGATACGACCAAATGTGTGAAAGATTCATGATGTAAGAACATTTCCAATTCCAGAGATCCAAGAGTGCGGCCCCAAGATATTAGCCCTTTGCCGACCACTTCATTTTACAAGTCTAGTGATAAAGAAAGAAAGCCCTGAAAAGGATCTGTTGCCGTGATTAAAAGTACCCCATATAAAGATGCCTTAGAAAAAAGTTTGGCAGAACAGAAGAGAAAGAAAAGTACTTCAAAGAGAATTCCGAAATTGAAAACAGACAAATATAATCCTCCTAAATAAACAAATAAAAAGAAAGGAAAATCTATTACTAAAAAGACAATGACAGCGAACAATGGATTCTGTTGTTTCAGAAATTCATCGTAAACATCTTCTAAATCATCGACTCGAACCTTGAAGAGAGTTCTAACCGTTTTTTCCGTTTTTGCCCTTCTAGCTAAGTTAACAATAACATTTATTTCACCAATGCAAGTGTTTCTCAAAGTTTTATATTTCTTTATTTTTTCCATTTTAAAAAATGACTAATTTCCCTGAACTACAATCAGCTGAGCGATGGTCTATTTATTCAAATTTTTTGCAATGGGTAAGTGACCCTGGCGAAAGATTGTCGAGAAATGCAACCTATCCTTTTTTGCAGGTGTATGAGAGTTTGAATGATTCTAGGTATAGGTAAACACTGAAAATAACGTGACTGAGCAAACTAATAACGAATGAATTATTATTAGGAGTTTGCGCTGAACGTTACCTTTAAAGATGGCTGAACGATTTCGTTGAATTTAAATGTAGGTAATTACAAAATTTTATGTAGTATAATAAGGTGGATGCGGTTATGAGACACTCATGAATTTTTCATGAAATTGTCCTGAAATACTGTCAAAAAACACTTTATCAATGTTAACTTGCAGATTCTTTGAGCCCTTGTTCAGGAATGAAACGAAGAGTGTGAGCAATGTAATTCTTGGCGGTAAAATGCTAAAATGTTTTCTCTTTCAACTGAAGAGAAAATCCGACTCGAAGGACCAATTTTAAGACTCCGGTAGCCTTTTGTCTGGTTTGAAAAATGGACTGTACAATAATAGTTGATTGAGAAAACGTTGCGGGAAATGTAATGAATCGACAGAACTAAACGGCTTACCTCAAGCTGCAGTTTCTTTCCTGTGACAAGGGGCCCCTGTTGATGATGAGGAAGCTGCGACTGGCACGTCGTGGCAGAGCGGCACAAAGCTCAGAAACTTGACGAACACACAACACCAAAGCAAAAGTTTTCAAAACCAAAAAAAAATGTGGGTTATAGCGGGTGTTCACGTGTTTTCTCTGCTCGAGCATGTCTGTTCTCACGACACATACTTCATTCAAACCCGGTGGCGCAGGCGCCGTTTAGTGCAATTGGAGCGCGCATATTAGTAATAATAAGAATAATAAAATTAAATATACAGACCATTTTGGATCTCTAACAGATACAGTGCTCAAAATGGGTGGGCTCATGCCGACTGTGCCAATATAGACAAAGACACATATATTTGTGATTTCTGCCTCGATGGCTAGTTTTATATCGTTATCCTAATATCGGATACCCTTTCCGGTATTAGGAACATTATTTTTTGTCAACGTACATTGATCATTTTTCGAAAAACTTAAATATTATTTTTTAACATGTGCAATGATTTATTTTGGTTTAATATATGATTCTCTATAGCCTATTATTTGTTTTGTTTTAAAAACTTCGTAGATTTATTGATGTATTAAAATTAATATTATTATATTATTAAAAAAGTATCCGATATTAGGGTACTTTACTCTACTACGATTTTTGTACTCACAGTGGGAATTATTATAGTATTTCTAATATAAATTGCAGAACATAACAACTCGTTCCGAACCCATGGCAACAAATTTGTTTGACCTGTCATAGGCCGGGATACCTGATGATGGTATCCTGACAGTGAGGGCAAATCAAACAAATTTGACGCTATGGGTTCGAAACGAGTTGTTATGTTCTGCAATTGATATTAGAAGTCTAATTTTGATGCTATTGGTCGATTTACATTTTTTTTTCATGACGATTGGCTGACAGGATTGTTTAAAAAATAATCATTACAACTTTTTTCCATATGATGCCGACTCTTTGAAGGACGCTGTATAAATAAATAAGCTGTCACACGTAGGTAAAGAAGGGTTGGCTTTTACTTTCTTGCAAGCAAAAAAAAAGCGTTTCACAATTTATACCAATGCAAAATCAGCCATCCTCGACGGAGGCCTAAAAATAACTTTCTCATTCTTTATTGGTGATATGAAGTGAATGAACTCGGTTCCCATACAGAAGGACAGTATTAAAATATTGTTTGGATAACAAAGAAGTACACAATTTTAATTGAGTTACCATTTAGACAAATCTATAGAAGTTCTACACACAAAACTCAACATTTTCAACCGGAGCGAAACTGGCAAGACGACTTCGCCAACAACACAAACAGCGCTACGCCTGGATAAAGTAGTTCTTGGTAGCGCGGCATCGTAAGGATTTTAATTTTATCACGTTTGTTATCGTCTGTGTTGGTGGAATATTTTCATATGAGTTTTCTTGGGAGATGGAATCTTTAAAGCACTGTAATCAGTAGCTAGGAAACCGTGTATCTCTTGAACTAATGAAAGTGAATCGCGATAAATAATAAAAAAAAAATGTTGAGAAAATAAGTGTTGAATACGTTGAATGTGAAAGTTGATTCTGTCGCATTCATTTGACCCCCCCCCCACCACTCTAAAAATAATGAATAAATATTTCTGACTATATCAATTTGTTGGGATATTTTTTCACGAAAAATTATGAGAAATGAAGTGTTGAATATGTTGAATGTGAAAATTGATTTTGTAGCATTCATTTTACCCCCTTCAGTCATTCTAGAAATGATAAACAAAATGTTTTTGACTCCAATTGACACATTGCTGGCGTTTTTTTCACTTATATTTGCCAAGGTTTTTTATTTTATCGGGTGAATTTGGGTTGTTTAATGAGGAACCGTTTCCTAACAATTAAACAAGACTGTCAACTATTAAAAACGCGACACAGAAGGATACAATTTAGAATTTGAACAACACAAATTTACCCGATTCGGCAGGACAATTTAATGAATAAGAAATTTAGAAATATAGGAATGTATTAACTATTTTGGCAACCAACACCACGATAATTGATAAACAAATGAATAAGTGAGAAAACCATTAGTGTTTTTGTCGCTGTAAAAGTTGCAGCTAAATTTTGCTGCTGTCAAAGTGACAATTGGACTGTGGCATTTGCGATTTTTTATACATGAGTTGAATTGTCACAGAATAATGAAAAAATGATGCGATGAATACGTTGAATATAAAAGTTGATTTTCTCACATTGATTTGACTCTCCCCCTACCACAATAGAATAACGGAATAAAATTTTTCTGACTCTCTATATCATCTTGTTGGAATTTTGTTTACGAAAACTATTGAGAAATGAAATGTTGAATGTGGATGTTGATTTTCATTCATTTGTGGTTGATTTGGAAATGAAGACTGAAAAAAAATTATACATAACTATGCTCGATTCATGTTATAAAATGTTTAGTCTTGTAAACAATACACTCATACATAGACCATGTCAAATCATAACTTTCTTGAAACAATAAAATAATTTGGTAATTTTTATATTTAATGGAAGGTGAATTTTAAATCATTACTACACCACTTATTTTTTAAATTTCTTCAGTTAGCAAGTATTATAGTTTCATAATATAAAGGATATTCTACATAAGAGCTGACAAAAACTGGTTCAAAAATATGTACATGGTATATAATTCAACTCAAGTATTATCACAGACCCTTAGTTGATATTTCTTGAGATAAGATTTGAAACAAACAGCTCAAGTTGACCAATTTTTAGGATAATTAACATTAATTTTTTTCTTCAGGGCACACAATACATCAGTGTCCACTAATAGTGAGGCATGTTTGTGTTTACGTGTTGATTTGAGACCTTTTGAAGAATGCTCCGACGACTGGGAAATCAAACAGAATGTGCCGATCATTACTCAGATCAGAACAGTTACTAGCCAAGAAGCCAAGCCATCCCCCAGATTGCACGGAATTTTCAATCAGGTCATTAGTTATTTTACTGAATGTTTGTTCACCACTAGAATATTCTGTGGGAGAAAGACCTGATCTAGGTCACTCTCCTCATTTCATTAAGCTCAGAAAACCAAAGTAGTATTATTTTAATCCCTGTTTTTGACATTATATTGACATTATTTAGCTGAAATGAACTATTTTTGATCCATATTGAGAATAGGGTCTAGAGCGCATATAGGTCATTACCAATTATAATATTTTGATTAAAAGTAAGTAGTGGTTTAGAATGTTCTCTTAGACCTACATTTTCCATTGTACTTATAATTTTTTTTGACTCAATATTTCTGGGCATGTCATGCTAATCTTCCATAGTTGTACCCCCTAGGTTAAATGACAGTGAACTATTTCATAATATACCGTCTCAAGTACAGTTGTGTGCATAAAAAAATTGTACAGCAGAAAAAGTCGTACAGTAGTTATAGGCTATTGTGAGTCAGACTTGTCAATATTAATTAAACTTCTTATCGACTTTGACAAGTAGTGTTAAAATTCAAACTATTTTTGTCAGTAACGCGCCTTTAACATTTTTTTAGAGTGCAATTAGTGGTATGCTTTAGCTAGATACCATACAAATTTTGTACAACTTTTTTATGCACACAACTGTACCCCATTGAAGGAAAGATCATTTGAGTTGAAATATATTTCAATTTTCGAAAGAGTTTCCATTGATGCTCTGGAGATTTCTTCGATTAAAAATATTGAATCATCAGCATACATGAAAACATCTGCCGTATTTATAAGTGTTGGCAGATCTTTAATATAGATTATAAAAAGTAGAGTCTCCAGCACTGATCCCGAGGGTAATCCTTGTACAGCTTGTCTTGTGCTAGAAATGCTATTGTTAAATGAGACATATTTAAGTCTATCCTTCAAATAAGTTTTTATTAGGTTATAAGTTATACCACATACAGAGTGTTATCTAACTTCTTGCACTCCCGTGAAGGACGGGTGTATAATGCCATTTTATAACGAATGCAGAAAGTTTAAATTGTGTTGGAAAATTCGTCAAAATTTCGGGAACCGTTGTCCACCGAACGTCAGCTGACCGGAGCAGAGCCGCAATAATACTAGAACTGCCGGATGGAAGAAACTGTGTAATTTCGAACAGCGGTTTCCAAGATTTTCCGAATTATACAACGAAATAAAAAAATTCCACAATTTTTTTTCGAATTTTTCACACCTGCCATTTGTTATAAAATTGCATCATTAACCCGTCCTTCACGGGAGTGCAAGACGTTGGATTACACCCTGTACATGCTGTATTTATAAAGCTTTCCTAGCAGGATATCGTAAGAAATACTATCAAATGCTTGTGACAGGTCACACAGGATTCCTCTTGTGTGTATTCCAGAATTTTTGGAAAGTTGATGTACCATTTCAGCGACCTCTTGAGTAGTTGATCTGAGAAATCTGAAAGCATACTGATGATCATCTAAATGAATCTATAGTTGTCATAGTCATTGCTATTTCCTTTCTTTAAGATAGGAATTGCTTTACCAAATTTGAGTTGTGATGGAAATTGCTCCTTTTCACATCCTCCCTATTTGTTGGAGATGAAAAAACAGAGACTTTCACATTAATTTTCAGAAGTCTATCCCCAGTTAGATTAGTGGGAGGTCTTTTTTCAAGATATCATCAATCACTAAAGCACTATATTCGTATGCAATATCACAAGACTGTGACAAATAGCTGACTACTATATTCTTTTTAATTCTATTGAGAGTACTTTGTATTTTGACAGAGTCTTCTACCAGTCTTATTCTGTTTAAAAGGATGTAATTACTTTTTAGCTTATTTTTCAATGAAAATATCAATTTGAGTTTTTTTGAAGTCTATTTCTTACTTTGACAACCAACAACTTTTTTCTTTCAACTTTTTTCTATACAGTATGAATATATAATGATAACATGAATAAGATACAAATAAAATAAAAATCATCAACATTCTCCCCACCGTGAAAGTTTTTCTCATGAATTTTTACCAATTTCCACGTCCATTCTGCAAATCCTTGTGACGGGTCGTTTGAACACCCCACTTCGACGATTCTGACGACAATGTCTCTTCCAGGGAATACTTCAAACACCTTTCCAAGTGGCCAGGAGTTTCTCGGCAAATTACCATCTGCTATAACTACTACGTCACCAACTGCAACTGGTTTACCATCTCTTATACATTTCGCTCGCCGTGATAATGTGGGTGAATATTCTTTTATCCACCGCGACCAGAATATTTCTACTAGCCTTTGTGATTTTTCCACAGCTTTCTGAGATCTTCGTGTTCAAAACTTACGGGAAATTTTAGATGGCGAGCCAATGAGAAGATGGTTAGGCGTTAGACACTGAGGATCAGAAGGATCGGCCGATATATGAGTTAAGGGCCTACTGTTGACTATGTTTTTCGCTTCCGTAAATAAAGTTAGGAGAATTTCATCTCTTAGAGATTCTTCCGTTAGAGTGATTCGGATAATTTTCTTCACAGAGCCTATCAGTCTCTCCCAACACCCTCACATGTGAGGAGTACCGGGCGGAATAAAGTGCCATTATATGTCCATCTCTGTCATTGGTTGATTTATCTTCTGGTGGTCTAGACCCTTATACATTTTTAGTTCTTCATTCGCTCCTCTGAAGTTCGAGGCATTATCAGAATATAAATGGCGGGCATGTCCTCTGTGTGAAATCATTTTTCTTAGAGCCATGATTGCTCCATCAGTAGTGAGGGAGTGTGCAATTTCTAAATGTATTGATCGAATAGTCATGCACGTAAATAGTACTCCCCACCGTTTTTCTTTGTGCCTTCCAACTGTAACATTAAGTGGGCCAAAATAATCAACACCAGTGTGAGTGAATGGTTTCTCCCCTGGTGTAAGACGCATTGTTGGTAAATCGCCCATTTTAGGAATACTTGGTGTTGATTTGGCTAATTTACAGTCCTGACATTTTTTACAAGTACTTTTTACCGCCTGTATTCCTCTGAATCCTGAGGTATACTGCAACTGCAAAAGCTTCCTCACTGCCATCACAGAATACGAGTAATTCTATAGCAAAGCATCTATTAGAGTAAGACAATAGCAACGAGAAATTGGTATAGAAGAAATCGAGTGTAAATACTCCAGCCAGTATATTCATTTTTAACGGACACTTGTTGGAATTGTGTCGTCCCATCCGACACCACTCCGCCATATTGTTTGGAGAATAATTCTACCCTTGATGGTTAAACAAGTCAAGAATCCCAAGGGATCAAATACAGACATAACAAGTTGCAAGACTTGTCGTTTCGTTGGTATATCTATACCATCTACTATTCTCTTGGGGATTTTGTGGAAAATTACTTTGAACGTGAATGAATCATTTTTAACATCCCACCATAGTCCTAAAATTCGATCGATTGACTTGTTAAAATCTTTCTCAGCATGTACACTCCCATATTTTTCTATTATCAAAGGTGCCCAGTTGACCAAAACATGCGTCAGCGTCATCACAGCAGTATTTCAAATGTTCTTTGTTTTATCACAGGTATGCATCAATTGGAGATATAGCATAGATGAATGTCCGCCTCAAATAAAATCACAAACTTATCTCAGACTTATCACATCCGACTTGAACATGATGCATCTTTGCTGTATCTCACTGATGACTTTGTCTCTTCATAGCTCTATCAAAGAAGCGTGCTAGAAGACTCTTTGAAAGATCTATGCTATGAAATAGCTCAATCCATAATCTTTGATATATTTGTCTGTTCTGTATCTCACTGATGACTTCGTCTCCTAATAGCTCTATCAAAGGAGCATGATGGAAGACTGTTTGAAGGATCTATGCTATGAAATAGTTCAATCCATTATCTTTGATATACAGTGTGACACATAAAGTTCGCGGCATATGGATTTTTTTTATTAATAGAAATAATGAAAATTTAACTTCGCAGTTAGTTTGTGCTTCAAAAATGAGTTAAAAACAACATATTTTCTCTTGTCATGTGCCACTCTAAACCTGTCAGATTTGACATTTTTTTTAATAGGTACCTCAAATCAGTTTTTTTTTTATTTCGAAAAATGCCGTAAAAAGTTGTTCAGTTTTCATTTTCACACATTTCCTTCAAGTTTCTAATTACTTTCAGTTAGACTTTTTCAAATTTTTTAATTTTCGAATCTTTCGCTCTACCGATTTGAACAAAACATGATTCAAATTTCATAATTTTGATGAATACAAGACTTCAATGTCATATATGGCCCAGAAAATACCCACATTGGCTTGTTACCAGAAAAAAAAAATATATGCAACAACTTTTTTTGTCATTTTTCGAAATTTGAAAAAAAAACTGATTTTTCGAGGTTTTTCGAAAAAAATTTCAAATTTGACAGGTTTAGAGTAGCACATGACAAAAGGAAATGAAGCTGTTCTTCACTCATTTTTCAAGCACAAATTAACTATGAAGTAAAATTTTCATTATATGTATTAATAGTAAAAGTAAAAAGTAAAAATGTACAAAAATATTGACTCTTATTGTAATAAATTAAATAAAACTAAACATCTCAAAATATAACTTAAAATAAAATTCAGTTCAGGTTGTCAAACATTTTTATATCAGTTTCGAACTTTCAGCTGTTATTTACCTTTATAATTTTTTCATGTAATTTTTTGTATTTAATAGGATGCATTTCCTATACAAGACTGATGCTGTCTCAAGAAAAAAAAAAGAGAAAGTTTCTGATATCTACATAAATAAAACATTATAAAACTTTGGTAATGGAGGTTTTTGAATGTTTGGTGGTTATCCTGCATTCTTTGTCTGCTCCCTCCTCAATCGCTGTTTGGCTTGCCGGATCCAGTCGCTAATAATGTCTTCAAATATTTTCTCATTAAAATCTTGAGAAGAGCTGACTACATCTAGGACAAATAATATTTTAGTCGAAAAAATTATATACTTACAAACAAAATGGCACTACTGAGGCTGCTACTGGCACTAGGCAGGCACGGCACAACGCACCCCACAACAATGGTTATGGCAGGGTTCTTGTGATAGGGGGGGTTATGAAATGTCATCGCATTTGTCCGGCATCTTGTTTCGTCATTGGAGGGAAGGCGCCAAATTTGAATTACAATAATATTAATGTGAATTCGAAACCGATCGGTGAGAGGAAATTGAAAAACGTGCGTGTGATTGATGCATATTTGTTATTAATATATTACCTAACCTAGCTCGCACAAGTTTCTCGTAGACTTCCGAGGATTTCTCGTGGGTGCAGCCGGTTGCCGGAAAGAACAATTTTTGATAATTTTTCATAGATTCTGAATGTTGGTCGTAGTTTATAATATATGCAAAAATTATCAAATTGGATGTACCAAGAATAAAGTGAATTCTATACAAAGGGAGCAGTTTCAAGAAACGGAAAAGGTGGAAGAATTACATAACCTGAAATTTGAAATGTTCGTGTGGAAATATATTTCAAATATTAATTCTTCAATGTTTCTGTAATATCAGTTGATTAAATTGCACCCTTTAAGAGAAATGAAAGAAATCATAAGTACTCTTTTATGTTGACACTATTCCAGAATAATTATGTAGAGTTTGCGTCCTTCAAGTTAAAATGGAGATTTGGATTGCGATAATGAAGAATTAAAAGTGGTCCAAATTTTATTTTCCTCATTCCTGCAATCTAAATCTCCACCATTCCAAAATCTCAGGTGCCAGAAGAAAGTTTGATTCATAATCTGCCCAACTTCTAAAATGTGTGAATGTGATATGATGTAAATGATTCAAATGATAAATATTTATTTGCTCTTAAAGTTCATAAATCTAAAAGCTTATCAGACTAGTCAGTTCACAAAACTTATTCAACATTTCACAGATAATGCAGTAATGTACGCGCTTATTACAAACTCATGAATTTAAGTACATCTTTCAAAATTCCTGAGTACAAATTTCCGCAATACATTTGGAGAGTTCTTATACTGGGTAATGGAAACTTTTCTTCCTGTAGGAATAAGTAAGCTTTCTTGCTGAAATAGCTCAAAGTAATAGCTTTGGATAAATCATCTTTCGACCATTGCACTTTTTTTAAGTTTCAAAACCAAGTCAAGCTGAGCAGGTGGTAAAATTCCAGACAAAACTTGTTTAATTTTATGATTCTAGTTGGTGTGCAACTCTTGGAAAGTTGTTGGTTTTGTTTTTCAATTATATTCTCCAAATATTTATTATTTTTTTCTTCTGATAATTGTTGCACTATAGTGATATTCAAAGTTTCAACTGGTCAATGATTTTTGCTTGTTCTTTGCAATGTTGTTGCATACAAGTGGTGGAAGAAGACTGTGGATCCCCATCTAAAATGGCATAAAAACACCTATCAATATCAATAATTTCATAACATCATGAATAGAATATAATGTACTAACCATAATGGAATATAATGTACAAACCATTATTTGTTGGTAAATGATCGACTTTCATTACAGATTCTCGCCCATACGTCTCTGTTTCCAATGGAACTCCAGTTACTTCTTGTAACGTTATTGTTGAATCATTGTTAATAGATTCATTCCATATCCTAGTAGACAGACCTGCAGTCTTGGTAGGAATAACTAAAAAGGAACACCAACATTATTTCATAATGTCGTGGCAAAAATATTGGTTTTCAACAGTTTCTGTCCAAAACCGAATTGAGTTCTGTTTCTGAATTAGAACTGTATGAGCTCACTGTTTTTCCTCAGCCTTCTTCTTGGCTTCACATGTAGCAGAGTTTCTTGTAGATTAGTTTCAAAATCACTTTCATTAAAATGTTCGGAACAAATCCTAGCACCATTATTAGGTACCCACTCTTTGGAATTACTACAGTAATGAATCTATGCCTGCTTTACTGTATTATTCTTGGGGAATCTATGAAAAGTCAATGTATTAGGGCACGTAGATGTATTGCCACAATATTTAACACAGCACTTGAAGAGTCCCGGCATTTTTTTAACTTCAGAAATAAAAGCTACGAAAAAACAAGTAATAAACAACTAGGAATGCAAAAATACAACAATTTACTAATATGATATGAGCAACGGGCTTTATTTATTTATTCGTAAATATTAGGGATATTTATTTTGTGGAAAATATAACCAAAGTTACCACTTTCAGGATAGCCAACTTAATTTCCCTCCAATGACGTAATCTCTCCCTTTCTTCAGGTACCCCCTTGTCCAAAAGCTCACTTATTTCATAACCCTTCCTATCATAAGAACCCTGGGTTATGGCAGATATGTTAATGTTTAACAAACAATGCCAGAACAAGGGTACAACATAACAGACACAACAATAATTGTTAATTTGTTTTTTAGAAATAGTTATCATAACAATTAAGACCTTTCAACGTTGTCGTGGTCACTCTTCATCACTAACTTGCCGAACTCCCGAACTGCCAGCAGTGCCAGCCAAAGCCCGCAGCCCGCCCAAACTTCACTGTTGCCTGTTGCTTGACTGACGGTGACATATACCAGCTCTCTTCCTATTACGCAACACCTAGCTGTTACTTCGTCGGGCGAATGTATATTGCATGGCTGGTTTCAGACTAGGCGGAACGCGGATAGCGAAAATGTCAAGTGAACCTGACGAATGTCCACTTATCATCAACGTCATCATTGACAAGCCAGTTTGTCCAATGGTCCAAGATTAAACTTGAATAAAAGTTTCGTCGCACAGTGATATATTTTGTAAACCACGTTTTAAAACTTTGTGCTGAAACAAACATTCCCTCATTGCTCTCTCTTGTGATGAATGGCGCCATCAGGATCAGTGATGAGTCAACTCAATCACGTGGATAAAATGTCTTTGAAGCTGTTTCATAACAAGAGCAAGTCATATTTCAGATGAGAGCTGCATGTGTTACAGAAAGATGTGATGAAACAATGCGCTTTGATTGATTTCTCTTGTGATGACGCCTAAGTTGCCTCAATTTAATCACGACATAACGTGTGATGAAACAGTGTTTCATAGCAAAGTTGAATTATATTCCAGATGCAAGCTTCATCAGTTTCAAAACATTGTGATAAAACTAAGTTCTTTGACTGATCTCTCTTGTGATAGAGCTGAGACATGTATGGTCAACTGGGTGAGTTGGATGACCAATTGACTATATTAAAACCCCCTTGTTCATGAAGTTTCACCATTTTACCAATTTTCATGATTGCCTCATGTTCTGTAGGGCAGGAGTCAAGATAGTCATCAACATAAGAGTTCTGTTCTACATCTCTGATCAAATCGGGAAAAATAGACTGTTTTGTGTTCAAATTTTTAACATATTGTGCAGAACATGGAGAACAAAAAGCGCCAAACATCATCACTTGTAGCTCGTAAACAGCCAGTTCCTTGTGTGGATCACCATTTCGCCAAAGAAAACACTGAGCACACCGATCTTCCGGACGAATTTTCACCCTATGAAATATTTCTGCGATATCTCCACAGAAACCATCTTGATCGCCTAAATCGCATTAAGACCCCTGGTAGCAAACTCAGATAATCTAGACCCTGAAGAAGGTTATCGTTGAGACTGGTACCGTTACTTTTTGAAGCGGCATCAAAACAGATCGTAACTTATTTGGCTTGTTGGGATCTACTACCCCTAAATGAGGAAGATACCATATTCGTGGAGTTTGATTTATTATTTCCTGACATTCTAATTTTCTTATGTATAATTTTTTCGAGTAGTCTTGTATTTTTTGGCAATATTGATCAAAATATGACTTATCTTTCAACATTTGCGTTCTGTGCATAACAATCTAATAAATGCATTCGTCTTACTTTCTGTCAAAATTAAATTATCATCTTTCCAGATCAACCCCGTTTCGTATCGCTTTTCATTTTCTAAATATTTAGTAGTTTTCTCTAAAATGTCTGAAGCTCTTCTCTGAGAAGCATTTATGTTCCTGTTAATCACAGAAACTCGGTTGAGAAAGATTCTAATAATAAACTATTCAACTCATTTTCATTATTACTGGCACATATGTGAAAATTTAAACCGTATGGGTTTTGGTTACTTCCTATCACATTCCTACCCAACCCAAATTTGTTTTACTTGCCACCGGACTATTTTCATTATAAATATAAATGATAAACTTTTCGTGCTTCTGTCAGATGGATATTATCTTGCCCAATTAGTATCATAGGCAACATCGATTAAATCTTGGATAGGAAATTCCTGAAGATAAGAAAAATTCTTGAAATTTTCCATAATGACGGTTTGAGATGGCAACTCTAAATTTCGAACCGTTCTTACCCCATTCATAGAATATACTTTTGCTTCATCGTGTATTCCAGAAATCTTCAAATCAATACATTGTGAATCATATCTATAGTAAATCATATTGCTAGCATTGCATACATAATGGTTTGGTTTGCCCCGAAAATCCCAATTGTTCTGCAACATCATTTTCCAAAAGAGATATGGTTGAAGCCTCATCAAATAATGCGTATATGTTAATGAAACTATTTGGACCATATACTTTTACAAGAATGATTCTGAGGAGAACTTTTGAATTGACTACTAAAGAGGACTCTTTCAACACTTTCATTGGACGTTTTTTTGTTTGAGAAACTTCGTTGGTTTTTGAACATTTGTGCAAAAGAACGTGATGACCACAACGCTGTTTTGATCTGCAAAAACGCTTTGAATGTCCATTTTTCAAACAACAATAGAATAGGGCGGGGATTTGGCGCAGTGGCTAGTGCTGCGGCTCGTGATCGAAAGGTCGCGGGCTCAATCCCCAGACAGAGCAAGGTTTTTTCAGTTTCAGATGTCAAAATATGAGTGATTGAATCTTGTTGCTGGCTGGGGATGATCCTCCACGATTCACTGTTGCGTTAATAATTAACAGTGCTGCTCCTAAGGTGGCGTATGGAGTTAGTAACAAGGCCTATCCAGAACACGTGGCTAATGACCATAGCAGTCGATGCCAACACACACAAAAAAAAACAATAGAATACTTTTGTTTTAGACAAATTTGACCAACGTTCATCAACAGTATCATTTTCATGAGAGAACAATTGAAAATGGTTAACTGTTTGATGTGTGATCATAACATTTTCTAGTCGAGAACAATTATATTTTTTCTGGTGTTGAGGATTAGTAGAGGAAGTGAATATTTTAGAACTTACACAACATGCAGTAGATGAAACTTTGTTTGTCCAATTAGCAAAGTCTTTCAAATTCACCTTACTTCTATTATGTACAACCACTTGTCCCCACTGTAGTTTACGACCATTTGGGATCTTTGTTACCAGCTGCTCCAATAAAAACGGATTTTCTAGGTGATTACTTGCTTTAAATTGTTCCAATGTAGCCACCAGGTTGTTGATGTGACATGAAAATTTAATAAAATTATTAAAATCTCCATCTCTGACAGTTTGTCAATTTTGAGATTTATTTATAAAATTACCTATGACATACTCTGGACGACCAAATCGCATCTCTAATGTATTAATAATATGTGATACATTTTTAGGATGTAATAATAAACTCCTTACCGCTTCTAGAGATTCCCCTTTTAGGCTCTTCTGTAACTTCAACACCACTTCATCTTCAGAATACTAATGCAATGTTATTTTCCTCTTGTATTGCATGATAAATAACGGCCACTCCTCTGGTTTACCATCAAAAGTAGGAAAATCCCTATCAGTTGATAAGCAACACCCTGTGTGGTATTTGCCCTGGATACACTTTTGTCAGCTTCAGCTTCTGCCACGACAATACATAATTGTGTCAAGTTGTCATTTTCATGCGGTACTTGTTCAAAAGGAATTTTCACTTGGGTGTTATGTTGTTTGGCAGTTGTGAGCGAAACGTCCAAACAAACCGCCTCCAGGGAGGTGAACCGACCACGGCCTCAAAGCCCGGAAACCATTCTTCACGATTTCACTTCCGGTCGTGAAAGCCTTCACTCTATGCTTATCATATTTTAATTCATACAGACCCTATGAACATTAATAATCTGACTCCTGACTCCTGAGAGCTTTAGCTTGAGGGAGTTAGGCCGGATTTTCATGCATACGATATCCGACAATCCGATGGTACGAAACTGTTCTGATTGGCTGAATTGGTAGGTGTGACGATAATTCAACCAGTTAGAGCATTTTCTCAACCAATCAGAACATTTTCGTACCATCGGATCGTCGGATATCGTTTGCATGAAAATCCGGCCTTATTCTATGATGTTCAAATGGTTGAATGGAATTGTCTTAAAATACAAGTTACTCCAGATGAATTAAAGAAAATAATAGTCTCTATTCGTCATGGTCGAGTAATATTTAGGAAGACAGAGTTTTGGTGTTTTTTGGGATGGACTAGTTTGTATGTTTTCTAATTTCCGTAGTAGAATATAATCGAAAACTAGACATTTCAATTTTGAATTATGTCAAACTTGACACTTTTCTTTGCTTGTTGACCTAAATTATCGTATTTACTTGAATATCCACTCAAATTGCATAATAATAATAATAATAATAATAATAATAATAATAATAAAATGCTTTATTGTCAGAAGAGATATGTACCTTGTTGACAAAGCTTATGGTGTAGTTCTATAAAATGTAAAACAATGAAAAACAGTGAAAACATGGTTGTACTCGTATAACACTTCGAGGACAAAGATACAATAAACAAATAATGTAGACAGAACTAACATCAAATAATACACAAAATATCGCGAAAATAGAAATACAGAAAATATAAGATATGGTATTATACAGTTAATACAAATTCTGGTAGAATTCCTACAAGGAGTAGTAGGGTCTCTCAGAAAGAAAATTTTTGACAGTTTTCCTAAATTGATATTCATTCAAGTTAGCCGATCTAATATCAACTGGTAAGTGATTATACATCTTGCCTTCGTTATAGAAAATAGAGTCTTTAGTGAGATTTTTAGTAGGTATTGGGAGTTTCAGACTGTGACTACTGTTGCGGGTAGCATACTGATTAGTAGTAGAATTAAATTTTGTTTTATGCTTATTTACCAGACAGACCGATTCCAATATTAATAAGGCTATAACCGTAAGTATTTTGTTGCTTCCAAAAATATCTCTACAGGACTCGCAGGGTCTAATCTTATATACATATCTAATGGCTCTTTTCTGTAAAATGAGCAATTCATTGAGTAGTGTTGATCTACACATTTCCCAAAAAGGTATTCCATAGCGAAGATGAGAATCTATAAGAGCGTAATATGCCATTTTGGCACTTTCCGGCCCTAATTCATTAGAAATTACTCTCACTGCATAACATCCAGAAGAGATCTTGCTTTTGAGTTGTTTAACATGGTCATCAAATTTTAGATTTTTATCTATCAGCACACCCAGAAATTTCGTGCAATCTTTATTTCCTATTACGCTTTGACCAAACGTCGGTTCATCAATTGAGCATCTAAAGGATAGTAAACGGGTTTTTTCTGCATTGAAAGTTAATTTATTAGCATCGCACCACTCTTTCACAGTTTTCAAGTCTTCTGTTATTATATCATGCAATTCCCAGGTCTTTTTGCTTTTCTACAGTATAGTGGTATCATCTGCAAAGAGAGCGAATTTACCAGAAATCTTGGTTTTAGTGAGGTCATTAACATATAACAGGAAGAGAATGGGACCGAGCACAGATCCTTGCGGAACTCCTGAAGAGATGTCCTTTTTATTCGATAGTTCGGTTGTTTTAACCATCTGATATCGCCCAGATAGATATGACTCGAACCATGTGAGAGTCACACCTCGGCATCCGTACAGTTGAAGTTTTCTTAATAGGATTTCGTGATTAACGCAACCAAAAGCCTTTGTTAGATCACAGAATACTGCTGCAGTTGTCTCCCCAGCATTAATCTCTGAAAAGACCTCATAGAGAAATGAGAATATCGCATCATTCGTATTTTTGTTATTTTCAAAACCAAATTAATTTTCACTAATTATTTTGTGTAGCTTCGAAAATTGTAACAGACGCTTCTTGACTATTTTTTCGATGATTTTGGCAATACTTGGAATAAGAGAGATGGGCCGAAAATTAGAGGGATCTTCCATATCTCCTCCTTTGTGCAAGGGAATCACAATAGATGTTTTCAAGAAGGAGGGAAATTCACCAGTACGGAAGGAGAGATTGATTAATGATACCAGCACGTTGAGGGCACATAAAGGCAGGTTTTGTATAACTTTGATAGAGATTTCATCACATCCTGCTGTATTTTTGTTTTTGATATCCTTCAGGATTTCTATCAGTTCATGAATATCTGTATCATACAGAATGAGGCTTTCCTCAATTGCGTATTGTTCCAGGTTTAATAAAGGATCATGTGTGGCTGTTAATTTGTCACTCAGTTGTTGAGCAATTGAACAGTAGAAATCATTTATTGTGTTAGGGTTCAATGGTATATTGTTTTTTTCTTTGTTTTTCCTCTGATATCATTTATAATTGACCACGACTCTTTGAGCTTATTGTTAGAGTCACTAAGTCTATTATGGTAGTAACTTTTTTTTGCTATCGTGATAGTAGATCTATATATTCTTCGATATTGATTGAAATAGTTATGAAATGACACTTCATTTGTGAACTTCCGTATGTAATGCAGTGAGCGCAAATTTCTTGATGCAATTTTCAATCCTTTAGTCAACCAGGATTTTTTATTGTTTTATTTTAATTTTTTGTCTAGGAACAGATTTCTTGTAGATGTCACATAACACTTCATGGAATGCAAAAAATGGTTCGTTCCGGGAGAGAATACGTTCCCAGTCGACATTAAGACAATTGTGAAAGAACCTACTATAGTTTGCTCTGCTAAAGAGTCTTCCAAACTTATATTTTTTTACCTTTTTTGTGTGATCGAATAGGATGCTGCAGCTGACTACCTCATGATCTGATAATCCTGAAGGAGTGACAGAGCAGGATACTACTCGATCTTCAAAATTGCTACAAACATAATCAAGACGAGTAGAGGTGTATTGAGAAAAACGCGTATATGTTTCAACGTGCATAGTCAAGTTGAATGGGGACAGTAAATTTGATAAGAATTCAGTATCAGGTGAATCGTGATTATTGAAATTAACATTGAAATCACCTGCTAATAATATAGAACAGTTCACAGGTAAGTCCGACAGTATCAACTCCAGCTTATCAAGAAAAACGTTTGGATCACTAGAGGGAGATCGGTACAGACACAGTACATATAAATTATTTTGTTTACAATGGCACATAGATAATTCAAAACTTTTCTCTTCTCTCAAGTCTTTAAACTTATCCACATGAGTGAAAGAAAATTTGCCAAAGGCAGTGTTTTTTAAAAGGATGGTAGTTCCTTATACCAGTGTTCTGTCAGTAAAACGAGACTAGGAAAATGCAAGCTTTCTAGAAAGGCAAATAGTTCATCGGACTTGTTCCGAAGTGACTGTATATTTAATAGAATAAGATTGAGGGGATTATTTTTCTTTTCATAGGAGTCCCTCTTTTGGGGGGTTATTTTTGTATCAATGATTCCGGTTTCATGCAAAAAAACGTTCTCTGCAGATACAAATCTTAAATTGGAATTTTTTTTGCAGCTGAAAATTAGTTTATAATATTTTCTTTGCAATTGCGGTAATATTTAACATTTTACCTGTATCATTGCTGATATCCAGAAAGGAAATGTTGCCTTCTGCGAAGTAATTAAGTTTCTTCGCATATTCATTGAGTTTGCAGTTAAATTTATATATACGTTCATTGATTTTGAAATTCTTGCAGTAGGGTACAGAAGTGAATATTATGTTGGTATTAGTACAATTTTTCAATTTATTGTTTATTTTCCTGAAAGAAGGATATTTTTTGACCTCAAAATCGTTTGATCCAGCAGTAATAATTAGGTAATCTTTGTAGCTAAAATTTCTTGTTAAATTTTCAACATCGTCAATAGCATTATCGCATTAATAGCATTTGGTTTGATAATTGCCTGAACCGTGTATTCATTCCCAAAATTGCGTTGAAGAGTTTTTCTCCACCCATGTCCAATTTCGTCACCTAGAATAAGAACTTTGGGTTTTGTGATATGCTGGTTGGTTGAAGAGGTCCTCTTTATTCCATCGCTAGTTACACTCGCTTTTCTCGAGGCTTCATTACTACACATGTTGCTTTGTATTCCAGGGATGTCCGTCGGTGATTTTTATAGGACTTTCGGTTGTATATCCTGGTTTTTTATCAAGTAGACTGATTCATTCCTCTCCCAATATAATTGTTTTGAAACTTCGTTATTAGTTATCACACTTTTATCAGTTGAGGTGGTAGTGTGTTGTGACCTTAGCTGCTTGAGCTCGTCTTTATACATGTTGTTGTCTTGTTCTAGGGTTTTGATTGATATCAACATGCTATCTTTAAGGGTTTTAAATTCTTCTATTTCACTGATTAATCTATTCACTTCTAAAGTTATATTTTTGTTTTCTATATGAAGTTCCTGATATTTTTGCGACATATTCAAGTTCTCTTCTTCAAGTTCTGCAATCCTTCTTTTTTGTTCATTTATATCTTTGATATACCCTGGTTCTGTATCATCAATTACATCCTGTAAGTCTAGAGAAGATCTTCTCAGTCTTTTAATAAAAATATCTTTTTCCGTCAATTCCTCCTGCAATTTTGCAATCGATTCCATCATATTTCATGTAGATTCTTCTTGTTTTATTTAATTTTCATTCATTTCGTTGTTTTTGTGCTTCAGTTGATCTTTCATCTTCATAATACTCAATTCCAGATTAGCATAATTTTCATCATCTGCTTTTTTGCTTGAACATTCTTTTGAGCACAGGATCTTGCAACCTTCTATTTTTATAATATTTCTTTTTCTTTCTAAACAGCTGAGATGAAATATATTATGGCACTTTATACAACACACATTAGCACATTCTTTGGATTTACAACATTTGAAGTTGGACGTCATGGTTAAATCCCACTTAAATACTTAGCTCTCCACGCCACTGTCCTGAATGGAAATTCCAATCACACTTTGTCAGGGAGAAAGTAGTAGGACTTTTTATTGACTCTAATCACTAACGATTTCACTATTTATACTTGTAAGTTTTTATAGCTGTACAAATAATTTTGTTTGCGCACTTTTAAGTCAAAAGCACTGGGAAATAAATGAAGATATTTCCTAAATTTTTATCAGACTAGAAAGTCATTCGTCTGCACTTACTGCTGATATAAAAATCTAATTTTTAAATGTACTTTGAACTGGTGAATTTTGTATATGTAGTCAGAGCACTTTACTATACTTTACTTTTAGCACTCGCTGACGAATATGGATATCATATGACTTCAATCATGTAATTTTATAGGTACAGCAATATGTGAACGAAATAGCCGATTCTCTATAAAGTTTTGATTTAATTTAGTAGATCGGGAAGGAACCAGCTATCCTATATAGAAAAATCCATTTCCCGATTTCAAATTTCAAGTTGAATTTTCAATACATAATTAAGAATGATTTTGATAGTAACAAAATATATTTCCAGATGGGAAAAACTTTAAACATGGTACAGAGAGCATTTAACTTTGGTGAGGACGGTACTCCTTCCTTGCAGCCCCCAAGACCTCCTCTATCGGATGCGGAATTCAGAAGGTTTTTAGACGCTGTGGGACAAATAGTTCATGCCAAAGAGTTAAGATCAGTTATTTACTTTGGAGGAATTGATCCTAGTCTGAGGTAAGTTGGTATAGTAGAGAAATTTGCTGCGCATATTCAATTTGCAGTATTTACTCGTTAGTTTGCAGTAGGTACTCTTCACAAATGGCTTAGTAATAATTATTGCTGTTTTAGTGAATCTGGATGAATGCATCATAGAAAACCTGAAAATACCCAAGTTACTCTATTTTTTATTTTAGGAAAGTTGTTTGGAAACACCTATTGAATGTTTATCCTGAAGGTATGACAGGTAGAGAACGAATGGATTACATTAAGAAAAAAGCACTTGAGTATGTCAGCCTGAGGGAAACATGGAAAACTGCCATTGCTCAAGGACCAGTTGTGGGTGAACTAGCTTACACTACTGGTATGGTGAGAAAAGACGTCTTAAGAACTGACCGACATCATCCATTTTATGCAGGCAGTGATGATAATCAAAATATTGCTTCCCTCTTTAATATACTCACCACGTAAGTTTTAAATACTCATTTTCTAAATCTGACTACTATTTTGAACCTATCAGAAATACAGGTGTTTATTTCTACTTAGTGTTGAATTATTGTAGGTATGCATTAAATCATCCAAAAGTGAGTTACTGCCAAGGAATGAGTGACCTTGCATCTCCACTCCTCGTCACAATGAATGATGAAGCACATGCCTATATTTGCTTTTGTGCACTCATGCAAAGACTCTGCACAAATTTTATGATAGATGGAATTGCAATGACTCAAAAATTTACACACTTAGCAGAAGGGATCATGTACTATGATTCAGAATTTTATAATTATTTGAAAATACACCAGGTAGGTGGCTAGTTTCTTATACGTTTTTTAAATGCAATTTATATTTGAGCAAAAACATTCTTAATTTTTTTCAACTAGCTGGAGTTGCATTAAATGTTATAACAGTTTGAGACATATTTTTTTTCATCAAAAAACTCATCATTGTTCAAGGTTAGTTTAATTACTAGGTGGTAATACAGTTTTATACATTATTACACATCAAACGCTAGCTAGCTGAGGGTTGCTTGCAAGGGTGCAGATGGTTGATGAAAATAACTTTTTTTTTTAACAATTACAAATGTAATTTTATCAGCTTCAAGTGTCCCACGACGATTAAGATAGACAATATCTTGAAAGTCGAGAATAGCAACTTTTTTTGTTATTAGATTAGATTAGATTAGATTATTTATTCATCCTTTAACCCTAGAACACTAAACTTTCGTAAAATTTACGACGACTCGTGCGCGATTCGCCTAGTTCGGATATTTCCGCAAGTACGATCTATGCCTGATTCTCAGTAGCTGCGTCTTTTATCATATAACAGTTGCACCCGTGAGGAAATCGCAGTGAGATCGTGTCTATCGAAGTTACTGTATGTTCATCGTCAATTTTACGAATGTTTATTATTTACGTTACTTTTAACTTCGTTCATATTACGAAAGTTTAGTGTTCATGCAAGTTTTTAAATTTTATGATTGAGTGGTGACAACGTTCGATTCATAACACCATGTCTAGGAACGTGTTGAGTCAAGCCGACTTAGAATATGAGGCAAACAAAATCATGGAAGGAGCAGTTAGTGATGAGGAACAGATACAAACTTCAGGTAGCGAAAATGAAGAAGATGTTGTAGAAACCCAAGAGGTCGATTCTGACGAGGATAATTCAGAAGACGAGAATAATTCAGAAGACGAGAATATTAAAGATTCACAATGTCCACTGAATCAAGAAGCAAATCATCAAACAAGTTCTGCTACGTCTATGTTGGATAGTGATGACGATTCGGATGATAATGTACCATTATCTACAATTGCTGATACCCTGAAGCATGTGATTTCTCCCAAAAATTCTTCACTGAAGGGCAAAAATCATCACAGATGGTCCACAATTGAACCACGTAGGCAAAGAAGAGTTCTTGCTCACAACATCATTCATTTTGTACCTGGAAGCAAAGGACCTGCTTCACAGTTGTTGACACCGGTGAATTGCTTCAGGCATTTTTTTACGGACAATATATTAGATGCAATCGTTCTTCATACAAATGAGCAAATCACACTGAAAGCAGTCTCGTATGCTTCAAGAACTTCGACAATCTCGAAAACGTGCAAGGAAGAAGTATTAGCACTCATTGGACTTCTTATTTTTACGGGAGTGATGAAAAACAATCACCTGGATGCGAAGAAGATGTTTGATCCTATCATATCAGGAAATTTATATAGGGCCACAATGAGTTGTGATCGCTTCTTATTTCTATTTTGTTTTCGTTTCGATGATAAACAAACAAGAATTGACAGGAGGAGCATTGACACATTCGCACCCATTCGTGACATCTGGGAAGAGTTCATTGCTATTTGTAGAACTTCATACACTCCATCTAGTTATATAACTTTGGATGAACAACTCTTGGCATTCAGAGGAAGATGCGGGTTTCATATGTTCATTCCAAATAAACCAGCCAAATATGGCATCAAACTAGTTATGTTATGTGATACGTCATCGAAATATATGATTGATGCTGAACCATATCTTGGGAAAGGAACGAATACAAATGGTTTGCCCTTGAGTACATATTATATAAAAAAATTGACAAAGACCATTCATGGTAGTAACAGAAATGTGACCATGGATAATTGGTTTACTTCAGTAAGTGTTGCTGATGAAATATTGAAAGCACCTTACAAACTGACTCTGGTTGGTACACTACGAAAAGATAAACCTGAAATTCCACCAGATTTGTTGGAAGTTCGTAGAAGGCAACCAGGAACATCGATTTTTTGTTTTGACAAACAAAAAACTATGGTATCTTATTTATCGAAGACAAAAAATAAAAAACTAGTAGTTTTACTGTCGACCATGCATACGACCAAAAGTTTGAATAATGTCACTAAGAAACCAGAAATAATACACTTTTACAACCAGATTAAATTTGGCGTAGATACATTTGATCAGATGTGCTCCAACATGAATTGTGGTCGTAAAACTAGGAGATGGCCAATGTGTATATTTTACGGTATGATAAATATGGCAGCCATTAATTCTTATATCATTTATAATTCAAATAGAACTAAAAATGGAGGAAAACCTATATCAAGAATAAAATTTATGCTCGACTTGAAGGATGAGTTGGTGAAGTCATGGTTACAGCTACGAGTGAACACCCCTACTTTGCATCGTCCAATTCGCCAAGATATATGCAATATTCTTAATATTGATATGTTGCCTGAAAGGCCCATGCAAGTGGAAAAGAAGCGTACACTTTGTGCCTTTTGTCCGTCGCATCTTCGTAGGATGACTACAAACTATTGCAGCCCCGCAACCAAGCAATCTGTGGAAAACATCGGGCTCCTTGTTGCCTTAATTGTGCACAAAAATTATGAGTTCCATGGTTTAATATGGATTTCCTTTTCGATAAAGAGTTGATTTTGTTTTTGATATTTTGATAATAAAAAAAATCTCTTTCTTTTGTTTATTTTCTGTGGCTAATAAAAATTTCGTAAAATTTACGAGTGTTTAGTAATCATGTGAGTTATATATATGTTTAGTGTTCTAGGGTTAAATTTACGGAGAGATTGTTTTCGATTTAATTCCGAGAGTTCCACCATCTACCGAGGACGTCGTTTCATTGTTTACAACCCGTCAGTATAGCTTTATGGAGCTTCCGAAATCAAAACGAAAACATTCTGAATTAATACCTTATGGCAAGACAATGATAATGAAAAATAACTTGTGACATCTACAGTCACTAGTTGAAACTTAATTTGAAACGAACCACAGAATCCTAAGTTAGAAATTTTTCTACTCATTGGCAGGCAGTCAATAATTTTGTTGTTCTAGCCAATCCAAAGTTCAAATAAGTTTCTCATGCGTGAAAAAGAACGCAAACATATATACAGAGTGGTCCAATGAAAAGTATGCACCTAGCTTTTCTCCTTTTTTTGGAATTCATAGCAAAAATACCCGGACACGTGAAGTGTGCCTTTGAGGGGGACACATTTTAGATATATTTTGCAAACTTGTGCCTTTAACCCGCTAGCGAGGGGGTGTCACAACCCTAAAATTTTAAATGGAACGTGGGGTCGAGTGATATATCATTTGAACGGGCACAAAATTATCTTTCCAATGATACCATATTTGTTGAAATTTACTGAAACAGTTAATGCGAAAACGGCTTTAAGAACATTAACTCGATAATTCTGGTATTGATGAAAAATACAAATCAGTTTTGGTTACTAGGAATCAGAATAACGACAATCATTTTAAATTTCCCATTTATCGTTTGCGTGTTTTTGTCGAAAACGACTGCAGATAAGTGTAGAAAAAAAAACTGCAGATATGTGTAGGAAAATAATGTAGGCAAATTTTTATTGTAGTTCCTTCATTGATTCACTGTGGTTGCTTTTGAAGTTATTTCAATTTCACTGTACAAAATGGTTTATTCCATTCCAGAATGAGTTGAAATTGTGAAACTGTATTTTCAAAACAATAGTTCTGCTAGACTTACAGCTCGCTTGTTTAAGGACAGTCATCCCGATACAAATGTGAATGATTCGTATGTTACCAAGTTAGTTAAAAAGTTTATCGATACCGGGTCTGTTTGTAATGTGAAACACCAGCTGCAGAACCCGATCAGAAATGAAGCTGTGGAAGTCTTTGTTTTGGGGCATGTTCAATTGGATCATACTCAAAGTACCCGTCAACTAGCTGCAGCCTCAGAGGTCTCCCGTTCGTCCATAATACGGATTTTAAAATCGTACAAATTTCATCCATACAAAATTAAATTAGTACACGAACTAAATGAGGATAATCCTGATCGAAGGCCTCAATTTTGTGAACAGATGAGCCAGCGTTTAAGTGAAGATCCGCACTTATTATTTAACATTTGTTTTACTGTGTAGCAAAATTAAGTTCAGTAGAAAACTATTTATTTTATTAATTCTTTCGATACAAAACGTCTTTTTGTATTCACTTTGACTGACTGACTTGACATCCCATTTCTATCACATACAGGGTCAATCGGATACAAAATGAATGAATAACAATACAACATACAGATGAGTGTACATTTTATTTGAATGGAGCTTTGAATAGGATGACAGTAACACACATTTATTCCGTGAGGTTCATACCCAGGCCCCTCAAAAAATAAACGTCTGGTGTGGCATATTAGGAAGTCATAGGACCACTTTTCATTCCTGGAAATTTAAATGGTGAAATCTACCTAAACACGCTTGAAGACGCAATTGATCCTTTCAGCACACAATTAATAGAAGATGACCCAAATCATTTCCAGCAAGATGGAGCACCTCCGTACTATGTTGTTCCTATACGAGAATTTTTAGATAACCGGTATAGGGTATCATTGGAAAGATAATTTTGAGAGGGAGGGAGAGAGATAATCGTGTTTGCTGACTAGTTAGGAAATGAGTTCTTTATTATTTTTGATATGCAGCGGGCCAATAGTTACACAGAATCCAAGCTTTCAACAATTTTCAGGGAAGCTACAATGTGGAAAGACACTTATGAAATATTGACTGAAGATGACAATAAAAAATTGGTGAAAGCTTGGAATCTGTGTAATAGAGTACCGTAGAATTGGGAGACTTGAGACAATTTTGAGACTTAATTGACCACTTAAAAGCCACTATCATGCCAAATACTTAGGACTACCAGTTAGGATGCAAAAAAATCAACCCATTTCGAAAAAAAAAAAAATTAAAAACATTTTTTCCCAAGTCACCCGTTGATTTTGAACACTTGGGACACGTTATTAATTTGCATGCTTGTCGTCAAGAAACGAGTTTTTAAGGTGTCTTGGGACGCATTATAGGTTTTTTCTAAATTATCGATCAAATATATCGAAAATGGGTACAAAATTGAATAAAATGCGTTTTAGGCTAATTTAATGATAATGCACCATATTGCAGCTGTGATTTTAATATCTCATCAAAATAAAGTGAATAAAGACATTCGTAGAATGCAACAAGACAAAAAAAATCTCAAAGAACAAAAAAAAAATAATATTAATGATCGAAAACAAATTTTCTCAAAGCGATTTCGCTAAAAACCATGCCTACTCCATATTCTATAGCCATTTGAAGTGTTTCTTCTGAGAAGTCGCGATATTTGCGACATCCCAAAGGTCTTTTATATTTGGTCAATATAAATTGCATTTATGTCAAATCCTAAATTTTCTTCATGGGTGGTCGCATATGAATAAAATTTTGTTTCAGGCCGATGATCTACTTTTCTGTTATCGATGGTTACTTTTGGAGATGAAGAGAGAATTTGCTTTCGAGGACTCCCTTCGCATGTTAGAAGTTCTTTGGAGTTCTCTTCCAGCTGATCCTCCTGAGAAGGAATTAAAACTCTTCGACACCATGTTTCAACTTCCAGCGATATCAACGCCACCTATCAGTCCCTTGGTGAAAACAACCAGGGAAACTCAGTACACTAAAATTTGCGCTCTACGTAGGCAAAGTTCTTCCATATCATTGAGCAATTATAACAGTAAGAAAAATAATCAAGTTAAGAGACAGAATCATAGCCTGGATGAGTCAATTAGTAAGTGTAGAAATAATATTTCAGACATGAAACTGAAACATCAAAGCTTAGATGATACCGCACTAACTCGTAGCAAAAATAAAAGTATTGACATCAGCCCCAAATCCCCGAAAAACTGTAGCGATTTTTCCCACTGCTCGAAAACTTCTGATTTGTTATCAACCTCACCCAAGTCTGAGCTCAGATCCCGATCTGTTTCCCCTTTAGAACAAAAGTCGGACTCCGTAGTACTAAATAATAGACTTAATTCCCAACAGCTATTGACCAAAAAGAGTGCAAGCTTGTCTTCCAGCATGACTAATCTTATAAAAAATACCAAGAGATCGGGTCATTTCAAAGAGCTTAAAGACAAATTAACTGCTGCTAAACTCTTTTCTTCTTTAGATAGGTTGGATGCCACGCAGTCAATAAAGGAGGAGGAAGAGCGGACTCCCAAGGGCAAGTTGGTGAAGAACCTCAATGAGTTCCTGAGAATTGGAACCGTTACCAAGAATAAGATATCAGATGTGACTATGGAGGCTGCAACCGAAAAGCCAAAGATAATGCTCACCAAATCGAGCTTTGATGATTCTGAAAGCTCTAGCTTAGATCACAACTCTAGTAACACCAGGCACTATTCTTCAACATCTAATGATGAAACATTTGAAGAAACAAGTCCTGACGATTCGCAAGAATATTTTCCCTTGACTACTTCTGTTACTAGAGAATTGAGGCTAGAGCTTGAGAATTTGGACAGAACAGTTTTTGGAGATAAATACATAGAGAGGTTATGTGAATCACCTCCAAGTAGTGAGGATGGAGATAACGAAAACGAAACAGTAACCACAAACTTTGAAAGAAAGAAAAAATTTGATGATAAACGAAAAAGTGATGATGTTTTTTTGTGGGAGAATCCTCTTCATTTGACGAGTCCCAGCAATGTAGTGAAGATCACCACACACATTAGAGAGGAACATTCCGAAATTGAATATGATTCACCTACTATGGTAAATGAGACGTCTGCTATGAAAACTGTTACTCCCATCAAGATTATCAATCAGACGCTAACTACAAAAGTGGAATCAGTTCTGGAAGAACCAGAGGCTGTACCTTGTCTTTTGAACCATTCCACTTTTCCCAATCATGTTATGTTAAATGGAACAGTGCCAGCTATGACAAATTCCTGTGAAGAAGTGACAGAGAATATTAAGCCATCATCGCTTTTGCCTCCACCAAATGAATTTGGAGGAGGCAATCCATTTTTGATGTTCCTTTGTATAACGTTGCTTTTACAGCATCGTGATCACATAATCAGTAAAGCCATGGACTATAATGAAATGGCAATGCATTTTGACAAAATGGTTAGGAAACATAATGTTATTAGAGTTTTGAATCAGGCAAGACAAATGTATGCTAGGTATATTAAGCAACAAAGTATAGCTCAGCAAAGGATAGATACAAAAATTGAGGAATGTTAATATATTTTGCGTTTCTTTATTCAGTACTGTGATATTTCTTCTGTATTACTTTTTTTTATTGTAAATATATTAATTTTTTGTATACTAGTAATGTAAGTTTCATTTTGCTGGCAAGAAAAAAAGTGCATATTATATTTCACCTAATAAAATATTTACCTACTCGTGTCGGTTTCTTTTTGCAGTCTGACATTTTTTGATATGTTACTACTGCACCAAGAGATAAATTTAGGTACAGTGAGAATATAAATTGTGACGTAACGTGGTAAACTTTTGAAACAGGCACAAAAGAGACTTTGGATATAACTGGATTGATTGATGTAAAATCTACTACTATATGACAGAAAATGTTATTGTAACTTTCCAACGTGTTGCACCACCAACTTTAAAATTTCAAATAGCTTGGTGGGTCATATGATACATCATTAAAAAGTTTTTGAATTAAACAGACCAATATGAATAAACTGGTTACACAGTGGATTTGAGATGGAAGCAAGAGAGAACTTCCCTATGGTTTGTAAATATGTGGACGTTTTAACTGTTTTAACTGTCTTTGATACAAAACAGGTTAGATGTACATTTTGTTTCAGAATTGAATAGCCAGTTTCAAACCATATCTTTAACGCACGAGTACACTTGGATACATTCCTGAGAGTTCCCAACATTCCACACATTGCACAAAATGGCGAGATTGAATTTCTTTGTGTATTGACTCAACAAGAAGATATTCAAAACTGAGAAAACAATTTTCATGCAAGTGGCTGAGCTGAACGGTTATTCTGTGGACTTGGTGAACAAACTAGGAAACAAATAAGAATAAACCCCTTCTGACTGTTATTCCATATGAACCTCAAGTTACTTGAGTTTTCGACAGCATTTTCAAAACGCTCAATATGAAGGTTGTATACGAAACTTTGTATAAGCTACAATAAATCTAGGGTACTCCCAAAGATATGATGAAAAAAATTGAATTCGGGTATTAAGGAAATTAGTTGTAAGGATTGCGAGAAGAAATATGTGGTCAAATTGAAAGAGCCCTGAAAGTGCGTTTCAGAGAGCACATTATTCATATCGGATTTTCGAGACCAGAAAAATTTTGTGTGGCTCAACATAACATGCATGGGATCACAACCACCAATTTGATGACACGAGTTTGCAATACATTAGACAAGTTCATGATCATACGTTTCTCGATGCACTTGAGAGTATGGAAATTGCAAACTGTAAAACTAGTGTGAATACGCATAATGGCACAGTTCCATACACCCCCTTGTTCATGGTACAATAAGAGGTTTCTCATTTCATAAAGATTCATAAGTTTTTATAATTTTCAAGAATATCATTCAATCTACAACAAAGCAGGTAGGAAGGACATAGAAGGTAAATTCTAAAATAAAGTAAAGAAATAGAATAGAAAATTTGTTTTAAATGTAGTGTATTAGGAGCTAATTTTCAAAATTGGGTAAACAATTAAGTACAAAGCTTGGTAGGCGGTGATAAAAATAGAACTTTTTAAGGGTGCAAATAGACTGGCAAGAAAAATCGCGGAATAAACTGTGACACGAGCGTCAGACAGTGCCGAATGTAGTTTAAACAGCTTGTTAATATGTTTATACAATGGACAGCACTGTCTGACAGTTTCTTCCATACGTTTTCTTGCCAGTCTATTTGCACCCTAAGTCAACTTCAGCGCAAGCGCGTTCGCCATATTGAAAAGGGCGGTAATATGTAAGTTTCGCACAAGGACTTTGAACGTTTTATGGGCCTGTTAAATGACGTTAGCGCAATTCTTCCTCAATAGTTTATATATCTACTGTGCGGCTTTTAATAGTACCCCGACCCCTGTTAACTTTTGAACGGTTCGACGTAGAAACATGAAAAAAAAAACGTTTCGAGGGTTTCACCGATATTACTTTTTGAATGACATGGGGGGTCAAGTGTCACATTGTTGAAAAGGAAATTCAATTCTCTTTTCAACCATCTAAATTTTTTTTGAATTTCATTAATATTTTTTTTACAATTCAAAATCGAAATATCAAATATAGGTGCGGATCTGAATACTACTCATACCTCGATACATTTGAACGGTTTGATGTGGAACAATGAAACCAAAAATGTTTTGAAGGGTATTACCGATACTACTTTTTGAGAGAAAAAACATTGCGATTACTCGACAGATGGCGCGGGGGCACCATAACTTAAAAATTTCGAAAGGCATAAAAATCGAAATTGGGGAAAAAATTATGAACAAGGTTCAAAAATATTTAGATGCTTGTAAAGAAAATTGAAATATCTTTTCAACGATGTGACATTTGACCCCCATGCCATTTAAAAATTTTGAGTTGATGGCCCCCCCGCGCCCCCGTGTCGAGCAATCACCATATTTTTTATTTCAAAAAGTAATATTAGTGAAGCCCTCGAAACAGTTTTTTTTTCATCTGTCTATGTCCAATCGTTCAAAAGTTAACAGGGGGGACTATTAAAAGCCGCACTGTATAATATATAAATATATAGATATACAAAAGCATACGGAAGGAATCGCGGTGACGTCAATTGAGAGACTACATTGCAACATAAGGAATGGGTCATTATCTCAGATCAATAATATAAACAATAGATAGGCCCAATGCCGAATCTACGGGAAATGTTGTGAACTGAAGATAACTCTCGCGAGAACTGTTGTGTTTTGGGTTTCTGACAGTCGAACGTAAACAAAACACCTCCGGCACAGTGCCGTGCTTTTTTAAAGGGATCAAAACAACTTTTTATCCATACTCTCGTGGATAAATGGTTCAGTCTAGACTTGGCAGAAATGTGAAATTTCACTTAAGCAAATACAGTATGTGAAAATTCAGTGTATGACTGACGAGTTTTCTGAATCGGAGGGTTTTGGTTTTGTGATTTATGGTCATATTCTTCTGAAAATTAATAATCTGAAGTTAGGAATAATATTTCATCAAAATTTGTTATTCAAGATGGTGGATGAGTTTTTCGATTTATGATCCTATTCTATACATAATTGGAATCTATATGTTTTCGTCGATAATAAATAAAGCGTTGATCGTCTAAATTAAATAATTTACGGTAAGTAACTAACAAGTTTCTTGACCGATGACTCAAGTATATTAAAGTTTGATGTCTGTTTAGGTTATGTAGATGATAAATTTTTAATGAATCACTAAAAAGGCTTAAATACATATTCGTTAAGACACTATTTTATGACTATGATCATACATTTTTTGAAATGAACACAACTAACTTACTCAACCGTATCATATTCAATGCTACCCTCAGATCAATATTGATCTGAGATGCTGCCCAAGCAAATCGATGTTTTTGTCATTCACAGCAATATTTAAATTGTTTACTACTTTATACCATACATTTTTTTAATGGTTAATTTTTGTAAAAGTAATTTCTCCTCATGAATTTCAAAATTTTAAATATGCCCACTAGATTAGGATTACTGCTATTGTAGTGCAAATTTTTTTGCATTCAACAGTTTTTCTATATAGATTACAACTGGAAATAGTAATTGAATAGAAAATTAGAAATAGACATCTTTATTAACTGTAATCCATTGCATCGATTTCGGACAGGAATATAGTGATCATACGAATACAAGGTATACAATAAGGTAAAAAAAGTAGATAAATCAATCATAATATATTTTCAATAAAATATACAAACATATAAAATATAAAAATAAAAAATAATCTTCAAAAATTAACTCGTATTATAGTTATCAAAATTCTAACAGTGTACAGGGAAGAACAAAAAATAGGAATTTTGATCTACCCTAATTTTTGATATTATCAAAAAAAATCTATGAAGAAAAGTCATTTAGACTTGACACAATATTGAAATCACAGCCACATACCCAACAAAATATTTTTATCCTATTTTATATGAATAAGTGATCGTAAATTCGCAGATTTTATTATTCAATTATCTGTCATCAATTAATTGAATTATTCAATAATTTTCTGCTATAAAATTTTACTGACAGTTATTATGGACATACATAGAGTGAAATATCAAATATGCACTAAAAAACTAGTAAAAAGTCAAACCATTTTCAAGAATCGTCGATATTTTAGTACAAATGATAAATTGGTCCTAATTTCGTATTGACCTATTATTATAGGAATATGAGGTAGCCATCTAAGGTGTATATTGTATATGAGATACTAGTACCTTTTATGAGGCGTGAACCATAAAAGATGCGAAACAAATATTTTGTTGGGTAGGTGGCTGTGATAATAAATCTAATAGTTGTTTCCAATAACAAACAATTTTTCTAAATGAACTTTATGGATAAGGTAAAAAATAAAAAAATAAGGGTAGTTTAGGTACTCTTTATAAAAATTCCTATTTTTTGTTCTTCCCTGTACACTGTTTGAAAATTTAAAATTTTTATCAATTGAACAAGAGTTTTTTGCAATGCACCAATTTTTATGAAAATACAATTTTCTGATAAATGAATAAAAAAGTTTCGCATATGTTGTAAACTTTTTGAAATTTACTGTATATAAGATTTGCAATAAAGCACGAAACTCTTGAGAAATTTAAGTTTCTGAGAAATATTTAATTTAAAAGTTTTTAATATAATCGAATTTTCAGCTCATTTCTTCAAGGCAAATACAAAATAAAATAAGTTTTTTATTTACAAGTAAAAACATTTGGTAAGTAGGTAAGTAGCTTTTTGGGGCAAACTAATTTGTTCAACCTTCTACTCTTGTATATAATTATGGATTTGATTAATTTTTCAGGCATAGTGTGGATACACGTAGCACCAAGTAACAATTATTAAGTAAAAAGTATCAATATACAAGTAACGAAAAATAATCATCAATGCATGAAAAATTACCTATTTGAGGATAAAAAAGTAATTATGAACAATAGGCAGAAGTCGAAGCCATTTTAGTTAAAAGGGACTACTGAAAAGCATAAACTATTTCAATTTTTCATTTCTTAATATCCACGTTTCATATATAATAAACCATACTATCTATAAACACTGTGTGGCCATCTTCTAAGTAAAAAGTTGACCAAGTTGAGGACCAACTTCTACTTGTTGATACTTGGCTACGTAAAGACTATCATTGAAAAATAAGTTGGTGTGGCACAATGTGGTGTAATTTACACCACATTTTAAATCGAGTGTAGCTGAGTGCAGTTCACACAAAGGTATGTGTCAAGACAATCTGCAAACAAATACTAAAAATCGAGTGTAAATTATTACACCATGCTTCATCTCGATGCAAACGAATGAACCTATACTTACTTGCTAATTAATACTTGTTAACTTGGGCTGCATTTATCAACACTTATAGTTTTGGATGCTTACATTCCCAGAAACATGTCTGAAGTGAATTTGTGAGTTGAACAAATTATTGAACAGAAATTAATTATCAATCACATTATTGAAGAAAATATCGTTCGTTTGGTGTTCAAAATTCACCCAATTATTTCTTTTTGAAAACCATGTTCGACGGAACATGATTCAGCCACAGCCACAGTCTTTTTATGCTCAAAAATAACCTTTTGTGTGATTATAACTCTATCTGACTTTTTGCTTTTAAAATTACCTCTCAACTGCTTGTATATCAGGAATGGCAACAGGTTTCAAACATGTAGTTCCCTCTGGCTTTTTAATCAGCTGACTGGTGGAAAAATGAGCAGAACAAATATAAGAATATTTCTTCAAGCTCAAGGATCCAATTTGAGAACATCGCACCATATTTGCAACTTCTTTTCGTCAGTAGGGAACCTATGTATGAATTATAAGCAATACGTAGTACTTATTCCACACTATAATGCTAAAAGAACTTCTTTTGGCCTTATACTGTGCTTATTCCAATCCAATATTATATTTGAATAATACGTTCTCATCTATGTTCGACGCCTCTGGACTCACCTGTAGAATGTTTGTAAACTATCCTTTGTTTTGCAAACAAAGTAATATTTCGTCATTTTATTTCACAAAACCACTGCACAACTAGGAAAACTATCACAAATGTCACTATAACTTGTTTTTGAATGTAAAAAACACAAATGCTGTTGAAAACACACAAAAACTTTCTTTTACAATATTTCAAAACAAATACTATAATGCAAATGGCCGTCCTTGCAATCGGTGTTGCCAAGACTAAGATAATTCTGGTAGGTATGCGCTTGAAATTTTCATAGTGCCAACTGTTTATTCAGTTGAAAACGATATCATATATCTTCTGCCCGGAAGATTTTTTCACCGTATTGGAAATTAATATTTTTTTAGAATTTTAAGAATAATAAATATGAATATAAACTATAAGTGAATAGATATTGATTGATACCTACGAAAATCATACAAATATTTTTTTACCAATTTGACAACAGGGAGTCGATGTTTCAAAACAAGAAAGCTAGGAGGTGAATGTTTATAAACACAGTTGTCTTCGGTTCACTGAATATGGTGTTTACGTAGCATCGGGCCTATCTATTGTTTATATTATTGATCTGAGGTCATTATTTACAAATAGTGTTCAATGAACTATTTGCGAGGGGTTAGGATAACAATAATATTGATATGAAGTTGATTTATATTATTAATAAAAAAAATAAAAGGTTATAGCAAGAGCTGTCACATACAGTATAAATAGATTTAAATTATACCATGTTTTTTTTTGCTAAAAGTTTTACTTATTATAGTGCACACGCATACGAGGAGTTTAAATGACAAAAAGAAGGCAAACTGAGTTGAAAATGGATGAATTTGTTTTTTTTGCTCGAAATTGATACACAAACCTAACCTGAGCGAGCTAACCCAGCTTGCGAGACTCGAAAATGCGTGAAACAACTGCAGGCAAACCGAGTTGATAATGGGTAAATCTTGGCAACGTTGGTACGGAGTGGGCAAATCATCTTGGCAACATTGGTACGTAGTGGGTGAATTAGACGTTCGTCAGGATATTCTATTGTTGGAACAGTTTTAGGGTGATTTCTATATTTTGAATTGTATTCGCACCAAAAGTTACAAATATTCAATTCTTCGATGTAAGATACTTGCTCATATCCTACCTTGAATAATATTGAGAACAGTCAAGAAAGGAGGTCAAAACTATACAATTTTTAATCCAGTTTTTATTAGAAAATAATAAAATATAATAAACCACTATACAATTTCATGAAAACCATTCAATACATATTACAAAATAATATTATCACTAAATATTAGTCTCCAAAGTGGGCCACTCAATACTTTCATACTCCTTCGAGCTTGCAGTCATAAAATTCCTAACAATATTTTGCAAAGCACATCTTGCTTCTTTCTCATCACCTAGTTGGGAGGTGAGAGCTGCTACTTTGTACTCAAGGATACTCAGCTTAGACTGAAACTGTTGAATAGCTTCTGGGATAGTTCTGTTAAAGTCAGACTTAGAACCTTCGGTCACATTCACTGTAAATTGATTGAGAACAAAAGTAATACTGATTCAAAAATAATGATTTATTTATTTATTAAACTAGGAGTTATAACGAGATCCATAAAACCACACACAAAATATTTTCCTCGATAATTATCGAGATTTCAAGCTGCAGGTGCCTTATAATACTACAGTAAACCTTGAATTTTTTTAAACATAGAATTAAAGACCCTTTCAGTTTTAATTGGATTATTGCGATCACTAAATGTAGTTATAAGGCACTATGAGCATGACAAAACATTTTTTCAACACTTACTAATAAACATGTATTTTTATCACTATTTCAAAACTAAAAACATACTTAAATCACAAGTGGATAAAATAATTACTCCTAAAGTTTTCAATTTTTCATTGCATTATCTATAATCCATATAACTATATAGTATGGACTGAATTGAACTGAATAAGAATTGAATAAGAATATAGGGACTGTAATTTTTTAGATCTTTTATCATACTGATCTTTGGCATCTCAAGAACGACAGTGAATGATATACATTTGGTCAAATAAATCAAAAATCGATTATTACGTGAGTATAATCAAAACATTTGTAAAGTGGAAATTCTCTACCTAGAAAATTTTTCACATGAATTATTTGAGGCATGTTGTTTTTATTGTCTGAAAAATGTATATTTCTGATTTGACGTCTATCATCAACTCCCATGAAAAATGAAAAATTAATTAACTAAAAATAATTCTAAATATTTTTTCTCAAACTTAAACCTCGAGCCCATAGGGCTCTCGTGTCCATTGCTTGGAAACAAGTTTACAAAACCCGTAATATTACAAACAAAAATATCGCAAACCGCTTTTGAGGTATTTGAAAAAAAATCTGGTTTTCTGTCTTTGCACGCCTCCATTTTTGTGTTCAGAGAACCTTTTCTCTGTTTTTTGTTTTCTTCAATTGGACCCACTTGCATTCATTTTCAGTTCAAAGTCCATCACCTGAACACTGACGATAGACATTATGAGCAGAAGCAAAAAATGGAGGACTACCAACATTCATTTAGAAAAATACAGGTGCGTATTTGAAAACATTAGTTGAGGGTGGCCTTCAAAGAACAAACTGTATGATAAAATGGAATTTTAAAATTATCATTTGTTTTTCTTGGAGTTTACAGCAAATGTTTCAAGGTCAAATATTTCAGGAAAATCAATGAATTTATTAATTATATTCTCTTATATTCGATCCTAGTTGGCAGCAGAAATATATCAAACAGTTATTCTTACACTTAACAAATACTCAGATATTTCGATTAGGTAAATTTTAAGCTACAAGCTGTGTCATTAGTAGCTGCATTTCATCTATGTACAGGAACAAATACAGTATCGGAAAGTTTTCATCGGGGTATGCTGGTTTCATACGAGCGTAAAGAATAGCTTGCTATTATGTTGAGAGAGCATTACAATTTCTCCTCGACTCGCTAGTGGAAGGGATATCGACGTGGCTGTTAATTCGTCGGACGAGGTAGTAGGGGAGGCGTACAGCAGTGCGTCTCTCTTATTTAGGTGGTATTATCAAATCATTGCGTTCCTTATTGCTCGCATAGATTTGCCCATACCCCCGATGAAAACTTTCCGATACTGTATGATAATTTTCAGTTTTAGATAGTTTGGAATAAATATGTACAATAGAGATACAGTAGCAGAAAATCTCTGGTCAAAATAAAAGATCAAACTAAACATGATAACTCCTTCAATCGAAAACCTTAGGAACGCTTCGAAGTCGCACTATATTTTCTCAATTATACTTTCTACAAAAGTAGTTCAATCTCTTATAGTTTGTAGGTAGGTGTTGAAAAAAAAGTCTATACCATTTTTGATTAAAGACGTATTATCCACAAGCAGAAATTAGTCCATTTGAGCTTTGCCCTTGTGTACTATGCATTTCGATCATGGATATAAAATATGTGTTTTAATCACTTATAGTATGAATAACTAATGTAAAAACATCTCTTTTATTTCTTGAGTGCCAAAACAATGCTATCACAGGATTTCTTTGTGTTCAATTCTACATGCAAGTAAAAAAAAAAACTGTCGATGTTAAGAGTTAAGAAAGCAATATATTTATAAGGTGTTGTTTTTGCGGGTTAGCAGTCAGACAAATTACCCGAAAATATAAAACCTTATAGAGTAGAGTACATATGTATAGTGTGTGGACGTCAGCTATTGATCACAGTTTGTATCATTCAAGGCTTCTTTATAACAGCGAGTTTTATTTCAGCATACTATTTCTGGAATACTTTTTCCTTCACTAAGTGGGCAGTGAAACTTACCAAGTTAAACAAACTCAGGTTGAAGTAATTATGATTCATTTCACAAAGCGCAAAGAGCACAGTTTGTAGATACAATATCAATATTATTGCGTACACCAATAAAGGCGTCGTTCACTATTAAATCTGAATGCATTCTGTTCTAGAAGTTTTTCTAGGGGCCCTCTGGCTCACGACCGAAGCACTTTGTTTTGGGAAATTTTGATGAATTACCTGAAATTGCTCTCTGAAGGAAATCCGGTAAAATTGCCCCCTGAACAAAATCTTGGATCCGCTCGTGTTCACTTGACTAAATGGCCTTGGTAATCATGAGTTGTACAATATATCTCTCTCACTAATTCTATCATACAGTGTTACCCATTTCAAATGAAAACGCCATTATAAAACACACATTTTTCAACCAATCTGAATGATTGATAATTTACGGTCCGATTCAATTTGAAATTGATGTGTGGGTATTTCGGGGTCGGAAATGGTTTATTTTTAATCAAAACCATAGAATTTTTTTTATCCTTTTGAAAATTTATTACCGAGTGCTAGGAATAAAGAATTATTTATTAAAATTTGGGGATTCTTGATGGTGGACGAGTTTTGTGATTTATGATCCCATCCTATCCAGAATTGGAAACTAGTGGTTTTCGGCGATCATAAATAAAGCATTCATGGTCTTAATTTAATAATTCAAGAGAGCTAACAAGTTTCTTGACGCATGGTTCAAATATATTGAAATTTTGTTTGTTTATGTAAAGACTTGAATGCATATTAGTTAAGAAACGTTTCTAACAGATATTGTTATTGAGAGCGAGATTTTTGTGAAAAAAATTATTTCCTTTTCTGCCACACTAAAAATATCTACTGACTTCTGATCTTCTAGATTAATTTCCTTTTTTTTGTGACTGATAATTTCTACATTTTGTTACAGTTTATTCACAAAGTGAACACCACCTGTCTTGAGAAATTAATCTGCGAAATATTTAAACAGTTTTTGATATCATTGGAATTTTCAGCTTATTTCTTCGAGGTAAACACGAGTTACTATAAGTTGACGAAAGACTGAATAATTTTTCTTTACATGAGTAAAATCATTGTGTAAACAAAGTTACTTTTTGAGGCGAATTAATTTGTTTACTCTTCTACACTTGTATGGATTTTCTGGATTTACTTTTTCAGATATAGTGTGGATTTATTCAGCTTCAAGTAACAATTATTAAGTAAAACGTATCAGTTTACAAGTAAGAAAAAAATATTTCTATTTTTGATATGTAAATATCTACATTCCACATAAAATAAACCAAACTTCCTATAAGCAGGCACAAATTTTGTCTAGGTAATGGTTATTTGATTTATTTTTCGTTATCAGATTGACTAATCAGTGGGAAATCCACACTTACAGCTGCGGAAACTTACATTTCCAGAAACATTTCTAAAGTTAATTTATGGAAATCCACACTTACAGCTGCGGAAACTTACATTTCCAGAAACATTTCTAAAGTTAATTTATGAGTTGAAAATTTTTTACACATGCAGGAATACATTTTCATTCACAATATTTGAAAATATAGTTTTATGTCAAAATATAGCCAACCATTTCATTTGATCACACCATATTTGCAACTTCTCGTCAATATCTATGAATTATTCATTATAAATACCTATTTCACTCCAATATTTTATTGCATTTTACGTTCGACGCCACTGATACACTTGTGAAATGCAAGTTGCCTATAATTTTTTTTGCAAACAAAATGAAAGCATCCCAAATTTCACTAAACACATGAAATTTCTTAACAGCTCTTCAAAACAAATACGTCAAAGCAAAAAAGGCGGTTTCTGATAAGAGTATTACCAAGAGTGAGATAATTATTTCCAGGATGCCTATTATTTCATGAGTTGAAAACGACTATATCTTCTACTTATAAGATATTTCTTCACCTTTTTGGATATTACTGTATATCTGGAATTTTTACGATAATAAATTTGAATATAAAATATAAACGATTACCCATTTGACAACAGGGAGTCGATGTTTCAAAACAAGAGAAGTAAAAGGTGAATGTACACTGTTGTTGATTAGGTTTGGTGTCTGTAAATAAAGGGAAAGTTTAGCGGACATTCAGAAATGAAAATGAAAAGTTGAAAAACTGAAATAAAAATATGGACCAGCCGGTGATCGAACCCGGGCTTCCCAATCTCTAGTCGGGCGCGCTAACATCTACACCACCGGTCCCTGATTCGAAAACCGGCGGCTCACACTCTTAGTTCAGTCTTTCATGTTAGTATATGAAAATGGTGGTTATTATGATGACTGAAATCAATCACGCATGCATATCGAGAGAGACTCAATTAGTCTATCAGGCGGTATCGATCCGTATCCGTATGATCCGTATCATCCGTTTGATGATCTGTATCATCCGTTTGAAAATCCCATACAGATGGATACCGCCTGATAGACTAATTGAGTCTCTCTCGGTATGCATGCGAGATTGATTTCCATTATCATAATAACCACCATTTTCATTTACTAACATGAAAGACTGAACTGAGAGTGTGGGCAGCCGGTTTTCGAATCAGGGACCGGTGATGTAGATGTTAGCGCGCCCGACTAGAGATTCGGAAGCTATGGTTCGATCCCCGACTGGACCACATTTTTATTTCAGTTTTTCAAATTTTCATTTTCATGCCTGAATTGCCGCTAAACTTACCCTTTCAAACATGGTTTTATAATGGTGTTTCCACTTGAAATGGGTCACACTGTATATGACGAGTGAACTACTCCAAGTGTAACGAGTTTTCAATCATTCAGAGTTGACAAAGACTTTCTGTTGAGGGATTGTTTAATTAAGTGAGGGGTTAATTTTTTAGTTGTGTACTCAAAAGTCCACAGAGTGCATTCAATTGAGAGTAATTAACTATTCCAAATGCTGAGTTTTGCGCAACTGACGTATAACGAACGAACCGCAGCACCAGGTAGAAGCTCGCTGTGCGTGCGGTCGGTAGTTATGCGGCTGCGATGGCGGAGTAATTATGGTAGATGAAGATCGGATCAGATCCAAGCCAGATCTATGAGAACGTGCTATTTTATCATGCATTTGTACGTTACCACCAGTCAAAAGTTCCACTGCATACGCCAATCGCCATAGAATGAAACATAGTAAAATTTAGAAGGAATAGCATGGCGACGGAAGTGTGAATGGTTAAAAGAGGTTGAAGGTATAAGAGGATGATAATTATTCCAATAAATATCTATGGTGTGATATATAAGAACATAACATAAAAACTAAGGAAATGTCTTATTAGTCTACAACACAGCTGCTCGATTCATATTTCTCTTCCTCACAGAACACATTTTTTTTTACGAAGAAGGAGAAGACCTGCGATAGACTGTTACCTACCCTCCACCGATAGTGGCGCACGCAATTTCATTGATATAGGTACTGACAATAACAAAAATATGTGGTATTTCATATTTTATGATTATGAAAACTTTAGCAAAACTTGTGAGATACAATCTGATGTGTTCCTGAAATACGTATGTGATATGTCTTCATTTAATAAGTTGATTCTAAAGGAAAAATGTTTATTATTTCTACATTCGAAGAAGTGGAAGTTCTTAAAAAAATTACACCGCACGTTTAATATATATATATATAATATATATTTTACAAGCTTTCATTTAGTTTCACTTTTCAGTTCGTTAGTTTGATCAACTTCTATTCGTCCAATCAACTTGAAATTTGACAGGTGTTTATAGTACTTGCAAATTTGTTTGATTGATGATCTATTTATTTTGTGGAAATTCATGATGAAATAAGAAAAGGAAGAAAAAATATAACTTTTGTCCAGTTTCCACTAACACTTTACTACTCTATTACGACCGGTTTCGGCTGTTACACCATTTTCAAGTAACTACAGATTACATCAAGTTCGTGAATATATTAGGTAATCAAACCCAACCTTTCTTTAATTACTTTCTTATGTATATATATTCACGAACTTGATGTAATCTGTAGTTACTTGAAAATGGTGTAACAGCCGAAACCGGTCGTAATAGAGTAGTAAAGTGTAGTGGAAACTGGACAAAAGTTATGCTTGCAAATCATCAGCGAAAATATTCCGTCAAGTAGTGTCGTCAATACTTCTTATATTAAAATGGCTTCATACTGAAGTCGACACAATCATAGTTGGAATGCTTTTCTTGGACCAGAATACATACTTCAGTATATATCTTAGGAATTCCGAACAAATGATGAAGGTCATTTTCGATTTAATTGGAAACTAGCCTTCGCTGATGATTGGCAAGTACCATGAAACCGGTACGTAGGTGTTCCCCATATGAATGAAAAAATAAATTCAGCTATGTATTTGAAAAGCATTGCAAAGTTCCCAAGTATCATACAGATATAATTCAATGGCTGTAGGGGGCAGTAGTTGTTTTCTGTTGTTGACTTGCCGATCTATTGCATATAATAATAATAATTGTTTTTATTAGTAAAGTAGTACATACATGAAAATACAGAAAGTAACAGAACATGTTCGACAATGTGACATGTAAATACTATCAAAAGGCAGGATTCAGTCTTTTACCAGGTCGTAGGCCTGGTTCGAGCTTGCTCTTCCATCCAACCAGAAAGAGAAAAAAAATAATGTAATTAAGTTCTATAGTGAATGAATGAATATAAGGCAACAATTAATTTCATGTAAAACTAAGCCACTGACTAAAAAAGATTGGGTAGTTGATTATCAAGCAGAAGTTGTTTCAGTTCCCGTTTGAATCCATTGACGGAAAGAGATTTCAGTGTGTTAAATACCTTTTTCTCGAATGTTGTGAATTTTTATAAAACCGGCAACAAGGGCCAGCTCCCGGGAACGCCGATGCGAGTGAACCAGAGACAAAGATTAAGGTAAACAAGATGGTGCATTCCAAAAAGGCGGGAAAATTTCGCTTATGGCCTTGAAAATGGCCTTGAAATTGAAACAATTCGTCAAATGTCAGATTCTGTTATTTATGTTCTATTTAGAGCTTAAAACTGAATTAGGCTGAGCGATTTTTGCCAAAAATTCTCAAACCATAGCGAATTTATCAAAGTTCATTATTCAGAATTGAATTATTCTGGTGCTTCGAGTGTATTTTTGTTTTTCTGTTGTATTCTTAAATTGGATTATAACCTTTTTGTTGTCACAGGCTTTTCATTAATAGCTAAAATGGGTGGAAATTGTGGTGTTAAGTGTGCTATTAAAAACTGTCCCAACCAATATTTTTCCAGTTTTCAAAGAAAACTTTAAGGTTTTTCAGGTTTCCCAACCCAAAAGAAAAGAACCGTGTTCTTAAATGGACAATGGCATGTAATGATGAAGAAATAATGTGGAAGGAACCATTAATTTTATACAAAAGTAGAAGGATTTGTAGTATACATTTTGAAGATAATATTCTGCTCAAACATAGATTATGTCCTACTGCAGTTCCTTCAATGAATCTGTTTCAGCCACCAAAAACTCTCATTTTTGAAGAGCATTCATTCTTTATTTCAGTGTTGATAGTATGGATATTGCAAGTTATGAGGAAATTGGCTTGGAGAGTACATACATTGATGCGGGCACTCATATAAGAATCGAAGACACAGTGGATCAAGCAACCCAAACCGAGATAATATTATGGAACAGCCAAACTCAAACCACACAAGAGATAACTTCGCAGACACCAAGGAAGAGAAAATTAAAAGATTCACTGAAGGTAACGCTTCAGTGTTTTTTAAAAATGATAATTATTAAAATTTTACGGATTTTTAGGTGAAATCACAGATGATGAGAGAAGTGGAAACTAAAAAAGCGAAACTTGAGCTTTCCTAAAATAGAGTCTTTGCTGAAAATGAAGATATTTCAAAGGAAAATTTCAAGAGAGCGTGCGAAAAACATCTTCCCCCATTTTTGTCAAATTTCCAGAAAATGAAAGTAAAGTATGCCACCCAGGTGTTCAGTTCAACAGTAGTTTCTGTTAAGTTAACAAGCTACGAGTAGATACAAGACTGCTGATATTGATAAAATATTTTCAAGACATTGATTATAACGTTTTCAATATCAAATTTGAATATTTTCCAGCAATGCCCACTTACATAGCGAATGGAGAAATCAGTTCTTCAGCAATTGGCACGGTCAATTTGTTGGAAAAATTTGATCACTTATTTGATATACCGAACTCAAGTACGACAAAGACTACAAACCAATATAAGAAACCGTACAAAGGATCTGAGAGCCAGGAAAACTTTCCATGCTGATGAGTTAGAAAAATATGAGAGTATTCAATCAAACAAAGACTGGTAAGAAAGATATAACTGGGACGTTTAAAACCATTAATTGTTTTCAGGAAACTATTAAGAGAATAATGAGGTTGTGGAATGATCTGAAGGATGAAGGACAAAAGGAAATAAAAACTAGACGCTTAAATCAAGATTGTGTGGAAATTTTTTTTGGCAAAATTCGTCAACAAGGAGGCAATTCAGTGAATCCGATACCAATTTAGTTCATGCATGCATTTAAAAAACTGTCTTGCATGGATTTACTAGATTGTGTGGATACATTCAACTGTGCTGCTGATGTGGATGTACTATTAATAAGGGGAGTTGAAGACGTAGAAGTTGCTTTGAGAGCATTGTGTGTTGTTCCACTCTTTTTTTTTGTTTTATGTATCATGCCAAGAATATTGTTTACGAAACTACGAAACTACGAAACCTCGGTAGATAATTGAGGCTAGGAATACATCAGAAGGTTATTATATTCCATCATATATTCATTTCTCATTTTATGTAAAAGTATTTTTATTTATTTTTCTCTCAGTATTTATTGTTGAGTTAATTTAAATTTCAAGGAATGTATTAAACTATTGAAAACCAATGTTGATACCTACAATTATATTTGATGTATTTTGAAATTCTATATATATGTATATATATATATATACATATATATATATATATTCACAAATTAGTGGGAAAACGTCCCCTTATATATATATATATATATATATATATATAATACATATATATATATATATATATATAGAAAAATTTTAATAAAGTGTATTGTTAATAGTGGTTTTAATATAAAAATTGTTTTTTTTCAGTTATTCTGAGAGACATAGAATAAGTTATCATAAACATATAAAACGTTACATTCCGTAATATTACCAGCTATAAATACAACTCGATTGAAAAAGATAAATTCAAAGTATTAATAAAATATGACGATGCTACTGCGAAACAGTCTCATCGAAAGCTATAGTTAAAAAACCATTTTACAATGACTACATAAAGTGAAAGTTCGGTTCACCGAAACATACTAAGTTTTATCACTTTTTCAACTATAATCTTGATTGGGAAAATACTGTTTTTTGCATAGAAATGTACTTTTGTGTTTAGCAATGGTTGAAAAATGCTTTAATTTAGGGGCACTGCAAGTAAGTATATATGAGATTTTTTGTTAAACCTATTTGATAAAATTCTAGGTACGATTCTCTTGAATTATGATCTCTTACTATTTTTTCTATAGTTTCATCACCTAAATATAATTTACTCTCAATTTCAACATACAAGTATAGGTCTACTTTCTGTAGATATAACACATGAACACTGAAATTATTTTCCGGACGTTTCCACAAGTTATATATGAGGAGGTAAACAATACTCCAAAAGTTCGAACAAATTTTCTGGGATTTTAACCTTCCACAATGTAAGAAAAAAAATTCAATCTATTCAAGAAAATTATTTAGAAATGTTGAAAAGTAAATAGTATCTTGTTAAAAAAATTTGAAAGTTTGCCTGATAAGAAATTTTAAAACAGGACCTTATCATTCTGGTTGATGGAAAAGTCTTATACGTCTCCTTATAGTCCTTCTTTGCGGGTCTTTTTCTTTATCGTTTGTGGAAAATTAAAACACCGAAGATATTTCTACCTCTTATCTCCAAAACAACAAATGTGTTCCAAAAAAAGGCAAAAGTAAAAATAAGTTTTCACTTCGTTTTTCTTCGAGTGCCAAGAATAACATTTTTTTTCATTATTATTCAATAGAATTAGCTCTGTGCTGCTTTCCAAAGACTATAATTTTCTTGAAAACAAATAAAACAACATCAGTTATCTTGCCTTCGCATAACAATTGTTATTATGGCTTAGAAATGATTGTGCTTTTCAACTCGAATCAATCCGAATCGATTTCTCAATTACGACAAATGAAATCACGAGTGACAGTGACATCTGTCAATCTACAATTGCTCTGATTGGCTTAACCCACCGCATAATTCCATTCATAAATCATTAGTTGGGTTAGACCGAGGTCAATGAGACAAGTTTACTATTTCATTCATGCCTAGGCGAAGTGTTTTCTCTTTATTACTTTACCCTTTGCCAGAGAACTCCGACAAGTCGCATAAGACAAAGACGCAATTCTGTTCTGTATTTAGTTGACTTCTGTTTAACATGTATACTGTAAATGTTGTGTTAGTGTAACAAATCACATCTAATAATCAGCGATTTGATTAATACAGTCTGCTATATCGAATTACAATTTATTCATGGTCCATCTCACCGAATTTTGGATGTGAACAATATTACCGGCGCGGTGTGAAGAAACGCATTTGCGACAACAAGCCGTTACAAGGGAGTCCACAAAACGGCGATCTCCGAGAATTCGCAACAGGTGCAAGTTCAGTGAGTTCCTTTATTTATTCCTTCCTACTTCGAATTTGAGGTAGCTTTCTTACTTGCTATTAGATTAATATAATATGTTATTCTCTCCGGAGTGCACGATTTCGATTTATTTCATCATTCATGAATGATATTATATTCAAACTAGCAGTCTGAAAACGAATTTATAGTTTTTAACTGAATTACGTTCTTGAATTGAGTTGTCTCAGAATCGCAGACCTTTCAGCTCTGAAAAGAAAACGAGGTTCTGTAAAACAAAGGCAGACGATATTTGTTAAATTCATGAATGCTTTGCAAGACGATCTCCGAGTGGAAAAACAAATTGATGAGCGTACTATTCTCGAACTCTAGGAGCGGCTTGAGAAATTTCAAGGTTTGTTCGCGGAATTTGAAGCTATTCAATTGGAGATAGAGGTTTCTTGTGATGAGAATGATGTTGGAAATCAATTTAAAGAACGAGAGGAGTTTTCATCCATACACGCTTCAACTTCGGCGGAAGCCAAGATCATATTAAAACATTTTGTTAAAATTCCTGATTCATCATCGAGTCCTGCAATTCATGTCCACACCCCTCCGTCAAATAGTACTTTTGAAAATGTCAAATTACCTGAAATAAATCTGGTAAAATTTAATGGAAAATTCGACAATTGGCTTGAATTTAAAGACATATGAATCCCTCATTCACACTAGTGCTTCTATCAATAAAATACAAAAATTTCACTATTTGAGAGCATCCCTTGAGGGTGATGCACTCAAAGTTATACAAGCTTCAGAGTTCTCTGCAAGCAATTACGATGCTGCGTGGGATTTGATTTGCAACATATTTAACAATAGTCGATTGCTAGTTAATAATCATATAAAGGCTATATTTGATTTCGAATCTCTAAACAAAGAATCTTCGGCTGGTTTGAGGAACATTATTGACACGATTTCAAAACACTTGCGGGCTCTGGAATCTTTAAAACAACCAGTGAGTCAGTGAGATACATTGATTATTTTTATTATCACTTCAAAGTTGGATAAGGCCACTGCTCGTGATTGGGAAAAACAAAAGTCTGACAAGGGTTTTCCTACATTGGAGGATCTAAAAAAGTTTTTGAAAAATAAGGCGGATTTTTAGAGACAATTGAAATTAATCAAAATGAAATTAGTCGGGGTCTCAAACTTCCCTACTCGCAGCAAATCCCAAGTGCAATTTATGCAGGAAAGGTCATCTCATTTACAAATGTGACCAGTTCTGAAATTATCGGTAACCGAAAGGATACACAAGGTTAAGGATCTCAAATTATGCCTTAACTGTCTATGTACTGGTCATAATGCTAAAGATTTTAGATCTGGAAAGTTTAAGTTGTGTAATAACAAACACAGTTCATTGCTCCATATTGATAATCCTTCTTCAACAGAAGTGAGTCTAACAAGTCAGGCGTGCAAGGGCACAGTGCTGCTCTCAACAGCAATTATTTTAGCCGCCGATTCTACAGGTCACTTGCACAAGGCTAAGGCCATTCTAGATTGCGGTTCACAATCCCATTTTGTGTCCCAGTCGTTCTGCAGACGTCTTAAACTTGACCTGACTGACAGTAAAATTTCCATCGCAGGTATAAATAACCTCTCTTCCACATTGAATAAAAAGGGAGAGATTACAATCAAATCGCCCTAAAACAGTTTTGAAACATCAATTTCTTGTTTCGTCCTTCCGACTATTACGGATATTGCCAGCTTCGAAAATCGATATAAGCTCCTGGAATATTCCGTCAGAGTTCGATTTAGCGGATCCTCATTTTAACTAACCGGGAAAAATTGATTTGTTGATTGGCGCTGGATTATTCTGGAAAATCTTACTTCAAGAAAATGTCAGTTTAGGCGAACATCTTCCTTCACTACAAAATACATATTTTGGTTGGATTATTTCTGGTGCAATAACCGAACCTAATTCGGGGGTGAGTTGTATTCTGTCTCGATTGTCCGATCTTGACATACATTTAGAAAAGTTTTGGGAGATTGAAGAAATCAAACAAGACAGTTTTCAGACACTATCATCTGATGATGAACTGTGTGAAAAATACTTTATAAATAATTTCACAAGAACGGTTGAAGGCATATTTATTGTTAGAGTTCCTTTAAAGTATCCTAGTAGCAATCTTGGCGATTCAATGAAAATGGCAATTAAGAGGTTTTTCAGCTTAGAACGAAGGCTAGAAGCAAACCAAGAATTGAAAAATCAATATCATAATTTTATTCATGAATATATTGCTCTGGAGCATATGCCATTATTGAAATCACCAGATCAAACAAAAATTTCGTATTTTTTGCCACACAGTGATGAAGGCCGACAGCTTGTTCACAAAGCTACGGGTTGTATTCGACGGTTCAAGTGTTTCCGATTCTGGTTGGTCTCTGAATAACCTTCAATTTACAGGGCATCCTATTCAAAAGGAAATCATCTCCATTTAATTGAGATTTCGACAACACAACTTTGTAGTGTCTTCGGATGTTGCGAAGATGTTTAGACTGATTATGATTCATCCTGAAGATAGGTATCTTCAGCAAATTTTATGGCGCGAGCAACCGCAAGACGAGTTTTCTATTTACCAACTCAATACTGTCACTTACGGTACCAAATCAGCCCCTTTCCTCTCAATAAGATGTCTACGACAACTAGCGTTTAAATATGCTGAAACATTTCCAGAGGCCTCAAAAATAATATTTAGAGATTTTTATGTTGATGTCCTGCTCACTGGCTTTAGTTCTGAGCAAGAGGCAATTTCAACTTGTAAGGTTATTTCCGAAATGTTTAGCTCTGCTAAATTTTCGCTGAGCAAATGGATGTCAAATAGTACTCATATATTGAATGAAATGCAGGATGATAGTGAGCCTATAAGCGTGATTATACTCGGTGATAATGAACAATCCAAAACATTAGGGATACGATGGTATAGCAAACCAGATCTGTTAACATATCATATCAGTGATCCTCCAATTTCAAATATAACAAAACGCTTCATTTTATCAGAAGTAGCCAAAATATTTGACCCTTTAGGTTGTGTGGGTCCTTGTGTGATCATTGCCAAAATCATCATACAGAGGCTATGGTTATCGAAGACAGGAAGACCATCAGATTTAGAGAAGGATTGGACACAGTTCAGAAACGAGTTATCATGTCTTAATGAGGTTCAAATTGTCCGACTTGCCATTTGTCCCCATTTTGTACAAATTGAAGCTCACGGTTTCTGTGATGCTTCACAAACAGCGTACGCAGCATGCGTATATTTAAGAAGTACTGACCAGCATGGCAGTTTTCATGTACAACTTTTATGCGCGAAAACAAAGGTTGCTCCTTTAAAATCAAAATTAACAACGCCAAAATTGGAGTTATGCAGTGCCCTAATGCTGGCCCGCCTTCTAAAAAAGGTCAGGGATTCTCTTACTACTGATATGTCATATTTTCTGTGGTCTGATTCACAAGTAGCCCTATGTTGGATTCAAACCCAACCATCTTTATTGATAACCTTTGTTCAAAATAGAGTGTCGGAAATTCAATCCTTAACACACTCTCACAAGTGGCACTATATTCACACAAAGGATAATCCTGCGGATTTATCTTCACGGGGATTTTTTCCAAAAAAACTGATTGGCAACCAATTGGTTGACCCTGGACAGGTCGGAGTGACCGAACTCTTCATTTCAGATTCCAGCCGAGCAAATACCCGAAGGTAAGAGGCAAGTATTTGTCTCGACTCGTTCAAATGAACACCTCCCATTTAACAGATTTTCCTGTTTAAGGAAATTGAAAAATACTATAGCCTACTATTTGCGTTTGCCAAATTTCCAAGGAGAGGCGATCAACCGGTGTATTAACTGTTGAAGAATTGGCGGAAGAAATATGTCTGCTAAAGGATAACAAAATTTTAAATTCAAAACACAGATTATTGCGACTTTCTCCCCTCTTGGATTCGGATGGACTTTTGAGGGTGGGAGGTCGTTTGAAGTATTCCTCACTTCATTTTGATGGGAAGCATCCCATACTATTATACAAAAATCATGTATTGACTAAATTAATCTTTGAGGAAGAACATAAACGGTTACTTCATCCTGGTCCTCAGTTACTGTTGGCTACTGTACGACAAAATTATTGGACGACTTCTGGAATGAGTGTTGCAAAAAAGATATCACATGTTTCAAATTTCGATCTAATCATGTCGATCCAATTATGGCACAATTACCAAAGGAAAGAGTTACCTGTTCACCCCCCTTTTTTGTAACCGGTGTTGACTATGCGGGTCCCTTTATATTGAAAGATAGGAAGGGGCGTGGAAGTAAGGCCGTCAAAGGATATGTATGCCTTTTCATTTGTTTTTCAAGCAAGGCAGTTCATCTTGAACAGATCTAACAACCGAACATTTTATTGCTGCGTTGCGGCGTTTTACTTCAAGGCGTGGTAAACCCAGTCATATTTATTCCGATAATGGTACGAATTTTGTAGGAGCTGCAAGGGAACTGATCGTTTTGAGGGAATTCCTTTCAGAGTCAACTGATGAAATAGTGCAATCTTGTGCCAATGAAAGTATCACTTGGCATTTTATACCTCCCAATTCGCCACATTTTGGGGGCTTGTGGGAGTCGGGGGTAAAATGTGCCAAACACCACCTTTTGAGGGTAATTGGGGAGACAAAATTAACTTATGAGGAGTTTAATACCATACTGGTGCAAGTGGAAGCTACCTTAAACTCCCGACCATTGTATCCACTTTCCTCCGACCCAAACGATCTTCACCCTCTTTGTCCTGCTCACTTCTTGATAGGAAGACCATTAGTGACACCCCCTGATCCGAATATACTAGACATTCCAACAAATTGTCTAGATTCCAATTACTGCAACAGATTCAACAGAATTTTTGGCGTCGATGGTCACGCGATTACTCGTCCCATTTACAACAGAAAAATAAATGGACTCAACCAGCCAAGTCAATTACTAAGGGCACACTTGTTCTGATAAAACAGGATAACCTACCTCCGAGGAAATGGCTTCTTGGCAGAATCATCGAAGTGTACCCAGCTGAAGACGGCGTTGTTCGAGTTGTGTCAATCAAAACACACAACGGAATCCTGAAGCGAGCAGTCTCCAGACTTTGTCCACTACCGGAGCAAGTGAATCAGAACAATGATCAGTGACTAACTTTCAATACCGATATTCTATGTTCAAATCATGTACTGTATTTGTGATTGTTGAATGTTGAGCAATTACCTGCAATAGCTCAAGGTGGGAGTATGTTAAATACCTTTTTCTAGAATGTTGTGAATTTTTATAAAACCGGCAACAAGGGCCAGCTCCCGGGAACGCCGATGCAAGTGAACCAGAGAACTCCGACAAGTCGCATAAGACGCATCGCAATTCTGTATTTAGTTGACTTCTGTTTAACATGTATACTGTAAATGTTGTGTTAGTGTAATAAATCACATCTAATAATCAGCGATTTGATTAATACAGTCTGCTATATCGAATTACAATTTATTCACAGTGAAGTCGGTATCCTATTGTACAACCAGGCTATATGGAATGAGAAGGAGCCACGAAAAAGAGATGTTTTGTGAATGGGCGGTGTGAACCGATGCTTCAATCTCAAATTTAAATTGTATACATATGTTCTGTAGTTAATTTTTTCATGAAGATAACTGGGTTTCATAGTCGTGACTATCTTATGAAATAACGTATAAGCGTGAAAAATTCTACGAGTTTCCATGTTCATTTATCCGAGAGATTTCAGGTGGTGGGAAATGTGTTGGCGTCTATTTGTACCAGTTATGAATCGAATATATGAATTTTGCAAAACTTGTAGCCTGCGTTTGTCAGAACGTAATAAATTCGATTAATAGACAACATCAGTAAAATTTGCGTGCGATAACACGAAAGCATCACATAAAACAGTTTTTTGGATTTCATTTTCAGCACATCTCTATTAAAGTGATTTGAGATTACAATATTCTTGTTCAAGAATATGTGACGTGTGTAGTGAGAATCTGAGAGCGTCATCAGCGTAACTATGAATATTTGTATAAAGCAGGAATTCCAAAAACTGAGATGTATAGATTACAGGGGTCCAAGAATGGAACCATGAGGAACACCGTTTTTTGTGGTGAGAAATTTTGAGTTTCTGTTATTCAAAATAAGGGATTGGGATCGCTCAGACAGATAATTATTCAGCAGCCTTACAACATCATCTGAAAATCCGAGGTATGATAGCAGATACAAAAGAAGGTGGTGGTGAATTCGATCGAAAGCCTTTGAGAAGTCTATCAAAACGAACCTGATTGAGAAGAAGGTAAAAGATTATGGGAGTCAAGAAAATTCCTTATTTGAAGATTGACAATTTTTTCAAAAAAATTTAGAGGTAGCGATATTCGACGAAGATCATTAAGATTTAGTGGGTATGATATTTTTGCCAATGGAATTATCAATCAATCAAGTTTATTCATCTGAAGACCACAAATGGTATAAGACATGTCAAAAATTTGGAGTATAGAAACAAAATACAGTATTCACAGTAAAAAGTTAAATGTTAAAATGATAAGTACAAGTACACACAAAGTACATTATTAAGATAAAATATACAATTACCCACAGAGTACAACAGAATACACAATCAGTTGATTTATATACCAAAGAATTCTTCCAAAGTATAGAACTTCTTGAATCTGAAATAGGTAGTTTCATCTTTAACGTTTTGGGGAATTTTATTAAAAATTCGAATTCCGATGCTTAGAGGACCGTTTTGCGCTAGGTTCAATCTGTTCAGAGGAGTATTCAGCAAATGCTGATTCCTGGTGGAAATGTAGCAAGCAGTTTCCAATATGTGAAGAGAAATAAGGGGTAATACTTGTAGTTTTCTAAAGAAAGGTTTACTAAATTCTGTTTGAGGTTTGTGAAACATGGCACGAATGCACTTTTTTTGTGTAATGAAGAGACGTTTGGTAGCAGGTGATTGTCCCCAGACTATTATTCCATATGCCAGTCTCGACTGAATTTCTGCAAAATAGAAGTTTTTCAGTACTGGAGTTGTCAGGACCTTATATATATATATATATATACAGCGTATTTGAAATATTTTGGTGTTAATATTTTTTATTAGAGTAGATATGTGGGTTTCCCAGTCTACTTTATCATTTATAGTGAGACCTAAGAACTTAACAGTGGTATTACGATTCACATTAGTGTTGTTTAAGGTCAGGTTGATATTTTCAATTTGTTTTTGTCTTGTATGGAAGATAAGAAATTCAGTTTTCGCCGAGTTTATAAATAGCTTATTTTTTGAAAACCATTTTGCTATTTTATTCATCAAGTCAATACCAGCATGTTCATTCAAATCATAAGATTCTTTAGATACCAAGGTTGATAGATCATCTGCATATAAGATAACTTTAAATTCTGATAGATAATTCACAATGTCTGCCAGATATAGGGTGAACAGAATTGGAGCTACTACACTTCCTTGAGGAACTCCTACATTCACAGGTAATGTACTGGAGTAGTGTGAAGTGATAAGACCTCCCCCGTTATGAGATACTGATAGATATTGATTTCTATTTGCAAGAAACGATCTGAACCAATCATGTGCTCTTCCACTTGGCACTTGGCATTAGCCAAGTGCCTAGAGCTTGTCTAGAAGCCGATTGTGTTGTACACAATCAAATACTTTGCTCAAGTCACAGAAAACTCCAATTGGATATTTCCTTTTGTCAAGCTCCTCCAGAATATTCTTTATAGACTCAGTGGTAGTAGTAGTAGTTGACTGTGCTTTTCTGAATCCATGCTGTTCGGTCGGTATTAGATTAAATTTCTCTATGAAAGGCTCGAGCCTTTCTAGCATGCAATATTCAAAAATTTTGGAAAATGATGGTGTTAAAGAAAATGGCCTATAATTATCCAATTCCTTTCTACAGTTTTTTTTGTGCACAGGTATAACTTTTGATGTTTTGAGAAGAGCAGGGACTGTGCCTGTCTCGAAAGAATAGTTCACAATATGGGTGACTGGTGATAATAGAAATGACCTGAAATCTTTGATTACACTACAAGTCAGGTCCAGAAGAATGTTTGTTTTTGAGTTTTGCAAAGATGTGGATCATATCATTTTCTGTGAATGGCAGTAGTGCCACGGATTGTAAGGTTCTATTGGGCATATCTGCAGAATCTTCGAGGGGGATTTGCGGAATGTCATTAATGATTTTTTGGGGTCTGATATAAAGAAGTTGTTGAATATATTTGCAACTTTACCAGGGTCTGTAATCAGTTCAGTCCCCTGCACAATTTGTATATTAGGTCGCGTTAAATTTTCCTTGTTTTTAAGTTTATTGATGATTGAGCCTTGTTTTTGTTTTCTGAATATTAGATGACATTACTGAAATGTAACTTTTTGACGTTTTCAATAAGATGTTTATGTTCAGTGAGCCTTTGTTTATATATTGGTTTTAAATCAGGGTGGTATTTTTGAAGAGCATACAGATCCTTCAATAATGAACTAGAGGCTTTTATTTTGTCCGAGACCCAGGTGCTGCTAGCTTTACTTTTGTTTTGGAGGTGTTTCAAGGGAAATGCTACATTGAAGTGTGATGTCAGAATATTGATAAAGTTTTCATATTTGTCATTGCCGGATTTTGCATTATAAACAGAGACCGACTTTTCAGAATCGAGTAATTCTGCAATGTTGAGTGTAAGAGAGTGTACAAAGGTTGAGTGTAAGAGAGTGTACACCTGTTAACTATGTTAACAGGCAAAGCGCTAACTCTGCCTTTTGTCAGTGTTATGACCATTACCAATTAATGTACTGAGTGAATAAGACTGTCAATAAAATCTTATATTATTATTATTATTATTATTAATGTGCTGCTTATTGTTGTTGGAAAATATTCTTTTGTACATAAAATATTTTTTCGCCGGAGCGAGATTCAAAATACTATAGGCCTCCATAGATGGGGTACTGAAGTCAACGTTGAAGTCTCCACATATTTGTGAACTGACTGAGAATATTTCATTTAAAAGCATCTCAAATTTGTGTAAGAAATTTTGGAAATTACCGGTGGGTACCTATAAATGGAAAATATTTTGTGGTTTTGAAGCCTCCACCACATACCTCAAAGTCTTTTTCAGTACATATATGATCTAGAGAGATAGGAGTTGCATCATAACCTTTCTTTGCCCATAATGCAGTGCCTCCTCGATATGTGTTACGACAAAAACTACTCACCAAGTAATAATTTTTAATTGAAAAACTACCTATTTCATTTTCTAATAACCAAGTTTCTGTTGCCGTAATGAATGGTGGATATGAGTAGTGCTCAAGTTCTACTTCTATTAGAGTTTGTTTCTGATACTTTGGAAGTTAAGATAAAACATAAAATGTACATGTTCCAATTCCAGCGTCTCACTTGACCCTATATTCGGATGACTAATGCTAAAAAATTGTTTTCTTCACATGTTCCATTGTAGTTATTGTATTGCTTGAAGTCGAATCTTTTGAATCCAACTCCCTTTCCTTCACTATAACCGTTTCATTGTTAAGATTGTTTTCTATAATTTTTTTTTATAGGGATAGAGCGCGTTTGACAGTATCGAATTGTTGATCTACACTGTAAAGTTTTCTGAGAATCTTGAAATAATCATCCAGGATTTAGTTATTTTGGTCCCAAGTTAGCCCAAACCATTATAGCAGCGATTCCTGTATTGGTGTAATGAGGGTGTCATGAAATTGGAGTTGAAAATCAAAATTTATCATTGAAGTGAATTGACAATTTCAAAATGACATTTTAATGGACGTTATCCCAGTGAAATTCCATATGAAATGGGGAAGAAGAAATGTGAAAATGATGATTCAGAATTTCAACTGATTCATTTTAATTATACTCCTGCAAATTCCGAAAAATCCGTATCAGATGAACCAACTGATATATGTGGAAAGACCATACCAAATATCGTTGAATATTAAAAAAATTAAATTTTTTTATTGAAAGAAATTGTTAAGGAAAAAGATTTGTTGATCAAGCAAAAAGAACTTTTGATCAAGGAGAAAGAAAAGAATATTGAAAATATCAAAAGAAAATATATACTTGCACCAAAATTATGATTTTCTGTTGTCTAAATAGTGGATAAGGACAGTATAATGGATAGTTTAACAAAATTGAATGATAAAATTGAAATGTTTGAGTCGACCCCGAACTCAGGTTATGAAAATCGTAAATCCTATTCAGATGTTTGTAAAAAATAACATCCCACAACAGAAACCTAATGAACAAATTATAAAAATAAAACCAAAATTCGAACAATTACCGTCAAAAACTAAGCTAGACTTGGAAAAAAACATAAATATTAGCAATCTACATATAGGTGTAAATTCTTTCAAACAAAGTAGTAACGGAACTGTTATAATCAAGTGCAACAGAAAAGAAGATGTCGAAAAAATCCAACAAGAAGTTCAACAAAAACTACCTAGCCAGTATAACACTGAAGTAATAACACTAATGAAACCAAAAATCAAAATTCCAAATTTAAGAGTGGACAAAAACTTGAAAAAGGAAGATATTGAAAAAATGATTATTAACCAAAATCCCATTATTAATGAAGATGATCATTTATCTTTGCAATTTTTGAGAGACTTCCAACACAAAGATACTTCCACTGTATTTGCAGAAGTGAATGGCAGTTTATTTCAAAGAATAATAATAATGTTAAAAAAGAAGGATTGGCACCTACTCAAATTGAACTAACTAGCTAACCAAAGGTGTTGCATTCTACAGTAAATAAGTTACCAAAAAAATACCAAGCAACATTAAAATTCACCTGAAGAATTGCAGAAGAGGGTAACAAATCAGTTTTATCCAAATTTCATCTGGTTTTGCTGCATTCAAAGAGTTTTATTCACCAAGTTTGAAGTTTGTGAATTGTCATTATGGCAGTTAGATATATTTAAATAGTCCGGTGTAAAATGGAAAAAATATGAGAAGAAAGAAGAGAGAGAGTATAAGTGAAAAAGACTTTTCCAAGAGTTCCCAAATAACAGTATCGGAACATTCCGAAATCGACTTTTCGGAAAATGAATCAAAGACAAAATCGAAACTACTTGAAGTGAATTATGTTGGAAAAACCTTGGAGCAATCATCAGCAAATTTATTGGATTCAAGTATAGAGAAGAAAACCCACAAAAATAAACTCATTGCAACCTTGAGAGAAGAAATTTTTCTGCTGAAACAAATCATTAGGGACAAGGAGGTAATAATAGAAGAAAAAGAAAAGAACATACAACTATTGACCAAGGAAAACGATAGCATACGGCAAAATTATGAATTCTTATTGTCGAACATAGTAGACAAAGAAAGTATAATGGACAGTTTAAATAATATTAATAACAAAATTGGTACATTGGAGCCATATTCAACAATTGCAAATACAAACCTCTATAAAACATATGCAGATGTAATAAAAAATGACAAATACTTGCACGAAAAACCTCTAGATCAGACAGTGACTATAAAACCAAAAATGGTACAAACATCCGTAAAAACAAAAACTGATTTAGAAAATAATGTTAGAATCAGTAAATTAGGTATTGGAATAAATTCACTAAAACAAATGCATAACGGAAACGTAGTGATCAAATGTAGAAATAAAGATGATATACAAAAAATTCAGCAAGAAATTCAAGAAAAATTACCTAATCAATACGAAACAGAAATAAAAAAACTAATGAAACCAAGAATCAAGATTCCAAACCTAAAATTACAAGGTGAGCTTACCAAAACAGATGTTGAACAGTTGATCAGAGATCAGAATAATATAATTATTGATACAGACCACCTTTCTGTTAAATTTTTAAAACATTTTGACGATAAAGACCGTTTCACTATGTATGCCGAAGTCAATGGCACTTTGTTAGAGAAAATAATGACGATTAATAGAGGAAAGTTATTTATTGGATGGCAAAATCTCCAAGTATATCAAAATAATAATATCACTCAGTGTGGCAAATGTTTCAATTTCAAACATACACATAAAAACTGCAGAAATGAATTTGTGTGCCCACGATGTTCTGGCTCACATGAACTGAAATCATGTAAAAATGCCGAAGTCGTCAAATGTAATAACTGCACTCATTCTAATACAGTTTACAAAACTAACCATCCTATTAACCACCTGGCTTCAGATAGAAGTTGTCCGACATATATATACTACCAAAATCAGCTGAATTCCCAAATCGATTACAACTCTTAAAAATCCATATTCCTGATTACAAGCTTTTTTGTATTCAAAATATTCTAAAAATTGACAATGAATAGTCCTAAAGATAAAATCAAATTATATGAACTAAATTCGATGTTAGACTTTGAATGCTCCAATAGGAATCACTGGAAAATATTATACATAAATTCAAGATCAATCAGAAACAAAATGGATGAGCTGGAAGTAATAATCAATGAACTGGGAGTGAAAATCTTAGTGGTGACTGAAACCTGGATGAAAGAAGATGAGGAACAATACTATAATTTCAAGAATTTCAACTCTGTATATTCAAGCAGGCATAAGCGTGGTGGTGGTGTAGGGATATTCATTCAAAAAGATATTGAATTTGAAATAGTTGAAAAAAAGGAAAATCCTCTAACCTATTTAGCTATTCAAACAAAATCTCCTTCATTTTTAATATGTGGCTTATATCGCCCTCCAAACTTTAAGAGTAAACACTTTTTCAATTTTTTGGCTAAAATTCTTGAATCGTTTAACAATATTGAATGTGAATGTTTCTTTTTTGGTGATATGAACGTAAATTTATTATCAAATGATAATGAGTCAAAAGAGTTATTAGATATATATCTTTCGAATAATTTTTCAGTATGTAACAATGAGATTTCTACTAGAGAAACAACCAACAGCTCTACATTAATTGACCATTTCATAACAAATTCAAAAAAATATATAGATTTGTGTTTAATCAATACTGCATTAAGCGATCACAAAATGTATATAGCATGTATCAATAACAGATTTAAAAATTAAAAAAAAACAAAATCCAACAAATTGAGAATAAAATAGAATTTTATGAAATAGATAAATTAAAAAATGAAATTCAAGAATTTGGCAATACCCTTTTTTGTTATGAGAATCCAAATGAAGAATATGAAGATTTACTAAAAATTTTTGAAAACAACTAGTTCATCAAAACTTTCACAAAAAAACATGATTCTAAACCTTGGTTCGATGAACGTGTTGCAAACCTTATCAAAGTTCGCGATAAGTAATTTTATAAGAAAAAAAGAATCCTTATTCAGATTTCTACAAAAAAGAGTATGATCGTCATAACAGATTAGTAAAAAAAACAATTAGAGAAACAAAGAAAAAATTCTTTGAGGATAAATTCGTTGATGTTACCCCAAAAAATATTTGGACGGGCATAAATGCCTTGTTATATAATTCTAATTGCGAGGAAATCAATAAGCATTTTGTAACAATTGGACCTAAACTATCCTCGGCGATCAAAACTCAAAATGATGATGTTATTGAAGATAGATCAAGTGTTCTGTCTATGTTTGTATCACCAGTATATATTAATGAAATTGAGGAAATTATTGATAATTTGGATATCCATAAATCTTCTGGATTTGATGAAGTTACTGTTAGAATTGTGATAATTATAAAAAATGAGTTATCTCCCATTTTGCTTGATATTATATCTAAGTCATTAAAAACAGGATGAGTGCCAGAAAAAATGAAAATTGCCAAAGTTTCACCAATATTCAAAAAGGGTCGGAAGGATAACGTAAATAGTTACCGACCTATATCCGTTTTACCGGTATTTTCAAAAATTTTGGAAAAAATATTGAATGTCAGAGTTTTTAATTTTCTAGAGAAAAACAATGTATTGAGTCATAATCAATATGGTTTTCGTAGGTTGAGAGACACAGAGGCGGCAGTTCTGGATGTTATTTTGCATATCCAGATTCAAATCGACAGCAACAAGAAATGTGGCCTTCTCTCTCTTGACTTGTGTAAGGCATTTGATACGGTTGACCACGAAATTTTATTTGCAAAATTATACTCAATGGGTATAAGGGGAAAAATTCATGAATGGTTTCAAAATTATCTGATGAATAGAAAACAGTACGTATTAGCTAATGGTGTCAGCAGTTCTTTGATGGATATCAAATGTGGGGTACCACAGGGATCAATTTTAGGACCTGTTTTATTTTTAATTTATATTAACTCCATTACAAATTTGAAATAGAGAGGAAAAATAAAACTATTTGCTGATGATACCACATTAATATATTTTGCCACTGACTTCAAAGAGATATGTAAAAATATGGAAAGTGACCTAAATGTAATTTCAAAATGGCTCCAACGTTTTAAACTTACTCTAAACTTTAATAAATCAACATTTATGTTTGTTTCTAAAAAAACCACAAACAATTCCGTTCATCCGCTATTATTTGGATCTAACTCTATAAAATACACCAAAATTACTAAATTTTTGGGTCTTATTATTGATGAAAAACTATCATGGAATAATCATGTTGATAAATTGAGAAAAAAAATCAATCCAGTCATTGGTGTACTGTTTAAAATAAGGAAATTTGTTCCCCTCAAATACCTTAAAAATATTTTCTTTTGTCTTATCCATTGTAACCTACAGTATTTGATATCAATCTGGGGAACCGCTAATAATTCAGTTTTGAAACCTCTAAAAAAACTGAATAAATCTTTGAAATGTATTTACAACTTACCATTTTTAGAACCAACAGTAAACTTATATAAACCTAATAATTTACTGAATTTGAATTCCCTTTATAAAGTAAAAATTTGTTCATTTATTCACTTAATTCGATTAAAGCAGAAAGTTTCTAATTTAAATTTTATTGAAATCAATAAAATCCATAATCATCAAACAAGACAAGCAAACTGGTTACGCCTCAGCAATTTCAGAACTAATTTTGGAAAAAAATCGATATATCATGATGGTATAGATATCTACAATTCACTACCAAATGAAATAAAAAAAATTAAAAAAGTGACAATTTTTAAAAATAGAATAAAGAGCTATTTTCTTTGTTAATTATTCTAAAATGGCTTAATTTTTCCATAATTTATTTTATTTCTTGCCTAACTATTTTGAATTCAATCAACATGAATACTTTTTTTTCTTCTCTTTTTAAGTTGCTTTTGAATTGTATCTATATCAATTGTATATTATTTTTTATGTAGATTTGTAAGATATTGTTATTATCATTATTTTTTGTATCCCTATCATAAACAATCCTGTTTCTTGGGATATTATGAATAAATAAATAAATTCTGGAATTCTGGAAAATTGTTTATAGGATGGCAAAATTTAACAGTTTATGAAAATAATACTCTCACACAATGTACCAGGTGTTTCAGATTCAGACATACTCATAACAAATGTAAAAATAGCATTTTGTGTCCTTGCTGTTCCGGCCCACATGAATTAAAAGCTTGCAATAACGCTGAAAAGCCCACTTGCAATAATTGTGTGTTGTCCAATACAAAATACAAAACCAACTATCTTGTTAACCACCTTGCATCTGATAAAAACGGCCCAACTTATAAATATTACCAGAATCAACTGAATTCCCAAATTGACTATGGATACTGATAGCAGATTTTATATTTGGAACTATATAAAAAAAAACTTTTTGTAATTCATGGTTCACATCAATACCCAACCAATGAATTTAACTAATATTGGAATTTATACATATTCAACAATCTCGGAATATAAATCGAAAATATCTGGAAGCCTAAAAGTTCTCTATTTAAATGCCAGGTCGATGAAAAATAAAATGGAAGAAATAGAAGTTATAATCAACAGTACAGAAGCAAATGTGGTGATCATATCAGAAACATGGATGAAAGAAGAAGAGGAACCTTATTATAACTTCAAAAACTACAACTCTGTTTATTCGTCAAGATCTAAGCGTGGCGGAGGAAAAGGCATTTTTATAGATAAAGATTTGAACTTTGAAATAATGTACAAGGATATCCAAAATTCATTCATCATGGTTAAACTAACACAGTTGAATATTTCAATTTGCAGTTCTCCTAATGAAAATTTGAATGATTTTCTGAAATTCCTTGATGAAAAGCTTCAAAATTTGAGTAACCTGAAACTGGATGCTTTCATTTTTGGTGATATCAACATTAATACTTTAAAAAATAATATGCAAACCAGTATTTTCACTGAAATATGTGAATCGAATAATTCCAAAATATGCAATGATAAAATACCCACACGAGACTTTGGAAATAAATTATCATTAATTGATCATATACTGAGCAATACTGATAAAAAATGTGAAATTTCAATCATAAATAGTGCATTAAGTGACCATAAATTAATAGTATCTGAGATTTCTCTGATAAAACCAAAAACAAAAAAGAATTTCCATTTTAAAAATATTATTGTTTTCAATGAAAAATTGCTTACAGAAAAATTGACTTCATTGAATAAAATTGTGGGAAATTATGATAATCCCAATGAAATTTATAATGAAGTTTTACAAATATTTGAAGATTGTTCCTTGGAAAAATTATTTATGGATTCTTACAACTATTACAATAAATCAGTTAAAAGCTCTGTTCGAGAGGCAAAACAAAAATATTATAAAGAACAATTTGCAAACGCTAGCCCAAAATCTATATGGAGTGGAATCAATGAAATTTTGTATCAAAAATCAAAGAATAATCCCAAAAATATCGAAGTTATCTCACTTAATGGGAAAAAAATTGAAAATCGAAATGAAATATGTGAAGAGTTTAACAATTACTTCATCAATGTCGGTCCTAATTTGTCAAAATGTTTTAATTCCAATCATGAAATTCTAGTTCATTCTAAATTAACTTCTATGTTCCTAAAGCCTACAGATCATGTAGAAATAAAAGAAATTATAAATTCGCTTGATATAAAAAAGTCCCCAGGATTTGACAAAATCAGCACCAAAATTATTAAATCAGTGAAATCAGAACTTGCACCTATAATGAGCAAAATAATAAATTTAACTTTCATAACGGGCATAATTCCAGATAAAATGAAAATTGCGAAAATTACACCAATTTTCAAAGCATGAGAAAAAGATCAAATGAACAATTATAGACCCATCTCGATTTTGTCAATACTTTCGAAAATAATTAAAAAAGCAATGCATTGTAGATTATTTGAATATCTTGAAAAATCAAAATTATTGTATAATGGGCGTATGGTTTTCGAAGATCTAGCGATACAGAATCAGCAGTTCTTGATGTCATTACTCAATTTCAACTTGATATAGATTCGGGTAAAAAATGTGGAATTCTGTCGCTTGATCTTCAGAAAGCTTTTGACACAGTCGATCACAAAATTCTATTGGATATCTTATATCAAATAGGTGTGAGAGGAACTGTTCACGAATGGTTCAGAAATTACCTTTCAGACAGAAAACAGTTTGTATTTATGGAAGATACTGAAGGATTACATTATATTAATTCATTAGCTGATTTGGAACTAGTTGGAAAAATCAAAATGTTTGCTGATGATACAACCTTAATATACAACGGATATGGTTTACAAGAAATTAAAAAAACATGTTGAATGACATTGAGAAAATATCATCTTGGTTAAAAACCATAAACTAACTTTAAATTACAAAAAATCATCATTTATGTTTGTGACCAAAAGATTGACTTCTGTCGATTTCAAAGAACCTATCAATTTCAAAGAACCGATCAATTTCAAAAGTGAAATCATCAAGTATGCTCCTATTTTGAAGTTTCTTGGCTTGTATATTGATGAAAATTTGTTATGGTCCAAACATATTGAAATATTGAGGAAGCAAATATCTCCAGTAATCGGAATTCTTTTCAAAATCAGAAACTTTTTACCCTTGAAATATTTGAAATTCATTTATTATTCTTTAGTCTTCTCCAAACTTCAGTACTTAATCTTAGCATGGGGAACGGCAACAGAATGTGTACTTAAACCATTGAAAACACTACAAAACAAAATCATTAAGTGTATATTCAAACTAGAATACAGGGAACCTACAGTAAATTTATACAAACCAAAACAAATTCTGGATATCCATTCTCTTTATAAGTTAAAGATTTGTACTTTTATTCACCTAGTCAAAAATAATTTCAAACACTCTGATTTGGCTTTCAACCTCATTAACAAAAATCATAACCATTTGACGAGGCAATCAGACAATTTGTCAGTTATCAAAGTGAAAACTAATGTGGGTCAACAATCAATATATTTTAAAGGAATAATGCATTACAATGAATTGCCAAAATCTTTGAAATCCAATGGTATAATGAGATTTAAAGTAAATTTTAAAAAATATTTATTATCATGAATATGAAAATTAGAAATATCTAGTTAGTAATTAATTTAGTTTAGTTGAAAATGTGTTTATATTTTTTTCCCTGTCATAAGTTTCTTAAGTAAGTAAGTTTCTTGGGAAATAAATGTTATTATTATTATTATTATATAATCAAAAACAGAATAAAACACCAATATTTCCTCAAATAACTCACACGTTAAAGAATGTTAACAAAAACTGGTGAAATTTGTAAACAGAATAGAATTCTTATGATAACTAATAATCAAAGGGTACTTTGGTAGCGTTGCCGCTCGTTCAGCATTGCAACGAACTGTACAGAATTCTTTGGAAACATAATGATTTTTAAAATTCATTTCGCTAGTTTAGATCTTGGAATGTATAATACTGGTTTTCATTACATAAACAAGGATCAAAATGTTCAGTTACTGAATGGAATTCGTTGGCGATAAAGTTAAGCAAATGTTGGAGGGTAATACAGAACTATAACAGTCTCGACATGGCAACGGCCAACTCAACAGCACGACCTTAGAGTATAACCATTCAGCGGCTGCACGTATTGGTGTAAATGACTGGGTCCATAATTTATTTAAACGTCCATGATATTTTCCTTGCGCTAAGGCTACCATGTCGGCAGTATAGCCAAGTGCTCGATGTTCTGCGTCGTTCAGAGTTTTCAGCAACGAGTCCTCGATCAGATTCCACAAACGCGGAGATAGTACTCCATCTTGTAGAAATCCTCTCGTCGTCCTAGCTACTGCGGTTTCCTCTAATACAATAATGTGTATCAACCGATTCCTTACCATTGAATCTATCTATGCCACACACAGTTTCTCGACGTCTCTGTGTCTAGGAGCTCTGGTTATTGAGTTTATACAGGTATTGCCCTTTTTACGCCCAGAAAGGCCACTAACAGTAACTCTTTGGTTTTCCACTGTATGTTCCACCTTCGATACTAATTGGTGGTTTACCATGAACTGCCAGACCTGTAGGTATATTGTTCGTGTTGCAGTGTTTCCTCCACTAGTAAGAGTAGCTAAGCGTGGCGTAGCTAATATGTATCTGTAATCTCTATCACAGAATACATACATATTAAAAAAATTGTCAATCCAACTCTGCCCATGTCTGCAGCTGTTAAACAGATATTTTTACTAGTAGAGTTTTTCAAGATCAACATATTTTCTGTTCTGTTTTATTATATCAAATGAAAACGTCAGAGGCTGGCATTTTGAATAATACCTTTGAGAGCGGATTTGAAAGCGAACAAGAAAAAGGATGAAATGACAATTTTTCCCTTGCAGGTTCTATCTTTTGTTGTAACTTCAGTGGCACCTACTGGCCTATTATCTAACCCCATATTAGCTCAATTTACGGATTTTCTTCAATATGTCATATCTCCTACTATCCAGTGCTTTGCATTTATACATTATGTGGTATGTCTCGGACCATCCTGGTTTTTAATTCTTTTTTCACAATTTTACCACGTTCTTTCCACTTACAGCTTGAGCAAATTGGCATGAGTATCTACCTTGTGATACCCACTAAATAGGTGGGCAAGATCGTAGGAGATTACCATCTGTATTATCTGCTAAAAAATATATACTTTATAATTTCGGTAAAATAACCCAAAAATTATATGGTGCAGTTAACAATAATAGAGTATGGCTCAGGCGCTCTAATTTCGAACTTTACCAAAACTGTTCAAGCAACGCAGCATAGGAAGGCCAAGTATTACATACTTGTGGAATCAGCCGCAGATGATTCCACAACAGATTTTATGAATATCCTAAATCTGCTCTAATATCAATGAGATCAAGTTCAACTGGATACTGACCCTGTAGGGCTTTGTTTCGATTATGTCAATAGGTTGTATGAATAAACCATGACTAAATGCTTTTACTCAGATTTCTTGAAACACACCCATTCATTGTGTAGAGTTAAACTAGAGACAATCCTATAGTAGAAGCATTTGCTAGCTTTTATTCATACCACCAATTGTCACCTTAACATTTCCTATCTGATAGGTAGTTAGTCTTAATCTAATTAGTCTATTTCATAGGAAAGGTTTATCAAGAAAGGTGTTAACTATGCAATTTGGTTTAACACATTTTGATAGTGCAATCTGCAATCCACCATTCAATGAATAAATAATATTGAGATTTGTATTATTATTTCAAAAAATACCACGAAATTTATTTCATAATATTGCTCAGTAGTATTGTTTGAGTGTATTTTATATGAAACATAAAAGTGATGAAGCATATTTTCATCAGTTTTATATTGTCTACATAGGGTCCTATAAATAAGTGAAGTTATGTTGTCATCCAAAATTCCACATCAGTTTTGGAACCAATTATTTTTGAAACTTCAATTACAACTACTTTTAACCATTCACAGTAAGCTGAAGAAAGACAGCTAATAGCAGACTTCTAAAATTTCCTTAATTTATATGAAAGAAATTGTGTTCTACCTGAATTAACAGTACTCCTAGGCTTGGTAACAGAACAATAAGCTTCAATGACATCAAGGATTAGACCATCTTCCTTGTAACTCATAGGTTTACGGCTATACCTCGAATAAGGTCCGTTTGGGGAAGTACCAAGGGCAAGGCGAGGGCGAAGAGGTGGAGTGGGTCTTAAGCAGATTGAGGACCAACTGCGTGTGGAGGTGATTGTACTTAGTTGGGGCTGCAAGGTGGGGGTGGAGGAGCGGGTGTTGACACCTCCTTGGCGATTACTTTGCTGGTTTGTCACGCCTCCGGCTACCAGTGGAGACATCTGTGGACAACAGAAAATCTTTGTAAGCAGCTATGGTATTATCGGTAAGAAAGGCACTTTGCCTCTTAATGAAAAACCAAACCTAGTTTAAATGAGTCAGTTCATTTGGAAATTGATAAAGATCAACTGAATAGTGAAAATTTTAATATTTTATATTGAAAACTCATATCGATTAGAAATACTTTTCTGCTGTAATCCAAAATTTCTATTATGCAGTCTTGACTAATACAATATTTAAAAAGCTTCTCCTTTTTTTCGTTTTGAATTTTCATTGACTAGTCATTATTCATACTTCGACAAGCTACTACTATTAGGTCGCCTTTTTTTTAATTTTGCGCACATTTAAAGCCGATGATTAATGTTCCTTTTTCTACAACTGTTGAAGGAGTGCACTTTTTTGTGTAGTTTGTATCCTGATTTTCATCCATTTTTTTATCTTCTTCAGAGGTAAATTATGTAAAATACTATGCCTTTGGGTACACTCTATGAGTGTTTATGAGGAAGTATTATAATTATCATAGTTTTAGTTTAGTGAGAAGCCACCCCCCCCTTTACCCTATTTGCGCCCTTGTCTCAAAGTGACGGTTCTTATTTTCTGTGGCAACTAATAGTCAATACATTTGTAATATACAAATGTTATACCGATAATATTGAAATAGATAGATTGCCGCTGGTCAGAGGGTGTTAATCTTTGGAGAGCAGCAATGGCACTTTGTACTCGCAATAAAGACATTTTCTACAGATGCAGTACTCAAACTACACTATTAGGGTTACTTAGAATGCTTTGAATTCACTGTCACTGTTTTTCATCGTGTAAGAATAGGTTCGTTTTCAACAAAAGCGGTGGAGATAGAGCATTTTTTCAATACTGCCGCTCCAGAGCAGAAATGCTGTCACAAAATTATAAGTTCCATAAAACTTTTCGTTGAGATCTGAAAGCGTCAAAGCTACTTTTGTGTAGAAAAATAATTTTATTGTAAATGAAAGAATTGTTTTGTGAATTTTGACAGCTACTTTTTTTTTTTACGATGCAGAAAAACTCAAAGTCATCTCTAAAATTTAATATAACAATCCAATGAAACAGGTGGTGTTCCTTTGAAGTAGAAGTGTCTTGCAGAAATGGACTGAAGTTGTTTGACTAGCATTCATCAACCTGTGGTAGAAATCCATTGTGTCTCAAAGTGGAGTGATATAGATTTACGATGCAGAAAAACGCCATCTCCAAAATAATTCAATATAGCAATCCAATGAAACTGGTGATCTTCCTTCCAATATATTTATTTTAATCACAGAAACCAGTCACTATTAAAATATAGTCGTCTCAAGTATTGCCTGCGTTATTGCAATATCCATCTATTGCGGCTTTTATCATCAAGAATAAAGTATATTTTTGATTGATTGCATTGAAACGTTGAAAAGATTCATTTGAAGTTGTTCGTAAAATCATCCAAAACCCGATTGTGACAAAACAATATTTACCTAATAATTTATATTATACATTAATTGGAGCTGCTCCCGCAATGAATTCATAGAATAAGAAATAAATCTTTCTATGTTTTTATACCACTTACCTTATATTTATTTATTCGTTACCGACCGAGGCTTAACCTTTTTTACTTCAATTTTGATTTTAGTTCGAAAATATGAATAGGACATTCATAAAATCTGTTGTGGAATCATCTGCGACTGAAAGACAAACTTTAGTCGCCATTTTCCATCGTTCAAGATAACCTCTTGGGAGGTATTCATGTTGAAAAGGGAAACATTCTCCATGAAAATTGAAAAATGTGATTTATTTGTAATATCTAACAGAAAACAACTACTTCCCCGGCACAAGCCACGCTGGACATTGAACTACATCTGATAGATATTGTGAAAAGACTCTAACTGAAAAGAAAAGAAAAATTCTGAAAGTGAAAATTCGCATTTTCATTCAGATAACTGATTTATTTATTTTATAATTCTTTCTAGTTTTCACTGATAAAATCATTAATAAATTAGATAAGGAGAATGTTATTGAAAAAATATCACTCACAGAAATCGTTTATTTCATTGAAGAAAGGTTCGCTTCTCTCGCATTTAATCCCCAATACATTTTGGTCGACAAAAATCTATTTCGCTTTTCTAAGCTCTTCAGGAGGATTGATATAGGATTGGAATAAAACAGGCTTGTGCCGCGGAAGTAGTTGTTTTCTGTTAGATGTTACAAATAAATCACATTTTTCAATTTTCATGGAGAATGTTTCCCTTTTTTACTTCCTTTCACTTACAGCAATTATGGCAAATACCTGTCAGAAAACAACTAATCCCCTGTCTAATACTATGAGGGGTATTAAATTATATCAAACAGAGCAAAGAGCTCAGTTATTTTCACCCACATCCAATAACTCTCCTGGCTAATACCACCATGGGTACTGAATTATATCAAACATATACTCAATATTATTGGTAGGTGGATGAGAGTAAAAAGGGTACCACCTCAGTAAGTAATGATTATGGTTACTAAACGATCTCTCCAAAAACTCTGCTCTGTACTCAGATGTCTGCAGCAGCATTATAAAAAATAAATAGCAGGAGTAAAAACATAGTTTTATTTCAGGTTTTCAGCAATAAACCAGAATATCTACTAGTAGATTCAAAATTGGTAATTATTCATTTAACACATACTATCGCTGACACATATAAGGAAATTTTAGAGAATGGTTTGGTTATCATAGGTACTATAATAATAATTTGAACTTTTCATAACTTCTTCATTCCAATCTGGAAGAAAATCTACACAAGCGAAAAAAATGTTTGGAATTGAAACCAAAAAGTCTAGTTCAGTTTGAAAAAATATTTTTTCTACTCACTGAAATGGCATTTAGTGTACAGATATGTACCGCCCTAAATGATAGATTAATGACAGATTCACAATCTGTGTTTAAAGACAATTTTTAAAAACGTTACCCCATTTTAAGCACAATTTTTATTGCCGCTTGTTTCGCAGAACATAGTTGCCAGTCAACCCAAAAGTCGGCAAAGCTGAGTTTCTGCTCAATAATCTGCTTAAATAAAATGTATATAAGCCGATAATTGCCGCGAAACAAGCGGCAGTGAAAATTGTAATTGTGCTTAGAATATGACTCTGTCTTGACCGCAGCTCGAAATGTTTATAACAGAGTCCAGCCGTAATATGTCATTGTTTATAACAATTGTTGCATAATTAATTAAATGTAATAAATATAGCTTCCTTATTTTCTCAAATGTGAATATGTGAATCTGTTGGAAATGTTGGAATCCACTCGTGAATACTTATAGTCTACAGCCACCAAGTTATTTTCCCGTGGTTCGGAATTTCTTGAAAAAATCACTGAATCGCTACAATTTCAAAAGATTAAAAAAAGAGAAATGTTCAAGTGACTGTAGCCAATCCAAATGTGAACTTTAATGCTCTTTTCTCATTGATACCTAACATAGAATAGTATATGAAAATTCGGTATAAGCCCATGTAATGCTTCAACAGTTATTCATTTTCATTGCCACATAAATTACTTCTGTTTGAATGTTTGATCAATTGGGTTTCTATGTTGAAGGAATGAATCTAAACAGCTGGAAATAATGTTAACTTTTTTTTTTGTAATAAAAAAAAAATATTGAAATCTTATTTTAGTTGAATACTGCAATAAAGGTATTTCAACTTGTAGATAATGTTTTTAGTTTTACAACCGGCATTGTAGTAAATAACATGACTTATTAGTATGATGATGAAAAGAAGGCTCTAACCTAATGAAAGCGCAAATATGTATGATACCGTCGAATTAGCAGTGTGTGATGATGATTTGCAATGGCATAGTTAATAGATGTACAGGCAAGGGCCGAAACACACAAGCAACACATTGTTAGGTAATTTAGTGGTAAGCTCACGAGAACAACAAACCACAATGTAAAAACTAAAACCATCGCATTGACACATGCCCTTGCCTGTAGTCGGTGATCTAGTATCCATATAAATTCCTTTGACCACACTTGATGGGATTTTGGCCTTTAACCACCAATGTGCATACAGGCCGGACCTGTAAATAGCCGCATTCTCTTCTCCTCCCTCTGCACCATCCTCAGAGGATTCATCCAAGAGACATCCTGCAGACTGGGATTTCTGTGGTCCACTATCACCCATCATCAAAGGCGCAATGTACAATTTGGAATGGAGTTTAGGCTGGGAGCCCCACGTTCTAGGGTTGATATCAATGCTTGAAGTAACCGATGTTATCGAGTTGTCGCGAGATCCACTTAATACGTTCTCTGGAGTACAACCCTGACCGGACGTTCTTGGGGTTGACCCGAACGGCGAAGTGCATGGACACTCCGATTCAAAATCTCTAGCCTCAATTTCACTCAAAGATATCCCTTCCTGTTTATCGCAAGGCAGATCGTTGAATTTGTGTAATAAGTTTGCCATGTCCATGCTAGAAATCTGTTCTGAGCATGATCTATTATTATCATTCACATTAGCTGAGTCTGGAGAGTTCAAGTTACAACTTCCAGCCATACCTGAGTCAGATGATCTAGGACTATGACAGTAGTCCATACAACAACGACAAAATGACTGTTGAGAACCCATAGTCTGATTTGACATCTTTATATACTGAGAACTAACACATACACTTTTTTTGAGATCTTTGCTTGGGTTGATTTGAAGACTGCTACGACGACGTGGCTTGTCAGAGTTAATACTGTGCTTACGAAAACCTACATTTTCGAGGTTGAGGCTGACACTTTGTGGAATCACTTGAACGTCATTTCCTCCGAACATAGTCGGTGGCTTCAGAACAGCTTCAGGAGATAGTTCGTCAAAATTACTTTCGAAAGAATCGGTTTTGTCAAATTCTCCGTCAAAGTTGTATAGAAGCTCTGCTACCATATTATCTGGTAGGGGAAGTGTATTAACTGGGAGCTCTAGATTACTAGAATGAGTTGTAGTACTTGAGTCACGTGATAATCGATTTTCATCTCTTAACTCTTTTTTGCATGTTATGTTACTATCACTGTTGGACCAAGTAGGTATATAAATTGTAGTAAGGCTACTTTTATTGAACTTGTTTCCAACTAGTTTGGTTGGACAACTCTGCCTAGTCATAGGAATATACTCATCTGGCAAGGTTAGGGTGTTCAATTCTAAGCTGTCATTAAGATTTGGTAAATTTTCACAGGCCATATAAGGAGTTCTCTCAGGATAACCTGAACTTGCTTCTGATTCTTCAGACCCTTGCTTATGGAGTTGTATTTTAGCCGTAGAAACCAACAAGCTGGTTTTTTTTGGCTTATCCGTTGCTATCATAGGTTCTGAAGATGGTAATCCATAGTCTATGAAGCTCTCATACTTCGTTTCTTGTTGCTCTATGCCAGTCTGAGGGTTATAGTATCTGATATATCCAAAGGGATTACTCGAACTACTAGAAGTACCAGACAGATTTTTTCTTGTTTTCTTAAATTCAAACTCACTATCACTGGAATCCGAATCGGAACTATCACTATTAGAATCACTATCGCAATTTATTATACTACCTCTAAAGTGAATGTCTTTGGTAAATATGCTAATTTCAGTCTTATGGTGCCGTATTCTCACTAAACTCAAGTTCATTTTGTTCAGATATTCCGAATAAAGTAAGTGTTTTAAAAGTTTTCTCGATATCACTTTTGCTTTGATGAGCCTTTGATAGTATTTGTTCAGTGCAGCAAAGGGAGCTGCAGAGGGGTAGTGTTGAGGAGGGTAGATGGGCTTATAGTGGAGGTTGATCTTAAAGCTTAGTACGGACATCCGGTTACAATAACCTCTTTGATTCATCTGGGAAAGCTGTAGAAATATGAGAAGTTGTTTATTCACAATAGCTGAGTGAAATAGATGAATTATTTTTGTATGAGCATGAACATAATTCTGCAATATTCAATTCCAATAACTTGTGATATGAAAAGTATTTTAATTTTCCTGTATAAGACAAATGGCTCCTTATGACAACGATTAGATTACAGTTGGCATAATGAAGAAGGACCTGGTACTTTGGATATACGTTAAGATCCAGAGTTTGCATTATACTATTTGATTATATAGGACTTCTGAAATAAGCTCCATAACACTTTTTTACAGTATTATCATCTGTAAAGACCACGAATTATTGCTAACCACTTTATACTAATATAATGTGCAGGCACAGTGGGAACTTTCTAATATCTAAATATTGCTTAATGTACATGGGCCTCCTTTATTTTCTTATTTTGTGTTTCACTATCTGATTTGTTTTAGGTAGACCTTCATAAAGTCCACTAGGACACCAAATTTCATGAATGAGTATTCATTTTCCGGGGCAACTATTCTCATTTAAGTAAAAAAAAATTCAAAAATTATTAATGATTAAAAAAAACGTTACTGTCAAGTTTACAAGTATGCGTCCATCAATAAAAAAGTTACAGAGGAATAGAATTTGAAAACTATATATGCCATTAAATCCAATATCAACCTACCAGGTCAATTGTCAATTTCAAAATTCTGTCTACATCACTAGATTCAGAAAATTTCAAAGTATCAGTGATCAGAATTTTATTGCAATCTGTTCATAAGAATGTTGCTTGATGGAATTTCAGGAAAATTTTATTTTATTATTTTTAAGGAAATTCTAATAGATATATTTCGAAATATCCATTTATGAAATTGAAGTGGTGTGTACGGTTAGGTTTTCCGCCGTTGAAACCTTTGCAAGCATTGGACCAGGTTCGAGCCCTGTGTGCGAGAGATTTTTATTCGAGTATATCGGAATCGATAGGCGACCACATGCCTTGTTGATGTGAGTTGTCTAGATGCCAATCCCGACGTCTAGTGCTTGCTTGGAGTGCGCACCGACCACTTGGGGTGGTCCTGTAGCTTTTCCGGGTTTTTCCACAGCTGAAAAGTGAATACGCCACAAAAATCAGTGAGTTGCCCCGGAGCGCTACGGCAAATTATAATAATAGCCGTCCTCTATCCTCACAGGCTATGCCTTTGGGAACAATTCAGCGTGAATGCAGCAGTGAAGTCAGTTTTTTTTTAATTTCTAATGATTTTTCAAATTTTTTTTACCCTGAAAAATTAGGACTCATTGGTAAAATTTAGTGGACTTTTTGAATACCTACACCTAGATCTCTCAACCAACCAGACAACCTTAAAGGACTTATATATTCAATGTATTCCAATCATATATGCTTTCTGACAGTGGTACATTATAAAACTATAGCCCACCCCTCTCTAACCTTTTCTCTTATATGTCTTATATCACCACCTCAATACTACAACTACACAAAGCATAGATACACGGAGGCAACAGGACATCTCTGCCATAGAAATATTGCTTAATAATCAGGAGTCATTCTTATATGTGATATTTATACCCGATTCATGAACCACTTGATGCAATTGGCCACAAGAATATGTATTTTATAACTACATCTAGTACCTCTGCTGGTATTTTGTTGCATATTCAATACATTGTATGACTATAAAGTATAATGTGTAAGTATGTATGCAATGAATTATTGAATTAGGTTGTGTAATGAGGTTACCTGTTGGCAATAATGGTTCTAATTATTTTTATCACAGAAACATTCAAAATGTCAATGCCAGAACTCAATTTTAAATCTGACATAATTCTCCCAACACACTAAATAGAAAGTTGAGCATACACCAAACTGATGAATATATGTTCAATAATTCATACTAAATAGTAATTAATGACATTTTTCAAAATTAAGGTTGGCCCTTTCAGCAATTTAATAAGCAATAATATGTAATTCAAAAAAATAATGAAAGATATAAATTTCTGATAATTATTGTTATGGTGAAATTAATAGTTTTATGTAGCCACCGACATTCACGTGGCCTATGGCAGTCTATGGAATATTTAATACAAATATAAAATACTTACATGGGGTGGAGGTTGTGGAATGAACTGAGCTTGAGACGGTGAAACCTTTTGGAAAATATTTGAAGTAGTTGAACTCCTGGGCATATGTTGGCTCAATAGCTCTACCCAATGGTCAGCTTCTTCTCTACTCTGACAAACAGCAACTCTTTTGTCAATCATGGGAGCACTGATTTCAAAAGCGTTTTTGTACTGGTCACTGTCTTCAAGTCTGTTCACCAGTAGCCCCGAAAGGACGAGTTTTCCCTTTTAAATACAAGTTACAATGATTATAGTACACAAAACTTTGGTGCTATATTTTGTTCATATCTGAGTGATGATGTGAATAAAAATTATAGGATTTTCAGAAAACGGTCGTTAATAATTTTCTAGTGTGAAAAACTCATTATTTGACTTAAAAATTTTAAAATCAAGACATACCTCATAAATGAAAGCACTCAGCCTGTGACTGACGGATAATAAGACTAAAGTGGACGGGAACAAAACAAAGTATCTATCAAGGTGTTGAGGACCTATGGCAACCGAACCCATGTATATTATATCTCCAAGCGTGATCAGACTAGGGCCTTCCCATCCCCTAACAGGCCCTGTAAGGACTTGCAGTTCCAATTCTTTTTGTCTCCTGGTAGCTGAACAAGCCGCCTAAAAATAATTTATTTATTTATTTATTTATTTATATACGGACATGCCAATTTACAAAAAACATAATTATTTAAGAGACAATGTTTAAGTTACAATCATAATCAACTAAAACTAAATTACAACAAATGAATGTGCCTCATTTGATTTTTAAATGAATATGTGGTTGTGTCGAACAAATCAATTGTTTCATAATTTTTATTTGCCAATTTAACTACCCTTGTAATTGACTCATTTTGGCCATAGTTTGTACTGTGATGAGGAACCATGAACAGTTCTGAAATTCTTGTTCTTCTGGGATTAACATTCAGTTTGAAGAGTTCAATTAAATTTGGACAACTTATAGCTCCATTTACAACTTTGTGCAGGAATCTCAGATCAATCTCAGCCCTTCGATGTTCCAAACTTGATAAGTTCAAAATATTCAAAATGTCAGAATATTTATAGTTTCTCCTCTGATATCCAAGTTTGTATGCGCATGACCTTAAAAATTTATTTTGGACTTTCTCAATTCTATTGATATCCGCCTGATAAAATGGACACCATATCATAGATTTATATTCAATAACTGATCGAACGAGAGAGCAGTACAATATTTTAGAAGTGCAAAGGGAAAATTTATCTGAAGATCTTGCAATGAAGCCCAATAATTTAAATGATTTAGAAACAATGTTATCAATATGTGTCTTAAATGTAACTTTGGAATCAAATAATATGCCAAGGTCTCGAACACTATCAGCCACTGATAAATTAACATTTTTCACTTGGTAAGAGTATTGAATTGGATTCATAATTCTCGAAAATGTGATTTGATAACATTTGTTTATATTAAGATGAAGCATATTTATATCGCACCAACGGGACAAATTGCTCAAATCTATTTGCAAAAATTTAGCATCACAGACATTGTCAATGACCCTAAAGAGTTTGAAGTCATCAGCAAACATCAAGTGGTAACTGTGTTGTATTACTTCTGATATATCATTAATAAATAACAAAAAAAGTAGTGGACCCATATGGGATCCTTGGGGAACCCCAGATGTTACCGAAATTTCTGATGACACAGAACCAGCATATTTGACACATTGAGTCCTACCTCTCAAATAAGAACCAATCCAGTTCAAAAAGGTACCGTCAATGCCTAAAGCAGAGAGTTTTGCAATTAGAAGGTCATGATTGACTCTATCAAATGCTTTTGAAAAGTCAGTATAGATAGAGTCAACCTGGTGCCTTTCCTCTAAACTGTTTAAAAGAAAATGTTGATAAGTGAGCAAATTTGTGTTAGTGGATCTTCCTCAGGTGAAGCCGTGTTGGTTTTTATTAATTATGTTCCTGTTGTCATGAGTGAGTTTCTTAGTAATCAGACAGTTAAGTAATTTGGGGATTTCAGATTGCTTACACACAGGTCGATAGTTCTTTATGTCATCTCTAGCTCCAGATTTATGGATTGGAGTGAGAAAACTTTGTTTCCAAAACTTAGGAAATGTTCCTGATGATAGAGATATATTGAAAATTGTTTGAAGGGGCTTTGCCAGAGTGAATACACATTTTTTCATGAAATGTAGAGGAATTCCGTCAGGACCAGAAGAAAGTTTTCCTGGGGCTAACATCAATTGATCAATTATTTCTGTTATTTCAATATCGTAATTGCAAACATTCAAACACTCTCTTTTATCATATTCCGGAATTTGGGTGACATTCTTATCAGTGTATGTTGTGGAAAAATAGTTGGCAAAAAGATTCACAATCTCATTCTTATTATTGCTTGTTGCCTCTTCGAAAAACATGCTGGATGGTAAGTTGTGTAATTTTCTCTTATTGTTCATATAATTCCAAAAACAACGAGGATCATGAGCAATATTTCTTTCAATTTTTTCAATATAATTTTGATGACAATGGGTCTGAAGCTGTTTACATCTTGTTCTGAGATTATTAAATTCATGATAATGATCTATGTCTCCAGTGACTTTAAATCTTTTATGAGCTCTCTTTTTTTCAATTATTAATTTTCTAAGTTGAGTGCTATACCATACAGGAAAATTTGAGGTTCTGAATTTTTTCACTGGTATAAACATATCAATTGCAGAGTAAACTATTTCGTAAAACATCTGAAGAACCTGATCCAAATTTAAATTTCCCTCCAGCATGTTATTCCAATTGACACAGGCTAAAAAGTTGTTAATTTCAAAATAATTTGCATTTTTAAACTCATAATATAACTCTTCATATTGAAGTTGCTGCTCTTTATTGAATCCCAAGTGGCAGGTAATTGCTGTGTGATGTACACTGTTTGGTAACAGTAAATCCAATGATTCAGAGATATAAATATCTTTCATTGAAGTTGAATTGAGGTTATAATGAAAATTCGATGCGAGTGGGAAGTTCCGAGCGAAAAATTATTTTGACATTTCAATTCAGATCTTGTCACTATGATGCCAGTCAAGGCTAACGTAATTATTGTTACAACAATGTCAGAATATTATTCTTATACAAGTGATTTCTATGACAAATGTAAAATTCTTGTAATTTTATATTGTCAAGAATGACAAGAGCGCCCTGTGTATGGCTGGAGTACGAAATGTTCCGTCATTATTGATTGAAAGTTTGATTTTGTGGAGGAAATCCAGTTCTTGACATGATTTTTTGGGTTTATGACCTTCCACAATCTGAAAATGAAATTTTTTTTTTTAATCCAAAGAAATCTGTTATTATTAATTGATTGATTCGGGAACCATGCCCGACCATGAATGAGTCTGATGACAGCTTGGCCATGACACTCGGTTACACCGATCACAGTGTCACTGTACCGGCCAATTGTAAATAACACACTACTATAAATGAAGACTCATTTATGGTGGAAAGGATTTCACATTCAAGTTCCAGCCAAGATTGTTTCATTCATTGAAGTCCATAGCCAGTGTAGCTTGGGGCTTGGCCCTTTTGGGCCTTGCATCAATTAGTTGTTAGTGTATTAATGTTGTATGGTAAGAATTGTTATATCTTGTATTATTAGTTATCCCCCTGTGTAGATATTGCTATTGCCCAATTGATGTTTAAATAAAATATTTGTATTTTGTTACTATTTAAAGTTTCTCTGTGCTACCATCTGTAGCTACAACCCCTAGTCACAGAGTAGCAAAGGGTAGCAACCCTAGTTGCGGCTTATAGTAAATGCCAAAAAGGCCGTATAGAAGCACACTTCGTGACAAATGGTGGAGTTTGCCGTGCTTCGTTCTGAAGATTAATTCTTCATAATTAATCTTATATAGATCATTCTATATGTACCTATGAGAAAAAACAAAGATTTAACCTCATATTGTGACAGAAGAAGCCCTGTCTTGATTTTCAAGCGATGATAATTCGTTGAAATGTATCCCTCATAGTGAAATTATTTCACGTTATATTATTATGAATAATAATATTTTCAGTGAATGAAAATAGTCAGCAAAGTTGGATAAAAGTATTTGAAAAAGCAATTTAAATTTTTGTGAATATTTGCTACAATATTCCAAATGATTTTTAGTTTTCAGGCCTGATCAGTTTTAGCCTTCTGTTTTTTATGTGTTATATGAATATTAATAATATTTTCATTTGAAGAATATTTGCACTTTCAGCGCAAAGTGATAAATGGACTATAACAGCTAAAACTAATAATTTTGTTTTATATAATTTTTTTTTATTTATTAAAGCAAGTACACTACAGAATTATGATAAAATCCCGAATGGTACAAGAAGGAAGATTCTTATAAAGAAACCAGTCAATAACAACCAGAGTTAAGTTTCTAACCTAGTAGCCAATAAAAAAGAATAAGATTAATTATCTAACGATAAATAAACCCAATCATTTCCCATAGTCAAATTACTTACAACTACAGTTTCTTCAAATCAATATTAAAAAAGAAGTATCAATAAAATAATACATAAAATACATTAGGACAGTCAAATATCACTATCCACATAAGAAAACTATCAGTAACGCCAATCAATATCGAACTTAAAAATATAAGCATCAATTCTTTACAGAGGTCTATTGAGCGGCAACAAGTTTAAGCTGTCTAACTGCCATTTTTTTCAACTTATAATGCGAAAGTTGAAAAAGATCAAGTTCAGAAAAATACATATTGAAATTTTTTTGAAGTCTACTACTAATTGCCATTGAACCATAGTTTGTTCTGTGGAACCGTATGCTAAATGAAAAAGTACAATTACTCCTCAAGCTTCTGGAGTTAACAGAAAGACGGAGATCTCCTAAAAGAGCAGAGCAGTCAAAAAGAGATTGTATTATTTTGTGGAGAAAAAGAACCATTGCAAGTTTACGTCTATCCTCAAGCGACATTAAATCAAGAACAGTAAGCCTCATATTCATGTTGAATCCAAAATAAGGTAGGCCAAGTTTCCATATTAGGTATTTGGTAAAACGATTCTGAACTTTTTCAAGTCTTTTTTTATGGCAGGCATAATGAGGACTCCAAATTACACTATTATACTCCTGTACAGTTTCGTACTGTATAATATAGGAGCTGGCAATAGCTGAAGCACCGCGAGGTGTGCTTTGGTTGATTACTTGAAAAACCCTAGCGACAAAAAGAGAAATAATATAATACTGTTCAATACATTATTCGTTTTCTATATTGTACGATCCTCATTATCAATCAAGTACAAGCATCTCATCACAATTCAAGAATTTATCAAACCCCAAGCAACTAGTAGGTCAACTGAAAAATCTCACGAGACCGAACAACTCCAACACACTCCTAACCAGTGAAATGTATAACGTTTTTATCGCATCACAGTCTGTTATATAGCGAGTATTTCTTTTAATGAACCCGAGCATTCTGAGTGCTTTATTACAAATATTATTGACATGATCATTAAAGTTAAGATCTTTATCAAAGATAATCCCTAAATCACTTAAACTACTGACAGATTGAAGATTTGCATCATTGATTGAGTAATTACAAATAACAGGCTGCCGCATTCTATAAAATCTCATAACATTGCATTTTTTCAAGTTGATTCTTAATAAATTAGTATCACAGTAGGTACAAAAGTCATCCAAGTCACTCTGAACACGATCAACATCATCAATAGACTGCACTGTTTTAAAAATTTTTAGATCGTCTGCATACAGAGAGATATCACAATACTGAAACACAGTTTTAACATCATTGATAAAAAGTAAAAATAATACAGGCCCAATGTGCGAACCTTGCGGAACCCCCGAAGTTACATGAATTGTTTCAGACGAACTACCCGCTACCTTAATATATATATATATATATATATATATATATATATATATATATATATATAATAGAAAATAATATATTTTTTACATAACAGGGACCGTCAATAGGAGTAAAAAGGATCCAAAGGCTATGAGTATAGCAAGTATATAAAATAATATACATAAACGTTAGTGTGAATGTAAGTTTTTATGTGTGTTCTTTGAAGGTATCAAGGATGAGCGTTATTCTCAATTTATATGCACAATGGTGTCTTCCTTGAAGGTATCAAGGATATTGTTTTATCTCAATTTGTATGCACAATAGTGATGAGTGACAGTTGTTGAGTGAGATGAATGAAGGTATTTTTGAGACAAACTGGTATTTCGCATGTAATGTGAATAATTTTCTTTTTCAAGAATGGTGATTGTTCATTTTCAAATGAGCGATGGTTTTCGCATGTAATTTGAAGAATTTTCTGTTTCAAGAATGGCGAAGAAAGTTGCTTATTCTTTATTAAATTAGGGAAGATGGTATTTAAGCAAACTCTAAATTATTTCACGTTTGATGTGAATATATTTTCTCTTCAAGAATTTTTTTTTCTCTTCAAAAATTTTTTATCAGTTTTCAAATTAAATTCGTCATTTTGTAGAGCCTCACTTGTAAATATAATATTTTGGAATTTTCAATTCGTTTTTTCGAATATTGGCGATATGTTCTGTTTTGCAAAGACTGTAGATTGCTCACGACTTCATATAATTATTTGAGTGTTTCTGTGACTGTGTATTGAAATGTGTAGCTGACTTTTGACTTCAAAGAAGATCGTGATATAAGTTCACCGAGTTATGTTATGAGAATATTTATTAGGTAACAAAGGTTACCTTTGTCTTTAAGGGAATTATGGAAGAATATCCCTGAAGAAGTTGTTGTTTATGAATTGCAGAAGGGAACGTCCATATACCTGCAGAATATTAATCTTGAGGTGTTGCCAAGATTGAATATGTGTTATTTGAGAAATAGGTGATGATTGCGAGGGATGAATGTACTTCCCCTCGACGTGAATAGGTGAATCACGAATGGTAAAAAGTCGATGCATTTGAGTGAAACAGTTACACAGTGAATGAATATTTTGAGTGATGGTTGAAATTGAGTCATGAGTAATGGAATCTGATTATGAAAACGAAATATAATTTTTTTTTTTCATTTGCATAACAGAACAGTTCAAGTTCATCGTCTGCAATAACTTCAATATAATAGTAAACAAATCTAATTACAATGGAATGTGTTTTGAAAACGCGTAGTAGTCTTTTTGCTGACTAAGATCTGGCCGAAATCATTGTTTTCAATCTAGCTTGTTTATATCGCCAAATTTAATAAAATATTCTGATTATAGTTATAATTGTTGACAATAAGGAAAATGACGGTTCCAATATCTTTCAATTATTCAATATTTTTTAATCAAAGGATTACCTACCTATTTTCAGTTCCGAGTATTTGAGTGGAAGTGATTAGAAAAATAAATGGTTATTAAGTATTAGAGATGAATCTAGTAGATTAAATGTAATGTGAGTTCATACCTATTGAATTTTCTCAGTGGACATATTGGTATTAGCAATAATTAACGCATTTACCGTAGTAGAATAGAATATTGGGCCCATATAAGAGTTTATAACCGTTTAGGTGTAATTTATTATTTTATATAATACCAGTTATGTATATATTTCTTGTTCTTGTTTTTGGTGCTGGTACACACACACCCCAGGATAGAGGAAACCAGGACAACCGAGTGCCTAACCACTGGTACACGTCCGGCCTGGCATTTCGAAGAAAATATTTGGAATCAAATGGAAACGACTGGCATGAAAATAGAGGATTTGCGAAGTTCAACTGGCGACAGAGAGGGTTGGAAGGCTGGGTGAACTGAGTAATCCAAAGGCTTCCTTCCCGAGAAAATCATGGAGAATGTTGGACCTAAATCGAGAGGCTACGCAAAGGGTTGGAACATTGGACAGACTGAGAAATTCAAGTACTTCCTTGCCGAAAAATGGAACGTGAGACCGGAAAGGATTTCAGGAATGATCCACGCAGAAAACTCCCAAGCAAAGATTAGCCCGAATTTGGAGTTTCCAGGACCAATGGCGATTGGGAGGGACACGTACCATAGATGAAGAAGATTAAATTGTTGCTGTCCCAGGTGCTGGTCTTGAAATTATTCCATTAGCTGTAGTACAAAAAAACATGTAGTTCCAGGATGCTGTGGTCCGAAGCGAGACATACCGAAGTTGCTAGATCAGCCGATGAATGCATGTCAACAGTCAGTGATCCATGGTATTGATGGATGCAGTCCCGCTCCGAGCTGAGTTACCAGATGCAGGACAGTACAGAAAGGCCAGAGCTGAACGAAGTCATGGTTTCAACAGAAGAGGATGCCAGCCACAGAGTGTGTACCACGGAAGAGGATCCAAATAAAGACTTTTATCATTGTTATTTTAGTATTTATGTCATATATAACTAGAGTAGGGATTTTTGCATTATATAGAGATGTCGTAGGTTCATATTTGGAATTTTAAAGCTGGGGGCCAGCTTTCTCGAAGAGGGGGCATATTATGTCAAGAATGACAAGAGCGCCCTGTGCATGGCTGGAGTACGATGCCCGACCATGAATGAGTCTGATTAGAGCTTGGCCATGACACTCGGTTACACCGATCACAGTGTCACTGTACCGGCCAATTGTAAATAACACACTACTATAAATGAAGACTCATTTATGGTGGAAAGGATTTCACATTCAAGTTCCAGCCAAGATTGTTTCATTAATTGAAGTCCATAGCCAGTGTGGCTTGGGCTTGGCCCTTTTGGGCCTTGCATCAATTAGTTGTTAGTGTATTAATGTTGTATGGTAAGAATTGTTCTATCTTGTATTATTAGTTATCCCCCTGTGTAGATATTGCTATTGCCCAATTGATGTTTTAATAAAATATTTGTATTTTGTTACTATTTAAAGTTTCTCTGTGCTACCATCTGTAGCTACGACCCCTAGTCACAGAGTAGCAAAAGGTAGCAACCCTAGTTGCGGCTTATAGTAAAGGCCAAAAAGGCCGTATAGAAGCCTACTTCGTGACAATATGAATATCTATCTATCTATCTATCTATCTATCTAATACACACCAAATGCATAAGACAGCAAGTGTTGTAGAATATTTGTTCAATATCAAGAGCGAGAATGCTACCATTCTGTTATCAAATATGATTTAAGAATTGGCAAATCCTGTAACGGTTGTGGAGAAAAGTATTGAATTAGTTGTTAGCCTTGTATTACAACTGATAATTTTAATCAATTCGGGATAGTTTTTACTTATCATACTGAAAATTTTTGATGACAATCATTAACTCTCTCATATTTTCTTTTAATTTCTGAACAAAGAAGTTATTATTATATTGAAGAATGTTACCATTCTGTTATCAGATATGATTTCAGAATTGGCAAATACTGTAAAGGTTGTGGAGAAAAGTATTGTATTCGTTGTTAGCCTTGTATTACAACTGATAATTTTGTTATTGTTTTTTTTATTCAATTCGGGATAGTTTTTACTCATCATACTGAAAATTTTTGCTGACATAATGATTAACTCTCTAATATATTTTTTTTAATTTCTGCACAAAGAAGTTATTATTATATTGGAGTTACAATAAGATATAAAAAATTAAAACAGGGTCATCTATCACTGCTTTATATTTGGACATAACGTGGTATGCTGTTTTTGGCAATCTTCCGCACAGTGGCAGTGCGAAGGTGTTCAGAAACAGTTGTTGCTTAGAGCTAGCAACTGTTGATTTCGCCTTTCACACGATTTTGTAGTGAAAAGTTTTTCGTGACCTTTGTCTTTTTATCTGCATGGCATGTTCTTTTTCATTTCCTGGTATCCTTTGTGTTGTAGAGCCCAGAATAGTTTCGCTCTATTGTGTTCTGCCAGGATCCATATGACTTTATGGGCTCCCCACGCCAGTCTGAGCATCACTTTTTAGCACATCAGAGCCTACAATCAATCAGTCAATCAAAATATATTGTCAGAAGATTTTACATCTCAAATCAAATCAAATCAAAATATGCTTTATTGTCGAAAAAAAAATTATTTTTTGTTGACAAATCTCATAGACAAAGTGTTGTACAAAACATATATGTATATAAATGAATTTAAAATTCAAGAAAAAATATTTGTCATCATTCACACAAGCTCTTCTATTTTAACAGATACATAGTTGTATCATATACATTTCGACCTGTAAAACTGTAATTTTCAGATTGAGATACTAGAATGGACTTTCTCTGGGAATTTCATAGTATATTTCTAATCCTGTTTCACTGTCAGTCCTTGAGCAGTCTGTAAACCTGGTCAAATTTCTGGAAAATGTATTCTTGCATTCCATCTTTCTATCCAACACAATATTCTATGGAGACCTCGACAAGTTTGTCTAAACAGTATTGCGGTTTCATGTAGTCTGATTTCATTTCAAAAGATTTTGTTGATGTCCGGAAAACTATTATTTTATATCAGCTGAAAGTAGTCTGTATAATTCTATTCTCGCTCCTTTTTAATATACTGGCTTCAATCACATGTTCACCAACTCTCACAAATAGGGAACCCCTGTATCTGGTTGTGTTTACTGACTATTTGCCAAGTCTCTTGCCATCATAAAAAGACTGAGGTGGTCTCCTTTATCCACTAAACGAGTATTGTAACTTTTCGTTAATGAACTTTTATTATTATTAAATATACAAATCTTGTTGCCTCAATAATTTTTGATTTCCTGTCGGATTTATAATTGTGTGGGTTCCAGATAAGCTTGGAGTCTATAACAACTCCAAGATACTCCCCCCTAGCTCAAGTTCTTTATGGAACGGCGGGCATTAAGTAATTTTTTTTAACGTTATTTCAATGCATGATTTTTACAAGTTATTATAGTTTCCAGTTTAGCTTGGAACTATATACCATCTAACTGGACCGCGACTAGGGTGATCTATATTCCTAAGGTGGGTCGGACTGACCCACACCCAAAATCGCTCAGACCCATCAGTCTGACATCCTTTCTGTTGAAAAGCATGGAGAAAATACTGGATGGGCACATAAGGTGTGGTGCACTAATAAAGCACCCCCTCAATGTTCACCAGTATGCCTACCAGGCTGGAAAATCGACAGAACTTGCCCTCAATAACCTTGTCTCAGGAATAAGCGTTGCCCTGGAACACCAGGAGGTAGCAGTCGCTGCATTCCTGGACATAGAAGGAGCATTCAATAATGCACTACCTCACTCCCTCTATGAGGCCACTGTCTCTAGAGGAATTGAACCGCTACTATGTGACTGGATAAGAACTATGCTTCATAACAGAACAATAACGACCTCTCTACAGGGAGAAAGTGTCAGCTTCAAGCCAGCCAGGGGCTGTCCCCAGGGGGGGGTCCTCTCCCCTCTGCTATGGTCACTGCTGGTGGATGATCTGCTGGCCATTCTCTCACTCTGGGAGGTCGATCTTCAAGCATATGCTGACGATCTGGTCCTAGTAATAAAAGATAAATCCGAAAAGACGATCTCCTACGTCCTTCAGGATATACTGGATACCATATATAAATGGTGTGAGAGGGAGGAAATGTCCATTGACCCCCACAAAATGGTCATAGTACCGTTCACCAGGAAAAGGAAGCTGGAACATTTAATACCTCCTTCCATCAATGGTGGCCAACAAAAAATGGCCCAGGTTAAACTTAACGGACTACAGAGACAAGCGTGCCTGGCGATTACTGGGGCCATTCGCTCCACGCCAACGGCAGCAATGGAAGCTCTTCTTGGACTACTTCCTCTCCACATAGTTCTGGAGAGAGAAGCAAGATGGGCAACATACAGACTCTACCAAGCGGCCATTAGTCTACCGCAGGCATGTGTCATGAGAGGCAGCAGCATGCTGGAAGGCATAATAGCTCACAACATTCTGGGAATGCCCTCAGACATCATGCCTAAAACCACTAACCTCAACATGTCCTACACCGTGGTCTTCCCTGAAAGAGAAGACTGGGTTCGGAATGAAACTGACCTATGTAGGGCAAATGAAAGGTGGTTCACCGATGGTTCCAAAACTTTGGAAGGTGTCGGAGCCGGAATATATGGTATGAACCCAGTAGTGAAACGCTCATTCAGTTTGGGTAAATTAGCTACGATATTCCAGGCAGAGGTATATGCCATTGAAATGTGTGCAAGGGAGCTGGAAAACCGACACCTCACACGAAAAACAATAAAAATATTTTCAGATAGTCAAGCAGCATTGAAAGCGCTTGAATCCAACTGCTTTAAATCCAGAGCAGTATGGAACTGCAGAGACACCTTGAACCGACTAGCACAAGGCAACAACGTTACCCTAGTTTGGATACCAGGTCACACGGGCCTAGAAGGAAACGAAATAGCGGACGCCCTAGCAAAAGGGGGGGCCGAAACAACGTTCACTGGGCCAGAACCGGTCATCGGTTTAGCATATAGCACTGCCAAGAATGCTACAACCGCCTGGGCAGACAATAAAAGACTTGAGTATTGGCTCAGTCTACCAGGACTAGCCCATTCCAAAGCATTTATTGCTTATACAAGGAAAAAACAGGAATCTGACAAACTTCTAGAACTCAGTAGAGCACATCTCAGAGTTATAGTAGGTTTGCTCACTGGCCACTGCAAACTCAAACACCACATGCATAAAATCGGACTTGCACAGGATGCAGAGTGCCGTCTATGCATGGAGGATGATGAAACGGCTAAACACATCCTGTGCACATGCCCTGCAGCAGCCAGAACCAGATTTTCAATATTTGGCAATACAAAAGTAAGGCCAGAAGATCTGGTAAACTGTTCTCCCAACATGTTACTCAATTTCGTTAAGAGATTGGATATGCTGGGAGAAATATAACCATAGGGTGAGCCACAATAGGCCATTGGCCGCAGTGGAGAGCCTGATGTATGGGCTCACTCACATTTAAACCTAACCTAACCTAACCTATTATAGTTTTTAAATGTCCTCTCCAAATATCTGAGACTGCTCACATGCAGTAGCGACAACAATCAAATTTAAATATTCATTGAAATTTGATACAGGGTGAACTACTTACCGAAAATTTAATGAGGTACTAGTTTATCATGTAGAAACACCTCTGTGAAATTTCAGAGAAATCCGATATAATTTTTATAATTATTTTATCCGCCAACCTTCGCAACATGCCAATTAATGAAGCAACTCTATTTCCTAGTAAGATCAAAGAACTATGTCTCTCTAACAACTACAGTCTGTCAGGATCAGGGCATTACTCGCCATGTTTACTTACTGAGAATTTATTCAGACGTATTCTTGTTAATCAGTCGTTCATAAGGCCATCAATGAATTGAATCTAATATGATTTGGGTTCTAAAGGAAGAGGAACAAAAAAACACTTATTCTGCATTTCCACCTGCCTTTATCCAGGGGCGGCGCTTTCCTACACTCACAAAAGGTAATTTTTTTGTCCATATTTCCAAATTTCACTTTGATTTCTACCTCTTTTGGTGTATGATTTTTGGTAAGATGATAGATAGATAGATAGATAGATAGATAGATATATACTTTATTGTCCAAGAATATTCTTATTGACAAAGTAAGTTATAAAATATAAATATAAATTTGGTCATATATGATTAAATATAAAACAGATAGGTGTAAATACAATACATACAGTCAAAATAAAGAATAAAAGACAGGAAATATTAACAATAATAACAAAAAAATAATAATATCTTTGCATAATATAAATGCAATTGAATCACAATATATATATAAAAACATCTCAGCAAGCATATAACAACATGTTAATGTACATACAAGTGCACTGAAGAAAATAATAATAATAATATGCATATATATGCATTTTACGGCCTTTGAAGCATGTCAACATAATATTCCTGCAGGCTATAGTATGCTTTCTCAAGAAGCAGATTTTTAACCGATTTTCGGAAAATTTTATGATCCAATATAATCTTGGTTAGCTGTGTTAGGTTGTTGAATATTTTCTTCCCTTCATACATATTAGAGTTTTGTTAAAAGTTTAGGTATTGGCAAATGAATATTATGATTCCTACTCTGTCTGGTATTGTAAGATCTATCTTCAGGAGTATCAGTAACGCATCTCTTGTGAATCAGGCACACCACTTCCGGAATAAAAATGCTCACTACAGTTAGAATCCTCTGTTGTACAAAGAGATGTCTACAGCTATCTCTATAGTTAGCCCTACACAAATATCTAAGAGATCTCTTTTGTAGTACGAATACCTCAGTAAGGAGTTCTTGATTACAAAATCCCCAAAACGCAATGCCATATCGTAGATGGGATTCTACTAGGGCAAAGTAAGTCGATCTGGCTGTGGATATGTCGAGTTCATTTGCGACAAATCTTACAGCATATAATCCAGAGGCCAACTTCTTACATAATGATGTAATATGTTCTTTGAATTTCAACTTATTATCAATATGCAATCCAAGAAACCTAGTACAGTGTGTTTCTGCGATATTGATACCATCCAGTTGCAAGTTATCATAGCTGAATTTGAAGTTTACAATTTTCGTCTTATCCACATTAAAACAGAGAAAGTTTGAGTTACACCATTGTTTAACCTTAGATGAAACTGAAGAGACCACTTGTTTCAAAATTTCAGTGTTTTTTCCATGCCATAATAAAGTGGTATCGTCTGCAAAAATTGTGAAGGATCCATTGATGAGAACAAAAAGTATTTTACCCCTTCACCACACAAGTAATTTAATTCCTAGATGCGCATTTCGATAACAAAGTTACCTTCATCAGTAGGATTACTAAACTAACTGTAAATAGGCATACCAGTCTTTTAAAATCACACATGATACACGGTTTACGAGAGGTCTCAACTCTATTTTCCGAGACGCAAACCTTCAGCTAGTACATAGCAGTACGAACAATCTCCAAAAGTTGTTAGGTAATCCGAAAGATAAAATTCCAACTTTGGAGAGATCAGGAATCTATGAAATTAGCTGTCAAAACTGCGATAGTGTATATTATGGCCAAACCAAAAGATCTACGAATGTTCGTTTCCGTGAACATTTGGCACATGCTAAATATTCACGAGAAAATAAATCGAGTGTTGCGGATCATTTATTAGAAACTCATCACAAAATTAATATCCGAAATTTAAAATTAATAAAACCTGTTGATGATTACAGAAAATTAGATTGCTATGAGAGTATCGCTATTCGAAAAAGGGGCTCGAAACCCTTGCTCAATAATGATAATGGTCCATTAAATTCCAAACTATTTGACTTGATACCAGTAAAGGAATAATTAAGTGCCTATGGTGTATTGTTTATAGGGTGGGCTATACCTACCCATCAGGTAGGGTACTTTCCAGTACACAGATTAACCCATGGTAATTAATTATTTGATATAAAAAATACTGGTATGCCTATTTACAGTTAGTTTAGTAATTCTACTGATGAAGGTAACTTTGTTATCGAAATGCGCATCTAGGAATTAAATTACTTGTGTGGTGAAGGGGTAAAATACTTTTTGTTCTCATTGTGTGACACCACAGGCGTCCAATATCCCATTTTCGATCCATTGATATTTATTGTAGTGAGATCGTTAATATATAGTAAAAACAAAATAGGTCCTAAAACAGATCCCTGAGGTACTCCGCAATATGTAGCCTTAATATCAGAACTCACATTGTTTATTTTTACTATTTGTGATCTATTCTCAAGGTATGACCTGAACCACTCGAGATTTGCTCCTCTTATTCCATAGCGATGCATTTTTTGCAGCAGTATTCCATGATTAACACAATCAAATGCCTCTGAAAAATCACAGAATACTGCTGCAATAGCTTCACCTTCATTCAAACTCATGTATACTTGTTCCAAAAATGAGAAGATTGCGTCATTAGTATTTTTGGAAGTTTGAAACCCAAATTGACATTCATTTATTATATTTCCATTTGTTAAAAATTTCAACAATCTTTTCTTCACTAATTTTTCTATGATCTTCGAAATTGTGGACAACAACGAGATTGGTCTGAAATTTGAAGGAGTGGTAGTATCACCACCTTTATAAAGAGGCATAACAAGTGCTGTCTTTAAACCTGAGGAAAAAACTTATTTATTAGATCTGCTAGTACCGAAAGCACCCTGAATGGTAAGTTTTGTAGAAGTCTTCTAGTTAATCAGTCCAATCCAGAGGACTTATCGTTTTTTATTTCCATTAGTGTTTGTTTTATTTCATGAACATTTGTTGGTGTTAATGTAAAATGGGCATGGCACTGAGTATTATCAAGGTAGCTCAAAGAATCCTGTTGGTATACTAGATTAGTTGTTAACTTTTTGGCAATCGAACAGTAGTAGTCATTAAGGGCATTCGGGTTGATGTCAATACTCTCCGCTGTTGTCGATATGCTTCCCTTCCCCCGTAATTCATTAATTAATTTATTATTGCCCATTTCTCTTTAGGTTTGTTTTTTGATTGTTCAATTCTTTTGGAGTAATAGTTATTTTTAGCTAGTTTAATCAAATATCTATAAATATTCCTATATTTATTAAAATATTTCAAAAAATGTATATTTGTTGTGAATTTTTTAATTGTACGCAGGGATCTAGTGGTCATAGTTCACCCTGTATATCTTCAAAAGATTTTTTATTATATGCAACTTGGTTTTTCCGACAGTTTGAATTTATAAACCCATGAAAAATAAATTGTATACTCTTCTCTTGTGTGGAAAGCCCCGAAATCATTTATTTATTTATTTATTTACTCACGGGAAAGCCCCATACAGATTAAAGTATTACACTGCTTTATGATGGTCAATACAATAAGGTTACACATAGATCAAATAAGACAAATTCACCAAGTAAAAAATAAAGTCATGTAATTCTAGCAGGCCAAACAACACTAAAATACAATACAGAAGCACAAGCTGAAGTATTAAAGAGAAAGGTCTAACACGAGGTTTTTGTCAGTTTTAATGTCTGCTTTTTCTCAGCCTTATTTTTGGTTTGCATTTTGCATACGTTTCCTACGAGTAGAAAGCGCTGCAATTATTTTCTAAACAGAAAAGCACTTGTTGGATGGAAGCAATCACTAGTAATTAAAAAAAAATCTTAGTAAACCAATGATAATATGAATACATTTTTTTTGTATTTTGTAGTCATTTTGTAGTTTGTATTGTTTATATTAGTTTTAAATTTTGAAACAATTTGAAGCCCCCAACAATATTGATGGACGAAATGACTTGAAAAATTACCACTATTCTTTATTACTTATCTTCGATTCTTTTGTGTATAATGTTCATAAATTGATACTTACTGCTATTTCTTTATAAATGCTGACAGACCTCTGAGTATCACCCCTATCTGGGTGACATTCTTCCACATGTCTTTCCAATTCTTGCATCATTCCTGAGTACTTGTCCAACCTCCTGAATGGTTTGCTCAACATTGTAGTCAATACTAGGACGCCAGGACTTGCCGCACCCTTTGATTCCATATATTTCGTGAGTTCTTCTCTGTTGATAGAAAAAATATAATATTTCTGAAACCAATTTTATATCCATATGGCAATTCAATTTGAAGAATGAACTAAAACATCTTTCATTTTTACAGTTTTAGTTTCAAGTTAAGTTATTGTGGAAAATTCATTTAGCTTGGTGAAATAGACATAGCGAAATAAAATGTGAAATTGCCAAAACTTTCATTGAAACTGTCATGGATACTAAAAAATTTGATTATTTATAAAAACTCTTCGAAAGTGGATGTATTGGAGTTTTTATTTGCTAGAGGTTTCTGCGTGAAAACAGGGTCATTAACGAAATTATTGCACTTATCAGTCATATTATACATAGAATGCTTTTATAGACTGGTCGGTATGACACATTTTTTGCAATGTTTTTTAAATGTTTGATTTTTTTTTCAGGTTATGATTATTGCCTATATGTTTTTGATTGTCCTTATCAAATATCAACTAAATATGTAAAAAAAATAACGATTATTCAACATCTGCATTTTCAAAGGTAAACTTTTTTGGTGTTATATCTTGTGTAGAAAGCGCTGAAATTAGTTTGGGAATATGGAATTATTTTTATTTGTATTTGTTTGTCTCAAGCAAAGAAAATAAACCATAATATTTTTTTACCCGAGATGACACAATCCGTCAGGAAAGCGTAATCACAACAAACAATAGAAACATACAAGGGAAGGGGAATCAGATATGCATTCAATGTGGTGTATCTCACAAATATATTTATTATATTATATATTATATTTTTGTTTTTCATCAAATACTTTATTCATACAGAAAATATAAAAAAATTTGACGCATAGATACTAAACTTTGCATGTTCTTTTGATTTCACGTAGTGGTGTATCTCCATAAAGCATAAAGCGAGGTTCAAATTGAGATCAATGCCTCAATTACTATCACAAATATCCTTCATAGTTAGTGAACATTTTTAAATGCTTCTCCTGAAAAAGAATGAAATGTGAGATATGCCACTACGTATTTTGAGGGACGACTTATGTTTTGAAGTGTAAAGCTAACATATTATTATCAACAGCACTAATTTATGTAGCGGACATTCATGGGAATATACACAGGTGCAGAATGCTATTTAATTTTGGAAGTCAGTCCTGAACAACATCACAATTTAGTCAAAAACTGCAACTTCCATTCATTAGGGTAAACACACCAATTGTTGGTATAGTGAATGAAGTTCTTGATATAAAACATTCAGTTAGTGCCATAGTTCATTTAGATTCCAAGGATTTCAAATTCAAGTAGACATTTTTAGAGATTGACATGAGTTCCGATAGTATTCCAATGAATTAAATAAAATCAATGCAAAGCAGAAAGCAATAAAAAAAATTCTACTTGGTGAATGATGGTTTGGCAGAAGTCGAAGATTATATGTGATTTAAGGTCTAGCTAAAATATGACAAAGGAAAACCAACATTACAACAAACGAAACTGGGATGGATAGTCGCAGGTAGAAGGGGCAGTAAACAACAAATGGACTACTTTCAAAGATAAAGGAAAGTTTCGCAATTTTGCAGTGAAGAGTTTAATAGAAAAACAAAATCAAAAGTTTCGGAAGATAAAAGGGTATAGTCAAGTTGAAATAATTTCAACTGGAAAAGTTCTATTTGGGAATATTATCAAGGACACAACAATTAGAAATGAGAAAGATTGGTTTGTAGTGAAAAATATTACATTAAAAGGGTACGAAACATTTACTATAGATGAGTTCACCTTGACACCCTTTTCTGATGGTCTTATGGACTTGAATGTACTAACACCAGAACATTTTCTCGTCGGCTTAGCTCTGCTAATAATTTCACAGGATTTTCAACACCAAAATGCGAATCGAATCAGTAAATATTTACAATAATTGCGAACTATAATAATAATAATACTTCCTCATAAACACTCGTAGTGTGTAGGTACTCAAAGGCATAGCCTGTGCGGGCAGAGGACTGCTATTATTAATTTCAATTTCAATTTATTGATGCAACAGACACTACAGTATATAGCATAAGTCATGAAAGAAGGTATGTACAACATAATTAAAATCGCAGAATTTCTCTAAGTGATGAAATAACATAGAGATTTCTTAAAATACAAGTACAATATGATACATGAGTCAAAACATACTACGCAATTACAAAATGAAATCTATGGTAAATCCTTAGTAAGGTTAATTAAAATTAATTTAAAAACACTAAAGATAATCGCATAGTAAAAGCTATGTCAATTCCAAGTAACAATGCAATACAAAATGTATTTAATATATATACATATATGCACATATATATTATTTTACACACATACACACTCACCTACATAATGCTACTTCTAGTAGGTCAACATTTTACGAAACATAGGTATATGTAGAAATAAAATAGAATATAAAATTAAACATTTAAGCACATACTCAAAAGAATAATTTTGCAAAAAGCATGGCGAGCATGTTCAAACTTTTATAGGAAAACGCCCGACATGATCAGTAAATTCAGAAACCGAATAGAAACAATGTTGCAGAAAAATTTTTTTAATTTTTTTCTTGAATAAGAGTGAATTTAGAGTCTTCATTTCTGTTGGTAACATATTATAAAGATTGTAGTCCAAAGAATTCTTCTAGGAAACAGAAAGCCGGTATTTTGGTAACCTAATGAAATTGGCTTGTCTTGTACTGTAGCTATGTACTTGAGATTGTATAATCAATTTACTACTTTGTTCGTGTATTTCTCTTAGAGAATGTTCGATATATATTGACGGAAGCGGTAGTATTCTGAATTGAATAAAGAGAGGCCGACAGTGTTCTCTGAAACCATAGTTTGCCAAAATTCTCAGAGCTTTTTTTTGTTGTCAAAAAATTTCTACAGATCTAGAGGAGTCGCCCCAAATGACAACGCCATAAGTTATATGTGCATGAAATATTGCAAAATACGTACTTTTCAGAGTTTACGTATTGACGTATGATTTTAGCTGACGTAGTAGAAACAAAGTGCTCGAAAGTTTTTGCTTCAGTTCCTCGATATGATGATTCCAACTGAGTCTGTCATCGATCGTCAAACCCAGCAGCTTAACGCATTTGTTTTCGAGTACAGAAGAGTTGGTCGAAAAAGTTATTTTTTGGGTTTTATTATCATTTAGCTGTAATCTGTTTGGTACCAGTGCTTTGCTTTTTCTTGAACATCTAGCGACAGAGTTTCTAATTGTACAAGGTCATTGTGAGAACAAATCAAGGTAGTATCGTCGGCAAAGAGAGTACACTTACTCGGCAATAGGAATTGGTGCAGATCGTTGATATATATTATAAAAAGTAGAGGGCCAAGTACTGAACCTTGTGGTACGTACTTACGTACGTACGTAAAAATATTTTTCATCTCTGATGTAACATTTTTGACTTCAACAGCTTGGGAACGATTTTTCAGATAGGAATCAATGAGATTTAGGGATACTCCCCTTACTCCATAATAATTCAACTTTTTAAGAAGAATGTCATGAGAGACACAGTCGAAAGCTTTGGACAGATCGCACAACAACACAGATGTGTGATGGCCACCCTCCATTGCCTCGACAATGTCACTTACCACATTCATCACTGCTCGAGATGTTGAGCAGTTTTTCCGAAAACCATATTGCGATTTATGGAAAAATCCATTCACTTCGAAGTAATTAGCCAGTCTTGTCTTTATCAATTTCTCCAGAATTTTGGAAAAAATGCAAATTATAGATATTGATCTATAGTTGTCAACCAATGTTTTGTCACCTTTTTTATGAAGAGGTATAACTTTGTTGTATTTTAATACATCAGGAAAAACACCTGTCGAAAAGATCAAATTAATGAACTCGGTTAATGGTAGCAAAATAATGTCAATAGTCTCTTTCAAGATGATACTGTTTAAACTATACACATCCATGCATTTCGAGTTTTTCAAGGATTTAACGGTGTCAAGAACTTCCTCAGGAGTTACTGGTGCGAAAAAGAATGATTTGTTAGGAGTTGGAAACCTTTTGAAATTCAACAACTCTGTGTTTGATATAACTGGAAGGGAAGCGATAATATTTTCCGCGATTTCTACGAAAAAGTCATTAAACTCATCTGGGGTTATATCGTCAACAGGTTGATTCAAATTATTTTTATTTCTCTCATAATTGACAATCCGCCAACAAGCTTTGGATTTATTATCGGAGGAAACGATAAACTTGTCGTTTGCTGCTTTTTTTGCCTGTTTTAACTGTTTTTTATATTCATTCTTAAGATTTTTGTAGATATTCCAGTCATTTTCATTATTATTAATATTGCAAATATATTTTACCTCGGTAAGCTTCTCACTCATATTCCTGAGGGAGTCGTTATACCATGTCACCGGAGATTTTTTGTTTTCTGAGCATTTTTTTAGTGGAAAGTCATTTACGTTTTTTGCATAGATATCAATAAGCAGAGTTGCCAAGTAATTAACATCACGCTTCTCATAGAAAATATTTCAATTAAAATGTGCCAGGTTATTTCTCAGTTTTGTGATTCCTCGGTGTGTTACACATCTCTGATATGCAATACGAGGAGTTTCTGATTGTGACGTGTAGTGCACAAAATATTGACCCGAATGGTCTGACAAACAGGGTTCTAGGACACCAGATTTATAAAATTTGGGATCTATATTTGTAAGAACATTGTCAATACAGTTTGAGGAGTGAGACGTGATCCTGGTAGGTTCAGTAATGGTTATTGTCATCCCAAAAGAATTCAAAAGACTACGTAACTCTTCTAAGTCTCTGTTGTTATTCTTGAAATTTATGTTGAAGTCACCCAAAAAAACAACTCTTTTATTAGTTGATGACAAGTCATGCAACAGATGATCTAGGTTAGAAAGAAATATATCTTTGTTTCCCAGAGGTTATTATTTGTCGTGGCGCTCCGGGGCGACTTACTGATTTTTGGACTTTTCAGCTGCAGGAAAACCCGGAAAACTTACAGCAACACCTCGGGTGGTCGGTGTGCACACCAAGCTAGCACTCGTTGGGTTTGTTTAAAGGGCTCACATCTTGTTTGTGATACCAACAGAAAAAAAATAAAATTGAAAATGTTAACAGGGTAGGCAACCAAATTGAAACTTCTGTTTACTTTCTTGGAAGTATTGTAGTTGATATCTGCTGAAAGTTCGAGCTTACAAGGGAGGTAGCATATTTTACACATGTTCAGCCATGTTGGTAGAACTGTACTGAAAATACACTCGAGTAAAATTCCTGAAAAATAAGTAACCAAAGCGGTACGTTACAACTTTCTGAGTATTTCTAGAGAAAACTCTAGAATGATCTCAAACCTTCTGGAAGGTGCTGGAATATTCAAGAAAACTATAAAATGAACAAACACATGAAAGTTTTAGAACATACTGGAATAACATTTGAGTGGAGTTCTTTGAATGTTGGGTAAAATTTTCCTGATATTTCTATAAGATAGAAAAGTGTGAAATGTTCTCGAAACTTGTGGAGAGTTCTAGAGAAAACTGTGAAATGAATCAAACCAGGCGTTCCGGCAAGTTCTAAAGAGTAAGCCATTTCTCGAAAGTTTGATAACAGTATAGAAGGAACTGTGAGATTTCCTACAGCTGAAAAGTGAAAACTCCACCAAAAATCAGTAAGTTGGTCATATTTTGAACTATTGAATTTTACTTACCGATATTTATCGAGGATGCACACTGCCCTAGGATGCAAGGAGCAATATGTTTGGTGTACATTTTTAATTCTCGGAGCCCATGTGAGAAATAACTTCCCAACTTTCTGTTCATTTTCAGGTTTATTAGATTCTGCTTCTATTAGATTTAAGAGCTGCTGGTGGGTTTCCAATATCTCTGTTATATTTCCCGTCAACTGTTTATATTCGTCGCATGTCAGTCTGAAATTTATATATTGATGCAATTTCAGTAAAAGAAAATACATTGATGTCTGAATAACTTACATTGAACTCTTTTCGAGAGGTTGAAGAAAGTTGGTCACAAGTCCCTCTAGTTCCGTGACATGTGCTTTTTCCGAATCTATTAGGTCCTTTAATACTACACTTTTGTATTGATTTTGTTGGTTTATGATAGGTTTAGGAGCATCTGAAAATTGGGGATATATATTTATATATATAAAAAAAACATTAGTACACATTGAATTCTCAAAAAAGCGGTTTTATTGCAAATATTTCCAAACACACGTGCTCATAATACCAGTGTGTTACTTGACTGTCATCTTGAATGGCTATTTGGAGAAGCATTGGGAGAAAGCTCCATTTTGTGTAACACATAGATTTATGTCGGGATTGTGAAAGGATTACCCTATGGCCTATACATGATTTTATGTCATGATGTTATTGGGGTAACAACTTCTTTCAGTAGGTGTACATCTCAGAATTTTCAGTATTTCAGTACGCCCATTATCAATAAAAGTATCTCTTCAGTTCCTACTTGATTCAGTACCTCAATCTCGCTCTTTCAGTACTTTTCAACATTTTTCAGTGCCTCATTCAGTCTTTCAGTACTTTATCAGTACATGATATTGAATTATGGTGTACAAAATTCTGTTGCTACCCCCTCGATTTTTTGTACATAACTGAAATGGCATTTAGTGTATGGATATGTACCGAAATATCGATTAATCATATATTCACAGACTTTGGCATGGAAGAATATTCTTATTCACGTATTCACGTTATTGGTTGCATGGTGTTAATGTCACATATCTCAGTGCCTTCGAATTATTTGTTAGATTGGGCTAATTTTTGGAATTATGGAAGCTTGTTAATTATAAAATTTCATATGAGAAGTACCTACGTATTTCTTATGAAATAATTAAAAAATATTTGTACCAATATTAATTCTCGTGACTATATCATATGAAATTTTATAATGTAACAAAATGATGGGTTTGATTTACTTCAAAGTTTATTTTCTTCTTTTTCGGGTATTCAATAAAAGCTTTTCTTCAAAGAGTTTTTTGCGTTTATTTTATTTTGGACTTTATAGCATGAGAACACCTGTTTTAATAGGTGCGCCAGGTTAATAATTTCTTTATTCAGTAAGTTGCTAATTGAAATCTTTACATTGCCATGGTATACAGTTTAGCAAACATAGCTGAAGCCGATATGCACGCCCATGATGCGCATTAGTCGTACGACGGACTATAGTCTGTAATATATCCAGTGATAAAAGGCACTCAACATGAACGTTTGTGGCAAGAAGTGAAATTTTCACAGTTTCAGCTATGTTTGCCGAACTGTACATATAAAAATAAATAAGAAAATATACAGTTTTAATTCCGAATATATGACTATTAGGTGTATAACGTGAAGAATATTCTACATAAAAGAGTTGCCTCAGTTTCTAGGCACGTACCCCACCTCACTGGATACTGGATACATACAGGTCAAGCTACGAACATTTTGTGGATTTAATTTTTTCTACTTTTTGCAACTTTTTGCAACAAGGAGGGGGGGTCCAAGACTCCCGAAACATTTTTTTGTCGTAATTTTCCATGTTGGAAACCGTTAGATATTTTTTAGAATTCGTACGCGTTCTCTATCAAACTCTCGAGAGGTGGGAAGCCAGGGGTTGACATTTTTTGAAACTATGTGATCAGACAATCATATATTTTTCATTAGTTTCACGGATTATACAAATTTTAATTTCACAAACTTTTTTCGAGCCCTTGATCAACATTTTTTGTCGACTTGATTATCGACCTCCGAAGCTTTCAGGGAGCAAGGGGGGTAAATTATTTGACAATAATGAATTGTCATCGAAACTGAACCAACACGTAAGATTTCAACTCCATAGGATAAGCGGAAGTGCATATTAAGTAAAAGTTTTCAGTAAAAAAAACATAATTCCTTCCTCATTTACTGCATTACTAAAACATAAAATTTAATTAATTTGTATGGCTCCCTCTATTTCGGAAATATAATGACCGCATTTAATCTATATTTATATCACAGCTGAGAAAAAATGTTCAAAACACAGAAAGGAAATATCTTCTACAAATAAAACCAGATCGAGAGTCGAAGTCAGAGTAATTAGAAGTTTCTAAAAATACATGAAGCCCATTGCATTAGCGTTTTGTTTACACATTATTCATTTTTAATATGATTTTGAAAAAATACCTTTGCACTCCTTGACATAATTACTGGGAAACCATCCTGTTTCTCCGTTGAGGGTGCCTTCCCACCAACCATCATCTTTTTGTGTAACAGTAATGACGTCACCTTTTTTGAAACATAGCTGAAACAAAAGAAAAAGTTAGAAGGTAATCTCGAGGTAATTCTTCCTGATGTTTCGTCTACATCTGCGGTAGACATTCTAAACGGACCCCAAATGTAGACGAAACGTAAGGAAGAATTACTTCGAGACCACGACTTCAGAGATAACCGATTCTGAAAGTTTACCTTTTCAGGGAATATTTTCTTCTTCTCTTGATTATTTTTAAAATTTGGTAAACTATCGGTTTGGCGGTGTCAATTTTGTTTTTCAAGAATACAAAGTGACACAGTATTTGGATTCGAGGAACACAATTCACACAAAATTTTTTTTGAATTTTTTGGGTCTGTAAGCTTTGGGAGAAATATGTCTAGACAATCGTCGTTGTAAGATAAAAATATTGATTATTTTATTAATTTCTTTATGATTGTATGTAATAAATTGTTCGTATTTATAATAAAGGCACTTGAATGTTCGAAATATTCTCATAATTCTGCCTGTTGTTACTCACTCAGTTGTGTTCAGTGCAGCAATACAATTTCGTGAATAACAAACCAACAGAATTATCACAGCAAATCATTCATGAAATTGGCCAATATCAACCAAATATTGATAAGTTAATATATCCTTGACGACGTGGTATAATTGAGTGGGTGTTTCGCTACTGTCAACAAAGTGAATGTTGCCATTAGCAACGTATTGTTGGCGTTTATTAATGAACGTCAAAAAATGTCACTTCCTCCAAATATGACAGTTCTGTCATTGTAAGAATTATTTGACGTTTGTCAATTAACGTCACAGAAAGAATCATCATATTCGATATACTTAGAGCCGGTTTTGATAGGTTCCAGTTAAACATTAGATTAAACTGAATTTTAAACTTGAGTTTAACGTGCAGTTTGAACTTATGGTAACCAGTACTTTGCGTTTGGCCGTTTTATAGGTTTCGTTTTTCAGCACTATATTTTTGGTTAGTGTGTTGGCATCCTGCTTTTTACGAATGCATATTGGCAATAATTCTTCACTGGAAATTATATAAATATTTGATTAGGTTTTAATTTCTTTCCAACACTTGTTTATGAATTTTTGGTTTCTACTGAGAAAAAGATAAAAAATATCTGAAAGTTGAAGATATTTGGAGACGAGGAAAACTCAAAGAAAATAAAAAACTTCTCTGAATATGAAGTATAAATTCCATGTCGTTTCAGTGGTGAAAGTGATGTGGCCTGTTTCGAAACACTCTGGCATTTCGGGGTGCCTTATTGTAATGACATTCAAAAAGTCTACTAGGATACGAAATTTCATGAATGAATCTCTATTTCCACTGGATTCGCGACATTTTCAAATGGTTCATATGTAAATTACGTTGTAATGCGTCAATCAATAAAAAAGTTAAAGAGGAATGAAATTGAAAAATATGCCGTTTCATCAACCCACCAATTTCAGGACCTTTATCAAAATTCGGAATACACCACTTAGACCGTAGGACAGTGACAGATTTAGATGCCCCATTTTTTCATACAAGCCTCAAATAGGGTTGAAAAGTACATCGATTTTGAGTAAAATGGAGGGAAATTTACGAGTGGTTCCTGTCGAAAATTCGATTTTTCAGAACAGTGTTTATGTGTTTTCCTCATGTTCCTAACTACGGTACGCAACTACGGAGGATGATTCGTTAGGTCGTTTTAAGAAAAAAAGTTCCTACGAACATATGTCCGGAGTTGCTTCGTTTCTGAGGGCGTGTATCTCAGAAATTTGGTATCCTAGTGGACTTTTTGAATGTCTAACTAACGAAAAAAAAAAAAAATCATTCCAATTGGTTGAAAAATGTAAGTTTTATAAGGGTATGTACTGTAAATAATAATTAGTACTTGAGTAAATTTATGTATAATCAGTAAATAACTAAATTTGTGATTAATTAGCAACTAAATGTAGTTTGAGCAGAATTTAAGCTTCGATGTAATTATAATCATAGTTTTCGAGTTTTTGGATTTTTCACAAAGTAGTTAATTTTGGCCTTTTGTCAGTGAGCCCTAGCGGCCAAACTATTTGACTAAAAAATTCATTTAAGGTATGCTTTTTGTAGGAAATTTGATGTACTTTATATTCTTTCTTTGACTGAAATAATGTCATAGTTTCAACTGCCTTGAGCTGACGTTATTTCTGCTGGTTTGTTTCACACATTGGATTGGAGCATTTATTTTCAGCCCGTGCGAATGATCAATTTAGTCTCCTGTGCGACACTAGACAGGGTAACTCAAAATCTCACATAGATCCATCGAGCCTGAGGTACTCTAGGAAAAGCCAATGCAAGGGGTCTTTTTCAAGAACATCTACGACCTTGGCTTATCCGAAAACTTGAATTTTGCCTTTAGGCTGAATTCGGCTGGATTCATAATGGCCTGCCAGGATGGTGTCTCCAATACTCTAGTCTTACCGTAGTTGCGTTATAGATATGGAGGTGCTTGACACTAGATGCATGGTGATGACCACCACGGCGTTATAGGCCGTCCGATAGTGACAGATTTAGGGGCCCCAATTTGGCATACAAACCTCGAATAGAAAGTATATCGATTTGGAGTAAAATGAAGATATTTTTGTGGCTCCAGGGGATAACATACCATGAATTCGATTTTTCAGAACAGTGTTTATTTGTTTTTCTCGTGTTCCTAACTACGGTTCGAAACTACAGAGGGTTAGATCGTTTTTATGAACACATATCCGGAGTTGCTTCGTTTCTCAGATATAAGGCAAAAAAAAATTGAACGCCCTGTATCTCAGAAAAGAAGCAACTCCGAAGATATGTTCATAAAAACTTTTTATCTTAAAACGATCTATAGTTTCGTACCGTAGTTAGGAACATGAGGGAAACAAAAAAATATCGATTTTCAATATGAAATCCTCAGGAGCCACTCGTAAAAATGTCTTCATTTTACTCCTAATCGATAAACTTCTCAACCCTGTTCGAGGCTTGTATGCGAAAATGGGACAACTAAATCTATCACTAGCTGACGGTCTATTACGAGTGTACCGCATATGGTTAAATATTGACGTTTTTGCAATAACCAAGCGTTTCATAACGTATTGCCCGGATGTTGGAAACAATTCCTCAAACATTATTTTAACATTAATTTATGAAACAACCAATTCGATATTTCACTATTTAAATGTAATTTGGTATCCAGAAATTACTAGTTTTCTTATGAATAAGACTAGCGGTTTATTATCCAAGCGGATAGTGGTTTTCAAAATAAAACCGAATTCAACGTTATGATTTTTTTTAATGGCTGAATATTTTTATAAAATCGGCATCATACACCCGTCATTCACGGGACCAGTGGGACCCTGGTCTCTGTTCTGCCATGCATTCGGAGGGAGTGCCGGAGCATAATTTGGTGGGGGTTTCTTGTTGGTAGCCTCTACGCTACGCTCTTTTAGAGACTGAATCCTTTCTTGGTCAACGGGACAGTCGGGATTGTTGGTGGGGTAGCTGCCTTTGCAGTTGACACATACGGCTGGTTCTTCCCTCGGTTTAGGACATTCGTGGGTGGGATGATTTTCGGTGCCCTTAAGGCACCGCACCCATCTGGAGCAGTTTGAAGTAGCGTGATCCCATCGCTGGCAGCGATGGCACTGCACTATGGCTATTTTTTTCCTCATTTCCCAAGTAACTCTGATATGGGAGGGTACTCTTGCAGGTTTCTTAATATTTGCATCCAAGCCCCTCAGGACAAGGAGTTTTATTCTGAGGTAATGTGTACATATGGAATTCCGTACCTATTACCTTCAGAATATTAATCATGTGGAGTCTGTCAGATTCCAGGGTGATGAATGAGTTTCTCAATGTTGTAACCACCTTTCAATTTTCTTCCTCCCACTTACCAACTGAGCTATCAGACGTGCTTGCAAAATTTGAGAATGACATATTCAAAAAACTCTGTCTTAACTAACCATGGGTTCATCTGAACTATTTATATACAAACTACAAAAAAGATGCATGAAAATATTGATATGTAAAACACTCTACAAAATCAAACAAAAGTAAAAATATTTTTGCTCCCACGTGAGTTTGAACCAGCGACCTCGAGACTTATGAGGCCAAAACCTTACCGCGTTGCCAACGCGGCTTCTGAATATTGAGAAAGCTGAGGTATTGAAGTTTTTCTGAAATTTGATTTCAGAATTGGCAAATTCTGCGATTATCGTGGGGAAAATATTTTCAGACACATTCGAAATATCTAGTAAATGCATAAATATGAAATATTATCTTCTTTTATATGAAAAATAAAATTCCATTTGTACATGTCAAATATTTGACAGAGAAATTTCCACTCATTAATTTCTAAACAAGAACGAATTTTTTGATTTGCTAAAAAAGTGAGGTGTGAAATTTTCGATTCAATTTGCTGTTGGGTACCCAAGAGAAAAAAATGTCCACTAAAATATATACGTTGCCATGGTGAACGGTCAAAAAAACCCAATTTGATTGGTTGAAAATTATTGGTGTGGAATTTTCCCTCAAGCATCTAACGTAGTTATCGAATATGATATTGTTTTCGATAACGCCATACTTCTCTATCTTGGACCACGAATTGTATAGGTGTACAACTTTGAACGGAACCCCACGAAATCTGATCTGATACACTTGTTCTCCTAGTCCTTCATCAAACCGGGATCTTTTGTCAGGGCAATGCCGTACGCATTGTCGCTTGGGTAACTGCATTTTTCAATGTTAGTTTTGAGAATTTAATCGTAGATATCATCGCATTTTGTAACAGAGTTAGCGCATGATGGAAAATAGTGCTTGTGGTTTAGCTGTTCAGAGTACTCCAAATCGACTTCATGGTTGAGGTATCATAGTCTTCGACAATATCCACATCATCCTCGTTTTCAAACCATTTGAATCACGGCCCAAGCGTATGCCTTATTGACGAGTAGTACAAAAAAAAGGTAGACGGTTTAGAGACGTCCTACATTTTATTTATGCAGGTATTTATTATTTGCCACCACGAATTCCTCACTCGATGAAAAAAAGGCGTCTCTCAATATCAGCAGCTTTTTCACTCCGAGTGAACTTCGAGAACTTCAATGAAATACAACGCATCCCGGCATAGTGCAATAAATATCATGCCGGTGTCCAACCCGTTTGTTTTGTGACCGATATTACGGAAGTTTTTGAAATATTGTCCGTTTTCAGGTATTCGCCAAATGAGGTCAGGTTGAACGTTTGCCACACGTTCTGCACATTCTCTTATTCGACATCGGTGATATCACAAACGTTCAACTTGTAGAACTGATCGCGGTACGTCAAACCTCAGCATTGCCAGTAGTAGTAGTAACTGTCATTTATCAACATCTAATGATAAAAGGCCATTAAACGAAGTCCTTGAGCCAGGATTTGTTCTTGGCGAAAAGTTTTGTTACTAGATCCATACGCCACCTTAGGAGTAGTACTGTTAATTCGAAAGCAATAGTGAATCGTCGTGGCAGTCTAGCTAACAAATATAAAATTCAAATAATTCAATCTGTTGAATTTAACTAAAGAATTTCTGCTAACAATGCCGCTCGAATCAGGATCATTAGCATCAAATAATAAAAAGCCGGACACTTTTCCACTAAGCCATGCCTTCTTCCAGAGTCGACAAAATCGTATGAGAGTTCGTACATACGTCGTCATCCAGATGTGAAGATTCGTCTCTGGAAAATTTCCAAATCTCCACTTTCAGAGTTTGTCCTAAAGGTTTCAAACTCAAATCCATGAAATGAAGAGTCAATAAAATGAAATTTGATGTTTATGTCGTAGTCATATTGCGTGAATGATATACCATACTGTGAAACGTTCTACGAACTTAGGAAAATCCTATGTATCTATGCACATGAGGAATTAGTTTCAGAATAGCACTTTCGAGATCCCAGTAGCGCTGTTTGGCGCGCAAGTCTGACCCATATTGCTCATGTATATAAGTATTTAGCATTTCCCTATGAAATCGATTCACCGTACGATATATTCTTCCTTGTTTATAGACAAGCAGAGCCGGACCGAGGGCGTGGCGAAGGAGGCATTTGCCACGGGCGCAAACGACCTAGGGGCGCGAAATGTGAAATTTTTAATTTTAAATGAAGACTTTCTTGACTACAAGCTCTATATTTCAGAGTGGCGTATGTACCAGTTATACAACGTTGGGTGACAAGTAGACGATACCAACGATATTACGGAACAAAATCCCAGAATATCATACGTGACGCGACTTGGTGCACATATAAACTGTCTTAACACTTGTGCGGTAATTCCATCTTATTCGGTTGAAATGCGCCGTGATATAAATTGTATTTACTTTTTTGTTTTTGAAAATATTGGAGTGAAATTTAGAGGATCTATATAATACATAAAACTGCATTTTTTGACAAGTGACTCAGTTACATGCAACTTCCGGTCTCACCGGAAAATATTGGAATGAAATTTAGAGGATCTATATAATACATAAAACTGCATTTTTTGACAAGTGACTCAGTTTCATGCAACTTCCGGTCTCACCGGAAGTAATATAGACTCTCGATTTTCAAATGAGACACCCGGTGTATTTTCACTTTTTTTGTCTCCATATGATATTCTGAATACAACAATGCATTTGTTACTTTCTGTAATAAACATTTATTTTTTAATCTAGAGGGCTATGAATACGTTCAAATTATTAATTTTAGTATTAGGAAAAATACAACTTTACGGTTTTCGGTTAAAATGCATCTGCTGGGTAAAATTTAATTTTTAAATTATTATTACTGTAGGATGGCATTTCTTTTAATTAGATTTCATTTCATGTTTATTTCGTAGTTTTCATTAATTGAGTGACTCTTGGCAACAGCGCCAGGGACACCTGACTTGACCGTTTAGTTTGCTGGCTGACGGACGGCTCATTTCTCTGAGAGGGGAAGTCGCATACGCGACCTTGAAAGTTTCGCGCAGCGTGACCGCGGGGACAGGGGATGAAAAAGAGTACAGTAGTACTTAGTACTTGACGAGCACTGAACTAAGACGGAACGACGTGAAAGACGAGACGACAGCCGTGTCGAGCTAATAACGTTTTTGTTCAGTTGTGGATTGATTTAAGTCATCAAGTTACTGATACCTGTTGAATATTACTTGAACTAATTATGTGCCGTTCGTATGTGTCATTGTAATCACCTTTGTGCTAGTGTCTAAACTGCCAGTGTCTGTTTATCACCACATACTTCAATTATACATTTTTTCTTTGTTGCATCTGAGGCCTATTTTATTAAAGACTTCCCTAGACAACAAGAACAATCCTACATTTTGGGGGCTCGTCCGGGATGTACAAAGAAATGTGATAGAAAAAGACTCGACAAGTTTAAGAAGTGATTCTAATAAAATGTCACGGTGATTCATAATAAAAGACGGTCGGCGAGAGGCAAAAGACGTTAAAATAAAAGTTTCAAATACCTGCGGAATTTGTTGGTTCTAGATACGAAGCCGTTGTGTAAGACGGAAAGTCGTGTTTATTCGGCGAAATCTGGAGAATCGTGAATGAGTTTTCTGGAACATTGGCGAAAGGCGTTAATTTTTATTTATCGAAGTGAAGCACATCAGAGACGTTCCTGGAACTGTCCGTTTGCTGTGTTATGTGTGTTCGGATACCGATTTCCAGTTGTGAGACGTCAGCTGTTAGCAAGATTACGCCTGTGGCAGTGGATGAGTAAAGGAAAATAGCACATTTTGGTTTTGGTACCTAACCTGGATATTAAGGTAACATTTTTCCATTACAAACTGAAGAATCAAGTCAGACGGACATTTTGGTTCAGTGGCGGAGACGTACCTTTTCGTCAAGAAAAAACAGTTTTGCTGATTTTGACATTTTATTCATTGAATGAACTGAGTGAAAGTTTTAATTTTGAAAGCAATTTAATTGAAATATTTAAAATTTTGATTATTTCAAGTAGAATAACTATCGTTTTAAGGTGTTTTGAATCGATAAAGAAAATGTTTTGTGAATAATATTAGTTTAAGATTTAGATAAGTATTTAGATTAGCATTTTAATAATACTGAGTGTATTTTTCTTGATATTCTGTCCGCACTGAACAAAGACGTGGTCGATGACTTGAGATTTTCGAAAATTAATAATAATTTAGTTGAAAGGTACATTGCCTATTATTCATTTGTAGCTTTCAGAGATCTGTGCCGTTTTAACTGGCAATTAATTTACTTAGCTTTTATCATTCTATTTTTTGGTTTTCAAATATGTCCACCTTGGGAAGTTTTAAACAAATTGAGTATAAGATCACACATAGTAAACTAAATACAGTAAAACAGTTACATTACATTTGTTTTGGTAACGAAGGCGAACCAAGAAAGGTAAGAAAGGCTATCCGCGGTTTTTCTGGCTTTGATTTCGATAAGGGTTCCGAATCTTATGCGGATAAATTAAAGGACGTCAAAGAACGAGTTAAATTGCACGATTTAATAGCCATTTGCTATATTCTTGATTTAGACATTCCTTCTGAAACTGCAGACGCTGCCGATCGCATTTGTTCGTACTTAATAAATTTTGAAGGTGATGCAAATAGAGACGAAAATGAAGAGGAAGACGATGAAGACGAAAAAGACGAAGAAAACGTATTTGTTGACGAAAGCGATGACGACGCTACAGAAAAAAATAGCCTAGAAAGTAGTGAAGACGAAGAGGATGATAAGAAGACGAAAGGAGTAAGAAACAAGCACAAAAAAGACGTGAACGCTAGAGAAGAACCTGGACCCTCAAGTACTGCTGTACAGCGTGAAGCAAGCAGAAATGAAACGTTTTCTTTGACATTCAGAGATGTCGAAGACAGCATCAGAGCATTCGATGGAAAGGACAGCTACCCTGTCAAGACGTGGATTCAGGATTTTGAAGAAATTGCGGAAATAACGGGTTGGAATGAACTTCAAAAATTAATTTTTGCTAAGAAGAGCCTTAAAGGGCTGGCCAAACTATTTGTTCAGGCTGAACGAGGTATCACGACGTGGTCGATTTTGAAAAAACGCCTGATCAAGGAATTTGAGGTAAAGGTAAGCAGTGCACAAATTCACAAATTATTGATGACGAGAAAAAAGAAACACGATGAATCGGTACAAGAATATGTTTTGGCGATGAGAGAAATAGGTAACAGGGCGAATATTGAAAACGAAGTTATAATTCAATATATTATAGAGGGAATACAAGATGAAAGTGCCAACAAAGTTGTTTTGTATGGGGCAACCAACTTCTCTGATTTTAAAGAAAAAGTTAAAGTTTATGATCAGATACAAAACCAGAAAAAGAAATCGTTTTCAGGAACAAGCAACTGGAAGCCAAAAAATGAAAATCCCAGAAAAGAGCGACAGGAAAATTATCAGCCAAAGACTGACAAACGAAGGGCGGAGACTTGTTTCAACTGCGGCCAAAAAGGCCACAAATCCAAAGAATGTCCAAATAAGGCCAAAGGTACTAAGTGCTTCAGTTGCAATAATTTTGGTCACGTATCTACGAAGTGCCCAGAGAAAGCATCGATTTCAAGAAACGAAACAGCTAGGCCAAGTACTAGTTCGAATGCCGCAAATATTAACGTCGTGGAAGTTATTCCCAAAAATGCCGTAAATGTTACCATAAATAATGTGGTTTTAACTGCGTTATTCGACACCGGAAGTGATGTAAGTACAATAAGACAAGACGTGTACACGGATAATTTCCAAGATATTGAATTATCCAAGGATACCTTAATCGTGAGAGGTTTAGGTGAAGGAAATCAAGTGAAAACATTGGGATCTTTTTCAAAAAATGTCTTGGTGAATGACGAAGAGTTTCATTTGGAATTCCACGTACTACCTATAAATTCGACGGACTTCAAGGTCATTGTAGGAAATAACCTATTAAGAGAGGCTGAAGTAAATATCAAAGAGGATGGAATAATGATTTATAGGAGAGGAAAAGAAAACTTTTTAATGCAAATTACTATAGGTAAGGAAGAAGAAAGAAAAGTTGACGCCGATTTGGGACATATTAAAAATGAAGAGCATAGAGAAAAAGTAACGGAACTAGTAGAAAGCTATAAGCCGCAGAAGATTAAAACCACTGGAATTGAGATGAAGATTATAATGAAAACCGAAGAACCCATCTACCAGAGACCACGAAGATTGTCGGTGCCAGAGAAAGAGGAAGTAGATAAGCAGATAGACGAATGGTTGAGAGACGGCATAGTTCAGACAAGTTCATCGGACTTTGCCAGTCCAATAGTGATTGTCAGAAAAAAAGATGGAAGGGCGAGAATATGCTGCGACTATAGGTTATTAAACAAGAATATCATAAAGGACCGTTTTCCTCTACCGCTTATAGAAGACGTTCTGGACCAACTGCAAGGAGCATTGGTATACAGCACTATAGATTTAAGAAATGGTTTTTTCCATGTGTCAGTTGAACCAAACAGCGTAAAATATACTTCTTTCGTGACACCTACCGGCCAGTTTGAATTTTTAAAATGCCCGTTTGGACTTTGTAATAGTCCTGCAGTTTTCCAACGTTTCGTCAGTTACATCTTCAGACCGTTGACATCAAAGGGTATTGCCGTTTATTACATGGATGATATAATTGTACCTAGTAGAAACGAGGAGGAAGGAATAGAAAGATTGAGGTTAGTGTTGGAAATAGCGAAAGATTATGGCCTAGAAATTAAAAAGGAGAAATGTCAATTTTTGAAAAGAAGAGTGGAGTTTTTGGGATATGTCATTGAAGATGGCAAGGTGCAACCCAGCGAGGCAAAGACTTTAGCAATACGGAGATTTCCAGTACCTACGACGCCGAAACAACTACAGTCATTCCTCGGACTGACGGGATATTTTAGAAAGTTTATTTCTTCATACGCCATGATAGCTAAGCCGCTTAGTGATCTCTTGAAAAAAAATATGCCATATATTTTTGAAGCCGACCAAAAACAAGCTTTTGCCAAGCTCAAGGAACTGCTGTGTAGTGAACCTGTTTTGAATATTTTCCATAGAGGTTGCGAAACCGAACTACACACCGACGCGAGTAAGCATGGATATGGTGCTTGCCTGATGCAAAAATCTTTAACCGATGGTAAACTTCATCCGATATATTATATGAGCAAAAAAACGACGCCTGCAGAAGAAAAGTACACGAGTTACGAATTAGAAGTTCTTGCTATAATACAATCTGTTAAAAAATTTCGTATTTATTTGATAGGAAGTGAATTTAAAATTATCACTGATTGTTCTGCGTTCCAAAAAACCATGGATAAGAAAGATTTAACCACACGAGTAGCGAGGTGGGCCTTATTACTCGAAGAGTATAAATACAAGTTGGAACATAGGAAAGGTAATCAGATGTTACACGTTGACGCGTTAAGCAGATATCCAATAATTATGACGATGAGCGAAGAAAAAGATGGTATAACAGTAAGAATTAGAAAAGCACAAGAGACCGACCAATATTTAAAAAGCATAAAGAAGATACTAGAAAAAGAAGAATACGAAGATTATTTCATGAAGGGGAAGATGTTGTACAAAATCAGAAATGGAAAAGAACTGATTGTCGTTCCCAAAGGCATGCAGACGGAAATTATTCGAAGAGCACACGATATGGGGCACTTTTCGGTTAGAAAGACAGAAGAAGTTATAGAAAGAGAGTTTTACATGCCGAAAGCTAAGGAGAAAATTGGAAAGTTTATAGCTAATTGCGTAGAATGCATACTAGGAAGTAGAAAGGAGGGGAAAAAAGAGGGATTCCTGCATCCCATTCCAAAACAAGATGGGGTACTGCACACCTACCATGAAGATCATCTTGGACCGATACCCTCTACTAGTAAGAATTATCAACATATTTTTGTAATCACCGATGAATTCACGAAATTCACTTGGCTCTACGCTACAAAGTCTACTACTTCTAAGGAGACCGTATCTTGCCTTGAAAAACAGAAACAAATTTTCGGAAATCCACATCGGATCATTACTGATAGAGGAACAGCCTTCACCTCAAACGAATTTCAGGAGTACTGTAGGAATGAAGGAATATTACATGTATTAATTACAACTGGTGTTCCTCGTGGCAACGGACAGGTGGAGAGGATTAATCGAATCATTATACCTGTGTTAACTAAACTAAGCATAGAAGACCCTACGAAGTGGTACAAATACTTAGAAAGAGTGCAAAGGGCACTCAATTCGACATTTCAACGAAGTATTGCAACCTCACCATTCGAAATTTTGATGGGGGTAAAGATGAGAAATAAAGAGGATTTAGAAATCAAAGAATTGTTGGAAAGAGAATTAATAGAAGAGTTCAATGAAACTAGAGAAGAGATAAGAAGCCGAAGCAAAGCTCAAATTTTAAAGATACAGGAGGAAAATCGGAAAAGATATAATTTAAGAAGAAGAAAACCCAAATTATATACCGAAGGCGACTTAGTTGCCATAAAAAGAACTCAGTTTGGAAGTGGGTTGAAAGTTCACAAGAAATTCTTGGGTCCTTATGAAGTTATTAAAGTCAAGCCGAATGAACGGTATGATGTTGTAAGAGTTGGAATTCATGAAGGTCCAATGCGAACTTCTACTTGTAATGAATATATGAAGCCGTGGATCGACAATGATTCGGAATCCGAGACGGATTCATGTCAGGACGGCCGAATGTAGGATGGCATTTCTTTTAATTAGATTTCATTTCATGTTTATTTCGTAGTTTTCATTAATTGAGTGACTCTTGGCAACAGCGCCAGGGACACCTGACTTGACCGTTTAGTTTGCTGGCTGACGGACGGCTCATTTCTCTGAGAGGGGAAGTCGCATACGCGACCTTGAAAGTTTCGCGCAGCGTGACCGCGGGGACAGGGGATGAAAAAGAGTACAGTAGTACTTAGTACTTGACGAGCACTGAACTAAGACGGAACGACGTGAAAGACGAGACGACAGCCGTGTCGAGCTAATAACGTTTTTGTTCAGTTGTGGATTGATTTAAGTCATCAAGTTACTGATACCTGTTGAATATTACTTGAACTAATTATGTGCCGTTCGTATGTGTCATTGTAATCACCTTTGTGCTAGTGTCTAAACTGCCAGTGTCTGTTTATCACCACATACTTCAATTATACATTTTTTCTTTGTTGCATCTGAGGCCTATTTTATTAAAGACTTCCCTAGACAACAAGAACAATCCTACATTACTATTTTTTTCAAATGGCAACATAGTGGCTCGTCGGGTCAGAAAAAAAAAGCATTTCATTACGATTAATTTGATACGGCACACTATTAGGTCTCCAAAAACTTTCGCCAACAAACTTAAAAATATTACGGTAGATCTTTCTTTTTGAGATTAAAATAATATTAAAATTCATCGAGTAGCCTGTGACCAACACAAATGATATAACAAAACCATCAATCCAAAAACTAATACCGCCTTGCATAAATGATATTATCAACATGTTTTTCAATCAATAGCGTACACAATAGTTTCCTCATTTAGATTTGGAGAAGTGAGGTAAGATAACATATCGACAAGTAATGTTTTTTTTCAATACTCTTTAATTACTTTGTTCTATCTGTTATGTAGTTTTCAGGTTACCCAATGTATTTGAATTTCATTTTAAGAAATATCTTAAGTAATCTTTTCAAGTTTTTTCAGCGAAAGTTTGTTTCAAACCTATAACAGTGAAGCGGTATCAACATAATCGTAATGAAATTCACAAAAATTCCAATTAAAAAAATTAGTATTACAAATTCTAAAATTGAATTGTACATACATAGCAGAAATATTTCGACCGAAAACAATATTTCCCAAATATGTTAGAACTTTCTGAAGCTGAGTTACTTGTCGAAAAATGCAGTTTTAAGTCGTATGCAAATCCTCCAAATAATTTGTATGACCCGACCAGGCACTATATTTTCATTTGAAAATAAAATAGTAGGAATAAATTGAAACTTAAATCTTACACAGCAGGTGCATTTTAACCGAAAACCGTAAAGTTGTATTTTCCTCAATACCTACTTTAGGATTAAAATTAATAATTTGTACGTATCCATAGCCCTCTAGATTAAAAATTAAATATCGAAATAAAAAAAATATGGTCAAACAAGTAACAAGTGATACATAGTTGTATTCAGAATGTCGTATGGAGACAAAAAAGGTCAAAAGGTGAAAATATACCGGGTGTCTCATTTCAAAATCGAAAGTTTATATCACTTCCGGTGTGACCGGAAGTTGCACGAGTCACTTGTCAAAAAATACAGTTTTATGTCTCATACAGATTCTCCAAATTTCATTTCAATATCTATAAAACCAAAACAGTTATTGGGGCGTGCCACTTTCCGTGAACACGCGGAATATACAACAGAATATATTATTTAATAATTTATATAATAAATAACTGTTTTTTATTGTTATCCATTCATTTTGTTTATTGAGTTTCTGTTCATTACTTTATGGAAAATAGGGAAGATATAATCAATAAATGTCTATTATCAAAAACACGTATTTACTGAAAAATTATTTTCTTTAAGGGCGCATTCTGAAAGTTCGCCACAGGCGCTAGAATTCTAGTTCCGGCTCTGTAGACAATAGGCTGACTCCACCCCTTTTTGATATATCTTGAATAATGAAGTGTTTTTAGCAAATGTGGCAACTTGACTCTGCCGGTTTATCAAGTGAGCCTGCCCCATGAACTATATCCAAAGTTTTGTATTTGTGGCTATAGCAGTGAGTAATGCTTCTTGCTATTGTTCACTTATTATGTTGTCGCTTCAATTTGAGAAAATAATATTAAATACAGAGCTTACATTTTATCTGGGGGACATGGACGACTTCCAAAATGAGTATTGAGATACAAAATCTGAAATAGGGTAGATATGCTTTCTTAGCTCACTCTGAATATGCAGTAAAAATTAAATTTCCAAAAACGATGAATTAACTGTGTTTGGGAATTTTTTTGAAAATGGGGGTAGTGTCCATGGTGAGTAGCATGATACAAAATCTGAAATGGGGTAGATAGGTATTCTCAGCTCTTCTGAATATAGAGTGAAAAGGAAATTTTGTAAAAAGGTCTTTTATCCCATCATGTACGTGATTGTCACAGCCACTGTGAAATATGATTTTATTTTTTATTAAAATCACCATTATCATTTGTTTGTGTATAAACTTCTATACATCATCGTTTTTATTAATAGAAAAATTTCCTATATAATGAGCCGGTCACTGTATTCATCCTAAGTTGATACTTTTTTAAACTATGTTAAAATAAACAACTTTTTCAAATAACTTTTTTCAGAAAACTGAAAAATAAGCGAGATAAAAAATAAATAAAAAGTAAATCTGGGCGTGTTTATCAAGACGTACCTAATCTGTTTATGTTGAGTTTTTTGCTCGGAGAGAGCAAATCATAGTGTTGAAGTTAATGGTGAAAACTTTGAACACCTCATTTAAGTTAGACAGGACCGTATTGGACACGTTTTGTAACTTTGGTATTTTTCAGTTTTTTGGAAAAAGTTATTTGAAAAAGTAGTTTATTTTAACAAGTTCTATACACAGGTAAAAAAAAAGTATCAAGCTGGGTACGATAATTTTGATAGTGTACATGAAGCACCTGTTCTTGGATACGTTTGATTGACCACAGTATGTTTGTGTACACAACCACTGTAATCAACTATTGAAAAAACTAGTATTAGTAAATTTTTGGCTCTGGCTTTTGGACTTAGAGTGGCTAGTCTGACTCATCTCTCAGAATGTAACAATTGGTAAGTTGCCAGCTTTCTTGAATACCTGATTCTGTTCTATGATCCCGCGAAATATGTACGGAAAATTTCAAAACTGGTAGATATCAGAGCTTAACCTGACCAATTGATCCAGGGGTGGCTACTATAAATATATATTACCAAAACAGAAAAAATAAATAAAAATCTGACTTCCATAGCCTCGCTATCGAGTTCGGATGCACACTTCAATAGCACATAAATTCAAAACTAAATGTAAATGTTGTCCACGGTAGTGAATAGTTCCGGTCGAGGTTCTGGCAGTGCTGATATTTAACAAGCTCCATACAATAATTATTTGTTTTGTTACCACAGCGGAAAGGAAAAAATTCACAAATACAGACACCAGTGATCAAATAATTTATGATTACTTGGTACCAGGTGCAATTGCCCCCCCGTTGGAAAATAACAGATTTTGTGGTTATTCTCAATAACGATAAAGATAACGACTGGTTGATTTTAGAGAGTTTTTGGAACTTAGAGGAAGATAACGTTAAAATCCGTTAAGAAACTAAACATAACCTATGAAGTGTGAAGTTTGTTGGAATAATTTTACTGGGAGGAACATAAAAATGCCAAAATATACAGGTTAACCCATTAATAATTTTGAATCTGACGTCACGTGACCGAGAATAAAAATCTTTTGGGGTAGCATAATATTGAAAAAAGCTGCATCAATTGCTTTAATTCACAACCCCAAAATTCCAATTATCTATCACTCTAGAGTTCCGAGATATTCCCTGTCTTAATCGTCGTGAGACACCCTGTATTTTTGGGAAAGTTTGAGCATTAATGAAATTTATCTAATTCAGTTTCGAAAATTCAGGTTTTACATGACGTTTGTGAATTATGAAACGTCAGTTTTTTCAAAAACTGTTACTTGAGACAAGTGAAAATGAGTTGTGTAATATTCATTAACCAACTAGTTGTGTAATGAAATAGAATAAGAAACTAATAATTTTATCTTTGAAAATATTCAAAACAGGATTTGCTGCGTCATATCTAACTTTAGATTTTTGTGGTATTATTAATTCATTTTATGCTTTATTTGCCGATGCTTCTGAATCAGACCCTATTTCGTCGGAAGAACTACTCATTTTTGACATAAGTGTGACACGTTTGATATGGCAAATATTACACTAATCGAACAATATCGGTCTTTTCATAACTGATTACGTAAATAACTATTACCAACCTCTCGCACAAACGAAATGCAAAAGAATTTTGACTTGGTAAAGTACTCCAAATTTTGGAAATGAGAACATCTCAACAATCAAATTAGATTTCACCTTATAAACATTTACAAACACTAATACCTAGAAGTTTGATGAAACAATTTCATCAATAGTGGAAGTCAAATGAGTGGTGTAATAAAAATGTACACCTCAAACAATACCGAATTTATTCGAATAACTAAGACTGAGCCACAATTGGTAATGGGTTTTAAACCTTCAAATCATAAATTTCAATCCACTCCCTTCAGGGGTTTGGTGATATTTTCAACTCCAGTAGCTTACATGTAAAATACCTCTCCCAATTAATTAGAACTATAATAAATCAATATTGATCACAATTTACATAGCTCTATTATTTCCATTATCTTCAAGTTATCAAATCTCTCACAACAAAATTGTTTTTTTCGTAATGAAAATAAAGAAGCATGAAATATCTCAAAATTCTGTTCTCAACTTACCTCATCATTATTACTCCTTTTATAAGAATAAACTGCTTGCACTATCAAAGGTTCACTGGCCATGCTGCTGATTCCATTAAATAACTGCAATTAAACCAACACAAAACTGTCACTTAGGTAGATTACTAATTGATAGAAATTTTCATAATATATTGAAGTTCACTTAATATGACCATGATATGATCAAAAAATAATTTTGAGTACTGTCACATTCACATTCTTGGCAAATGCTGGTTAACAGTTAATTTTGGCAGCAAGCCAAAAATATAAGGAATTATTATGCTTGTGAATATATAGAGCTCTTGCCGAATTTCGACATATTTCCTGATTACTGAGTTGAGCTGCTAGCTAGGTATTCACTTATCCAGTGGTTTTATCTGATTTCTATATTTCTGTCGAATTTCCATGAAGTATTTGAAAAATACGTCTTTGCGTATAAATCTTTTCTGATGTGTACAGTTCTCCATAAAATATCAGTTCTTTAAAAAAATGTGTAAATATTGTGATCCAATATGAAACATGAACAAAATTCCATGTGTACTTACATAAAGGATTTCATTTAAAAAATGCTTTGAAAGAAACCTAGATCAATTTAAAAATTATTATTACAAGTACACTCTGATATTGACGGTAAATATAGAATAATTTCAATCATTTCATGTTAAAAAATCAAAAACAAAAATAGATTGACTAAAAAATAACAAAGAAAAATAACCTCCACATATGACAATGGGTTCTTTCGTTTGTGTGGGAAGTCTAGTACACGTAGTAGGTTTATTCGTTTGCCTCGTGGTGTAGCACTTTCTTACACCTGGAGTAATTATACATTCGATTTTAGTAAACGTTTGCAGATTAACTTGTCATATTTCTTTGTTTGGTCTGCACTCAGCTGATGCAAACGAATAAACCTATAAGGTTCATTCGATTGCATCGAGGTAGTGTAACATACACCACATTTTGATTAGAGTGTTGCTGAGTGCAGTTTCAAACAAAGGAATGTGTCAAATTAATCTGCAAACGAACACTGATAATCGAGTGTGAGTTCCACTAGATGTAGGAAAGCGCCAGTGCTGCCGCTGGGCACTAATCAAAAGGATCACAAGGCCGTATCAAAATCCGCGCATTTTACTCCCAAAATCCTCCCAATATTTTTTCAGGAACTGACACAATGGTTATGATTGTTATAAATAAAATGATATGGATTTCTTTGAAAAAATGAACAATTGTACTAATCTTCCAAAAAAAACGTAATCGTAATGAAGTGAAGTGTCAGGGGTCACCTGTCATCTGTCAGTATAAATCATTCAAAATATACCGCCCAAAACTAAAAAGTGAATGAACTAGCATAAAAATCATAAAACATCAGTCAGAACAGAAGTTCTATCTTATACTTCATGTTCCGTGATCCACCCAAATTTGATCATAGAAAACTATGGCCTTTTTTAAATTATATTAAATGATTTTAAAGGACCCATCGAAATCCTCACAAATATCCAATTACTCCGCTTTTACTCCGCAGCGTTGAAAATACTCACAAAAGGAGTAATTACTCACAAAACGGCAGCACTGGAAAGCGCTGCACCTCGAAGGTTAAAGTGCACCTCAAGGTGAAAATTGTTTGCACCGTTTTATCCTTAGCTAAGTATTAGGAATGTTTGGCAACAGTGAAAAAAATGCAAAGTATTCCATAATATGCGCACTGCGCAAGCGCCCCTAGTGGTGTGTGTCTGATTTGAAATACTGGCGGGAGAATGACGGGTGAATGGACAATTTGTTCATAAGGTATCAATTAAAAATTTCTCAACTGTCATTTGTATTAGACTATAAAACATTTAAATAAGAAAATTCTTACAATACTTTCACATCATTGGGATTATCAGTTTTAGCCTCAATCAGGTATCAGGTTTAGTATAAAGTGAGCTGCAGGTTTAGTTATCATAAGTCGACAAAGAAATGTAAATTTTTCAAATATTGAAATTATTTACCTTCTTATACCTACACTTGTCTTGGCACACCATAAAAAATCAAATTTGACAATCAATCATTGTATTTATCAATATATTTTCAGTTACGAGTCAATATACTGTCCATACTCTACATTGTAAATCAATATAACATCAATTCGTCAAAGAAAATGGAGATATATTTTTTATTTTCCCGCAAAACCGATATCCAGATAACCACTTAAATAGAATCACGTCAGCAAATTCCGTTAAAATCGAAAATACATATCAACCAAATAGAGAATGACCGACCGAAAGTGGGGTTAAGTTAGTTAAGCTGTACCTGAGGTTCGAAAATCTGAGACTTATCTCATCTAAGGCTTATGTTGTCCTTAAATGGTGGAGCAAACCAAAATCGGATTGTTAGGTCTACTTAATAAAGGTGGATTCATGCAAGCATAAATCTAAACTTAAATGAATTTAAAACTAGAATTAAGAATATAAAACAATGTAATGAAATGGAGGTGTTCACGCAAGAAATTAAGCAACTAAAATTAACATTAAAACTAAGAAAGATGGCCAACTTTCAACTAATAACTTAATTTCTTCCATAAATAAGAAACGGCGCATGCGTAGTCTCTTTACCCACAGCTGATAGACCGCGGGCATATCTGACAGACGACAGTAAATGACAGTTGTCAATGCAGCCTACTGGACGAACAAACGGATCTACAAATGCTAGTGTGCATTTATGTCATATTTTAATTTTTTTTTCTCGATAATGCCTCAATTATATGACATCGCCTTGTCCTTCAGATCATTATTTTTCACTATGTAGTTTGCGCTCTCGCAGTGCAAAGGCCACTGATTTTTAAAGAAGAAGAAATAAGAAGAGGAGTATGTCTCCCGCCAACTGCCTTCCTAGCTAACTTCATTACACTTCTCAGTGCGAAAGGTCATAGATGTGTTTTTAATTATTTTGCTTAAATTGAGAAACTGAAAGTATTTCTTTGCGAAAATGGTGAAGAAAAGAAAAAGAGAACGGTCCAGTCCACGGGACCTCTTATGCACACTTGAAAAACAGCTCCAGACACGAAAATGTGGAAGCCGTGTTATTTTTAGGTTAAGGGCTAGGTTTCGACCACGTTATCCAAATAGCAACTCGAGATATCCCGCGTAGCAGCTACTGGCCCGGGGATAAATGGTTCCAACAGCAGCTCGAGATACCCCATCAGGTGCCACAGGCCGGGGATAAATGGTCCAAACAGCATCTCGAGATATCCCGCGTAGCAGCCACAGGCCCGGGGATAAATGGTTCAAATAGCAACTCGAGATACCCCATCAAGTGCCACAGACCGGGGTAAAAAGTCAAGTGAAGAAGTGAAGAGCCACAGGCTGGGGATAGTGACCCTCTATAGATGCTCATAGGCCAGAGGTAGGTAGGTATTACCAAACAATTCCAAGTGAAGAAATTCTCCCAGTTCCCTCTATTGATGCCATAGGCCAGAGAAAAATCAGAGAAACTGCAAAAATCAGTATGGCAGAATGTTCAGAATCATTAGACAACAAAATTTTAGCATTGAGAATAGGCCAGGGCTACGATACCGAAATGGTATACCAAACCTCATTAAACCTTAAAAATGGTAGTTTAATAATATTTTTTTAATCATACAATGTGCATCAATAAAAAGGGAACATACATATGGTGGATGGAATGCAGCAGAGGCCTTGAAACATATTAACCATCTATTGTTGCTGGCTGCCTACTATGCAATCAAGTGTTTTTTGCAGGCTTGCTTGTCGCAACATAATAATATCTTGGTTCATAGCGCCATTACCAGCCATAGCCTATATAAATAGAATTGGCAGTGTACAATTTTGGCTGTGTTAAGAGAGAGGCATCTGGTTGGTTGCATCCTGTGGTGTGTGTTGCTGAAGGCGAATAGAGCTGATGGAAATTTTCAAGTTGTTGACTCAGAGCTGCACTTCGAAAGTCGTTTCAGAGTCTATGAAACCAAGCACTGATATCTGCATCCAAGTTGCATGCACAGGGCTCATATCGCAGCCGAGAGGTCCGGATGCGGCAGGTGCCAGGAGGATCATGGATGATCAAGCTATAGGTGTGAGGTGTAAATGTTGTACAACACTAGTTTAGGTTGTAGCTTGTGGCCAAATATTCAAGTAGGAACTTAAAATTTTTATTGTAATGTAAATTTGTTTTTTGTCGGACTTCCACTCAGGGCGTGTCAAAGTTTCGATGTCAAACGCAGTGTTGCCTCTGCCAGGGACCACACTTTTGTGCACAGAATACATAAAACGTGAAAATACTGTAAATAAAACTAAACTTAATCCTAAGTCACACTACACACTATTGTAGTAGTACCCTCACAACCATGATTCCCAATGTTTAAGAAACTTCTTATTAGAGAAATGTTTGTTATGGAACCTAACGATAAATTGTCTCCATTTCCAGAAAAAAAAAAAAAAAAAAAAACGCAAGTCGCAGGAAGGTTTCCATAAAACAGGGACTCTCAGAGGAAACTTGAAACAGTATCATTATCTTCAATCACACAAAAGCAATATCTCACTTTTGACAGGTATATATAGACCCTTCTGCAGAAAACGCAGCAGCTGTCTTATATTTTTTCCAGAATCCGTTGGACAATTAATAATACCTGTGAAATGTGACACTTTCAACCAACAGCGTCCAGCACTAGGTCTTATCTTGCCAGGCGCTATGTAACAATAAAATTCTCTTTGGAAGAGGTTCTTGAAATGTATCGGAAGAATGAGACACTCAGATGAGCCGCATTATGGCGTAACATAGGATCCAGAAGTAGTAAAATGGTACAATACCGAACATCTATAAAGTCTTATGAGAATTAGGCATCTCAGATTTTCCCAGAAAACTTATCATCCCATGCAAGCCCTCTGCAGGGCATAGTACCAGACATTCCACAAAATTAGGTTAGAAAACATATTCAGTAGTTCATGAGTGCTGACAAATATCACTTACCATGTGAAAACAAGTAGGACACCAAGTGTCAACCCCTTTGGAAAGTCGAAGATCCACATTTGTGCTTAGTAAATTGCCTACATGATTATAATGGTGGAGCCCAGGGTGTGGGAGTAATCAAAGTTTCACTTATTCTTGATGACAAATAGGCTCTGTCAACTAAAGAAAAATTTGATCAGATGGGTTAAGAAAATAACCCTTCATACTATTAGGTGCACGTTGATATCAAAATATTCTCTGCCCATTCGACACGACAGGCAATATAGCTTACCTCAAAGGCGTGTCGTGGATGCAATTAGAAATAAAAGTGCCGAAAATGTCGGAAAGGACAAACATCATTTGAAAATTTCTATGATAAACCTTTGAGCAACCACATAAAACTTGCGGAAGCTGATGTTGAACAGTTTTGAAGTAGGTAATTCGTTAATAAAAATCTGAAGCGATTAATTCACAGAAAAATAACTAAACTTTGCCCATGATATCCGCAAAACAATTACTATCTGCAATATTTTCGCTATCTTTAAACAGCTACATAGTGAAAAATAATGATCTGAAGGACAAGGCGATGTCATATAATTAAACGATCAAACGAACTTACCTGTGAAGTTCGATCGGGATTATATGACATCGCCTTGTCCGAGGATCATCCCACAACCGAAATTGAAACTCCCGCCCTAAACAAATATTGCAGGCACTTCGAGCGTAATGAAGTTAGCTAGGAAGGCAGTTGGCGGGAGACATACTCCTCTTCTTATTTCTTCTTCTTTAAAAATCAGTGGCCTTTGCACTGCGAGAGCGCAAACTACATAGTGAAAAATAATGATCCTCGGACAAGGCGATGTCATATAATCCCGATCGAACTTCACAGGTAAGTTCGTTTGATCGTTTAATTTTGCGCGATTGTGAAATGTGGAAGTAGAAGCGGCAGAGACAACGTTTCATTCTCATTCCATCGATTCCCTTGTTTTCGACAATACAAAAAATATTAATCCTCTTGCTGAAAAGAGACGTGAATTCTGGATTCAGGCAATTAGAAGAGCAGATTTGAAGGAGCATTCATGCAGCACCAATTAACAATTTTCAATTATTAACAGTTAGCAAGTATAAGTTGAACTTTTTTCTACAGTTAATGCAATACAATCTGATTCTGAAAATGTATCAAAGAAAGATTAACTAAATACCAATCTGACTTGTGCACATGCTTTGTTTTCCCACTTTATTGTTAATTTGGGTTCATGAATGCTATATTTTATTTAATTGTTAATTGATAATTGTTAATAGGTGCTGCACGAATCCTAACTTCTACTGAGAAGTTGAAATGGGCAACGGTATGTTCAAAACATTTTGTAGGAGCTATGTTCAAAGAATCTAGGAAATATAGGCAACATAAAAAGTTAATTTTTTCACTACAATCCCCAAATTTCAATAAAAATATGGATCAGTCCATTATTTTCTTTCACTTTTTCTAAATATCTCTTCTGAACATCCATAGACAAGGTGTTTAAATAATCACTTTTATCAGCTATCTCAAAAACAATCATTGCAAGCAGGAAGAATAATGATTACAATATCAAATTACATTCCCCTCTTACAGGTATATACTAAGAGTAAAATCATAATCTCCTCAGAATTGCAATTATAATCTCATTAAATTACCATTGTTGTTAATTGAAATACGGTTTGTTTGTCCAGCAGGGTGATTGACAGTTGTCATGTGACGTCACATGCCCGCGGCCTATTGCTTTCAAAGAGAAAAGAGGTTATGTTATGTTCGCAATTTCAGCATAGGTTTGACGCCATATTTTCTATATATCTCTTATTCCTCACAACACCAGAGGCTCCCGCAGAAGCAATAATGTACTCAGTACTAAACCATACTCACTTATCTTGGTGATAGTTTTCATGCTGTACTAGCTGTACTGTAAACATCAGCCCAGAATAGATAAAACAAAAAACAACAAAACACGATAATCTTAGGTTCACCTTTTGTTTTCTAATCAAAGAATACCCTAAAACGTTTCAAAAATTCACAGTTGGAACGATATGCGCATGTCTAGTACTTTCTTAATTTCGTTAAATTGATGCTTCCTGAACACCGTCATATTCTTAATTTAAAATTCATCTAAATCTTAAATTCATTTTAGTTTTAGTGATGTGTTGCATGAATCCTAACTAGAGTCTAATTAAGAGACTTTTCATAGAAATGGCTTTCATCTCTCAATCAGATAACTGCTTAAATAAAAAAACAGATTTCAATCATTTAAGTGAAATTTATTCATATTTATTACTCATTGATAAAGAACTGACAAAACAACTGTCAAATAATGTTTCATATAATCTTCAAAATAATTCAATAAGAAATATGCTCGCCCTTATTCTGAGTTGGCACAATTTGCTGATTTACTCACAAGCAGAGGCAAAATCGTGGGCTCTACTTGTCAAACTTCAAATTCATAATTTTCTTCTTTCAATGTCATATGTCATTTGTCTGTTTCCTAACCAAGATGATAGACACGTTCTGAGTATTTCTACACGTGGAAATTATATAAATTTTAAAATGTTTGTGTTAATTGACTCATTATTTTAATTATTGACCTTTTAATGTTATTTTATCATCAACTTCATGTTTCTCATTCTCAATGTTGTATCACTTTCATCACATCATTTTGCAATCAACCTCAAAGACACATTAAGTATAGCTGTTACTGGGCTTCACTTCATTTTAGTAAACATTTCGCTTATTAATTGTAGCTTCCCTGAAGATGACAGTAACCACTGTTGAAATATTGGAAATATAAATGTTAAAAGAGTACACGTTTTGCTTGCTGCTTACCCAAATAATCTTCCCAATTGCATCCTAACTAGTCAGCAAAGACTACTGTTCTACTATATAACAATGGCAAGCATCTTGACAGCATTGATTTTTGGTCGAAGCAATTTTGTAAAACAGTGCTCACATTTGCGCATGTATCTGAATCGGCATTTTGACTAACTGCATTCTTCTACACTTGATTCAAAATGTGATGTGAAATAAACCAAGAATAGTAGATGAACGTTTACGCCCGTAACCGGACCGGGGTCGGGCAGATCGTAACAAAAAAATGCGCCGCAAGAGAGTACAAAACAGGGAAAAAAGAACCCTCAAATCTTAAATCGTTTAAAGGTTATAATTTATATCAAAACCAGAAATTAATTTAATTTACATAAATCTAGGAATGACTCAAGTAATATCTTTTATCAGAATATATTACATAGTTGCCCCTCACATACTGAAATATTTACTGATGGATCAACTGACCCCCATCTTGTAGTGCTGGATTTGAGTATTCTCCCCTGATATAGCATATTCATTCTCTTCCGAATTACAGGCGCGTATACAGCTTCATTCCGTGGTGGGAGGGTAATTCGTGGCCAGGAGGTGACAAAAAATAGAAAAGCGCCTCAGGCGGAATTTTTTGTGGTCAAGGTCAAAAGCCTTTAAATTGATAGTTAGGTTTGTCAGTGGGGTATCATAAAGGTGGAAAAAAAAGGTTATTCGTGGCGTAGGGGTAACAAAAAATTGAAAAGTGTCACAAGCGAAATTTTTTGTGGCCAAGGTCAAAAATGTCTTTTAATTGATAGTTAGGTGTTTGTCAGTGGGGTATCAAAAAGGTGGGTAAAAAGGTAATTTGTAGCGCAAGGGTGACAGAAAATAGAGAAGTGCCGCAGGCGAATTTTTTTGTTCAAGGTCAAATGCCTTTAAATTGATAGTTAAAGTTTGTCAGTGGGGTATCATAAATCAGAAAGGTGGGACAAAAATTATGTCAAATTCAATTTGTTTTATTCAATATGAAAAACTAAAAGCATAGTAGAACAAACAAACAATGACACCTTCCAAATAAAAGATTAAATGAGAACGAGTATTATGGAATGTATTCAAGAAAAATGAATTCAACTAAATTATTAGATGCATATTAAATACATTTAACTTTTACATATGTAGGTAACTTGAAGCGAAGGCAAATCAGGAAGGTATAGAAATCAAATTAAACAGGTACTCATGTGTAACAGAATTTGAAATTAATTACATTTACATAGGTAACTTGAAGCAAATCAAAATCAGGTTAACCAATTAAATAACACAAATCGATCAGGTACCCAAGTCCCAAGTATAGTAGAGATTAGAATTAGATGCTCTTGTTACGTTGTACCTGTATGTTCGTTGCCACGCTGCAGTTTTGGCATTTTTCAGTTTTTATGAAGAAATATAGATTAGATTTAGATAGTTACGCGTTGAATGAAATAAGATATTAATTTTGTGAATCTTGAAGTTAATTTTGATTGAAATACTGAATTTTCTTCGATCAGGGGGGGGTATATAATTACCCCCTTGTATACGCACCTGCCGAATTACCTAATTATACGCAAATTTGCACAGCGAAAATTGTTGCTATTAACCACGCCTTACAAGTGATACTTAGGAAGCAGATTAATCATGCCATAATCCTTTCTGATTCTAAGAGCGCTCCTAATGATATCTAACTGTACCTTTTCCAAATATACGGACCATGTGTCTCTTTATTAACAAAATAATGTATATTATTGACAAAAAATAATAATGTTCATATAAACCTTGCATGTATTCCAGGTCATTCGGTATCCTTGGTAATATATATTGAGGCTGATCAACTTGCAAACATAGGCCCTAATTTGAACATCCCAGCCAACGAAAAACTACATTTTTCTTGCTTCCTTCCAGTAAAAAAAATACAAATTTGGAGCCAGTACATGGTCAGAAGACTGGTTTTCTGACCATGGAACTAGAAGGGGTTTATTTACCTTAAAATAAACAACTTTCTTCCACATTTCCCTTTTTTGGTTCAATACATTTTCACATATAAATAGAAGACATATTTACCCACTAAACATGATACATAATAAAAACATTTACCAGAGATAACTTTAATAATATTGGCAAACTAACAGAATATTAATGTTTTCATGATGTTTCTTATATAATGTTTTCAGCTATATGTTTGCGTCACATCGAAATAATATAACAAATAATATTAAAGATATATAAAATGTTGAGTATATGTTCCTCAGACAGAGTGATTATGTTATTTGTACGATGTTTGTGATTAACCACCTCAAAACATTACTCACATGTGTATTGAAAACTTTTGGAATATTATCTTAAAATGTCTCTTAAATGCAATTTTCCCGTTCATGTTCATGACATTCATCCATCTTGTTTATTTGACAAGCTGTGAGCCAGTGCTTTCAATTTTCATTGTGCATTTTTTGTATGATAATCTGATGCCTTTCTATATTTTGATTGAAAGTTCTTACTTGACTTTTTGACCAGTTCGTGAGTGATATGATTTTCGTACCAGCTGAAGTATGGTAGGAAGAATAAAAACATGAACAAACAGCAAGATATTTGTTGGCAGATATTTGAGGTAGGCAGTGAACTTTAAACTAATAAAAAATATTCAATAAACATCACTGATTCATTTCAGAATGCTGTTCGATTAATTTCAGGACGCTGCTCAATTCATAGAAAACTAGAAGCGTATCAGTTGTTCCTACAGTTGGTATCTAGATGAACATCTATGTTGGTAGAAGAAGCCCGCCTGGACAATAGTGATTGAAAGCAATATTATTGAAATTCTTAAAACAGGATTCAAAAAATACAGTATCAATATCATATTATTGTAAAATTCACAGTGTTTATAAGGTTATGATTTTCCAAGTTCCTCCCAACAAGTATTAACGTTTGATTATTTCAGGTTTCTAAGCCTATGCTCTTGAACAAAGGAAACTTATCAGCGGTGTCAATCCATCTCGTCTGACTTTTACAAATAAAAATAGCTCTGCTGAGGAAACAATTTTAGGTTAATAAGAAATGATAATTAGAGTAATACTGAAGTCATTACATCCAGTGGAGATAAACTTAGCATGTAGGTCAGGCGGGAAATGTTATTTTATTATTTGAAGTGATGCTGAAATGTATATCTAATATTTCCATACATTTCAAGTTATAGCTTCAAAATAGATTAATTATCAGAACTGGTATGAGATTACGAATACTCGATGCACAAATTAGTGATTTGTTTTTCTGTTACCCATTTGCAAAAAGCTTTTTGTTGAGCTAACGTAGGATTAATACTGCTAACTGATGAAGCATGAGTTATACTAATAAACAAATAAAATATTTAATTATATTAAATTGCAATCTGGCCTGTCTTGTAAAGCTGGTACCTATACTTATGAGTTTCATTTTGTAATCACCCATTGAAATGAAATATAAATGGGTTTTAAGAAATTATTAGTGATTTTAAGAATTACCAAAAATATTTCAAGTCTTATTACATAGCATACAACTGACATTTTGTTAACAATATAAATTTAAAAGTTTTCAGTGACTATAATTACTATATTTTCAGGATCTGTAAATGACATTCCGTCAACCACAGACGTTATAGACCTTACGACCCATAAATATGACTTGAGAGTCAGACCTAGCTCAGTCATCGGAGTAGAACGAAAATGAACAGACCTCTGAAGAAGCTAGCCACTCGCGCTAGCGAGACGTTAGGAAAGTATTCCAAACCACGACGGCCTTCAAACCCGATTCAAAATAGTGATAGTGAAAATTTCGGCCGCGAACCTTAGCCAATTTATCAACAAGTTGAATGTTAGACGTTCAAAAGCAATCTTTTTCCATTTGAGAAACATGGTGCGAGTGTGGCTCATGATATATGAGTGCCCTAAATGCAAAACTCTGTATTTGCATCTCAAGTCATTTCGAGTAATCTGCAAAAAACTCATAGTTCACTTACATATCGTCTTGTGCTACTGAAATTGATCACGATAGGGAGATAGAATCTAAGATCCTATGTTTTCTGTTCCGCACATATTGGAAATGCTATGACTCCAAAAACAGCGTTTGAAAATTGTAAATACAAAGTTTTGCAATTAAATAATGCAAAGAACCAGTTTCGCATCTGAACAAATGAAACTTACCTACTTTTACATCTCAATGTAGTTCTACAGATATGGAATTTGTTCATGAAAATCAAGAGTAGAATTTAAAAACACATTTCATGTCAGTTCTCACAAAAATCACATCAGTGTTTGAAGAAGTTTTGATTGCGAATGATGAGTTAGTGAAACAAGAAAACAGAAGCATTCGATTCAATACCATGTGTTCAACCACGTGATCCATATTCCAGTACTCTTATTGGCTAGGTTACATATACCGACTTTTGAAAGTGAAACTCGCTTTTAAATAAAGAGTTTTGCATCTCACACGGATTTTTTAATGGGATTTGCATGGAAACTACTTTGTTTTGCAGCTAGTTCTGATATTTGTATTGTAAATATTGAAAATACCTTTCATTTGGTACCAATATCTCCATTTTCGACATTTTGGCAAATACCGAGTTTTGCATTTAGGGCACTCATATGTTCTCTTTCTATATTTTTCAAGTTGATGTTACTCGCCTACCAAAAAGTGACTATTGATATTTCACATTGTATGTATAAATTCAGAAAATATATGATATACCATAAGTATATGCTCCACCCTGTATACTACAAATCAAAATATTAATATATAAGAGTAACAATGGTATAACATTACATACATGTTTTGACCAACATTACAAACATGTTTTGAGCAACATTAAATACATGTTAATATGATAAATTTTTGTAAGGTGTAGTTTTAAACGTTACATTGTAATATTTAAAAGAGGCACAAAGGACCATGGACGCAACGTATCTGTAATGTCAAGCATACCTCTGAATAACATCACAAAGTCACATTTTGTGATGTAACATTGATGTTTAAGTTATGTTTTAATGTTTAGTGGGTATCAACAATTATACGAAGTGGACTAGACATTGTTTAACCCCTTATCGTTTATTTCGTATTGAAATTAAAGAGGGGCCCTGTGTGTGTGTGAATCCGGTCAAATTGGGACCCTTATATAGCCACATTATTTTGGAATCTCCAATTAACAAGTCACTAGATTTTGATTTATATAAAGAATTATAGTTAAGTCAAACCTTACTACTCCCTTTGACATGTGTATGATTCTTTCTAATTCAAATAGACAAAGAGCAGATATTTTGATTAAATGTTTTAATATTTTTAAAATTGTACTTTGATGAAAATGAATCTCCCTTCCTTTCAGTAATGGATTCTCTTACTATCAACAATTCCGCCCTCAATGAAAAAAAGAAGAATGGAAATTTTAACCAAATCGAATTTTTGTTGAAATTGTGGAGATGTTAAGACAATAATATTTCCGACACGAGTTAGCCATATATGTATTAATACCAATATTGACCATACGCCATAAGAGCCTATGTTAACAAAGTGAAGCCAATTTTATATGTCTGTCTTTGTCAAATAGGCAGCGGCGATCAAGAGCACATGCGCGAAATTCAAATTTTCAAATGTGTCAATTTGATGACTCATGAGTTTAAAGGTTATGTTTTTTTTTAATAATAACAAGTATTATTGTCAGTTGGGTTGGGAAATATTCGAGTATTTGAATATTTATATTATATTTATGGTTGAATACATAAAGTATTGAAAAGGGGAACATTCTCCATGAAAATTGAAAAATATAATTTTTTATACTCAGCTGTGATAGTGTGATCTGATGCAGGAATGTTTCTTTGAGATTGAAAGGAATGAATCAATCAACATTAAAATATGGTAGGAATTTAAAATTATCCCAAACTTTCCAATATTTTGCTAGATTGAACTTTGTGTGTGATTTCTGGAATCATATAAAGATAATAACTAAAAAAATACTATTTTGTTCAGACAGGAATTCATAATTAAATTTTGTAATCATCCAGCAGGATCCTTTAGTTTATGTATTTTAGAAGAATCATATATGGGTTATCTTCCAGGTTTTCTAAACATAAACTCTCAGATCAACATAAGTGTATTGGTAAATATTTAACTCCTATTGGTTCATTGATAAGCTTCAATTTTGCTCTTTTATTCCAAAAGTCTCTTGCTCAATGTATTTATTATAATGATAAATGATACAAATTTATATAACCAAGGATACCCACTATAGATTTCAGGGGGGTTGTACAAGCTAACGAGGCCTCACATGCACTTCAACCTATTATTCTTTTTTTATTAGAGGCCCAGGACTCCAAAACTTCGTAAGAATTTGCCCAATTTTTGAGGTGATATCTTAGAGGGCAGTTGCCCAGTGAGGGGTGCTGTTACCAATTTCAAGTTTTTCTCGTCTCAGTTTAGCTCACTAGCCTTTTCGATTGATTATCTTAGTTCTGACACTTTGTTCCTGTGAGAATTCATTTCGTTAGTGGGAATGTGAGAATTTATATCAGACTGTTGGTAAAGGCTAAAGGAAGCATTATGAAGCGAGTGTTATCTTGTAGGTTACTTAAATATTTCAGACTTTATTATGAATGCTTGTTATTATCAAACTCCTTCATGAAAATTACCTGAAAAGACAAGACTCTGTTCACCCTGTATTTGTGTCAATAAGATAACTTATGTCTTGGTACACAAAGATTTTCAAATAAAACTATGATGATTACAATATGCTTTATTTTAACTCAATACATGTTTGTTACATAGATTGTGAATGAAGTGTTCAAGAAAATATGCAATAAATTAAAATAAGCTATAATTAAGGTTAAATAATGAAGAGCAAGTTCAGAATAAAATAAAAACACTATATTCACGAGCCTACATATTCTCATATTCATCACTTACTGTTGATGTTGAGCACTTGCTTTACATTTACATATTTTTTGGATACAATATTTTAGAAATAATAGTATATTCTGTAACAACATTCCTCACGCTCGCTTTCAGTTCGCGCTCAGAACTACCCACTCGCATCAAATTTTCAATCTAACCGAATGACAGACTGTGCTTTCTCCACAACCACAAATTTCACATATGATCAATGGAAAGCCAACGAAAAATTATTATATAATCATAAATCATATTTATTATTTAATTCACATCTTGTCATTATGATGCCAGTCGAGGATAACGTTATTATTGCTACAACAGTGTTGAACAATATGTTGAATACAGCAAGTGCTGTAGAATATTTGTTCAATATCAAGAGTGAGAATGTTACCATTCTGTTATCAAATTTGATTTCAGAATTGGCAAATTTTGTATCCGTTGTGGAGAAAAAAAAATTATTGAAACTATCGTTATTCGTATCTGAATTCAAAACCGAACATTAAGTAATTAAATCAATGAATGGGTTCAGAAAGAAAGGATGAAACTCTTTGCAATATTCAAAATGTGGCCCCAATTCTTCAAACATTTTCAAATTGACTCGAGTCCCATCAAAAGTTATTGATGTTACCATACATCCAGTTTGATGAATTAACTCCAAACATTTCAGGAAAAGATTTGATCTCTCTGGTGCATCAAAACCATTTATGAAGCAATACCTGATGGGGAGTTTCTGCCATAAAAACAAGAGAGTTGGTTGCTTGCTGGACACAATCATTTTTCAGTCCTGTGCCCAAATCAACCCCCCCATGGAATTCACCATTATTATAAATCATTTGTGAACGAATTGACATTTCGTCCACAACAATATTGAGAAGAACCTGGCTCTTCTCGTTTTTTGATTGCAATGATTTCAAAGCTTCTGCAGAAAAACCGGGATTTCCATCAATTACATTGTCCTTATGGTACTTGTATGAGGCAATAATTTTCCAAACGTTTTTCTCACATAATTGTAGGCTCTTGTGGAGTAAAACTGAAGGGTTACTGCAAATTGCCTCAGCTCCGGGGAATACTTAACATTTCTTCTTTCTTTTGATCTTTCAAATAAAAATTTGCGATTCTCAGGAACATTATCCTGCAAATAAAATTCAAATATATTAAATTCTAAACTTCCATGCATTTAAGTGCCAGGAATGATTTCTAAAAAGATAATCCACTTTACCCAAAAAAATAATGAATTTCGCACAATTCATTCTATTTTTGTTCACATTATGACTCCAGTTCACCCTTCAACATGAAAAAGTGAAGCAACGAATCATCTCTCCCAAAAATATAACATTTTTGGCACATTAGTTTTTTTACACAATGAAAACAAAAAATAATTTTCGTTTTCTGAGGAAGCAATTTTCTTAAAAATTACAATATTTTATCCCTCCATTGCAAGGCCACTATAAGACTATATGTATATAGTATATATATAATATAATAAATATCACATCAACAGATTTTTTTCACCATTATGCAATCATATCATGAATATTAAATTTGAAGTGAAAATTTCAATCATTTTGAAAACATGAAGAGAGCTATAGATTCTTTTTATAATCAGAATTTTACTAAGAAACTTATATGGCCTCATGCATAGTCACTCGAACGACTCTCCAGAGGTGTGCCGTTCTCTACACCATTTAAAACGATTTAAAATGCATAGGCCAGCAAACGGCGCACATCTGGAGAGTCGCTCGTGAATGACTATGCATGCGGCTGTTATACTACCATAACATTTATCAAATAAAATTAGTTTAATTTAATAGAACATGCATTTTTGTTCTGTAATTGTGTGTATATTAGATTTGCCTATTTGAATAAAGATTATTATTATTATTATTATTATATTGTATCTTGCACTGATTTTAGGCCAACTCCGCTTGGTGGTTTCAGGTACCTGAGGTGCTTTCCAGCAATGTAAATGGGAAGCTCGGTACAGCCTAGGTACAACTCGTTTGTTACTTTTGCTTTCCTGGAATGCAACAGAGTTGTACCTGAGATTACCATTTTATTGCTGAGCATGGTAATCAGGAGAGCACAAGCAGGTATATGTGGGTTGCTCAAGATACCGATACTAGCATGTGGTGTTTGCTTGGCATACACCGACCTCTCCTGGGTAGTGCTGTATGTTTTTTAGAAGTCTCCTACAGCTGTGATAGCAAATATGTTACAGCTAACAATATTTTCAATAATCTTGAGTGTTACGCCTAGTTCCCTAGTTCATGTAAACATAAGGCAAGGTAATGCAAAAACGTAATAAATTGAAACTATTGGAATTGTGTACCTTACCTTGTGGTTTATTAAGAACGTGTCTATACGATTCCAATGGTTTAAATTTCTCATGTTCTTGCGTTACCTGACCTTACATTTAGATGAGCTGGGCTTTAAATAATTGCTGAATATTTTTTATAAATTGATCTCACCTATCGGTAAATGAAATAAATTTCATCTCAGGGCAAAGTTTCCCACAGACTTCTGCTGTGAAAACTATGATATACTCACCAACAGGTACTGACTGCCTTTCTTGAAGAGCATTATATCCTGGAAGTAGATACGAACATGCAATGTTGGTTGAGGGTAGTGCACCAGTTCTCAAAAGTGTTCTCCCACTGTACCCAGAATACATATCTCTCTTTGAGAAATGTCTATCACATATCCTCAGATTATAAACGTCTTCAGCAGCTTGAAGATGACATACTTTCATCCACTGTGATCTCATCAATGAATTCTTGGGAAAACTGAAATGGCAAATAAACATTGAACATGGAACCAACACCTATCCCTGTGATAAAAATGTTACTGATGATATGAACTGGAGTCACATAGAAAACAAATTTGTTTTTTCGCGGACATAGTCACGAGAGTCTTGAACTTAAATTACTAATACTATACAACTAAAAACTACGAACTAGTCTCGAACTTGAATAATTACGAATACTACTAACCGAGTCTGAACAACTACAAACTTTACAGTTTACACTATCGATAACGAAACACAAACACTCAATACGGAACCGAAAAAACAATTATGAACAATAACGAGAAACAAGAAGAACGAGGAAAAATCTTAATACATCGACAAAAACACACAAAGTCAAGAAAACAGAGCTTCGAGAATACAAAAGTCTGTTTTTTTGAATAAAGGCGCAATAAGTTAAATGCGACATACGATCGTTTCTACTTTGGGTTGCAACGAGAGACGTAAGAGAGAAACAACACCAAAAGAGTCGTTCTTGACCGTCATCTTTCACTTTTATTTTGGCGCATGTGCAGAAGTTCAGCGTTGCCAGCTGCGCTCATTTGTTTCGGCTTCAGCTGGCTATCCTTATTATCAATATTCGTAGTTAATAAATATATGGAGTTAGCTGGGTAAATTGCCAAAGGCATAGCCCATAAACAGAAAAGAAGAAGAAGATCTTCTGTAAAAAAAGCATCAAAATTATTAAATTAAATTTGAATAATAAAATAATATCTGATTTTTGCAATACGTTATACATGGTAGTAAAAGGGGTGTAAAATAACAATAATAATAGTGATGAGATAGTCGGACAGTACTTTAAAGTAGTGAACAAATTATAACTGAATTGTTCGAAGTTTCTTTTATCTATATTTACGGTGTGTTGTGTACATTTTTACTTATATCCAACTTATACTATACTACTACTACTAATAGACAGAATGACTGCACCTATGGAACGGATTCAAGTTCTTGATTCTATAGAAAAAGATATCATTACATGCTTGCATAGTGCGGGTGGGTTTCGAACAAAACAGAAAACTATTTTTATAAACAAACTTTCATTATAGGACAAGTCTTCGTAGAGCTGAGTAAGGAAAAATCTAGCTTGAAACAAGCTGAAAACCATACCCAGATGTTCTTGAAGACACTTAGCACCGTGGAAAATAAACTCACAGATCAAATAAATTACTTAACACAAGTTTCCACAGGACAACCACATGAAGGGTCTGGCTACGCTTCTCAAAAGGTGCTCCAGATGGCATGGCATAGATTGGAGCATGCCAGGTCTAGGGTAAATGAGTTAGACAGGTACAAAATCAAACATGTCCAAGGAAGAACAGTGCAAAGAAATTTACCAGTACAACCAGGTGCTTCTCAAATAGTCAATGTTGGTGGATCTAATATTCCTCCTGGTTCAAATACCTAACATAAGCGGGATAGACTACTTGAATATTGTTGGCAAACTTTCAAGAAAAGTGAGAGTATGACAATTCTTGAAAGTAGAATTAGTTGTCCAGAGCTCACTCACAAAAACTCTAGCATGATATCATTATTAAATTAAGTGAATTTTAATGTATTTTCATTTTGATTCATAATATCTATAAACTAACCTAACCTTTCGAATAACTGGTTCAATTATTAATTATTTCTTCAGCATTAAATTCTGGGCTTTAGATACTTGAGAACATTCATAGGAAACCGAACTCACAAGTCAACCAATGAACTAGCTAAACAGGTCACATCTTGACGTTCTAATAAGTTTGCACATTGCACACATTTATTATTAGTTGGTGGCCAAATGGTCAGACCTTCAATCCAGTAGATGAGCTAAGGTAACATGTCAAATGAGTTTAAAGAAAAAACAAAAATAATTAAAATAACAGTATTAAAGAATTTCCAGATAGTTGAAAACAAATAATAGTAAGTGTAGACTTTCACTGCACTGTTTGGAACCTTTGGTGTAGTAATGAATATATTGGAGTTTTATCCTAACACCAAACACCGATTTGAAGTTATCCACAACCACACTGAGAAAAAGTTAACTCGGTGGGTAAAATTTTTCTTTCTTATTTGAATGATGAATTAAACATTTCTCAATGGCTCCATCACATTAAGAAGGTTGATTACCATGGGATATGAGTATAAGGGTAGTTTTTTATGCTATGAGAAATAATGAAATGGGGTTGATATTATTTAAATGAATAAATTTAGTATTAAAAGGGCGTTGTAGAACATTTTTGATGGAAGATTTGTATTAAGGAAGGTAGACTACATATTCGTAGATATAAGAATTCATTTGTAGCACCGTCGGAGAGGGTGTGGTGGGGAGAGTTTGTCAAAAAAAATCAATTTTCTGGGAAAACGACATTGTAGATTTTTTTGAATTGGATATTCTTTCAGAGGAGATCGAAATACATAGCTGTGGGTATGTGAATTCATTTGTAGCCCCGTCAAAGGGGGTGTGATGGGGGAGAGTTATCGAAATAAAATCAATTTTCTGGGAAAACTACATTGTAGAGTTTTTTTGGATTGGATATTCTTTTTCGGGAGATTGAAATACATAGCTGAGGGCATATGAATTCATTTGTAGCCCGTCAAAGGGGGTGTGATGGGGGAGAGTTATCGAAAAAAAATCAATTTTCTGGGAAAACAACATTGTAGAGTTTTTTGTATTAGATATTCTTTTTCGGGAGATTGAAATACATAGCTGAGGGCATATGAATTCATTTGTAGCCCCGTCAAAGGGGGTGTGATGGGGGAGAGTTATTGAAAAAAAAATCAATTTTCTGGGAAAACGACATTGTAGAGTTTTTTGGATTGGATATTCTTTTTCAGGAGGTTGAAATACATAGCTGTGGGCATGTGAATTCATTCGTAGCCCCGTCGGAGTGGGTGTGGTGGGGAAGAGTATGTCGAAAAAAAAAAATCAATTTACTGGTAAAACGACATTGTATGGTTTTTTGATATTGTAGAGTTTTTTGGGTAAGATATTCTTTCAGAAGAGGTTGAAATACATAGCTGAGGGCATATGAATTCATTTGTAGCCCCGTCAAAGGTGGTGTGATGGGGGAGAGTTATCGAAATAAAATCAATTTTCTGGGAAAACGACATTGTAGAGTTTTTTAGATTGGATATTCTTTTAGAGGAGGTTGAAATACATTATTGTGGGTACATGAATTCATTTGTAGCCCCGTCAAAGGGGGTGTGATGGGGGAGAGTTTGTCGATAATAAATCAATTTACTGAGAAAACAACATTGTAGAGTTTTTAGATTGGATATTCTTTTTCAGGAGATTGAAATACATAGCTGTGGGTATGTGAATTCATTTGTAGCCTCGTCAAAGGGGGTGTGATGGGGGAGAGTTGTCGAAAAAAAAAATATATTCTGGGAAAACGGCATTCTAGAGTTTATTGGATTGGATATTCGTTTTCGGGAGATTGAAATACATAGCTGTGGGTATGTGAGAGTTACTCTAACCCCCATCACACCCCCTTTGACGGGGCTATAAATGAATTCATATGCCCTCAGCTATGCATGTCAATCTCCTGAAAAAGAATATTCAATCCAAAAAACTCTACAATGTTGTCTTACCAGAAAATTGATTTTTTTTCGAGAACTCTCCCCCATCACACCCCCTTTGACAGGGCTACAAATGAATTCATATACCCACAACTATGTATTTCGATCTCCTCTGAAAGAATATCCAATCCAAAAAACTCTACAATGTTGTCTTTCCAGAAAATTGATTTTTTTCGACATACTTTCGCCCATCACACCCCCTTTGACGGGGCTACAAATGAATTCACATACCCACAGCTATGTATTTCAATCTCCTGAAAAAGAATATCCAATCCAAAAAACTCTACAATGTTGTTTTCTCAGTAAATTGATTTTTTTCGACATACTTTCGCCCACCACACCCCCTTCCACATTAGGAAACGCTGGCTGATTCAATTTTAACATCATGTATTATTGTGTAAAATTGTGCGTGAGTTTGATATGTGCGAGGCAAATCACTGTAACTTATTTTTTATGATATGAATGTAACTGTTGAATTTCGATTCATTAATTGTTATTGAGATCTTGTGGATACGTGTTTACTAAATTTCTGTAATGCTGAGTGTATTTTGCGCGGGCTAAATTATCATAGTCGCCTCGTAATTTTTCTAAAAATTTGACGAGCGATTTGTTAAGATAGCGCACGTTTCTAGAGTGACTCCTTGGTCTGGTTATACCTTGCTGATTTTTCAGAAGGTTTGCAAAATTTCATTCCACACGAACAACATAAAACGAACTCAAATTCCTGTAGTTTATCTGACAAATTAGCTGCTTCTCTTCTGATTTCTCCCTTTTGCAGGTCATCCACAGACATTACATCTAACGCATCTATAATTTTATTATATATCTCTGAAATAGCAGATGTCGCTTGAGCGTGTGCTTCCCATTTGGTGTCTGATTGAGATTTTAATACATTTTTATTATCTAGATGATATTTTAATATCCGCCACCTAATGGCTAAACCAGAAAAAAAAAATATAAAGATTTTGTATTGATGAAAAAAATTGAAAGCTAATAGGCAATAATTGACAGCGCTTCTACCTACTACATTGAGAGAATGGGCTGCGCATGGAATATATATTGCAAACGGATTCGTCTCTAGAATCTTTTGCTGCATGTCATTGTAACTTCCAGACTTATTTGAGGCATTGTCAAAAATCCATTCCACATTGTTCTGCAAGGTATTGAAGTGTATGCGTTGCCAGTTCATCACCTGTGTGACGCGTTTTCAACTCAATAAATGTAAGAAAACGCTCTATTTGCTTTTACATAGCGAATAACTACGCCAAGTTGGTCTGTTTGCATCAAATCTGGAGTAGAATCTACTGATAGACTCTAATCCAGAATCTTTTATCTGCTCGATAATTTTACCTGTTGGGCCATTATCATAATTTAGTCTTCGCAGATGGTTTTGGATGAATATGAGACGTTCACTTTTCAGGCTTTTCCATATTTGGTTGCGTGCCGCTAAAAACGGATCGAATTGGCTTATAAGATGCAGCAACGCTAAAAAAATTCCATTCTAGGAGATCCGAATTTTTCTACTGTACCTCGAAAAGCAAGGCCTCTTTCTGCTAATGTACAAATTACAGCTATAACACGCTGTAATACACTATTTTCAAAACTCTGTTGGAAAAGCCTCGCCTGCGTGTTGAATATGTCATAGACAATCTCTATGTCTGGAACACCTTTTATGACTTTCCATCTTTGTTTTGGTATTCCTCCAGTCACTAAAACCTGTTGATTTTTCAGAGGGAAATAGTTTAGATACGCAACAGTAAAGTTATCCTATAGATCGCGAATAAAAATGCAACTCTCGTTCGTAATTTTGTCCATTAGCCTTCCGGCCAAAAAATACCTAATTTGTCAGGGTAGTAATGTGACGTTGAACCAAAAGTTCGACGGGATTTTTCCAATGAACCACCATGATTGTGACAGTCATTCGGTTCGCAAGAAAGTCAAACGTCAATGTTTGAAAATTCACGCCACATTTGAGATTCGTCTATTATATCTTCAGTATTATTAACGGTTTCAGATTCAGAACCACCAGAATGTTCTTGAATCGTAACAGTTTCTTCACTGCCTTTCGACGTTGATGGAATTGTAATATCAACTAATGGTGATGGTTCAGATTGAGGTGGACGAAAAAAACTTGTCAACTTTTTTGTCTTATTTATCGCTTCGGCTTTTCTCTTCTGCGCATTTTCTTTTTTGTGTACCGCTCGATTGCGACCATTTCATGATTGAATCTAGGGGAAAATGAATAAATAGTTGATGAAGCTGTTAAAAAGAGTACCTGAGTGACGTAAGTAGAAGACATTTACTTCGAAGCCGAAGGTTTCAAACCCTTAGATTAAGACTGCATAAGTCTACCTGTATTTTTTTTTATAATTTTTATTTCAATCAACTGTCTGCCTCCTTATGAGCAACCCTCAGAAGTCTTCGAAATACTTGTTTGATGCTATTGCACGTTGACACTATATATCAATCACCGTACATTCGTAAATGATATGAATTGTCTAACTGATAACTGGTTAGTCGTAGAACTCGCCAGTGCTAACTGATTTCTTGTAGAACTCGCACTGCTAAGTTATTACGGAGGAACTGGTAACTGAAGCCGATGTCTGAAACTGGGGTCTTGAACTGTTGTCACAAAACTGATAGATCGGTAACTGCATCTCGAGATAATTATACCCGCTACCCAACCTACTCTTAATGACAGCTATTAAGCTATATTTATCTAGGTAGCATAAGAATCACATATTTGATTTTGTAATATTGTAGGAAAAACCCTACGCGGAAAAATGCGTGGATTTTCAAACAGCCTTACCTTTCAAATGCTAGCAATTTTTTTTTGTGCTGTTTCTGGTCCCCCCAAGACGTGATGTCCTAAGTAATTGCTCAATTTGCTAATAGGCTAATCCGGCACTGAACAATCAACAAATATCAGTTTAATACAACTCAGTTCCCGTCCTGGTATAAGCTAGAGGAGTAACTGTATTTGGGCAGATATTGGCCATAATAACAGAGTGAAGGTGGATATATGAAGAAAGGGTGACACTTCTATCGTCATTTGGTGTTCAGAAATATATGCTCAGTAAGTTTTGTATGGGGATCATTTGGTTCCATTCACAACAGCAAACAATAAGAGCCGTCGTCGTGAGCTTTAGTCAGTCTGAAGAATTAAACAAAACGAACAAATGATACATCATTTTTTGTACATATTCCCTCGTGCCATTTTACACTATAAGTTTTTATTTCCATTATTTGTGATAATGAAACCAGTATTTATGATTTCAAAGTGCACCAATTGAAATAAAATCCGTAAAGTATTCGTGGATAACTGATTTTTCAAACACTTGCTCTATTATTATATACTTTAATATACTATTTCCTTCATTTTATATAAAGAAATGAGTTTCCTCAACAAAAATAAAAATTTCAAAATGTAATGTTTTATGGCTTTTTTATGAATCATTTAGGTAGTAAAATACACACTAGGTTCAGAGTTAAATACATACGAGATCATATTTTTATCGATAAATTAACTCATGTATAAAATGTGTCATTTAAAGATGACTGTTTTGTCAGTTTGACAGCGATAAAAAAGGTGCATCATTTTTTACCACCGATAAAAATACCTGTTCCTCTTAAGCGTCTACATCTAGTATGCTTACATCACTTCAATGTCTGTCCTGTCAGTTATTGAAGTAACTATTATTGTCGATAGTTGATACTGAAACATTACAACATGAGTCATTTTGGAGAAGTTTCGACTCAACAAATAACAAAAAATATAGAAAAAGCAATCCCGCAATCCACAAAAAAATACTAAAGCGTCAATATGTAGACAATTTAAGGACTTTTGTCAAATACGAAATTACGAACTGTCGAAAATAACTCCGTTACAAGAAGTAGCAGATATATTAAAGGATTGGGCCTATAATATGAAGAAGAGGAATGGAAAAGATTATAAAGAATATGCAGTTAAATCAATTTGGAATTCAACTGCGAAGATGGTTCAAGAAAGATATTTCAAGGAATACAATATTAAATTTGATCCTTTTGCCGACATAACTTTTAAAGAAGCTCGTGATGCGAGAAGAGTAAACGGAAAGAATTACAAGTTATTCCAGAGAAAGGAAAAGTAAGTTCTGTAGCATTGAACAAGAAAGATATAGTAAAAATGGCAAAATTGTGGAATATAGACAACCCAGAGGGATTACAAAAAAGATTCTTTCATAAAGCTTCTTATGAATTAGCTTGGAGGGGGGGGAGAAGATACAAACTGTAAAATTTACTATTTTAAAGAAGAAAAAAATCAAGATGGAACTTCAACAGGAAGATTTGAATACAATACAATATTTTCAAAGACGACACAGGGTGGGTCGAAAAAATTGGCAGACAGCAAATGGATAACAAAAAATGAAATGGATGAAGGTATTTGTCCCGTTGCATTGTTAAAATTACTGTTACAAAAAAGAAATGAAAACATAACATCTGAACGGCTTTTTTTAACTCCAAATCCCTTTTGGAAAAATAAAAATTCCAAAGGTTGGTACAAAAATGTTCCACTGGGTATTAATACGATTTCTACTTGGACCAAATATTCTGCAACTAAAATTGGACTCGACATCACAAATAATAAAATTACCAATCATTCGAACCGTGCTAGTACAGTTTCCCAGATAGCAAAAGCAGGAGTAAGTGACCAACAACTTATAAAGATAACGGGACACTCATCATCATCTTCTATTAAACCTTACCTCCAAATTGATCCTGAACATCACGAAAATCTTATTAGTTCCTTACGAGCCTCGAGTGAGAAAAATCAAAATGAATACCAGAGAAGAAAATTTTGAAATCAGTACACCAAACCAAACAATTTATAACAATTGTGTATTTAATAATTGTTCATTTAAATAATTTAATTGTGTCAATAAAGATAATCATTGTTGTTGTTCATTCATATATTCGGTCGTTAATTTATCTTGCCAAAAAACACTCGAGCTTTTCTTTTAAGGATAAATTTCTTTTTCACTCAAAATTTTTCCATCGGTAATTTTGCTCGAAAAACTGACATTTGACAAAATCGCTCGACCTTCGGTCTCGCGATGTCATGTCAGTTTTTCTCGTAAAATTACTGATTGGCAAAATTATTTTGTTAAAAAAGAAATTTATCCGATAAAAAAAAGCTTTTGTGTTTTTACTGTTGATAAATCAACTCCTGTAGAAATAAACCCATTTGAATATGACGTCTGAGTCAGTTTGACAGCGATAAAAAAGCATGCACCTTTTTTATCGCGATAAAAATGCCTGTTCCTCAAAAACAGACTTCATCTAGTAAGCGGAAGTCCCTTCAATTTCTGTTATGACAGCATTGACAGCAATGATTGTTCAGTAATGTTGACACATGAATCGTTTTGGGAAAGTTTCATCTGAACAGATTACAAAAAGCATTATTATAATTTTGTTGTTAATAACTGCTCTTTCAAATAACATGTTTCAATCAAGGTGATTATTATTGTGGTGTATTTATATTTTGTCGTTAATTTATCTTGCCAAAAAGCACTCGAACTTTTCTTTTATTGAATAAATTTCTTTCTTTAACTCAAAATTTTTCTATCAGTAATTTCACTCGAAAAACTGACATTAGACAAAATTGCTCGACCAACGGTCTCGCAATTTTTTCATGTAAGTTTTTCTCGTGAAATTACTGATTGGCGACATTATTTCGTTGAAGAAATAAATTTATCCGATAAAAAAAAGCTCTTGTGCTTTTACTGTTGATAAATACATATTTAATTGCATGAAAATGTTATTGTCATGACAAAATATCGAGAATCAAGGGCTCGAGCAAGCTTTCGCGATTTTTTTACTTCCCTTGATTCGAGATGTTTTGTCAAAAGGCAAACAAAATTTTGATGCAATTTAAAAAATAGGTGAAAAATGGAAAATGTTTTGCGCATCAATGGCAATGTGAAAATATTAAGTTTTTCTGACAGCACAAAATCACATAGTCAAATTCTATTTGACAAAGAACCAAGGCAGTGGAGAGTTTATTCATGAAGATTTCAATAGAGCCACTTGTTGCTCGGTATATGGTAAAAATACAAAACTTAATGTTTAACTTTGATACTTATTGCACAACATTCGAAGTGCATTTCTTCATAAGTCATTGATAGACCCAACAACTTTGGAGTTAATGTGTTCTTGAATGAACAGTAAAACGCAACCATGTATGTGATTTCGTCTGGAAAAGTGTGATGATAATATACAGTGCGGTGCTAAATTATGGAATAAATTAATTATTTCTGAATATAAAGATATTTCGGAAAAATCCTCGGACAGGTCGAGTTTCTTTTCCGATGGGCCAATTTTTGAACCCCACCCAAAATATATAGGGTTATCCGCATTTGGGTAAAAATTACATTGGTGATATTTTCAAATGAGACAACCAGTATATTTTTCCATATTTGGTTAGGGATCGTTATTACGAATCCAGTGATACCAGGTTTGATTGGATTATATCAAACGGCTGCGGAGATAGGGGCAAAAAACTTGTCCATATACCCAATGAGTGCGACAGAGACTTTTTACCTTCTGAATCGTGTGGAGTCTCAGTTATACTCATGAGACACGAGGAAGTTTTTTGTCCTCATCCGTTTGACATAATCTCTTCAAACTTGGTATCACTGGATTCGTACTGACGATCCCTAACCAAATATGGAAAAGCATACTGGGTGACCCATTTAAAAATGTCAATAAAGTCATTTTTACTCATATATAACCCTATATATTTTGGGTGGAGTTCAAGAATTGGTCGATCGGAAAAGAAAATCGACCTGTCCGAAGATTTTTCCGAAATATCCTTATATTCAGAAAAAATTAATTTATTCCATAATTTAGCGCCGCTCCATTGTATAGTTGGGAAACTGAATCGTATTTACATTGAGTTGTGAGCACCATGACTCAGGAACACAAAAAAAATGGTGGGCCTTCACTATAAAGAATTCAACTTCATTAGTCTTGTTAATAATTGACTGAGAGTTCATATGAATAATTTTGCACTCATCTTCATTATATTTTTGAATTAGAATGGTCGGTTTTCATAGGACTCGAAATTTTGGGGGAGGAGTTCCGAAATGTAAACCTTTTCACGAGTACTCCATCTGGCCAGTGCGAAGGTTCATACAAAACATCTATAAGATCATTGTCGGCATAAATTCGATAAGAAAGTAACTTACCTTTTGAGTTCTGTTTCACAACATCAAACACATGACCAGGTGAGTGTTCTTTCAAATATTATTTTTTTCTTTCTACTGTTGAGTTGGGTTTGCATTTACCAACCTACTAGTGCCGAATTTTTTTTTCTAAGTGTGTCGTAGCTTCGTCTCCATCCCACCGTATTGTCATGTTTAATGGTTCTGAATATTTGTGAGGAAATTTCAATGACTGTATCTGACTATATGTTCAGGTTATCATGGTTATCCTGGGAATTATTATTAATGGATTGTTCTTGGGTTTGAAGTAGATTATCCATTACGTTTCTATTCGAACTAGGTCAATATTGCTTTATTTCTTGTTTCATTTTCTCAATTTCTTTAAACAAGTTAGCGGTCTGTTTTGTTAAAATTTCATTCAAAATTAATTTCAATTGTTCAATAAATAAACTCTGTTGACATTTCGCCTCTTCCATAATCGGGTCAATTCTGTTTCTCATTAGTAAGATTGTTACCATAGCAAGACAATTTTCACAGCAAAATATATCTCAATTTTGTAGAAGGCTTGAAAAAATATTGTTGCTGCCACATCATCTCCTGCCAATAAAGCAATGTAGATTCAAGCCCTCTACAAAATTGTGATATATTTTGCTGTGAAAATTGTCTTGATATGGTAACAATCTTGCTAATGAGAAACAATTGACCCGATAATCTTTTTTTATGATGCTCGAGTCATAGTCTGAAATGATCGGAAAATTCAGCAATAACGTACTTATTTACGGAAGTTGTGTGATACACGTCCGCACTTGATTACATACATCAACAATTTCAATTATCAATTTCGGGATACAGTTCAAATATTTACTGAAAAATGTTATATCGATATGAAAAAAATATTTTATTCCTAATTGTTTCATGTATTTTTAGTTCAAAAAGTACTGAAAAGTGATGAGGGGACATTATGATTACATTTAGGTTTACACGTCATTGAAATTATGTGCCTATTGCATAGTATGAAATCAATTTGTAATACAATACAGTACACTGTTTTGTGTTTGTGAAAAACAGTGTCAGATAAAGAGTTTATTACAAAAATATATACATTTATCTACATCGACTGATTTTGGTTTTGTTTCCATATTTCTACCTCTTTTCGTATTCTTGTTACGTCAATTGCGTATGTTCGACAACAACCGCCTACCCATGTAACTCCCAAGTTCAACCATTCTTGGATATAAGTGGCTACAGGTTCACATCTATCTCTGTTTATCCAACTGAAAAAAATAATTATTAAATTGATGAGTTTATGGAAATTGAAGTAAAATGCTATAAATGTAAAACAGGACTGTTTTTAAGAATGTGCAGGGTGTGCCTAAACAAATAATGATAATAATAATAAAAATTAAAAACCAAGCTTATATTTTCATTATTATCGAAAAATTAAGGGTATGAGTAAAAGCGTGGAGCGCTTAATCATCGTTGCGAAATGTATTTTCCTGGCGCTCCACGCTTTTACTCATACCCTTCATTTTCTGTGTGAGTGTGATTGAGCTTCGTATTGCATTTTGTATAATGTGACACATCTACAATTAGTTATACTTTGTGTACAAGTTGCGTTGAACTTACCCTGAAATATTGCAGAACTGTATCAAAAATAAGTTTCTTTCGAAATTTGTGTGGTTTCTCTGTATCAATACAGTTTTATTCCGAAAAAATTGGACATTTGTGAATTGTCATTATGTCACTAGGTGAAAAACTTACGAGAGTCTAATTCGCCCACTCCGTACCAACGTTGCCAAGTTACTGCGCATGCGTGCGAGGTGCTTCAACCGCTGCCAAGTTTTACTCATTATACTGCGATTGCATGCGAGGTATTTAGATGACAAAAGAGGAAGGAAAACTGAGTTAAAAATGAGTGAATTTGTTTTTTTTTTTCGCAATTGACACACAAACCTAACCTGAGCAAGCTAACCTAGATTACGAGACTCGAAAATGCGTGAAACAGCTGCAGGCAAACCGCGTTGATGATGAGTAAAACTTGGCAACGTTGGTACGGAGTGGGCGAATTAGTTTGGCAACGTTGGTACGGAGTGGGTGAATTAGACGTTCGTAAAAACTTTTCCAAAAATAGTCCAGTGTAAAATGAAAAAACAAGGAGAAGGAAGAAAAAACGTGAAAGTAAATATGAGAAAGACTTTTCCAAGAGTTCTCAAACTACATTGAATGAATATTCCGAAATTGACTTTTCAGGAAATGAACAACAGGAAAAATTAAAATTACTTCAAGTGAATTATGTTAAAAACCATCCTATTCAATTAGCAATAAGGAAATTTACAGTAATGAATTGATTGAAACCTTAAGAGAAGAAATTTTATTATTGAAACAAATAATCAGGGACAAGGAGCTGATAATACAAGAAAAAGAAAAAAACGTACAACTATTAACAAATGAAAATGAGTGCTTACACCAAAATTATGAATTTTTATTATGAAATATCGTAGATAAAGAAACTATAACGGACAGTTTGAATAAAATTAACAACAAAATTGAAAAATTAGAATCTAATTCGAAAAATCCAAGTGCAAATATTTTCAAAACATATGCAAATATAACAAAAAATATCAAACATGTGTATACTAAAACTCAAAATCAAACAATAACTATAAAACCAAAAACAGAACAAACATCTATAAAAACCAAAAATTACTTAGAAAATAATGTGGAAATTGGCAAATTCGAAATATTTGATGAAACAGACTACCTCTCTATTCAACTTATCAAGCATTTTGAACATAAAAAACGTTTCACTGTATTTGATGAGGTGAATAGAAATTTATTGAATAAAATAATGACGCTCAATAATGGTAAATTATTTATTGGATGGCAAAATCTCAAAGTGTATCAAAATAATAATCTCACCCAATGTGGGAAATGCTTTAGATTCAAACACACCCATAAGATTTGCAAAAATGAACTCGTGTGTCCCCGATGTTCTGAGTCACATGAAATACAATTTTGTAAAAACACCGAAGTACCTACTTGAATGTAATAATTGTGTTCATTCCAATACATTATACAAAACTACCCATCCTCTAAACCATCTAGCTTCAGATAAGAACTGTCCGACATTTATGTACCATCAAAGTCAATTCGATTCCCAAATTGATTACAACTCGTGACAAAAAGAATACTGAATATTATAAAGCATTCCATTATACAAAATATTCAGAAAATTGACTATGAATAATCGTAAAGAAAATGTGAATTTATATGAACTAAATTATATGTTAGACTTTGAATGCTCCAATAGGAATCACTGGAAAATATTATACATAAATTCAAGATCAATAAGAAACAAAATGGATGATCTTGAGGTGATAATCAACGAACTGGGAGTGAAAATCTTAGTGGTGACTGAAACCTGGATGAGGAAAGAAGAAGAAAAATACTACAACTTCAATTATTTTTCATCAATATACTGCAGCAGAAAGAGGAGGGGGTGTAGGAATTTATATCAAGGATGGTATTGAATTTGAAGTTGAAGCATTTATCGCCGTAAAACTTAAAAATCCAGATTTTATGATTTGTGGTTTATATCGACCTCCTTTCCTCCTAAAATGAGTACACAAAATTTGAGAGTCTTAATAAATACAACGGTAAAATTTCCTACTTTGGCGACATAAATATTAATATTTTATCTGAAAGTAAGGAAAACAAAATGTTAGTTAATGAAATTATATTCCTACTAGGGAAATTGGAGGTAGCTCTACTTTAATTGATCATTTCATCACGAATACACAAAAAAAAATTGAAATTTCACTACCCAACACTTCTTTAGTGATCACAAAATATATATATATTTGCATAATTGAACAAAAAAATTAAAAAAATTTTGAAAATTATTCAACTGAAATTAAAACCCTCATTGTGAAAAACTTAAAGATGAATTAGTTGAACTGAATAATAGAATTCACCTTTATCAAGATCCAGATGGGGCCTATGAGGAGTTATTGAAAACATTTGATTCCTGCTCATGTATAAAAAAAATTTAATGTGGAAAAAAATCTAAACCTTGGTTTGATAACCACATAGCTTTTTTGATAAAAAAAAAGAATGAATATTTTTATAAAACAAAAATGAATCCTCAATCTGAATATTTTTTGGAACTATATTCTAATTTTAATAAATTAGTAAAAAAAACTGTTCGGCAAAAAAATTTAGCTTTTATAAGGAACAATTCACTGATGCTAATCCCAAAGTTGTTTGGAATGGAATCAAATTTTTACTGCATAATAAAACTAGCTCTAATGAAGTAAAAATAAAAGCCATTGAAGTAAAAGACCGATCAAGTGTTTTGTCTATGTTTTTAGAACCCACAAATTTAACAGAAATTGAAAATGTCATAGATCAGTTAAATTCTAGAAAGGCACCTGGTTTTGATGGTATTAGTGTAAAGATCATAAAAGTTGTCAAATTCGAAATTTCGCCTATTCTATTGTTAATTATATCCCGATCATTTGAAACAGGTATTATACCAAAAAAATGAAAATTGCAAAAGTGTCTCCGATCTATAAAAATTAAAAAAAAAACGGATTTAAACAATTATCGACCAATTTTCAATTATTTTAAAAATCCTAGAAAAATTGATCAACTGAAGACTTTTCGAATTTCCTGAAAAAAATAACCTACTCTATAATGGGCAATATGGTTTCCGCAGATCCAGAGACACTGAGGCAGCAGTGATGGACCATGGAAATGTACCATCTTGTCTTTGGATTTGTGTAAAGCATTTGACACAGTTGATCACGATATATTACTCAGAAAATTATATAGTATTGGTGTTAGAGGAAAGCTACATGTATGGTTTAAAAACTGTTTATATGGTCGAAAACAATATGATTATTTAGGAAACAATCGAAGTTCTCTAAAAGATATAAATTGTGGTGTACCGCAAGGTTTTATCCTTGGCCCGGTTTTATTTCCAGTTCTCATAATGATATAACAAATCAAATAAAACATTATATGAGTAAAATTTTAACTTAGTTACAAGAACATAAATTGAATCTCAATTCTAAAAAATCTTCCTTCATGAATCTTTTAAAGAAAGCGATGGATATTCCAACTCTTCCAATTAACTTAATTGATAAAACTATAAATTATCAGCGAACAATAAAATTTTTAGGCTTATATATCGATGAAAAACTCTCTGAGAATACACATATTGAAAAAATCAGAAATAAAATAGCTCCACTTATTGGTATTCTTTTTAAAATAAGAAACTACATACCTTTGAAATTTCTTAAAAATATTTATTTTGCTTTGATTTATTCAAATTTAAATTCTTTGAGGAAACTACAGAATAAAACAATTAAATGTATCTATAAATTGGACAAATGGAACCAAAAATTAATTTATACAAACCAAATGGTTTGCTTGATTTAAACTCTCTATAGCTGAAAATGTGTTGTGTAATCCATTCAATTATGAAAAAAGTTAAAAAATCGAATTTAGTTTTTACTAAAGTAAATAATATTTACAACCATAATACCAAATAAACAAAATTGTTAGCTTCCAGCAATTTCAGATCAAATTGTGGAAAAAAATCTGTTTATTATAATAATAATAATACTCCCTCATAAACACTCGTAGAGTGTACCCAAAGGCATAGCCTGTGCGGGTAGGCTATTATTATTATTTGCCGTGGCGCTCCGGGGCGACTTACTTATTTTTGGTGGCGTATTCACTTTTCAGCTGCAAGAAAACCCGGAAAACCTACGCACCACCTCGGGTGGCCAGCGTGCACTCCAAGCTAGTTCTAGACGAGATTGGCACTTAGACAACACACAATACACTTGCTTTCAACAAGGACTGTGGTCGTCTATCGATTCCGATATTGAATACTTGAGAAAAAATCCCTTAACCTACATCGGGCTCGAACCGACTACCGCTATACTGAAGCTTCGAACGGCCTGCGCCTTAGCATAGTAAATGGCCTAGCAAATTACAATTCAATATTTGATGATATAAAAAATTATCATTCGTTAATAAAATTTAAAGTAAAACTGAAGAAAGAAATTTTGAAGTGATTCATTTAATGAATTTGACCACTTGAAGTTTCAACTCAACTCCCGAATATTTAAGATTATAGACTCAGAAGAAGAATTTTTTTTTATAAAATCATTAGTTTTGACGCAAAACCGATTCTACGATTAGAAGCTATCTACCTTATTGGCGCTCCCAGCTACGTAGTTTTTTTATGGACAAGTCGATCTTGAAAAATATATCCCTATACACCTAACATGTGCGGCGCAATGATAAAATTTGATTTTCGTGATAACGAGCTCTCAAGATTTGAGTTTTTTTTCCTTTGTATCACTTCTATAAACATGTTTCTTGGGGTAATAAAGTTGATGATTACCACGAGGTGAGGTACGCCCCCCAATTTTTCTATAGTTTTGAAGAGACAGCTTTCAAATTTGGTATACTGCTTTAGTACTTGAATAAACATATTTTGACCCCTCTACTCAAAATTCACCACTTCCGGTTTAACCGGAAGTGACCCCTAACGTTTTTTTCTAAATGACACCCTGTACATATTTTATCATTATCCGAAAAAGCACGTAATTTCTGATACTCTTTTTCAAAATTTTAACCGGTTGAAAAATGGCGGAGATACAGTTGATTGTTCAGTCAAACAAAGTTGGCCATGAAATTAAAACATAAATCATCACAACTAACGTCTAACAAACGACATCAAAAGTTATCAGAGGAAATTTCTTACCCTTGATCTAACAACTATCAAAAATTTCCTAAAAACGGAATAATACCCATAAAGAAATGCTCACAACTGCCATTTCTCAAATGGCAAACATGTTCTTTTCACTTGATGTTTTATCATGAGTGTTCTCAAAACTAGATATTCTTCAACGAAGGTGGCCATGAACATACAATTTCTTAATTATGTTCTAAGCCGCCTACGTTGAAGAACATTCAATTTTAGGAACACTCATCATGAAACCTGATTGTATCTTCGTTTTCTTTAGGAATTCTCCAAAACTTTCCACACGAGTAAACTGATAATTTATAACTTTTCATCATGACAAATTGAAAAGTACATGTTGCCATTTAAGAATGATTTCTGATAATTGTTGGAATATATGGAAGCTGCAATTACATGAGAACCTCAGTTTTCAACTATATCGCACTTCGAAGGTTCCTCTGGTAACTTCTGATGTCATTTGTCAATTGTGATGATTTAAGTTCGAGTTTCATAGCCAACTTTGTTCGATTGAACAATCAACTGTATCTCCGCCATTTTTCAACCGATTATCATTTTTGAAAAACAGTGTTATCACAAATTGCGTGCTCTTTCTGATAATGAAAAAATATGTACAGGGTATCATTTGAAAAAAAAGTTTTGGGCCACTTCCGGTTGAACCGGAAGTGGTGAATTTTCAGTAGGGGCTTCAAAATATGCGTATTCAAGTACTATAGCAACACACCAAATTTGAATTCTGTATCTTCAAAACTATAGAAAAATTGGGGGGCGTACGTCACCTCGTGGTCACATGACGATTCTTTGATTCATGCCTTACTCTCATGAGGATATACGGAAAATACTGTCTTCCAAAAGGCATATACTGAGTAAAATCGTATCCAAAATCTGTCACACAAATAGAAAGTATAAATAGAATTGAAATAGAATCAACTGACGTAGTTTTGGTACTTGCTGAAAGCTCTTGAGAATGGCGGAACTATTTCTACTTCTATTTCTTGAGTTGTATTCACACCAAAGTCTTCAAATATTCATTTATTTAACAAAGTATACATATGTATGATAAACATAGATCAATATCCGCCAAAGGTTTGGCTATGAAGGTCTAGTTTTTTCTGTTGAATATATAATATACTCCAAAATCTATAAGAAAGTAAAAAATTGCTATCGACCGTTCCATAGTTACTGAAACATTATTGCTACTTGAAACAGGAATATTACATATATGTTATATCCTCGTAGCCCTTATGGACTTATAAAAATTATTGAATATTATTTAAACGACGCCATTGCAACTTTGTTGTAAGGTTAACAGGAAACGCTGTCTTAAGCATTCCTTTGTTCTATTCAAGGAAAGCGATAAGGAATTATTATTGCGAACTGTCTTGAGATTATTTTTACAGTCTAATTCAGAGGCTGATTCGAGAAACACTTCCAAAATTGAACTATATTAAAAACCAAGTTAGAAGAGTTTCGACTTGAGTTTTGTATCAAATAAAATCATTTTTTAAAAAGTTATTTCGTGCTTCACCGACGTAAAAGTGGCGCAGTCGAGTAGTATGACAAAGCCGATTTCGCCTCATTAATTTGAATTTTCGCTCTCGATGGCATCTGGCCATCGAGATCTCCGCCATTTTGGTTCTTCGGCGAAGTTCTTCAGCAACCCCCCAACGCCGAAGAAGGTGGGGGGAGGGTTGCGGAAGAAAAAAAAAAAAATTTTTGTCCCCGAGTGGGGCTTGAACCCACGCCTATTGGCATGGCAGCCGAGTGCGCTACCAATGAGCCATGACGGTTCCATACTAATGTCGATTTAAAACTCGTAGCTTTGATAATGGGAAAAAAAAGCCGATTGGCGGCAGTCGCAATAAAGATGGCGGTGTAGGGTGTAGCGTGTGGGGGTTGAGAGAGAGAAAAATTGCAGGTACATGATAGGCGTAGAGAGCAATTGGGTGTGTGGGAGAAGAAAAAAACGACCTCATGTGATTCGTTGTGTCGAAAAAATGGCCGTCGAAGCAACGCCCCCCTGCGGTACATGATAGATGTAAAGAGCGGAGGGCGGGGGGCAGGCGGGCGGGGAGATCAAAACGACCTCATGTGATTCGTTGTGTCGAAAAAAATGGCCGTCAAGAGCCCCACGCCTACGATAGCAATGGCCGCCGTCGAAGCATCTCTCTCGACTTAGAACAGGCAGCAACATGTCCAGACTTGAGTTGGAATTCCGAGAATCGTGTGTGACGTCACCATGAATGAACATCTGGTGTTTACTGGCGAGCGGCGTGTGTGATTCTAGGAAATGATGACTCAGCGAAATCGAGACATGATTTGGCCTTGGACTTGTTTATCGCTCCACAGCTTAAGTAAACAACCACATCCGGTGGTTGTTTACCCAAGACCATTATTTTCGAGAAATGTCGGCATGAGACACGATTTGACCTTGGATCCCACGGTCTGTGTCACGTCGACAGAGAGCACACACACACACATGTTGCATTTTGCAACTCAAATGAAACAAACAGATATGCGTATATTTTTATTAGACTTCAGTGCCAGCGGCGTAGTATGATACACTATCATTATCGATTAAAAAATATTTTTGACGTATAGCTTTAATGAACTTATATATAGATTCGGATATTTGAACACTCAGAATCATTGTCACAAATAACATAAACCACTCGTAAAGTGTCGGCTCACATTTGGCAAGCTCCGCGGGAGGATGACCTCCAGGAGCTTGCATCGCGGCATACAGGATGGGCTGAGGGGACCTCGAAGTTCTGCAAGACGTCTTCAGCGGGAACCACTGCGTATCGCTATGGGTGTGATTGACATAGATCTTTCGCAATCGGTACGATGAGACGTTCAGCGGGATTTCGGCTTTCAACACAGGCAAATATTCATCATTGGCTAGCGCCTGAGTCATTCTCGTCCAGTTAGAAATGCTCGAATTCTCGTGCAAATATGATACCAATACCTCACTGCACTCATATGGTGGGCTAATATACAGTACGTTCGACAGAACGGCTGCTAGAATTATATAGTTTGTCATGACGGTATGACTGCTCAACGTACACTGAGAAACGACGTATATATCACTCAAATATATATACACTGAGAGACACATACACCATTGCTCAATGTGCATGGCCCTCATGTTGATTGACCGAGATAGATATGCACATATTTATTTCAAACATGAAATCACGCGCAGCCTCTCAATCGCCAGTGTGCGGCGGCAAAACCATTTGACTTTGGGGGAAAAGTTTGGTGTATATTTGCGAAAAATACACCAAGCTCTTTCCCCAAAACCAAATAGCTTTGAACGACCATTTTTGCCATTCACTCTGTCACTCTCTCATTCGCAAAATAAATCGAGAAAATTGGTTTAATACATCTATTAATACATAATAAAAATACAATACAATATGGTTAATAACAATAATAATAATAATATATCAAACATTGGTTCTTCTTCCTTGGCTGTTGTAGTTGGCGCCGGTGAAACGTCGTGGATCGGTGAATGCTGCTGCCCATTTCCCATCGTCAATTTGCATATTTTGAAAGCGTTTATACATATGCAGCTTTTGTTCGTACTGCGATATTGCGCCTTGAGTTCACGCAAATTTTGCAAGTGCCGATGGAGAAGAGTGTTGCCGCCACTGCCGACGTGTTTCACCATATCAGGTGCGACGATATCCATAGCCAAATATCGAAACAATGTCTCACAGCACAATGCACTTCTATGTCTCCAGATGCTATATGATTTAAACACAACGGGCTTTGCTTCTCGAGTGGCGGTGGAGGGGTTGTGACGACTGTACTTGTAGTGGCGGCAATATCGACGATGTGTGGCCTTCTAGGCAGATCGAGCACACACTTTAGCAGAAAATCGAATTTTTGATTTCCCTTCACATATACCACATCAGCTTCGAGGATGGGGCGCAGCACTTCTTGGATGTTGGTCTCGTTTAATTCCACATAGCCATCGGAGTATGGAATGCCGTGGATATTCCTTTCCAAATATCTCGCTTGGCGTTTATCATTTTCGCTCAGCTCATGGAATGGCACGACGGCTTTGAATAAAAAATGGTTCGTGCGTTGCCCGTCGGTGATGGCAAGTTCTTTTGGCTGGAACTCACCACCCACACAGAAACCCTGGATATCACAAGCTACGAGCTTCATCTTGGCTGACTGACTGATCGACTGAATCACTGAACGTTTGGCTAACAACTAACGCTGAATTTGAACTGATGCGCTTCGAGCGCGTTCCCCCCACCACCCCCCACTCTTCTTGTTGTTTTCCTATCCATAGGCTTATGCTTCCTTGCGACGCGCATTCAACCAGCGCTCCCCCGCCGATCTTGCAGGCATATGACAGATGACGTATGACTTGAAGTGTTTTGTGTCTTATGACAGACGACGTACGATCTCACTTAAAGGCAAGTGTTCTATGACGTAATCGTGCACTATTACACAGTACGCACGACTATTAGCTGGGAACCCAACTGTAGCTTCTATGTCAAGTTTGACATCGACGGTGGACGATTTCATGAATTCCGCTCTCCGTGAGCAATCGATTACGAAGATGTCGGCTCGATCCTTGAATGCATCGTAATCCAGCAGAGGGCGTTTCTGGGGACAATTCGCATAGCTTGGGTAGAATTCCGTATAGGCGCGATGAGCTTCCACAAAGTTGTTTCTGTCAAATTGCAAGCGCATGCGTTCATGCGGGTAATTGTCACTGTTCAACGTTAGGCGTATGTCTCTGATGTCAACGTGGTCAAAGTAACTGGAATCTCGTGCAACGTTGTCCATTCTATTTGTTTGGAAGGCGACAATGACGAATCGGGGGCTCTCCACTGCCGTACAAGTTTTGACAGACCATATTTCTTTGGTGGAACCAGGCGTGAGTGCAGGCAGTTCGTGCATATCCCACTTGCGGAACGAGATAACCACAGGTTTGTCAGTCTTTATGGATTGCAGCAGCTGCAAGCGAATATCGTCATTGGGAATGACGTTTTTGACTTTGAGCACGATGCTATTGATCGTCAGGGTGGATGTGGTTGCGACCTGCGGATTCGCAATCTCCTCTATAACCATGCAGTTGTTGTCGTTTCTGCTTCTCACCAAACGAATGCACTGTCGTCCGATTGTGGCATATCTGTAGTCGTGAAATATGCCAAACAGATGTTTAAGCGGAATCCACATGGCGAACGAACCGTCGTTGGCGTTGCGAATAGCTCCACCTGGATACGTCCATCCGGCGGTGGCCAAGTGGCGAGAATCGGCGTCTGCGTAACAAGTGTATCCTCGCAGGGTGCTCACTATACCCGGCAAGCGAACAGAGTCCACCTCCTTGCCGTTGATTTCATAATACATTGATTCGAAGAAAAATGCTCCAGCATTATTGACGAATCGCACATTGCCATCTCCTGCGGTTTTGACTAGAGTGCCCTCTATACAGACGATAGCGTCGTTCATCAGAATCCATGTGTCACTTTGCTGAATGACGATTTCGACAATGTCATTATTTTGGAAGGATTTGACGTACGGGTGGTACGTTCGAGTCTCCACTCTCTGGATGGATTCATCGAATTTTGGATGATTGTACACGTCGAACACTTGTTTTGACAACATGATGCCCTTGAGATATGAGGAATTCTATGCTCGAGAGAGAGAGCGTATGATTGGTATGTGCTCTCGTTGACTGCGTCTGCGCGACTGAACTGACGTCTGCGCTCTCAGTACTTTTATGCTGTTGGTTGTCGTTCCAATCAAATACCAACCCCATTTGACAGCTTGCGCAACACCAGTCGTACGATGATGGTTTCTCCACGGAAATTCGCACTACAAAAGTCCTGATCGAGAATATTCAAGGTTATGTTATGTATCTCCGTCTTGTTCACAGGCAGGTAGATGAGATTCGAGGGAGTCTCGTCGATGGCAAATCCGGGATCTTCTCGAACGGCAAACTCGTATATCGTATGGGAGGGTCGGTTGTTGAAGAAAGCGCCCGATGTGACGTTACTGTCAATGTGAACTGTTCGCACTTTGACTATGTTGACGGGCAGGTCAGACACGTGAACGATTCCAGCTGGGAGAATTCGAGGTGAGAAACCCAACAATCGTCCGATAGAGTCCTCTGGAGTGAAGTCTATGGTGTGGTACTTGCTATAAATTTCGCACTGTAGCGTATTGGTATTGGGTTTGAGAGAGAACACTGCTGCCTTAGCGTTATTGTTGCTGTCTCTGTCGATGTCCACTTCTCTTTTCTTCTTCTTCACCTCTCTCGGTTTGCCGATGTGTTTGTGAATAAACTTGGCAATGTCGCTTATTTCGTAACAGCCAGTGGCTATGCTGATGGTGCTAACAGATGGCGCTCCGTTGGCAAAGTAATAGAACTTCCCCTTGGTTATGTTCGGTATGCTGTTGTACGAATGAAAACCAATCAAAGCCAAGCCGTAAGAGCTGTGTTCGTCCAATTGAATTGGCGGAGCAAAGTCTGCGGTCAGCGTAGATGTGTGACCTGTCAGGGTGAACAGCAAAGACATGACTGACACTTTGGGGGTTATGCACTCTCATTTAAAGACTTCCACACTCGCTCCCTGTGTTCCACATCCAAAATGGGGTCAATTATGTAGGCAAGTTTGGAGATTCGCCTAGCGAAACGGATCCTGTCCATAGCCATACGCTACCAATCGGATTTGCGCGAAGTGTTGTACGCAAATCGCCACACAACCATATAATGAACCGTATTGCGCTCTTCATTAAAGGTCACTGTCTTTTTGTTGACGACCCTATCCATCGTTGTGTTGAGTTTGATCGTAGAGGAATTTCAGACACAAATGGCCGCAATTTGCTTGATCGAATGTCTGATAGCGATCGTTGTTGTAGTAGATTTTCACATTTCCACCGTCATTTAAATATCGTACGAGTTCCACTGGCGGTTTCAAATTACCGAAACTGTCAAAGTATTTCACACAAAGTCCACTTTTCACGTAAGCTACCCAATGCGTTCCACGATTTTTTATCGAGTCCAGATTGACAATGGCGCACTCTTTGTACATGGGCGTAGATTGAGGTAGGTTGTCGCGCATGAAAACCCCAACGAAATTAGGAATTTTCAGACGTTTGGCATACTTGACCAAGTCCACATCGTACAAAGGTCGCTTGCTATTGGGCAGCTTCACTGGGAGTTTTTTGCAAACTTCTTGAGGAAAAGACCATAGCCTCCGCGACTTGTTTTGCGCATAAACAGGCCAGATCCCTGCTTTCCGATGTTCTCCATCGCAGTATTGTGGCGCTTCTCTTCATCTAATTTCTTCTGAGCGTTTTTCGAGGAGGTGATGGTCCTGGCTGTGGTGCTGGCACCACCAGCCAACGATCCCAGTGCTCCCGAAGCTGCGAAGATGGGAAGCAAAGGCAGCACACCTCCACTCTTTGCTTCCAAAGGTATTATTCGAGGTACTTTGACGTTTTTGCGACCGCCCAATTTTTTGACTTGAGCTCGGGCTGCACGCAGTGCTACCAACGAGGATTTTCGCAGAGCCTTCGCACTCATATCTTTGAGTTGTTCAGGTTTCAGTGCCTTCCGCAGATGATTGGTGATTTTCGACACAACATCCTTCTTGAACGACCTCTTTTTCGTTGACCGTTTTGCACCAGAAGCAGAGGCCATTGATGATGACTTCATACCCATGCCCAAATTACGCTTCGCCTTCATAGTTGTGGTGACTAGCCAAGCTGCAGCTTTGTCGCCGATGTTCGCGTCTTTGGACTTGACACGTTCCCAAGCTCGATTTTCCAACACCCAGTCAGCCTTGTGTCTATCGTCCAGAGAGTTGCTTTGCGAGTATGCGATATCTTGCGATCTGCAAGCAGTGTCTAGGGGATTCACACCAGCGTCTCCGCGTGCCAACCTCTTCTTCAATTTGGTGCCAGGTCCGCAGTATTGGTATCCGGGCAGATGTAGCTCGAATGGCAGACGATTTATCACAGAGTTAACCACTCCACGACCTTCGTGCTCGAAGGTTAGCATGACAATGACGCGATTGGCGTTGCACACTTACTTACATAGCCGCCGCTCGAGCACTCGAACTGTCAGTCGAACGCCAGATGTGGGCGTGGTCACATGTAACATTTTTTCTCCAAATATACAATGAACGTGGTGCAACAAGAGCCGACCCTGGAAATAGCCAATTTGGATTTCGTAGGTGGCGGCAACTTGAATGTTGTGCGCAAACACGGTCCTCTGCTACCGAATTCATTTCGAGCGATATTTTGTGGTCCCAGCGGATGTGGCAAGACCAACGCTGTACTGAGTTTGTTATTCAGCCCGAACGGAGCCCGCTTCGAGAATGTCTACGTATATTCAAAATCACTGTACCAGCCGAAATATCAGCTGTTGCACGATGTATTGAAACAAGTCAAAGGAGTGGGCTATTATCCATACAGGGACAACGAGGAGATTATCGAGCCGTCAATGGCAAAGGAGCACTCAATTTTTATATTTGATGATGTTTCGTGCGACAAACAGGATAAAATCAGAGAGTACTATGCCATGGGACGTCATAAATCCGTGGACGTTGCATATTTATGTCAAACCTACTCGAAAATACCCAAACAGTTGATCAGAGACAATTGCAACATTATAGTGCTATTTCGGTAAGACGATGTGAACCTGAAGCACGCCTTTGACGAGCACGTCTCTCCGGACTACACCTTCGATGAATTTCGACGCATGTGCGCCACCTGTTGGAAGGAAAAATTCGGATGTTTGGTCATAGCCAAAGACTTTGATGTATCCAAAGGGCGCTATCGACTGGGTTTTGACAGATATATTCAAATGTAGTGTCTCGAATATGTCATGTGTAGCAATGGCACCGACTACATCACGTGTCGACTCCGAAATTGCCAAAGTCGAACGAAAACGTCAAGTCAGTCAGTTGGCGAAAGTTGTTCGAAAAAAGTATTTGTCCTTGAAACTCGGCAAATCCGAGCAGGATGAAGCGCTGAATAAATTATTCAAACCCATCACGGTGCCGCTGAAGAGACTGAATGCAGCAATGCCCCCACCACCTAAGCGACGACAGCTGAAGGTGAAAAAAGAAGAGAAACAAGAACCGCCATCATCGAGGACCCCTTCCCCCACCACCACCATGAAGAAAGAAGAAGACGAAGACAGCTATCACACAGATGACTATGAGTCTGACGACGACGACGATGAGGAGGATGATGGAGAATTGCTGGAAGTTTACCCCGAAGTAGCATCTAAATTCGTGAATGAACGTCGTGCGAAATCGGGCAAAATCGATGTGACTTACGGCCCCATTTACGACAGACCCAGAGCGCAATGGATACTCGGCAACAAGTTGATGGGCTTGGATAAAGATACGGGGGACATTCGCATTGATGGCGAAACATACCAGGGTACTCCGGGATTATATAGTTTGATTTTCTACAAGAATCCGAAATACCAGAGACAAGACTTGGTGGCATACAAGCAAATTTTGATGAGTACAGGTGCCCATTTAGATGCGAAAGGTAGGCTGAATCCTTCCCAAATAGCCAAATACGAGAATATAATTCGACCAATGTTCAAAGACCCAAGTCAATCGAAAATGGGCGGCGGCAGTATCCCAGATCAATTGACATATAATACGAAGCCTGTAGAATACGTATACTGGGACGACGTCAATGAGCTAGTTGACAGATATAGGCTACTCGTCGCAGCTAAGAATGCTGGCAGCACCTCTACCGACAACGAGATCGTGGCCATCATCAATGAGCTGAGAGAGGCTGGATACATTCGATAAATACAAGTGTCGATGTTTCGCACCCCACAGTTCCATCATGAGCATCAACAAGTTCGGTCAAAGTTCCTCAGCTCGCCGCGCTCAGCAGCAGCCTTATCATTTCCCCGGTGTCATACTCAACTACACGGCAAACGGGGACATTGACGCTGAACATGTGAAAATATGTAATGTCGAAACGCCAACTACTCCGAATGATGTTGTCAACAAAAACTACGTTGATGACGTCATAGTGAAGCTCAGAGCAGAATTGGATGCGCAGAAACACGCTCACGAGGCCTTGGACATTCGAGTTATGAAATTCATGACACTTTCGTTGAAAAAACACGATACTTTGAAAAAGCAGATTGAAGAAATGTCGAGAACGCCAACGATTCTGGACTTTAGTACAGAGTATAACAATGGAGCTGCGCATTAGCATTGCGCAGTCGTTTGGGAGAAATGGAGTCGTCCGCAGCCAAAAAGCAATTGGTCGATGAGCTCCATGCTCCGGCCAGAAAGAGATTTCCCCGCAGACGTACCATCATCAAAGGAATCGACGATCTGTGGCAGATGGACTTGGCTGACCTTCAAAAATACTCGAAAGTCAATAAGAACTACAATTATATTCTCGTGGTGATTGACACCTTCTCGAAATACCTATGGGTGCGGCCTTTGAAGACCAAAGGTGGTCGAGACGTCACCGAAGCGATGGGGGACATATTATCGAAAGCGAACAGAAGTCCTACGTTCCTACAATCTGATTTGGGTACTGAATTCTACAACGCCAGCTTCCAGGCCCTCATGAAAAAGTACAACATCAAACACTACAGCACGTACACGAAGATCAAAGCAGCTAATGCGGAAAGAATGATACGCACGCTAAAAGAAAAACTCTTCAAATATTTCAGTTTGAACGGCACCTACAAGTGGCTGGACATTTTACCGGACATTGCTAAAAATTACAATCAGCGCAAACATCGGACGATCGGCATGAAACCCTGTGACGTCACCAAAGACAATGAAGACAAAGTGTACAAGTATGCGTATGATTATGTGGGACGAGCTGGCCGAAAAAAGTTCAAAATTGGAGACTTTGTGCGAATTAGCAAGGCCAAACATGTGTTCGAGAAGGGGTATACGCCCAATTGGACGACTGAAATTTTTAAAGTCGTCAAAGTGAAAATCACCCAACCAATCACGTACTTGCTGGAGGACTTGGAGGGGCGACCAATCAGCGGCGCTTTCTACGAACAGGAATTGCAAAAGACGAAGAATCCCGACGTCTATCTCGTGGAAAAAATCATTAGACGAAAAGGCCGAAAAGTCCTGGTGAAATGGTTGGGTTTCGACAGTACTCACAATTCCTGGATAGATTCGACAAATCGCTTGTAATTCAATGGAAAATAGGCACATTGGAGCATAAAATTGGGGGCCTTTCGTCTCTCTCTCCCTCTCTCTCCGACCGACTGCGAAATATTTCAAACCGTTCAGCGGCACGATGAGTCAGTCTATCATCATGCTTGGTGGAGTGCAGTTCGAGTCTAACGATCCTACGTCCGATTACGAGTCGATGTCTTCGTCCCTAGTGTCTATCGAGGAGGATTCTTCGGAGTCATCGTCATCATCAAGAGAGTGGGCAGAACGTGTTGCCGATTTGGACCGTGTTTGTGACATGTACAAAGACGCCATCAAGAAGGAACGATTTTACGTGTGCAGCGCCACCTACGAGTTCCGAAACACATTAATTTTGTCTGTGCAATGTGGAATAAGTGTTGCTCGAAGTTTCGTGCCTGCAGTGAGACTTGTGTGCACAATCCCGCACACCATCTCCTTCAGCCTGTCATTCAGCATGTTCGAGTGGGCCATTTTCGTGGGAGCCATTAATCGGCTTTACAATAACCGAGCTGATCCGAATGCGACCGACAACAAGACCGCTCAAATCAAACTCGATTGGGATGATGTCATGGACTTGGAATTACACACTTATGGAAATAGTGCAACAGTGCGAGTTTCCAAAGATGACACCTACTTCTACTTGACGGAGCTCGAAATCCAGGAAATCCTGCATTTGGATGCCACAGTGTTGGCGGGAAGATTTGAATATTTATTGAATATGAACTTTTGTCAATATTACCATGATATATTAGCTAGTGCCAGAGTTCTTGCTAGAAACAATGATTTGACATTTGACGAGGCTATAAATTTGTGTACTATATCGTCCAAAGATGATAAACATCTATGTTTTCGTGAATGCCTATATTATTTGCCTGACAAAGTACTGTTTGATTATGAATCGAAATAAATGTATTTATGGAACAGAAGTAGCATTTTTATTTCAGTATGCATAGAGATATGCAGCAGTACGAAGCAAGACTCGAGACGTTCCGAGGCTGGACTTCGTCATTTTCGCCGAGTGCGTTGGCCAGAGCTGGTTTCACGTACACCGGCTTGAATGACGTTGTCTTGTGTCGTGTGTGTGGTGTCGAAGGCTTCCAATGGCAGCCTGATGACGATCCAATGGCTGACCATCACGAATGGAGTCCAAATTGTGACTTTGTTCGAAATTACCGCCACAACAATCAGACATCAGTGGTGGTAGAACCGCCAGATGGCGCTGATATACCTCCAGAACCAAGGCCGGCGACGGATGACACTTCACCGACAGTTGGCGCTGACATCGCAGTGCGACAAGTGACAGATGACACTTCATCGACAGTTGGCGCTGACATCGCAGTGAGACAAGTGACAGATGACAATTCATCGACAGTTGGCGCTGAAATCACAGAGCGACGAGTGACAGATGACAGCAAGCCCATAGATGATGGCAGTGCAGACTCACCACAGAACACTATAATAACGTGTTGTGTTTGTCTTGTGAATGAGCGTTCTGTGTTGTTTCTACCTTGTAGACACTTGGTGTGTTGTTCACGATGTGCCGGTCTGTGCGACACATGCATAGTATGTAGAGCGCCAATTTGGAATTTATTGAAAATATATGTATCTTAGTTAATTTTTGTTTTATTTTCTGTTCGAATAAAAATCGATCATTTCAGCCTCAAGAATGGATCGTTTTCTAAGTTGAAATGATGCACTTTTTTCGCTCAAAAAGTGCTCATTTTTAGACCCAAAAATGATGCTCTTTTTGAGCGAAAAAAGTGCTCATTTTTAGGCTCAAAAAACGATGCTCTTTTTGAGCGAAAAAAAGTGCTCATTTTTAGACTCAAAAACGATGCTCTTTTTGAGTGAAAAAACTCGCACCAAAATTGACATGGGTAGTGCGTTTTTTCGGTGGCTGAGTGAAAATTTCAGCCACTGAATTCAGTGACTGAAATTTCACTGAAATTCACTGAATTTTCAGCCCCCATAAGAAAAGCATGGGAAATTTCAGTTGAGTGAAATTTTTCAGTCGCTGAGTCTCACTGAGTTCAGTGACTGAACTTTGACTGAATTTCACTGAACTTTTTACTCAGTTCAACCACCATGTCAAATTTGGAGTCTCTTTTTGATCGAAAAAAGTGCTGTTTTTTGACTCAAAAATGAGTACTAAGTATTTTTTTTTTAATGTGGAGGTGAAACGAAATAATATTCAAACATGGATTACATGCTGATTTATTCAAACATTAATATATACATTTGATTATATGATATATGATGTGTGGGAACAAACAAGAGCACAATTTCCGCATTTTCATTTGACATTTTATCGAGATTTTGTGCGTTGAATCAGTCATCGAGTTCCGAATCATCATCTCCTAAGCCAATGAAGCGTTTGTATGCGAGATGCGCATAGTTAAATATCCAATTGACTGTAATGGCCCCACGGCAGAGTGTCATGGGAGCCCTGGAGGAGACAGCGCTTGTCGTCGTGGGGGTTGAGAGCGATCTTTGTTTGCTCCACACTAAAAACGTTGTGCGCAAAGGAGCGAATACAGCGTTGAGATGTGACTTTCTCACGCTGATTTTCCAAACATTCTACATAGTCGTCGAATGTGATTTTATTTTGGACAACACTGTATTTCACTCCTTTGGATTTTTTGACGCATGTTCCACCCTGTATCTTATAGGTGTACAGCTTTGAACGGAGTCCCACGAAATCTGTCATAATTCGGCCATTCGCTTCGTCTTTCATCAAGCCGGGGACTTTTTTGTTGGCAAGGGGAATCCCATACGGGTTGTCGATGGGGTAATCGCTTGTATCGAATTTTTCCAGGTTCGACTTTAATAAATTTCGAGAAATGTCATCGGATTTGATCTCGTAAATCAGCGAATCAGTATCCGTGTACATCAACTTGCACTGATCGCTCGTGTATTTTTCCATCATGAAACCGTGGTGGAAATCATACACGCACACCTTGGAAATGTCAAATATCGCCATTCCGATGTACACGGGCTTATTGAACAACAGATCCGTCTTTGCCATCTCGATAGCGACGAGGTCCTCATCGAAAATGGTGCGATTCTTGAAATTCGGGCTGGAAATTAAATTTTTCGCGCCATATCGCCCCTCCCATTTTGAGACCATTTTCACTACACGATGTTTTCGTATGTTCTGCATCGTTTTCCCGAATACTGCGTTATTGGCTAATTTGTAGTTATTTTTGCCGAAAGTGGTTTTTGCTTCTGCGCGCAATTTCGTATTTAATTCAATGTACGGTTTGAGCCAGGCTGATTGGTCGAATTGCAGAACTCTGTGAATTTTTCTAAGTACAAGTCCGTGCGTCAGTGCTTATTTCAACACCCTGTAGTGTACAACATAGTTTTCCTTATTGTACAGGGTGGTCATTAATTTGGGTAATTTTGAGCCTGGCGGAGTACGGTGTTCGGCGCATAATGGAAAATCTTTGTGTTTGTCATGCAAGTGTTCGGGGTACTCCAAATCGACTTCGAGAATATAGCCAATCGGCGAAGTGTCTGACACCTCGAGCACACTCAAATCGGCAACATTCTCGAGCCATTTGAATCCCCCATACGGAAGATATTCCATCATGGCCCACCCATATAAATTATTTACATCGAGATATAGCAAATAAGTGGAGGGCTGAGTGACGTCATACCTGTCACCCATGTATTTATTATTTGCCGTGGAGCGCCTGTTGCAGCACTGACTGATACCTCCGCGAATTCCTCGCTCGATGAATATGAGCATGTCGACGTCCTTCAAAATCTGCAACTTGCACTGGGTGTACTTCAACATGCACGACCACGTATAGCCGGGTAGAGTGTAATGCCACGCGGGGTCCAGGCCATATGTCACGTGACCGATATTTCGAAAATTCTCGAAAATATCATCCAAGAGCAATATGTCTGTTTTCATGTACAAGTCGGAGTACTCGCCCAGTGTCTTTAAGTTGAACGTTTGCCACACGTTCTGCGCATGTTCGTATTCTGCCTTGCTAATGTGACAATCGTTCAACTTGTTGTAGAAATGATGGAGCGCCGGCAAACATTGAACTTCCAACTTTTTCATCGAATCGATGAAATCGTATGGGAATACGCCCTTTCGAGTGAGTAATTCGTACTGCGAGGCTGTCAGATGTGCAAATTCGCGTTTGGATATTTTCAAATCGTGCACTGTCAAAGTCTGAACCAAATGGTCCAAACTCATGCCCATAAAACGGAACGAATCGATGAATCTGAACTTGATGTCTGTATTGTCGTCATACTGGGTGAAAGATATGTATTTCTCTTTATTGACAGGCAACAAGCTGACTCGCCCCCTCTTTGCTATATCTCGAATAATAAAATGGCTGTCGTATCCGGATAAATTATGGAAAACGATCGGCACCACAAAAGACTTTTTGTATAACAGGTTGCATTGCGCATGGGTATATCCGCGAAAGGCACCCGTGTAGTGATTATGGTCACGGACAACTTTGTCGTCAGTTTTCCAAGGTTTTTCGCAGATGTGGCAACATGGCGCGTTCACCTCATCAGGTGATGCGGTCATGGGAACAATGTCCAAAGTTTTGGCTTGCACAATTTTGGCTATGGTCCCCATTCTTTCCGCAAACCAATCCATCGAATCGAGACGTCGATGGCTATCGTAAAATGACAAAGTGTCGTCATATGCACACTTGAAATAAAATCCGGCACTGAACGGAATATGTTTTTGGTACTTTTCCGTTTGAGAATTGCATCCGGCGCCGGCGGCATCTTTGAACGGTTCCAAAATCGACTCGAAATCCGCATATATTACGAAGGGCACTCTTTCTTTATGTACAAAGTCGCGAAATTCTACATGATCGTAGTGGGGGAAAGAAATTTTACATGTGTTTTGTTTTTGACAATCAACAGTATGACTGTTCAATTTTTCCTCACTTGTGAAATAATTCAAACATCTGTCGCAAATGAATTTTTTGTGACCATGATTATTGAGTTGTGCACTAAGTAGGTGAGATAAATCCTTTATCCAAACATAATGGAATTTTATGTCTGAATCGTCAGTGTCATCGTCGATCAGTGGCGGTGCCTCGTAATCATTTAATTTCGGGTGATATTCATTTTGAATGAGGAGAAGATTGACATGTTTGTCTAATTTTTGTTTCGTGAGTCGACTTGGAACAGTCACGAAAAATGCCTCCTTGTCCGGCTTCGGCTGAATTAACTCCAAAGTGTACACATTGACGGAAATGTTATTTAATTGTTCAAATTTGGTGATTTGTTTAAATTTCATGGGAAAGTCGATTCCGTCCAAATTCAATGCCTTTGAGTAATGCGGATATGACGATGTTCTATCAGTATTTTTACCAGATTGAACAGGATACAGGGCGGAGACGATTGCCCAAGCGAAACATGCATCATCATCATTTTTGATGTTGATGCAAGCTCGTTTTTTGGCTATAGATTTCGGCAACTCGATGAAAGACGAACCGTTGCCGATGCTGGATTTGTTGATATTTATTTCCAAACTAACGATTTTCTCGAGACTCCATCCGCTCTCTTTGTCCGCGAATTCAGAAAGTTTGTTTTGAATTTGATCGATGACATTTTCCAAGAACCACTCTTTCAAAGTTGTACCCCTATCGATCACAGCGTTTTTAGTGTTGAAATACTTGAAGTCGATTTTTTGTTCTTGATTCAAAGAGTTTTTCACGGATTTCCCACAAAATGTCGAATTGACTTTAATGAGTGAATGTTTTTTCAATAAATTTTGAATTCTGTTTTTGAATAGAGAGAATGCGTTCCCGAAAAATTGTCCAATTTCTTTATGTTTTAAATTTATAATTATACCTGTGCGCAGACGCGAAGGAAATGCCGATTTCAAGTCCTCCCACTTTACTCGAGATGTCAATTTTGATTTGAGCCCCTCCCCCACGACGACTGGCTGTTGGCCTGAATTTTTGATTGAATTTCGGATAATTTTTAAGTGACCACATAAAGTTTGCAATTTTCTCAGAGGGCCTATGCCTTCCACCGCTGCGATCGCTCTATTAATAAGGCGGGCGGTGCGCTGGCATTGGGCCAACCAATATTTGCACTCTTCATCGGAACAGCCCTTTTTGAGGATTTTTACCGCTTTAAGCAACTTTGCCGCCATCTCCACACTTTGTTCAACAATGGCGTCAGATGACATGATTCAACACAAAATTTCAAGAAAATGTCAAATGAAAATACAAGAAACTTACTCTCTCTGTTTCCAACGGCTGCGACGTCTTCAGGCCTTGGCGATCTCAAACAGCTGCTGCGGATGAGCTCGATTGGCAATTTTCTTTTCACCCCTGTATATTAGCACGTGCTGGGCCTCGGTCAATTTGTCGAGGTTCGCTTTCAATGCTCCAGTCACTCGATTCGGAAGGAATACCACGCAGTCCTCTAACTCCACAAGGATTGACTCCCCAAACTTTGTAGTTTTGGTTTGAGCGTCGAGGATCAATTTGGGTTCGTCCTTCGGCAGCTCTTGTAGTTTGTGCAGGTCCTTCCTGCAAGCCAAGGAGACCTTGTTAATTTCGTCGAGATGAGACATCTGTGAAAAACATGCACGTTTCAAAATAATGAAGATTTTTTTTTTTGATACACGCTGTATAACTCTCTCAAAACATTATTGTGATTCACCCTGTACGACAAATATGACAAAAAAATTCGAATCACCCTGTATGAGAAATATGGCAAAAAATCACTGTTTGAGAAAAATATGACGATTTATGAGACACTTTGTACGAGAAATATGACAAAAATATTCATTGTATACTGTATGAGAAAAATATGACGATTTATGAGACACTCTGTATGAGGGAAATGTGACAAAAATATTCAATCTACACTGTATGAGAAAAATATGACGATTTATGAGACACTCTGTACGAGAAATGTGACAAAAAAATTCAATGTATACTGTATGAGAAAAATATGACGATTTATGAGACACTCTGTATGAGATAAATGAACTTTATAACAACTGAATCGAATGGCATAGACACTTGAAACACTCGCGAAAACATATGTGAAATCTACTAACCTTTTGCAAATCACGAATGAATGGCACTCACAATAAAACTGTATGAAGAGCGAGAGGCAGATGAGCAGCACAAAACACTTGTTGTTGCTTCGGAGGCAGGCTATCAAATGTCGTCGGCGCGCGCTGTGAACGTATGTATAAACTCTCTGTGTCATGTGACCCACGCCGATGGACACGTGACCCACGCCGATGGTCACGTGACCCCACGCCGATGGTCACGTGACCCACGCCGTCTGCCCACGCTGAATATGCTGGGGGGAAAACCCAAACTACGCAGTAATAAAATGTTGAGTGGACATTTCTCGGAATTTCAACTTGGGTAAACAACCACCGGATGTGGTTGTTTACTTAAGCTGTGGAGCGATAAACAAGTCCAAGGCCAAATCATGTCTCGATTTCGCTGAGTCATCATTTCCTAGAATCACACACGCCGCTCGCCAGTAAACACCAGATGTTCATTCATGGTGACGTCACACACGATTCTCGGAATTCCAACTCAAGTCTGGACATGTTGCTGCCTGTTCTAAGTCGAGAGAGATGCTTCGACGGCGGCCATTGCTATCGTAGGCGTGGGGCTCCCGACGGCCATTTTTTTCGACACAACGAATCACATGAGGTCGTTTTGATCTCCCCGCCCGCCCGCCCCTTGCCCTCCGCTCTTTACATCTATCATGTACCGCAGGGGGGCGTTGCTTCGACGGCCATTTTTTCGACACAACAAATCACATGAGGTCGTTTTTTTCTTCTCCCACACACCCAATTGCTCTCTACGCCTATCATGTACCTGCAATTTTTCTCTCTCTCAACCCCCACACGCTACACCCTACACCGCCATGTTTATTGCGACTGCCGCCAATCGGCTTTTTTTCCCATTATCAAAGCTACGAGTTTTAAATCGACATTAGTATGGAACCGTCATGGCTCATTGGTAGCGCACTCGGCTGCCATGCCAATAGGCGTGGGTTCAAGCCCCACTCGGGGACAAAAATTTTTTTTTTTTCTTCCGCAACCCTCCCCCCACCTTCTTCGGCGTTGGGGGGTTGCTGAAGAACTTCGCCGAAGAACCAAAATGGCGGAGATCTCGATGGCCAGATGCCATCGAGAGCGAAAATTCAAATTAATGAGGCGAAATCGGCTTTGTCATACTACTCAGTCGGAAACGGATTCTGAAGTTTCGGAAATCGCGAAAAAGTGACATTTTCGAAACGAGTCCAAGAACACTGGTTCAACGAAGCCAAGTGAAGAAGCCCAAACGTTCGAGTCCCAGCGGCATCTTTCCTGGTTCTTCGAAGCGGAGAAAAGAAAGAAAAATCGAGTTCCAGCGGCCCCTTTCCTGGTTCCTCGAGACAGAAAAAAAGAAAGAAAACCACAGCTGAAGCGTACGAGTCCCAGCGGCACCTTTCCTGGTACTTTACGACCAAGCAACGGAAGAAAAAGGACAATCAACAAGTGAGGCGAGCCTGCATGAAGTTCCTTCTTCCCGTCATTGCTCTGTAAATTATTGTTTCTATACCAAGGTTTAATTGAGGCATATTTTCCTTATTATTCCTAACCCCCATCCAAAAATACAAAATGGCAGAAGTCGAAGGCTTTTCACTAAAAGAACTACGAGATATGATTCCCGAGTATGACGGTGATCAAGCAACATTAAATGATTTTATTGAAGCATGTAACTTTGTTTCACAAAATGTAGATGAAAATCAAGAAAATGCACTGATTTTCATAATAAAAAGTAAACTCAAAGGAAAAGCAAAAAGGTTTATTTCCAGTAGACAAATACAAACATGGGTTAACATTCGTGAATTATTGATAGATCACTGCGGAGTTTGTAGAGATACGGAAGGATTATTGAGGAATTTAACTTCATCTTTTCAAAAATCGAATGAAAATCCTAGAGTATTTGTTCAACGAATTGAAGACTTTTTAACAAAATTAAGAAGCAGCGTAGCTTTAGATCAAAATCTTGAAGCACAAGAAAAAGCAGCTTTAAATAGATCACACGAAAAAATTGCATTAAAAACAGTTTTAGCAGGGTTGAGCGAACCTTTCGGTTCAGTGATACGATCACAGAGACCGCAAACCTTGGACGAAGCTGAACAATTTTTAATTGAAGAAGAAAATATTGCATATGTGAAAAATTTCAGAATTTCAAAAACAAAAGGGGAACATTCTCCATAAAAATTGAAAAATGAAAAATGTGACTTATTTGTAATATCTAACAGAAAACAACTACTTCCCCGGCACAAGCCACGCTGGACATTGAACTACATCTGATAGATATTGTGAAAAGACTCTAACTGAAAAGGAAAGAAAAAATCTGAAAGTGAAAATTTGCATTTTCATTCAGATAGCTGACTTTTTTAATTCTTTCTAGTTTTCCTTGAACAAATCATTAAATAAATTAGATAAGGAGAATGTTATTAAAGAAATATCACTCACAGAAATCGTTCATTTCATTGAAGCAAGGTTCGCTTCTCTCGCATTTAACCTTGCTTCAATGAAATGAACGATTTCTGTGAGTGATATTTCTTTAATAACATTCTCCTTATCTAATTTATTTAATGATTTGTTCAAGGAAAACTAGAAAGAATTAAAAAAGTCAGCTATCTGAATGAAAATGAAAATTTTCACTTTCAGATTTTTTCTTTCCTTTTCAGTTAGAGTCTTTTCACAATATCTATCAGATGTAGTTCAATGTCCAGCGTGGCTTGTGCCGGGGAAGTAGTTGTTTTCTGTTAGATATTACAAATAAGTCACATTTTTCATTTTTCAATTTTTATGGAGAATGTTCCCCTTTTCAACATGAATACCTCCCAAGAGGTTATCTTGAACGATGGAAAATAGCGACTAAAGTTTGTCTTTCAGTCGCAGATGATTCCACAAAAGATTTTATGAATTTCATATTCATATTTTCGAACTAAAATTCAAAAACAAGTTCAAAAACAACAGGTCCAACTTCAAATAAAGTATATCCACGAGAAAATTATGGGTATAATAATAACAATAATTCCAACAACCAACAAGGCCAAAAATTTTGCAATTTTTGTAAAATACCCGGTCATACAAATTCAAATTGTTATAAAAATCAAGGTAGATTCAATACAAATCAACATAATCAAAACAGGAATTTTCAAAATCCTTGTACTTCAGGATTGAATCAGCAAAGATATACAAATCCACAAGGATTTAACCAATATCAAAACAAAAATAACAGAAATGTTCAACAACAAAGACGTTCTGTTATTCACAAAAATCCGAACATTTCAAATAAAAATTAAAATGATAGGGTAAATCATTTAAACTACAAGGTGGAATCGAGTCCATCGGGTGCTTTGATTCCAGAAGAAGAGGAGAAAATCCAACAGCCCGACCATCACCAATACCAAGACCAAGACGAACAACAAGTGAACGAACAGGAAATCGAATTATTCGAATATCCCCTATATTAAATACACCAAACAAAAAATTATTTTATATAGGAGATAGGCAGGGATATAAATTTTTAGTAGACACTGGCGCACCTATTTCTCTAATGAAAATTGATGTAGCACAAAAAAAATATAATTCACAAAACCAAGCACAAGTTAATGATGAGAATTTTTCAATTTATGGTATAAATGACTCTCAAAACGACACGCAAATATATCAAAGTATAGACATTATCATTGGTCCAGGCAATTTAATGCATAGGTATTATTTAATAGACTTTGATTTCAAATTCAACTGACTGGTAGGAATCGATTTTCTAGAAAAAACCAAAGCGGAAATTGGTATAACTGATAAAAAACTGAAATTATTTTTCAAAGAACTACCACTTCATGTATACAATACAAATGAAGACCAAGAAAATGTAAAATTGACAATTCCAACGAATTAAAAGCTCAAAATGAGAATTTAATTGAAGGAATTTGTCCAGAAATAAAAATAAACGAAAGTGTAAGAATTCCAAATTGTTTTGTAGAAATAAATAAAGACCACAAATTCATCACGTCTATCGCAAATTTTTCAGATATAGATCAAATTGTCGAAATTTCCCCGATAGAAATAGAAAAATTCATAAAAAGAAAAAAAAAGAAAAATGTACAAATAATACGAAAAAAATTTTTACTTAGAAAATGACAAACTAACTTTCACAAGTCAGGTTAAACATGAAATAAACACACAAGATGAAGGTCCAATATCTGTCAAAACTTATAGATATTCACATGCACTAAAACAAGAGGTTAAAAATCAAATTGAAAGTTTGTTAAAACAAAATATTATTCAACCATCAACGAGTCCATGGAATAGTCCGGTATGGCTAGTACCGAAAAAACTAGATTCGAGTGGAAAACAAAAATTTCGAATGGTAATTGACTGTAGGAAATTGAATGAAATAACTGTAGGAGATAATTACCCACTTCCAATGATTACAGAACTCTTAGATCAGTTAGGAAAGTGTACATACTTTACAACATTAGATCTTGCATCAGGTTTTCACCAAATTGTGATAGAAAAAAGAGATATTCCAAAAACAGCATTCAGTGTAGATAACGGACACTATGAATATGTGCGTATGCCATTTGGACTTCGCAATGCTCCTATTACATTTTGTAGATGACAACATATTATTAGATCACAGGGAGAAATGTGTATGACGTATATGGATGACATCATAATTTACAGTTCTACATTGTCAGAACATATAAAAAGGCTAGAAAACGTATTCCAACGATTGAAACAATATAATTTAAAAATACAACCTTGTAAATGTAAATTTCTATGAAGAGGAGTATCATATTTAGGTCACTTAGTAACGGAAAACGGCGTGAAACCAAATCTGATAAAAATAGAAGCTATAATGAAGTTTCCAGTACCTAAAAACCCGAAAGAAATAAAATCATTTTTAGGATTGACAGAATATTATCCTAGATTTATTGAAAACTACTCAGAAATGGCAAAACCAATGACCAATTTATTAAAGAAAAATAAAGAATTTAATTTTGATGAAGAATGTACGAATTCGTTCGAAAAATTGAAAAAATGTTTAATAACAGCCCCAATTTTGCAAAATCCATATTTTGAAAATTAATTTTTATTGAGCTGTGACGCAAGTCAGGTTGCGATCGGATCAGTACTTTCTCAAGGAAAAATAGGACAAGATTTACCAATAGCGTATGCTTGCAGAACTTTAAATGGAGCAGAATCTCGATATTCAACAATAGAAAAAGAATTGTTAAGTATTGTATGGTCAGTACGACATTTTCGCCAATATCTTTATGGAAGAAAATTCAAAATTCTTAGCGATCATAAACCATTGAAATACTTATTTTCATTATCAAATGCAAACTCACGATTAATGAGATGAAAATTACAATTAGAAGAATATGAGTACGAAATTGACTATAAACCAGGTAAATATAATAACAACGCTGACGCTTTATCTAGAATAAAAATTGATGCGTTATCAGAAGAAGAAAATGCCGGAACCCAAGATTCAGAAACTGATACAGCATCAGAAGAGAATCAAGAGCAAAATGAATTTCTCACAGATTTTTACGATTTCATCGAGAAAAGAAAATATCAATCACTCATAGATCATAGATAAATTGAGAATTGATGAACTCACATTTAATAAAAATTTGGAAATTATAGAAAAAGAAATGATTCAAAATCGCTAAACGAAATACTATTTCCAGCTACAGCTAAAAATATTGAAGATGATTGAATAAATATTACAATCAAATACAATTATTCTAGATCAAGTGAATGATATTATTACTAGCATAACTTTTGCAAGATTGAAAATCTTACTTCCTTTAGTAATTGATCCAAACCTCTTAATTGAACATCTGACAAAAATTCCGATGATATTATCTCACGGTAATTTACCTTTTAGCCCAACACATCAACATATTTCAGAAATAAATTCTTTAATAAAGCTTGAAGCTTTTCAGACAAATGAAATAGTAATTTTTATCCTACATATTCCATTGGTAGAAAACTCAGATTTTGATTTCTATCATATTTACTCAGTCCCAACCAAAGATCCTAAAACTAACCTTTTTCACACTATTTTACCCGTTTATAAATATGTAGCAATTGCAAGGGAAAAGTAAATAATATATTGCAGTGAAGAAAGACGATTGTTCCAAGATATTCGAGAACGAAATTCGAATATGTTACAATTATTTTCCAAAGACACTTTCACATGAATCACCCTGTGAAATTATAATTTTGATGGAATCAAAAATAATGCCGAGTTGTGACAAAGTTGTAATCGGTGTAGAAGATTACAATGTTCAAAAACTAGTGGATGATAAATGGCTATTGAAAGTATCCAATCAGCTACCTGTAACAACCACATGTCCAGGTAGAAATTCAGAAACAGAAATTATTCAAGAAAACTCACTATTGACGTTAGAATCAAAGTGTAGCGCTTTTATTGGTACTACTAGAGTGTATGCAAGCTCAGATAAAAACAAAACTCTGAAACTTCAGCTCTACATTTCTGAATTAACGTATGATTGTTGTAACCATCTTCCAAAACGAGAAGATCTTCCAGTCATTAAGTCTGTCGAAATAAATCACTTGAATTTGGATGAATTGAATATTGCCCAAGAAAAACTACGGGAATATGACATAATTTGAACAAGATTATAAATGAGCCTTTTACCACTAGACACCTAAGTACATTCACGTACATTTGCATGACTCTTATATTCATACTTATATTATGGATAATATTCAAATGTTGCCTGAAAAGACGATATTTTGGATATTTCAACACGAGCCCCAACTCAGACGATGGACATCAACCGAGGGGATGCTGTTCCCAGATATTCAACTATTGTAATGTCAGGTCGATGATTTCCAGACGGCCCTCGATCCATTTAACCCCAGTATATGACAATGGATCAGAAGAAATAGTCTTCCAGACCCCGTCAACCCCATTGGCTTCGACATCACAAAGAACTTCCAAGAAGATATGATTGCATTTATTATTTTTTTATATTATATTCACGTAATGATATTCATTTCATGTTGTGTTATTGCTTTTATAATTACTTATTGTATTTTGTATTTACAAGAGGCTCATCTAACTTGAAATAATTGAAACTTAATAATTTGCATTGAATTTTTATTATTCAATCAGATATAATAAAAATTCTTAAAGGGGGAGGTGTTATATCCTCGTAGCCCTTATGGACTTATAAAAATTATTGAATATTATTTAAACGACGCCATTGCAACTTTGTTGCAAGGTTAACAGGAAACGCTGTCTTAGGCATTCCTTTGTTCTATTCAAGGAAAGCGATAAGGAATTATTATTGCGAACTGTCTTGAGATTATTTTCACAGACAGTCTAATTCAGAGGCTGATTCGAGAAACACTTCCAAAATTGAACAAAATTAAAAACCAAAAGTTAGAAGAGTTTCGACTTGAGTTTTGTATCAAATAAAATTATTTTTTAAAAAGTTATTTCGTGCTTCACCGACGTAAAATATATGCACATAATGATATACAGTGAGTTCCAAAAAGTTTGCACCATATGGGAAACTTTTTCATCATGCTTTTGTCAGAAAATTTCATTCCACATAAAAGTTGGTGCTTTGTGAAAAACTCGTAGTTGAATTAACAAAATTCTGAATTTCCAAACGTTGTACAGGAATTTGGATCAAGAGTGATATACCATTATTTTTGATTATCGAAGAAGTTTATTAAGAAAAGTTGTTCGTAATCGAAAACATTATTATGATTAGGAATCAGAGCCACCTACGCAACGATTTTTTTTTCGTAATTTTTTATAGTTCTAACCTCATAAAGAATACTAGTACCTCATATGCACCTTAGGCGCTTCCCCTATATTCTTACAACGATATTTCAATGTGAAATTTGGTACAATTTATACGAGAATATCGACGTTTACTGAAAATTGTTTGAATTTTTTACTAGTTTTTGGTGCAAATTTGATATATCACTCTGTATGAATGTCCATAATAACTATCACTACTATCAGTATGATTTAATGAGAGGACATTATTGAATAAATGAATTAATTATTGGAGAACGATTAAATAATAGAATTCTGCAACTTTACAATCACTAGAATCATAAAAAATTGTACCTATATATTTTCATTTTTTTATGATTGAAGTGCTCGTGAAGTTGCAGAATTGTATTATTTAATCGTGTACCAATAAGTAATGTTTGATATATCAAATTTGCAACAAAAAACTAGTGAAAATTCAAACCATTTTCAACAATCGTCGATATTCTCGTGCACATGAGATACTAGCAAAATGTTTGTTGTGCAGGTGGCTGTGATTCCATATCTTAAATTATTTTCGATTCTAAACAATTTTTATAAATGAACTTCTTCGATAATATAAAAAATAAGGGTATATTACTCCTGATCTAATTTCCCATTTTTTGTTCTCAATTTTTATGGAGAATAAAATTTTCTGACAAATTGTTAAGGGAGTCGGAAAAGGGAGTCGGAAACGATTTTTTTTACCAAAAAAAATATTTCGAAAATATTAAATGAATAAAAAGGATATTTCCCCCCATTTTTGTGCATTTTTGAACATTCCCACCATCAAAATGAACGAATATTTTTGTGATCTTTCGTTGTATTATTGAAGTCTATCATTTACTTAGTTCAAAGTTATTCTCATTTTCCTCTTCAAAAATTCCGTTTACTTGTAAATAATTTTACAAAAAAGTGTTGATTTTGCGAAATGGATTTCCTTGCATTATTCAATTCGAATTGGGAAATATCCAATTCTACTAACAACGTTTAATAAAGGAATGTTTCAGCGAAAATTATTTATTTCTTACAATTATGGATTCCGAAACAGAAATGAATTTCTTTACGCACCTCATGTTGCTCCTCCCATACGACTGCTAACGTGAAACGTGAAGAGAGGGATCATACAAGTTCTGACACAGGTTCGGATTTCGGATTACTTGAAATATTCTCTGCGCCTAGACATTTGATGCCTACAACTACCGGTTATGATATTATATGAAAGTACAGGAATTCATCACTTGGGAGATAATGCATCATGAATCATGACCTTTTCAGATTGAGAAAAAAATCAAGATGGCGGCTCCTGTTGGACGAGTATCGTGATTACTGATTCGATTTCATTCAGAATTAATGTATAGGAGCTTCTGGGTTCGGATATCATGATATTTTGCGAACATTAAAGAATTCAAGGTAGCAGCTCCAAAATAGCAGAAGAAATATCCGATTTATGGTCCGATTCTATTCTGAATTGGTAGAGGTATAGGGTTTGAAGTGTTTGATTATTAAAATTTTTTTTAACAGAATATGAGAATTCGAAATGACGGACGTGTTTCCATTCAAAATTGAAATGTAGGGTGTTCTTTAAGTCGGAGATTTTGATTTTTTCGTCAAAATTAGAAATTTCAAGATGGCGGCCCCGAGATGCATGATTTATGGTCGGGTTCTATTCAAAATTTGCATCTAGGGTTTTTCGGGTAGAAGATGAGTTTTTTAAAACTCAATAATTGTAGATGACAATTTTAGGAATGACCTTAGGAAAATAATTTTTTCATTACACTTGAACAAAGTCTTGTCAGATAATATTTTTCTATTTCAGAAAATACACTCTCTACTTCGTCAGGGCTATTTAGCGAGAATATCAGAGAGTGACATATTTTTATGATAAATGACTGAGAAGCTAGCTCTTATAACCTCTATGTAAGTAACTCTGTTCTACAATGGTTTCCAATAAAATTTTGTTTCGGGCGGCGTCTTTGATATCCTATTGGGTATTCCAGAACACGTGTCCACTGCCCTTTAAAAATTGATGCCGGACCATAACAAAGTAACAAACCCAGTCTAATGTGTGGATTGATACTAATTATCCATATATCAGTTGATTATCAGATTAGATTCGATTCTAATAATTAACAGTTGATAAACGCTGTAATAACTGCATATTGTGATATCCAGTATCGGAAAGTTTTCATCGGTGGTATAGACAGAAACTATACGCGAGCAACAAGGAACGCGATTATATTATAATAGCACATAAATGAGAGAAATGCACTACTGTACGCATATCCTGTTAGTTCGCCCGACGAATTAACAGCTCACATCGATATCCCTTCCTCGAGCGAGTAGAGGAGAAATTGTAATGCTCTCTCAACATATAGCAAGCTATTATTTACGCTTTCATGAAACCAGCATACCCCCATGAAAACTTTCTGATACTGTATAGGTATATTCTAATTAGAATAAAGAACAGTATAATTATCTTAGAAGTGCGACGCGGTAAGTTCTTAAAATTTTGATTAGCTATATCGAATGCCTTCTGCAGAAAAAAAAATTATTTAGTGACATTGGAAAGTTCTAGTTGTGATACTGTCCAGCGATATAAAGGCATAATCAAAGTCATAATAGCACTGATGATCCTCAACCCACTGCAAATTGAGGGTTTGGATATGGATGTAAAGTACTACCTATTTCCTAAAGTTACTCAATTTCATATAACATATTTTTGTTGTGAAGCAAAGCTTCTACATACACACGTAATAAGAATTACTTCTTAAAGAAACGATTACTTGTTAACATTACAAAGTTCTGGTCTTGATACTGTTCAGTTTTGTGTTAAAATCAGAGCCATAAGTTCTGTTTCTCAATGCTTGCCTGGAATCTTTTCGTCGTTTTGAGTTCATGCTGAAAATGTATATTGTGAAGGGACCCTTACTTGAAAGAAAAAATCTAAGTGTGAAAATTAGCATTTTCGTTTAGATACTTGATTTGTCAAGTTTTCATTATTCATGATTCTACATGTGATTTTCTGAACACCCTGTTCTTATTTCCGAAACAATTTGAATCAATTCATGCGTTTTTAAAAACAGCTAAATAATAATTTCAAATAAAATACAACCACAGATCACAAAACACTAATAGCCTGTATGAATTCCCCTAAATATCAATATTGTAGTTATAGAATCGATTAATGGATTACAGAACTCGTCCGTCATTGAAAATCCCTGCATACCAAATTCGATGTTTTGAACAGAATCGGATAACGAATCAAAAAATGGATACTTACCTACTTCATCTTGAAGCCGCTATTCTGAATTCTCAAAAACCCAAAAACTCCTAAAACTCCTAAATACCAATGTTGAATCGAGTCGGACCATAATCACAAAACTTGTCCAATATCTTGAATTTTTTATATGAAGGGAAGTAATGCATACTTACTCAAAGTGGAGTTTCAGTACGATGAAGTTAAGTAAAACTCAAAGTCGTTTCCTAAATATATATATTTCAGCCCAGAGTAGGGAGGGGATGTTGTCAACGCCGCTTTGGCAATCACTTGTCAAAAAGTTGCAGCAAACATAAATCAAAAACATGTTTTCGAAACACTAATTACAATTAAGAAAAATGAGGAAAACCAATAAATTACCATATAAAATCGAATCAGACCATAATCACAAAACTCGTCCGCCATTTTGGAGTCGTTATCTTGAAAACAATAATTAAAAAAAAAGATTCACAATCTCCTAGACCGAAAACTCACATTTACGAATTCGACCATAATCTCAAATCTCGTCTGCCATCTTGAATTCATTCATTCTGACAAACGATTCCTGATCTCTGCCCCCGAAAACTCTCTCATACAAATTTTGAATCAAATGGGACCATAATCACAAATCTCGTCCGCTACTTTGTGTTTTTCTCTGAAAAAATATTATAATGCATCATCACCGGAATTATGAATAAGTACCCCAATAAAATTAATTGTGTTCCAATATGATTGAAAAAAAACCTTCAAAAAACAATATACGACATCATACGCCAGCACTGTATATTTATGCTGCATGCATGTCATTAGCTTTTATCCAATATTCTAGACGAGACCATCGGTAGGTATATCCTTTCTTCCCAAAATTCTCATTCAAATCATCTTTTTTAATAGTTTGTGCCCGTCAATCAATTATACCTGCTATTTTTAACGCTTCACTTTACAGATTTTCCGTTTTTTTATTTTACTTTAAATTTTCGATTCATTCTGTGACTGGAGCGCAATATTTAATCTGAAATGCTCGTGCAAATTTTCTGATTACCACGAAAGCGAATAGAAAAAACAATCACCGAAATACTTAATTCGGTCCTGTACCGCGCGAGAGTTGACAAGCTGGAAATGGGTGGAGTTTGAATTTATTCAATCTTTCGAACACGAACTGCCATCTATATAGCGATAAAAGTTTCTTATTTTGAGGGCTTAAGACCGTTAATAAAAAAGGTTCCCACATGGTGCAAACTTTTTTGGAACTCACTGTATATGAAATGATTGTTCAACGACTGACAATTTATATAAACGGAAAATAACGGAAATCTTCATTCAACAAGGTATGAAGAAAACAAAAAACAAAGTCTATATGAAATACTCAATGGCGAGTACAAATGAAGAAATGATGGTAATAGTTACTCACGTGAATAACAAAACCGAATTTGAATTTGTTAGTTATATCATATACTTTGGCCTCTGAAATATTTTTAACGGCATCTTGTAGTTGGAAATATGTAAATGATATAGTTTACAAGTGTCACATGATTCAAAAAGTTTCGTCGAAGTAGATTCGGGAAAACGCCAGTTAAGTACAGGCTTTCCAGGACTTGTATCGCAAGAATAAAATATTCTCGTTCATTGCGGCACAAAGCCATGGTGGAGAGTTTTATGTTATGTTAACCCTGATAATAATAAATGAACTATTATTTGTGATGTACTTTGAGGATAACTATCCATCATTTTTAAGGCATATTTTTATAAAACTTACCCCAATTCGACGTTATAGCTTTCTCCGCTATTTGGGTATACGATAAGAGGAATCGGATTGTCTTTTCTGCCAACGTTGATATCACAAATGAGTGGTTTAATCAATTTTGGCGCAGTGCAGTTCACTCCTACGGCTACAAGTTGATCTGGATTTAAATTGTAACAATGCCTTACGACTTCCTTGAAATTTTCTCCGAATGCTGTAGTCTTGCCGTCTTGCTATAAAAAAAATAATTATATACATACATATTTTGAAGATCTGTTCTGTATTTGGGATATACGAAGCAAATGAAACAGGAATATACGTAAGATGTGAGGTATTAAGTTGTTCTTGTACTCGAGCAAAAAATATCTTTGTTTTGCTATCTGAATAAGTGAAGCTTCTAGGCTTCATTCTAGACGAGGAGCTAAATTTACAAAGCCCATAAGGCAACTGAACTTGGAATTGTCAAGCTCTCTCTCTTTCTCTCGTATGCAATAACTGAGGCATTGCAAAAATATGACTACCCAGAGATTCTATAATTTTTACTTCGGGGTAACTCATCATGTTCTGATTCTCACGAAAAGGAAAATCCTATTATGTTCAAAAAATCACAGAACATCGTGAATTTCTGCAGGCTGTTTGCATCAGGAACACCTCCTGAGGTAGTGAGTTCCAAAGTATTGTCGTTTGTTGGGAGAACGAACACTGGAAAGATGTTCGGCATGTTTCACGGACTGATATCGGAGCTTGGAATGGAAGGCGTTTGAAGGGTTTAATCATCCGCAAGGCTGTCCACTGGAAATGAGGTAGTTCCCAAAAAACCATTGATGTGAAGAAGGAACAATGTTGGTGCCAGAATGGATTCCTGCAAAACTCCAGCATTTATAGGTAGAGTGTCGAATGAAACTCCATTAACCACTCCGTGGAGAGATCGGTCTGATAGAAAGCTAGATGGAGTTAAGATGGTGTCTGTGCTATCGAGGGGTGATTCTTGCTGTTGAGTTTTGAGTGTTATTATTCATTGGGTGGGCCAGGATAACTCTCCCATACAATACCTGGACATCCAGTAGATGTTCTAAGGACATCCATTAAGGATATTTTGGATATTCTATAGACGTCCAGTTTTTATCCAAAGGATATCTTATGGACGTTCTCAGGCTACCAACCTGGACATCCGTGAGACATCCATTATGGACGTACATAAGATATTCTTTACGAACGTCCATAAGATATCCGTCATGGACGTCTTTGAGATATATCTCATGGGCGTCCTAAATATATCCCTCATGGACTTCCGTAACGAACAATTGACAGAATGGAGTCTAGAGACAAAATCAAACATACAAAAAGTGTCTCAATAAACATATATTCATGAGTAAAAAACAAAGATAATTTTATATAAAATATGAATTATTTGGTAGGTAACTTCCTTTTGAAATGAAAACATCATAGTAAGAACAAGATACTAGCATCGGCTTCCTCTAGAGACGAGATATATCTCTACCTCTCATTTGGGCCCCTCAACCAAGCCTTATAAGCTTGTTCGGAAGATTTTATATCACCTGATATTGTGTTGACTTTGGCAGCTTCTGAAAGTATAAAATAGGTATTTATGCAACAAGTGCCAAAAGTAGGTGTTTATTTTTGTGTAATTCAGATGATATTCGAAGGAAATAATTTTATTTTTAACAAATTGCATTTTCTAGTAATTTCATAGTCCATTATATAATGAATATAATGAAACATGCAACTATTCAAAACGTAATACAATCTCACAGAAAATGAGCCAAATTTGGCGTCGATTTGAAAGTTTATGTCTGTCATGATGACAGAACGCTATAGTAGAATGACAGATGAGTGCAATAAAGTCTTTATTGCACTCAGTGCAATAAAGAGACAGTTTTTCCACCAAATATAGTTCAATAAAGTTTTGTTTTTTGCATGAACGTAGAAAAAAATTATTATATAACATTCAATATTATTCCTTACCAAGCAGAGGTTCTGCTACCATCAATCTCCCTTTCGCTCCTTGCCAACTGAACTGCGAAGCAAAACCATTTGTGACTATTGATGAAAGGCATCCTTTTGTGAAATCATATAATGTAGCACCTATTTTTGAAGTTTCTGTAACTTGAATATGATCTGATTAGTTTTTCTTAAAACAATCTTACATCAATTCAAATGAAAAATCTAAAAAAGAGAAATCAAAACTCAAATACTACAAACCGTTGAAACGGTTGAACACAAATCTATAATCTATTTCTACAAATAATGTACGTGATGGATGTCCATAAGATATTCATAGTGGATATCCCAAAGGGATATCCTATGGATATCCAAAATTGACCCAAGGATATTCCGACATGAATTGGACATGTATTGGACGTCCAGGATATCGTGTGTTGTGTGGGCTAATGTTGTCAGACTTATCCTTGCATTGATGAGTGAGGTGGTCGTTCCCAACCAGATGGGGAATAGTATATTCTGTAACCAGGTTAGAATGCAAATTTGATGCGAGTGGAAAGTTTCAGAGTGCGAGCCGACAGACAGGAGTTACAATTCGAATCCTGCAGTGTTTGGTTCAAGGATTCGAACTTGTTTTTGGTGGTTAGAACCTCTAAATGACTTGTTGAATTACCAAGTCACACTTTCAATTACACCTGATTAAAAATACTTTATTTAACTAATGGTTTTATTAAAGAGAGCTTATAACAACAACAACATCTAAAGAATAATTCCAACAACCTTTCTTAAACATGATCAGCTATTTATAATAATAAATACGATGATCCAGCAACCCGAACATATGTGATCGGAGAGATAAAGTTCGGTATGAGTGAAAATTTCCAGTACGGAGAAGGGCCATCGGCAGGAACAGCGTCAGCGACAATACTTCGATATGGAATCCAGGCGCGGCTTAGCTATCTGGTCCGATAGAACTATATGGGCCGGCGTGAGGAGGATACGGTACCATATATGTAACTCGGTAGGGAATCCAGGCGCGGCTTAGCTATCTGGTCCGGTGGAACTATACGGGCCGGCGTCAGGGCGATACGGTACCATATATGTAACTCATCCCTCTTTAGATGCAAACCTAGGGTAGGCTAGGTTGGCTAGGTGCTGCAGCTTGTTGATCAACAGGACTTCGTCGTGGAGCAAGGTGGTAAGGATAGCAAAGGCGATAGTAGCATACTACGCCGGCTATTGTGATAATGCATGCCGTGATGCAAATAAGCATGATAGCCCAAGGTGGAAAGGTATCGTCCAAAGTAGCAAAATTTTTTGGTATCAGGAAGATTTGTTGGGCTTGGAGAGTGGCAGTGAGATGAGAATTGAATAGGTGAAGTATGATTGGCTATTGATGAAAGATTCAAAGGAGGGAGTTGAAGTAGGGTAAAAGGTTGGAGTGCTGCATGTCCATGGTTGAAAATTTCATCTTGAATCTGAACGGAACACCGGTCCGGCAATGTGATGATGTAACTTCCAGGTTGTAGAGAGTGATGTACTTCAATGGAGCAGTGCTCGCCAACTGGTAGGGTTATCGGTGTAGTGAGCAAAAAGACATTCGGTGTAACCTGATAAGTGAGTACAGCGAGGGTAACAACCGGATAGAGGGTGCAGTTGGATGCTTCGTTGGTGGAGATGATGTTCTGGATACAGTTGCTCCCTTGTTGTAGATTGTTAGGACAAAAATGGACGTCTTCTAGTATTTCACATGGTGTGTCCAAGAATTGATGTAGTTCACTTCTCTCATTAAGGATTAGATAGGGTTTATCAGGTAGAATAATTTGGTTTTGGATGGGGATTGGAAATATGAAATAGGTATGGAAAGTCGTTGGTTTTAGAATAGAAAAATGTAGTAAAAATACAATTTTCTCATCTGAAAAAACTAACTGAATACCCAGAAATGCATAATAACTATGCTGACTTTGGAATTGAGGTAATTGATCCTTAGGGTATAAAGTATCAATGGTATCAATTAATGTGTACAAGTTATTAAGTGAGAGATATGTGGGATGAACTTCATTCAAATGTGCGAAAGTGGTAGCATTTACAATTTGGTTTAAGTGGAGATGAAAAGCTGTTAGAGAATTTATTAACAAGGACATTATGTTATGCCAAGTTTGGTCTCTTAAGTTTTTTGCAAAGGCAACAGAAAGGATTTCTAAATTATCTTGAATTGAATAAAGCGTCGCGTTAGTCAAAGTCATGAATTGTTGCATCATTGTAGTCTGATCATTAATTTTGACTTTCATCAAATGATCACTTGTCTGAATGTGAGTGAGGATCGCATTAATTTTTTCACCATCATGGCTATCTAAGGTGCCAAATAACCATTTGCTTGCAGTACCAATGAAATTGAACAATCCTCTTTTGTGAATCTTGTGTGGAATAATAATTTTCAGTAAATTATCTGATTGAGAGTGTATCATTCTTGCTTGTTGAATTTTTTTGTTAGTTTTTGAACGGAACTGTTAGTTATACCACAATAGGCCATTGGCCGCAGTGGACGGCCTGATATGGGCTCACTCACATTTAAACCTAACCTAGTTATACTTGTTTGATATAAAAGGATTGAGAGAAGTATGAGTCTCATTCTGAAAAGAAAAGAATAAAAATATCATTATTGTTTTACTTTTCGTTTTTTTAATCCTTGCTTGGAATATCTAGTTTGGTTGGTTTTAACTTTATTGTTAATTTGATAACTTATCTCTAGGTTGTTCTTTGAGATAAAGTTGATCGTTTTCTGTGAATAAGGGGGGCATGTCTCGTTTTTGATTAGTTTTGTCCAGTTGCTTTGCTTTTTTTGTATCTAGTTTTTGTTTAACGGTTGAATATAGTTGTTTAAGCTTATGATGATGTTCGGTAACGTATTTACTTATTATATCTTTTTCTTGTAGGTCAAATGGATCTTTGGAGCCAAGATGACCGGTCACAATTTCAAAAGGGGTAAATTTAGTGGTGGAATGAATGGAGTTATTATAATGCAGCAATGCGTATTTCAACAAATTTTGCAAATATTCTTCGGGAGATTGATTCTTTTGAGTACGAATTTGTTCTAAAAGAGTGGAAAGGAATCGTTCGATGTATTAATTGGAATTTGGGTTTCTTGGGGTAGTGAAGTGAGTGGTGATTTTATGAAGTTTGCAAAATTCTTGAAAAGTTTTGTTATTGAATTCAGATCCTCCATCGCAAGTGATTGTATGGGGTATACCGTAATGTGATATAAAAGAAAGTAATCCATCAAGAATATTTATCCCATTTATACCAGGAATTGGATATGCTTGTCCGAATTAGGAAAAAGTATCTATTATAGTAAGGAATTCTTCTTTCGCTATGGAAAGAGCGTCAATGTGTTTCAAAAGGTTTATTACCTATGGGTATTGCTTGAAATTGCAGAATCGGAGGTGATCTGTCATATTTATTTTTTTGACAAATATTCCAGTCATTAATAAAATTTGTGACATCTTGAGTCAAGTTGGGCCAATAATAATTTTTTCTGATTGAATCAATAGTAGTTTAGATTTCTCTATGGCCAGTTTTGTAAATATGATGATAGTGGATTTTGTCAAGTCTATCTTTTTCTTTGACATCAGTCAAAAGTTGAGAACACAATATTATTTTTGATGTTAATGTGTCAATTTTAGTCTGCATAAATGAAATGAAGATTTTTTCGTGACTTTTGTCGTGGAAATAAAGGAAGTATGTCCCTGATATGGTAAGATTGAGAAGGAATTCCTCAATATCTTTTTCAAGGAATTGTTTCCGATATGTAATATAAAGACGTTTGTTTCCAAAAATATTTTCTTGTGAGCATAGTATCGCTTTGTTTGAGTCAACACTTTTCATGATTACTTGTTTTTTATGTTAGTTGAGTGGTTTGTCAGAATATGGAAATGTCAAAAGAGGGGCCTCTTGCTCGGAGTGTATTGTGGTAGTATGGCATTCTAGTTGATAGTTCTCAGGGTTTTCTATAAACTCGTTTATGGTTTCGTTAATATCACTGGCTTCTCCTATGACAGATATATTGTCATGATTAGGTGGATTTCGTGATAGGCCGTCGGCTATTATATTTTCTTCACCTTTGATATGTTCGATTTCAAAATCGTACTCGGATAATAAAAGTTTCCACCGATGTAATTTAGAAGCAGGATCTTTCAAGCTTGTAAGCCATTTTAACGGTTTGTGATCCGATCGAATTTTGAATTTGTTTTCAAAGAGATACGGACGGAAATACTTTATTGACCATACGATTGAAAGTAGTTCTTTTTCTTTTGTCGAGTAATTAGCTTCCTGAGGATTTAAAGTTCTGCTTCCATAGCAGATTGGTTTTTCTTATTTTGACATAGAATACCTCCTATGGGATATTGTGAGGCGTCCGTGGTCAAAGTGAAAGGTTTTGTAAAGTCGGGGTGTTGTAGTATAGGTTCATTACAAAGTAATTTTTTACATAAGTTAAATGCGTTTATAAAGTCAGGTGTGTGTTCTACCCGGTTTCCTTTGCTCAGGCAGTTTGTCATTGGTTTTGTTATCTTCGCGAGATTATCTATAAATTTTCTATAGAAGCCAATGAGCCCTAAAAAACTCTTTATTTGTTTATGAGTTTTTGGAATTGGGAAATTTTGTATTGCATGAATTTTTTTTGGGTTTGGTTTTATACCATCGGCTGTAACTATGAGTCCCAGAAATTCGACAGATTGTCTCAAAAATTCGCTTTTGTCAGGTTGAATTTTTAAATTATGTTCAAGTAATTTTGGAAAGATAAGTTTTAAATTAAGTAAATGTTCATCGAAAGTGGATGAAAAGATTATAACATCGTCCATATAAACAAGACAAATCTGATTGATAAATTTTTTTAAAACTTCATTTATCATCCTTTGGAATGTGCTAGGGCATTTTTCAATACAAATGGCATACGAAGGAATTCATAGTGCCCTTTGTCACTTGAAAATGCTGTTTTTGATTTACTATCAGGATGCATGCGAATTTGGTGAAACCCGCTAGCTAAATCCAAAGTGCTGAAATATTGAGTTTTATCAAGTTTGTCAAGAAGATCATCTACGTTTGGTATAGGGAAGCGTTCTGTAATCGTTTTTTCGTTTAATTTCCGGTAGTCAATAACAATTCTCCATTTTGATTGACCGCTAGCATCAATTTTTTTTTGGTACTATCCAGATTGGGCTAGACCAAGGTGAGGTGCTATTTTGAATATTGCCATCATTTAGCATTTGAGAAATTTGTTTATCTACTTCTTGTTTATGAATTTGAGGAAATCGGTATGTTTTTGCGTAGACCGGTTCATCGTAGGTAGTACGAATTTTATGAGTGGTTTGCGTAGTCGAAGTCAAAGGTTGGTCTGGTTTTTGGAAAACAGTATGAAATTGTTTACATAGACGAGTGAGTCTAGTTTTCTCGTCAGAATTCAAATGGTCTAGACGAAGTAAATGATCTATTTGGAGAGAGTTGGGACAGTTATTAAAATTATTATTAAATTAAAAAAATAATTAAAATTATTCAATTCGTAATCATAGATAACTACATTTTCTAAGGAATGTACTTCGAGGGGGGCTTGAAGTGAGAAATGTACGTCAGAAAAATTGTAGTTATGAATTTCGAGCCCAGCATGACAATTTTTTATTGTAGCAATACATTCTGGATTAAGGCAATTATTAGCAATTTTTGTTTCAGGAATATAATAGGTTCCGTCTGTCGTTACGTTTACAGGTATCTGAGTGGAATATATTTCATATTTCATATTTCATTCGATAGTAAGATTGTAAGATGAATATTCGCTCGGAGAACACTGAAGAACTTTTATGAGAACATTATCTCGGTATAATATTCCTTTCTGAATACTCCAATCAAATCCCATAATTTTTAAATCCTTGAAACTTATAATGCCATCAAAAATCTATGAAAATCAAATAATGTGAAGGAAATCTTGCTGTTTGAGTAAAATTCTGCAAATGCGGGTAAGGTTGCAACATATTTTGTATTTTTCTCTCCGCATGAGGTTTGTAAAGAATTTGGTTTTATAAAAATATATTCCGAAAAGTATTTTTCTTCCTGAGTCCAATAATAGGTGTAATGGTTGTCCGTCAGGTAATGCTATGGAAATAAAGGGTAAAATTCTCTGATCCATGACATTAATTTCTAGGTTACCTTCCTTGAAGAGGCTTGTGTAAAAAAATTTCCGTTTTCTTGATAATCCGAGTTTCCGGACTCTAGAGTTATTTCCCCTGAGTCAGTGGAAACTTCGTTAAAATTTTGGGTAGGTTGGCCATAGTCATTGTCAAAATTATGTTGATATTCCAGGTTCACAATATTCTGAAAGTCATTGGTTTCATCAAAAGCAGTATTTTCGTTACATGGTGGGTAGTTGATTTGATGTAATTCTTCAATTTGAAATGTTGGTCTAGATTGAGGAATAAAGTAATTACTGTGTCTCTGTGCAAGATGTTGTGGTAGTCTAGTTGTAGTGGACAGCGACTTCAGATTTTTATCTGATGGCCCGAGAAAGTGCTAGGAATCGCACATTAAAAGGTAAGACCTCGTTAATCCTTGGCTCGCACAAGTTTCGACTTTTGAGGGCTGCCGTTCATAAGGGGACGACAGCTGGTTAACGGAAAAAACAATTTTTTAACAACAATTAGGGTTGGTTGATTCTGGGGTTGGAAATTATTTTTTGGTTTCCAAACGTTTTGATTCTGAGGTGGTTTCCCAAATACCTGTTGGTTAGTGAATACTTTTTGTTGGGGGATTTTATGTGGTTGAACGTTTATTGGTTGACTTGGAAATTTGGGTTGAGAACTGAAAGTCTGTGATTGATTGAACTGTGGTGGAGTTTGTTGGTGAATTTGAAATGATCTTTGTGGCTGAAGGAGATTTTGAGATCGTGGAAAATTTTGTGGAAGAGCGGGGGCTCTAATATTTGAATTTGGGATTGCAAGTGAACCAGTATTATTTCGATTTTTATTTTCATTCATTAATGAGGAAACATTTTCTTCTTCTATGAGATATTGTAAGGCTGTTTCTAGTGAATCAGGATTCTTCAATCGAACTCCTGTTCGGAGATGTACAGGTAAATGTTTCAAAAAGGTTATCAATACAAGTTGATGAACATTAGAAATTTGCGCAACTTTTTGTTCCAGGGTCGTTTGTTCATTATTAATTGATGTGAATAATAAGCTTCTAGTGTACTGACAACGCATGCCAAAATTGTATGGCGATTCTTTGAAATATGGTCTCAAACTGTGTAATTCTTGAAGCAAACAGAAAAATGATATCTGGTCAGAAAAAGATAATTTCAAAAGCTTTTTTATGTCATTCCATTTGGTTAATTCAATTCTGTTGGAAACCAAGACTTAAGCCTCATCTTTCAGTTTTGTTATTATGGCTCTGAGAATGAGTTTTTTAATTGTTTCATCAGCATTTGCGTATTTAGTGAAAATTTGGTCACAAGACGCCCAAAAGTTATTCAGTTCGCATGGTTCGCCTGAAAATGTAGGAATTATGTCCAAAAATAATCTAAGTTCCTGATAATTAAATGCCATATTTAAAGTGTTTGATTCGTACGAAATTTCTTCGATAGAAATATTTTGTATACTTTCGGAAAGATTTTCAAATTCAGTATTCAATTCAGAAACAGTATTTTGTTCACTTTCGGATTCACTATCAGAATTATTCAATATTCGCATAGTTTGGTTTCTTGCAATTTTATTTTCTTTCGCAAGGTTTCTAAATTCATGAAACATAAGAATATACTACAATGAGAAAATTATATTATGCATATATGAAGGGAAACAGTGAATGGAAAATGGGAGAGTCTTACGGTCCAATGTGTTGGATGATGATGGGTTCTCAGCTACTATATGATGTGTTGAAGGTTCTTCTTTTTTTTTTCACCCATGAGAGCCTGGTTACCCTGGGCCTTCTCAACTAGGTTTTTCTTACTTGCTAAAGGTGTCTTCGGGATATTCCGGCAGTCACTTTCCAGATTTGTGAGGCACGATGACTTCGTTTTCTTGAAAACCAGCTTGGATAATTCACAAATCCCTTTGTTGAAATGTGAAAAAAAAATCCTGCCGTCTGCGCCAGTTACAATTCGAATCCTGCAGTGTTTGGTTCAAGGATTCGAACTTGTTTTTGGTGATTAGAACCTCTAAATGACTTGTTGAATTACCAAGTCACACTTTCAATTACACCTGATTAAAAATACTTTATTTAACTAATGGTTTTATTAAAGAGAGCTTATGGCAACAACAACATCTAAAGAATAATTCTAACAACCTTTCTTAAACATGATCAGCTATTTATAATAATAAATACGATGATCCAGCAACCCGAACATATGTGATCGGAGAGATAAAGTTCGGTATGAGTGGAAATTTCCAGTACGAAGAAGGGCCATCGGCAGGAACAGCGTCAGCGACAATACTTCGGTATGGAATCCAGGCGCGGCTTAGCTATCTGGTCCGGTGGAACTATATGGGCCGGCGTCAGGAGGATACGGTACCATATATGTAACTCGGTAGGGAATCCAGGCGCGGCTTAGATATCTGGTCCGGTGGAACTATATGGGCCGGCGTCAGGACGATACGGTACCATATATGTAACTCAGGCGCGAGGAACCACGAGCATAAAAAATTTTCAATCTATCCGAATAACAGGTTGTACTTTCTCCATGATCACAAATTTTACATAAAATCAAATGGAAAACTAACGAAAAATTATTTTGACATTTTAACTCATATGTTGCCACTATGATGACAGTTGGGCTGACGTTATTATTGCTACAACAGTGTTAGAATATGTATTCCATTACACGTATACATGCAAAATGCATAAGACAGCAAGTGTTTTTGAAAGAGAGATAAAATTTTAGTATTTTGTTATCAAATTTGTTTTCAGAATTACCAAATTCTGCGATGATCGTGGAGAATACTTTTGTATGCTTGATTACAATACGCACTTGCGATTGTGTCCTCCTGGAGGAACAATGCTCAAATAGATGTCGGATGTCACCGAAACAGACATTTACCACTTCTTGTATCATCTCCAGTAGCTTCTGCCTGCGACTTCGTTTGTGTGGACTTCAGAATTGGGTCCAGAGAGAAATGAAAAATGTGTGAGTAACAAAAGAATTAACGGTATGAAAAATTTCACCCGTTGAATTGAAATTGCTTTCTACGCACCTATTTAAAATTAATATATTTCTATAGTTGACATTGTATGATTCAATATTTTCCGCCAGTACGTGTCAAAGTACGTCAAAAAGTTGACCATGACAAAAATTACTCGGGGCTGTTTGGTATTTTGAATGAACAGCATTTGTTTTGCTTCAAGAGAGGGTTTGCGGTTATGGTGTTTCAAAGTACTTTTTTGAATATATTCGCAGGAGCTCTAATATTTCATATAATAACGAATGCGCAGGTTTTCGGTATTTATCTATCAAATTCGAAGATTACTTGCAGGTTTCATAAAAAAAACTCAAAAATTTGTTTTCAACCATTGTTTTTTCGATATATCTTGCGGTTCCCGGAGGGATTGGGTATTTTTTTCACCCCAATGAAGCACTTACAAGCAGATAGTAAGTATCGAGAATACTTAGGAATGGTTACCTAATTGTCGAAGATAATGTTAGGATAATGAGCACGACATTAAAAAAGACTCATTAGTAGACATACCGGGTGACAACAATATCATTAGCCCCTCCTCTTTCACAGGTTGTTTTTGAAAATATCAAAATGAAAGTCAGTTTATAAAATCGTCAAATGTCATATTTCGAATTCTTTGACAATTTTTTCGATTTTCCGGTTTAGCTGGAAGTGGCTCTAATTCAAAAATTCCTGAAAAAATATCGCTAATGGTTAAATTTGTATATTTCTATTATTTTGTGTATCATTTATTATGACTCTAAGTTAATGGCAGCACGCTAGACTGAAAAGAAATTTCGGCCCTAAATAAAATCAAATCGCTGAAAAACTTATCAAAATACTTTTGAAATGAATATAATTTCCTCAGGATTTTCAAAATGCAATAATATACAGGATCGTACATTTGAATATCAATGATTGGTGTCACTTCCAGCTAGACCAGTAGTAGTAAATTCAATACGAGTGGAAAAAGAAAAATAATTGTCTAGATTTTTCAAATTCTTGGAAATACCACGTACAATTTTTCATTTCGAAACATCACTCCATTTTTCAAAACATTTTTGTTAAATGATTAATATTCTCAATTCGGTGATAGCTTCGTGTTTACCATGAATGACTATGTCTAGAATAAATTGTACGCGGTTATGAACAAAGTTAAGGGTTGGTTTATCAATGGCCAGTCATATTTCTGCTACGTGTCTGATGGTTAGAATGCCAACAGTCAAATTCAGCTGCAAGTCAGAGTATTGATAAACTGGACCTAAAATGCCATCTACTTCAAAATTTGTTTTGACTATTAACCTACCCCTACACTGAAAGAGAGCCACGCCTTAACATGGGGAAATTGTTCCTTCAACAAGTTGACTAACATTTCCGCCTCCACCCTACAAGGAATCGTCTCAAGGGCGAGAAGATCACAGCCTCCTTCGATCAGAGCTCTGATTCTGGGTAAATGCCATTGTCTCATTGTGTCAGCAGATATCCTTTTGGCATAGGAGCCGGTGTATTCAGATCCGTCATGGAGAGACGCACCATATGGGCCAACAGAACCTGCTATAAGTGGTTTACCTGTAAGAGTAACATTCCATCAAAATGTCGCCATTAAATGCGAAGTTGGCAATTATTGTGAATTGATGTGATAAGAAATATAAGAAGCTATCCCAAACACCAGAACTACGTAAATTTTACCAGAAGCGCGTTTTGCCAACAAAATTAACATCATCAGGAGCTGTAAGCTTTTTAATTTAAAATACTGTAACTTACTCTATATAGGCATGTCTCAAGTACTAATGCCACACTAACTCGTCCATTTAAGTGACCTAATAATCTAATATACTCGTTGTGATTTGGATTTAATGAAACAACATTCCTCGAATGAATATTCACTTAACATACATAAATTTATAGACAAGTTGAACTTCTGAAACATTACGAGATTATTAAGAACTTTATTCAATATAAAAAAAATAAATTATTTTATTGTCACCTTTGGTGTTATCGATTTTATTTCTATAATATTTGATTTTGGCATCTTTTATTAGTGTATTTACATGTTTCGGTAATCAAGGTACCTACTCGTTTTTCGATGCTTCGTTAGTTTTATTAAATTCATACTGTTTGTATAGTACATTATATGATTAATTATTTTGACTACACCTTGCGTTATCCACATTTTCATCTTTACTTGATTATGTTTTATGTTGTGTAACGTTTATTCATTCCACCCTGTATACAAAATCGAATAATCAGTATTCAGCCTGAGAAAGAACTTCCTAATGTCTATACAAATTATTATGGAACTAAAATAAAGTAACACCCAGTACATAAACATCGGGTCGGTTGAATGGCCTAATTCAGAATTTTCGTTATTTGGTAAAATGAACGAAATTTAGTTCATCGCGGATCCCAGCGTATTTGTCGAGAATCAATAAAAACAAATCTTACAAAAACGATTTATTCTGAATTGAACTGATGGGACAGTGAGTGTGAAAATTTTGAAACGAATGGATGAATAGTGCGATATTTATTTGGTTGACGTGTTGAACAGATTTTTGCACTATATTCATCCCGAATAATACAACAAATTTCATAGGGTTGGATGTTTGGTAGAAATTATCGATTATTCAGTATGGAATAATACGTTCTTGATAAGTGAAACGTCTTGTAGTAGCATAGGGATTTCGCACTAGAGATGAGTTTATTGAAACAATAATTTCACGACTCTGTGTCCATCGAGTTGGTTAGTAATTTATTTATAATTCTTTCAGACGTTTTTTGTCTTGGATTTTCAACAAGTGAAATTCCCTAAAATGTTTTTCTGAGTAGACAGAATTCCCAATTTGGACTTGAAAGTTGAGGAACTTGTTTGGTATCAATTTGGTTGGATCCTTTGGCGAATTTGAGTTCACCCTCGACCACCCCATTGCATATAACATCTGTCTAACGTACCAAACTCTCACCATTGATAACTGAGTGTTAAAACTTTCCCTCGAAAATCGATATATTGATAATGAACGTTTGTTTTCCTAATAGTTTAATTATTAGTCAAATCTTTTTGGGTACTTTATTGGCATTTTCATTCCGCTTTATCTTGGAAGATTGCTCTTCAGAGTATTACTTGTTTTCTCATGACTATTTGTTAAAATGCTACCTGTGATTTGATGAATTTAATATAAGTATTCTTTCGATTTTTTTCTCTTATTTCATTAGAACGCGAGGTTGAGTAAGCCATTATATAATTTAGTGGTTTTATTATTTTCTTGTGTGAATAGGTATCTTCTGTAAATCACTTGACTCCCTACAAATAATAATAATAATAATAATCATCTTATGAACCCTACCCGACTCCACTGAGTTTATTTCATTAGTCGGTGCCTGCCCTGGAGCGTATCAACGCTTACTTGAACTAGCAGAAGAATATTCGTTGCAGTTGTATAATTTAGATCAGTTTTTGATAGCATATTTTGGGAAAACCATTGGCAGCCCGTGAGGGTGGGTCCGAATGGCTGGTATTGTCTCTCCGCCCACTCTAACGGTACGCCAATAGTTTTTCTAGTATTTCAGTTCTATTATTTCATCACAAAACACATGGCAGCCTGATTTGAATCGTACCGAAACTCATAATTTTTTGAAAATATTATTATTATTTAATATGAAGAACCTACGACGATTCTTTGATTCATGCTTTATTATTCTGAGGATATACGTACAATACTGTTCTCAAAAAGGCATACTGAGTAAAATCGTATCCAAAATCTCCCGGTCTATTTAGCTCCCTTATCTACAAAAACGCCAAAACGTAGTAAATCGATATTGATTGAAAGTTTGATTTTGTGGAGAAATTTTTTTTTTTATTCAAAGAAATCTGTACAAGTGTAGAAGGGCAAATTAATTAATTTGCCCGATAAGTTACTGCGTTCACAAGACTGCTGTCTTGAAAGAAATTAATTTTTGTCAGTAACGTACCCTACACTGAATTTGCCTATCCGAACATATTCTAACATCTGATGGCGATCATATGATGGAATGGAATAATACCAAAATTTTATTGAGAGAATCAAACCAAGAAAAAAGAAAGTTGAAGGAAACTGCGTGCATTCTTTTATCGAACAACTGCTTCTCAACCAATTCCATCCAAATGGACCGCACCTGGTTACCCCTCCTCAGAGATGAAATAAAAACTAATAGAATGGTGATTGATTGATACCGAACACCCTATGTATCAAGATACCAAATGTCAATCAAAAGAATGTATGACAGATTTCATTTGGCTCTGTCAAAGAAAGGTCTTATTACCAAAATCGCAATTCAAATTCAGTTTCCTCAGCGTCTTTTTAAGAAGTTTTGATAACGGAGGCAGATACAGCCTCCGAAACGTCAACAGTTTTCAAAAAAAGAGAAGCATTCTTTGTTAATTCGATCTCATTTTTTCAGATAGGCAAATTCAGTGTAGGGTACGTTACTGACAAAAATTAATTTCTTTCAAGACAGCAGTCTTGTGAACGCAGTAACTTATCGGGCAAATTAATTAATTTGCCCTTCTACACTTGAACAGATTTCTTTGGATTAAAAAAAAAAAAATTTTCATTTTCAGATTGTGGAAGGTCATAAACCCAAAAAATCATGTCAAGAAGTAGTAAATCGAGTTTTTACTACACCTTTTCCACATGTTAATCAGTAAGTGAAATTCAGATTCAGATTCAGTAAATTGTAATTCAAAAAGTATACTTTGAAATTCAGATTAGTTAATTGGATTTCAGAAACCGTAACATGTAATTCAGATTGGTAAATTGTATTTCAGAAAATGTGAATTGAATTTCATATTAGTGAATTGTTATTCAGAAAGCGTCAATAATTGTTGATCAGAAACCATCACTTGTAATTCAGAAATCATCATGGACTTAGTAGGTAAAAGTAAAAATTTGAGAACAACGAATTATTTATTTGATTTCGGACATTTCGGACATCCATTGTCTTAATGGTTGAAAGATTTATATCTCTTTTATCCATTTATAATATACACGATACATCGGGCATGTTTCGAAATGCTAAAGCTGCACCATCGTGATTGGTATCATAATCACCTCCAACTATATTTTGCCTGGTCAATAATGTGCTCAAGATATACAAGCCGTTATTCTTCAGCACCCAGATCTGCAACTCAGGGAAATCGAAGATTTACTCCCTTCATTTTGGACCATACTGTTTCGATCAGGTTTTACATTGGAAAGTTCGAACTCAAACGAAGAAGACTTGCCTCAGTTTCGTCCAGAACGCTTTTCAAATGTGGAATAGCAAGGTTTTGATTTCCTTGATCTTGCCATAAATGGAAGACTTGATATTTGGATATTTGATTCACGTTCGGTTCTCTAGGAGAATACATACGGATTGTTCTTGTGATCTGAATTACAATTGATACTCTCTGAATAACAACTTATGCTTTCTGAATTACATGCCACACTTTCTGATTTAACTAATCAGAATTACAAGTAAAAGTTTTTTCAATATCTTTTGATCGAGGTATTCGTCTGATTTTTGTGTTGTCTATCAAGTATACGATGTACTCTGATGTTATGATTCATTGTTATGGCTGGAAGAATATCCAACCATTTATGTGAAAGCAGGTCGATGAGTTGCTGCATTTTCTCATACATTGCTCATCTTTCCACTTTTGCTGAGAAATCTATACTGATGTTATTCAAAAACAATTTTGTGATATTTGACCTTTGATAAAAACGAACAAAAATTTTCCAGCAATTCAAATAAAATTCTTAATAAAATTATTGAAACATTGATTCAACTACTTAACAAGATAACGAATATATTCATTGTGTCATTTTGATAGAAATCAATGTCAATATAACCCCCAAGATATTATTTGTTGATTAGGAATGATGAAATCTTCATCGTCATTGAATCATAGTGCTACCTAATTCTCATTTCAGTATACATGTGAGATAGTTCTGTATCACATATTTTTTCACCCCATAGATCGATTCATGACCTATAAGGAAGAATAACAAAGAACCAACTTTTCTGTGGTGTTCCTGAGAATAGGGCGACTTTGTGAGTGGATTATCATCGACAAGCTTCAGAGTATGTTTGAAAACAAGAAACCAAAACTCTCAAAATAGTTTACTGACTTCATAAAATTTATTTATACCTAATATTTTTTCTAAATCTAAGACATCATGACAACGAAAGTAATATGAAATTCTATGTTTCTACTACCCACAAAATATTCTGACAACATGGTACTCACGCGCTTGTGGATACTCCTCCAAAAACCTCTGGACAGCCGTTTGCGCTAACCGTACAGATTGCTTGATGAGATTGTAGGCTTCCTCTTCTGTCATGTTTAGGTGTTTCACAAATAACTGAACGTCAGCTTGATAGGTATTTGTGATTATGATATCTGCTCCAGCTGAAACGATACAATAAAATAATCAATTAATTCTCAAATAACTATATGAAAACAAAAACAACTTTTTCCTTTACCACACGAGTAATGTAATTGGTATTTGCCGATTTTGATAACCAAGTCATCTACTTCAATAGATTGATGGATGTAGCCGTTACTATGTGGTAGGAGATCATCATGAAAAATGGGAAAAGTAAATTTCTATGTTTTTGTACCACTTTATATTTATAACCTTTAGTTACTGCAGTTTCGTCCTATATGGACATTTTCAAAACTATCATCAGTTTGAATTATAGTTTTGAAAATGTCCATATAGGACGAAACTGCAGTAACTAAAGGTTATAAATATAAAGTGGTACAAAAACATAGAAATTTACTTTTCCCATTTTTCATACTTTAATAGAGTTTACTAAAGTAAATAATCAGACCAGACATATGAATTCCATTCAATTAATATTAATATTTAACAAGAGAATGATTCCAACTATAATCATAATAGTGCCCATCGGAAAATAATTTTTTACTGACAATATCTTTCCTTGCTTAACAACCAATCAGTGGATTTCAAATTTTGAAATTCAGCCAATAGAATCGGAACTACAGTGAAAATATAGCTTGTCGCTGTATTTTCACGGTGATAAACCTGCTTAGTTTTTGTTTTACTATCTGTCAAGTGAAAATAATGATTTAAATTATAAACGTCAAATTTATGTGTGTTGACTAGTTATCTTCATTTATCCATATGAGCGATCGTTGGGGACAAATGTCCATTGGTATCATAAATGAGGCCGTGGAAAAGAGTATTCTGTTGAATACGGCTAGAAGTAAAGCATCAATTACCAAGTGACACGATTTTTCTTTATTTCAAATCGATATATTGTCGTCCTAAATATAATTCATGGTATGATTAAAGACCTATAATTTTTTGGAATATCAATTCATTGGCAATCCCAATGCAAGAAAATACAACTCGTCCTGCGGACTCGTTGTATTATCAGCTTTGGGATTGCAATTCATTAATATTCCAAAAAATTATCGGCAATAATCATACCACTTATTATATTCCCCCTGATAATACTCTCTCCAAAGTTTCTGTATGGCTTCATTGGACCTAGTCTGACACCGTTTTCCTTTGTGACGTTTTTTGTTTCTTTGGGGCGTTTTTTCTAAACATTTTCCGAAATACGTCGTTTTGACGACTACTCAAAATTTATAGATACTGTTTCATGTTCTAATTGAATAGCTTAAAAATTCGAACTGAAACCCGAAAATAAAATTCTCTATGGGTCATTGGGGATGTCCGCCCCCTCAACATGTCGAAAAAAGGATCATTCATTAATAACCAGCTGATTTTCTCCGGATCCATTCATTGAGAGCTATAAAACCAACTTTTCATATTGTCTGACATAGATAGTAGGCCGATTTTCCAGTCCAACGCGGCTAAGTGGTCGATTTCAGGACCACAATAGTAATTTATGAAACAAGTGCGTTATATAGATCCTAACGCCCGGAGGGTAACATTCGGCCCGATGGGCGTTAGAATCTAGTAACGCTCGTGGTGCATACAAGATTTTATTTTTCACGAAAAAATTATTTTATTATAAAGAAAAATCGATTTTAAAATCGGTTCATTGCTCCTAGCATTTGCTTTCTATTTTTCTTCTCATAGTAGGCATGGCATTTGTTGATATTTTGACGTTTGTTGAATATTGCTGTCATCATTATATTTAGTATATGTCATTGCTGCTTTATTTGCGTAGTATCATAGAAATAATGGAAATGAATACGAATTTACCCAAGAATATCATAGAAATCGCAGCCATAGCTGCGAATAATTTATTGCCGGAGAAATCCAGACTTGTATACGACAAGGATTATGAATGGAAGTTGAAAATAGTTATTTATGCAACAAGTGCAAAAAGTAAGTGTTTATTGCACTCGACGTGAAATTGTCCGACGAGGCCGTTAGGCCGAGTTTAGTGCGATAAACAATTTTTGCACGAGTTGCATACAACATTTTTTCTACGTTCATGCAAAAAGCAAAAAATTACTTATTAAGGTACGGCACTAGGTGTTGGAAAATGAAAAGCACAACTTGAATAATTGATTATTACTATCGATTTGCATTGAAACAGATCATCTATCATCTATTTTCCATTTATAATACTCATTTTAAAACTTTCAGTTCTGTAATTGTCAGAAATAATTTTTGAATGACGTTTCTATAACCACAGTTACATTATAAAAATCAAAATCATAGTAGCCGTAAGCGCGTATGTTATCGCGAGGTGTGGTCATAGTACAGACAGTTTGCTCTATGCAGGTAGACGGTTAGAATAAAGCGGATCAGTTTTAATTATGGAGTTTTTCTCGGGAAAGCATTGTTTGTCTAGCTCTGGCTGCTAACATTAATAAAAAATAATATAAAATGTGTAACTGTTTAAAACGTATTGCCAATCTCACAGAATATCTGCTTAATACGTACCGGATTTGAACATTTATGTTTGTCATCATGACAGCACGTTGAAGTTGAATGACAGATGGGTGCAATAAAAACTTTATTGCACTAGTGCAATAAAGAACTTCTTTTTCCATTGAATATAATTCAATAAAGTTTTGCTTTTTGCATGAATGTAGAAAAATAAAATTATTGCCATAGATGAGACCATGTTATTGGCGTACTTTCAAGAATTGGTATGTTATTTTATTTTTTTATTCAGTTCATGTGTTTGATTGATTTTTTATTTCAGTTCGAAAAATTTTCTCCAACGTCATTGTGGACGAAATATTCTATTTTGAAATCTTCATTGACAGCAGATCAAGTTCTTACATTTATCAGTGAAGCTTCGGATGAAATTCATCTATTACATAAAGTAGTTCTAATAATGGGTGTTTTTGGAGGACTAAGGAGAGATGAACTTGTGAAAATGTCTATAAACGATATAGAAGATAAGGGTAGCTGTTTACTTGTTAAAATACCCGAAACTAAAACCGGTATGTCAAAAGGATTCAGTATTGTAGGGAAAGAAAAATTAGGGGCTTTGAGGCTGGTCAGAAAATATATATCCTTAAGACCCAGTGGAGTAAAGGATCTCAGATTTTTCCTTACGTACCGAAACGGTCGGTGCACCGTCCAACCTGTTGGCAAAAATACCACAGGAAGTATGCCTTCGATGATTGCCAAATACTTAAAATTGGATAATGCAAATGAATATACTGGACATCGTTTGAGAAGGACTTCGGCAACTCTTTTGACTGAGGCCGGTGCATCGTATGAAACTTTAAAAATGCACGGAAAATGAAGAGTGCAGAATGTTACATAGAACAGAGCATTTTCTCTAAAAACAAAGTGTCAACAATGATAGTAAATTCGGTTACAGATTCTCATGAATTTCCTAGCGGTTCTCTTATGAAAGAACTTCCAAGTACTTGTAGTCAAGTTTTCTCTTCTAAAGTTTCTAAAAAATTCGAAGATTTCCGGTCACATAGTTTTTCCGGAAAATTCCAAAATTGCACTTTTAATTTTAATTAGGTAAGAAAGACTTAGTTCGTTGTTGTTTGTTGAGTTGTTGTTGTACTAGTTTGAAAATTTTCCCAAATAACGCCAAATAACGCTCATAACGCCCTAGGGCGTTATTAGTGTATTTATAGCAACCGTATCTAGAGTAAAATAAACAAATAATATACAAGTGAAAAATAAAACATTTTATTAATAACAACTCTTTTTAAATTTTTGGTTCTGAAATGATGTAAATCTTGATTAAAAAAATGTCTGTCGAATAAACATTGCCTTTTACAAGAAAATTGTAATTATTTTTTATGTGTTTCCTAACTACTGAACAAAACTGCAGAGGGTGATTTGTTAGGTTTTTTAAAAAAAACGGTATTTATGTAATATCATGAATACCCTCAAACCAATTTGGCTGAAATGTGGTATAGTTATTTGAACTGATAAGGCGCTCACTTAGCCCTAACTGGATTGGAATTATTAGGGCCAGTGGCGTCTCAGTGGGCACAACAGCCAACAATATTGTGAAGAAAAGTTCGCAACTGACTTTCTGGTGTGAGCAAAGACCTCAAACCGTTCTGATAAATAACAACACTTTCATAACAATTTAATTTCCTGTAAATCGACTGGATCACTAATTAAAAATTGATAAATGATCAGCAACACTCGATTTATTTTCTAGAGAATATTGAGCAGGAGTCAAATGTTCGCAGAACGAATACTCGTAGATCTCTTCGATGGGCCTTGAGATACATTATCACAATTTCGACAGCTAATTTCATACAATTCTGATCTACATAAAGTTGAGACTTTCTATTTCGAAAAACCTCAAGACAGTTGAACATGCTCATACTGCTGAAGATTGCTCAAACTAATGAAGATCTTCCTCTCGGAAAATAAAATTGTGATGTGCCGTGAGGAGTAGGGTTTACCAATTTTTACTGCTAACAAACTGCAATAATGGCACACATACTATATACGTTCAAGTAGAACAGGAACAACAAATTGTGCAGATTCGCTCTCTATAGTAGTCTTGGAGCCGAAGAGAGGTCGACCTTCACCGTTCTGTTTAACGGATGAAACATACTTCTTATCAAGTTACATAAATAGACTAATACGCCTAAAATGGGTTGCCTATCAAAACGTGGTCCAGTCTATGTACAGTGAGTTCCAAAAATGTGCACTATATGGAAACCTTGTTAGAACTCTTCCTCAGTCGGTTAACGAAGTGGCAGAAGTGGCTGATATGCTACGTGTCGTTCTGGTTGTCGAGGAGGTTCACACCATACCACCAATGGAGGGCATCAGAACCCGCAGGGTGCTTCATAAAACCAAGCCCCTGCAGCCAGAACAACTGGCACAGGTGAATGCGGATATTCGGGATAAACTTTCAGAAGAGGCAAATCAATTCTGCCGTGTATGACGCCACTCAGACCCCATCTCAAACCGAGTGGAGGAATATCGCCTCTCCGGTTGGGAGGCATAAGCGACGCATACACAAGATGAAAGCTAAGATCAAGTCGGCGAGACATCGCGCATTTCATATGCAATGTGTGGTGGACTACGTGGCGGCCAATAGGCCTTTCCCGCCCGCAGTGGGGCCTATTTCAGGGAGACTCCCTGAGCCCTCTTCTTTTCTGCATCCTCAGCAATCGGAGGCACAAGGTCACTCGTTTATTTTACATGGATGACCTGAAACTATATACCACCTTGAGGGTGGTACAAGAGTACACGCATGCTATCGTAATGGAATTAAGAGGATGATGCTGGAGAGGCGTATACTTACCTTGGGGTGGAACAACGCTGTTCCCAAGAATCAACCACAGTTGAAAACTCTCTCCGCGGCAAGTATCAGCATAAACTCCGACAGATCTGGTTGCTGCAACTAATATGCTTGCCGTTCCGATACTACTCTACTCTACTCTACTGATGAAATGGACAAAAGAGGAGCTGTGAAAACTCGACGTAAAAACTCCCAAAATGATGCATCTCCATAGGAGCTTGCAACCTAAATCGTCCGTTCCAGGTTTGTACTTTCCTTGACAACAGGGAGAGTTCGTAGTATCTACATAACAGAATGGTACTGAATGGAGCCTGTAATGTTATCAGTAGTTCAGATCCCCTTTTCTGCATGGTCCGTGACCATGAAAAAGCAGATATTGGATCATTCCTTTTCAAGGCAGCAGCACGGGCGGCCGATGAACTTGGTCTCATTTTTGACATTGAACGGGGTGACCCAAACTCTGTCACCAAGTTGGAGCCCGTTCAGCAAAAAGCTCACATTGAAGCTGCAGAGGCTCATCAAAGTAGGACGATGTTCGTCATAGAATTTTCGGCTCCTGGCGAAATGAAGATCGTCCGAAAAGAAGAGTAAAGACGGACTAAATATCGGGATTTACTTTTTGAACTCCGCAGGCTGTACCCAAACTATTCTGTTAAAATGTTGGTTCTGATTATAGGGGTCCTTGGTGGAATGATGGACACGCTGCTTTCTAATCTGAAAATCATACCGGTTTGCCGTGAAGCAGCAGAAATCCTAGCTGGACGAACGCAGAAGGCTGTCATCCTTGGTTTACTCCGTCTGCACAGGGCACATGATTTTCAGACCCAGTAGCCATGACAGCAAAAATTGTGCAGTTTAATCAGATAAGAAGAGCTTGGAGTAGATCACATGCTGACTTCTTCGGTTCATATTTGAAAAAATATTTTTCAGTTGTTGAAAACGCAACTTCCAAATGGATACAAGTAAAAAAATAATATTACTGTGATTACAACCGTAGAAAATAATTGATGAAAAAACTTTCCAACAAACTTTTATTAAAATGTGCTAAAAAGTAAAAAATATATATTTTTTAGATGTGTAATGAAGGCCATTCTGTGAGTTACACTGAAACTAATGTAGATTTGGTGTTGGGATATATATTCTATATTTCAAATTTTCAAATCTCAAAATTTTTAATTTTATACTGGCAGAATGATTCAATATAGATATCAGACAGGGCTGAAAGAAGAATTGTTTGAGTTGCACGTGAAATTTTCATGCAGATTTTGGCGAAGGCGGCAGTTCGAAATTTGATGTGGCTACCTTTTGTTCAATAAGTAGTGCAACTCGTGAATCCTCTGTATTTGTTTTATATTTCATCGAGTTGTTTTATGTTGCAATGAATGATGAGTTTTGTTAATAATATTGATGTAGTTACTGTCATCGAATATATTCATTCCAAAAGTTAGTTTTCCCAATTATTCCACTAAATAACCAACAGGTTATGGCCCAGGATCATTTTTGTAGTATTTCTGAAGTATTATACATAAGTTCAGTCAGTTATGTCATCATCAATTACTCAAGTCGAGAAATTGAGCAAAGAAAACTACGATACCTGGAAATTACAAATGGAAGCAATACTCATAAAAAATGACTATTGCGGATATGTAATCGGTGATATTATAAAGCCAATCGAAGAAGAAGCTTTCATAGTTGAAGAACAAACCAATGTTGCCTACAAAGTGGAACAAGTCCCAACAGATGACTGGAGTATGGATAGTGGCGCAACTTCCCATATGTGCCACGATAGAACATTATTCTCCACATTAGTTAGCAGTTGATAAATCAACAGACATTCTTGGAAAAGGCTCTGTGAATCTAGTAGTGGAAAATGGATTTCTCGAAGGAAAGAATATTAAGCTAGAGAATACTCTATATGTACCCGAATTGCAAACTAATCTCATTTCAATTTCAAAAGCCGCAACAAATGGCAGATATACGAAGTTTTACGAGAATCATGCTGAAATAGTCAACCCAAAAGGCGAAATCATCCTGAGAGCTACACGCAGAGGTGACCTCTACTATGTACAACAGGCAGAAGAATCATCAGCTGTAGCAAACGGAAAATCGAGTGAAATCGAGAAATGGCATTAGCGTTATGGTCACCTCAACGAGAAAGATCTGAAAGTCCTCCACTCAAAAGCTTTGGTAAAGGAATAAATTTCAATCCGTCGGAAAATCTAACAGTCTGTGAAGTATGCATAAAGAATAAACAAACAATGACATCTGTACCACGTATATCAACTTTAGAAAGCGAAGAATTGTTAGATCTTGTACATTCCGATGTTTGCGGGCCCACGAGAATCGCATCTCTAGGAGGAGCCCGTTATTTTGCCACTTTTATCGACGATAAATCGAGGTGGGTCCAGACGTATTTCCTTAAAACTAAAGACGAGGTGAAAGAAGCATTTTTGAAGTACAAAACTTTCGTAGAAACTGAAACAGGAAAGAAGATAAAAGTTCTCAAAACAGACAACGTATTAGAATATTCCGGAAGAAATTTCTCGAGGATATTGGAAGAAAACGACATAAAAAGGCAATATTTGTTTGTGTATACACCCCAACAAAATGGCGTAGCCGAACGGCAGAACAGGACATTGGTGGAGATGGCCAGATGTATGTTGCAAGATTCTAAATTACCTTATAAATTTTGGGCGGAAGCCATCTCAACAGCGGCATACATCAGAAACAGAAGTATAACTCGTAGCCTGGATTATATTAGACCTTATGAAATGTGGAATGGAAAAAAACCATTAGTTTACCATTTTAGAATATTTGGTTCGAAAGCGTTCGCCTTGAATAAAATTCCAAACAAGAGCAAATTTGCACCAAGATCAGATGAATGCATTTTTGTGGGTTATTCATCCGAATCGAAAGCGTACCGCCTATGGGATGAACATGCGAGAAAAGTTATTACAATCAGAGATGTTCGTTTCATTGAAACATCTGGGAACCATATCAAAAAGAATGAAAAGTGTGAATCGTCTAACGACTTTTCATTTTTTGAGCTACATTCCGGATCCCAAGAGAAAGAAAAACATGGAGAGTGCCTTCCCCCAGACAACGGAAGTGAAGAAATACTTGTGCAAGGGAACACAGAAGAAGTTGAAGACAATATTCCTCAAAGAATAGAAAGTACAGGAAATGAAACGATAGAAGGTGTACATCAACCTCTTTTGTTGAAAAGGGTGGCCAGCAATTATAAGAGATGGTTTAGTTGGTAGACCAAGGAAAAAATACACTCTTGTAGAAATCGTAGATGAAACTCAAATGTCAGCAACAGAACAAGAAAACCCAAGTTATGAGGAAGCCCTTAGAAGAAAATGCAAAAGAATGGAAAAATACGATGACAGAGGAATTTCAAGCTCTCTGCCGCAGTAATGCATGCATGGATCATAGTTGATAAACCTTCGAACAGAAAGATAATAGGAAGCAAATGGGTTTTCAGAACGAAATACAAAGCAGATGGTGAAATTGAACGCAGAAAAGCACGTCTTGTTGCCAAAGGGTATGCACAGCAACCTGGAGTTGACTACCAAGAAACAAGTTCTCCAGTTACAAGGCAAAGCTCTATACGATCAATTGTTGCATTGGCAGCTGAGCTTGATTTGACACTTTACCAAATGGACGTCGTGATGGCATACATAAAAGGTGATCTTGAAGAGGAAATTTTCATGAGACAAGCGGAAGTTTTCATATCACCCGGAGAAGAAGATAAAGTTTATCTTCTGAAGATCAGGGAGGCAATGGTATAAGAAACTAGATGCTTATTTGCAATCCGTTGGACTGATACCATTGACTTCTGATAAATGTGTGTACAAAATGAGAAAGGAATGTGATTCTCATTATGGCTGTCTACGTGGATGACTTGATAGTCGCAACAAACACTCACGATGTATTTGTTGACTTGAAGAAAGATTTGGCTATGAAATTTCAAATCAAAGATCTAGGACTACTACGTTTTTGTTTGGGACTCGAGTTTAAACAAGAAGTTATCACATTCGATCACATCACATTCGATCATAATTTCCCAAAACAAATATACCCTAGATGTTTTGAGAAAGTTTAAAATGCTTCAATGTAACCCAGTTTCTACCCCAATGGATTCGAACATCAAACTAGTCAAGGCCCCCATATCAAAGGAAGAAGAAACTGAAATGATGAATGTTCCATACCGGCAAGCTATCGGATCAGTGATGTACTTAGCCGTTTCCACCCGTCCAGACATTGCCTATGCAATCAGTGCTTTGAGTCAGTTCAGCAACAATCCAAGTAAAATGCACTGGACAGCAGTTAAACGTGTATTCAGATATTTGAAGAAAACTGCAGACCTTGCTTTGATATTCAAGAATACTGTGGAACAGCTACATGGCTACGTTGATGCTGACTGTGGGGGTGACGTGACGGATAGAAAGTCCTACACTGGATTTTTTTTTCCTCTTATCAGCTAGTGATATATCTTGGGAATCAAGAAAACAAAAATCTGTGGCACTTTTCAGTACTGAAGCTGAATACATGGCATTGTCTGAAGCTGCCAAAGAAACAGTTTATCTTAGAAATTTTCTTTTGGAACTTGGATTCCCTCTCAAACTCGAACATCCAACCGTGCTTTATTGTGATAATCAGGGTGCACAAAAATCACTCACGCACCAAACATATTGACATCCGTTATCATCACGTCAGAGAAATTTTTGAAAAGGGTCATATAGATGTTCAATATATCCCGACTCAAGATATGGTTGCTGATATCTTCACAAAGGCAATATGCAGACCAGCGTTTGAGAAGCATTTGAAAGTACTTTGGTACACCACGTTGAGAGGGGGTGTTGAATAAGTAGTGCAACTCGTGAACCCTCTGTATTTGTTTTATATTTCATCAAGTTGTTTTATGTTGCAATGAATGATGAGTTTTGTTAATAATATTGATGTAGTTACTGTCATCGAATATATTCATTCCAAAAGTTAGTTTTCCCAATTATTCCACTAAATAACCAACACCTTTATTAAGAATTTCTCTGATTACGTAAATGAAGTACCGTTTTGAGGCTTCGAAATTTTTTCTCAAACTCTCGATGAACGATGAACCATTCTAAATTTAAAGTCCAGAGTATTACGCGAACACAAATTATAGTAGATGTGGCGTTATTATTATCAGTTATAGTTGCAAAGTTGTTTCAGATATTATAATATAATAGAATGATGTTCATTTGTAGAGTAATTTTTGACACAATTATTTGGAATTAATGCATATGGCAATATAAACATAAAAATCTCTAACCATTTCACTTGTTAGTGAGATCGTAACATAATATGCGAACCAATTTAAAATTCATCACTAACTAAGTCTAGAATTCAAAATACGTACTTATGTGAATAAATTCAAAATGTATGATTAGACTGAATCTAATATATGTATAGAATACATGGGGTACAGAAAAAAATTATAAATATATACATAAAAGTATAAAATAATATATAAATTTTTTAAAATAAAGTAAGATAAGTAAAATATAAAAATGTTTAAATGTGTAAAAAATGTATAAACGAATTAATATAACAAACAATGCAATGGTTGAACATCTATTCGAATAAAAAAGTGTAATAAAAGAGGAATCATATCAATTTTGCACTTTTGATTGTGTGTCTGTATTTGATAATACTTATGCACACATCCAAGGGCGTATTCAAGGGGGCGGTAATAGTGGTTTCAATGATATGTGTATGTCTCGAAGATAATATACGTGTTGCTGGTAAATAGTAGAGAAGTGAGGAGAAACGTGTTTATAATCAAATCTTGCAAGTTAAATATTATACACTTCTAATCGTCCGATTGATTTGAAATTCAGCAGGAGTACATCATTCTGGTGACAATTCATCATGAAATTCTGTTGGAGATAAACAAAAACGAAATGGCGGCTTTAAAGTGGGGGAACGAGATTTGTAATTAGGACTCGATTCTATTAAAAATTGGTATCTGGGGGTTTTCGGAGTCAGAGATTATGATTTTTCTGTCAAAATTGAAAAATTGAAAATAACGGATCCAATATGGCGGACGAGTTTTGTAATTATGATCCGATTCTATTCAAAATTGGTATGTGGGGTATTTGGGGTCGAAAATCATGAATGTTTTGTTAAAATTCATATGATGGCGGACGAGTGAAAATTTTGATGGCCTCCTCATTGAAGAGCTAGATAGCTCAAAACTCACAGGAAATGGACGTTGTGATAACCATCCATTCTACGAAATCCATAGACGAGGGAGAAACCGCTGGGGAATTTTGGTACATGTCTTGGGCATTAGTGGCATTATTCGGGTATTAGTCGGGAGTTAGGCGCATTACTCAAGTATCAGTTGGGAATTAGGGATATTACTTGAAAATTATTGGGCATTACAAGTATTGCTGGTGTATTACTCGGGCATTAGAGAAATTAGTTAGGAATTATTGGCATTACACGGGAAAGGAAGGTATTACTCGAGCATTACATACATAGTATTACAGGAATTATTCGGAAGTGAGAGAACAATAACTGCACAATTATAATTATCGGTGAAGGGCAAAAAAGGATCTTCAAAACATGGCAATTGGAATTGTAGCGGAAATCCAAATTGTGCAATGAAAAAAAAAAAGCTCTTCCGAACTTGTACTTGACAACAAACCTAACATTAAGACGCGACTTTATATTTTTCTTACTTTTCTGACGGGCATTACTGACATTACTTGGGGGTATTACTCGGGAATTACTGGGTATTACTCGGGAATTACTGGGTATTACTCGGGAATTACTTGGGCATTAGAGGCATTACTTACGATTTTTGGGAATGGAATTAGTGTACGCAATATTCTACGCGGTTTCTTTCTCGTCCATAGATCATTGCGTACTAACTAAAATTTGAATGAACGTTTGTTTTAAAAATATTTTTTTTTATATTATTTTACACCCATATTTATAATAGTTGCATGATTATTTTCACTGCTATTTCATCAACCTGATTTAATTGTTCTGTGAACAAGTATAAGGGAGTATTTTTTATGCTATTTCAACATTTTTATGAATCAAAAAATCTACTGAATATATATTCTTTGGTGAGGTATTATATAACTCTCTAGATAATGAAAACTTTTTTCTCCAAAAGATTTACATAAACGAGGAAACAGATTTTCCTTGTGTTTTATATTGTGGTATGTAAGTATGTGTAAGTTTCACTGTATTTTAATCGTGTTGCCTTATAGAGCTATTTCCATAAAAAAGCTCTATCAAGTCTAGAACTTCTGCTTCTTTGTATAACCGATCATTCGGATATACAGGGTGGCCAACTGAAAAAGAAACAGCCATTTTTCAGGAACTATGTCGAAATAAAAAAAAAAACTCATGCTCGTCGAATTTTTCTTAAAGGGAACACTCTTTTCTGGTATTTCACATCGAAGCAAGGGTAAGAATCACTCTATTATAGTTAAATGGTAAACTCTCTTTATTATAGCCTTCAAATTTTAAAATTCCGCCCAATACTTTGAAAAAAATTACATTTTAAAATTTAAAGTATGTTAAGTTGATTACTTATATTCTTGGAAATGATCCACAGTCTAAGATCATTTTATTTTTCTTCATGACGGTACTTCTCCGCATTATCCGTTAATTGTTCGTTAGTAGTTAAACCAACATTTTCCACGGTATTGGATCACCCCATTTATCGCCCATCTATTTCTTTTTGTTAGGACACCTGAAGAGTGGAGTCTATAAAACGTAACCAGCGCCGTTGGAAGATTTGCGTTAAAGAATCGTTGACGATTGCCGCCAGATCACTCCAGAAATGCTTCGGAATGTGCGTGACAGTTTCAAACAAAATTTGAGTATTGACATGTATTTTTTTGAAAGTATTGGGTGGAATTGTAAAATGAAAAAAAAAACTATTTTAAAGATAATTAATAGCTTTAGAAAGACATTTCACTCGACCCTCCATTGCCATTTAAACATTTTAGGGTAATTCATACACTCGCTTGGACGTGAAAGTGGTGGTGTCAAAAATACTAGAAAAGAGTGTTTCTCTTCAAAAATTGACGGGTCCGCGCGTTTTTCTGAAATGTTGATGGAGTTCCTGAAAATGACTGTTTTGTTTTCAGTAGGCCACCTTGTATAACATTTTTGGATAGCATCAGAATCAGAATGAAACAGCTCCATTAAGTTTTCAGGGAAGTATATTGGAGAAATTATTCATGATGAGTGGAAAAAAAATCAGACCTTTGTAATTTGTAAAAAAGTCAGATTTCAAACTTCAGCACTGACAGAGTAAATCTTAAAAAACATAATGCATTCATTTGTTCTAGGTAGAGTCAGTGGCATGTTTATGATTATGTGTTTTCTCAGTATATTGTTACGTTTCTGGGTCCGTAACAATGTATTTACAGGGTTCAGATTAACCTCTAACCAACTCAGTGCAGAGAGAGTATATCATCTTCTACAGTATTGAAAAGTTTTGGGGTATGGTAGTTTCACGAGAGCGTAAAGAATGGATATTGACGTGAGCTGTGTTCGGTGTGCGGTGTGTCGCATTGCCACGTGGTCTGTTAATGCGTCAGGTGGGGTAACAGGAGAGGCACAAAGTAATACGTTTCTCTTATTTATGTGGCAGTATCATATCATTGCGTTCCTTGTTGCTCGCGTAGATTTCTGTCTATACCCCAGATGAAAAGTTTACGATACTGTATATTGCTTGATCATTTGAAAAAATATATTTTGGCTAAGATTCACTATTCGAAAGTATGTTTTCAACACACTCAAGGACGGTGCTAGAATTTTTGTAACAGTAAACAAACACAAACAATGCAGTTATTTAAAATATAAATTTTTGCCATTTTGTAGTTTTTGATGTAATGATCAATAATAGCGACAATGCTCAAAACTGGACAATTTTCAAGATATTGAGCATTGAAAATTTATTTTTGAATTTTTTGCATTATTTGCTTTTCAATCGGAGAGCTCTCGTTTCTGGTTGGGATGGATATTTTTCATACATTGATGAAATGAGATGCAAATTCTGAGATCTACCATACATCAATTCATGCTACAAAATAGCGTTACAATCATTGTTATTGTCTAGACAAATCTTGGGTATATTTTGCAAAGAAACTGACAAAACCAATTCCGAATATACCCGATGTCCAATAATACAGAATACGTGCTCCAAACATCATAATTATATAACGTCAGATATAAAAATTACGATCACTATTGGTGTCAAATATCAAATTATTTTGCAGTGTTGTCAAGTATACTTCCTCAATCTGCAACACAATCAATGAAGCAGTGAGGTATTCTTTATTCAATCTAATTAGGTTTCATTACCAAAATGTATTCAATACCACAAATATACAAGAAATCGTCATGAAAGATAACTTTATTATGGGACAATGGTATTTATTGTTTTTCTACAAGATATATACATAATATTATATTAGTCCATCGTCCAGTGATGAATAGTTTTCACTCTCCCCGTTGAAATTAATAATCTAATATACTGAGAGTTCACTCCAGAAGATACCTAAGAGGAACGTAGCTCAGTTGAAAGCTGCCTCAGCTGGAGTACAGAACCACGAACGCTTTAATGACAGTTCTGTCCAGAGTGCACACTTACAAGGCGCCCGAGTACAATCTGTGCACAAGGACAAACTGTGTAGATCCAACACAGGTGGTTCCCATAAGATATTACTGTAGTACCTAACCTTTCGACAAACTTTAAATACAGGTCGGGCAAAAATTCAACGCATCATAGCGTTCACCATGGTATTCGATGTGCGATACAGAATACAGTCGACCAGCACCAAATGTGTGATGTTATGCATTGGAGAGTTTCAGTGACTCATCTCAACCACTGCTTCCCAGAGTTAATCGCCGCTAGTCGAGTGAATCCGTTTACCCAAGTCTCAGTCTCAGTCTCGCCACTAATATTTATGTGCTGGTCAACTGTCAACTGTCTTCTGTCGTTCTGTCTAGCACATCGCATGGCATGGCATACGCTATGAAGCGTTGAATTTTTGCCCGACCTGAATGAATAAAATTAGAAATATGGTGAAAATATTATGACGGAAAAAGGATTCACATTAAATTGGTATGAAAATGAAGCATCTGTGAAATAACAATGCAGTAATAATAATAATGATAATTTCAGATTTCGGGTTCTATTCAGAAATTAAATAGGTACAAACAATTTATATAACAAAAATGTATGACGCCTAACTGAAATATAGCAAATAAATGCGCGTGTTGTGATATTATTTATATTCTTCCGTATAGGCTTTTAATTTACTATTAAATTTAAATGTTTTCAGTTATGAACTTTTTATGTGGAGTGTGTAGTTCACTATTTAAATTTCTTTATTTATGCCTTTTTGTGTGATTCTTTCGAAAAATAACAATACTCCCTTGCCCCCGTTGCAATCCGGGGTAACTGCCCGGTAACTGATTTTTTGTGGCGTATTCAGGTTTCAGCTGTTGGAAAAGCTACAGCAGCAATCCGGGTGGTCGTTGTGCATTCCATGCAAGTTTTGAGACGTTGGAATTAGCAGAAAAGCAACTCACATCACACTTGCTTTTCAATAAAGGCATGTGGCCGCCTGTCGATACCGATACATTTGAGAAAAAAAATCACTTCCGTTACTGGTTTCCAATGCTAGATGAATTTTCAGCGGCCGACAACTAGACAGCTGAGCTAACACTTGTAACCGGAGTGGGTATGGAAAAACACGTTCGCTTTCAGTTGATGAATAGAGAACTACACTCTCAATAATCTACATTTTGATGGCAAGATATATGGGTCTTATTTGATTTGGGTATTGCTGGTGTTTGTCAGTTTTCAACTATAAAATGCACAAGGCAAATAATGGCAAAATCCATATGACTATCTGAAATAATCTGAATAGTTGGAAGTAATCGATAATCGATAGTATGCATGTTCGACAACCTGAAAATAATTTTGGAACATGTCACGTGATCACGGGTAAGGCGACAAAATTACAATGAGAGAAGGGTAAAATGGCAGAAAATCGGAAAATGTCAATTAAAAAGGTCAGAATTCAATTATATCGTCTATACAGAGTGCATGTCGAATAAAATTTTCATTTAAAAATATTTTTTCTACATTCATGCAAAAAACAAAACTTTACTGAACTATATTTAGTAGAAAAAGAAGTTCTTCATTGCACTAGTGCAATAAAGTTTTTATTGCACTCATCTGTCATTCAACTTCAACGTGCTGTCATGATGACAAACATAAATGTTCAAATCCAGTACATATTAAGCAGATATTCTGTGTGATTGGCAATACGTTTTAAACAGTTACATATTTTATATTATTTTTTAATAATGTTAGCAGCCAGAGCTAAACAAAAATGCTTTCCCGAGAAAAACTCCATAATTAAAACTGATCCGCTTTATTCTAAACCGTCTACTTGCATAGAGCAAACTGTACTATGACCACACCTCGCGATAACATACGCGCTTACGGCTACTATGATTTTGATTTTTATAATGCAACTGTGGTTATAGAAACGTCATTCAAAAATTATTTCTGACAATTACAGACTTGAAAGTTTTAAAATGAGTATTATAAATCAAATCAGATGATAGTGATCTGTTTCAATGCAAATCGATAGTAATTTTTGCATGAACATAGAAAAAATGTTGTATGCAACTCGTGCAAAAATTGTTTATTGCACTCGACGTGAAATTGTCCGACGAGGCCGTTAGGCCGAGTTACTTTTTGCACTTGTTGCATAAATAACTATTCTCGTATTTCTGCAAGAATCTTTATTTTTTTCTGAATAGTTTGACAATAGCGGAATATTTGTATTTCGGTAGAGGAATATTTGTAATTCGGTGATAATGACAGTCATATTTTATGAATTTTTGTATTAACCTCAACTATATATCTTCGAGGTCTCTTTTAAACTTTTGGAGTTCTATTCAAACATTGCTGAAAGAATTTTTGAAATCGGATCAGAAGGTCCGTATAGATTACCTCCTACATCCAAATGTACAAACTTTACCTCTTTACAATATTAGTGTAGATGTAGAATAACTTTTCGATTCAAAATAAAATCAATTTTAATATATTAATGAATAAATGTAGCGACATAGTGGTTTTTCTCATCACACTAATTATACAACCAAAATCGGAATGCACTAAGTCAACTTGATTTAAACCGCCTGGAAAATCCAAGATCGACTTTCAAATTATAGAAGTTCTAAATGACAATGTTGCGGTTTCAAACTTTGCAAATTATTTCCTGATTGAAATGAGCTTGTCCAATTTTTTTTTGATCTCATTAATTGAATATTTAATTCGTAACTCCAGACGTTGAATAAAAATGTGGCTATTTCAGTTCATGCTGTGTATATATCGATCTAATAAACCATGTGAATGCCATTCTGCAAGCTATTTTTATGATTATGTTACCAGTTGTCCTCCCGAAAAATAAAAAATACTGTCAGATAAATGGAAAGCATTTTTAGAGAATTAGAAAACAAGAATAGAATTCAGAATAACTGAGGTAATCAAGATGTAAAGAGTCTCAATTTAATTTTTTACCTTTACCTTGAATAGTCGAAAAGCTGACCCATAAGATTGGATTTTTCTCTAAATTGTCCATGAGTCAAATTAAATTTATGTATTTTGAGTAAACCCTCCCATCTGAGTAAAGTTTAGGTATATTTTAATAGGTGCGGGATCAGTTGAAAAATAAAACAGTTTCCAGTAGCTCTATAAAGATGTTTGGAAATGGTGGCAACGGATGACAGAATATTTTGTTTTAGCATGATTGCATGATTTTAAATTTCAAATATGTTCATGTATTCGTGTGTTATTAGGATATTGTTCAGTAAATTATTTTCTCAATTTTCATGAAATTATTAGCCAAAATGCAAAATCATGCAAAATCTATTTTGAGAGTTTGATTCGTTTGAATTTATAGGTCAAGTGGCAACGGCTAGTTTATTTCCTGAATAACTTAGATTAGAGTCAAAAACAAATTTTTTTATTGATAACTAGCTGCAACACCAGGCGTTGCCCAGGTAAAAAAATATGGTCTTAGACAATTTCACTTGCGTGTTTTTTCCCGTACGTTCTATGACCTTTTTCGAAGACTCTGTTCTGGTTCATTTCACGATTTCCACGAATTTTCTAGAATTTTACAGAAATCTCTATATAATCTCTATATAATAAGTTCGCTCCCTTCCCTCTTTTCAAAAAAGAGGCGAAAACTTGCCAAATCAAAATCCGTAAAAATATCTAACCATTGAATAATATAGTTTTGAAAAATTTCACCCTCCGGCCTGGGTTGAAAATGCGTAAAAAATTGAAAAATTTCTGATTGTTTCGGACGATAAAAATTATGATAAAATGAAATATTGCTCAGAGAGGGTGCTGAGCTCCCTCTAAAATTGCACAAACAACGAAACTTAAAAACCTAACAATAATTGTGATAAACATAGAATTGTCGAACAATTTTCGTACGTACGTAGCGCGTCTATTAAAACAGATAATTGAACAAACTATGATAAATAAAATTAAAAAATAAAAATATAAAAAAAAAACTTAAAAAAAGCTTTTATTAAATTGAAATATAAAATATGAACAGGATGCTTATGAATCAGTTTTGGAATCATATGCGGCTGAAAGACAAACTTTAGTCGCTATTTTCCATTGTTCAAAATAACTTCCTGGGAGGATTCATGTTGAAAAGGGGAACATTCTCTATTAAAACAGAAAAATGTGAATTTTCTTTAATATATCACGAAAAACAACTACTTCCCTGGCTAAAGCCACGCTGGACATTGAACCACATCTAATAGATAATGTGAAAAGACCCTAACTAAAAAGAAAAAAATCTGAATTTGAAAATTTGCATTCTCACTGAGATAGTCGATTTTTCAATTATCTATAGTTTTCTTTTAAAAATCATATAAATGTATGAGAAAGGGAGAATGTTATTCAAAAGTATCACTCATGAACAAAATAACCTCCTGGGAGATATTCATGTCGAACAGAGGAACATTCTCCATTAAAATAGAAAAATGTGATTTTTCTGTAATGTTTGATAGATTATGGATATATTTCTTCTGCGGTAACGTCAATAACTCAGAAGAAATGTTTCCATCCTAGCTATGTGAAATTGGTTCTGACGAGTCTGCTTCCGAATTCTTACGATCTCCCTGATAAGCTTGAAGGAGCGAAAAAGATTTTGTCGACAAAAATGTATTGGAGATCTAATGTAAGAGGAGCGTTCCTCACATAAATAAAATTAAGGATTTCTGTGAGTGATACTTTTGAACATTCTCCCTTTTAAAAATTAACTATCTGAATGAAAATTTTAATTTTCACCTCCACTTCTTTTCACAATATCTATCAGATGTGGTTTAATGTCCAGTGTGTCTTTGAATTTCGTCTTCGAAGTAGGAGTTTTATTATTTTCGGACTTTGAAGTCCGAATTTTATTATTATCCGACTTTAAAGTCGGAATTTTATTAAATTTTAACTTCAAAGTCGGAAATTGATGAAAAATATTGTTACAGACCTGAAATTTGATAAAGACTTCTCGAATTGTTCGAGATCGTTCGATGAATTAGATGGAAAAATCGAGAAGCACTAACTTTTGTTCTGGATCAATCGTCGAACATTCTATTTGTGTTCTATTGATTTCTTAAGTTTTCTAGAACTTTATTTGTATATAAAAGCGATGCATTTGTTAGATGAAGAAGTTAGTTAGGAAGTTACTCTGAGTTACCTTGGATACAAGTATTTTGACAGTGACTTGTATCACAGTGTTGTCAAGTGAAGTTGGAATAATAAAGGCGAGTTCATACCAGTGTACACTTATTTTTGAACCCGAAGACGCAACAATTGGTGACAGCGGCGGAATAAGTGTTACTGAAGAAAGAAAAGTAAGGCAGTTTTCCAGTATTTGATGGTGAATACTCGAGCAAATAATTACGACGAGATGGCGACATCAGCAGATATCCTTGAGTTTTTAAGGGAACAAGAAGCCAAACGAAAACAAGAACAAGAGGAACAAGAAGCCAAACGAAAACAAGAACAAGAGGAACAAGAAGCCAAACGAAAACGAGAACAAGAGGAACAGGAGGCGCGGTTAGTCCAGCAGTTACAACAACATGTTGATCTTCTGCAACGTATTAGTCACAGTCAACAGTGCTTCCAGAATGAAATCACTGAAGAAGTACAAGAGGTCAGAGGAAAAGTCCAGGAGGTCAAAGGTGAAGTCCAGGAGGTCAAAGGTGAAGTTCAAGAGGTCAAAGGTGAAGTTCAAGAAGTCAGAGGCGGAGTCCAGGGAGTCAACAGAAGGGTCCAAGACGTCGAAAATGAACTGTCCAAAATAGATGAACGGGTGGCACGAGAGGTGAACAAGAAATTCAACGAAGAAGTGGATAGGATCAAGGAGAGGTTGGAAACGCTACACCTTCCACACAAGCCTGCACCCTCTGAGGAAATCTCCCCCACCAGCGAAAAGCCATCCTCACTGACAACTCCGATAAGGCCTACACAAGTGAAAATTTTGAAGCCTCCAACATTCGATGGGCAATCCTCGTGGCCCATGTATAGACGTCAATTTGAAGCGGCAGCAAACGCAAACGGCTGGTCCGAGGAGGAAATGGCCACCTCTCTAGTCCTGTGTCTACGAGGACAAGCATTGGACATCCTTCAGAACATCCCCGAGAGTAATCAGAAGGAATATTCAAGAATCGTTGAAGCTTTGGAAATCAGATATGGACAGCAATATCTCAAACAAGTATTTCAGAGCCAAATAAAGAGTCGATACCAAAAATCCAACGAAACCCTACAGGAGTATGGAGCCGACGTAGAGCGACTCATTAATTTGGCATACCCACAAGCACCGAAGGAGTTCATAGAACAAATTGGGGTGCAGACTTTCATCGATGGTTTGAGAGATACTGACATGCAGCAAGCCCTTCGACTAGGACGACTTCAAACCATAAGCGCAGCACTAATAGCATCTTTGGAGTTCGAGGCCGCGAAAAACGCATCAAGAAATACGAGGCCCAAGTTACGTGAAGTTAAATTCAACGAGGATTCTCCTACAAGCGAGGCGCTATTGAAGAAAATATTGGACTCCATAACAGCATTAAGCAACCAAGTGCATTCCCCAGAAGACAGGAAGAGGCGCTGCTATAACTGTGGGAAAAGCGGCCATCTACAGAGGAGTTGCTGGGAGAGATCGAGATCCAGAAGTCCAAAAAGAAAGAGGTCGTCATCAACGAGTAACGAAGAGAGATCGAGATCTCCGAGCCCAGGAACAGAGCAACGTGGGCGATATACCAGAGAGGCCTTCAGGAGATCGACTACACCAGGAAAACCAGAATTAGTCGACACTAGGGGGCGCGTGGCGACTTTCAGTGTTCAAAGCCCCAAGATCCATATATCGTCATTAAAGAAAAATGGCCAAAGTCTACTAATACAAGGCTACTTAGAAGATCGGAAATGCACCTTCACTATTGATACAGGAGCTTCGAGATCAGTCGTTCGCCCAGACCTCATACAAGAATCTGTGAAGCCGATGAAAAGGAATATGGTTTTGGAAACGGCAACGGGACAAACCGCACCAGTCATTGGGGAAACACTTGTACACATCCAGATAGGACCTATTACCATGGAACATTCTATGTTGGTTGCGGAAATAAGGGATGAATGTGTTCTGGGTCTGGACATCATGGAGAAAAACGACTTCATCCTTAACATCAGACAGAAAATTTTGCGGATTGGCAATGAAGAAATCTTCCTGAGCAGATACCATGAGAAAATCCAACCAATCAAGATTTATGTTGACGAAGACATCCACATTCCGAAAAACTCCGAAACCATCATCATGGCCAGAATGGATAAACAACCTGGAGATTTGAGCACTGGAATAATTGAAAATGATGAATACCGCCAAGATGGAATTTTAATTGCCCGATGTCTTGTGAACACAGAACAACTAATTCCTGTCAGGGTTGCCAATACTTCGGAAAATAAAGTCCTACTGAAGAAAACCGACCAATTGGGATTCTGCAAACCTGTCACTCGAGTTATCAATTGTGAAAACCACACTCAGGTACTGCGAAGAAATACCACTAACACCGATCAGAGAACAATAGACAAAATGATGGAATCCACGGAACATTTAACTATGGAAGAAAAGCAGAAGGCCAAAGAGTTTCTTGATAGCCATCGTAACATTTTCTCGACAGAGACTTCGACGGGACGTACCAGTCTAGTTCAACATCGCATCAACACCGGCGATGCCCGACCAATCCGACAGGCTCCGAGGAGATTACCGTTTGCCAAACAGAGAGAGGTAGCAGACATGATAAACAACATGATGGAGGATGACATAATTGAAGAAACCACAAGCCCATGGTCCTCACCGGTAGTATTGGTAACTAAAAAGGAAGGAATCAAGACCGATCCTGCTAAAATCGAGGCTGTTAGGAGTTGGCCACGTCCTAGGGATAAACATGAAGTAAGAAGTTTTCTGGGGCTATGTACCTACTACAGGAAGTTTGTTCAAGACTTTGGTAAAATTGCCAAGCCACTCCACCGCTTAACTGAGAACAACGTTCAGTTTGATTGGAGCCCTGATTGCCAACAGTCGTTCACTGAACTGAAGAAGAAATTGACAACAGCGCCTATTTTGGCTTACCCACGAGAACAAGGCACTTTCATTTTGGACTGTGATGCGTCTCAGCAAGGCATTGGATCAGTTTTATCCCAAGAACAGGATGGCGAAGAGAAAGTAATAGCCTACTTTAGTAAAACTCTAGGCAAAGCCGAAAAGAATTACTGCGTTACAAGAAAGGAGCTTCTATCGATAATCAAAGCCATTGAACATTTCCATACCTTCCTCTATGGCAGACGTTTTCTCGTAAGAACTGATCACAGCGCTTTGCAGTGGATAATGAACTTCAAGAAACCTGAGGGTCAGATTGCGAGATGGCTAGAGAGACTCCAACAATAAGACTTCAAAGTTATTCATCGCAGTGGCAGGAAACACAGAAATGCAGACACATTATCAAGACGTCCATGCTTGGAACAGCAATGCCGATATTGCCAGAAACTCGAAAACAAAGAAGTCAATTTTTACAATGATGAACATTGCAAGGAAATTCTGCAAGTTACCACCGTAAGAGTAGAGTCTGAAGAATCTGATTTATGGACCACAGAAGATATGAGGAAGAATCAGAAGAAAGACAACAATTTAAAGTTAGTCCTAAGCTGGCTAAAAAATGGAGTTAGACCTGAGTGGCAGGAAGTATCCAAGTTTGGTGCAGTTGCCAAGGGATACTGGGCTCAATGGGATTCCCTATGTCTTCGTGATGGCCTATTGCATCGCAAATGGGAGAGCCCAGATGGAGCAACTGTGGTGTACCAACTGGTCCTGCCGAAAGCACTTACTAAAGATGTGCTCGAGCAACTTCATAGTAGTCGTGCAGGTGGACACTTTGGAATCAAGAGGACCCTTGCTAGAATTCGAGAACGATTCTATTGGGTGAATTGTCGTCGTGATGTAGAAGAATGGTGCAGAAGATGTGACCTATGCTCTTCAAAGAAGGGACCCAAAACTAGAAGTCGAGGGAAAATGGCTCAGTATCTTTCTGGTGAACCATTCGAAAGAGTAGCAGTTGACATTCTTGGGCCATTTCCTGTTACCGAGCAAGGAAATAAATACTTGATGGTAGCCATGGACTATTTCTCCAAGTGGCCTGAAGTTGTGCCCATTCCAAACCAGGAGGCAAAGACCGTTGCAAAGGCCTTCATAGAAAATGTAATAGCCAGACATGGAGTCCCACTAGAATTACATTCTGATCAAGGACGAAACTTCGAATCTGAATTATGGCAGGAAATGATGAACATTCTAGGTGTGAAGAAGACTCGTACCACAGCCCTACATCCACAATCAGATGGTATGGTTGAACGACATAATAAAACCATCAGTCAGTACCTGTCGATGTTCATCTCCAAAAATCAAAAGGATTGGGATGAGTTGGTACCACTATTTCTCCTATCCTTTCGAAGTTCCCAGCATGAGTCCACCGGATATACTCCTTCAATGTTGATCACTGGGCGAGAAATGAAACTACCATGCGATCTGTTGTTTGGAATGCCACCCAGAAATACAGAGGACAAAGTCCTACCAGAATATGTCCAAGAGTTGCGAGAAAGACTGGACCAAGTTCATGAATTCTGCAGACGTCGTCTTCAAATCTCCAGTGATAAAATGAAAAAGAGGTTCGACAGGAAGAGTCCAGGGACTATGTTCGAGCCAGGTGATGCCGTTTGGCTATACCAACCTCAGAGAAAGAAAGGAAAATGCCCCAAGCTACAGAGAAATTGGACAGGACCCTATGTCATCATAAAGAAGATCAACGACTTGGTATACCGCATCCAGCTCAACCCAAGGAGTAAACCCAAAGTTGTTCACATCGAGAGGTTAGCAGAATACCGAGGCCACGATCCCCCAAATTGGTTCCAGAGGGACAGCCAAAATGGTGATGGTGTTATCCGGGACGGAATAACCTAAAGGAGGAGGCAGTGTTACAGACCTGAAATTTGATAAAGACTTCTCGAATTGTTCGAGATCGTTCGATGAATTAGATGGAAAAATCGAGAAGCACTAACTTTTGTTCTGGATCAATCGTCGAACATTCTATTTGTGTTCTATTGATTTCTTAAGTTTTCTAGAACTTTATTTGTATATAAAAGCGATGCATTTGTTAGATGAAGAAGTTAGTTAGGAAGTTACTCTGAGTTACCTTGGATACAAGTATTTTGACAGTGACTTGTATCACAGTGTTGTCAAGTGAAGTTGGAATAATAAAGGCGAGTTCATACCAGTGTACACTTATTTTTGAACCCGAAGACGCAACAATATATTTTTTTAAATATTTGACCTTTCTAATCCTTCGCATATTTAAATGCACTAAAAAAAAAGAAAATAAACTTTGGAGTAAATCGAACCAATCATTTTGTTACATTATAAAATTTCATAATCTGATATGAAAGCTTGTCGCGAGAATAAATCTTAGAAGCTTGTTTAATTATCTGTTTCAATAGACTCACCACGTACCTTTTTGTTTCTTAACATGTACTCCACCCTCCTGGATTCTTACATATGGGTAAAGTTACGAAAATTATTCGACGATTCGATGTTCAAAACAATTGTTACGTATTTGCGTTTCGTAAGTTGTTTAATATTATTTTTTTAAATAATGCCAAGAATTGTAACAATAAGTGATAAACGACAAAACGAAAACGATATGTAGGACAGGAATTTAACCGCGGTTAAGCAGGTCTTGTGATTTTAATCACTTATCTAAAAGGAATTCATTCAAAAAATGGTGGTGTCTGATTGGTCTTTCAAGATGAAGAAAATGTCAATGTGAAAAATTCAATTGTATTCGGAAAGATTTCGCACCTGACACCATACAACTTAATTCAAAGACGAAACTTACCTCTAAGAAAATCCAGATGAGTATCGATGACAGCTTCTTGATCGGTGGCTAGAAATCTGGCGCTCCACAAAACATCGCCGTCTATTGGCTGTTGAACGTGGCAACTTAATTGGGTAGCAAAGCCGCCGTCCAGAACGACGATATCCTTTCTCTGACCAGGAGTGCTTGCCTCGTTGTCTGCCGCCTCTGAACGATTTTCTACTGAACTGCCGATGCCCGGAGGTGCCATTGTTTCAGTTTAATTGTTCTGAGAGACAAAAATTATTTAGAGTGTTTTATGTTTTGCAGCGGAAGAATAAGGGGAACGCGTTGAAAGTGTTTTGAGTTTTTGCATTAGCTTCAGAGATTTCAATGACAGTTATTCGCAATAAAAAAAAAGGATATGCTACCACCGAACCTTGAAACAATTTTTGTTATGAGGAAAATTTATGTCAATTCAGAGATCGGGAAGTTCATTAGCTATTTGAGCTATAATAACAGGTAAAAGACTCCTCCATTGAGCACTTTTCATCGGAGAAACCGGATTTAGTTGAGGGAAAGATTGAGGAATCAATCTTTTCGAAAATAATCATCTGCATATATAAGATTTCCACGCGTTGCGAGTTCATTGATGTAGGTGATGAACATTTATCAAAAAATGTTGCTCAGAATTATTGCACAAACTACACACAAGACGATTCGCTCGTCACGAAATTTATTTTAAATCATAAAATGTTTAGCTAACACAATATATCGTATTTTCCATTATGTTATAATATTACCTCCATTCTATATACTCTTTATAGTAATCAATAAGATAACAATCAGGTGTATGGGTAGGTATAATTTATGTAAAAATTATAATTACAAGAAAAGATTACTCTCAGTAATTAATTAATAATTAGTACCTGCCTGGACTTGACATAGTGTTGAACGGTAGAGTCAATGAATAAATATATCCAAAAAAGTGAACAACATACTAGGACAAAGGCACAGAAATATATTGATTAGACAACTGCAAGAAAAAAAATCTCAACATATTCTGTTTCTAAGAATAAACCAATTGAGGTTTGTATCAGGGCCTTTTGGTGAATGTGCTTGTCTCAATCTAGTAATAGTTGGATTTAAGACATTTGATTGTGGAACATGACATATTATACAACGATGTTATAATGAAGGGTATCATTTTTGATGGGTTATTTCAAGTGAGTGAGTGAAGCGAGCGAGTTTTGTAATTACCAGTTTTGTAATACGTTTGATGTATTAGAAAAACATATAAAATTTTATTTTACCTCCCCTCGAAACTGAACATTAATATTGATACAAGAAAAAGCTTTCGCCTACAAAAAATGAAAACATACTCTGAACTTCGTATTTTCCAGGATTATTATCATTGATATATCTGGAATGGAGACTTTCATTATTAATAAATGTTGTTGTTTTTTTGTTGTTGGTCGAAGGCATCGACTGCAACGGTTATTTTTCTTTCTAGATTTTTTTATTCTTTCGTACAAATCAATTCTTTTCAGAAACTCTAGGACATATTTCATTTTATCTTTACAGAGGCAGTCTTTCACATTGTTTGGGAGGTGATAATATCTTCGAGCATTCTCATATTGTTGACATTGTAGCATCATGTGTTCTACGGTCAAAGTGGTTCGACAGGTATCACATCTGGGCTGTCTCACTCTCCTTAGCTAGATGCTATAGTGGTCTATTCTGAGTCTGGTAATGGTAACTTGTTCTCTACTCGTGAGTTAAGTTTGGTAGCCTCCGAACTTAATTTTTAAAAAACAAAAATTACTTTCAAAAACTCGAAAACTAAAAATTACGAGTTACAACGTTTATTCATTAGCAATGTTAAAGCCAAAGGTACAATTATAACTGAAAAAAATAGTAAAGAGCAATTATTTATAAGTTCATGATATCTCGAATAAAAATGCAGCTTCCAGCGGAATTTCGGTGTTCAGCGTGAGATCTCCGATGTAAATGCACTCTGGAGTACGGCCTTGGCTATCTGCATAGTACGGGGAATCGGTACATAACACTTCCCCCCTTTGTTTGGAAATCGGGGTTGATTTAGCGATCCTGATTTCCAATCCTTAGGCTTTCTATTGGTATGGAATGAATTGATTGTTCTGATGCACTGGTGGAGGTTGGGCGTCTATCTCTCCGCTGGTACTTCTTTAAATATATTGTTAAGATGAAGTAGGCTGCAATACAGGCTATGGAAACGTATAGTAGAACGGTCCATATATTGGTATGTGAAGAAATGAACGGTTCGTCTTCTTGAAGTTTTTCCTTAACGTTGTTCAGTCTATCTCGGATGGTTTCTAAGTCGTCGAGGTCCAGTGATTCAAGATGAACTGGTGGCATTTCTTGAAGGTTCTTCTTGACATTTGCTTCTATGTCGATATCTAGGTGTGGCATATTTATGATTTTGGGGACAGCATTTGGATTCTTGTGAGTCTGCAGTGTGGTGGAGTCGATTTTCATTTTGCAATTCTCGGAAATTTCTATGACATAGGTGCCTTTCAGGGATGACATTTCTTCCTTGGTACCACAAATTGATAATGCGGTAGTCTCGTTGGGGAATATGGCGATCCATTGGTTGATATTTAGTTTTTGAATTTTTTGTTCTTGAAGTTTGAGGTGTTCTGGGTGGCAGTTGTCATAGTTCTTGGTGAAGCAAATGAGTTGTACTTCACACGGCGTCTGGAGATCCATTGGGTTCCATTCTGGCAAGGTACAAAGGGCTTCTCCGGGAACGACTTCTTGGCATGGTTCATTTGAAAATAAGTAGTGATGCTCGTTGAGAAAAAGGAATTTGGTTTTAGGGACTATGATTTTTTAGCAGGTTATGTTTTGTTTCGATAGGAAGGGAGTAAAGGTGGTAGTAATTGTATCTATAGTGTTCTGTAATTGGTACTTCAAGGATAAATACTATTTTGGCATGTTTTTGGTAGGCCTTTATATTCGTTATCTTTTCGAAGATGACAATTTTATCTCGGCTCGGTTCGTATGGAAAGACGGCATCGTCTAGGTGGTGAGAGATGAACGTCAACTCTTCTAATAGGTCATCGACTTCTATGATGGATGGATGAAGCACTCCAATCTTGGCAAAGGTAATTGCTGTTTCTAGGTCTTCCAGAATTCTCATGATGGCATCCATGGCAGCTTTCATTTGCGTGAAAACAGTATTCGAATTCAGCAATTCGTACGTATCAGTATTTTTAAGGAACTGTTCTCTAATGGCTTTTTCAATTTGCGAAAATGTTGTTTGAATATTTAACTGGTTTGTCACGATCGTCTGTATTGATGAATTGAATTTTTCGATCGCCTTCGTAGTGAGTGAAATTTGTTCTTCTGATAGCATCTTTTGTTTTGTTTGTTGTTCTTGAAGTTTTTGTATGGCTTCTTCAAATTTAACTCCATCTTCTGCATCCAGATTTCCTGTTATTGCTTTAACGAAATCGCTCATAACATTTATCAGTCCTTGTCTTGTACGGTGCAGCGATGTTGTTTTTGAATATCTGCGTGGGTTTTTTTCGAATTTTGTTGGAGAGATTGTCCATTAGGTTGATGTAATTGAGCTCTCTGTGGTGGTTGGTCCCATTTTTTCCAAATTGGTAAGTGGTTTTCATTTGATTGGTTATGTTTTGAATTCTTTCATATTCTTCAGAAATAATTTTAAGGTCGAATATCCTGATGAAGGTCCAGTAGTTGACGATATTTCGGGCTGTACCAAGCTTTTGGGGTAGCAGTCCTGGGTTTTCTGTTATTTTCATTGTTGTTACTCCACTCCGTTCGGCTGATCCGAGGGTGCAGCAGGTGGATCTGGAACAATAGGGTGTCTTAGATTGTCGAAATGTACTCTGCGGGTTTGATTTTCGGGATTTTCTATAATGCAGGTGTTGTCTTCATTGATTTGGGTAATTTTGCTTGGTCCTATATAGCGGTTTTTTGATTTGTTCCTTTCGCTTTCCGGATTTTTCTCGAACACTTGGTCTCCGACTTTAAAAACATTTTGATTTGTTCGTTTCTGATTTCGATTTGTTATTGTCCTGGTTTTATCATTTTGTAGTTTTTCTTTGACTTTCTCGTAGGTCAAGGATATTTTTTTTCGATGATCTTCCACGTACTGTCCGTAGTATTGGTGATCGTAGAATATATCATATGGATTGAAGCGGTATGCCCATATAAAAGTTCCAAAGGGGTGTATCCTGTTGCTGAATGGATCGAGTTGTTGTAGCCAATCACGGCGTACGCCATGAGTCTTGTCGGTGTATCTGTAGAATAATCTTTCACGATTCGGTAATGTTCTGTTAAAGTCCCATGTAGTCTTTCAATTAATCCGTTGGATTGAGGATGTTGTGGTGTGGTAAAATGTACATTAACCTTGTGCAATTTTAAAAGTGATGAAACAGTTTCGTTTTCGAACTCTGTTCCGGAGTCGAACGTTATAGATTCTGGTACTCCAAAGTTTCGAAAATATTCCAACAGTCTATCTGCTATTTCTATAGCGTTCTTGCTTTGGACAGGGTACGTTTGACCAAATTTAGAGAATTCATCCACTATGGTGAAAAATGTTTGACCTTCGATTGTGAATAGATCGGAGTTCAATTTCTCGAAGGGTTTTGTTGCGGTTTCCGTAATTCTGAGGTATTATTGGTCGATGTCTTTCATATTTGGTTTTCTTGCATACCAAACAAGAATTGATGAAATTTTCAATTGATTTTTTCATGTTAGGCCAAAAATATTTTCTATTAATATTTTTGTAAGTTTCATTTATACCGCTATGGTTAGTTTTTCCTTCATGGTAATTTTTGATCAATTCTTCTTGCTCCGCAGGGTCTTCTATGGTGATTGTCCTATTCAGTCACGTTATCAAAATTGGGTGGTCTTTATTGAATGTTATACAGAACGTCTTACAAAAATCTCTGTACATTTTCTCCTTGTCGAAATAACAGAAGTATTTTTTCCGTGGTTCACAGTATTGAATCAGAAAAGTTTTGATTTCATCTTCGTTGTTGTCTTGTGATATTTGGGCATGGATAATGACTTGTTTTCCTCGTCGAATGATTTTGGGTTGCACAGGGTTGTTGAAAACAGAGGTGATGATAAACTGTTTTTCCTTTTTATCGATTGCATCTTGAATGATCGATATGCTGTCTGGTGGGTCTGAATCTTGTCTGGAGTTCACAGTGATTTCTGTATTTTCTGGTGTGGGTTCTGGTGGTACTGGAATTGTAAATTCAATTTCTTCTGAGAGTTCAGGTGGTGAATCAGGTAACTGATGGATTGTTTCTTGATTATCGAGATCCATTGGTACCGGAGTGTTCAGTTGGCTACGTTGTTCTAATTCCCTGCTCACTAATTCGTCAAGAAGTTGGTCTAGTTCGGAGTCTACTTCAACCTGTGTCGATATGGCATCGATATCCATGGGATTGAGTTGTATTCTGGAAAGGGCATCGGCATTTGTATTATATTTGCCCTTTTTGTATATCACATTATAGTCATACTCTTCAAGGCGTAGTCTTCATCTGGCTAATTTCATATTAGGTTCTTTTAGAGAGAAAAGCCATTGAAGTGGGCGATGGTCAGTGTAGATGGTGAACTTCCTTCCGTATACATTCCTTCCGTATACATAAGGGCGAAAGGTCTTCGTAGCTCATATAATGACCAAAAGCTCCTTCTCAATTGTTGAATATTTCTGTTCGGTGTCATTTAGTGTTCTTGATGCGTATGCAACTGGTTTGTCTTCTCCAACTTTACCTTGTGACAATACGGCTCCGAGGGCAACGTTACTGGCATCCGTAGTTAATATGAATGGCCTTGAGAAATCAGGAAATTGTAATATTGGATCATTCAATAGGATTTTCTTGCAATTTTCGAAGCTTTCAATGAATTCTGATGAATGAATGACCTTGGCATTTTTCTTTAGGCATTTGGTCAATGGCTTCGTGAGTTTAGCGAAGTCTTTTATAAATCTTCGATAGTAGCCAAGTAAGCCCAGGAATCCCTTTATTTCTTTTTGTGTCTTTGGTATAGGAAAATGTTGGACGGCTTTCACTTTCTCCGGGTTTGGCTTGACCCCTTCTGGCGTGATGATATGCCCGAGATAGGCGACCTCTTTCCTCAGAAATTCACTTTTATTTAGTTGAATCATGAAGCTTGATTGCCTCAATCTTTCGAAGACTTCTCTCAGACGCTCTAGATGTTCTTGTAAGGATGTTGAAAAAATTACAATGTCGTCGAGATAAACCAAACACTTTTCATTCTGTATGCCTCGTAAGATGTTGTCCATTACGCGTTGAAACGTCGCTGGCGCATTCTTCAATCCGAATGGCATGCGTTGGTACTCATAGTGACCGTTTTCCGTACTGAAGGCCGTCTTCTCTATGTCACGTTCTTCCATTTGAACTTGGTGGAAGCCTGAAGCGAGATCAAGAGTGGTGAAATATTGGCTTCTCCCAAGTTTATCCAATATATCCGTGATGTTAGGAAGCGGATATTTGTCATCCACCGTTTTCTGGTTGAGCTTCCTATAATCTATTACCAGTCTCCATTTCTTTTTTCCAGAAGCGTCAATTTTCTTGGGCACTACCCATATAGGTGAGCTCCAAGGTGACGTAGATGGTCGTATAATTCCTTGCTGTAGCATCGACTGAATTTGGTATCTGTAAGATTTGGTAAATATTGGGGTATTATCTGTCAATTTTATATTGTGTTTGATTTGGTTATTGAAGGTGAGAGGTACTTGTTCGCAGTGAAATATGTCCTTATATTCGAAGCAGAGTTGTTGAATCGCTAGTTTTTCTTCATGATTCATGTGTTCTAATCGTAAGTTCTTCAAGTTTTCGTTTTGAAGGTTCTCATAGTCATTTTCACTTAGTGGTATTTCTGGTTCGTCGAAATTATTGATCTCGAAGGCTTCTATCGGATCAATTTCGATAGGTTCGAATAGATCGAAAGAGAGTTTCTGATTTGTTGGATTGATTAATGTCGTAAAAGCCTTCTGATTTTTCACCAACACGTACGCTGCTGGCATCTCCAGTTCTTGAAATTTTCTGAATTGTATCACTCCTTCATTGATAGTTTTGTCGACAGGTATTTCCACGATGTGTTCTGTTCTTAGCAATAATTCAAGATGGAATATGGAATTTCTTGATTGCATTGTTCGCTTTGGGCTACCTTGATTCTTGTCGAAATTGAGTGGGAAGATTCGTGTTAGTTTCTGGTATGATGATATATGGAAGTTTGGAAATTGTTGTTGCATTGATAACCACTATGTTGTTTGACTGTTTGACGGGGTAATCTGAAAATTTTGATCTTCATATAATTCGTTTTCATATTGAGATGGTGCTGTTTCATTGGTATATTCTGGATAGTAGTTTTCTTCTACCCGATCAGCTGGATAATATTGATCGTACTGAAAATCTTGATATTCCGCCGATTGGTCTCCATCTTCTTGCCAAAATAGTTTAGGTTGGGTTTAGGTTTCGTCTGGGTATTTTTTGAAAAATTTCCCGAAGATGTGTCCATAGGGGTTGGTCTATAGAGTGGTCGATATTGATTGGACTGGAAAACATTCCTTTGAGGTGGTCGGAATTGTTGGCTGCCTTGAGGTTGGGTGGAATTCCAATTGGGTTGCCTTGAAGGTGGTATCTGAAACGTTGCCTGGTTTGTAGGAGCGAATGGTCTTGATGGTCTAGGCACAAAATTTTGACGATTTTGTGAAAATCCTTGAATGGGTCTGAATGGTTGATTTCTTGTTTAAAAGTTACTGAAATTTGGTGGGGGTGTTCTAGGTTCTCTTCTCTGTTGCTGAATCAGATTGTTCGTTCTGTTTCTAGCGTATGAAATATTTTCTTCGCCTAAAACTTGAGAAAGTGCAGTTTCAATATTTGCTGGTCCTTGAACGATTTATCGATCCAAGTGGTTCTTTCAGTCCGGTGAGGAAGGCTTTCAATGTAAGGTTGTCGTATAAGGTGATCTTGACAGCTCTCACTTGTGCGATTTGTTCGTTGCATGCGAGGTTCGAAAGAAGTAGGCTTCTAATATTTTGACATCTGGATCCAAATTGTTGGGGTGATTCGTTCATTTCTTGTCTCAGAAGCATGAAATCTCTGAGTAGTGAATTTTCGTCGCGTTGATCAGCGAAGTTTCTATGAAGTAAATCTCGAAGTTTGTGCCATGACTTGACTTCTCTTGATCCTGTGATAGTTTTGGCTCTCCCTGTAAGCTTGTTGTTGATGCAGGTTACCAAAAATTTGTTGATGAATGCGGTTGGTTCTGCCGGTTGGTAGAATTGATTGACTATAAGGTCACATGCTTCGATGAAGTCAGCAAGTTCCGCAGGTTCGCCTTCGAATTTTGGAATGGCATCCAGGTAGCTAGTTTTAAATGCGGCCATTTCGTTGGTTTCCTCTTCTGAATTATTTTCACTTGTGTTGTTTTCAAGAATTAAATTTGAAATGCGAGCGGTAAGTTGATCAATATCAGACATAAATATTTTGCAGAGATGGTGGGAGTAATGATGATGAAAATTAGGAAATGAGCAATCACTTACATTAAAATAAATATAATCCTCATTGGTCCAAATGGGCAGGTAATCCTTTGCTTGGTACTGGTAGTCCAATAATTTGGCACTGATAATCCAATTATTTGGCACTGATAATCCAATAATTTGGCACTGATAATCCAAAAATGTCTATAGTTCGATAAAAGTTCAATAGTTAATTCTTATGTATAGTTGGAAATAACTCCGACGATTTTGTTCGAAATCTTCCGGTTCGTGAAGTAGCACTGGGTACGCGTCGATATTAGATCGCGAAGGGCCGGTGCTAATCCTTAAACGACTGCGCCAGTTAAGTTTGGGAGCCTCCGAACTTAATTTTTAAAAAACAAAAATTACTTTCAAAAACTCGAAAACTAAAAATTACGAGTTACAACGTTTATTCATTAGCAATGTTAAAGCCAAAGGTACAATTATAACTGAAAAAAAATAGTAAAGAGCAATTATTTATAAGTTCATGATATCTCGAATAAAAATGCAGCTTCCAGCGGAATTTTGGTGTTCAGCGTGAGATCTCCGATGCAAATGCACTCTGGAGTACGGCCTTGGCTATCTGCATAGTACGTGGAATCGGTACATAACAAACGAAGTAGTATTCAGTCCAACTGTAGAAGGTCCTTCATCAGTGACAAATAATGACATTCATAAATGAAGTGCGTTGGGGTTTATTATAGTTGGAGCCTCTTTGTAATCCAAATCTGTATGATACATTTGTTAAAAGTGATTTTATTTTGCTCCACTCGCTAACGCTCGTTTCGCAATATTCCCCACTCACAAAATAAAAAGCCACTTTTAACACTTACATCATAAATAACTATTATTGATTATAGTGTTATAAAAAACGCCAAATTTGTTATACTATATTATGTCAATGTACCAAAGCTTCAGTTTATGAGCCGTTTGTAGATTGTTGTGTCACCTCCACTGATGTTGAGATTGTGAGAGGAAAAATGTATTTGATTTTGTTACAAGTTAATCGAATAAAGAGTTGGGTTCACTTTTGATGAATAATACATAAATCATCAAAGTTTCTCATTGGAAAACCGACAGAATTTAATCTGTGTATGAAAACACCACAGAATTACTGGATAAAAAATGGAAATGAATCAACGAAACAAAATGGTAGTTCTACAAAAATCATATTCAAATTGCCATTTTCATTCACAAGAATAAATGAGGATTCTGAATTACAATTACATTGCTCCGTCTCGTCGTACCCGACGAAAGACAAATAATCAAGTTTGTTGATTATTAACACATTTTCACAAGAAAAGTCCAAAATATAGAAATGTGTACCTACTCATTATATATCAATTTGGTTGTTAATGAAAAACTCCTCGTTGTTTCCGAGAAACACTAGTTAATAATATAATTAATGATCATTTTCATGTTTGTAAATCTTTCAATTTATTACAGAAGACGAGTTCCCCGTCGTTCTTCAAAGGCTATGCAACTACTGGGGCTAATATTATTTTTTCTGCGATCTATATAATATACTTATATTTATAGGTGTGATATTTGCAATTGTATAGAGTAATTTATTATTACGGCGCGGGAATAATGATGAAGTGAATCAAAATGTGGAAACATCCGTGAAAACAGCCATGAAAGTGTTTGTAGCAAACTGTCAATTTCTATAAATAATAGTCTAAAGGGTGTTTTTGTTTTATGACGAAGAGTGTAGAAAATGTTGTGGAAAATGATATGGCCACAGATGACGCTATTTCAAGACAAGTGTAGACTACCGAAACAAACCTCCATCTCGCACTCCTCCGTGGTTGGTAGTGAAAATATTACTTCCACAAATAATAATAACAATATGCTCAGTTTAATTTTGTCTATGTATGAGGCATTCTACTTGGTTCTGATGGGAACAAGGTCCCGGGTGGTATTTCGCAGAAGCCATACGTGGAAACTGATGGGAAATATATATTCAAGTAGTTCATAATTTCTCTGAGTCTTACACTTGTTGGTCGAGTGATGGTGGAGTGATGGTGGACGTCATTCATATTTCTCGTTGTACATAACTGAGAAGTTGATGTGTTCTGGTTAGGAACGAATTCTCGTGCCGTAACTTACTATGCACCGTTTTCTCCTATGATCGAGCGGATTCCTGACTTGCAGCATAGTGACCGTTTTGATGGCACCAAGAGCGAGACGTAATCTCATGCAGTGCACTGAATTGAGAGCTCTAGAGTTTGATAGGCAGGCTGCTCCATATAACGTACAGCCGTGGTCCAATTTAGAAAGTATCAAAGAGTTATATAGTCTCAATGCCCATTTTATTTTGCATATTAATCGTAGTGGGTCCAGAGATTTCAAAAAAATAATATATAATCCTCCACGATTTACTGTTGCGTATGGAGTTAGTAACCAGGCCTACCCAGAACACATATCCATAGTAATCAGACTATTAGGTCTGTTAAATAATAATAATAATGTTTATTTGTTGAACCATAAAAATTTTACAAAAAATCAGAACTGTAGGAAAAGTTCAAAACAAATAAACATGCTAATCACTGAAGCAGTGAGGAATTTACCGCTTGTTAGTGACTAGAAACTATGTATTAATAATAGTATGCAGTATGCGAGTAAGATAAAAAACACTTATTAAAACAATGATAAAAACATTGATAAAACACTCATAAAAAATCAATTGATAATATTAAATAAAAAAACCAAGCTATTTAGTTGAGAACATTCTGACTAACAAAGTCTTGAAAAAACAATCATCCTGTGTCTGCAATCCATCATTTTATTTTATTTTTTTTGGTAAAATCTGGTAGTGTCGCGGTCCAAGATACAATGTATTTTATTGTTCAATAGTTTTTGCGCAACGAGGACCATTCCGGAGGTTTTCTTCGTTTGTGAATTTCAGTAATTTGCTCTAGCTGAACATGTATTTCCCTTTTTGATGTTGTTCAAAATACTCAAGCAAACAGTTGTCTCATGTCGAAAACAGATGCTTCTTTGTACACACTGTCGCTTGAGTATGTTATTTCTGTATTTAAAATCATCTTCAAGATCCATGTTTGTACAACAAGTAAATTTTTCAGGTAACAGTCATTCACTCCTCCCCAACCTACTATTCCAAATGTGAGTTGGGAGTTCTCAAATATTTGGCATCCAAAAAGTTTCTCAGGTATTCGAGTTCAGACAGAGTAATTCTAATTTTTCTCACGGTAGCTTTAATTGACAACAACAATGCCTGAATATTTTATTGATTCTCCTTCTGGTATATGCTGATTGTTTCCTATATATAGAGTTCCTATATCAGGTAGTCCGTTTGAATAAAACAAGAATGGTAGGTATTTGGTCTTTTCACAATTCATAGTGAGTTTTTTTGTCTAAACCATTTTTCAATTTTTATGAAATCACTTTCTGCTGAGATTTTGAGATTCGTCCACGTTATGTGTTTGTAGAGAATGGCGGTATCGTCCTCAAAGCTCAAAATATTTCCAGAAGCAATTCATTCAAATAAATTGTGAAAAGGATTGGTCCTAGAGCAGTTCCTTGCGGGACGCCGAAAGTAACTGTTTGAGTATGGCTCATTGTATCATCAATACTTACTATCTGTTCTCGTTCACTCAAGTAACTTTTGAAAATGTCGTATTTTCTTCCCCGAACACCGCAATTTTCTAGTTTCTCCAATAGCTTAGTGTGACAGACCGTGTCGAATGCTTTTCAATATGTTTTCCAGTACTTTTGCAATATTTGAAATCATTGACAACGGTCTGTAGTTAACCATATCCTTTTTTTCTCCATTTTTATATAGGGGTTTGATAATAACGGTTTTGAAAATATTTTGGAAACACCCAGTTTCAAAGCATTCATTAATAAGAAAAGCTAATGGAGGTTTGAGCTCATCTGAAATCATTTTCAAGGCTTCTGATCGGATACCGTAATGACCTGGTAATTTGTTTGGTTTGAGTTCCATAATTATGTTTTTTACCTCGGATATAAATATAAAAATGAAAAAAATAACAATATCCGAACAGCCATATAATCTACACGGAAGGTTCAAAGACAGAAAACGGAACTGGAAGTGCCTTCTCTTCCTCTCCTATACCCCATTCTTGGACATAACCTAAACAAGCGATCATCGCTTTACAGCAGAACTTTATGCTAGTAGGCAAACGATATTATTGCTGTTAAAATTGTTTTTTCCGTCAACCTGCTGTTGCCCCCCTACGAACGGCAGCCCTCAAGAGTAGAAACTTGTTCGAGCTAAGGATTAACGAGGTCTTACCTCTTAACGTGCGATTCCTAGCATGATCCGAGGAGAATAGAACTCGAAAGGAGGTCGACCGTAAGTCACCCATCCAAACCATAACTTCGCATAGCGTTGCTTTACTCGAGAAATCGATGACCCACGCGCTCTACCGTTCGAGCTATCTTCTCGGAATTATATAGTGATACATAAAACCACAATTATTCGTATCTGCAAAATCCTTTTCACAAAGAACCACTCTTGCAAAGAGTCATCACGCAGATCAAAAACCTCAAAAAAAAAGGAAAAAAATATTTTATATGTTTTTCCGATTCCAAGCCACATCGGGTTAGGAGAAAATGAGAGTGCAGATACTGCTGCAAGATTAGCAACAGCCACGGATACTGATGAAAATATTCCTATATCTCCAAATTATTGCAATAATGACTGTAAGAGGGAAATAGATATTGGCGAAATGAATGGAATAATTCTGAATAGAAATCGAGATATGTTAAACCAGATATCAAGTACCCCCACGAACTCACGTGTTATGTACCGATTCTCCGTACTATGCAGATAGCCAAGGCCGTACTCCAGAGTGCATTTACATCGGAGATCTCACGCTGAACACCGAAATTCCGCTGGAAGCTGCATTTTTATTCGAGATATCATGAACTTATAAATAATTGCTCTTTACTATTTTTATCAGTTATTGTACCTTTGGCTTTAACATTGCTAATGAATAAACGTTGTAACTCGTAATTTTTAGTTTTCGAGTTTTTGAAAGTAATTTTTGTTTTTTAAAAATTAAGTTCGGAGGCTCCCAAACTTAACTGGCGCAGTCGTTTAAGGATTAGCACCGGCCCTTCACGATCTAATATCGACGCGTACCCAGTGCTACTTCACGAACCGGAAGATTTCGAACAAAATCGTCGGAGTTATTTCCAGCTATACATAAGAACTATTGAACTTTTATCGAACTATAGACATTTTTGGATTATCAGTGCCAAATTATTGGATCATCAGTGCCAAATAATTGGATTATCAGTGCCAAATTATTGGACCACCAGTACCAAGCAACGGATCACCTGCCCATTTGGACCAATGAGGATTATATTTATTTTAATGTAAGTGATTGCTCATTTCCTAATTTTCATCATCATTACTCCCACCATCTCTGCAAAATATTTATGTCTGATATTGATCAACTTACCGCTCGCATTTCAAATTTAATTCTTGAAAACAACACAAGTGAAAATAATTCAGAAGAGGAAACCAACGAAATGGCCGCATTTAAAACTAGCTACCTGGATGCCATTCCAAAATTCGAAGGCGAACCTGCGGAACTTGCTGACTTCATCGAAGCATGTGACCTTATAGTCAATCAATTCTCCCAACCGGCAGAACCAACCGCATTCATCAACAAATTTTTGGTAACCTGCATCAACAACAAGCTTACAGGGAGAGCCAAAACTATCACAGGATCAAGAAAAGTCAAGTCATGGCACGAACTTCGAGATTTACTTCATAGAAACTTCGCTGATCAACGCGACGAAAATTCACTACTCAGAGATTTCATGCTTCTGAGACAAGAAATGAACGAATCACCCCAACAATTTGGATCCAGATGTCAAAATATTAGAAGCCTACTTCTTTCGAACCTCGCATGCAACGAACAAATCGCACAAGTGAGGGCTGTCAAGATCACCTTACATTGAAAGCCTTCCTCACCGGACTGAAAGAACCACTTGGATCGATAATTCGTTCAAGACGACCAGCAAATATTGAAACTGCACTTTCTCAAGTTTTATGCGAAGAAAATATTTCATACGCTAGAAACAGAACGAACAATCTGATTCAGCAACAGAGAAGATAACCTAGAACACCCCCACCAAATTTCAGCAACTTTCAAACAAGAAATCAACCATTCAGACCCATTCAAGGATTTTCACAAAATCGTCAAAATTTTGTGCCTAGACCATCAAGACCATTCGCTCCTACAAACCAGGCAACGTTTCAGAGACCACCTTCAAGGCAACCTAATTGGAATTCCACCCAACCTCAAGGCAGCCAACAATTCCGACCACCTCAAAGGAATGTTTTCCAGTCCAATCAATATCGACCACTCTATATACCAACCCCTATGGACACATCTTCGGGAAATTTTTCAAAAAATACCCAGACGAAACCTAAACCCAATTTCGTAGCAGAAGAACTATTTTGGCAAGAAGATGGAGACCAATCGGCGGAATATCAAGATTTTCAGTACGATCAATATTATCCAGCTGATCGGGTAGAAGAAAACTACTATCCAGAATATACCAATGAAACAGCACCATCTCAATATGAAAACGAATTATATGAAGATCAAAATTTTCAGATTACCCCGTCGAACAGTCAAACAACATAGTGGTTATCAATGCAACAACAATTTCCAAACTTCCATATATCATCATACCAGAAACTAACACGAAATTCATGATCGATACAGGATCCACAAAAACACTAATCAGCCCAAATGTTGCAAAAACTTTCTACCCTCACCACATCGAAGAAGATCATTTTCAAATACAGTCTGCACACAACATCTCTACACACAAATATAGTATCACTATACCATTACCGAAAATTTTCAAGAGACAAGATATTCTCCAGAAATTTTATATGTTCGACTTCAACCCCAAATATGATGGACTCATTGGAATAGATTTACTCCAGAATATTGGAGCAACTGTTGACCTGAGCAAGAACGCCCTGGTCACGAAGGAAGCAATCTTCCCACTCAATTTCGACAAGAATCAAGCTAGCCCAAAGCGAACAATGCAATCAAGAAATTCCATATTCCATCTTGAATTATTGCTAAGAACAGAACACATCGTGGAAATACCTGTCGACAAAACTATCAATGAAGGAGTGATACAATTCAGAAAATTTCAAGAACTGGAGATGCCAGCAGCGTACGTGTTGGTGAAAAATCAGAAGGCTTTTACGACATTAATCAATCCAACAAATCAGAAACTCTCTTTCGATCTATTCGAACCTATCGAAATTGATCCGATAGAAGCCTTCGAGATCAATAATTTCGACGAACCAGAAATACCACTAAGTGAAAATGACTATGAGAACCTTCAAAACGAAAACTTGAAGAACTTACGATTAGAACACATGAATCATGAAGAAAAACTAGCGATTCAACAACTCTGCTTCGAATATAAGGACATATTTCACTGCGAACAAGTACCTCTCACCTTCAATAACCAAATCAAACACAATATAAAATTGACAGATAATACCCCAATATTTACCAAATCTTACAGATACCCTCAAGTGCACCAACAAGAAGTCAGATCCCAAATTCAGTCGATGCTACAGCAAGGAATTATACGACCGTCTACGTCACCTTGGAGCTCACCTATATGGGTAGTGCCCAAGAAAATGGACGCTTCTGAAAAAAAGAAATGGAGACTGGTAATAGATTATAGGAAGCTCAACCAGAAAACGGTGGATGACAAATATCCGCTTCCTAACATCACGGATATATTGGATAAACTTGGGAGAAGCCAATATTTCACCACTCTTCGATAATCAAGAAACAATTCATCAGTTACCTGATTCACCACCTGAACTCTCAGAAGAAATTGAATTTACAATTCCAGTACCACCAGAACCCACACCAGAAAATACAGAAATCACTGTGAACTCCAGACAAGATTCACACCCACCAGACAGCATATCGATCATTCAAGATGCAATCGATAAAAAGGAAAAACAGTTTATCATCACCACTGTTTTCAACAACCCTGTGCAACCCAAAATCATTCGACGAGGAAAACAAGTCATTATCCATGCCCAAATATCACAAGACAACAACGAAGATGAAATCAAAACTTTTCTGATTCAATACTGTGAACCACGGAAAAAATACTTCTGTTATTTCGACAAGGAGAAAATGTACAGAGATTTTTGTAAGAAGTTCTGTATAACATTCAATAAAGACCACCCAATTTTGATAAGGTGCATGAATAGGACAATCACCATAGAAGACCCTGCGGAGCTAGAATAATTGATCAAAAATTACCATGAAGGAAAAACTAACCATCGCGGTATAAATGAAACTTACAAAAATATTACTAGAAAATATTTTTGGCCTAACATGAAAAAATCAATTGAAAATTTCATCAATTCTTGTTTGGTATGCAAGAAAACCAAATACGAAAGACATCGACCAATAATACCTCTCAGAATTACGGAAACCGCAATAAAACCCTTCGAGAAATTGAACTCCGATCTATTCACATGAAATGTTGGTCGCAGCATGTATATTAATTAAAACCAGTCATTACCAAACGAGTTCACTTTTTATTCTTCAGCAGAGTAATGTTTCAGATTCAAGAGTCAGTGCATACTAATCATGCCCAAAATATTGGGGTTTGATAGAAATTGGTTGATCAGCACTTTTAATATAATTGTTTATATATTTGGATAGCAAATAGTTCAATGTACTGAAATGTTGCAGAAATACATAATTAGGTCGGTGTTGAGAACCGATGAGTTTAATGACACTGCAACGTTTCTGTACGTAGAGTTGTTGAGTAGACATAATTGAAAATAACAATAATTTAGTAATATATTAGGAATATGGGATAAATGATCTAAATCTTTATCACACACAATCGAAGGTCAAACATTTTTCATCATAGTGGATGAATTCTCTAAATTTGGTGAAGCATACCCTGTCCAAAACAAGAACGCTATAGAAATAGCAGATAAACTATTGGAATATTTTAGAAACTTTGGAGTACCAGAATCTATAACGTTCGACTCCGGAACAGAGTTCGAAAACGAAACTGTTTCATCACTGCTAAAATTGCACAAGGTTAATGTACATTTTACCACACCACAACATCCTCAATCCAACGGATTAATTGAAAGACTACATGGGACTTTAACAGAACATTACCGAATCGTGAAAGAACATTCTACAGATACACCGACAAACTCATGGCGTACGCCGTGATTGGCTACAACAACTCGATCCATTCAGCAACAGGATACACCCCTTTGGAACTTTTATATGGGCATACCGCTTCAAGGAATCCATATGATATATTCTACGATCACCAATACTACGGACAGTACGTGGAAGATCATCGAAAAAAAATATCCTTGACCTACGAGAAAGTCAAAGAAAAACTACAAAATGATAAAACCAGGACAATAACAAATCGAAATCAGAAACGAACAAATCAAAATGTTTTTAAAGTCGGAGACCAAGTGTTCGAGAAAAATCCGGAAAGCGAAAGGAACAAATCAAAAAACCGCTATATAGGACCAAGCAAAATTACCCAAATCAATGAAGACAACACCTGCATCATAGAAAATCCCGAAAATCAAACCCGCAGAGTACATTTCGACAATCTAAGACACCCTATTGTTCCAGATCCACCTGCTGCACCCTCGGATCAGCCGAACGGAGTGGAGTAACAACAATGAAAATAACAGAAAACCCAGGACTGCTACCCCAAAAGCTTGGTACAGCCCGAAATATCGTCAACTACTGGACCTTCATCAGGATATTCGACCTTAAAATTATCTCTGAAGAATATGAAAGAATTCAAAACATAACCAATCAAATGAAAACCACTTACCAATTTGGAAAAAATGGGACCAACCACCACAGAGAGCTCAATTACATCAACCTAATGGACAATCTCTCCAACGAAATTCGAAGAAAACTCACGCAGATATTCCCAACAACATCGCTGCACCGTAAAAGACGAGGACTGATGAATGTTATGGGAGATTTCGTTAAAGCAATAACAGGAAATCTGGATGCAGAAGATGGAGTTAAATTTGAAGAAGCCATACAAAAACTTCAAGAACAACACACAAAACAAAAGATGCTATCAGAAGAACAAATTTCACTCACTACGAAGGCGATCGAAAAATTCAATTCATCAATACAGACGATCGTGACAAACCAGTTGAATATTGAAACAAAATTTTTACAAATTGAAAAAGCCATTAGAGAACAGTTCCTTAAAAATACTGATACGTACGAATTGCTGACTTCGAATACTGTTTTCACGCAAATGATAGCTGCCATCGATGCCATCATAAGAATTCTGGAAGACCTAGAAACAGCAATTACCTTTGCCAAGATTGGAGTGCTTCATCCATCGATCATAGAAGTCGATGACCTATTAGAAGAGTTGACGTTCATCTCTCACCACCTAGACGATGCCGTCCTTCCATACGAACCGAGCCGAGATAAAATTGTCATCTTCGAAAAGATAACGAATATAAAGGCCTACCAAAAACATGCTAAAATAGTATTTATCCTTGAAGTACCAATTACAGAACACTATAGATACAATTACTACCACCTTTACTCCCTTCCTATCGAAACAAAACAACCTGTTCCAAATCATAGTCCCTAAAACCAAATTCCTTTTTCTCAACGAGCATCACTACTTATTTTCAAATGAACCATGCCAAGAAGTCGTTCCCGGAGAAGCCCTTTGTACCTTGCCAGAATGGAACCCAATGGATCTCCAGACGCCGTGTGAAGTACAACTCATTCTCTTCACCAAGAACTATGACAACTGCCACCCAGAACACCTCAAACTTCAAGAACAAAAAATTCAAAAAATAAATGTCAACCAATGGATCGCCATATTCCCCAACGATACTACCGCATTATCAATTTGTGGTACCGAGGAAGAAATGTCATCCCTGAAAGGCACCTATGTCATAGAAGTTTCCGCGAGAATTGCAAGATGAAAATCGACTCCACCACACTACAGACTCACAAGAATCCAAATGCTGTCACCAAAATCATAAATATGCCACACCTAGATATCGACATAGAAGAAAATGTCAAGAAGAACCTTCAAGAAATGCCACCAGTTCATCTTGAATCACTGGACCTTGACGACTTAGAAACCATCCGAGATAGACTGAACAACGTTAAGGAAAAACTTCAAGAAGACGAATCGTTCATTTCTTCACATACCAATATATGGACCGTTCTACTATACGTCTCCATAGCCTGTATTGCAGCCTACTTCATCTTAACAATATATTTAAAGAAGTACAAGCGGAGAGATAGACGCCCAACCTCCACCAGTGCATCAGAACCATCAATTCATTTCATACCAATAGAAAGCCTAAGGATTGGAAATCAGGATCGCTAAATCAACCCCGATTTCCAAACAAAGGGGGGAAGTGTTATATACCGATTCCCCGTACTATGCAGATAGCCAAGGCCGTACTCCAGAGTGCATTTACATCGGAGATCTCATGCTGAACACCGAAATTCCGCTGGAAGCTGCATTTTTATTCGAGATATCATGAACTTATAAATAATTGCTCTTTACTATTTTTTTTCAGTTATAATTGTACCTTTGGCTTTAACATTGCTAATGAATAAACGTTGTAACTCGTAATTTTTAGTTTTCGAGTTTTTGAAAGTAATTTTTGTTTTTTAAAAATTAAGTTCGGAGGCTCCCAAACTTATCTCGTTTGTAACTTTAAAAGGAATTAGTATTACCAAATGCACAAACGGCCAAATACATGTGCGAACTTTTGTAAATGATTCCTCATGAGTAGGTGTTCTGATTGAAGTGTTTCTATTAGAGAGATCTATATTACTGAGTATCCATTGTATCCATTGTATCCATGTCATTTTACTTTTAACACTAGTGTTAACAGTAATTTTGTGAAAACGTCAGTTTTTCGTTCATATGTCAATGAATTAAAACGTCATTTTTAATGAGAGTTGTAACGTCATATATAATGACGGTTGTATAAAATATGTTCATGTAAGTAATGCGAATCCTTTTAATTTTATGCTTCGAGTCTCGATGGGATTTCCTTTTGAAAGTATTATATTTGAGAGAAGAGTTTCCTAACTTTATATTGAAGACTCGCAAATGGAACATATTTTGCTGATTAACCGAAGTTTTGTAAGAAAGTATCAAAAACTAGATGGATTTAAGTTTTCATTTCTAAAGTGACGAATAGCCTTTGCTAGCGATTATGTGTTTCAACTCCTCCAATTTCATCACAGACTTCGTTGAGTGACTAGTTGTCTGGAAAATAATTTTGTAACCGATGTTCCTTATTACATTTCACGTTATTCGACAACTCTCATAAAACAGTAACGAAACTTTGCATTGAAATAGTTAAGCAAACCTCCTTCAACGAATATATTAAATTTTTTTATCTTTACGTTTACAGTGAAAACATGATGTGGTGTTTGTTGAGAACCAAACTTTGCGAAATAACTCCTCGGCATTGAGTACAAAGCTACCGTTCCAAAGAACGAATTCCGAGAAAATATGTTCAGCACGTCTTTAGACTGACAACAAAGTGAAACTGAAATATATCGAATGAAAATAGATTCATAACAATCCAACATTTTGTATACTATAGTAGTTTAATCGGCAATCATCGAACGGAAAATGCTCCACCAGCCCCCTATGCCCTCAGGTAATATAAAACCCAAAATACCAAAACCACCTAAATTTTCACTTGACGCGCGAAAAGTTTTGGCATCTTCAGGAGCTAAAAGCATACTAATGTAATGATTCTATTTATACTACTTGTCTGAGTGATTATTTGCAATAATTATCATTTTGCAATTTACCTGCTAAACTACTTTTTTCTACATTCATGCAAAAAGCAAAACTTTATTGAACTATATTTAGTGGAAAAAGAAGTTCTTTATTGCACTAGTGCAATAAAGTTTTTATTGCACTCACCTGTCATTCTACTTCAACGTGCTGTCATCATGACAAACATAAACATTCAAACCCACTACATAGCTTGCAGATATTCTGTGAGATTATCAATACGTTTTAAACAGTTACATATTTTATATTATTTTGTATTGTTAGCAGCCAGAGTTAAACAAACATTGGTTTCCCGAGAAATACTCCATAATCAGAACTGATCCGCTTTGTTCTGAACCGTCTACCTCCATAGATCAAATTGTCTGTACTATGACCACACCTCCTGATAACATACGCGCCCACGGCTACTATGATTTTTATTTTCATAATGCAACTGTGGTTATAGAAACGTCAGTCAAAAATTATTTCTGACAATTACAGAATTGAAAGTTTTAAAATGAGTTACGCTTTTCATTTTCCTACATTTCCTACCCCTAGTGCCGAATCTTAATGAACCATTTTTTTCTTTTTGCATGAACGTAAAAAAAATATTGTATGCAACTCGTGCAAAAATTGTTTATTGTACTCAACGTGTTGTCCAACTCGGCCTAACGGCCTCGTCAGACAATTTCACGTCGAGTGCAATAAACACTTACTTTTTGCACTTGTTGCATAAATAACTATTATCCTCGCCTACCTCTGATTGTATACTTGAAATGTTTGCTATGTTTCTGCTCTAAATTACTTATTTTGGATTCGACGATATAGTCCTTGGAAATTGATGGCTTATGCATAATAATAATAATAATAATAATAATAATAGATCGTCGACTAGTGACAGATATACAAGCCTAGAATAGCGTTAAAAAGTATATCGATTTGGTGTAAAATGAAGATAAATTCACGAGTGGCTTCTGGGGATAACATATCGAAAATCGATTTTTTTTTGTTTTTCTCGAGTTTTCTTACTACGGTACGAAACTACAGAGGGTGAATCGTTAGGTCATTTTAAGAAAAAAAATTCCTATGAACATATGTCCACAGTTTCTTCTTTTTTGAGATACAGGGCGTTGAATTTTTTAAAACGCCCTGTATCTCAGAAACGAAGCAACTCCGGACATATGTTCATAGGAACTTTTTTTATTGAAACGACTAAACGAATCACCCTCTGTAGTTTCGTACCGTAGTTAGGAACACGAGGGAAACAAATAAACGCTGTTCTGAAAAATCTAAGACTCAATTCCAAGTTTATTTCGACAAACTGTCATAATTACTTATTATTTGCCTAGCAACACGAAAAAATATATTTTTTCGACAACTGCATAACAAAGTAGCCTTTGGCGCGTTCAAATCTCAACGCAAAGTTAATATTTTCTGAAGACTGTCATTAATTGATCTAAAGCGACAAACTGAGAAAACGCTCGCTTATTATTAAGATATTTCCGATTTGCCGGCGTATATATTATGTATAACGTGTAACTCAACATTATAAATATGTCAGAATGGCCTAGTGCCTGGTGGATGGGATAAAGATACTGCCATTTATTGCATTTATTTATTCACGCCGGGCGGCTACCGGAGTTCAAATCTTGGACTGACCGATATTTTTTTTATTATGGATTGCATTGCCATTAATTTGGATACCGACTTTGGCTATATCTATTAAAAATTGTCAAAATGGTACATTCAATTATAATCTAGTAAATGATAAAAGAAATGAATGTTATTATTAGGTAATAATGTATGATCAATAAAGTATCGACTGTTTTTTCTGTATCTGAGAACTGAGTTTGACGAAAAAAATATTGTGTGTATTTCGAGCACAAAGTGTAACTGTCGCTCTCCAAAGATTACCGCGCGACGCGAAGCAGCAATCTATCACTTTTGTGCTTTAAACACACAAATAGCTATTGAAGTGTTTGTTGACGATAAAAACTAAACGCTGATAATAATTTGAGTGACGGCATTGAGAGAGAGAGTTGCGAATTGTTCGCAATGAAAACAAATAGGATGCTCCATTTGAAATAATATAGCTACCGACAATATCTGGAAAACCATCATGTATAAAATTTCATGATATTTTCTCGAGCACTAGAAAATATTGGACCATTCGCAGACACTTCAACGAACCATATTCTCATATTTCAAAAACCACTCCAATAGGCGAGGACACAAAATTTTCAAAATATTTTTAATGGATTCTACAGCTTATGAACAATCTAGTGACAATGTACTTTTTTTTGTTGAGTTGTCTGAAACATGAAAAAAAAAATTCATAAATTCAATTGACTTTTTTTTTCAGCGCCATTGTGACGTACTACCCCGAGCAACCAATCCCACTGTTGACAGCGTCAATTAATTTAGCAACGTTGCCATACTTATGTTATGTCCACAAATCACAAATGCTGAAACGAAGACATTTTCAGATCTGTGGTCATGGACAAGTAATGCAATAATGCGCATGCTCAAATCGGTCTCGTACAAAAGGTGTGGTCCTTTTTCTTCAGTTTCTTCAGTGTTATATTTAATCTGTCATTCTATAGTTGTTTATTTTGTATTAAGAAGTTGCTCTGTTATTTTTTGTATTAGATTTTTCAGAATGCCTCTTAAAGTTTATTTCTTTCCCAACTGTTTGAACAATAGTGAAAATAGTTTTCACTGTTAGCAAAGTTGGTTAACCGAACGTGTAAGCAAACTGCCGATGATTGTCGTTCTGTGATTCTAATGACTAAGCTCAGAGTAATGAAAGACCATGGAGATGCCTTTTCCATCCTTGTCTGGAAGGCAACATAACTTTGTTTGTTTACAAGCGAGGGCCTTACACATGTTAAGTCCGTATTCAATCGGGTAGTTTCGTGTATGCCCGCTCATTTCATTCGGATCAAGTTGTCATTCTTCGTTGCTATTATGGTCCTTCTTATTCCAAATGTAAATAAACTGTCCATAACCTTTCAACACCCGTCACGCCTCATGCCCACAAATTGTATAGAAAAGGATAGTTTATGTTCACAGCTATTTGTTTAGGTATAGGCAGGGCATCTCTATGTGTTTTATTCTGAGGTTTATAGTCATTCACTCAACTAGTAACTATAAACGGGAAAACAGTATTCAAACTCTGAAATACCTTTGAGGCGAAACAAAAATAAATGACTAGCTTTCTCTTTTGAACACCATTTTGATGGTCCACAATAATTCACAATATTAAAACCATCGGGTTTTTTGTTTATATTCAAACATATTGTTTTATGACAGATCCAATAATGTTTTCACGGTGGTTTTCACACCTTTCAAATTCACCATCGTCTTTTGACATTGGGAATAGTGTCTTCTGTCACTTCTCTATGGTTTTATGTTCTCTGGTTTATAGTTTTAGATGCTTGGCAACGTTGCCGTTAAACGTTAGAATCAACCCGATTACGCCTATTGGCTGCTCGGGCACGTACGTCACCAGGAGCGCCAATATTAGCAGCCTCAAAATTTGCTGTTTTTCAGAAAGGAATTAGACCACCTGTAATTGAAATTTGACTCAAACAATATTTTCTAGGTACATTTATATATGCATTATGTATTTTACAACACATTTGGAGAACAGATATTTTTTCGTGTTCTTGGCTATTTAAAATTTTATATTTGGAGACATGAGTGATGAGGGGGCACTAAATTGATTGCAATGAATATAAATAGGGTGTTCCATGGAAATAAAAATTACCCCCAATATCTGAAAAAACTGTTAATTTGGCAACATTGCCATATCAACATTGAAATGGGCATCATCAAAAATCACCTTGTATAAAATTTCATGGAGTTTTCTGGAGCCGTATTGAAAATATTGGAACGTTCCCAGACTTTTGAACGAAAATACTATGTTGTCATATTTCAAAAACCACATTGAATTTAAATCAGATATTTGGAAACATAAGTAATGAGAGGGCGCTGAATTCATTGTGATGAAAATAAATAGGGTGTTCCATTCGAAAAAATTGACTTACCTCCAATATTTCAAAAACTGTTGATTTGGCAACATTGCCAACATCACCATTGAATCGAGCATCATCAGAAACCACCCAAATTTTAATGTATTTTCTCATAGTCGTTTCTGAAATATGAGACCGTTCCTAGACTTTCGAAAGACACACATCAATAGTCCACACAACGAATAGATTATGAAAAAGAGACACTTTTATTGTACTATGACCCTGAAAAATGGGCGGAATGGAATTGGACTCCTATCCGCATTCATACTACTTCTACACTTCGCAATTTCCAGACTCTCGAATGCATCGAGAAGTCCATAATCATGAACCTGTCTAATTAATTCCAGACTTGTGTTATCAAATTTGTGGTCGTGGGTTGCAGTCGATTTTTTTTGTTTCGGAAACCGTATATGAGCAATGTCCCGAGCAATGTACTCTTTGAACCGTACTTTCAGGGCCCTTCTAGTTTCATCCACATACTTCTTCTCGCAGTCCTTACAACTAATTTCATAAATCCATGACTTTTCTATTTCTTTTGTTTGATCTTATAGATAACACTCTTGGCAGACAATGAAAATGTCATTATTGATGACGGTTATACAAAAACAACTTTTTTTTCAAATGGTGCCACTTTTTACCTATTTAAAGCACGCCTCAGCGTGTGCAAATCGATTTTTCAAAAACGTGTGATTTTTAAAGTTACCGTGGCTACATCAACGGCTCGAGAACCGTGAAGTCTAAATGACAATTTCATGATTAACAAACTGATAGGAGTACCTTGTAACGTCTAATGAAATATTACAAACAAATGCAAAACTTTTTTCAAACATTAACCAAAGGTATACTGATGTCACATCACAAATTCAACCATTTTACATTATGAATTCTTCATTTAATCCAGTACGATTGGGTTTTGAGACAAGAATCGATTATAGCACCACCAAAATTGGTATGCTAGTAGTTACAACCATGATGAACACGAAAAAAAAAAATTGTTTATCAGAATTCCAGGGGTGGAACATATTTTCTTATTCGTTTAAAACTGAATGAATACATTTTTGCTGTAATATCGGAAAGAGTATGATTTATCGAAAAAACAACACAACAGGGTGAAAGACAATTCAATTCTCCACATGAATTATTCCTAGTAATTTCTTATGAAATGCGCTAATTTTCTCAGAAAACGTGATTGAACGCCGACATCAAATTTCAGGTTCACCCTTTTCCGCCGCTGAAAGTTTTGGCGGAGCCGAATATTTGATTGATCATAACTGTGCTAAAAATGATCGGAGAAGGAAAAGGAAAGGTTCATATCTCCTTCTTATGCAAATATAATATGTGAGTATTTGAGTACCTAAAATGTGTTTTGTCGCCACTTCACGGAGATGTTTGCGGATGATCCGAAAATCATGAATAATTTAGTAATTGTGGAATTATTATAATGAAGCAGCAACCCATACCCTCTTTGGACTATATGCAACAATTTTAAAGTAGTGTAACAGGTCCCACTTATATATGCCAAAAAAAAACCTTTTTACTCCTGCCTCATTTTCAACTTACCAATAAAATTGGTATTCTCAAAATGTATTCACTAAATGTGGAAAATAATCGCCTATTCATATCCTGCATATATTAATAACACTATTGTAATATGCAAACCTCAAGTTCGAAATCACATACTTCATTTTTTATGTAGGATGTGTATGAGCGATTATTTTCAACATTTACTGAAGAAATTGCCGGGATTATGGGTGAGTTGAAAACTGAGGCAGGAGTAAAACCCAGTTTTTTCTTTGGCAAGTGAGACTTGTCTCAGTAGCCTTACATCGTTGCATATGGTCCAAAGAGGGTACTGATTCCTGCTCCAGTATAATTATTTCATATCAACTGAAATATCCATGACTTTCGGATCCTCCGTGAATATCGTAGAAGGGTTATGTGAAGTGGGACAAAACACATTTTAGGTACTCAGATACTCACATGTTATATTTGCATGAGGAAGTAGAAGCCTTCAGGAACGATATGCACCTTTTCTTTTCCTTCTACTATAATTTTCAGCAAAGTTATGACAAATCTAATTTTCGGCCCTGCCTGAACTTGCAGTGGCGGTTAGCGCGAGCATGAAATGTGACGTCGGCGTTAAACCACGTTTTCTGAGAAAACGAGCGTATTTCATGGGGTATTACCGAAAATCATTCTTGTGGATAATTGAATTATCTCTCAATCTGTCGAAATCGTCTTTTGATAAATCTTATATTTTCTAAAATAATAACAAAAAAAAATTATATATTTTAAGTTTAGGTTCCACCCCTGATTTTTTTGAAAACAATTTTTTTTGCTAATAATACATGATGTCTTGATGTCATGTGCTGAATTTCAGAGTGCTACAATTCATTCTTCACTTTTTGCTCGAGTTTGTCTGTCATTACTGGATTAATCTGGAAGTGCAAACAATACAATTTGTATATTTTGGATTTCCATCTGAGAGTTGGGAAAGGTGTTGAAAATGCCACTGAAAGTTGCTCTAACCGATTGAAAGTGTAATTATGGCATAGTCGAGTAGCAGTAGTGGGGGAACTATCGAGGAGAGGAGAGAGTATAACCGCGCGGTGATTTGAACAATGCAATTCCCCCACTACCGCTCCCCGATTCTGCCACAAACGCACTTTCAAAGCGTTTGGAGCAACTTTCAGTGACATTTTCAACACATTTTCCAATTCTTAGGTGAAAATCCAAAATATTCAATATATAGATATTGATATCTTCTTCCACATACCTTCAACACTATTTGAATATGACGATTTCCCTTAAATCTTTTATAACGCGATTCTACAAAAACTACATATCGGACAGAAAACATGCAGAAAACCACATGTTATTATCTACCAGTTTCCACAATATTGTTTGTTCAGCTTCAGATTTGTAAAAAATATGAATTTTTGAAAAATGGTGCCTTTTTCGACGTTTTTCCGGATTTTCTCAGTGGAAAATGCACCGATCCTGTCGCTTAAACAACTCTTATAGGTTTTATAATTCTCTACTTTTGTATTCCATCGACTGTAAAATGATTCCTTCAATACATGCGTCTTTTATTTTGTTTGAAAAGAGACTCTTATTTTTATCTACAGCTTGTCCTATAAAATAATTCTGACTAATAGAATTTTGACACATGATTTAAATTATCACTTATAATTGCACGAGTGGTTCGTATTGTTTCGGGTAAATTTGGGTTGTTTAATGAGAAACTGTTTCCTAGCAATTCGACGAGAATAACTGTCAACTATTTAAAACACGACACCGAAGGTGGAGTTTGAACAACACAAATTTACTCGATATCAATACAAACCTCGAGTTTAATTCGGCAGGACAATTTAAAGATAACTTTTGACAATTGCACTGTGGCATATGCGATTTTTTATACATGAATTAAATTGTCACTACTAATAATTGTATGAGAGTTTATTTTTGTCAAACTTGACATTTCAATGAGAAATTTGTTGCTTGACAATTAAACGAAATAAAATGCATCTGAAAAAATAGCGAGTTCGTTGGCAAGTAATTTTTTCTGGCAGTTTTTTGAGTTTGATTGACTAAAGGCAAGGAAACTCGAATTATAAATGTTGAGTTTAATTCTATGAACAGATGCTTGAGTGTAATTTGGTTCGACAATTTAATGAATTCATATACAGTTTACATATCAGGTGATTTAGAAGTCAGTGAATTAACCAATAAGGTGGAAACTCGACTGTTTTAAAAGTTAGGTTAAAATTTGTTGCTGGAAGAGTTAGGGCAAACTTTTGTCGTTGTCATATAAATAAAAACTGAGGCTTAGGCAATGTTTAGTGTATGCACTGAATTGCCAAAGTGATAGTTTCTGTTCTGGTTTCCACACTGTATCTTTTACTAATTAATGGCTTATAATATTCAAATTACTTGAGGGTTGTGCACTATTCATGCAAATTCCATTATGAGAAACTCAATATATATTTATAAGGATTTTTAATATAATGTTTCTCTAGACTAATTGGTTATAGCAAATGTTCATTTTCCAGGTTTAGTATTGATTTTGATAAATACTGTGGATTCATTAAAAATATTTCCCTTATCACTTGTCATATCCGGATATACAGATTTGCAATTCTTATGACATCTCTTTTGTTACATCATACTTGGAGGTGCAATTGGAAAAATATATGAAAATAAAATGTTGTAACTTTTTTGGATTTTATAAACTCAATCTAACCATTGGACAACCCTCTGGGATGTTCTATCTTTTATTTTTACTCATTTGGTATAAGGGATATTTCGGAGGGGAGAGAGGGATGGAAGATGAGATGTCAAAAATTAGAATTACCAGAACTGTTAACCTGTTTCTTTTTGACCGGAAATTACAGGTGAGTTTAGATACTTACTCAAAGCGGTGGAAACAGAAGAATTTGTTCACTCTTTTGATCTTCTTTTATTTCAATACACACTCATGATACTTTTGAAAAAAAGGACGGACTGAAAAATATTGAAAATGTAGTTCCGGCTAGACACGGCATGCATACTATTCCAAGAAACGAGGAAGCGGCCCAATGTTAAATGCGCAGAAATTAATATCCGAAAAAATATATATATATGAGCGTATAGGAAATTAAAATTCAGGATGAGTTTCCATTTCATGCGACTCGATCGTGATTACCGAACATAACCTAAAAAATAAAAAAAATAAAAGCGGTTTTTTGCTGATAACTAAAAAAATACAGTTCCGATCGAAAAAAGTTGAATCATGAAACTTGTAGGTATTGAAAAGATCCATCAATTAAGTGAACTATAATTTTTCGATATCAATGATACTTTTCGAGTTTTATCGGAAAAACCGTGAAAAATCGGGTTTTGTATAACTCGTTAATTGTAAGGTATTCAAACTTGTTACTTACTGTTATGTGTAGCCTATGGCAAGCCAAAAAAGTCTTTTTTTGAAAAATTTATAAATATTGATTATTTTTCAAAATATATGGAGTTTTCTCAAAAAAGATGCTTTCTCAATTTGGCTACTCTTGCTCGGTGAATGATGCTACAGTAACGATTCAAGGCTTATTTTTTTCTGTAAGAGTTGTACTTCAATATTATCGAATAAGCATATTGATTTTTTCAATTTTAAGGATGAAAAAATTACTTAAAAAAATTGCACAATTTTTTTACATATTTTATATAAATAAATTTTTCAATTTTTTTATAGCAATGACTTTCATGAAAACAGATTTCTGGTATGATTTCATGCATTTAAAGAAAAAATTGAATTCCTACGATCACTAGGACCCGAGATAATTTTTTTATTTGAAAAAAATCTGGAAGTAATAATAATAATTGCAGAAGGAGATGCCGATTTACTTAATCTGACTAGAGAAAACAACATAATTATAGTAGAGGAAGATGTTGATTTGAATGTACTTCTCGCGCAATTGGTTCCCAGTACACAGAACATATTTTTTTTATTAAAGGAAAAGCACGAGAAGTAGATCGCTGGTAATCTAACAGCAGCTTTAAATATCCAATATTCAATTCTCAGAACATAAACTACTGCTTTCATTGTATAACTTATAATATCAACTTCAGGTTCTGTTTTTCTTGAGCTTGGGCTTTTGCTTGTGCCATGTCAAGTTCTCATTAGACTTTCTCTTGGTACAGTAATTTCCTTTGTTTTGAATAATAGAACTACTGAATTGAGTATTTCTGAAACAATTTGAAAATTTCTTAAATCCCTACTGTTTGTAGTGCCTCTTGGTTCTGTGCTACCTTTTTTAGCGCTTTGAGATTGGGAAGGTTCTCATTAGACTTGCCCCATGGTCCATAGCATTGAATTGGTGTCACAAACCCCCAAGAGATTGTGTCTTAAGCCGGGTTTTATACACATCGGGTTGAAGTTCTCATTAGACTTTTCTCTCGGTTTGTCATATTTCCTTGGGTTTGGAACAACAGAACTATAAATAGACTTACAGATCAATTATTGGAAAACTTCTTAAAAATTTTCTGGTATGGGTTCATCAGTTTGGTTACTATATTTGCTACTTTTGAGATTGGGAAAGTTCTCATCAGACTATCTCAAGATCTTATGTTCTAATCTGGTTTCCAAGGATGCTGAACCAATAATAATAATATGAAGTAATTATGTTTGTTTCCTTGGTAATCGTAGAGCTGACGGTTTGAAAAAAGTTTTTTAGTTCTCATTAGACTATAAAAGTTTCTTTAACTTTGGTTCTGTCACCTTGAAACATTTTCATGATTAAATCACAAAATTTGACTAACTTGTCATTTTTTATCAATTTCAAAAGCACATATCATTATATTTATAGGTAATTTTCTATGCTATAACTTTATTGTCATTGTTAACTTTTGATACAATGTCAATTTTTATTCATTTAGTTAGACAATAGACTAAGCTTCAACAGACATGTGTTACTCTGCCTGTTGAAACTTTCTTAAATCATTTCTGTTTATGGTACCTCTTGGTTTTGGGATACCCTTTTGTCGCTTTGGGGAGTGTGAAGGTTCTCATTAGACCTATCTCATGATCCTGAGCATGGAATTGGTTTCACAAATTACCAAGGGACTGTGTCTTAAGCCTGGTTCTATGCACTTCGGGTGGAGGTTCTCATTAGACCTTTTCCCGGTTTGTCATATTTCCTTGGGTTTGGATGAACAGAACTATAAATAGATTTACAGATCAATTTGACTAATTGGTCATTCAACAATTTTCAAAACATAGATCAGTGTTTCCAGAAGTTCATGTTCGAAGCCAATTGTCATTGTCAACTTTTGACATAATGTCAATTTCATTCATATTTCATTTAGTTTGACAGTATACTAAGTTCAGCAGACATGTGTTACTCTGTCTGTTGAAACTTTTATCAAACTCAATCCTGGAATAAGGATTTTTTAAAATGTTAATCATATGATGTCCCGTTTTAAATTGTTACATGGTCCTATGGACACATGATATTTTTATGGTATGGCTCTTGTACACCTGACGAGTAAGTAATTTTTTCAATTTTTCAAAATTCATATTATCAAAATTTCTTAAATTCATTTCAATGTCACTTACTTACAGGTACGCACTGATGATGACTTTATAGTCGAAAGCGCTTTGCTATGATTTTATAAATAAATTTCTGCACGAAATACAAACCTTTTTTTCATCCAATTACATTGGAACGTGCACACAGCTTGACAATTTTCACTTAAATATCCACACCTATCGAAATATGTAGCCCTTCTTCACGCTGTATCAGGCTGTGATACAGTATCTTCGATCTACTAACAGGAGAAGAACAAATAACTGAAAATTTTTCATTCGAATCCAGACCACCTTCAATTATTGGATGTATCTTATGAAGAAACTGCTCTTTCTGAAGAAGTGACTCATAATATGTGCAAAATTATTTCTTTATTGTATAATAATAAGAAAGAAGGAACTCTCAATGAACATCGTTTTGAGCGTTTTAAACGATTAACGCCAAAGGCAACTTTTCAATTGGCAAATCTTCCTTCTACTGAAGGAGCCGCCAAACAACATGTCTTCAGAGTTTATTTGCATTTGCAAAAATGGTTGGGCAACGACAAAAGGATCACTCAGCGGGGATGAAAAATTACGGATAGTGCATTAATGCCAGTTTATACTGATGATCCATTGATATCAGATGATACCAGATGAGATATTGAAAAAATCTCTCTGTATCAGTGGTTGCAAAACACAAACCTTGCATAAAGCAATTTATGCAATGTTCGAGTGAATAAGAATTTTGAGACGCCTACCATCGAAATAGATGAAGAATTGCCCAACTTCATGGATAATCTGCTCACAGACATTATGAAAGAAGAAGAAGAAAAAGAAAAAGAGTCAAACGATTCAGCGGACAATCCTCCAATTAAAAAAGGAAAATTCGTGAATCTGTTTTAATATAATATATGAATATTTTTTCTGTAATAATTTCATAAATGTTTTGTACATAATATTTTATCATTTTGTGAATATGATATTCCTGTTTTTCTCAACGAGCTACCCCAAATTAGGTACAAAGGGATTTTTGTGCGTTGTCCAGAAGCCGAAATACTCAATATTTTCCAAGCGCCAGCCACTTTGAACGCATGAAATAAGTTTTCTGTGCATCCCCACTCCGCCACCCGCTACAGCTGCCGTGATCCACGCCTGCACGCCTCAATTTATTCATCAATTAATTATACTGCAAATGAACTAGACATATCCTAGTATTTTTTTATTGAAAATATAGGTATTCAACCTTAATATCCATGAAGGTGACTGCTATACGATGATTATTACGCCTTCCAGATTTTTTGAAATAAAAAAATTATCTCGACTCCTAGTGATCGTAGGAATACATTTTTTTTAATGCGTGAAATCATGCTAGGAATCTATTTTCATAAAAGATATTTATATAAAAACAAAAATAAGGAATTCATTTAGAAAAAATATTTGAAAAAATCGTGCAATTTCTTTTAACTCATTTTTTGACCATTAAAATTGAAAAAATCAATATACTCACGATTATATGAAAGTACAACTCTTACAGTAAAAAAGAAGCCCTGAATCGTTACTGTAGCATCATTCCTCGAGCAAGAGTAGCCAAATTAAAAGAGCATGTTATTTGAGAAAACTTCATATATTTAAAAAAAATATCAATATTTATTAAATTTTCTAAAAATGACTTTTTTGACTTGCCATAGGCTACATATAACAGTAATTAACAAGTTTTAATATCTTACAGTTAACGAGTTATAGAAAACCTGATTTTTCGCGGATTTTCCAATATAACTCGAAAACTATCAATGATATCAAAAAATTATTATCTATTTAATTGATAGATCTTTTTAATACCTACTATTTCCTAATTTAACTTTTTTTGATCGGAGCTGTAGGTTTTTAGTTATCAACAAAAAATCGCTTTTCACAAATTTGCGAATTTTTTAGGTTATGTTCGGTAATCACGATCGAGTCGCATGAAATAGAAACTCATTCTGAATTTCGATTTCCTATACGCTCATATTTGTTGTTTTCGGATATTAATTTTTGCACGCACTTTTCCTTATTGCTTGGACTATAAGTTTAACACATGAACTAAACTTATCAAAATATTCAACAGTTGGAGTGACACTCTTCAGGTACATTTTCCGGAAAGGAGTATAGGTACCTAAATGCACCCTATCTAACGTCTAACAATTGAAACAACTCCCCCTCAAACTTGTAATTGGTATGGAATAACTTCTTTTCAAGTAACCCCCATTAAACTGTGTAGGTATTAAAATTGCAGCAATTTGTTTTTCGGTTGCTGTTCTGCAGCTTTCTCCTATGTTTTCATATACAGGTTTCTGGACTTCTCCTCTTACGACCTCGAAGATATCTGAAGCTCTCGGGATCTAGAATTTTCATTCAGCTGAATTTCTGAGGTTTTGTAGTTTTTCTATTTCGACCATTTCTTCATCTATTTCTACTTTCTCAGCCATGACCAAACGAAACAACTTGAGAAATAAAATAATCCAAGCCCAAGAACTGAGCTGAAACTGTCGTATATCCACAACATATACATATAAGGTATACAAACTAACATAATCAATAAAAATTACAAAGTTTCCTTCTTCACTAACTCGGGAATTGGTTAAGTGGCCTCAACCACAGATGGGACAACTGACAAAATGCCTTGTACAGCAATAGTAAATGATTACTAATTCGAATAATAGTAGATATTCAGTGAAAGGCAGGATGGTTTTGGGGTGTGATTATAACAGAGAAAAATGGTGAAAACAAAATGTAACAATTTACTTTGAATCCTATATTTCGTCTATCAAACTTTTTATGCGAATAAGCTTTTTTTTGAGTTTTTCATCGTCTAGGAAGTTATGCAACAAAAAACTTCTCTAGAATAGGAAGGAGAACCCAAATGCAAACTTTGAAGGAGAAGCAAAAAACTTACTAGTTATTTGAAAGTAATGATTCTTACTCAGAAGTCGGTACCTAAATTTGTTATATTATATAGAGGAAGCCTAATACCATCAAATGTAAAAGGGTTCATATTTTGATTTTTAATTATGACTTACATGGTTTTCTAACTTGTAGGTAAAATTAGTTGCGTGGTATTCCACCTCAATAATTTTTAGTTACGAGTTGAAATGTTGTAAAAATGTGCATATCATTTAAACTTCAATATATCATATGATTTGGATTATTTGCATACCAAAATGTATCTACGAGTTGGTTGCGTGAGAAGAATTCATAACAACATTCAGATTTTAAAATATAGAATAATTTGGTTTATTTATATACTAACGTTTCTATGAGTGTGTAGGTGTGTATGTGTGGAGAAAATGGCAAAAATTAATTTCGATGCTATACTGAATTTTTCGGAGCGTACGCGCGCAATATTTCCAAGGAATTGCAAGACTGAAATCACATCTTCTACACTTTTAATAAAAGCCCAATGAATGCATGTGAAACTGTAATATATTTTTAAGTACGTCATCTCAAATTGTCATAACTCAGGTGGAAGTCTAGACGCGGCAACTCGTCTTATAATAGCATCCGTCTGGAAGAGGTATTAAGCGTTTTACGTTGTTACTCCGCCTGCGTTTAATTATTGGACCGTACCGTACGGAGCGGCATCTAATTGAATTACTACTTGATTACATTGCTGACTAGTTAGTTATACGGTCGAGTCTACAAGGTGGCAAATCACTTCGACAAATTTTCGGTGGCATGTGATTCGAAGTTTTCCGTAGTTTGCGATCTGAAACTGTCCGATTCATTAACAGCACGACATTTATAGATTCAGTTCATTCCCATTCACCTACTAGTCGAATAAGCAATATATTCATGCCATATAGCCACTTTCAGGACACCTGAACTAGGTAAGTTCGTGGTCTCTATATGTAAGAGACTATCTGTAATATACAATTAGTAACATTGATATCAAGATAATAACACTTCGATTATCAGTAGAATTATCGATTATAGTAGACCAAATATTCAGACAACCAATGCCTTTTAGAAGTGATGCTCAGTGTCCATCTCTCTATACATAAATATTTTTCGCGGCTAATTCCATATCGTACAAAAGCCGAACAGTCATCGATGTCCGCATTTAAGCTGGGCGCATATTGAGACACACGTGACGCAGCTCATGCAACACAGCGCAGCGCACGATTTTCTATTCTATGGGTGTACATATTCATGCGCATATTGAGACACAGCACCGGACAACACATGAATGTGCCGAAACAGGCGTGTGCCGTGCAGTAGTCAAGACAGAATTTCTTGGGCGTGTGTTCAAAAAGTTTGATACAAGGTATCCAGGATATATGAAATCGAAACTGGAAGATGAAATAACGAGTAATATTGATTGTTGAGCGTTGCAACCATCTGAATAGATGGAACTTTGTATTAGGTCGTGAACCTCATTAAACTGCTCTCTATTTAATCGCAGGTAATTCGTAAATTTTGACCCTAACAATTCATTCAATAAGCGAAATTTACCATGTTGTTTTCTTTTTTCAAGATAGTTACATCTATAACGATAGACCTCGCCTACTGATGTTTTTACCATTTGTGCCTACTCCCATTTACACCAACAATGTAGGATAATTGTGGCAAATACCTGTTAGAAAACAACTACTTTTCTGGCTAATACTACGACGAGTATTGAATTATATCCAACAGATACCTATGCAATTTACTTCATTACAGAGGAAACAATTGCCAGTGCTCCCTATAACCAAATAGCAGATTTTTTTTTTTGATTTGGACAGGGGGATCACTTGCAGACTAGTTTCGAGGTTCTTGCCTTGTCATCAGTAAAGGATGGGTCACTACAGACAGCTTTTAAAAGGGTAAAAACATAAATCTCTCAACCCGGAGAATGGGAGTGCTACTTGATCTTCTCGCTACCAGGTGGAGCGACTCACACCCATTTTATCAGCGCGATTCCAGATTGACCAAATAGACGGAATGATGGGATGATTCGGACGGGAAACAGATGGCTTCAAAGCTGTCTGTAGTGACCTACCCTGTACTGGTAACGAGGCAAGAACCCCGAAACTAGTCTGCAGGTGGTACCTCTGTCCGAATCAAAACAAAAATTCTGCTATTTGGTTACAAGAAGTACTTGCAATTGTTTCCTCTGCAATGAGGTACATTTCACAGGTATATGTTGGATATAACTCAATACCCGTCGTGGTATTAGCCAGGCGAGTAGTTGTTCTCTAACAGGTAGGTATTTGCCACAATTAGCCTACGTTGAAGGTGTAAATGCGAGAAAAAAGGGTAAAAACGTCGGTCGGCGACGACTATCGTTATCAAACGGTCTCCCAAAAGAACTCTAAGTTTTGTGTTCAGATACTTATCTAGTTACTTCTATGATGTGATATTTGAAGCTTAAGTCCCTAGCTGATTTCTGTTCCATTTCTTGCCCTACTTCATATGAATTATGAACCGTACAACCTATGAGTCAGTACCTAGAATTTATAGGAACTAGACTATAGGTATCCCTACACTCACAACATCGTTGTGATTGAGTCTGATAGAAATATAATAAAACGCTATTTTCGTGAAATAGAGTTTTATCTCAGCTAACATCATTATGAAAAATATGAACACCATAGAACTGATCGGGTTTTATATGGCCGAGTGAAACCTTTTAGAATTAATAGTGCGTGGTGGTACACATCTCAGGAAAATTTTACATAATATCATTCTCACCCTCTTATATATCCATCTTCTCCACACCACATAATTTGAAACAATAAAAATTATATTCGAAATAAAAGTCTAACCCAATTAGAACCGATTTAATAAATATAATTACAAATATTTACGTTATTAATTGTTCCAGGTGTGATTTTTACTTTAATATCAAATGGATGATTCAGAACCAATAAATCACCAAAAAATGTTACTTTCACGACTAATTCAGTACTACCGTTTGGCTCGAAAAAACACATGCTCCTAAATTCTTACTATCGCTATGATGCCTACACGAGGGATATTAACAGCAGTATCTCTAACATGAAAAGAGCTCTGATTAAAACATTTGTGGATGTGGCCAAGGAACTGTGGTCAGAAGATTTATTGGATGGAGTGCCTAACACAGTTTTCTTGAAGAGTGAAATCCAAATATTTGAACCACGTTTCATCAATTATGCCCAGCAAAATGCCCAGTTTTTACGATACCTGCTGGAGGGACTACCCGAAGACGTGACTAGAGTAGGTAAACCCAATCTCATGATGACCGAGATTGTCGAGACATCAGGCAACAGCGAAAAGGCAAGAGATTCATGGTCGAGATACTTGAGAATATACAACTGGACAGCTGAAATCAAAATTGAAATGCACATTTTGTGTTCACTGTTCAGTCACATTTCATACGTTCTGAGACATTTCTCTTCCGATATCACAAAGAACAGGCAACTTAGACTATCGCAATATTTAGATTCATTCACTATGAAGGAACTATGGATGGTGATGAAAAACCGATATATTCGAAGTGCAACGAAAGGAGGAAATGTACGAAGTCTCTATCGATTCAAAAATTTTAGTTATCCGTTTAAAAAAGGTTTTTCAAACAGAAGGATTCAGAAAAAAAAATGAATGTCATTATTGATTTTTCTCTAGAAAGATTACGCATTGTCGAATCACAGCGGGACTACCTATAGCGGATACTACCCTGCTTACTGTAAGCATCTATGCCCCCGGGGTCCACCAAAAGCGTCTAGCCGTACAATTCTACTTTTAATCCTGTATTTCCGCATGCGCACTTGTTTACACTAGAAGCGCGTTGAACCATCAAATATGGTTGCTCCACGCCTGTTCTTTTTGAATTTTGGATAAATAGTCGTTATTTCGTAACAATTTTGTATTATTATTAGGTCTAGGTAAGGATAGTCAGGTCAGGTATGATTGGCTAGTAATTTACGCATTTTCAACTCGGTTTGCATGCAAACTAATTCGCGCATTTTCGACTGACTCGCAAGCTAGGTTAGCTTGATCAGGGTAGGTTGTGTGTCAATTGCGAGTGAAAAAACAAATTCACGCAGTTTCAACTCAATTTGCCTTCTTGTTTTGTTATCTAAACACCCCACCACACCGCCATTAAATGACCTACTTGGTCAATTACATTATTTTAATTCAAGTTGTGCACATGCGGAACTACGGGATCAAAAGTAGAACTGGTACGGCTAGACGCTTGTGGGCCCACCATGTGCCTTGGGGTGGGGCGTGGGTGCTCTTGGCGATTCCAATCGTGAGGCGCCCTGGACTGGTTGAAAGTCGACAGTCCAAGCCTCGGGGTGCTGGGTTAGGTTAGGTTTAAATGTGAGTGAGCCCATATCAGGCTCTCCACTGCGGCCAATGGCCTATTGTGGCTGGGGTGCTGCACAGAAAAAATACTATACTATATGCAACAATAACCTTGTTTTTGAAAACACCTACATTTCACCAATCGAAACAACTGTTCAGCACACAAAACATTATTAAATTGATTGAATTCGTATAGTTGATATAACCTAAGGCGTTTCATTGAAGTCGAAACCCAGCAATAGTCGTGTGAAATGTATTTTATAATTTCTGCAATAAGTGAAGAAGTGTTGAAAACCATCAAAGTAACATAATTGTTCCAAAAGTATAAAAGTTGACGTAAACATTAGGCTATTTTTGGATTTAATATATCCGTTCAGGCTGAATCAAATATAGTTATTATTAAAATTGATACTTGGCTCCAAAATATATAGATGGCTCTACGCCTACTTCTTTAGTCCGTGCTGGAGTTATCGTAGGACCATATGATAAATACGTGTGAAACGTATATGACTGATATTAATGGCTCTCTGTCTGCACTGCGATGATCGGCAGTACTGTGAAACTATGTGCAAATAGTTACCTATTTTGATTAATATTTCCGAGTTGTAACAGAAATCCATTGCAAAGTGTCTTCTTGTAGAAAAAACTTTGCCAAATGTTTGGCAGAAGTGATTCAGCAGTTGTATTATTTGGCTGTTGGATTTTTTCTGTTCTACTAATATATACGTAAAATCTTCTCAGAACTGAGTTGAAGATCGGTAAATGGCACATTTTTCATTATTACTATTATTCAATCGTCTACTCTATTTGAATATAACTCAATAAAAGATGTGAACAATGATAAATTCGTTATTGAAAGTAATATAGTAAATTGTTGATATTCAAGTACTTGCTGTATTTCAAACATCCATTGGAAGCCAATGGGTCCTTATATTCAAACTAATGATATAATCCAATTTGTAACCAAATGTACCCTTATCATTGAATTAACTATTACTCTACTCGTGGAATATGGAATGGAGTGTATCATTGAATGAATAGGTATCCCTTTCATATTATGATAGTGTTTTCTCTGTGTGGGTACTCCTGGTGATTCCAGTCGGGGGGGACTTGCGGCTCCCTCCACACTGCAGTTGGCTTTCAGGGGGTGGTGGTTTTGTGAGATCATTAAGAATACCGCACCCCGGTAGGGTAGACCGGGGGGTCTGCCTAAAAGCTATATGAGTTTAGTGAAACCGCTTTTTTACGAGGTTTATTTGTACTGTTCTTTCGCTTTTATGTCAGTAATTGTAAACATATAATCATAGATATAAGGCGGGTGACACACTGGAGAAACGAATTTCGTGAAACTCGTTTCAAGAAAAAGGTAACTCGTTTCAATATCAAATGACCCATGTACTTATATGAAACGATGCACACCGGCATTTCGGGAACAAGAGACCAGAAAGTGTTTCGTCAACAAGTTGCACGAAACGCAGCGTGCTTTAATATTATACATGAAACTAGTTTCTCCAATGTGTACTAAACGACAAACTAGTTTCATGTAAACATGTTTCACGCAATTAATTTCTTCAGTGTGTCACCTGACTTAACGCATTACTAAGTTATGAATTCAATAAAATTCATAGGTACCTGTGTTGAATTTCTGTAACCTAGTAACATGACGCGGTTTGTTTATTTCCAATATCAAATGAACAATTTTCTATCAAACTGTGATTTATTGACATTACTACGCAGTAAAGTTACAGTTCTATGTGGTAAAATGCCACTTCATTATACGATTTTGAGTTCAGTAAAATAGCACACATTATCAGTCAAAATGCGAACAATAATGTCTACATATTACTTCCAGCGCCAGCGTCTAGAATCAATAGTGCGGTCCCAATATTCATCTCTTTTTACGTGGTATCTAGGATCAGTGGCGCACAAATATGATATTAATTTTCAAATCTATACTTATCTAATTTCTTTTTTTTCTTGACCTTCTGATATTTATTGTGGATCTTACAAAATATTATTCACTATCTAGAAATTACAAACTAAACTATAGAGAAAAAAAACAATATTGTTCATCCAATTATTATTTAATCAATATTCAACACATCATCTTAAATTTAATTTATCAAGATTGTCACGAGAACCTCACGCCAATATTGGAATAATAATATTGACAATAGTAAAAAAAAATGTTATGCAATTATTGAAATTTTAATATTGGCCTAATATTTAATGAATAATATTGAGATTGGTTATGATCAAACCTGTCCAAGTAATATTAGACCAAAATCGCGAAATTATTTTGTTCTCGCCAAAATTACATTCGAACAATTCGAAGGGGTATTGTTGTGTATGTAAAAGGACATAACCTGGAAAAATCGCAGTTATTAGTGTAGTTGAGAAAAAATGGAACACAATCATGGTAATAAGTTGACATCAAACCTGCATTATGTATCAGGAAACTTATACGCACTACACGACTTCGCTGAACCAGGTGGTTGAATATGTCGTGAATTTTCCAAAGGTTGTAGGTACTTATATTTGGGTTTGTGGTTGTTCATATTAACAACCATTTCCCATTTCCGATATTTTCAGCATTGAAAAGAATATCGATTAAATGTTGAAATGTCGAAAAATCTGTGTAATAGACTTCTGATTGTATCCTATTATCCGCTACCTCAAACTCAAGTTGAAGTGAAGGACGTTAACACATCACAATATTTCAAGTATATTTCGGTTTTGTAGCTCAAAACAGTATTGGTAATTGGATGGATTGTTTGTGGAAGTAGGGCCCAAACGAATGCTTCAGTGCCATCGTAAGCTTTTTATTATCTGAGTGGAAATCATTGTTTACTTTTTTAGGCATAAATGGATTTGTCGAATTTTTGTTTGGGTGACGTTTTTAGTAAATAATCTCTATTATTCACTTATAAATCACAAAGTCATTGACCTTGTTGTTATTGAAATGTTATGTCAGGGTCACAATCAGACTGGCAACCAGAATATAATTGAAGACTGATAACAAACTGATAAGTGAATATTTTATATTATTGATTTTCTGCTTGAAACATATGCATGGTGAAGAAAGGGGGCAGTAACAAAATGAAAATTGCAACCACAATCTACAAGAAAGGAACAAATTTTGGTTGATCTTCCCCTATACACTGAATTTGTGATATTTTCCAGTGCCGACTTAGGAAGTAAGTGACAGAGCCATCTATGGGAACCGCAGAAAGCACTCCGACTAAGCCAAGAATTCGTATGAATCCAACGAATATTACATCATCCAAAATAATAAACATTTTACGGGTGGGTTTGGGTGTACTTGACGAAAGGGCAAATTTTCATTACATAAAATTGAACAAGTTCCAACTCGGTAACTGAGTTCGGGTCAAGCCGTTTGTTGTCTGAAGTTAGACCAAGTTCATCAGCCGCTTGGGCTGCTGTCTTGAAGAGAAACGCTTCAATCCCTACTTTTTTATGGTCACGAACAATGCAGATAAGGAGAACTAAATTTCTGATGGCTGTACAGGCTCCATCCAGTACCATTTTGCTGAGAAAACACTCCGATCTTGAAAGTACTCAGCTTCCTTGTTACCGGGGAAGATATAGCTACGAACTGAACTTATCCCTTAAAGAGGCAAGTAAGAAGATTGATCTGTTGAGAGGTAACAAAAAAAAAATATTTATTGTGCCTCACTCTTTTTATAGAAGCAAGACACTCGGCTAACTCAGTGGGCAGGGGCGTGAGTATGGTTGGTTACGAAATGAAATGGTTATTTAACGAGCAAGTGTATTAATAACGGCGATTAACAATCGAGATAATTTAACGCGTGAGCGGAGCGAGCGCGTAAATGTTTAAATTTCCTATTTTCATTAACTCTAATCAAAGGTAGTTTAATTTTCCTTAGTGGTAGTTTTGTATTATTTTCTCAAATTGAAATTAAAAAAAAAGATTTATCTCATATAGGTTTGAACTGTCGACCACGCTGTCACATCTCTCGGTTCGGCTGTCACTCTAACGTTACCATTACGCCACGTGACTTTCTATGATTGAAAGTGACAACTGGTGTATTCAAGATTTTCTGAAATGTTATTTCAGAATTGACAAATAAATAATGACAGATAGTACCAACCAATATAAAATGTATTAGAGCAATGTATGTTGGGTTGCATATAATAAAATTGTTGATTAAGAAAAAATCGTTCATTACCAGGGGTCATTAATCAACGATTTTGAGTGCGTTAATAGTTATTTAACGAACAAGTGTATTAATAAGGGCGATTAACGATCGAGATATTTCAACGCGTGAGCGGAGCGAGCGCGTTAATGTTTGAGATTGTTAATCGCCATTTTAATTCACGAGTTTGTTACAAAACTTTTCCGTCGACCGTATTTTTCAAAAATAGATATATCTTACGTTCAATGTTTATTTATTCAACGATACGATAAAAAATAATCACTATTTCCTTTTTATATCAACTCAAAGATAGTTTAATTTTCCTTCGGGGTAGCTTTTATTTTATTTTTTCAAATTAAAATAAAAAAAAAAAACAAAAAAAATTTGCCCTCGTGTGGGTTTAAACTATCGACCTAAGTATCGGCTGTCTGACTGAATTTACCATTACGCCACCAGACTTCTTTGATTTTATGTGACAACTACTGGTGTATTGAAGAGTCTCTGAAATTTTATTTCATAATTGACAAATAAATAATGACAGATAGTACTAACCAATATAAAATGTATTAGAGCAATGTATGTTGGGTTGCATATAAGCAAATCATTGATCAACAGAAAATCATTCATTAACAGGGGTCATTAATCAACGATTTTTAGTGCGTTAAAATACATCATAAATGAACGGTCGACGGAAATAGTTATTTAACGAACAAGTGTATTAATAAGGGCGATTAACAATCGAGATATTTTCTGAAATGTTATTTCAGAATTGACAAATAAATAATGACAGATAGTACCAACCAATATAAAATGTATTAGAGCAATGTATGTTGGGTTGAATATAATAAAATAGTTGATTAAGAAAAAATCGTTCATTACCAGGGGTCATTAATCAACGATTTTGAGTGCGTTAATAGTTATTTAACGAACAAGTGTATTAATAAGGGCGATTAACGATCGAGATATTTCAACGCGTGAGCGGAGCGAGCGCGTTAATGTTTGAGATTGATAATCGCCATTTTAATTCACGAGTTTGTTACAAAACTTTTCCGTCGACCGTAGTTTTCAAAAATAGATATATCTTACTTTCAATGTTTATTTATTCAACGATACGATAAAAAACAATCACTATTTCCTATTTATACAGTATCGGAAAGTTTTCATCGGGGTATAGACAAATCTATGCGAGCAACAAGGAATGCAATGATATGATAATACCACATAAATAAGAGAGACGCACTTACTGTATGACTCCCCTACTACCTCGTCCGACGAATTAACAGCCACGTCAATATCCCTTGCTCGAGCGAGTCGAGGAGAAATTGTAATGCTCTCTCAACATAATATCAAGCTATTCTTTACGCTCCTATGAAACCAGCATACCCCGATGAAAACTTTCCGATACTGTATCAACTCAAAGATGGTTAATTTTCATTCGAGGTAGTTTAATTTTATTTTTTCAAATTGAAATAAAAAAAAATGGCCCTGGTTTGAACTATCGACCTCTCTGATGTCTGACTGAATTTACCGTTACGCCACGAGACTTCTTTGATTTTATGTGATAACTATTGATGTATTGAAGAGTCTCTGAAATTTTATTTCAGAATTGACAAATAAATAATGACAGATAGTACTAACCAATATAAAATGTATTAGATTAATGTATGTTGGGTTGCATATAAGCAAATCGTTGATTAATAGAAAATCATTCATTAACAGGGGTCATTAATCAACGATTTTTAGTGCGTTAAAATACATCATAAATGAACCGTCGACGGAAAAATACATCATAAATGAACGGTCGACGGAAAAAGTAAATCAATTTCTCAACTTATACTCTAATAAACCCTTACTAGGGGAAATTGAGTTGAACCCCTTTCGGTTCGGAGGATACCACAACCAAGTTACAGAATAATATCCAATTACTACTTTTCAAGTGTCAATTACCACTTGTGATACCATATAAAGGACCCCCCACTTCTCTTATGAAAAATGGCCTTCGGTTAAAAATTTGAAATTTTAGTATGTTGTAGTATTCGATCACCTCAACAAAAGTGTCCATTGGCCTAACACGACCCTATGACTAATTTTCGAGATACTGGATGTTCACGTTGAAATTGGCCATTTTCATTCAGTTTTTACGCAATTAGAAGATTCATTTTTTTTCTGGCGGTTATTATTCATATCATCAGAAACAATCTTCTGATCCTTAAATGAAACCTATTTTTCAACAATTGAAAAAAATTCTCTACAGGGTAATCTTCAAACAAAAATAAGTTTAATCGATAAGGCATTGGATAATATTTTTCAGTAAACATGTATCAGAATATGATGAACAAACTCCAATCGAGAATAATATACTGGGTGATTACATTTTCTCTACCATAAATGGCTTAGTATTTTTGAGTTATCCTATATAGGTTATTGTGAATATGAATACGATTTAGTATTGAAGGCCAAATCTGAATCTATATCAATTTGGAGAAATCTACCGGGTGATTCAATAGATATGAGCAAAATAAAATGCCGAAATATGTTTTTTTATTGAAATCACCCTATATCTCATTCATTCGTCGGTTAAATTCTTCGATTTTCTGTTATTTTGTTGAGTGGTGATATTTCAATGGAAGTCCAAAATTATATATGCCTCTTATGGCTACTTTTCAAAGTATCAGGCACCAAAGTTACGACATCCTTGGCTTTTCAGAAAGCTACTTACGCAAAACCAAATATGGAATCCGAAATTATTGAATGAACCGTGATTAGTTGTTCATGCAAAGGAAAAATGTGTTTTAAGTTAGTTACTAAGGCAACTCGAAGTTTTCTTTGAACTTTATATTTATTTTACTTGATAAAGACTTTGGGTGCGGGCTCCAAAAATATTTATGGGGATCGTTTGCTTTGATATCCACACAGATAAAGGTACACGAACCCACCTTCATCCCATGAGCCTGCTTTGGAAATGATTGTATATTTTTTCTACTCTTGTTTTTGAAAAGCCAACCTTCAACATCGATTTTAATGTTGAAAGTAACTAATTGTGTGCTGTGAGTACGCAGAAAAATTCCAAAGTTAGATCAATCAATATGGAAGGAATTGGTTCTGTGTCAAAAATATTACGGGGTCCAAGAGGTTATCTTGAACGATAGAAAATAGCGACTAAAGTTTGTCTTTCAGTCGCAAATGATTCCACAACAGATTTTATGAATGTCCTATTCATATTTTCGAACTAAAATCAAAATGAAATGCTCATGACAGGCCTATGTCAAAAAATAATTTTCAAAGTGTCACCGCAGAAGAAATATTTCCTTAATATCCATCCCTGATGTGTATGCTTCTGAAGAGCCTGTTTTATTCCAATCCTATATCAATCCTCCTGAAGAGCTTGGCAAAGCGAAATAGATTTTTCGTCGACCAAAATGTATTGGGGATTAAATGCGAGAGAAGCGAACCTTGCTTCAATGAAATGAACGATTTCTGTGAGTGATATTTTTTAATAACATTCTCCTTATCTAATTTTAATGATTTTTTCGATGAAAACTAGAGAGAATTAAAAAAATCAGCTGTCTGAATGAAAATGCAAATTTTCACTCTCAGAATTTTTCTTTTCTTTTCAGTGAGAGCCTTTTCACAATATCTATCAGATGTAGTTCAATGTCCAGCATGGCTTGTGCCGGGGAAATAGTTGTTTTCTGTTAGATATTACAAATAAATCACATTTTTCATTTTTCAATTTTCATGGAGAATGTTCCCCTGCTGATTGCGTTTGTTCGAAAGGTCATCGGGCTGCTTCCCTACGAGCAACCCTCAGAAGTCTTCAGAAGACTTGTGCGAGCTGGGAATAACGAGTGTCTCACCTTTTAACGTGCGATCCTAATCGAAGTCGAGAATTCCAACTGAAAATGAGTTGTCCAAGCGTGCCGGTCACTCTTCCAACTAATTACCGCGTCCATTGTGCTTGGCTTCCCTGATCGATACCACTCCACTTATCCACTACAGCTGTCTTCTCGACAAATGATGAAAGAGCATAAGAAAATTCAAATTGCAATCATGCACACACGAAACACATATATATTTCTACTTCAACGCAGAAAATAATGAAGCTAGGAATTAAAGAGATCCAAGCAATTTTTGTTTTTTTCTGTATTTCCAAGTTGCCTCCGTTACCAATAATTGGGTTGTACCTACTAACTATAGTCTATTTCAAGAAATATATAGGAAAATGCACGCCAAATTAGTTTGTTTTCTGAGAATTCACTGTATGTTATTCTTTTTCTGAGAATTCACTCTATGTTATTCTTGAAATGGACTATAACTCTCGTTCTGTTCGTATTGCAATTCTTTACAATTATTTTATTCACAGAAATGAGCAAACAATAAAATAACACTTTTTTGTATTTAATTGTTTATAACAAATTATCCAAAACATAACAGAATACAACTTCTGTCTTCCATATGATGGCACAGTCGGTTATCTCCTACTATTTTTGTCACAGAATCAACCATTTTATACGCTTTTGATTGTTCTAACTTTAGTATTTTTCCGCTCATTTGCTGCACACAGTACTTTCAATATTAAAATTAATAGTCATGATTAGCTTTTCAGAAGTGAAAGTAAAAAAAATCATATATGTTTTATTCCAAAGTCGGGTATGGGATGAAGGTAATTTTGTGTACCTTTCTCTGGATGGATATCGAATTCGGCAAATGATCCCTTTGAATGTGAGCAAGCTCACAAAGCTCCGTCAAGAAAAATTAAAAAAAGTTCAGAGAAAACTTTAGTGAGTTGCTTCAGTAATTAACTATAAACACACTTTTGTTTTGATTGAATAAATAATTACGGCCTATTGAATAATTTCTGTTTTAATATTTAGTTTTGTGTAGAAAGAAGATTTTATTCCGAGAACCCAAGTACTTGGGAACTTTGTTAACTGATAGTGTAAAAAAATGTAACTTAATGAGTTTGTATACATGTTTGCTGAAAAATACTTTCTAGTTTATTATAAATAATTTTTATCCATTAGACCTATTTTTGTTTGAAGATTACCCTGCAGATAATTAAAAAACAGGTCTTATTTAAGGATCAGAATATTGTTTTTGATAATATGGATAATAACTGCCAGAAAAAATAATCTTATAATTGCGTCAAAAATAGTTAAATAAAAATGGCCATCTTCAATTTCAACATCCTGTATCTTGAAAACTAGTCATAGGATCGTCTCTGACTAGTCCATCACCTGTTGGATAGTGTACGGGCTTGAAGTGAATGATCGATTACGTGTGTGGTAATCCATCTTGAAGAGTTTTGGAAAAATTCCAAAATAAGCACCAACATCGTTGATTTTTCTAATGATCCCACCTTTCGTAGTGGATAGCGAAAAATACTATCTCACAACCAACTGGAATTCACGTATAAACGAAAACTGACTTTCTGCCAGAGGTTGACAAATATTTTGTTATAAGAAATTAGCATTACGCACATATGAAACTACGTTGCTACTCAGGACATATTTTCAGTTTATCTCAATTATCTCAGAAACCTCCACTAACTTAAACATACTTTTAGGTTGAGTATCGATGAGCCTAACTGATGTCAAACGCTCATTTGTCCATCCACGTGTCCAAAGAAAATATGTCCACATACCATCGTAACTACGCCACTAGTGGTTTAAGAAAATTAAAAATTATAACCTAACTGGTTGTGGTTGTGTAATGACGCTGTACCCTGTATAATTTCGGTGTAATTTCTTGGGATATTGTAATTTGTTTTATTAAATCAAATATTTTGTTTGAATGCTAGCATATCCCTTCGACAAAACGATCTTATGAATGGTCTTTGTATGCAACATTAGCCATATTCTTTTTACCAATTTTAACTGATATCAAGTAAGATTCTCAGCACAGCTCAATTGCTCAGTATATGACAGTTATCAGTCTTAAGTGAATGTAACATGTCATTACCTGAGCTATTGAGCTGTGCTGAGAATCTTACTTAATCTCAGTTAAAATTGGTAAAAAGAATAATACTATTGTAACTATTTGCAGATATATTCTGCCTAGGAAGGATTTTACTCAATGTCTCGCCCGTTTGAGGCAAGGAATAAAAAGTCGGCAGATAGTTAGATTCGGTGACGTCGGAGATAGTCAGATATCGGGTCGTGTGAAAAACGTTGATTTAACATGGGTGGTCTCGGAAACTACCCTCGGTCGTGTGGATGACAGAATGTAGGCTCAATAATAATAAACATTTTTTTGTTTTTTTTTTAATATCAATAATAATAATAAATAATTAATTTTATATAAGAGTTTTGTCTGTTTCAAATCGGTAATAATTTGGATATGCATATGGGCTTCAGGCATTTTTCTTGGTTTAATAATAATAATAATAATATATATATATATATATATATATATATATATATATATATATATATATATAAAGTTTGATCATGATTAGTGGATGGCTTTTTATTTTCGAAATGGGGGTGGTATTCTACTAAGTTTGAGGAAATATCTTATTCCAATATGAATGTGATATGATAACTAATATATAAACTTGAGAACATGTCTTATTTTGATATAAATCAAACTAGTTGTTTGTGAAAGAATTCGGGCAGTTTTTGTGTATCGCTGTAGGAGTGCGTTTTGAAGGGTATCCAGGACTAATAGAAATGAAATTACGAATCGTGACAGCAATTTGAAAAGGGATCTGGTAGACAAGATTATAAGAATTTTATATTGGTGACTGCTTCTAGACAAATTCATATAGGTAACAGTAGGGCCAGCTTTCATTTCTTTTTTATGAGAGAGTGACCATTTCAGTTGACCATTTTAATTGAAAATTTCATTTTGATAATTTCATAATTGTTTTGCTTATTCACCAATATCGAGTGTATAGTATATGAATTTTTTTGACGGAATTCATATTATGGTTAATTTTTTTTCGAATTTAGTTATTTGATGTTGTACATAATTTAGACCTCCATGATATATATCGTTTGAATGTTTTCCATCTATTTTTTCTTTGGTAAATAAAGATGGTTCGTGAAACTTTGCCCCATCAACCCCCTCATACAAAGTGGCCTGACCTGCGAATCTACAAGCTCTTTGGGATGATGATGAAATGGAAAAACCACTAGCGTTGTGAAGTGAATTATAATGCTTTGGGAAGGCTAACCTCTGAGCTTAAATCCGAGCAATTCAGAGCGGATTCAAAACGTATATTCAGGTCTGTTGACAGACCCAGATCTTGAGTGGAAGTGTTATATTAGAACATATCTTGATAGGGACTTTCTACCTCGAAATGGGATGGGAAATCTGTATTCGAAGTTTGTCGGTTTTATTCTTATACATCCTGTATATAAAATATTCATCCCGGCATGGTCTGCGACTGTGAAAAAGCAGGGATCGGAGCATTAATTTTCTAGTCAGCAGCCCATACAGCCGACTGAACGAGATAATCCAAATTCTATCACCGAGTTGAGCCGTGCAGCAAAAAGCTCACGGTAAGACTATGAAGACAGAAGTAATCCTGCAGCTCTACAAGGATAAGACCTTGGTCAAGAGTTTGACCCTTTTTTATTTACACGCTTTACATTAACTTCACTTGTATGTATGTAACTGACTCCTTAGGGCGTGATTTTCACCCATTTCCAGACGTCCGAATGATTCAAAACTTGACAGGTGTTCATAGTTCCGGTGACAATGCAATATGACATTTTTTTGTTATAAAAAAACAAAATGGTGGCTCCAAGATGGCGGATGAGATTTGTGATAATGGTCCGATTCCATTCAAAATTGGTATATAAGGGTTTTCGGAGTCAGATTATGATATCAAAATGTATGAATTCAAATTGGCGGCTCCAAGATGGCCGACGAGAGTTGTGATTCTGGTCATATTCGATTCAAAATTGGTATGTGAGGTTTCTTTAGGTCGTATATTTCGAATTTTCTGTCAAAATTTATGAATTCGAGAAGGCGGCTCCAAGATATCATTATGGTCTGATTCGATTCAAAAATAGTGTGTGAGGGTTTTCGGGGTCAGATATGAATTTTTCGTAAAAATTTATGAATTCAAGATGGCGGCCCAAGATGATACGATTATTGTGATTATGGTCAGATTTGATTCAAAATTGGTATGGTTTTCGGGTTTTAGTTTTTCTCAGATAAAGTGGACTGGAGCCGTAGACCAATTGATTGATAATGGCCTTTTTAGGGGGAGGGTTAATTACCATTCACTAAGTCCGTGGTGGAGAACGAGAAATGCTTAATTTATTAGAACTACTCATTCCCCAATCTCAGGCAATTACAAGTAAATAGTCATGTTATTATATGTTATAGCCGTAGAAAAAGTACAGTGCATAACTAGCACGGTATACGTATTTCCCATTCGTATGATTTACAGCCTACGGCTCATTCTGCAGACTTCATACTCCTTGAAATTACTATCTTTCTGTATTCTATCTACAATCTTTATCTTTATCAGGGGATGAAAATGGAGCATTTTCGACCTGATTGTTTCTTTAAATGCCCAACGTGAAGTGACATTTTCATTACAATATTCCAGGGGGTACGGCTCTTTCCCTAAACAACACAACGTATCAAAAACTGTTTATTTTTTGCCTACTTAATCAAAATAATTGTCGGAAAACCGATCAGTGGTGAATATATTATATTTACACTTGACACACTTAATCAATCGAGCTACATAAATCATACTTATAAAACAGATATTGACGTTTTCAGCTATTTCGGGATTATATTTAATAATCATTAATTATAAACAATCCAACAGAACAAGATCATGAAAATTCTCGGTTACTACTGATAACAAGCATTTTCCGATTCTGTACATTAATAGGGAATAATTTATATATCGGAGTGGTTTTTGCAGAATTATTTAATCCATTCCTTTCACATAGGCCAGAACATCGTTTCCCGGTTTTTAAACGGTTTATATATTTTCATTATTCAATTTCTTTCATATTCATATACGTATTCTCAATGAGCCTCATTCAATTCAATAAAAATATCACTATTATTACGCTTAAGAATAATAATAGAGGTAATACGTGTATACCAATGCGTATCACCATCTGATCTTCGGCGTTTTTCCTCTTATATTGTAAATATATTTGGAAAATAAAGACCTATTATTATTATTATTTTTATTATTATCATTATTATTATAATCACAGAATATTTATAGAGATTCCAAAATGACAAGTTTGTCGGCGAATAATGCCAATAATATTTAATCAAAATTAAACAAATGTTCCATGAAAAATATATATTTGATACTATGATATTTGGATTTACTATTACAAACACTTAAATCAAAATGTTACTGATAAAGGAATCTGTGATAGTTCATAATGAGCTTATCAAGTGAGAAACAATATGTCAGGCTCATTGCAATAATCCTATACAATAGGAGTATTGGGTCAAAAATCCATCAGAACACGAATACCACCATGGCTGACACCACGAGAGAGTTGAAAATTTTTCATTTTGCATTGAATATACATGGAATTTAATGGTATACGTGATACTTTTTAACATTTTAAAAATTATTTTTTTCATGACGCATGAGCAAAATTCAAAAAAATAGACATGGTTGTATAGACAATTGAATAACCATTGAAATGATGTATTACTTGACCCCTATTCTATTTAAAAAAATGGGGGGGAGGTGGCTGTCACTTTCACGGGAGTGAAAAATAAACAAAAACATTAATATTCAGATGCAAAATTATAAGCTTAGTTGAATTTCTTGTATTTTTGATGTATTAATTCAAAAGATGAAAAACAGAAAGGGAAAAGAGTTGAGATGTATCAGAAGGAAATTCTTTCAATAGTGGTAAAGGTCGATCATATGAAAATGAATGCCTTTTCGAAATTATTTGTGTGTTTAGTATGCCTTGTTTAATCTGCTAAATTGATGAATATCTTGTAAACATTTGATATAAATTAGTCCTTCAATAGGAGAGAGTTTAGTTTTGACGAGTTGATACTGTTCCAACAATGAAAAAGTCCAGAAACATTGTTTAATCGCCGGAATACAAACAATTGTTTACAGGGATCGCGTGCCTTTGCTGTAGATGACACTCTATCATCACGTCATAATGAGCTCTTCTTGATATTGAGTGTATTTTTGTCACTTCTCTCAGGTCAAAACATCTAAATACTTATTTCTCATTGAAACTGCAAACTAATTGTTCAAATTTCAGTTTCTGTCAAAAAGAACCAAAACTTTGGTGTTAGAGTGGCTGTTGACAGATAAATGATAGTTACTAGCTATGTTGGTTTCGAAGTCAAGAATAATATCACACCCTTGTTTTATTGTTTCAGTGTCAGTACGAATTTTTCTTGGAGTGTAAACGCATTTTTGAAAATATTTAAAATTTTCCATGAATGTTTAAAAAGAGTGGTACTAAAGATATGCTCTTGTGGTACATTACACGTCACAGGTGGCATATTTGACAAAGTTGAAATTTTTAGTGATTGGTAACGATTTGTTGGATAAAAATCCCTCTCCGAATTAACTTATTTATCAGCGAGATGTTTATCAAGAGCTATATCTGGCAGGTTATCAATTTTTTTAATGAATTATCATCTATTTCATTAGTTATTTTTATCACTTCTTCTGAGTGGAAGTGTCAGTCTCAAGAAGTAACAATGAAAATGAAAGGAGGGGGAATTTATGAGTCGTAGTTTTCATCTCATAATAGCACTGGCAGGTGTTTGGCCGGTTGATTCGTGAACTTCCGAACGATAAGCCATCAGGAAGAGTGAAGGTACTGGTCCCAGTCTTTTTGATGGGCATACTACCTTGGACAGGTGGCGGTTTATTGTTCTATTCATTAGCTCTGCCATTCGGCTTCCTGATTGGGTAGGGCGTAGGCTACTGACGAGCGGGGCCTTAGGTCGGGTTCGAGGCCCATTGCTGACAGTGCATACGGCACACTTCCTGCACCAGTCCTTAACGTCGGCTTGATAATTGGCCCAATAGAACCGTTGTCTCAATTTCTGCAGGGTCTTCGTCACTCCCAGATGTCCTCCGGTGTTTCCTACATGTACTTCTCGGAGCACTTCCTGCCTCCTGGACTTGGGTACCACTGTCAGGCGTCTTGCCTCTACGCCATCCTCGGACTCCAACACGCGTTTCAAAACCCCATTGATCACTATGATCTTCAGTTGCCCTTTTTTTCAGCCGATGACTAGACCGAGGTCTGGACCTTTCTCTTCGTCTCTCTGCATTTTCTCATTTTTCCAGTCATTGTTATGGTCTCCGTGATAATGCATCGACGTTCTTGTGATTGTTCTCTGCTATATGTTCAATGTCAAAATTTAATCAATCGATCCAGCGTACTAACTGTCCTTCGGGGTTTTAAAACTGTAAAATACATTTGAGGACTGCATGGTCAGTCGGTTTGCTGAAGGTTTTGCTGAGTGTTTTGCTGAAATACCCAATAACCTTCTCTTGTTCTTCCCAGATCTGGGAAAGGACGGCTTCAAGTCCTACGTTACTGGCGTCAGAGTCCAAAATGAATTTTCGATTGAGTAAGGGATAGTTCAGGATCGATGCGTTGATCACGGCTTCTTTCAGCTTCTGGAACTGGAACTGAGACTGTCCTTCAGTGAGTCCCCTTAATGGTTGGGTGATTTTGGCAAACTCTAGCACGTATCGACGGTAGTAGGTGCCCAGGCCAAGAAAGCCAAAGTTAGTGGATGTCTTTTGGAACGGGCCAGTCCTTGACAGCCTTGATTTTCTGGTTGTCCACTGCAACTCCTTTCCCAGAGACAATGTGGCTAAGGTAATGGACTTCCTTCTGGAACAGATGGCATTTCTTAGTGATCCGTTTCAGTCTAGAGTTCCTCAGATGCAGGAGGTGATCTTCGAACGATCTGCGACTACGATGATGTCGTCGTGGTATACCAGGCACGTTTCAACACAGTCTCCATCAATCTCTCAAAGGTGGCTGGAGCGTTACAAAGGCCGAAGGTATAACTGTGAACTACCACAATCCTGAGCCGATAATGAAGGCTTTTATTTCTCTATCTTTTGCCAACATACGCTCTTCAAATCTAGAGTCAAGAAAACTGTTGTGACTGCCCTTCTTCGTCACGTTGTTAAGTTGATCATAGTCTACGCAAATCCTTGTCGATACGTCTTTCTTCTTCACCAGTACAACTGGAGGTAATCAAGAGCTGTCGAACGGTTCAATTATTTCTCCCCATATCGTTGACAATTTTGTCAGCCTCTTCTTTCTTGGCAAGAGGGAGTCCACTGGCTGATTGACGGATTGGTCGGGCATCCCCAGTATTGATTTCATGCTGAACCACCTTCGTTCTACCGCCTTTTTCTTATCCGGTATCGAATATGTCCTGATACTCCTTGACTATATCCCTCAGTTACTGGTAAAAATTGACATTTATTACCCTTACTGAAACAATTTCATCAACACCCAGCAAGGTCTTCCCTAGTGCAATTCCCCGTCCAATTTTCTCATCATAAAGCTGGGGCTGGAACATCACCTCACTCCCACGGCTTGCCCCATCATCCATGCGAGACTCCAGAATGATTTTAGCCCACACAGGTACACTTACATCTTCAGTCAACAGGACACGAATCATTTTCTCACTTCATCCATGAAGCACCAGCTCCTCTTCATTCACACGCAGGACGCTATCTTTAAAATTCAGCTTGAACCCTTTTGAATTCATAATGTCCATTCCGATGATTGCATCGTCCTCAATGTCGGCTATCAATGACCGATGTTCCAGTTCAGCGCTGCCCAGAATCAGCTCAATCAGTAGTTCACCATACACAGTGGCCGGTATCCCTGTTGCTGTGCGTAACTTCAAAGTCGACGGTTCAATTCTTGCCCGTGTTTTGACATTGGACATTGCCTACGCACGTGTCCAAGTTTTCTATAGTTCCGTTATCTCACATAGTATCTTCTCGGGCAACACTTCCTTCATCACTTTCCTTATGACAGCTTTCAGCTATTCAGTGTCCAATGTGATAATGTTTAATTTGACCATAGAGTTATTCATAAATTCACGGAGCCTAATCATTTCTACCCGGAGATAACGAGAGATGGGACGTCCTCAATCATCTAGGAGATTATGAAAATTATTCAGTCTTTCCTTGTTTTATGAATATTCGCCGATAATGAGGGCATACCAGCAGATTTTTGTTTCACATAGAATGGGTGAACATTTTCGCTATTTGAAACGTTGTAACTTTATCATAGTGGCATCATTTAGTTTTCTGACTGGTGGGAATAAGGATTCAATATTTCACTGATTTCAAGATTTGTATGAAGGTATAATATTTAAGATATTCGTTGAAGCAGGTACAAACGTCTTCTTAACAGAGAAACAATGAATAATTAACGAACCAATAAATTTAAAGTCAAAATACTATATAGAACCTTTATTAGCGCGTATTGAAAAAAAGTACCTGTTTTTTACTAATACCTCGACGATTACTGAATGACATCACGGGTGTTCGTTGGCTCAGCGGTGAGATGTCTGTTGATGAAGTTTCAGCTAACATTGGACGCTGCTTCGAGACCAGGGGCCTGATTCTCAAATGTCTACTACCCTATGTCGCATGCGACAAAATATTTCCATCTATTTTTAATGCTTGGTCAAGAAAAGTGATACAAATATTTTGTCGTATGAGACATAGGATAGACGACATTTGAGAATAGGGTCCCAGGTGCGAGAGAAAAACATTTTTCAAATGTATCGTAATCGATATGCATGGTACTACTGTAGGATATCCAACGAGTCGTTCCGGAAAGCCAATGTGAATAAAAACAATAGCTGTGCTCTACCTATATTTTTGGGTAGGTACACTATTCGGGTGTTTTTGAGGAAGAATCTTTATTCGCGAAAAAGTGTAACAGAATGAACTCTTCAAGTGCCTTCTACAACGGATAGTAAACATTTTGTTTGATGTTGATTCAAAGTGGGAATACACCCAGAGTTATTGCCTGACTCCATTACAGGATAGGCCGTATGTGCCCAATACAGAATAGGTAGTCCACCGTCTTGAATTGAACAGAATATTCAGTATCCGTTATAAAACTTGCCTAGTTTGTATACTTCAAGGTATTATTCAAGACAAAAACTATAGTAGTAAATTACGCTTGCCTAGGATTCATTGAAGTCTGTGGAAGTGTTCGTTTCCAATGCTGTTGCTACTACGTAGATGAAAAAAAAAAATTGATTCGTTCACTAATGTTCTTTCGGAGAATGGACTGTTTGTCAACATGCATCAGGAGCATGGAACTTTGCTAATCTATAGACGTGTGCGTTGTAGACCCCATGGCACTGAGGTACATACATTTGAGAAACCTTTGTATTTTATATTATGAATTATTTTCCCGTAGTTAGATTTGTTTATCTAGATCATTATTTTTTTTTGTCAATATGTCTTGTTTTCTAAAGTTTAGTTCAGAAGCGCACGTTACAGGATAATACTGTTTTTCGTGACTAGCACAAATCGCACTTTTAAAAAGGCAGCTGGTTGAAGAAAAAAAAAAATTGAAATTACCAAAACCGAGACCATAACATTGTTTGATGACTTGATGAAAAAAAAATATTTTTTTTACGACAAAAAACTTCAGAATGTAGAACTAGGCGGAGAAACAGACAAACAGATGCGGATAGCGACTTTATTTTATATTATTCAGAGAAAAAGAAATATCGAAGTTAGCGTTAGTTGGAGTGCTTTTAATGAAAATTCTAGAGAGCCAGTTGTGCTCACTCTCACATTATTTGTGTGTGGAACGTGTATCTCTGGAAAGGAATCTGATTCCATCCAAGTATTCAATTAGTATTATTCATAACTAAGAAGTGACCAATCCTCTACTGATGATGGGTAATAACGAGAAAACCGGTATTCATGGGTTTGCCAAATTTGAAGTTCAATAGTCGCAAAGGTCATTGGATGACATTGATTGAATAAAATCTGCTTCGGTAAAATAATGAAGCATTTCACGTATCTAGGAAAGGTCGTCGTTCTCGTACGCTACTGTCCAGGCCAATAAACTACTAATGAAGTTATTAATATACGCGAACGCACCAATTGCTTAGCCTTGTGCAGTGGAAATAATGCGTTGAAAAGTGTTTGTTTTACTTACAGGCTTGAAGAACTTCTCACACAACACTAAAATTCACTCCAGCTACCCTGAAATGAAGTCTCAGTTCGAACAATTATTTCTATCACTGAACGATCCACGATGAACTGATCTCAACGGCGGAAAATGATACTAGCTAGCTATCTATAAAAGCACTGTTTACTTTTGGGTTCACTTGACATTGTAGAAATAATCACTTGTTCGTGAAGTGATGTTGCTTTGTGTTTTTGTTTTGATGAGAGCTGAATGGTATTTATGGAAACAATAACATTGTTACGATGAGGGTGGAGAAGGAAGCTTTGGGGTGGAAAATACCGGTGAGGTAGTTATCATATGATAGTTCGTTAGTCCTTGTGAAAATGATAATTATTAAATCTCTAGAAATTCGACAGGGAAATTCAGGATGAATGCAGTTATGATCTAAAGTGTAGTGAGGAGTTCTTCAGTAATTGGAAAGAAATATCTGAAATTAGGTCAACAAACGTTATTAGCAATTTCTCAAAAATATTCAAAAAATGTCTCAAAAGTAGAGTGGTACAATTCTGAAAAAATAACATTTTTTCAGAATCACAATGTGTTTTTCTGGAAAAGAAATTAACTGAAAGAGCAGTATTTGAAATAGTAAACCAAATCAACAATTGTTTCCTTAAAAGTGATTCAAAGTGATTCAAAACTCAATAATAAGAATTATGACGAAAAAAGATCGGAGATGCTGTACGTTGTATGATGAAACTGAATTATTTGAAGTTAGGAAACTTTATATATAAATATATATATATAAGTTAGAGAGAGAGGAAGTCGTTGCTGACCAGTTAAGATAAAGCTGGGAAAAACTTGTTGGGTACGCAGCATGCAGGAAGGATACTTTTATAACACTTTATTCCAATAATTCGACAAGTATCCTTGTCATCATCAGGGAAAGCTACAATATTGTTGAAATATAATGAACAATAAAAAACAATGGATTCTAAAACTTCTTACAGTGTCCATGAGGTTGTGTGAATAGATTTAATAAAATAGACGTTAACAAATGCAATATACATACTGAAACAATTAGTGAGAGTCCTTAAAGGTCCTTTAAAGTCGTCATCATGATTGAACATATTCATGAATTATATTGTATCCTTTTTTTGTAGGACTGTATGCAGTTATGAACACTACACTTATTAAATTTTATTATATACTTATACACACCTATGACCATTAGAACAGCAAGTATTTTTAATCACTTCAAAAATCCAATTTTATTTTCCATCCTCGACATTTCTAAAAAATAACTTTTTTTATAGGCTGCGCGCGAAAATATGGAAATGAACGAATTCACACGCAAATCCATATTGGTAATCTTGACGAAATTTCGTCGAAATCGATTCTTTGGTAAAGTATGGCTTATTGATGAACATTACTCGGAAACTTTGTTTTAGAAAATTTATCAAGCTTTCTTTTTTGTAACTAAAACTTTTTTGATATTTACAACGGTTGCGAAAACAGGCTTTTTTCATCAGAGGGGTGGTTTTTTAGGGGTGAAGCTATGTCCCTCCAAATCGGATAATTATGTAGTTTTATAATAAATGGGACATCTACTAATCATTTATGAAGGAAAATAGCCGTGCCGGTTTATTGGGTAGATAATGTCTATATAGACATAGTTATATTTTGACTGTACCAATAGGCCCTTTTTTGGATCAGAAATTGTCACCAGATATTCGTTGTCAAATTTCTATAGAACTGAAAAAGGGAAGATTCTCCTAAGTGTGTGTGGGGATACATTTTTCAAGAGTGAGAGTGGAGGTAACGAAGTACCTATCCGTAACAAAACTACGTAGCTGGGAGCGCCAATAAGGTAGATAGCTCCTAATCGTAGTTATGGTTTTGCGTTAAAACTAATAATTTTATATATTTTTTTCTTCTTCTGGTGTTATAACTTCCTTAAGAATGCGGGAATCCACCTATTTTCAAACCAAACCAAAAATCAGTTGAATTCCCGCACTCTTACAAACAAATTGAATCATTTGTACAAAATTTTCGCAAAAAACTAAAACTTAATGCTCAAAACCGATACTAGTTTCATCTAAGGTATTGCTTACTCTTAAGGGTCAATCTTGGAAAAAAAACATGAATATTTCGAAAAGGCTATTAAACGTTGTGCTAATTCCAGAAAACAATTCAAAAAATCTAAAATCATTGATAAAACCTAACAATAAAATGTTATCAACAGAACTCATCACTGAAGTACAGGGTAGAGATACTAAACTACGGAGAAAGCTGACTTGTTCAACAAATTTTTTGTTCTGCAATATAACAGAAATAAAATCTAGCATTCCTTGCGAATAACTGGATATCTACAGATCTTCCGCAAATTGAGTGAAGAATGAGTGAATTGAATTTTTTTACAATGAGTGACTTAAGAGGCCATGAGCGCGATCACGTTTGCGACGCTTTTAAGGGTAAAAGAGTCAATTCATAACTCAAAACCGGTTCGTCTTATCGATTTCAAACAAGGACAGGCTAATAGAGGAAGTTTGATTCTACGTACGTGATGTGATGGAAATAAAATTTTCAATCCACTATTTCACAAAAAAAAATCTCAAAAATGTCCCAAAAATGCAGTTACTTTGAAGCAATTTTTTGGGTAGATAAACAAATAATTTCAAAAAAAAACATTACAGCACGTACATAGATCAACGTTTTACATTTCTTTTTATACCAAATTAATTTCGATCGCATAAAGATTGCTTCAAATTTTAATGGAAAATACCACTGCAGCTACTTCGACTATCTATGAAAAGAATTTTGAGGTGCTGCCGCAGACATAGTCACATAGAATCAAACCTCCTCTAGAAGCCTATTCTTGTTTGAAATCGATATGACGAACCGTTTTTGAGTTATCGACTCTTTCACCCTAAAAAACGGCCAAAATGTGATCGCGCTCATGGCCTCTTAAGAAAGAAATTATTTCTTTACATGATAATAAATCCAGCTGCGATATAATGAATAATGAAATTTTTAAATCTGTATCACCAGTTATTGATCATAGTAAATTTTGTTAAAACATCCCTTGCCACTGGAGTATTTATTGCTATTGTACCAATTCTTAATATTAACTATACTTATGAAGCAATGCATATTAGACCTATACAGTTTTGTCATTATACAGAAAGAGCCTTTAAAACCATTAATATTTGTTAGAACAAAATCTCGCATATGGTTGCTGAGAAATAACATAGAAGTCGGTGGTTGCAAAAGTTATCTTCTGAATAGGCTTCAAAGAACCACTGAGTGAATTGAGCATAGCATTGAGGATAACCCGAGCCTCAAAAAATGTTATCAGTTCAAATGAAATTTTTGGTGTTCGCAATAAGCTCAACTCTTCAACATCAATAAGAGTCTGTAGAACAATCATACTAGCTGTCCAAGTATACAAGCCTTGTTAGATGCCAACTGTACTGATTCGATACAAAAAGCACAAAACAGGGAAATGCGTTCTGTAGTAGATACACACTTATCAACTTAACGCTTCCAACATTGAATTGGCTTTCTGTTAAAAAGTAGATTTTTTCTGTTTTTGATGATAACATTCGACTATGAGATTCATAATCATCAAACAGGGGTAATAAATGTACAAAGAACTAATTCCTCGCATGTTGAAAAATCGTTGTTTTGGTAAATTATTAATGTATTCAATGAATTTCGAATTATATTCTCTATGTATACATATTAGGATTTCTATTCAATGAAGATTCGCTTACCTAAATACAGTATCGGAAAGTTTTCATCAGGGTATAGACAAATCTATGGCAACAAGGAACGCAATGATATGATAATACCACATGAATAAGAGAGACGCACTACTGTATGACTCCCCTGCTACCTCGTCCGACGAATTAACAGCCACGTCGATATCCCTTGCTCGAGCGAGTCGAGGAGAAATTGTAATGCTCTCTCAACATAATAGCAAGCTATTCTTTACGCTCCTATGAAACCAGCATACCCCGATACTGTATATGTTTATTTCTCTATTTATAACGTGGACTGGATACTCAACGGAGTATTTGAGAAAATTAACTTTTTTTTTCAAAGCAAGTCCACTGTTTTTCAGATGATTCAATTCAAACTTCAATCTCTCAATGGAATCTTTTTATCCCGTCCTGCTAGCTGAAATTTAATCAAGGAAGTAACACAGTTGTGGTATACTACTTAAAACTTGTTCTATTCTAGTATATATAGAGCGAGTCAACAAGATTTCTATGGTTGATTCCTCCGTTGTGAATGATTATTTCGAGTTCCATATATTATTTTCTTCCACCAAACCGACCATCTGACACAATCATCCAAAATTATTTTCATTCCTGCATAGTGCATTAATGAAGCGTGGCCAAACAGAGTTGTCCTTTTTCAAATGGCACACCCAGTATATTTCCATTTCGCTGTTTTATTGGCTGTTCATTTTTTTCTGATTTTTATTCCATTTTGTCGTTGTCGAGTTATTAATGAAAGAACAATGTCGTAGATTAATTTTTGAAAAATCACTTTTTCAAAAAAATTTGATATTTCGGGAACGGTTAGTCGATATATTTTTTTATGGTCTGATTCCCACGAAAAAAAAATCAGTTCACAGAACAACGTGAGAGCCGAGGAAAAGTATGTAGGCATTGTTCCTGAATTTCAGCAGCGAATTCCAAAGTTCGTTGTTCGTTGGAAGAACGAACCCTGGGAAATAGATGTTCTGCATGTCTCCAAAGTGACGATGAGAAATATATGTGAGGACTTAGCTCGACGGATCAGTCTCGATGGGACCACTAACGATGGAATGATTGATGGTATTTCAGTATCGTCCATGAAAATATCTATAAAACAGAAACAGATTGTCAAACTTCCTTCGGTGTTAAGCGACTACGATGTTTTTATCTGCAATTATAGCTATTAATGTAACGAGATTATTATGCGATTTATAACAGTCGAGAATGTTGCCAGGCATTGTATGATAATCAAGTTACATTCAAAGCTTTATCGTATCATTGACAACGATGACGTGAAAATAAAATCAACAACGTTGGTTATGTCACATTATTGGTATTTATTTTTCACTTGTCCATTACTGCTTTATAATACCTTGGCAACGGTTGCTATTAACAGACTCATTCTGTAGTTCAATAAATAAATAATTAAATGAATTAATTACTCAGAAAAGTTTTATTTATAACTACATAAAAAAGGGACTAATTATTTTCTCTCAAATAGAAATTACAATTTTCAGATGTTCCTGAAAATTAGTACCAAGTTTGAAATTCTGTGAGTTGACCGATGATGAACTCGTCAATGTGCATTCGGTTTCGTTTAATACTATGAGAAGAAATTTATGAGGTAAACAACGTCGTTTAAGATATTTTTTTCGTAAAAAATAAAATCTTATATGCACCACGAGCGTACTAGACTCTAACGCCCATCGGGCAACATTCATTCCTCGGGCCAAAGGCCCTCGGGTGAATGTTACCCTCCGGGCGTTAGGATCTATATAACGCACTTGGTACATAAATAGCTATTTAGCGTGCCATTCGATATCTAGGGTATTATAGAGTAACTAACGTATTATATTGTAATCAATGTATCATGTGTTGTTATTATGTTATGATGTTAATAATTTGTAATGAAGACCTAACTTGAAGGACGCCTAATATTCAATTATACGATAAAATTTATAAAAGAAAGAAAAATGCGTTTTCGAGAAAACAATTGTGATTAACAAATAAATTTATCTTCTCGTATTGATTATTCTTGCAAGTTTCAAAAATCATGTACTCTCCATGTTTAGTAAAATTACATTTCATCAATCATCTAGAATTCAATCAATAAGTTACTTGTGCAAGTGGTCTTGTTATTGCTTTCTAAACTTTTGCCAACTTTTCGAATAACCTAAATCCATGATCTGAACAGCCAACGCAGATAAGCAGAAATCATTCCTCTTCAGAGTTTAATTATTTGTTACTGGATTAACTGAAAGATGAATCGATGGAGATGAGATGAGTTTCCAACTATTTGATGTCAAAAGTAATTGGAATGATGTTGAATAACCTCATGAATTTAAAACAGAATAACATGTGTTATAAGGTGATAATGCGCCTGTTGCGAGTTATTTATTTCCACTTTCTCCAGATCAAAAATTATTCCAAAAAATTAAGCAAGACCACGGGATGCTTTCAAATAAGTACATGTTGAAAACATGTTTGAAAAATGATCATGCTTTCTACAGGGTGCACCAAACCAAAGTTATGTTTTTTCTTTTCAATGGAACACCTTATATTTCATAACACTGTTGAATATAGAGATTACTCCGACCATTCAAAAAATATAGGGCCATGTATGTTTATCAACGTTATTTCCGGAGATATATCGATATTACATCAAAAACATGAGTTATTCTACAACCTGTAACTCTTCGTGGAAAAATAATTCTAAAATTTGATGGGAGGCGAAATGACTCCAATATACGGTCACATGACACACTGTTGAAATTACCTAACTTTTTGTGTACCAGATTGATCGAAACGAAAAATATATTTGTTTATTCAAATGGAAACCCACACATTCAAATCCAGTAATGGAAAGGCTACAAAAGTATACCGCACACTTTAATAGGGAAATTGGCACACTGTCATATTGGTTACATTTTTGATATATTGTAGTCCAAGACATTCCAAACAAAAAGTCCAATGGGTATAACTTTTTCTATAGGCCAGTTTTGGTGCTAGAAGCCCCTGAAAACCGTCAGTTGTTTTCCGTTATTCACAAAAAAAAATTGGTACCTGAATACAATGAAAAAGTTCAGTGACTCAATGAATATTTTTATCAATATTGGTCCAATGAATGCAATCGTTAAGTCAATGTACCACTGGTTATCCATACTATGAATACGGACCTTAATAATATCAATGAATGCTTTCATTGATATCATGATCAAGTACATTGAATAGGTTCGTTATGGTAATGAATTCCATTCATCAAACGAATAAAGAGTGATCACCCAAGCAATGAATTGTATTCGTTCAACTGATGAAACTGTATTCATCAAATTAGTTATTATTGTCCATTCTTCGAATGAATGCTGTATGATTGATATAATGATTCAGATTAGTTCGACGATGGATATTTTTCAACCCAAGTGAACGGTGATTATTAAGTATCGGTTATTCCTTGATTCAATAATTGATATACATGAAATCTATGTTTCAGTTTATTCTCGTGATGCTTTCACACATTAAACTTATTATTTTGTTTATCATTTGAATAAGTGGTATTTATTCAATCATTGCATATCATTCGTAAATGAAATGAAGTCCTCTATGCGAGGATTCCGCTGAACAGATGCCGGCAAATGTATGAGTATATTTAAACACGAGATGGCTTGGTTCGACATAAGGATTATTATTATATTCATGAACATATTAATTACGGAGTTATAGAATGGGAGGAAAATGTTGCTTCTATCTGCCTAACAAAACTGGGACTAAGTAACTTCGTTACACCTTCTATGATCTTTCCATAGCCCCAACAAAACCTGTGTGTAGATCTGAAAATAGATTATCATTGATTTCGATAAACCTGGATTCATTGTAACCATAAAATCATCTCTGGGACCATTGATTACGTTCATTGATATGATGAACAATTTCAAATGGATTCAGTGTACCCCTTTCATTACCTCAATGAACTTGTCCATAGCAGTAACGAAACCTGTTCATAAATGTAAAAAAAGATCATATTTGATCTCAATGAACTTGAATCATTGTCACGATGAAAAATGTATTGTGCCAATGAATGGAAAGGTAATAAACGGTATTCATTGATATAATGTACCACAATTTATTCATAAAATAGTATACATTGTTTCAATGTACTTTTTTCTTCATTTCAATAATCTTTTTCATAAATGCAACGAAATATGTTCATAGGTCTGAAAATAGATCATCATTGATCTCGATAAACTTGAATTCATTGTAACAATAAAAACATACATATTTCAGTGAATGGTCATTCATTGACTCGACGAAAAATGTATTTTGCCAATAAACGAAGAGTATTCATCAATAAAATGTACCATATTTTTTTAAAATATATACATCAGTGCTCTGTGACCATGAATTATGTTCATTGATGTGATGAACAATTTCAAATTGTTTCAGTGTACCACATTCCTCACCTCAATGAATTTTTCCATAGCAGCAACGAAACCTGTTCATAAATATAAAAAACCATCAACTTTGATCTCAATGAACGTGAATTCATTGTATCAATAAATACCTTCCTACATCAGTGAATGTTTAATCATTATCACGATGAAAAGGTAATTGTTCCAATGAACGGAAAGGTAATAAACGGTATTCATTGATATTATGTACCACATTTTTTTCATGAAATAATATACATGTTCCAATGTACTTTTTTCTTCATTAAAATAATCTTTTTCAAAACCGTAACGAAATATGTTCATAGGTCTGAAATTAGATCATCATTGATCTCAGTGTACCCCTTTCCTCACCTCAATAAACTTTTCCGCATGAGCAACGAAAACTGTTCATAAATGTAAGAAACGAACATCTTTGATTTCAATAAACTTGAATTCGTTGTATCAATAAATACCTACAAAAGTCAGTGAATATTTATTCATGACCACGATGAAAAATGTATTTTGCCAATGAACGGAGAGGTAAAAAACGGCATTTATTGATATAACGTACCACATTTTTTTCAGTGTTAAACATCACAAAACGTTATCCTAGATAATCATCCCTATTCTGAGTAATCAAGATGTAAATATTCTTCAATTTGAGATATTATTCAAAATAATGTTGTTTGGCGTTGTTACGTTTACATTTGTTGATTATACAGTGTGTTCCAGCTACTTATACAATTTTTAAAGTTCAATAATTCGACAATGGTTACAAATTGCCTAAGGGATCGACAATCAATAAATGTTTATGAATCCAGTTCAACACCTAATTCTACTGTGATACTTTTAAAAGAAAGCGACATCTTAATTCGAAAAGTTCCGTACTAATGTTTTTTTTTTCGAATGTCCTTCATAATGTCAAGGCTTGACAAATCTATCTATATAATAGCCATGGACATATTTTCTCTCTAAATCAATAATAGTAACGTCAGGGATTTCGATGGTATGTATCTGCTAAAGGACTTATTTCGACCTAAAAATTGTAACAACCAAGTAATTCAGAGACAATCAATAATAGTATAGACGTGAATGGAGGTCACGCAGATGTTCGAAAAGTTCACTAATATATATTATTAATATTTCATTTTAAAATAATGCACTCCACCATCCAACTCAATTTTTTTGCATCGCCCTGTATATGACAATTATTTCTTATTCTTGATCGTTCTGAATCGATATCACGATAGAACTCAATGATATTTCTACATTTTTTTAGGTCATCGGGCAATTCATTGAATTTTGAAAGTGATTGATGAGTGAATCTTTTCTGGCCAATTACCGAGTTTGCAGAATCAAGATGGAACAAGTTATGCTGTCTTGTATTGTAATTGTGATTTTCTGAATTTCGGGTTAATATAAAATTAGATTTGATCATTTTATTAATAATATTTTATAATATTTTGAGAGTATCCCTTGCATAATGCTCTTTCGGAGAAAATGTGATCGTCATTAAATAAAGTTGATTTGTTGGAGTGTCCATATGGTAGACGATACAGTACTTTTTTAGCTTTTCTGTAAACAACGGAGATTTTATTAAAATTATTTTTAGAACAAGTTCTCCATATATTAATTGAATATTTGATTCTACTGAGAATATGGAAATATACAAATATATTAGCTATTTTAGGATTCAATTTGGGACATCTTCTTAATGATCCAAACATCGAAGATATTTTTTTAATTAGATTTTCAATATGTTTTTCCCACTTCAATTTATCGTCAATCCAAATGCCAAGATATTTTATCTGAGAAGTTTGTTTCAATTGTTCATTTTTTATTTTTATATTTAATTTAATATTTTGTTTATTTCATTGTTGAAAAATCATATATTCAGTTTTTCTAGGATTAACAGAGAGAAACGAACCCCATACCAAATTTCATGGACTTTCAAGTTAATTTGCAGTTTTAGTGATTTTTTTACTTTGGGAGCTTCCCTATCAGATAACCCAGGTAGCATCATGTTGGCTGAATCGTGTTTTCATATTGGGCCAATATGGATATATTGTAAATGTAAAAATAATATTGAACCAATATGAGTTCATATTGGAAAAACAATATTTCATCAATAATATTGGTGAAATATTGGCTCAACCTGTTCTGAATGTATATTGTTTCATGAAATATTGGGTCAATATTTGTTCAATAATTTTCACCAATATCGATAGAGCGATATTGCCTACATATTGTTTCCAGCATCTAGCTCCAATATTTCGATTTCAATATTACTCTCATATCGATTTTAGAGATAAAAAACAATCCTGATTTCGTATGAAAATAGTTTTTTCTGTGACGGGAAAAAATTTCATCTCTGTTGACAGGTAATAAAATAAAACTTTCAATGATATTACTTTTCTCCCCGATAACCGGGAAAAAAGCGAGTATTTTTTTCCCACGGGAAAAAAGCGAGTACTTTTTTCCTCAATATATGTACACATAGGTTAAAGTAGATATTTGATTAAATTGTCGTTATAGGGGAAAAATATTAGAGCTAAAACCCAATACTTTTTTCCCTTGTGTGATAAATAACTATTATTTATCTTCGAAATTGGGTGGTACCTACGTACTGGATAAGATGAAAATATTGCATTCCTTTACTAGAGAAAAAAATCTGTAGATGCTCTGGAAACCTCATACTAATATAAATAATAACGTAGTGAGATTCGAATGTGAATACGATGGAACACCTATGCGAATGGTACGTTCAGATGAAGAAACCGATAAAATGAATGAACTCCAATTGAAAATGGAAGGTCTGCTGTTTTCCACGAAGACACGGCAGATGGTTTCCAATAGAGAAATAGTACATTGTGTATCTAGTAGTAAAATCATTACATTCCCGGGAGACAATGTGAATTTTTGGCCGAGGCGTTAAGCCGAGGCCAACAAGCATTGAAGTATGGGAATTTGCTTCTACTACGAGGTACATGTACTATTTTTTCTGAAATTATTATTGTTTCCCGTACCGTTTAAGATACGGGGAAGTTCGTTGCTTAGCAATGGATCAAAATACTGGGTTAGCGTATTTTGGGGTCTGAAGTTGCTCCGAGAAAGTACGCATTCTTGAGCGATTTCAGAAGGAAACAAGTACTAAATTTTCCAATTCTCAGTCCAAAAAACTAACGAAAACTTATATCAGGAAGATAATAAACATTTTATTGTAATTCGACGAACGTATTAATATTCCAGGTCTATTCAGGATAAAAGTGAAATCTTATCATACAAATACTATTAAATACCAACTGTGGATCAACTACAATGCCATTTGGCGATACTAATGTACGTGCCAATCAGGAAGTCGTACATTGGGTTCATGTTCGCATGTAGCTAGCGTACTTTCGTTCCTTGGAAATTCTCGTCATTCCGCCAATGTTAAGGTGCGTATTCACTAGAGCATTCGTTCTGCATGAGCACCGAATGAGCGCATGAGATGCTCGGTTCAAGCTCAGGCTGGCTGCTCGGTACAAGCTCAGCCTACATCAGGCTGCGTAGGTAGTGTCTCCTGGCACATGAGCACCGCATAAGCAGCGATCCACAGCCAGTCAATATTCAAACTCTATTGAATACAAAATCTCAGTAATAACCACGAACAGAATGTCAAGTATACTTTCACCGTCTACACTGGGCACGAAAAAATCGACAGATAACGGATCGGCCCGAGCACCACACGCGCATTCTCTTCGTGCTCAAATCAGCATTCGCTCGTTCGGTGCTCATGCGGAACGGATGCACTAGTGAATAAGAACTAAGTATCCTTCGACGCAAATTTCTTTATACCGTATCTGATGCTGTAGAAAGATAATAATAATGAAGGAATTATGATTGTGTAGACTGATATACATGTTAATTGATATTCTCCTGTTTCTTTGATCGTTTCGATATGTTTCCAAATGGAACACACCTTGTAAATCATTAAATGAATGATTAGGGATTATTGGACGGTTTTTCATTAGGATCAATGATCTATACATATAGGAAAGTTGAATATAATGTATAATACATTGAGTTATAGCCCATCATTTTCTCCAAATTATACTTATGCTAAATGTGCGAATGGACGATTGGTTGATCCCCAGGAGGAGTTTCTCCGCCACACGGATAAATAAAATTATTGGATATATTTACATACTCATTCGACACAACCCTATCAAAAGAATTAGACCACTTTTTGTTATATCCTTGAGTTTCCTCACAAACTGAAGTATTAATTTGACTAGAGGAACGCACTGTATGATTGACCACCTGTAATGATTCTAATGAACAATACTGTTAATGGTATCTTACTTGAACATAAATTTTATCAGATGATAGGTCAACTGGAGATTTTCAGGGGAAATGCAATAAAGATGTAGTAGTGATAGTGATGACCAACAAAAATGATAATTTCGAGAGAAATTATTTTAATTAAAACCATAGAAGATGAGGAAATCGTTCCGGTAATTACACCTGAAATTAGGATATAAACAAATGTGATACATCATTGAACAGGAAATTTTGTGATCTTTCCATTAGCAAAATTGAATTTGTGGGTTTCCATTTAAAAAAACGAAGATATTTTTCAATTCGCGTTTCGACTCAACTGGTACTTAGAGGGTAATGAAACTTCAACAATGTGTCATGTTACAGAAACTGGACCATATTGTAGTCATTTCGCCACCCCTCCGTTTCTATAATTATTTTTCCACGAGGAGTTACAGTGTGTTGAATAACTCATGTTTTCATAAGTAGTATCGATATATCTCCGGAAATAACGTTCATAAATATACATGACATTATATTTTTTGAATGGTCAAAGTAATCTCTATTCAACCATATGATGAAATATAGGTTGCTCCATTACAAAAAATATAACTTTGGTTTGATGCACTTTTCTGGGTCATCTTGTATTATTGGGAATATTTTCCAAAGACACTTTCCTAGGACGGAAACATGCTTGCATTCGGAAGAAATCTTTGAGTGGCGCCGTTTAGAAGCTATGGACCAACGGAGCGCATTTGCAGGACCCTGTATAATTTAATTCTAGGAACAGAACAAACGAGACCTGAAAGTTATGAAACAAAAACCAAATCAGGAAACTGTAACAACTCACTGTTCAATGAAATGTAAAGTGTATAGTAAAAACTATTCTCTTATATATGTACCTACTTGTTATTAATGTATCAAGGGAGTTATGATGATGTTGATTATAGAGGGAAACAGTTTGCGATCCCTCGGGACCTTAAGCTGGGTACTCACTGGCGAACTGTAACTACAACTGCAACGGTTACTGCAACCAAAATTCACAGTGAAGACGCATTGCAAAGCGTGCTCGCAAACGCAGTCCGAACGGTTCGCAGCGATCCGGCAATTGTCGGTATTTGCTGCAAACACAAAGAGATTCCTAGTTGTTCGTCGACGTCTTGGCGAACGTACTAACCGAAATATGTTGCAGTAACCGTTGCAGTTGCAGTTACAGTTCGCCAGTGAGTACCCGGCTTTATATTCCTGTTATCAAAATTCTAAATTTCCAAATGGTGTACAGGGGGGAACAAAAAATAGAATTTTGATCAAGAGTAAACTACCCTGGATGTGATTTCAAAATGAATTTCGTTTTCAATTCTTATCAACCTCTTTCAATACACTTTTTGATAATGTCAAAAATAAGGGGTAGTTTACAGTTGATAAAAATTAATATTTTTTAGTCTCCCCTGTACACTGTTTGGACATTTTGACAACTCATAACATGCAAGTATTCTGCAATGCACCGATTTTCATGAGATAAAATTTTCCGACAAATCGATAATAAAAAAGTTTTCCATATGGTGCAAATTTTTTAAATTCACTGTATGTAGTCTGAAATACATTTTGACAGGCAAGCCATTATAGGTGTATCCATCTATTTCTGAAACTTACGTCTTAAAAATTATGCTAATACTAAACTAAAGGGCCAAGAGCGCACCTAAGGAGGAATTCGGGGTTATATTATAACCCTCCTCGAAATTTATCAAAGGCACTTGATTCATCACTGAAAATATCTTGTTGAGATGTAAATATAACTCCCTCCCCCTTAAAAATATTCTGAGTGCGCCCCTTTAAACACCATATACATACAAATTCAGACAAACCTCTGCCACTAACTGCGAATCAGGGCTTCGTTGGATGCAATCTTCCAGTTTTTAGATTGGTGTTCCAGGCAAACATACTCAGTAGTGTTTAAAGTAATTTTGTGGGATATTACTATCCGTTAGCCCTCAAAATATTTTTCAAACATAAATTACTATTATCGTATCTTCCTTAGTGGAAGGCGGTTTTTTTACATTATGTCTAGTCTTCATGGTTCGAATTCTTCTCTCTGTCCTGCAATTGTGACTTTCTGACTTGCGTCGCTTTGTTTCATTTCATTCCATGGAGAAAGACGTGCTGTTGTTCATCCAGTTTGATTGAACATTTTTGGCTAGCGCATCTTCATCATAACCTGTCTTCATGGAGCAAAATGAATTAGAACAAAGTCCGAAAAGAATGCCGGTGAGTTTCGATTAAATGAAATTGTACGTTTCAGACCACGAAGTTTGTTGTTGTTCAAGTCCAGTTTTTTTGGACATGAAAATGTTTGGTTTGCACTGTTTGAAAATAAAAATCTTCACATCTCTAAGCTATGCTGGAATTTGCACTATAAAATTTAAACATTTGTATTCACTTCTTAAGTGAAAATATTGTTTCTCTATTACTATTGAGTAAAAGTTCTTCACCAATTCCCTTTTTACCAAGCCATACAGTCATTTATAAGTGATACGTACTATGGTACACCTTTATTTTGAGTTAGCCACTGAATATTTATCATCTTGGAGTGTGCTGATTTCGAACATTTGTGTATGGTAGCTTTCGAGAATATTCAAATTATTTTTGGGCATATTCAATATCAGTCAAGAACTAAGAATTTTGTACAAAAACTGTGATTTACAGAAATATCTAGCAGTGGTACTTTAAGGCGGGTGATACACTGATGGACAAACGAATTTCGTGAATCTTGTTTCAAGAAACATGCAACTTGTTTCAAGAAGCATATATCTACTTCATCGAAATGCATATTTGCAACTAGATATTTTGATAATATTAAATATGAAAACAGTTTCTACAATGTGCACCTGCAGGATCTTGATTTGTTCATTTAGGAGTTCGATCGCCAGATTCAGCCCCTCCAGTGGCCGCCCCTTCGTCCATCGGTACAGTCCGCTCTTGGGTGGTAGGCCTTAGGAGCGGATTGACTTCATTTGGAGGTAGGGGTGGGGCGCTACCGGATGTGGCTTTGACGATCCTCCCGCCTTTTTTGGCTGGGGCTCTCTCTGTGGTGTTTTGGCCTTTCGAGAGAGCCTTTTTGGCCTTTTGCGAGCTAGATGTGGACGGGGTTTCCCCTTTGTCCGCGTCCTGCTTTACTGTCTTGTGCCCCGGGTCTTTGAGGCGGAATTTTATTCTCCCTATTCCAAAGAAAAGGCACATGTCCAGTTTTTGGAGTTCTTCCAAGGACTTTTTGTCCATTGAGAACACCCAAATCTGCCCTGTCTTTGTAGGGGTCTCACCCCATACCGTCCAGAGCTTTGTGTTCAGGCCGTGGTTTCCCACCTAGAAGCGGGTGAGAATCCTTTCGACCTCGAGCTTCTTCCCATCCTCGTCATTGACATGGACAGTGCAAGCGTAGGGCTTCGGGATCTCGTCCTCCCCCACCGCCCTGAGGGTTGCTCCCTCCCAAGGCGTAAGGGTCGGTACGATGCCTCTCAGCCACCTCGCACTGGCTCCGTCCGCGCACGCCATGACGAGGAATCCCGACCTAAAAGTGCACTTGGTTAAGCGCACCTGTGTTCCCTCCAAGGGGATTTCCTCATAGGCCAAGATGATGAAGCGTTGGACAGCCTTTAGCTTTTCCGGCTCCATCTGGGTTTCTGGGTAGCCCGCACATATCACGGCCACCTTCTCGCAGGTGAGTGCCTCTTTGAAGGAAAGCCCTTCTGTTCGAGGCCTCTTCCTTTGAGCGCTGACCGGTGGTGTGCTGCCTTCAGACCTAGATCTCTTTTGGGCCTCAGCTTTGCTCTGTTGGCTGCTGGTATTGGCCTCCTTAGTGACCATAGGTTTTAGTTTTGCAGCAGTTGACTGCTCCCTGTTTGTAAATTTGGTGTAGTTGTCCTTGATTACTAACCTTTTGGCCTGTGTGTAATCATGACCTTTCTTCACCAGATCTTTGAGCCTCTTTTTGGAGGCTCCAGACAGTCGGGCTTGTATGACCTCTTCGTCTGTCATTAGGTCAACCTCTTCTAGAGAGTTGACCCTACAGCTCGTTTTCGGCTTTGGTAGAGTTCCCGCCTTTGCAGCTTCGGAACTTCCCTGCCCTTGAGCTGGAGTTTGTATTGGTCCAATATTTGTATTCATGTTGAGAAGGGGAACATTCTCCATGAAAATTGAAAAATGAAAAATGTGACTTATTTGTAATATCTAACAGAAAACAACTACTTCCCCGGCACAAGCCACGCTGGACATTGAACTACATCTGATAGATATTATTGTGAAAAGACTCTAACTGAGAAGGAAAGAAAAAATCTGAAAGTGAAAATTTGCATTTTCATTCAGATAGCTGACGTTTTTAATTCTTTCTAGTTTTCCTTGAACAAATCATTAAATAAATTAGATAAGGAGAATGTTATTGAAAAAATATCACTCACAGAAATCGTTCATTGCATTGAAGCAAGGTTCGCTTCTCTCGCATTTAATCCCCAATACATTTTGGTCGACAGATGTATGTATGTATGCTTCTGAAGATCCTGTTTTATTTCAATCCTATATCAATCCTCCTGAAGAGCTTGACAAAGCGAAATAGATTTTTGTCGACCAAAATGTATTGGGGATTGAATGCGAGAGAAGCGAACCTTGCTTCAATGAAATGAACGATTTCTGTGAGTGATATTTTTTTAATAACATTCTCCTTATCTAATATATTTAATGATTTGTTCAAGGAAAACTAGAAAGAATTAAAAAAGTCAGCTATCTGAATGAAAATGCAAATTTTCACTTTCAGATTTTTTCTTTCCTTTTCAGTTAGAGTCTTTTGACAATAATATCTATCAGATGTAGTTCAATGTCCAGCGTGGCTTGTGCCGGGGAAGTAGTTGTTTTCTGTTAGATATTACAAATAAGTCACATTTTTCATTTTTCAATTTTCATGGAGAATGTTCCCCTTTTCAACATGAATACCTCCCAAGAGGTTATCTTGAACGATGGAAAATAGCGACTAAAGTTTGTCTTTCAGTCGCAGATGATTCCACAAAAGATTTCATGAATTTCCTATTCATATTTTCGAACTAAAATTTGTATTCATATTGTTCCCACGAGTAGCTAGGGAATTGTGTGTCCACCCGACCAGAGCCCCGCAATGCCAGGTAAGTCTAGATACAATAGGGTGTCGCCCAGTGCCCTAAGGGGAACATTAGCGACCGCACTTTCAACCCTGCGGCCATGCAGCCCTGGCACGTTGCCTTCCACCTTGGCTTGGGTTATAGTCCTCGAAGGACTAGATGGACCGGCTTGCGCCAGGCCGCTTTACTCTCGTTAGCCGCCATGCCAGATCATGACGTTGCCCAGGGTTCACCAACGTGGAGGTGAGAGTAGCGTTGAGGTGCTGGGGTTTCTAAGTGTCTGGGCCTCAGGCGCACAGTCACTCAGTGCCCTACACCCCCATTTGAACTTAAGGTTAGTTTGTTCTGGTTAGATCAGACTAAATAATTATTCTTCTGAAAAATTGTGTTTTATTTCCACCACTGAAATAAATACATAAAATAAAATCAACTTATTTAGTATAATTGTCTATTCGAAGAGCTGTCTTTCGAATAACTGTCGTTCAAAGAATTGTCATTCGAAGACCACGACCCAATTCTCAAATGTCGACTACCCTATGTCGCACCCGACAAAATATTTCTGTCACTTTTCTCGACCAAGCATTAAAAAGAGATGGAGACATTTTGTCGCATGCGACATAGGGTAGTAGACATTTGAGAATCGGGCTCCTGGGACCCTATTCTCAAATGTCGACTACCCTATGTCGCATGTGTGAAAATATTTCTATCACTTTTCTCGACCAAGCATTAAAAAGAGATAGAGATATTTTGTCGCATGCGACATAGGGTAGTAGACATTTGAGAATCGGGCCCCTGGGCTGCTATTTTCTAACCGTGCGGTTTCAATTCGTCTACGAATGAAAGGGGACAAACATGCACACTTCATGTGTGTTGGAGTGACACATTTGATCAAATTTGTATACGTAAAAGTTAGAAAATACCGGCCCTGTCCTGGAACCGATTATCGGCAGTTTCTACATTGTAAATGGTTCACATATTTTAGCTTTCCTTCATGGTTAGGATGTAGTACATGACAAAAAGAACCGAACCTACATATTGCTGTATACCTTGTTGAGTTTACATGACACTGGATAATTACCGATAATCTTCATCAGGATACGTGTAATGAGCTGAAATTAGAATCACTATGTGTTGAATGTTTATATTCTTTTTAACTATTATTTTCTTTGTCCTTGTATTATGTATTATTTGTTATAACCCTGTATTATTTTCGATTTAAAAAAGACAGTTGTTGAAAAAGTGACAATAAAAAAGACGTCATTGAAGTCAAAAGTAAAGTTTCATTTTTTAAGATTTATTCTTTGAAAGACGACGAAACATTGGTCCTGTCGAGCCGATAAATCAGTTCTTGGAGTAAACAGATACACAAGAAAAGAAAGATAAGAAAAATGCAGAAGAAAAGTTGCAGTTTATCCGAACTATGCTCTCGTACCAAGAGAACAAGTGCTGGTATTCATAGAGGATTAGACAAAAACTTTGAATGGCCCGCTAGTTTTGGATTGAGAAAGAATGTGACAGAGATGAACATCAATCAAGAAGATCAGCAAAGAACAACAGTTGGGGGAGATTTAAACAGTAATATGCCTAATGTTCGAGGAGAAGTTTCTAGAATTGATGAGGAAGCTGATATTTTATGGCATCAAACCATAAATAATGACAATCATGTCCCATCAAAAGACAAAATGACTAAAAATTCGAAATCGAATAAGACTGCAAAAACCTCAACTCATTCAACTAATCGTACTATGAGATCAGAAGTGGAAAGGAAAAAGCGTTCATTGGAAATCGAAAAGGCAAAGTTGAGAATTTTAGAATTAGAAAATGAAATTTATGAGTCCGAATTAGGAAGTAGTCGTGATAAAAAATCAGTTCATTCTTCAATTAAAATTCATACATCGAAGAATCCATTGAGAGTGAATGATAATCAAAAAGAGAATGCTGAACTGGCACAAAGTGATTCTACTGAAGAGCCGTTGGCGAGAACTGAAAAATGGGTAAATGAGTTGACTCCAGATGCTTTTGAACTCACCCATGATATCGATAGAAACTCCGAAATCAAAATGTTATGTCATACAATCAGTGATGCTATCAAATGTGTAGGTGGTGCTACTTCCAAACAGAATACGTTTAGTGCAAGACAAATAGTTGAAAAAGACTTCCCTTTTTTCGACGGTAATCCCGAAGAATGGCCTATCTTCATTTCGCAATTCAACCGAATATCATCATTGTGTCAATATTCAGCCGATGAACAGCTAATTAAACTGAATAGGTGTCTGAAAGGCGAAGCCAAGTTTGCAGTTTCTGGCATGATGATGTCGCCAAAAAATATTGATCCTGATCAAATTATCGAACGGCTTATTGCCAAAATTCATGCTATTTCACCAATTAAAGAGCATCAAATGGACAGTGTTATTCATTTTTCTAATCACATCCGCTGTTTAGTGGCAACAATCAAATCATTGGAATGTGAAGATCATTTAAAAAACCCACAAGTTTTGAAAGATGCTGTCCAAAAACTACCTGATACGTTGAAGCTGAGGTGGGGCGAAGAAGTGGTAAAAGATGAAGGCAATTCTAACATCGAAAATTTCTCAAACTGGATCGATACCTTAGCTATGGCAGCCTGCTATGTCACTCCAACGAAACCTGCTATAAGAACAGACACCAGAACATTCCAGACCAAAGCCGACAAATCAATTCTTCACGAAGAGACATGAAACGTCTTTGATCACTGCTGTTGCCAAGAATAGAACCGAATACTGTACATATTGTGAATCTAATAACCATGCCATCAAAAGTTGTTCAAAATTCATTCAAGAAGACGTAGACAATCGGTGGAAAATTGTGACGGACAAAAAGTTGTGTTTTTCGTGTCTTAAGAAAAACCATCAGACGTCCAAATGCAAAGTCAGACATTCTTGTGGGGTAAATGACTGTAAAAAACCTCATCATAGACTACTTCATAAGGAAGAAACATTGCATAGACAAGAAGATATTCCTCCGAACACACAGATCACACAAGACAATGCAAAAAATGTTCAGATTCCTAACGGAAATGTATTAGCCATTGGCCATGGCAATAAAAATGTTTTGCTGCGAACAGTACGAGTCAATCTTTATGCAAATAACAAATTTTTGGAGACAACGGCACTTTGTGATGAAGGATCATCAGTAACCCTCATAGATAAAAGTATTACAGATAAATTTGGACTACAGGGTAGGAAAGAACCTCTCTGTATACAATGGACAAACAACCTATCGACTAGTCATCAGAATTCAAGTTGTGTGGACATCGACATCTCAGGAATTTACCGTGGAGCGAAACATTTCAACATGAGAAACGTGAGAACTATTGAGAATTTGTCATTACCTCTTCAAGTTATTGAAAAACATGACTGGGAGAAACACTCACATCTCCGAAAACTACCATTACATGAAATCAAAGAACGACCGATGATTTTGATAGGACAAGATCAGATAAGATTGACAGTTGCAAGAAAAATTGTTACTTCAGGACGAGAATATGAACCCATGGCAACTAAGACTAATCTTGGATGGATTATGCATGGCCCTGCGTCCGAACAAGAAAGTGCTATGGAACAGAGCTTCTCGTTTCATATTTGCAATACCGATGTTTCCACTGATACCTTGCACCAGCTTGTCAAGCAATCATTTACAACAGATGCCTTCGGAGTTCTACAATTCCACTCCCACTCGATTGTAACGAAAGACGAAGAAAGAGCAATGAAAATCATGCAAACAACTGCGAAACGAGTAAACGACAGATTTGGAAATTCTGGAAATCTGATGGAATAGTCTTACCTGAAAGCAAATCTATGGCAATAAAACGTCTTTTATGTGTAGAGAAACAAATGATGAAGGATAGCCATTTTAAAAACCAGTATTGTCAAAAAATCCAAACTTATCTAGATAAAGGATATGCTAGGAAGCTTTCAGACGAAGAGGCCAATATCAATGGACCAAGATGTTGGTATTTACCACATTTTGGCGTGATGAACCCAAAAAAACCGAATAAACTACGTCTCGTTTTTGATGCGGCAGCTAGGTCGAATGGTACAAGTCTAAACGAAAATCTCCTATCAGGTCCCGATTTGTTACAGTCTTTGGTAGAAATACTCATGAAATTCAGGCAGCGGAAGATAGCCTTCTGTGGGGACGTGAGGGAAATGTTCCATCAAGTAGTTATACGTCCAGAAGATCGATGTTCTCAAAGGTTCATATGGCGGCAAGGAAATGTGAACGCAAAGTTTGACGTCTATGAAATGCAGGTGATGATTTTTGGTGCAACCTGTTCGCCAACATCAGCACAGTATATAAAAAATCTGAACGCCGAGCAGCAAACAACAAAAATTGACATTCTGGATGCCATAAAGAAGAAACACTACGTTGATGACTATTTAGACTGTTCTGATACCATTGAAGAAGCACTATACAAAATTTCCGAAGTTCGACGAATACAGAAATTAGCTGGTTTTGAGTTAGTTAGTTGGATATCCAATTTTCAATTCGATATGAACAGCCAATCAGACGAAGATATAGCTGAAACCAAAGAAATAAATCAACATTGTGACTTCAACATACAAAGAGTTCTACGAATTTCATGGAATCCTAAAACTGATGAGTTTTTCTTTCAAATACAACTTGATGACATGAATGAAAACGATTATAATAGACCAACAAAGAGAAAGATTTTGAAATTCGTTTTGTCAATTTTTGACCCACTAGGCCTTATCACTCATTTGACTATCAGAGCTAAAATGTTGATACAGGAAATCTGGAGGTCGGGTATTGGTTGGGATGATGCGATCGATGAGGAACTCCAACTACAATGGAAATCATGGTTGACTGATATCAAGAAATTGGATAATATAACAATTTCAAGATGTTATTCGTTCAAGTTACCGATAGCTGAGAGAGTGGAGCTACACACATTCTGTGATGCAAGCAAAAAAGCCTTTGCAGCAGCGTCATACTTACGAATAATCAGCCCAGAACATATTGATATTTCTCTAATATTTGCCAAAGCTAGAGTAGCACCAACCAAACCTATTTCCATTCCTAGGTTGGGAACTTCAAGCTGCGTTAATGGGAAGTAGGATGATGAGAACCATAACTAACACGTTAGAGATACGAATTGACAAAATTTACATGTGGTCCGATTCGACAACTGTGTTACATTGGATTAAAAGTGATGGTGGAAAATTAGGACAATTTGAATCTCACCGTATAGGCGAAATTCAGGAAATTACGAACACTTCCGATTGGCATTGGATTCCTTCAAAACTAAATGCTGCTGATCAAGCAACAAGAAGTGAATCTAAAGATAGGAATTCAGATTTTGGATATTGGTATAGTGGACCTGACTTTTTATACCTGAGACAAGAAGCCTCTTGGCCAATCAAGAATCCCAATATTGAAGTGTTTGAGAATGTGTCTACGGCTTCATCATCTGATATTGTCGCAGTTACTGTAGAACATGATTCATGCTTACCTGAAATTAGTAGATTTTCAAAATGGCTTAGACTTATCAGAGCAACTGCTTGGGTATTGTGATTTACTAAAAACGTACTCTGCAGAATCCAGAATAATACCTGTCTGCCTCAAAAACGACTAACTGTAACAGATATTCAAGAAGCGGAGTGCAGATGGATACGAAGATGTCAGCAGGACACATTTCAGGACGAAATAAGTTGTCTGAAGAATAGAAAACCCCTGAAGAGTCAAAGTCGACTAAGAAATTTGTCGCCTATGTTGAATGATGAAGGAATAATAGTACTGGGTGGTCGAACCGATCTTGCTGAAAGTTTGGAAATTACTACTCGTAGACCCGTAATCTTACCACCTAAACATCCGTATACAAGACTTCTACTACATCACTATCATACAAAATTTGCTCACCAAGGAATTGAAACAGTTTTGAATGAAATTCGACGAATGTACTGGATAATCGATGGTAGATCCGCTGTTAGGTCAGTATTTATTGAATGCAGAAGATGTGGAATATTGAAAGCTAAACCAACTGTTCCTGAAATGGGCCAACTACCAATTTTTAGACTCGCACCAGCAACCAGAGCCTTTACTTATACAGGAGTTGATTATTTCGGCCCTCTTCATGTAACAGTCGGTCGCAGACAAGAAAAACGATGGGGAGTTCTGTTTACTTGTCTATCTATCAGAGCTATCCATTTAGAGGTGGCCCACACTTTGACTTCTGACTCTGCCATAATGGCTGTAAGAAGGATGGCTGCAAGACGCGGACAACCTAAGGAGATCTACTCAGATAATGGTACTAATTTCCGGGGAGCTTCTGAAGAACTGAAGCGTGCGATTAAAGAACTTGACCAACAGAAAATAAATCGTACATTACTTGACAATGGTACAGAATGGAAATTTTTACCAGCATCTGCACCTCATATGGCGGGAGTGTGGGAGCGACTATTACGTTCAGTGAAGAATGCCTTCCATGTAATATTGAACAAGCAAACACTAAAAGATGAACTTTTACTCACCTTATTCTCAGAATGTGAGAATATTATAAATTGCAGACCTCTAACCAGAGTATCAACAGATTCGAATGATTTGGAATCACTGACCCCGAATCATTTTCTTCTGGGTGAACAGAATTAAATTCTGGGAACCTACGTACCAATTGGAGAAAATCGCAAGCACTGAAAAATTGTTTTTGGAAAAGGTGGACTAAATAATATCTACCGACCCTTACCAAAAGAACCAAATGGAATAAAGATGGCAAACCAATAAATGTTAATGATATAGTTATCATCGTGGAAGACAATTGTCCCAGAAAGAGTTGGAAATTAGGAAAAGTGGAATCGGTTTTTCCCGGGCCAGATGGAAAAATCCGCGTGGTTCAAGTAAAGACTGCAAATGGAAGCGTGAAACGTCCAGTATCGAAGCTTTGTAGAATAGATGTTGAAGTTTGTGAGCGAAGATAGAAACCTCCGTCACAGGGGGGAGAAATGTTGAATGTTTATATTCTTTTTAACTATTATTTTCTTTGTCCTTGTATTATGTATTATTTGTTATAACCCTGTATTATTTTCGATTTAAAAAAGACAGTTGTTGAAAAAGTGACAATAAAAAAGACGTCATTGAAGTCAAAAGTAAAGTTTCATTTTTTAAGATTTATTCTTTGAAAGACGACGAAACACTATGTAAAATATAATACAAAAGACCAATCCATTGTTCATGTGCCGCCATCGCCTCGCCTAAACCGGGCACCAAAAGGCCTGCATAATATTCAATGCCTATATATTTCCATAAAGATCAACAAAGTGAAAGGTGTATCGCCTAGATTTCGAAATTATCTCTTGAAGCACTTAATGAATATAATACAATTATTCCAGACTGTGTTTCAACCGGGTGTATAACAAGACTCTCTGTCTGAATTAACAATGAATAATAGCTCTTGTTTGGCAACAATTATACTACGTGAAGTGCTTCCCATTTTCCTCGACTTGTAAGGGTTATGGAGACCCATGTGGGTGGTTCTTAAATGCAACTGGCGTTCGCGGTACGAGCTGATGAAACCTCGAATTAGGTGTGAAAGTGGGTTTTCCAACTGTGAAAATGTGAATTGTGAGGGGTTGTATGAAATTGGGGTGGAAATATTATGCATACAATCTTCAAAAAATACTACGAGGTACTCCAAGCGTACTGGATGTTTTTATGAAAGGGCGTGAACATAAATAATACAACCTTTGAATGATAATCATTATTTACAAAAAAATCAGTTGTTTTGAGATTTTCATTTCGCCATTGACAAAATAAAAATCCTCAGTTGAGTTTCTGAGAGGAGCTTTTGGTTTGGCAGACGAAAGTAATCCTACGCAAATTCGCATAAATTTGACCGTAACATATGTTCAGTGATTGTATGTAATGAGAGTTTATTTTAATTTAATATGGCCACCACACGAGCCAAAAATCAGGATATTTTTGTTGATAAAAAAAAACAACAGGTAAAACCGAATGAAAACTCAAGGTTCTCCAAGAAAAAATAAATGGTCAAAACACTAAAATTACTTCGCTGGAAAAACAAGTTGACTATCTCTAGCATCAAAGCAAAATGAAAAACATCTATACAGTATCTGAAAGTTTTCATCTTGGGCACAGATTAGATAACATACAGATGGGAAGGTTAGACAAGAAAAATGAAATAAGACAGATAGAATCCCACACCAATTTAAAACCCACTTTGAAGGCTGTCAGAATTATGACATTAATTTATAGGCTATGCACCGTTGTTTGGTACTGTTTTATATATATTGTAAACATTATATTCGTTTTTTGAGGAATATTATATCGTCATCGTCGGGTTACTGCAAAAACAAGATAACTCACATTTTTCAAGTTTTCAGAAGAAGCTGATTGAAAGTTCAAATTGGAATGAAAATTCGAAAGCAACAAATATTTATTAAACAACAATCCCATTAGAAAATGCACTACAAATATGAAGAAGTCTTCGAAAGCGAACAAACATAACATACGTTGTAGCCGAAAGTGCACTTAACGAAAATCTCGAAAAGTGGAGTAGGTAATCTTGTTTTTGCAGTAATCCGAAAACCCGATAATATAGTTTTGGATTTCGTTGGAACTACGAAGCAGTTGAGCAGTCAAGGCATAAAAAAGAAGCGGATTTTATAGCATGTACAAAAACTGTCCTCCTGATACAACATAAATGTTAAAGTTTCCTAGGGTCCCTAAAGATGAACCAATGTAAGTATTAATTCTATTAATAAGTGATATCTATCTCACAAATTAACAAAATTGCTCGAATAGTCAAGCTTATGCTCTCGATAATGTTTAAAAAAATGTATTACCGCAATATAAAATGAACATGTCATTGTTTTCCATATTAAATAAAAGTAATGTTACATTTCAGGTGCAAGCTTTGGGTATAAGCTTATGGACGAGAAGAACTGCTGGACGAGAAGAACTGCTGGATGAGATACCCATATGTGATTTCTATGAGAAGTTTAGAGTTTGTAGCATGCATTTTGGAAATTTTATGTACAATAATATATCAGAAAAGTATTGTTTACTGACTGGTGTTGTGCCTATCGAGTATATAAAAAGTCACTAGTCCCTAGTCGAAACACGAGCAACAAATGTTAATTCCTCCAGAAGACAGAAACTTCAAGCAAAAAAATTAAAGTTCTTCAAACGGAAAACAAGAATTTGAAAAAAGAATGTATACAAGTTGTACTGTCATATGAAGTAAACTTTATTCAACTGATATGTATTTGAATGCTGAAATGGTTCGATTTATTAGGAAACAAGTAAATTTAAAACAAACTAATAAATTTGGCAGACAATATACAGATGAATTGAAACTATTCGCCCTTACTATTTATTTTTTGGAACCTCCTTGTTATAAATATTTACAGAATGTATTTTTGCTGTCTTCCTTATTTCTGTCTTTCTTCATTTGTGGAAAAGATTAAGTTTTCTGCTAGGTACAACAAAGTTTTGTTTGAGTAAATATTGAAAGTGAAGGTGTTTCACATTAAATTATTTTAAAAATAGCAATATTAGCATCAGAACTGTTCCTGAAAGAATTAGAAATTCAGCTATTTTGATGAACTTGTAATAAGTACGCAGAAATAAATTTGTACGATTGATTTTGAGATAATAAAGAACCTATTTTTGCAAAATACTTAGTTTCTTTTTTACATGGATTGCGAGATTCAGTTTGTGTATGATATTTGATGATATATCGTAGTTTGGACTCTCTTTAATGAGGTAAAGTTTTTATTTTTGGGATGATTCCGATATAATAAATAGCTATAAACTATGAATACCTACAAATGCATTAGCTCAAGAAGTTATAAATCTAATATGTTCCTTACTTTATGCCACAAACTTTTGACCCATTCATGAAATCTTTGTATTCACATTTTACTTTGACAAAACTGATAATTTCCAAAATTCTATCAAAGCACAAGAGAGCAGCTCCAAAGATTTCTAAAAATATTTACATGTGAAATTTTCTAATTTTGAAAATTAACTAAACCTTGGAACAAACTACTGTTTACGTTAGCATAAAAATCATTTCAAGTTAAAAATGTATATTTGTGCCAAAACAAAAATATTTTAGTTTTCAGAACGGAATATATTTCCACTTCTGACACTAATGACAATATTGATTGACAATTGACAAATCAGATTTATACGTCCTATGCAAAGGCAAACCTGTGCCCGAGGTGTTCATTATCAATTTAAGATAGATAGATAGATATATTTATTATCCTTTCAGACAATTACATAAATTGTATAGGACTCGTCACAATACACAAAACTAATACTAGGTATCGAAGAATTCGCTAACGCTATAAAAACAATTGTCAGTTAAAAATATTTTCAAGTTTTTCTTGAAAGTATATTATGTTGAAGATATCTTTATATTTGTTGGCAACTTATTAAAAATTTTGAGTCCAATATTGTTAGGTGACTTATAAGCTACATTAGTCTTACAAACCGGTACATGATAGTCATTTTTTAGGCGAGTATTAAAATTTTGAATGCTTTTATTCATCTTAAATTTACGCTGGTTGGAATAGATATAAACACATATTTCATAAATATATAAAGAAGCTACTGTTAAGATGTTCCATTTTTTGAAAAACGATTTACACGAAACCCTTTTAGATATCTTAGCTAGTGATCTAATAACTTGTTTTTGTGCAATAAATACATCGGCTGACGAAGTGGAAGTACCCCAAAGACAAATGTCATATCTGATCCTCGAACCAACCCGTGCATGATAAAGACTCAGCATCTGCGCTTCAGACAAAATAGGACGTAAGTTTCTGAATAAGTAACAAGACGAGTGTAATTTTGATATCAATAATTTACAATGTTGTTTCCATGTTAGACAGTTATCTATGGTTATTCCGAGAAATTGTAGTGATTCTTCATTTTGAAGGTCAATGTCATTTATTTTCAGACTCAGATCAGAGCAGTTCTTTTGCCGATTGTGGAACCTCATAAAGTTAGTTTTTGAAATGTTAAAGTACAGTTTATTTGAAGAGTACCATTCACTTATATCATTAAGAACCTTGTTGCATTTCATTTCTAACAAGTCATCATGTACCTCGGAGACAATTAAAGATTTATCATCTGCATACATCACAAAGTTGGCATCCCCATTCACAGTTTCGATATCATTAGTAAATAATATGAAGAGCACCGGACCCAGGACTGATCCTTGAGGAACACCTATGTCTACAGTTGCTCTTTCTAACTGTGTTTTACACGATCCATCATTATTTGTTTTTACTATGGATACAAACTGACTCCTCATTATAAGAAAGGAATGAACCCAGTCCCAAGCAATGCCTCTTATACCATATATGGACAGTTTCACAAGAAGTAGGTCAATGTCAACACAGTCGAATGCCCTGCTGAGATCACAAAAAATTCCATCTGGGCACTCTCCTGCTTCCATATAAGATACCACTTGTTCATACAATGCATAAATGGCAGATTGTGTAGATTTTCCATTACGAAAACCATATTGATTGTCGGTTAAGATATTCCTTTTCTTCAAAAAACTCGTGACATTAGGTTGACTATGTTCCAAGCTGTTTTTGTTACATTTTTAGAGTTGTTTATCATATTTTGATAGTACTTTCGTATTGTTTCTTCCACCAATACTGTATGTTCTTTTTTAGCATATTTATAGTGAGCATTGACTTCTGGAAATAATTTTCAAATAATGCAGTTCTTTCAGTTTTTTACTAGAAATTTGTACATCAGAATTCACCCAGCTTTTACTCTTACTAGAATTGTAAGATTTCCGTAGCGGAAAACACACGTTGAAATGATATAAATATGTCCTATGAAACAAATCAAATGTTTCGTCTAGATCGCTTGGCCGCTAAATATCGTTCCACTTCTCTACCGATAGAGCCAGTAGAATAACCTAAGAATAACTTAAGAGGGGGTTAACCTTATTAGTGGCTTTTGGTGAAACAAGGAGCAGGAGAAATCAAAATACTCGGAGCCTGCTCAATATATTCGAGATTTTTTTCCACCATCTGAATTCAAAAGGTTGGATCTAGGCATCTCTCAGAGTACTTTTTCGATTTTTGTTTAAAATGACCTTGAAAAAAATTGCAGGAATTTGACTAGATTCACTATTTTTTATCTCACTACGTAACTTTTTTTTCGAAAAAGTACTCTGAGAGATGCCTGTCTCATACATTTACCACCGTCAAAGTGATTTTTGCTGAACCCCTGCATACTCAATATTGGATCACTTTCTTCACTGATTCGAGCGCCCTCACATAAATATGTACTTTTACATGGATACTATGAATGTTTGAATGGATTGTTGTTTCATTCATAAATTTGGAAATAATACTGAAGCTATTCACGAAATTTTAGCACAGGAGATGAAACCAATATAAGTTGTAAATGGGATTATTGAAGTTGAGAATATGTCGAATTAATAAATACTGAAATTGACGAATATTGGTTGTATTTACACACGACAATTTTTTCATCAATTCTTTTGTTGGTTTATGAGATATACCAACATAATGACATGAAATAGTTCAACCCAAGATCATTTATTTAACGAACAGGTATCATAATAGACCGAAAGTTACTAGAAATTGATAGAGAGATTGCCTTAAAATCCATGAATTATTGGGGAATGAAAATTGACGACCAATTTCCGTCTACACCTGTCAATAAAACCCAAGTTCACAAAATTGATTAATTTATTTGATCGTATAAATTGACACTAACGCCGGCGTCGTGCCAATGGTTTTCCGAGTATTTTATTTTCGTTATTCCTTTACAAAACACATGGCGGCCTAATTAAAATTGTACCCGAAACAAACACACAAAATTTTGTGTGTAGGCGATAGTCTAGGTAAAGCTAGACATCCAACAAACGTCAGCTATCAGACTAGTGGTAGACCTGGGAGAAAATGTCAGTTATGTAAAAAAAGAAATATCGTACAGTGAATTCAGGTCGATTTTAAATTCTCAAAACAAAGTCAGCTGAAAAGATAATGGGGAAATATGCGTTGGCTGCTCATACATAGTGCCATCTAGAAAGAAAGTACATTAAAAAAAATTTCTTTATTGTATACTTTTTGACAAAATCTATTCCCGATTAAAGTTTGTGCTTCTCGAAATCTAAACATCAACAAAGTGTATCAAAACACACGTAATATACAAGGCGCATTGGAAAATTTGATTTTGAGTCAGAAGTAAAGTAAAGATAATATCGAAAAATGTTATTCAAAAATTTGTCCAGTATTAAAAAATATATCTAGATTTGAAGACATCTATACAACGGTTCCTCGAAAATCGTCTCATATTACAACCTGCCCAACTATTAGGTTAACTATTGTAATTTTTTTTTTGAACTGAAATGAATTTCAGAATTGTTGTTGGGAAGTTCTTTTTATTTTTTGTTAACACCTAACCTGGCTCAAAATAATACAGTATCATAAAAAGGAAACAATTTTAAATAATATTGAGTAATAAAAAAATTTGATTAATTTATTAATTTAAGTACTTGTTTATTGGGAATATGAAGAAATGTAGGTGGAAAAATAAAATAAAAAGAAGATCCCAAGTCGTGATTCAACTGAACTTTTCCTATGTGAATAGGAATAACTTCTGCCTTTCCATCAAATAATAATCAAAAGTACTTTTCATCTTGTGGAGTACTACGTAAAAAAATAATTTCGTACAGACTGAATAAAATATAACACTTGAGAAAATAACTAAAATTATCGCTGGCGGAATTTTGATAAGCTGATAAATAAACAGGTAGGAATTGAGAGCAGTGGACATTATAAAGAGGATTTATACAGCACGTAAAATAAAATGAGAAATAAAATACTAAATTTTGAACAACTTTGGACTCTACTTCAGTTCAAAAGTAAAATTACCACAGTTTACCTAATATTAGAAGATTTTTCATGAACCATTGTATACATGATGTCGTTCAAATGAACAGTGCTCTATTTTGTGTGAAACATTATTTCACATTCCGTCAACTCGTTATGATTTATAAGGCACAAATCCGACCAGTCTTGGGTTTCCATATATTGAGTGAAGCACCCAAAATCACAATGGAACTTTTAGATTCTGCCCAAAAAAAAAGAGTAATTCGTCTCGTCGCTAATACTCCATTCACAAGCTCGTTCACTTCTCTGGAACACCGCAGAAATGTTGTCGATCTGTCTCTGTTTTATAGATATTTTCATGGACGATGCTCTTCCGAATTATCATCAATCGTTCCACCGTCAGCGGTCCCATCGAGACCGACCCGTCGAGCTCAGTCCTCACTCACCTTACTTTGGAGGCAAGCCAATGAATTCAATGAAATTCAAATCTTCTTTGTGGCCACAAGGTCCGTATTGAAATTCATGTTGAAGTAAAGTTTGAACATAACTAGACTGTAATAAAGTTTTGTTTTAATTTTGTACTGGTCGTAGAAAAAATAATAACACACGCCCAAGAGATTAACGACGAGATTTACACCGCTCGCCTACGTCTCGTGTCAACATGATCGTTACGTCATAATTTATTTATATATATATATATATATATATATATATATATATATATATATATATATATATATATATATATATATATATATATATATATATATATATATATATCTATAGGTATATATCTATAGGTATATGCCATGACTTCCATGCCATGACTTCCAAGATAAAAAAATTATTCAAGGGAATTGACATACATTTCTATGTCACCCTCTTACGTCTGATTGCGCTACTTATTTTTCACACACGGAGAAATTCGAAAGTCTCGTACGCTAAAACAATACAATTGGAAAAAATGCAACAGCAGACTTTTTCATAAAAATTTTCCATAATTGTTTCTAATGAAGTCCCGTAGGGAGTTGTTTTGATATTTTGAATGATTTTGCTATTTAGATGACGATAAACGCGATATTTGAATCGTATTTTTGAATCAGGTCTGATGTTTGCTATTTTCATTAGTTATATCAATACTAATCAATATACGAAATATCTATCCTAATGAAGAAAACAAGAATTTTTCATCACCCATATATTTGAATTCTGCCTTTTAGAGAATACTGGACAATAAAACAATTATAAGCCAGCTGTGATCGTAAAAGCGTAGACCGTTTGCGTATTTATACAGCCTCCAAACCCTTCAAGCGTTCAAGGTCAAACATACTATGAACGTAAATATTTTATACCGCAATGAGTTGAAGTGAGACGCTATTATATTTTCTTCATCATGGGGCTCCTCCCCAATTACTTGGAATCATTACTTCCCCCTTCATGCCGCATATTTACTTGGACCTTTTTCAGAAGGTATACCCCTTCTTAACTATTAGTGGCTATTGGTGAAACAAGGAGCAGGAGAAATCAAAATACTCGGAGCTCGCTCAATGAATTCGAGATTTTTTTTCACCATCTGAATTCAAAAGGTTGAATCTAGGCATCTCTCAGAGTACTTTTTCCAATTTTTGTTAAAAATGACCTTGAAAAAATTGCAGAAATTTTACCAGATTCACCATTTTTTATCTCACTAGCAAATTTGTTTTTCAAAAAAGTACTCTGAGAGGTGCCTGTCTCATACATTTATCTTTCTTGTCACAAAACTTTGCAAGAATTCATCCGAAATCGCACCGTCAAAGTGATTTTTGCTGAACCCCTCCATACTCAATATTGGATCTCTTTTCTTCACTGATAGCGCCTTCGCATAAATATGTACTTTTACATGGATACTATGGATGTTTGAATGGATTGTTGTTTCATTCATTGAATTTGGAAATAATACTGAAGCTATTCACGAAATTTTAGCACAGGAGATGAAACCAATAGAAGTTGTAAATGGGATCATTGAAGTTTAGAATATGTCGAATGAATAACTACTGAAATTGATGAGCATTGGTTGTATTTACACACGACAATTTATTCGCCAATTCTGTTGTTAGTTTATTAGATATACCAACATAATGACATGAAATGGTTCAACCCAAGAACTTTTATCCAACGAACAGGTATCATAACAGACCGAAAGTTACTAGAAATTGCCTTGAATTATTGGAGAATGAATATTGACGACAATTTTCCATTTTCACCTGTCAATAAAATTCAAGTTCACAAAATTGATGAATTTATTTGATCGTATCCATTGACACTAACGACGTATCAATGGTTTTCCAAGTATTTTGTTTTCGTTATTTCATTACGAAATATGCAAATGGCTGCCTAATTAACATTGTACCCGAAACAAACAATTTTCGAACAAAAATGACGATTCATTTTTCAGTATGAAGAACCCACGGCTAAATAAAATGTATCACTTGAGAAAAAACTAAAATTATCCCTGATGGAATTTTGACAAGCTGATAAATAAATAGACAGAAAAAGAGAGCGGCGGACATTATAAGGGGGATATATACAGCACGTAAATAAAATAAGAAATAAAATATTATATTTTAAAAGAAAATCATAAGAATATCATACAGACATAAAATAAAAGAAATAAAAGTGATGAAATATATATATCCAAATTTTGATTGGCAGCTTCTCATTTATTATAATTTACTCAGATCTGTAAACACTCGTTATATTTTATTTTAGGGTCCACCGCTCTCATTTCCTACCATTTATTTATCAGCTTATCAAAATTCCGCCTGAGATAATTTTAGTTTTTTATCAAGTGTGATATTAATTGTATTTAGTATGTATGAAATAATGTGTTAATGTAGTACTCCACATAATGACATGTTCTTTTGTTAATTGAAAAAATAGATAGAAAGGCAGAAGTTATCCCTATTCACGTAGGGAGTTCAGCTGAATCTCGTCTCGGGTTTTCTTTAATTATTTTTGTTCTCTTACATGTCTCTATATTCCAAATAAACATGTACTTCATTAATAAATTAATTAAATAATTTAATTTGATTTTTTTATTACTTGATATTATTCAGCATCATTTTCTTGTTACTGTACTAGTTTGAGTAAGTTTAGTCGTTAAAAAAAAACTTTGCACAAAAAATGTGTGAACTTTTATTAAGAGGGGGTTAGGTTAGATTAGGTTAGGTTAGCTTAGGTTAGGTTATGTTATGTTAGGTTTATCACTTGATATTATTCAGCATCATTTTCTTGTAACTGTACTAGTTTGAGCAAGTTTAGTTGTTAAAAAAAAAACTTTGCACAAAAAATGTGTGAAATTTTATTAAGAGGGGGTTAACCTTATTAGTGGATATTGGTGAAACAAGGAGCAGGAGAAATCAAAATACTCGGAGCTCGCTCAATATATTCGAGATTTTTTTTCACCATCTGAATTCAAAAGGTTAGATCTAGGCATCTCTCAGAGTACTTTTTTAATTTTTTTTTTCCAATGACTTTTTATCATATCAAAATCAAAATGAATTTTGATTAATTTATTAATAAAGTACTTGTTTATTGGGAATATGTAGAAATGTGGGCGAAAAAAAATTAAAGAAGATTCCAAGACGTGATTCAGCCGAACTTTTCCTATGTGAATGGGAATAATTTCTGCCTTTTCATCTAATAATAATCAATTTCATTATGTTGAGTACTACGTAAAAAAATAATTTCGTAGACTGAATAAAATATACCACTTGAGAAAATAACTGAAATTATCGCTGGCGGAATTTTGATAAGCTGAAAAATAAACAGGTAAGAATTGAGAGCGGTGGACATTATAAAGAGGATTTATACAGCACGTAAAATAAAATGAGAAATAAAATACTAAATTTTGAAAGAAAAACATAAGAGATAAAATAATTAGGAGAAATAAAAGTGATGATATATAAAATTCCAAATTTTGATTGACAGCTTCTCATTTGTTATAATTCACTCAGCTCTATAAACTATAAACACTCGTTTTATTTCATACTTTATATCGTCCACCGCTCTCATTTTCTACTATTTTGAGCAAGTTTAGGTGTTAACAAAAAATATAACAACTTTGTACCAACAATTTTGGACTCTACTTCAGTTCAAAAGAAAAATTACCACAGGTTAGGTTAGGTTAGGTTAGGTTGTATACATGATGTCGTTCAAATGAACAGTGCTCTATTTTGTGCCAAACATTATTTCACATTCCGTCAACTCATTATGATTTATAAGGCACAAATCCGACCAGTCTTGGGTTTCTATATATTGAGTGAAGCACCCAAACACACAATGGAACTTTTAGATTCTGTCCAAAAAAAAAAGAGTAATTCGTCTCGTCGGTAATAATCCATTCACAAGCTCGCTCACTTCTCTGGAACACCGCAGAAATGTTGTCGATCTGTCTCTGTTTTATAGATATTTTCATGGACTTCCGAATTATCATCAACCGTTCCACCGTCGGCGGTCCCATCGAAACTGACCCGTCGAGCTCAGTCCTCACATCTATATGCCGTTACTTTGGAGACAAGCCGAACATCTCTTTCTCAGCATCGTTCAAAAAAATATAGGCAATTCAGAGATACATTTTTTTCTACTCCCTATAACACGGATTTTCATTATGTAAACATGTCAAGTAGTGAAGAGTTACCTTGCACACCAACAGAAATTTATAACAAAGCAAAAACTGTCTATGAAAATTCAATTCCACCGAAAAAAAAATTATGAACAAATATAAAGATAATTATGGACTGTTGTTTTACAAACGATAAACATTTCTTTACTTTATGTTGAAGAAGAAGTACTATCAATGAAATTCAAATCTTCTTTGTGGCCACAAGGTCCGTATTGAAATTCATGTTGAAGTAAAGTTTGAACATAACTAGACTGTAATAAAGTTTTGTTTTAATTTTGTACTGGTCGTAGAAAAAATTATATATGCAACGATCATGTAATTGCTACTAACACACGCGCAAGAGATTAACGACAGTTGCACGAGATTTACGCCACGCCGCTCGCCAATGTCTCGAGTCAACATGATCGTTACGTCATAATATATATATCTATGCTACACTCTGGGCTGCTAGTAAGTTAGCAGGAGGGTAGCAATAGACTTCTTTATAATATTGTCCCGAACAAAGCTTCAGTCGGAGAGGGATGCTGGGTTAAAAGAATAAATAAGACAAAGTATCGATAATATTACAAGTAGGAGGTCTATTGGTACTTTGTACAGTAGCTACTTCAACCGTAGGCGATAGAGGTATTAACAGAATTATAGCACCGTTAGCAAACAGCTAACAATGCACCCAAAGTATACACTTGAGGTTGACAAATATAATTATTGAAGGTAAGTAACCTTTTAACCTACGCGGTTTGCATTTATACTGATTATAATGTAGGGTTTGAATTTGTACTGATTATAACGTAGTTCAAATAGCCCAAGTGAGTTAACCATCTTTTCCTTTCAGGACGATGGTATGATGAAGAACTCTTAGGGATAGTGAGGTGCTGCGGTTTCAATTAATGAAGAGCGAATACGTGCAAGATTGAATCTTGCCATGCATATAAGGAATGATCTTACTTGCGGTCTCCTGGGAATGTGGCAGGTCCGTGTCTGCTGGTTATGGCTTCAGTAGAGTTCTAACTAAGCAAGCGTCATGCAAATAAGCGTAAGCGTGAAATAAATATTAGCTTCATCACCAATGATGCTGAATTCAGTTCCGGGTGTCAGTGGAGACTGGACGGTGGAAGCTGGAGCTTCCCAGGTGGTAGACGAGAGCTCGAATCCTCTAGCAAACTACAGAAGCGCAAGCAGTGGGAAGGAAGGAGGAGAAGCACAAAAAGGCCTAAAATACATATAATAGCGGTATAAGAATAGTGCTACAAAGAAAGCTGTAAGCTTCTTATATGACATGGAAGAGGCGTCCTTACCTTAGGTGGTGGGTAGCCTCGTATAAGTCAGTTCGACTATTAATTTGCGAAATCCCAAATATAATGGTAAATTATCACCAAAGATAATATAAATTGCAAAATTATTGTAGTTTCTTTCTTTTTTTGGCATACAAAAATCCACTTTGTCGTGATTATGAGCACATGCTTCCATTAAGGTTACCAAAAAGAGAGAAAAGAGAAAGACATATCATAAATGAGACAAAAGGTAAGTTCGATCCTTGACCTTCAGAAGATGACAGAATGTGGCCTCAGCTCTAAGGTCAAGCTGGCCAACTCGGAGCAGAAGGGATATATGAAATTAAATCTACTTTGACAGTATTTATATCAGTTTGAACCCGTAACAACTCCCCCCTTTGCTGAAGAAAAGTTTGACAAAACTTTGTATCGTGCTTATGGCGGGTTGGTTGTATCTGGACTTGAAGTTTTCAAGTATTACTATCGTCTGGTGGGTGAGCCTTTATATCTTGGGCATGCCATATGCCTTTATCTCGACCATTTTCGTCGGCTAGTTCATAGCACCAAGGAGACACAATCTTAATTATTCTGTATGGACCATCGAATTAGGTATATGCAATGACTTCCAAGATAAAAAAAATATTCAAGGGAATTGACATACATTTCTGTCACCCTTTTACTTATTTTTTACACTCGGAGAAATTCGAAAGTCTCGTACGCTAAAACAATACAATTGGAAAAAATGCAACAGCAGACTTTTTCATAAAAATTTTCCATAAATGTCTCTAATGAAGTCCCGTAGGCAGTTGTTTTCATATTTTGAATGATTTTGCTATTTAGATGTCGATAAACGCAATATTTGAATCAGGTCTGATGTTTGCTAATGAAGAAAACAAGATTTTTTTTCATCACCCATATATTTGAATTCTGCCTTTTAGAGAATACTGGACAATAAAACAATTTTAAGCCAGCTGTGGTCGTAAAAGCGTAGACCGTTTGCGTATTTATACAGCCTCGAAACCCTTCAAGCGTTCAAGGTCAAAAACATACTATGAAAGTTGTAAATATTTTATACCGCAATGAAGTGAGACGCTATTATATTTTCTTCATCATGGGGCTCCTCCCCAATTACTTGGGATCATTACTTCCCCTTTCATGTCGCATATTTACTTGGATCTTTTTCAGATGGTATACCCCTTCTTAATGACCCTTGTTAATGAATTATTTTCTATTAATCAACGATTTGATTATATGCAACCCAACATACATTGCTCTAATACATTTTATATTGGTTAGTACTGTTATTATTCATTTGTCAATTTTCAAATGAAATTTCAGAAAATCTTCATTACACCAGTTGTCACTCACAATCATTTATAGTCACGTGACGTAATGGTCGAGAGTTCGAAACCCACCGAGAGTAATTTTTTTCTTAATTTCAATTTGAAAATAAATAATGAAACCTAAAATAAAACTACCACTAAGGAAAATTAAACTATCTTTGAGTAGAGTTAATATAAATAAGAAATGGTGATTATTTTTTATCGTATCGTTAAATAAATAAAAATTGAATGTGAGATATCTCAATTTTTGAAAACTACTGTCGACGGAAAAGTTTTGTAACAAACTCGTGAAGTAAAATGGCGATTAACAATCTCGAACATTATCGCGCTTGATCCGCTCACGCGTTAAATAATCTCGATTGTTAATCGCCCTTATCAATACGCTCATTAAATGCACGCCAGTGTGTTATTTACGTTGTTATCATCTGCAAATAAACCAAGTGAGTGTGCACCGGGAACATGAAACATATCATTGAAATATTTAATCAATAGAGATCAAGAAACACTGCAATAGTTATCCTGTTTTCATGTATTACATTTTTCCAGCTTTTAACTGTATGTTGCAGTAATGTTTCACAAGAATAACCTTTACGGAAGCCTGACTGAAGACCAAGAAAAAAATTGTTGGTATTGAAATATTCCTCAATTTCTTCATATACAGCAATCTCAAGATTTTTTCAAGTGTTGGTAGAGTGTTTATTGGCCTGAAATTAACCGAGTCTATTAAATCTTTTATCTTTGTAGTTACTGTACTTATTTTAAACTGTTCTGGAAAGTCCCCTTTTCTAGAAAAGTATTGATAAAATTTAACAAAACATGTCCGAAAACGTCAAATGTTTCTTGTAAAAACTGCTCATTTACTATTTCCAGCTAACTGACCTTATTCTTTAAAGAAAATATAATTGTACGTAATTGTTCCAATGTTATTAATTCAAAAGTTCTTAACGATTTACTGGTCACTGGATAACTAAGACTTGACCATGTTTGATTACAATTGATATTATTTGTAATATATTTCACCGTGTATAAAATAATCATTAAATCTATTTGCAATCTCTCTACTATCTCAACATAAATAATTTGCATCATTTTCGTTTTAAAAAATGATTTAATTGGATTTAAAATCAGATTTTGAGCCAACTGAAGTCATTAAGTGTTTCCATATTTGTTTAGGTTCTTTTTAAAAGCATATATTTGTTGTTCATAATAATTAATTTCCTTTTGTTTAAAAAAATGGTTTCCAAGCTCCATTTTTCGAATGTTCAACACTATTATTGAAATATCTATAGGCTATATCTTTTTCTTTGTCATAGTAGGGAAGTTGGTTTTATAAATACGTTATGTTCGGGAGCATGGAGATTGACTATATCGGTAGTTTTCACAATAACATCTTCTAAAATAATATGTACGTCTATCGAGTCTAAAAGCCAATTTTGAGAAATTAAATCTGAATTCATGTTTCTATAAGTAATTTCTGAATAACTACTCGTTGTAATGAATTTTTCCCCTGCACATATTCTAGAAAAACAGCTTACACCTATTACTGAGTGATCCAAAATTTTGGGAGTATCGTAAACATATGCGCTTACTTTATTGAAATCTTCAATGACATAATCTACCAGTGTTTTGGAATAATTTGTAACCCTAGTGGATTGAGTTACAATTTTTTCCAGACCATAAGTGTTAAACACATTCAGTATTTTGTTTCCGTAAAAGAGATCCAAATTTTTGAAATCTATATTGAAATCACCAACTATAAATAGTTTGTTTTTACCAGCGTACTTTTTAAAAATTTCTTCAGCTTCTGAATGAAAACTGCATGGCTTGAGCTTGGCAAATGGTAGACACCTCCTACTTCTATCCACTTTAGGCTTCTTATATAGACTTCAATAAATTGTAGCCATTAATGTTTCAGCAGAATAGTCTTTGTTTTTACTTTGTGATCAATTTCAAATTTTTCAAATATAAGGATTCCTCCCGTTGTTCTGCTGTCACTATCGCATCGAATCAAATTATAATTCTCTATCTGAAATACACAAAGATTTGTTCCTTGTTTCATGGTTAACTTTCGAAAAGATTCCCAAGAATTCCTCACATACTTATCGAGGTCTTCATGAGAAGGTCAATATGTTGAACAACTTCAATCGAATTTGCCAATAATAGACAATAAACTGAGCATAGAAAAGCGCAAAATTTTTGGTAAAATTCCCTTCTGCTGCCATTGCTCTTTTGATTTCTTCTGGGACCTCTCACTACCTATTTCACGACGATCAAGTCATCTCAAACTGTCACATTGATGATGGACAAAATTCTGGATGGTGACCAAAAACCTGTTGTTCAGAGTTTTAAGAAAGAAGAAAGTGGATAAAGTCATGATATAAAAAATCACAAAAACTGGTGATTCATTTGAAATGATTTTCACAAATGGGGATATTCATGGAAAATCTTGTATTCAACTTTGATTTCCCTCCAGAATGTTCAACAATGGATAATTACGCAGCAGATAACGTAGCATCATTTCTATATACCAGCTCCGTTTATCTGTAGTAGAACAAAATATAGCGTTCAATATACAGCCTATGAAGGCACAAGGCTTGCATGCCTTGTTGAAAGCAAGTGTATTGTGAGTTGTCTAGATGCCAATCTCTTCTAGTGCTAGCTTGGAGTGCACGCCGGCCACCCGAGGTGGTGCTGTAGCTTTTCCGCCGGGTTTTCCTGCGGCTGAAAAGTGAATACGCCACCAAAAATCAGTGAGTCGCCATGGAGCGCCACGGCAAATAATAAAAATAGACGCGTCCTCTACCCGCACAGGTTATGCCTTTCGATACACTATACGAGTGTTTATGAGGGGGTATTATTATTATTATTATTTTTTACGGCATCAAGTACTAGGTTATTAGGGTATTAGTATTATTATTATTATCATTATAATCTATAGTTATTGAACACTTTAACTATCCTGATGAACTTATTTACCAAATAAAAATATTATCTGTTATTCACGCGATGAACATGTGACTCATTCATTATTTGCTTGAGTAATTCAACAATCCATCACTCTTCGCCAATTCAATTGGACGGAGGCAAGGTGGTGCAAAGTTTGCCATCAGTCTTCAGAAGTTCTATGAACTTCTCAAACACTAAAAGCAGTCTTGAGAGAGAAAGTATTCAAAGGTAGGTGTACCGGAAACTTAATTATAAGAAAAAGAACGTTGGCATATCTTTATACTTGAAGAATCAATATTAACCCGACACTATCTGAGAGAATAGGTCCTTTTTTGTGCATCGTACAAAATTCAGACAACGGAATGATTTCGAGTATGTCAAAATTTATTCACTGATAAAATCGCAAATAAGAGTCATTTGATTTTTCATTAGAAGAAGAAGAAGAGATTTGAATTTATGGTAACGCCGGCACCACACACTGGGCCCAATGTTGGGGACAACGTTTGGACCAACTTGACTATGTTAACTCCCAACACGAGGGCTAACGTCGTCCAACGTTGGCGCCAATCCTATTTCGTTCATCCACACATAGGACAAATGCTGTTGGCCCCAACACTGACCCCAATGTGTGGAGCCGGCGTAAGAAACAAAGTCGATCCGGCGCGCGTTTTCCAGTTATGTTTCACGTCAAGTGGTCCCTGATTTTCGCTACGCCGAATGCTCTGTGTCCCTTTATGTTTCTTGTCGCGTGTGTGTAGATGTGTGTTTTGCACTCTCCTTGGGTTTCGATTATTCGGTGTTTTTTGGCTGGGTGTGGTTGGTCTGTGTGTTTTAGTTTGTTTCTTCGTATATCTTCTCTGTTTGTTTGTGTGTGTGTGGATGGTCCCCGCCAGCACGTGAAGGGCGTCCGTCGGTGTTGTCCTGTATGCTTTCGTGATGGCTAGAAGGAAGGGTCTCTCTATGGCCCTGAGGTGCCTTATGATCCTAGTATCTTTGGCTCTCTGTCCCCATATTTGGGATGCGTACATCACCAAGGGTTTGACTGCCCTTCCATAAATTATCTATAGGATTTCTTTGTCTGCGCCCCATTCTCTTCCAGCCACCACGAAGATCTTGTTTGCTATGTCTTGTGTTTTTGGTCTTAGTGTTCTTACCTGTTCTACCCAGAGCAACTTTTTGTCTATGGTTAGGTTAGGTTAGGTTAGGTTGGGTTAGAGCAACTTTTTGTCTATGGTTAGGCCTAGGTATTTTAATGACTCCTGCTTTACTGTGGTGTGTCCGTCCATTTGTATGTTTGGTGGTGTAGTGTCTGTGTTTCCTGTTATACACATTGTTTCCGTTTTGTCCTTGTTGTATGTCAGCTTGTTTTTCTCCGCCCAGGAATTGCAACCTTTCCAGGTTTTTTGCCATCTTTTTTCTATCTGACCTTTTGTGCGGCCTGTGATTATAATGACTTGGTCATCCGCGAATGCCTGCGCGGAGATTGCTTCGTCTTTGTCTGTCTCGGTGTCCACCGCCTCGAACCAGCCTTCCATTACTACGGTCCATTGTATGGGGCCGAGGGTCGAGCCCTGTGGACATCCTCTTTCCGTCTGTGTATTTGTCCGCTTGTGATCTTTCTACCCTTGAGGATATCGACGCACAAGCGGGCGAAATTGTCTGGTGTTTTCAGTTTTGTGAGTGTGTGGTGTATGTTTGGTGTCCATGTGGTGTAAAAAGCGTTTGAGATGTCTAGTGTGATTATTTGAGAGTGTAGTTTTTTGCGTTTGTTTGTGTTGATTGTGCGTGTTATGTGCTCAGCGTCTTTCTGAAACCAAATTGGCGTTTGTCTATTTTCCCGTCTGTTTCGAGGAAGTACGTGTCTTTTTGTCAGGAGCTTGTAGAGTAGCTTACCAAGAGTAGGCAGCAGTGATATAGGTCTTTGAACCTTTCCCTTTTTTGGAATCCACACGATATTTGTCTCTTTCCATCTGTCCGGAAACTTTTCCTCTTGCAACGCCATGTTGTATATTTCTACAAGGTAGTTTCCGACAGTGGCGACAATATATCGTGCGAACTCTTTTGGGATACCATCCTCTGCTGCCGCTTTATTCGGCTTTAGGTCTGCTGTTATTTCTACAAGCTCCTCCATGTTGAATGGTGTGTCGTCGTCCATTCGTGTATGTTGATTTTGTATTGCTCTGATTATGTTTGTGTGTGTGATTTCGTTTTCGGTGTCTTTTGGGAAATATTGATCAATAAGTTCTATTTGTGTTTCGTCTTCTGTTTTAGTCCATGCTCCGTCCGTCTTTTGTTGTCATCTGTGTTTTTCCCTTTCTCCTACGTCTTTGGAGTTTATAGGCAAGGCCCCACGGATCACTTTGGCTGTTTTCGGTGATATACTTTTGTATTGATGACCTTTTGGTCTCTTTGATTAATTTTTTATATTTATTTTTTGATTTTCGTATTGTCTTTTCTTTTATTCGTTCTGTTTGTCGGTTTGCCATCGTTTTTTGTCTTGCTTCTTTGTGTTTTCAGCTCCTCATCCCACCAGAATTGGGTGAGCTATTTCGCATGCACGTTGTAGGTGTTCTGTCCGTACGTTGATGTCGTCCTAATCTGGTGGAATGTATACAGTGTGTACAGTGGCAGTTCTAGAAATTTAGGTCGGAGGGTGCAAATAATTATCGCTAGGCGCCGTGTATTCGGCAAAAGGGCATGGGTAATATAGTAATGATAATAATAAAACTCCCCCGGTAACACTCGTGGGTGTACCCAAAGGCAAAGCCTGTGCAGGTAGAGGACGGCTATTATTATTATTTGCCGTGGCGCTCCAGGGCAACTTACTGATTTCTGGAGGGTGCAAATAATTATCGCTAGGCGGTATTCGGTAAAAAGGCATAGGTAATATAGTAATGATAATAATGAAACTACCTCGTTAACACTCGTGGGTGTACCCAAAGGCAAAGCCTGTGCGGGTAGAGGATGGCTATTATTATTATTTTCCGTGGCGCTCCAGGGCAATTCTCTGATTTCTGGAGGGTGCAAATAATTATCGCTAGGCGTCGTATATTCGGTAAAAAGGCATAGGTAATATAGTAATGATAATAATGAAACTACCTCGTTAACACTCGTGGGTGTACCCAAAGGCAAAGCCTGTGCGGGTAGAGGATGGCTATTATTATTATTTGCCGTGGCGCTCCAGGGCAACTTAACTGATTTTTGGTGGCGTATTCACTTTTCAGCTACATGGAAACACGGAAAACCTACAGCATCACCCCTATTTGGATTAATACTGTTTTTATCATTAAAAAAAAGTAATGTACCTATAGCAGTATCCTTCGAATTTTTCTTCTCGCATAACTTACAATAATCCGTCCCGGACAACTTTGTCTTTATAACCATACTCAATCAAAATTGAAAAACTGTATACTCGTACCGAACCAGACTGCTACTGCGCTACTACTCACTAGTGCCACTATTGCAAGACCAGGGTATAATCTCTTAATAATAATTAGAGTATGCATCAATACAAATAGAGAGAGAAAGAGAGAGACAGACAGCGAGAGGTATGAGATTCACAACTGACCAACGAATTGAAATGAAATGTTGCCACGTTCATTGGTTTTTCGTGCTTTTGGTGTAACCCTATATTTGTAAGATATCTAAAATTGAAGGGGGCTGAAAAATGTGGGGGGGCATACTACCCATTTGTCCCCCCCGTGGCGACGCTACCTGTAACCTTCGTAATTTTTTATGTAGAATTCTGAATTTCCTAGAACTGATGGATACATCAATTATGTATAAACAATGTCAAAGGGATCACTGCAAGTGACATACAATGCGCGCCAGCAGCGATGTAACCACCGACATTTCCCAAATGATTTGAAATCGTAATCAGAATAACAATTTTGTTTCAGTTTCGTTGAGTAGGCAAAAGCAACATTTTCCTTTTATTTTATTTCAGTTATGAATAAGTGCAAACAAATCCTTTCTGCTTCAATAAATCCTTGATTATTCACTGTGTAAATACTGAAACTTTGACTTCAGTTACCATGTAGTAATTTATCGAATCAATCCTGGATTTTGCATTCAATGGTTCATTTGAAACCATTTTATATAACTCAATCGATCGCATTGCTCATTGATAGTTCGCTGGGGAATCAATCCTATTTGACAGTACACCGCTCCATCGATAGAATGGCCAATCAACGCAACATCTTTGTTCTCACAGATCGAGGGTCACTAGGTAGACGAAAATAACCGTTAAAGCATGTTTCAGGTATCGCCAAGGCATCGCAGAAGCTCCAAAAGGAGTCAGTTCGAAACGAAGGAAGGCCCAGGATGTGTCGTAGCCGGAGTTGCCATGTCATGGACTGAGTACCCTGACTGAAGAGGAATACAAGTAAGTGGGAGGTATTCAAAGTAAGCAGTTCTTGGGCCAACCCCCAAGCACTAAGTGGAAGTGTGTACAAAAACCAGCGTTGTTACCTTCCGTTTTAGATTGTGAGGTTATCGTCGAGCTGGAAAAATGTATTCGACAATTGGGCCAAGGAAATGTTGTCCAAAGGAACTGATGCTTCTGCACCTCCTTCAGTGGCTGCGCTTTGAGCTTAGTTAGGTGTCCGGTAGATCGTTGAGCCTGAGGGTGCTGATCTACGGCATCCTCTTTAGCAGGTGCATGTGGAATAATTAAATTAACCCGATCGGCCTGTGATGACAAACATGATGCTTTGACATCTCCTCAAGCTGCTGTGCGATAAGCTTAGTTAGGTAATCCGGCAGGCCGCTGGACCAGAAAACCAGACCAGAAAACTGATGCTATGGCAACCTTTTCAGCAACTGCGTGTGACCCAGATTGGTTATTCCGCCCAGATGTGTGAACTGCAACCCTCAGAGGTAGAGCTTTGTAGATAATTGCTCACCAATTTATTTTCAAACCCCCTCCTTTTTTTCTGTCTGGTAATATAATAATAATGCTCGTTGTTATAATTGACGTGATCAATCGATATAATTCTTGCTCCTACAATTGAACTGAATTGATTTTGAATTTTCCACCTGAGAGCATAAGGCAGTCAGAAAAAGCAAGGGAAGTCTACGTCACTGGCCACAGAGCTTTTGTTGGAATCATAGTGACCCATGGAACCTTCTCCACTGACGCCACACTGAACACGTTGGGCACACCATGCCGAAAGCTGGCGCCCGAAGCAACCCGTTACTTGGACTCGGCCTCAACATGTCTCGTAACGACGAAAGAGCGCTACACTCCTTATATAATTTGTTCCTAAAAAAAAAATCAGTTCTAAAAAAATTCAAATTTGTATCACTCCCAATGAAAACACTTCCGTTACTTCCGTAATTTTTGACGTTAAATTGGGGTATATTCACAATCGGTAGATACACCAAAACTATTGATGAAGTTTTACATCTTAAAATTAGGGAAGTTACGTGGGTTTGTCCATGCGCCGCGGGAGAATTTTGGATGTTTTAAAACTGATTTTTTCCAGGAACAAATTGGATCAACAGTAAATCTGGTAAATCGTGGAAGAACGTTACACAAATATCTGTCAGATGTCCGTCATGGTATTGGCCAGGGAATTAGTTGTTTTCTGTTGGATGTTTGCCTCATATTTTCCACATGGTGGAAATATTTGGAGAGAAGGGTACTTCGACATTGTAGATTTTACTATTTCATTTATTTGATACTCTTCGGCAAAAATTCTCGACGGATGTCCCAAATTTGAACTCGGATACATTTTCTACCTATTCTGCATCCTATATGATTTTTTTGGAGATGTCAGTGTTTTCAATGCTGCTTACTTGCAGTGTATATTACCTGGAATGTTTTATTCAAGAAAAGGTAATTTTTGTACATTTTTGGGTGTATACAGAGTGGTCCAACGAAAAGTATGCACCTAGCTTTATCCTTTTTGTGGAATTGCAAGCAAAAACGCTCGGACACGTGGAGTTTGTTTTTGAGGGGGACACATTTCAGATATATTTTGCAACTTGTGCCTTCAACCCCCCAGCGACGGGGTGTCACAACCCTAAAATTTTAAATGGAACGTGGGGTCGACTGATATATCATTTGAACGGGCACAAAATTATCTTCCCAATGATACCCTATTTGTTGAAATTTACTGAAGCAGTTAATGCGAAAACGGCTTTAATAACATGAATCCGATAATGTTGGTATTAATGAAAAATACAAATAAGTTTTGGTTACTAGGAATTAAAACACAAGTAGTATTTAGTACGTTTCAATATTATTTGTTACTTGTAATAGTGCTTTGTAAAAAAAAACAAGCTGTTAAATTGATTTATTGAAGTGTTACTTCAACAAGTGTTCAAATTGTGACCCATTTGCTTCCATACAATAATACAAATTTTGTTCAAATCTATGTCTAACATTTTGTAGCATATCAGGTGTTATGCTTCTGCACTCTGCTATAATCCGTTGGCGAATATCTTCTATGGACTCGGGCTTCGTAGCAAAACATTTATTTTTCAAGTGTCCCCATAGAAAAAAGTCCAAAGGCGATAAATCAGGTGACCTGGCAGGCCATTCCACTGTCCGGGGAACCGGTTATCTAAAAATTCTCGTACAGGAACAAAATAGTGCGGAGGTGCTCCATCTTGCTGGAAATGAAGCCGATCAGCATTATGATTTTGGTCATCTTCTGTTATTTGTGTGATGAAAGGATCAATTGTGTCTTCAAGCATGTTTAGGTAGATTTCACCATTTACATTTCCAGAAATGAAAAGTGGTCCTATGATATGACTTCCTAATATGCCACACCAGACGTTTATTTTTTGAGGGGCCTGGGAATGAACCTCACGGAATAAATATGGGTTACTGTCATCCCAGTAACGGCAATTATGCCTATTCAAAGCTCCATTCAAATAAAATGTACACTCATCTGTAAAACAAATGTTACACATATCTGCAGTTTTTTACTTACACTTATCTGCAGTCGTTTTCGACAAAATCACGCAAACGATAAATGGGGAATTTAGTTGTGATAACAAATAATTATCATTGAAATGTTGCTTTCGGCAAAATGAAGTAATTTAGAAATGATTGTCGTTAACCTGATTCCTAGTAACCAAAACTGATTTGTATTTTTCATTAATACCAAAATTATCGGGTTAATGTTCTTAAAGCCGTTTTCGCATTAACTGTTTCAGTAAATTTCAACAAATATGGTATCATTGGAAAGATAATTTTATGCCCGTTCAAATGATATATCACTCGACCCCACGTTCCATTTAAAATTTTAGGGTTGTAACACCCCCTCGCTAGGGGGTTAAAGACACAAGTTGCAAAATATATCCAAAATGTGTCCCCCTCAAAGGCACACTTCACGTGTGAGTATATTTGCTATGAATTCCAAAAAAAGGAGAAAAGCTAGGTGCATACTTTTCGTTGGACCACTCTATATATAAATTCTTCAAAATTTTGAATTCCACGAAAAAAATTATAGGGGCGTTTCTATGAGGCGTGTGATGTACTGTAGAAACTCTTATTCCATCAATCAATAAATCGAATTATCTGGCATTGTGAAGTTCATATCACTTATGTGATCACACGAGTCGTCGTCCTCCGTCGTAGTTTGTGAAATGGATTGTGGGTAACCTCCGCCAACTCCCATACTGATTTGGATAGGGGACCCAAACCAATTCGTAAGCAAGTACAACAATGGCGTTTACTTCACGGGAGGGGAACTTCGTTCAGAGGTTACCTAGGAAGCAGCTGAAGCGATGACCAACAGTGTCAGAAAACCGCTCAACCCCATGTGATGGAAATATGTCAATAATGTCCTTCTGGGACAGGGTGACCACTTAGATTACGGACGCCTCACCATTTCACTGGCACCCGAGCTCTACAAGAGAGGCTGGATCTCGGTCTTACCTTACCTTACCTTACTACCTCCAGAACTGACTTTAGATCAGGATAAGGAATTATTGAAATCTCCGAAATCTTTTGAAATAGATCAGAATAAATCCCAATCCAAAGGTGCCGGTGAGCCAAAACAGGGTGAGCCACAATAGTCCATAGGCCGTGGTAGATTACCTACAGGACTCGGCTCACGGCCTCGTTGTGAAATTTATACATGCTTGCGTTAATAATGTCTTTTTTCCACTTCTTTTCACGTAAATATATTACACACGATTAGTGACTACAGGAAATAAGAACTGTTACTTTGACAGGATTTCGTTTTCATTAGGATCTGTTTGTCAGTGTAGTCACATACATTTTCAATTGCTTTGCACCAACAGTGAAATGAACTTCATTACTTTTTCAACACTATTTGAAGCTTTCCCGTAAGACATCACCTAGTATTTAAATATTGAGTAATTACAAACTTTCGGAAATAAACTTTATCAGTTTTTCAACACACTTTCGAACCTCTTCCGTGAAACAGTATCTAGTATTTCTATATTGAGTAATTGCACACTTCAGGTACACAGACGAAACAAAAAAAGTTTACCCTTGTTGACAGTAGCAGAAAAAGTTAACTACTAAACCACAACCAGGATAGTACCATTCAAAAGCAGTTTGTTCTTAAATTTAATTTTTGCGTCTTCTGGCTGCCCCCTCCCGAGCAACCCTCAGAAGTCTTCTGAGGACTTGCGTGATCTAGGAATTACGATGGTATCACCTTTCAACGTGTGATCCCAATCATCCCATCATCAGAATTCCTAATGAAAATGTCAGTTTAAGTTTGCCAGTCGCTCATCCAAACTGTAACCGCGCCAACGGTCGTTTGGGAGAGAAAAAGAAATCAATGATAGAGCTACAATCTGGAATGAATCATTGAAATTCAACGTCTCAAGCAATGAAACATTTAGTCATAAAAGTATCCATGCTGTTTTCAGCTGTGCCGGAGTAATTCAAACTTACTGCCAGAGATTTGTCGAAAACGACGAAAAGTACCATTCTTTCACAGATTTCAGTGTTTCATGAAATTAAAGAAAGCACACGGCCCATAGAAAAAAGCAAACTTGGGATTCCAAGGTGTTAATTTCACGTACGATTTAATTTAACAGGCGTGGAAGTCATTTGATCTTGACTTCACTCCGTGGAGCTTTTCCGCTGGAAATTACAGTAACGTGTCAACCGTCGAGAAGTAATGTTGAAGAGTATATAGGGTATTATCAGAGGTTTCTTTTCAAGGAATGTTAACACGTTAACACTATTCACATATATGGTTGAATTTTGTATGGATTTTGGTTCGAAAATATGAATAGGACATTCATAAAATCTGTTGTGGAATCATCTGCGACTGAAAGACAAACTTTAGTCGCTATTTTCCATCGTTCAAGATAACCTCTTGGGAGGTATTCATGTTGAAAAGGGGGAACATTCTCCATGAAAATTGAAAATTGAAAAATGTGATTTATTTAATTATCTAACAGAAAACAACTACTTCCCCGGCACAAGCCACGCTGGACATTGAACTACATCTGATAGATATTGTGAAAAGACTCTAACTGAAAAGGAAAGGAAAAATCTGAAAGTGAAAATTCGCATTTTCATTCAGATAGCTGATTTTTTTAATTCTCTCTAGTTTTCATTGAAAAAAATCATTAAATAAATTAGATAAGGAAAATGTTATTAAAAAAATATCACTGACAGAAATCGTTCATTTCATTGAAGCAAGGTTCGCTCCTCTCTATCTGAATGAAAATGTGAATTTTCACTTTCAGATTTTTCCTTTCCTTTTCAGTTAGAGTCTTTTCAACATATCTATCAGATGTAGTTCAATGCATGGATGTTTTTTCTTGAAAGTGGAAATATTATTCGTTACATATATTTGCTATTATGTTTTGTATATGTGATGATGAAATATTAGAATCATAAATCATTTGAATACAATAAAAGGAAGAATTAATTTCACCATTTTTGCGTGTTGAATATGAGATAAACGAAATTACTTTTGTTTAATTTCCATTATGACTTTTATTCGTTACGACGAGTTTCGGCTTATCAAACCATTTATCAAGTTGTATAACGTTGTATCACAAATGTTCTTTAATTTAAATAAAATACAATAATTATGTCCCCTAGGTAGGTTGAAGAAAATGAATAAATAATAAAAGTAATAGTGGAAATTAAACAAAAGTTATTTTCTTTATCTCATATTCAGTATGAATTTCGACGAAATAAATAATAGATCATCAATCAAAAGTTAATTTTGCGAATAATGTTGAAAGTAATAATTATGCATGAGGCATTTGCTGTCAGCAGGTTCTTGAGGTGATATAAGTGGTTGACTCTGGAATAAATCAAAATTATTTTGAATCTAACAATCTTCAACACTCTTTGGATTGGCTCAAACGTTACTCGAGGAAATTCATAGTACCTATATGGTAAAACCGATTAGATTTTCACAGATTTTATTAAACTCACAACTTATTTCGCTACATCAGTAGTTTTCTCAAGCAGTGTACTAATCGTTCCAATTTAGTTATTAAAACTGATTATTTTCTACCAGGTGGTGACGGTTACATCCATCAATTTGAAAAGCGAAATATTTGGTAATTTCTAGTACTTTTTTGTGTACTTTAACAATTCTCTTTACTTCTATTCAGTTATGCAATCAACTGTAATGAATCAGGCAAATGAACGTGTTTTCATTGAATATTTCCATCGTATATTAAAAATCCCATATGAAGCGGGACATTTTCGATCAATGACTACGTTTATCTCACAACTTTGTATCCGCTCAAAATGGTTTTGACTTGACTGGATCCGATCCATCTAATCAATATATACAGTTTTCGGATTGGATTGAATCACTCAAGTCAATTCCATAAAATATAGGATTGGACCCAACCGATCGCCTTGAAGAGAAGTGAAATTACGAGATAAACGAGTTTGGAATCGACAGATGTCAGGTAAAAGTATCAAAATTCAGATTTGTTGTTTATCGTCTCAATTGTCTGTAATCGGATGAGTTTCTCTTTCTCAAAATGGAGAACAAAATAACAATAAAGAAAAAGAACATATTGCCAAAGAAGAGAGCAGTTTTTTTATTCAACTGATTAAGGAAAAACGTTTTCTGGAATACATGGATGAGGAAAGGATTAGGGTTTCGCATATTTTCAACAACGATTCGTAAATTAATTCGCAGTACACAAGAAATTTTACATTATGAAACTCGACATATTGCTGTGAAGTTAGGTTTTTTCAATCGGATTCACTTATATATTGCGATATAAACTGAAGGGTGATTTAACTTGACTCAATGCTATCCAATTTGAAGCTTTTTGAAGCGTTGAAGCTACGTCCGTGTATCTATGGAAATGATTCTCAAAATGTTGTCAGTAAAAAACTGTATTAGGTTATTTCCATATTTTGTTGGAAGAGCACTCCTCCTTCGGAGTCGGGGTTGGACAAAATATGAAAATAATCTCATGCAGTTTTTAGACAACATGCTTAGGAAAATTATCGATAATTCTGATGCACTTGTGCAATTACTTCCCAAAATCAACCTCTTCCATACGTCAATTGAAAATTTTCGGACTTGAATATTTTACCATATTCCAAAACAAAAGAGACAAAAATGAAGCAGAAAAAGTAAAAAACACATGAAAAAGAAGGTTACAGAGTTTGGGTTCCTGAAAAAGAAGATTTTATTTTGAGTAGACATGTTATTTTCAAGAAGAGCTTGCTATTGAAGAATATCTCTCTTTATATAGACTAGAAAAAATACCTAAGAAACCAAAATCTGAAGATATTGAACAGTTAAACGTTGTACCTGTTTTACCTCAATCAGTTGACCAGTCTGCTAACCAAAGTGATAAGAAAATGCTTCGTGATAGATCGATACTAACGGTTTCAACAAAATTCTAAGAGTTTGCTTTGATTGCGGCAAATTTTGAACAAAATTCGTACAAAGAAGTAATGGAGTCAAGTGGCGCACACATATGGAAGATATCTATGGATGAAGAAATGCAATCATTAATGGAGAACGGTACATGGAAGCATGTACCCTTGCCGATAAATAAATAGGTTATTCTGAATCGATGGGTGTTTAGGAAATCGGGATGGAACAATTTGCAAGTATAGGGAAAGGTTGGTTGCAAAAGGATTTTTTCTACAACTGCTATAAAAAGTAGCGTATGTCTCATGGCTTACTTACTTTCAAAACCATGTTTTGCTCAAACTGTGAGAAATATTATTTCTCACATGGACGTATTAATTAACTGGACCTAGCTGTTGACATACTGGTCTGAAGTTGTGAATGGTCACAATCTTTAGTCGTGATATTGAGTTGGGCGTTATCACATCGCGTAGGTGATAAGTCTTTATAGTAGGAGATTTGATCTCCTACTCTTTATCATAGACAAAATTGTGTCACTGTACGTATTCCTTTCGATAACAATTGAAAAATTGAGTGTAGTGATGGTAACATTATTAAACAACTTACACCTGTAAGACTCACACATTTCGAAATTCTAACTATCGAAAAAAATTTCAAAAAGTTTGTTGTTTTTGATCGTTTGTCAACGCTGTTGAATATCATTGTTTATGTTTTCCACAAAGTGAACTTCTGACAGATCTGTCATTTTGTCATTGCTTTTGTAGGATTATTGTATTGAAATAGTGTTTTTCAAACTTATTTGAGTGATATAGTGGCAGTGTAATAATAGACAGAGAGTATTAATGGTGCAAACTTGCTAGGTTTGCAAACAATCCATATGTTCCAACCCGAATATCAGATTTCATTCGTAAGTACCATTGGCGTTACAGTGGGTATCAATCTGTTTTAGCCGAACAAAACAAAATTATTATGTGTATTCAAACCTTCATATGTTGAAATAATGAAATAGACTCCTCACGAAACGTTTGCTATTTCATTTAGTCATTTGGATGATGCAATCAGAAAAAAAGGTTGCGAAAAAGTCCAAGATATGTTTATTTAAATTTATCTTAAGTTTTCCAGCTGATGTGACAGTAACAGCGGCTTAGTTGAAGTAGTTGGGAATGTGTTCCAAAGTCTGCTAGGGTTTGTTCCTTCCACTTCGAGGATGCAGCATTGGAGATAAAACCCAGTGAATGAATGGTATATCCCAAGAAAGTCAACTGCTTTAACAGGGTAATTATTGTAATTCATCAGAATTGTTATTTTCTATGAGTTATTTCAAATAATAATAGAGATTTCTACTTAAAAAAATATATATATATTGTATATTATCAGATTGAATGATTTCAGAAAAAGAAAATCTTCAACTGATTCTACTGAAACAGTCCCATATACAGATTTTGAGGAAATTGTCAAAAATTCAAGCTCCCCACTGAAGAGGTGTGGATAAATTGAGAAAGGTATAATTCAAAAAGCGTTAACTAAAATTTTGCAATTTAGTTTTCACCTACTTCTTGGTGTTTGACTTTGAAAAACTGAAAGAAATATAGGGTACACAAATTCAGTGCTAAATATAAATAGATTCTGAAACGACTGATCAGTAAATTGATCAGATGGTCACTGATGAACCAGTTTATGGGAAAGTTATAGGATCACCTTCTGTGATTTTGCGAAAGAAAAAGTGAGCAGTAGTAGTTGGGGCAGTATCAAATATCTTTTAACGAGAAATTCTTGTATATGTATTTTTGTTAACGGCTTTAACGATTTGGATAAAAAAAAATATTCAGATGAGGTCTTTCCTGAAAAAACTTGATTCCACTAATAATAATAGGAATGATGATGTGAATTTTAAAATTCTATTTTTACCCACTTCAAATTATCATAATCTGAAATTTGGCACACATATCAAGGACCTAGAATACACGTCAAACAAATTCTTCAATTTTATTTTATTGCGGTTTTTGTGACACCTTGTAGGTAGTTTGCAAAATATGCGTTGAAAATTGCCGTGAAATATTTGTTCTTCACGATATTCATGTATGATAATATCAATATAAGAACAATATATATTCAATAAATATATTGATTATATAAATTACCACTTTTTGATAATTTTCTTTTTCTTTGTTTTTTAGTCATTTGTCTCCAGCTTTCCATTCATTGAAAACGGAAGTCTCATTTTTTTACTCGGCAAATTTCATTAAACAAATTTTCTAAGGATCGATGATGATAAATAAACACTTACTATCTCAGTCAATGAAGTATTTCATGACATGTTTATGTCAAATGAGTTTTTCTATCTCACGAAGTCCCATCGGATGTATACTGTATTATTTTCGTTCATATTTTTATCATTATTCCAAAATCAGAATTTTTTTCTTGTAATTGAGCGCTATTTTTATCAAATGCGTGCGCTCTTGTCGGTTGTGGGAAGGTCACAGTCTATCGCTACCTTTTCTCTTCCCGGCAGCCCGCGCGCCCACAAACTGAGCGACTTCAAAACGATCCGTGTTGTAGGTATGGCAATGCTAAGTCCATCTGTATTTATACGATATTATACGTCCATGATTTTTCACGGCACTTTACATATATTTATATGGAGAATCAACAAATATCGACAAAAACTAGTTGGCTGCTGTTCAGCTTTGAATAGTTGTTGTCATAGCTGTCAAGAACTGTCAGATTACTAATAGAAGTTTTTTAAATTCTTATGGTAGTTTTTATTCGTGTTTTGATAAAGAAGTAAACTATTTTCAGAATTTCTTTGCATTTTTCCTCGAAATAACATACGTTTTTGAAGTCGGTTTGAAGATTCTATTTCAAATTCTGTTAGATACGTATATTTTCTATTGAACAAATAATGGGTACCAATGGCTCCATGGCGTCATGGAATAACAATCAGCGTGTCACGCAGGCGGTCGGGGTTCTACACCCGGGCAAGGCTATTTTTTTTTTTATTTTAATTTAATCTTGATAGTTTTATTAAGTCAATTTCAAATCAATTATTCAACTATTAAACTATTTGTATTCTTCAAATTTGTAGCCCTGCAGGCTCGTGCCACAAACCTCCACACTCGTGAGGAAAGTTGAACTTTCCCCACTTGTTGCACAATATACTATTCTCAAACACCTGGTACTGATTTTGGAGAAACTTTCGCTCCTGTCGCCCCTTTCGATCCAATCAGGGTGGTCTTGGTCGTCGCAGTGACAGAAAACTTATATATTATTTAGTTCGATTTCAATATAGCGTTTTTAAATGGATATTCGAGCGAAACATTGTATATGGAACAACCGGAAGGTTATAGTGTAGATTGATTAGAAGCCTCTATGGATTGAAATAATCTCCAAGATGTTGGAATTAGTGTCTCACATATTTTTTGTTTGAAAATGATCTACAACAAAGCAGAGCTGATCCATATCTTTTCACTAGAAAGCATCCAAAGAAACTATTGGTAGTCGTTTTTGTTGATGATGGTATAATTCATGGGGAACATGAAACAACGATTGGAGAATTCAGAGTGAAAACCGAGGCCAATTTTCTAGGTGTTCACTATTCATCATTGGTTGTTTTATAAAACAAACTTACACCACCAGCAAGCTGCTATGAAGACACAATACCGAAATTTAACCAAAACCATTATGGGTAAAGGTAAGCTTATCGGGCTTCTACGCAAATCAAAAAAAAGTAATGTTACTTACGTAGTTTTGTTTCCTGAACACGAATCTGAAAATATTTTGCGGCGATCTCTACTATTTTCCGAGATATAACTCTGCAAACATTGAAAATTGACCGTTTTCAAATACGAATTTTTCAGTCAAAAATCACTCAAATTTTTTCTTTCTTTTGATATGCCATTTCTTTACACACTAATCAACCCACATTTTACAATTACAAGTACTATTGGAGTTACCAACCCAGCATATGTAAAATGATAAAAAAATATCCAAATTTGTTGGTTATGTGTTGTCCTAAGGAAGGGTGGATTTTTTGTGAAAAAATAATGTTTTTAGTGCTTGCAATTGTGAAATGTGGGTTGATTAGTGTGTAAAGAAATGGCTTATCAAAAGAAGGAAACACTTTGAGTGATTTTTTACTGAAAAATTCGAGTTTGAAAACGGTCAATTTTCAATGTTTGGAGAGCCATATCTCGGAAAGAAGTAGAGAGCGTTGCAAAATATTTTCAGATTCGTGTTCAGGAGACAAAACTACGTAAGTAACATCAATTTTTTTTTTATTGGCGTAGAAGCCCGATAAGCTAACTGTTAATTCATATCAACTTCACAATTTTCGACAAATTTTTGACACAACACCGTACTTTGACCAAAACCATGATACGCCTCACTATTCATATCAACTTCACATAACCTGCAACAATAATAGCCGCTTTCTTTTTGAGAGTTTCAAGCTGGCTTCTTATGCTAGTTCAATTATTGGCTAAGAATAGAATAAGAAGCCCCGGGGCTTGAAACTCTCAAAAAGAAAGCGGTTATCAAGGCAGTGAAAATGCACGAAAGACGCGCTATGTGATTGGTCACTGAAATAAAGCGAAGTTTGGAACAGCAAGACATGTGCACGCAAACTGTATTGTTAGTTGCAAAGTTTTAGAAATTTAATGCGGGAATAGTGTGCTGTAAGATGTTGTATCTACTAACTAGTACCATAGAAATTATAATATATATACTTACTCTAGAATGCCAATTCAATGTGACGAAAGTGTTGTAAAAAGTTCGATGCATTATTCAGTGCGCATGATCAGGGCCAGTTTCATTCATACCAGGGTGGGTTTCAGTGAGATTTTTAAATGATTCACGATATTGAGTAAAATCGATTTGATAATACGTTGGTGTCCGGGCAGTCTATGGACACAAAAAGAAAAAGTTTTGATGGGCATACCTATGTTGTGAAACTGATTATATCCGAGAAATTCATCAAATAAAATAACAATGAAAAAATATATCTTGAGTAGGTAACTATTGGTGACGTTTCTGAAATATACCTATTTTATGATTTTTTTAAGTTCTGATTCCCACGGAAAGAAACATCCTGTATTGTTCAGAGAACATCGTGATAACCAAAAGAAGGTAGGTAGGAATTGATATTCTGGGAAACAGATGTTCGGCATGTCTCCAAAGTGACGGCATATGGATGTACTGAGGACTGGAGCTCGACGGGTCAGTCTCGAAGGGACCACTAACGATGAAACGATGGATAATATTTCGGAAGAGCATCGTCCATGGAAATATCTATAAAACACAGATAGATCGCCAACCTTTCTGCGATGTTCCAGAGGAGTGCGCTAGCTTGTGAGTGAAGTTGTTGGATCACCATTCTAGAATTATTGCCAAGTGCGTATTTATTTCATTTACGATTTTTCCCCGTTCTGCATTCACTGGCTGATATCGGAGCTTTGGAAGAGAAAGAGGTATGAAGAGTACTATCATCTGCAAAGCTGATTACTGGACATGAGGTAACTCCCAACAAATCATTGATGTGAAGAAGGAAGTGTTGGTGCTAGAACTGATCCTGCGGAACACAACTGGGGAGGGAAAATAGGATACAACATTCAACATAATTATATTAATTAAACTGAAGGTTTAGTTAAGCAATATGCACATCTTTGCACTTGGCTACACCATACTGATGATGACCAACAGTCTGAAGCACGTGTCGACTGTTGGTCTACATTTTAAGGGTTATACCCAATACATTCGTTTTCGGTGAGTTAATACAGCAAGTGAAATGAAATGAGAAATAAAACAAAATGAAGAGTAATAATAAATGGATTGTTTATAGAGCTGAGTGACTCAATATAAGAAATAGGAAACTGCCAATCAAAATTTTGAACCTTGCCATTTTTAATGTTTATAAGTATTATATGAATACTTTGATAATAAAGGGAGTACTCTGTGTTTATTTTTCAAATGTGTAGTTTTTCCTGATGGCCAATAAAACTACAAAAAATCTACAAAAATATATAAATGGTTGGGTGCATAATATTGATTACTGAACATACTGAGTTCGAAAGAAAAATATTCTATAGTATGTGTATTTTTTTGCTGTGAAAGTATCAGTTTGATAATTCAGATAATTGAGATGGACAGAGGATGATAGTGTGTTCTATAGTAATTTGAATAACTGCTTGTTGAGAGAATATTTTTCAGATATTGATTAGTTGAATGACAAAAAGTCTATTTATTTATTTATTTCCACAGGATAACCCAATTTAAAATGAATAACAAACATTAAATAAGATAAAATTGAAATTTACCTAATCTACTACAACTAATACATACACACTAATTGAATAACAAAACAACAATGAAATACAAAAAATGCTTTCAAAAAAACAGGTCACTAAAACAGATAGATTCTTAAGCACTAAAATCTTTCACGACCTTACATACATTTACAGTTTCACAGAATACGTGAAGGCTAGGATAGGACCTGTTGAAATATATTTTTATTCTATTGAGAGGGAGGTGAAGCATAGTTGATTGTATGTAGTGAAACAGTGAGTATTTTTTATGTGTCCGAGTTTTATAGACAGTGCAATACTCTCAAGTAGTTTAAAGCAATTGATAATGCCAGAGATTCATTTATGTAGGAATGCTATGTCAGTGACACATCTTCAGAAAGTGATTGGATATCCAGCATTTTATTTAGCTCAGCATATATAATTCTTCTCTGGCCAAAATTCAATTTTTCAATTTAAAACTCAGTGTAGGGACTATACCACTGAACTATATTTCAAGAATAGATCTAACAGTATAGTATTTTGAAGGTATTTACTAAAAATAATGGATTCCAGGAATATTTCCTTTATTTCCATACCATAGAACCAAGCACGTCAACATTTTCAAAATTAAAATTTCACTACAGAAAAACCCGAAAACCAATAATATACACACTACCGATGAATAATTGAAGTAAACAACAGTAATAAGAAAAGCACATCTAAATAAACACAATAACGTTAATGGGTAATTTCAGAATGAACACAAATCGCGTGAACCACCAAACTAACCCAAACCGGCTCTGGCAAACTACCTGCCTTCCTCTGCGGCAATTGAAAACTGTTGACACTGTTGCACGATCCCAACAATTCAGCGGGAATTTGGGTAGGTTTCACAGTATTGTTAGATTATTTTCGACAGAATCTCGACTACAAAGATAAAATTTTCTGAAATTTGTTAACGCTGCAGAGCTAGGAGACTGGTTCTGGGCATGCGCATTGATGAAAACATTTGGAATTTTACAACACTTTTCAGTGTCCCACGAAGAGGGGATTGGCATTCTAGAGTAAGTATATATATTATAATTTCTATGACTAGTACAAGAAAGGACGAATACGATATGAATAATGTTGAAATTAACATCAGCACTAACTGTACATTCAATATCAACATTAATAATGAATAAATAAAAATGGTTTTCTATTTCAATCATAGAATAGTCTTAACAAATACAACTCGTTATATGGATGATTATCATAAATTCTTCCTCGTTTTCGAAACAAATTATATTGCTTTAGGAAACCAAACCAAGCCAAGCAACATAATTTGTTTCTGAAAGTCGAAGGAATTTTTATTTCGTTAATCACCAATACACTTGATGTATTACCTACGATAATTTTCTATTCAAGCATGTTGTCAGTTATTTTCATGTTTTGTTAAAAGAGCGCGACTCCGAAGAAGCAGGGTTCTTTTCAACAAAATATGAAAATAAACTTATGCTGTTTTTAGACAACATGCTTTCATGGAAAATTATCGATATTTTTGATGCATTTGTGTAATTACTTCCAATAAATACTTCAATGTATGTTTTATTCTAATTATTTTGATATTGTACAGTTGACGAAATGAGTTTTATAATATTATTATTGATTACCCAACCACCCTCTTCTAACACATTCTTTGGCCATATACCGAGCTTTTTCTTTGGCAACCAAAGAAAGTTCTTCCACCCTCTCCTCTATGGAATGAATATTATCTTTGTCTAGAGGGGCAGCTCCCTTTTTTGCATGAACGACGATCAATATGAAAAACAGGCAGCGGACGAACAGAAATGATGCATGACACTTGATCTCTTCTAATAACTTTTCGTAGCTAAATGGTTGGATATCACACCCATGCTGTTCTAAGACATGTATGAAACAACCATAGTAGTATTCCATGAGATAGTCCAAATTTGATCCTAAAGTGATTGTTGGAATGCTAGTCCAGAGAAAGAAGAAAATATCTGAAGCAGGAGAGCCATAGCCATACACCTGAAAGTCTACTAGTTTATTGGCAGTCGCTCTGCCTTCTACGAATTTTTGCATGGTATTATTAACCCACATGTCTTTGTGTATTACTGTAACAAACGGTTCTCTAGAGGGTGGTTTTTCTATACGCTTAGAAATCAAGTCAGTTGCCACTTGAGGACAGTCATCATTTTCCATGAGTACCGCTTTTATGATATTTTCCATAATTTTATCACTCCTGATTTCTGGTGAATTGTGGCAGTTAGCAATGATTGTATCAGCAAATGTTTTGGGTTGTTTTATCTTCAGTGCTATTGGAACAGCGTGGAATAGTGCCAAATCTTTGAGTACTAATTTGGCAGTATCTAAATCAAATCCTTCCATACGTTCTATATTTCGGAAACCTGCAAAGGAAGAGAAAATCGTATCACTGGACAGTAGGTACTGAAATAAGTCTTTCTATCCGTATTAGAATTCATTTTGATATGTAATGGATGGTCACTTTCAGAACGGGTGAGTTACGAATGTGGATAAATGAAGAGGAATTTTTGTATGAAAAAAGTCATTTTCAGTGCTTCAAGTCAAGTAACATGAAGTTTTACAATTTATGAAGACATCTTGAATATAATAGTAACATTTTTATGCTTGATTCTAACGAAAATCATGTTAGAATCAAGCAAAAATGTTACTAATTATATTTAAGATCTTTCGCAAATTGTAAAACTTCCGGTTACCTGACCTGGAGCACTGAAGATGACGAAAGTCGAAAGCACTTTGCAATTTTAAGAAATTCTACGAATTTATTTATTCATTTATTTTTCTGAGTGCGGAAAACTCCACTTTTCCGCACTCATTTTGGTTTTAAAAGAGTCACATTTCGGCACTAGTGCATCATAGTGCATCATAATAATGCATCAACATTATAACTATAGCGAATATGATAATGGCATACTTCCGGATATGATATATAGGAGGAAAAAGCCAATTTTTGCTCCAAAGCTAATTACGAATGAGCTGGAGGAAGATCTAATGCATTGTCCATGAGCAGTGAGAGCAACCGGAGAAAATGATTTGCAAGAAAGCATGGTCTGTGGTGTGAAAGACATTCAGAGCATGAGCATGGATCTCAGAACACTTCATGATGCTTTACACTACCAAGGTCTGACGCCCCACTGCCTCTGGTAGATGCGAAATTCTTTTGATAATCTGATTAATCAACATTACGGTATAGAACAATATGGAAACCTTTAAAATGAAGATGACAAACTTTTGAATGAAGTCGCCACTTACGTCGTTCACTTACTGCACTGCACTGCAAACGTACATAGTTTGCTTTCTGCAGGTGTCTTCAACAGTCTGAGCTTAAGAATCGTTGGAAGAAGTTTGACGAGCCCTTGAAGGCTCGAAGATATCCTGATTGGTTGAATACCTATTGGTAGCAAAACAGACTATCTGCTTCATCGTTAGAAAATAGAAAAATATTTTTTTTATGCGTCTTTTGTTTAGAATTATGAAAGGAGGGTTATCTGAGAAAGCGGAAAAGTGGTGCGCTGAGAACGAATTAAAACTGAACGTGAACAAATGCAGCTAGATCATTACAAAAATCAAATTACTTTTACCCGAATGATTTACGACGCTTGCTTACGGTTTACGTCGCAAACTCTATGCTTACGAGTAATAGTCATCATCACAGACTTGTTGAATAATTTATCATTAACTTCCTCAAGAATATATCATTCACAAATGAAACTACTTTCACCGCTGATGGGAAAATTTTATCTCAAAATTCAACATGGTGGACATCGGAAAACGTTATGATCAATTATTGCAAAATTTAATATTCTGCGAAATTGAATTTGTGTTGTGGACACCATAATATTTGGAACATTTTTATTTGAGTGAACGATTTGTGCTCAAACTTAACATCGCAGAGGCATCCTTGGGGTTTCCTCTGATCGACGCACTTAGGGCGATTGGCTTGGCTCCCCTTGAATGGGTTCCTCTTGTGGTTGTGGTCTTTAAGTCACCTCTTACGACAGGCAGACTATGCCTGGCATCTATTTTTGAGAGCCCCGTGTCCCCAAGGGCATCGGGAACTACTTATAAAATTTTATACATGTTTCATTTCACAATTGGATGGTGCATCCATTCGTAATGCTGGAGTTATGCGAAAATGGTTGGATCAACAGTTCCCGTTGGATTTCTCACAATACCATTCGCCTGACCTCACCCCGCTGAATTTCTACTTTCGAGTGAATAATAATCAGGGGCTTCATGAATCTAGACCAATGAATAGAGATAACTATGGAAAGTTGGAAATAACTTCCAGGTAAGCCAAATGCAAACAGAATAAATGGTTTAGAATACAGAGAGATTTGAAATGGGTGCTGTTTCAGTTATTCCTCTTGTGTATTGATGTTATTTTCTTGGTTGTTCCTGTTGATTTATTTCCATTTCTACATTAATAATTTGAGTTTTCATAGTCGATTTTATTTTATTTAAATTTTGTGGAGAAACCATTCAATCTCTTAGGCCTAAAGCCCAATGCCGGAAAAAAATTCACCGAACCGTTAATACTTCGTATATCGGTTTCTTCTGGTCGCAATCGACATCACTCTATTCGCGAAAATACTTGAAAGAGTATTTTTAGGGCCTCCACCCAGGTAGCATCTCATGTTGGCTGAATCTTGTTTTCATATTGGGCCAATATGGCTATATTGTAAATGTAAAAATAATATTGAACCAATATGGGTTCATATTCGAAAAACAATATTTCATTAATAATATTGGTGGAATATTGGCTCAACCTGTTCTAAATGTATATTGTTTCATGAAATTTTGGGCCAATATTGGTTCAATAATTTTCACCAATATCGATAGAGCGATATTGCCTACATATTGTTTCCAGCATCTAGCTCCAATATTGCGATTTCAATATTACTCTCATATCGATTTTAGAGATAAAAAAACAATATTGTATATCCAAGTTTGATTGCATATTGGTGGAATATTGTTTAATCCATATTCTAAAAATTAAATTGACCCTATATTGATTGAGATTGTTACGAAAACCTTACGCCAGTATTTGAAAGACAATATTGATACAATATTACAAAATATTAAATAGGGGAACATTCTCCATGGAAATTTTGCCGGGGAAGTAGTTGTTTTCTGTTAGATATTACAAATAAATCACATTTTTCATTTTTCAATTTTCATAGAGAATGTTCCCCTATTTAAAATGATTCCACAATAGATTTTATGAATTTCCTATTCATATTTTCGAACTAAAATTACAAAATATATTTATCACTAGGATTGAAATTTGAATATTGGCCGAATATTCGATAAACAATATTGAAATGAATCATGATTACACTTGGGTAAGAAACCGCTAGGTGGCCCCACATATGGAACAACAGCTGAATCATAGTAACATATATTAAATGAGGCTTCTCACAAAGTAGAAACGAAATTGTAGAATTTTTAAATGATTCAACATTTTCTGGAAATATTTCATCAATGTTTCCAAGGCGACTTTGGATATTTTACCAATATATGCAAATGATATTGTACCAATATTTCTAAATATTTTGGGGCCAATATTGCTTCCTCAATATTTCACTAATATTATTTGTATAATGTCCAAGTAATATTGTGCCAATATCCCGAAATAATTATAATTTTATCTCGCCAATATTACGTCTTAATATTTTGCCAATATTTTACCAATATTATTCCAATGTAAGTGTGCTACAGCAATATTGTACTAATATCGCTAATATTGCTTCGAGAATATTAGACCAATATTATTTATTAAATATTGGACCAATATAGCCGAATGTTCACTTTTTTTTCTCGCCAATATTATTATTTGAATTTTTTGCCAATATTTTCACAATATTGTACCAATATAGTCCCAATATGGGTGTGCTACTTGGGCAGAAACCTTTGGGACTTTCGAAAAGTGGCACGTCCCAGAAATTCTGTCGGACAATGTAATCGCTGAATTCTCACTTTTTTATTAAGTTCTTTTTCAGAGTCTCTCAATAAAAATATTTTTCCGTTATTTAGCTCAAGAACAATTTTTCTCCACTGGTGAGAATTGAATACTACAATTGCAATTGATTTTGGGTAGTATTAGAAAAATCTATTACTTATTTATTCATCTGAATACATAAGAATACAGTGGTGGGACCAATTCCAATTGATTTGAAGTAAAATAACAAAATAAACAAATTTCCACATTGGGTGGTTCTTTTCATAAACTCGTACTTGATTAACACAGTTCTAATGCTTGTTAACAAATTATCTGAATTTTTTAGAATATGTATTAGGTAAACTTTCTACTTAGTCACATCTTGGATCCCAGTAAGTGATGATAGGTACAGTTTGCAAACATGGACATTAGTCGTACGACGGACTATCCAGTGATAAACTGTATTTCTGATATACAAGGTGTTTCCGAAATTAAACAATTTAAGAAAATGGTTTGTTCAATTCAATTCAGTCTTTTGTTTATAGAAACATTTAGTTTCATAACAAGGAGTACAGTACAAGATATTGGTAATTGAAATAAAAAAAAAACTATAAAATAAAGGGCAAAAACAGATGTATCATGTGTTGAGTCTACTAGATGGGAATTATTCCGTCTCAAGTCAATGGAGGACATTTGACTGGTTTAATTTTTAAAATATTCGAAAAATTTACTTTTTACACAGTGAGACTGAACATTCGGTGATTTGGGATTTGGACTAATTTGATTTTTAGTCTACCGATAAAACGTTGGTGATCGATTTCGAATTTTATATGGGCCTTCATTGTGATTTTGACCCGACGTTTTGGTTACTTATATTCATCATCAGAACACTGTTTCAAATTTGTATCTTAATTTCATGTAAAATCTCGACTTTCGACGTGTTAGGTCCTCATCAGAGTGAAAATCCCAAATTTCTGTCACTTATTTCCGTTATCAATACACTGTCACGAATGTAATTCAAATCTAATGTAAAATCCCAGTTTCAAGTTGTCTTTGAGTCCTCATCAGAGTTATAACTACCTATTTCGGTTGATTTTTTCCATCATCGGTATACTATTTCAAATGTTACTTGAATTTGATGTGAAAAATCCCTAGTTTCATCGTGTTGAGTCCTCGTCAGAGTTGAAACACCCAACTTTCGGCAAATCGTTTCCATAATCAGTACACTTTGTCTCGAATATCTTTTAAATGGACTAGGCACACATATAAGGGGGTTTCTAGGTATCGATAGAATTTGCTGAAATTTTAGTTTGTCACACCAAATATATATTAGAATAATAATTGCATACTACGAGACCACGATAGCAGTTGCTTTAGTTGTTATACAGAGTGTAATCAAAAATATAAGGGGATTTCTAGGTATCGACAAATTAGCTGATGACTCAGTATGTTATACCAAAGCTATATGAGATTGATAAATGCATACTACGCGATCAGGATAGCAATTGCATAAGTTAATATACAGAGTGATGTAGAAAATATAAATGGGTTTCTCGAAAGTAAGTAAATGAAATAGTAAAATCGACAATGTCGAAGTACCCGTCTCTCCAAACATTTCCACCAGGTGGAAAATATGAGGCAAACATCCGACAAAAAACAACTACTTCCCTGGTTATTACCACGATGATCACTGAATTACATCTGATAGATATTTGTGCAATGTTCTTCCAAGAAGACCCAGTTGCAAATGCTCATTGTGATTATACAGCAGATTATCCTTCACTTGGCTGGAGAAGACCCATCCAATGATATAGACGGTGTAATAAGCGATTTTGATATGATGACTTGTACTGCGACTATTGAGGTCGTAAAGCAAAATTGACATCTATGAAGGAATGCCTTTTGGTGGTAGTTCTCACTTGCGATTTTTAGAAAAACTGGTTGGAGAAACAAATATTAGAAAGTAAATATTAAACAATTCAGTTTAGTGAATAATAATAATGTCCAATTGAATAATTATGGCTGAGCCCACATACAAAATCAAATATGTACCTCCATTGACCGGTGCAATTTTCATTTTAGCATGAAAAAAAAATAGGTAATTCGAACTACCATTGTCAGATCTGATTTTTTTCTCGGACTTATTGCTTCATAACTTGAGCATAAAATAATTTGGATCACAACCTATGCAATAATGTGAAGAAGTGCTCTCATCCAAGTATTCATTAACTCAAAAATTATATAGCTGACTCCCATTTGGTAGAATTCATTATTCCATTCCCATTATGGTAATCCGGTTTGGAATCATAGTCCACAGATTCAATGAAATATCTTTATTGGATACCTCCAATCAAGGAGCTGATTTGTATTTTTCCTGTTATCGTGCTGTGCAATGAATTCCTACTGTTTCAATAAAATAGCTCCACTGGGAACTTTTAGTAATCATTGTAAATAATGGAAACCTGATTTTGACACATTTCTATCCCATCGTTAATTGCCACGAGAAAACAAAATATTTTTACTTGATTTGCATTTGACAACTTTACTGTTATTGCTAGTCAAGTATTTAAGAGTGATAAAATGCATACAGTATCGGAAAGTTTTCATCTTGGGTATGGTAGTTTCATGAGAGCGTAAAGAATAGTTTGCTAAATGTCGAGAGAGCATTACAATAATTCCTCCTCTACTCGCTCGAGGAAGGGATATTGACGTGAGCTGTTAATTCGTCGGGTGGGGTAACAGGATATGCGCACAGTAGTGCGTCTCTCTTATTTATGTGGTATTATCATATCATTGCGTTCCTTGTTGCTCGCGTAGATTTCTGTCTATACCCCAGATGAAAAGTTTCCGATACTGTAGAGTATTTAAGTACCGTTCGAATAGATAATGCTGAATTGTTTCATACGTAACAAGACGTGTCGTGTTTTTTTTTATGGAATAGATGCTATTTTTCTGGAAGAGAATATCAATCTGAGAAGGAATGAAGTATGTTTATTATTAAAGTACGGACTGCGATTTGGATTGTATAATGCAGTAATTACTCCAGATTCCAGCATATGTTTGGCCTGTAACAACATATTAGTGCAAGTAATGGAAACAAAAGGTAATAGAGATGCAATTGGTATGGAAGTACTAACACAAAGATTTAGGAAATGTTTTATATGTGTCCGTAACTGTAGAATTAGATTAGAATTGAGTGCTCGTATAATACGTCAGGTGTAACATTCTCAAATCAGCAAATTCTATCGATACCTAGGAACCCATTTTTATTTTATATAACACCATGTATATCAACCAATGCAATTGGTATCGTGATCGCGTAGAATGTAATTGTGAATCGAATATACTTCAGGTATAACATACTACTAAACTCAGCAAATTCTATAAATGTCTAGAAACCTACTTATATTTTCTGTTACACTCTGTATATCAACTAATGCAAGTGCTATCGTGGTCGCGTAGAGTGTATTTATTGATCTTATATACCTCAGGTATAAAATAACAAGATTGTAGCAAATTCAATCGATATATAGAAACCCCTCTATATTTTTCATTACACTCCCCATGTAGCACATCATATTGGCTGAATCTTGGTACAATATTGGGCCAATATAGATATATTGTAAATGTAAAAGTGATATTGATCCAATATGGATGGATATTGTAAAAACAATATTGTAATAGAAATATTGGGGGAATATTGGCTCAACCTGTCCTAAATGAATATTATCCGCTACAATGTTGGACCAATATTGGTTAGATAATTAAATAACAATATGAAAAATTAAATATCTATAAATGTTGCATAATATTGTTTCACCAATATCGATAAAACAACATTGTCCATATATTGTGTTCAAGGTCTAGAATCGATATTGCAAACTCAATATTCGTCTCACATTGGGTGAATATTGTATGAACAATATTGGAAAAGTCATATTTATCTGTATTGGCTGATATCATTTTCACGATATCGTGCTGGTAATATTGTTCACATATTGTTTTGAAGATAAATATCTATATTGGCATTTCAATATTCGTTTTATGTCGAGTCTGGAGATAAAAATCAATATTGTATATCCAAGTTTGATAACACATTGGTTGAATATTGTTTAAACAATATTCAAAAAGTCATATTTATCTATATTGGCTGATATCGTTTTCACGATATTGTGCTGGTAATATTCTTTACATATTGTTTTGAAGATAAATATCTATATTGGCATTTCAATATTCGTCTCATGTCGATTCTGGAGATAAAAATCAATATTGAATATCCGACTTTGATAGCATATTGGTTGAATATTGTTTCAACAATATTCCAAAAGTCATATTTATCTACATTGGCTGATATCATTTTCACGATATTGTACTAGTAATATTCTTGACATATTGTTTTTAAGATAAATATCTATATTGGCATTTCAATATTCGTGTCATGTCGATTCTGGAGATAAAAATCAATATTGTATATCAGACTTTGATAGCACTTATTTGGCTGAATATTGACTGTACTTTCAATAAAATAAGACACTATTCGGAATGGATTGCATTCAGCGAACTTGACCTAGCCCAACAAAATAGATACACGAGCTGTGATGGGAGTAGATATGTACACGGACACATAGAACACCGGCTCATTGATTAAAAGCAATTTATAGTAGAATAAGCAACACAACTTTTAAAATTTGGAAGTGTGTGAAGAGCATATCGACCCATCCACACGGTATAATGTATTTATTTTGCTGTGCCATCAATATTTAGGTAGGTAGGTATGTGTCATCTATCAGTCGTCCGTGATCAAGCGATACACCTAGGTTTATCTCAAAGGTGTGTTTTTGTTAGTCCCTTCATACATTTTTATTTAATGTACTAAAAATATGAGAATGATAGCAACCGAATTCTTATAATTTTGTATCGTTGGATATACTGTTGGTAAGGTCTCCAAGGTGGATTTAGCGGATTCACATTATTTCACAATGCATAATTTGGTGCTTAAACATACTTAATTTTATTCCGCTGTCTATTGAAAGGGGAGGAGAATATATGTAATTTTATGAAATCTACAGCTTTATTATTGAATTCACTCTTTTTTTCTCTTCTCTTTCAACCACAGTGCAGTAAAGTTATGCAATAGATTGTGCATTATGAACCCGCTAAAATAGCCTTCTTTATTTAAAATTCCTGCCGTCGCAGTGACCAACCACAGTGCCTGTCCATATTTCTCCAGATGCAGATGGCGCAGTTGCGCAGAGCACATATTGTTGCACGTGAAGCTACGTTGCCAGGTCTAGCTCAACTTATAGACCAAGCTATAGAGTTTTTTTTTCACACAAAATAAAAGACACAAATGGTCTATACTAATTTTTATAAGATGGTTCGTTAATGAAAACCCCGGTTTTCGACCCAGCAAAATCGCTTTGTAGAATTTTTTTAATAAGAAATAGTGAAAAAAATTACAACTTTTTTTGTTTTTTCTAAAAATATCAAAAAGTATTCAATGAATCGTTTTACATAACTTTAGTACAGAATTATATAAGCTACAAAACAGTTTTTTAAGCGACCGAATCGGTGCATTTTCTACTAAGAAGGGCATTTTTAAAAAAACCATAATTTTTATAAATCTGAAGCTGGACAAACAATATTGAGGAAACTGATAGATAGTAACATGCAGTTTAACTGTGCGCAAGATGGTTTCTTTCCGATGTGCAGTTTTTGCACAATCGAGTTATAAACAATTTAAGGGTTTATTTTTGCAAGATACGCTGATTCAAGGGAAATCGTCGTATTCAAATTCTGTGAACGGCATCGGAAAGTAGAGATCAATATCTACAACTTGAATATTTTGGATTTTCACCAGAGGTGAGAAATGTGTTTAAAATATCATTGATAGTTGCTCCAAATTGCTCCCGAAGTCGCCCGATGTCGCACTGGAGTCAACTCGCGTTAACTTCGGCCGCCTTCGGGACCAATTTGATGCGTTTGGAGCAACTTCAAATGACATTTCAAACACATAGGGATTGATAATGGACCATTCCAACTATCCTGAAAAGCTAGTGATGACGTGATTATAGACGATATGGAATACTGAGAATGGCTAGAAGTTGACTGGTGTACAGTTCCCGTCATATGAAAGTGGTACACTTGAGGCTCAGAATGGTTGTTTTTCGTAATACAAATGCCTATTAAAGAACCATTCTAAGCATTTAGTGTATACCACTTTTATATGACGGAAACTGTATTGTAACGAGAAAAATAACTTTCTGTTTGATGAATATAGATAAGTAGAGGTGACTCGACTCTCACAAGTGAGTTTTCGTGTTTGAAAATTCAATACCAATCATCTATAAGGAAAATAAAGTATTAATGGTATTATTAAAAAACCGTAAATTTTGGAAATTTTTAATCAAAGATCGCCGTTGTGTTCACAAATATGCAAGTCGATCAACTTGAAGTTTATGTAAAATTTCATTTCGCACGCAAAGATAAATTACAAATGTGGAGAACATTCAAACTTTCAATGATTGCGAGAAGCACTTGCAATTGTGTCCTTTGGGAGGAAGGTTGCACAAAAATGTCTGTTGATGTAGTTCTACGTCCGGTGTGGTGATAGCCAGGGAAGTAGTTTAGGGGACTTTCGACATGCCTAGTCGCAAAGCTAGTCTTTATTTTCATTTGTATGAAAACTCTTCTGAAATCCTCTCTTTATCCGAAGCCTACAGTTTTTCTGCAGATTGTTGTACCTAATTTGTAATGTACGGTGGAATAGTTTTATGAAATGATTTTTCAGGTGCTAATAAAAAGAATGCGTAGAAAAATTTATTTATTTCCATGTTGATAATCAGCATTTCCAATATTTGTACTTGAACTGTTAACACCCAGTATAGGTAAACTATGCCTGACTTTATTCCAGACTCCCTACTTACTGTTCGAGTTTTTTATTTCATATTTCTCATTTAGATTTCCAGATATATTTTCCAAGAAATAATACTTGAACAGGCAACGCTGCACAGATGACTTCGCCTCTCACGTGTGAATCTTTGTAGTAAACTTACGCAGTTCGTAATGTTCGTATTGCCGCCATTGCCGATTGCCGGTTGTTTATCTCAGTCTGTCTCTCTCTAGCCCTCTAGAGACCTCTAGTGCCTCTGCAGTCTGCGTCCTGCGTCTGCTATTCGCCATCTTGTTTTTATTGGGTGAGGACGGTTGTGCCGGTTTTTGTGTTAGCTGTTGTGTTTTCTGTTGTAGCAGAACAATTTGACGAAGAAATCGTAAGTACTAGTATTTTATAGTAGTTATTGTACACCTATTATATTATTAGTTATTTTTTTTGTGAAAAACAGCTGTACTTCAAATTTGTCAGGAAATTACCCAGTTTGCCCTTGAAAACTTTCGTTAATTACCGAGGTATAAATACCAAACTTCAAATAAATAGGGAAGGAAGTGAGTAATTGGGAAATCTCTTGGTGGAAATTTTCTATAGGAACGCATGTTATATATGGGAAATTTTTGTAAATAGTGGAAATGAACAGTTATTGGGGATTTTTTTTTTCAACGTGGTTAAGTTCCGTAACTTGCTAAAGCGGATTTAGCCAAATTCGGGTTAAAATCGCACCAAATGCCTTCTTCTTTTGGTCGACCTTCTTTGCAGACGCGAATCAACCTAACTATACTTCATGATTACAAACAAAAAAAAAACAACCGTTCTTCCCAAGTATGAAAAGTTAGGTTATGTTTACCAATTTGTGTAAAACGCTTGGTTTTGGTTCTTGTAATTGTGAAAAATGAGTTGATTAGGGCCATTATTTAAAAGTTCCGTAAGATCTTTATCCACGGCCTTTTTCCTTTTTCTATGCGAGTATGTTATTCAGTTAATCAGTTGTTTTTCATTGAATCATCAATTATTTCACCTTCCATGTGGAGGACAACTACGAAGAAAAACTAGGGAGTTTTTTTGCAGTATTTCTTGGGTGCCATCATGTCAATATACAGTGCCCTTCAAAGAGTTGACATAAATATAGGAAAAACGTTTATTATTATTTCATTTTGAAATTTGACTTGGGCATTAAGTAGTGTTTTAAAAATGGTGGAAAATGACCTACTCGAATAGGACACGTGACTTCCTGTCAAATTGTTTTTTTTTTTTTAGTTAATCGCTCCGAATAGGCTTTTCAAAAATATTTAGAGAATCAGTTTCGATTCGAGTTTTTGTAATTTTTTTTGATAATTTCGAAATTTCCAGAAGTAGGTAAGTATAAAAAAATCTAAGCATGGACAAAACTGTTTTATACCAGTAGCTGTATTACCAATGCTACTAATTTACAATTACAAATTATCAACAAGTTTTTCTCAACAAAATTATAATTAATATTGAAAAATTCTGTTTTCGTTGATGGAAATTTGATGAACTGTTGAGCATTTGAAATATAAATTTATTTTAATCGATTTTTGTCAGTTAGATAATCCCAAACTCAATAATGAAAAAATCATCGTAGTAGGTATTTCTCGCATCTAATCAAATTTTAGGACTTTTACACAACAAATTTTGAGAGATTATTTTGAAAAATGTAATCTCTGTGAAAAAAGTTAAAAATTTGTCCAGAATCGTCGAGTGTACTTTTATGATTTATTTTTAATAATGATTTTGGCATTATCTTAGTACTGACAAAAACCGATTGAGGTAAATCTCTATCCTATATTCTTCAATACGTTAACTTTGCATCAAATATAATTTTAAAGAAAATAATTTTTTTTGATAATTTGTAATTGAAAGTTAGCATCATACTAAAGCTACTACTATTTAAAACAGTTTTATATTCCAGCAATTCGGAAAAAACCGACGATTCAATCCAATATCTACCTTTACCTATGAGTATATACAGGGTGAGTCAGAATAAGACCGACAAACTTGAGGTGAAAAGTTCCTATCAAGGCAAAAAATACCAAACACGGTACACTAATCAAGGTGATAATTGGAAGTTATAATTTTTAATTTTCATAAACCAGTGGTGTAGATACGATGGTATATGATCATATTTTCTTTGGATAGGTGAAAAGTCAAATGATAATCAATTCTCAACTTAAAAGTCATAACAGTCCATGTACCTAGAAGTAAAGGTTTCTGAGAAAATATCGGAATATTTGTCAACCTCCTGAACGTTTTCCAATGTTAAAAGAATCGGAAATATAGTACCTACAGGTGAGTCATTCATTCATCATATTATCTGATGAAATTGATGTCCTGTAATCACTGAGTTAGGTCTCATTCTGACTCACCCCTACTATGTTTCCGATTCTCCCAACATTAGAAAATGTTCAGGAGGTTGAGAAATATTCCAATATGTTGTGAGAAATTAGTGTTATGAGATTATTTTACAGAGGAAATCATTTTGCTACTCCAGGACATATCTTCAGTTTTTCTCAATTTTCTCAGAAACCTTTACTTTTAGTTGAGTATCGATGAGCCTAACTGATGTCAAACGCTCACTTGTCCATTTACTTGTCCAAAGAAAATATAAAGGAAAATATTTCCACATACCAACGTAACTACGCCACTGGTTTACGAAAATTAAAAATTATAACTTCAAATTATCACGTTGATAAAGCTTGATTAGTGTACCAAGTTTGATATTTTTGCTTCAGGAATTTTGGAGAAAAAAAAATTAAATCAAATTTTTTTTTTGTACTTTCGACACCCTGTATCTCAAAGGGGATGCGTTTTAGGACATACCTCGATAGGAACTTTTCAACTCAAAATGAGGTGAGGAATCTGTAGTCGGAGTTTGTCGGTCTTATTCTGACTCACCCTGTATACAGTGTGTCTCACTCCTCATGAAAACACTCCCGTATCTTCCGTAATAATTGGGGTAGAATAATGAAACATGAAACTCTCAGGATTGATGAAAATTCTCAAAATGCACCTGCCACCAAAATGGGGTTGGCCTAAGTGATATACACTGCCCGCCACTCGCGATGGAACAACCCATTTTTACGGTAAAACATACTAGGGGGGCAAAATAGGTTCAAAATTTCTCCAGATTCGTGATCAAGGCCGCAAACTTAGGACAAATACAGATTTTTTCTGAAAAAATTCCAGTCCTGAAAAATCCGAATTTGTCTCAGTTCTCATGGAAACACCCCTGTATCTTCCGTAATAATTGAGGTAGAATGATGAAACTCTCAGGACTGATAGAAATGCTCAAAATGCACCTACCACATGAATGGGGTTGGCCTAAGTGATATACACTTTCCGCCAATCGCGATGTAAAAATGGGTTGTTCCATCGCGAGTGGCGGGCAGTGTATATCACTTAGGCCAATTCCATTCAGGTGTTAGACGCATTTTGAGTATTTCCATCAATCCTGAGAGTTTCACCATTCTACCTCAATTATTACGGAAGATACGGGGGTGTTTCCATGAGAAGTGATACAAATTTGGATTTTTCAGGACTGAAATTGTTTCAGGAAAAATGTGTATTTGTAGTAAGTTTGCAGTCCTGATCACGAATCTGAAGAAATTTCGAGCCTATTTTGCCCCCTAGTATGTTCTACCGTAAAAATGGGTTGTTCCATCGCGAGTGGCGGCCAGTGTATATCACTTTGGCCAACCCCATTTTGGTGGCAGGTGCATTTTGATCATCTTCATCCCCATCAGAACTCCGAGAATTTTTTATCGACCTATCCAAAGATTTTTTCATACTTAATATATTCATATTGAAATATAATTCATTCATTCCATACTGTATGGTGACACTGTAGAATTTTGATGGTGTAAATTTATGATGTATATGGAAAAAATTCACATTGATCATCGAAACAGTGGTTTATAAAATTCACAAATAGTTTTATAGCTCAATTATGCCTAAAAGATCGGCAAAATCAATGTTCGTGAAGAGAATGATAGGGGACAAAATAGAGTCAAAGAAAAATAGACCCAGCTCGGAAAAAACTTTTGACAGTGACGAAGATATTGTAGAGTACGAAGTGCCTGATGATAGTAATATCCATCATAGTACTGTTATTGTTTGTATGAATGATGACCATGAAACTGATAATCAAATCTCACTTATGGATGATACCTCGGATGACACCAATGTTGATGAAAATGTCAATTGTGAAGATCGCAAAGAAAATAGCGAAAGATATCCTGAAAGTAACAAAATGTCCTCCGACAGTGACATCGACTCTGAAAATGATGAAGCCTGTACCAACGAAGACAATTACGAAGTTGAAAATATAATTCATAATTATGGTGAAGAGCAAAATCACTTTGAACAAAATGGTGGGTTTTCATTGACAATATTATTTTATGTCTGTTGACCAAAGTTTTTCGAAAATTGTGCACCATACTAATTTCCTTCTCTTTCATATACATTTCAATTGTTCTAGATACTTATTTCAACCTTGAAGCTATATATGGAAAATCATGGACCTCACTTTGAAATATTCCCCATTTCTTATATTCAATTTTTTTCATATCACTTAATGTAACTACTTTTCCTTCCGAGATTTATTTAAATTGTATAATAATTAAGTGACATTCAAAGCTTTATCGTATCATTGACAAAGATGATGTCAAAATAAAATCAACAACTTTGGTCACGTTATTGTCATTTTAGCGTGCCATTTGGTATCTAGGGTATTATAAAGTAACTAACATATTATATTGTAACTAATGTATTATGTGTTGTTATGATGTTAATAATTTGTAACGAAGATTTAACTTAAAGGAAGATGAATATTCAATGATACGATAAAATCATTAATGCATTTTTCAGTTTCACTTAGAAAAACTTCAATTTTAAACATTTCTTATTGACTTGACAGAAATATCTTTTTGAAGGTAAAAGCATTTACGTTTCATAATTTGCAAATAAATTAAAAAAAAAAAACTAAAAGTACCTTGCCCAACTATTTTGAATATTTTTCAACTTTTCGACTAAAGATTATGAAAATTCAAAGTATGAAAATTTCCACACAAAAATGTCTTGTTATTAAAATCAAGTATTGTCAGTAGTAATACCATGAGTAGGTAGTTCAAAAATTATCAAGTTACCTAGATATCGACAACTTTTTGCGTAACGATTTGTATCTGTTCAAGAATTAGTATAACCAGATTAGTTTTTGAGTAAATTTGAACAATACAAAAAATCTATCAATTCAAATTCATAAATCTCTGAATCGACTCATTTTAGAATACTTATTGAAACAAGTGCAAATTTTAAGATATGTTTTGTTTAAATTAAAATTATTTAAAATTATTGATTTATAGAGCTACTCTACGTATTATCATGTAGGTTTTATGGAAATTACCATGAATTATACGTACTAACTGGTTGGAAATGATCACTGAGAACATTGACGTACAACTTTTCATGAAAAAACTTTTAAAATTGCATTTAAATTTCAACCTTAATTTTCGCTAAAGTATAAACCTATCGATTGAACACGGTAGTATGATTTTCGAAGTTTTTTTTGCGTACTTTGTTGAACAACTAAAAATGATTGCAAATTATTTGTAGATATACGAAACAAATTGAAGAAGTGGGCAATTGAGCAGAATGTATCACATAAACAGATTAACACATTATTACCAATAATAAGAGAAAAATATCCTCAACTCCCATCATCCAGTAGAACTCTCTTAGGAACTGTTCGAACTCTTCAAATTGATCAGATGTCATCTGCGAGAAATACTTCTGGAGAATTTGTCTATCTAGGACTTCAAAAATCGTTGAGAAGAGAGTTTGACAAGGGTGTGGTGGACATTTTGAGCAAATTACAGACCAGCACTATTCAGCTCATCTTCAATGTTGATGGATTACCCATCCATAAGAGCTCGTCTGCACAATTTTGGCCGATATGTGGAACACTATTTGTGAAAGGACGAAAACTGGATGTGTTCACTGTAGCAGTATATAAAGGAGATTCTAAACCAAATAGTTTAGAAAATTATTTGACTGGTTTTATAAACGAATTGAATAATTTGATTGAGAATAGTTTCAGCTACAAAGATAGAACATTCTCAGTGGAACTGAAAGCGTTTATTTGTGATGCTCCTGCTCGCTCATTTTTGAAATGTATAAAATCACATAATAGCTTCCATGGCTGCGAATTTTGCACTATAAATGGTCAACGAATAAATAACAGAATATTATTCTCAGAATTGAATCCATCTACGAGCACCATCGTAAAAAGAACAGATGAATCGTTCAGGAGCGAATGTGATAAACGTCATCATTGTGGAAAATCTCCCCTTATTGCAATCAGGAACTTTGATATGGTGAAAGGATTTCCGCTAGATTATATGCATATGGCTTGCTTAGGAACTATGAGAAGACTTATGAATTATTGGTTCAAGAGTAATTCTAACTTTTGTGTATCTCCAGGTTTCCGAAAGGAGGCCTCCAAGAGATTACTTTCTATTTCATCAAGTATCCCTAAAGAATTCAATAGAAAACCCAGATCTTTGTTGGAGTTGGACAGGTGGAAGGCATCTGAACTCAGAACATTCCTTCTCTATTTTGGGCCCATGATTTTAAAAGGTTTACTTCCTTCGAGGCAATATAAACATTTTCTTAGTTTACATTGTGCCCTCAGAATATGTTGTAGCAGTCATCTTTTGACAAACTTGGGCCAGAAAGCCATTGATTTAATCAATTCGTTTGTAGACCAAGCAGAAAATATATATGTCATGGAGGAACCAGTCTACAATACACATTCTTTGCAGCATCTGGTTGAGAATGCTGTGCTTCAGGGGGAAAGTCTTGAAGAAGTTAGTTGTTTTCAATTTGAGAACAATTTGGGTCAGATGAAACGCCTGCTGAGAACTCCTAACAAGCCTTTACAGCAGTTGTGTAAACGACTATTCGAAAGGGAAAACATTCATAGCAAATACCAAGTGCACCCAGAAATAATAAAAAATATTGAAAAAAAATCTGGAAAAATAAAACAAATAGTTTACCAGTCGTTTGAAATTTGTCCAGGTCATGAGGCAGATTCATACATTTTATTGAAAAATAATAAAGTAATGAAAGTTCTGAAGATTTTGGAGGACGGAAATCACCAAAATTCTTTGGAGTTTAAAGGACATATATTTCAGAGCACAAGTCCCATATATGATCATACAGTTTCTTCGGAATTGCTCAAGATGTTCATTGTAAGAGAATTGAGCTCATTTGTATTTTCTGTGGATTTTAGAGAACTGTACAGTAAATGCATGGTTTTTTCAGTAGAAAATGTCGTTTATTCAGCAGCCTTATTGCATTGAAATTGGTAAGTGGGTGGAGTGAATGATATCTTATAATTACATAATAAACGTTTGTTCTGTGACCTAGGTGAATTTCATCTAACATTGCAGCTTTCATCTTGAACTTTTGTTATCTACAGTTTCAAAACTAAAATAACTAAGTGTGGTTCCCTTTTTTTTTTCAGGGCATGCTTTCTTGGGACGTAATAATTTGGGATGAAGAACAAAGTTGCGACTATGTTCCTTCTTCTTGGAGGGTAAAAGAAAGAAACCTTTACTTGTGGCCCAAATTGCCAAAGAATAGAATCATAAAGTTAATTAAGGAGTGTCGTCCACCCAGCGCCACATTTGATTACACAGAATGCTCTGGCAGATGCAAAGCCACAGTCACTTCTCTGGAAGATGCTGAGGAAATGGTCAAGAGACTCCAGTTCACATCATCCCTGGAAGATTCTGAGAATGAGAGCACAACAACTGTAAGTTCAGGAAGTATACATTCCAAAACTATAACCCCGGAAACCATCAGTTCAGGAAGTGTACAGTCAAAAACTGTAACCAAGGAAAGCATAAGCTTGGAAGACGATTATATCGTCAATATCAACAAATGCCAAAGTGAGATATGTATAAATTTATATAAATATTTTTTATTGATTGAAAGTTTTGAAAGGAAATTCTTTGACATAGTTTTTTGGGATTTTAACCTTCCAATCTAAAAATGGAAAATATTAAATGAAGGAAATCTATACAATTGTAGATGTGCAAATTTACCTCGATAATTAAGTTATACTTAATGTCTTCACTTGTACAGATTTTCATACTATGGAAGGTTGGAATCCCAAACAGATCATGTCAAGTTATAAGTATATTTGTTTAGTTCATAAAGTCTTTGAAAACCACATTTTTTATGGGAAATTTGTAATCATTTCTATATTTTTTGAGGTCAAAATATTTTCTTGAGGTAAAAATTGCATGGAGCAAAAGTGTATTATTCTGTACCATGAAATTCTATAGATTTCTTCAACACAATTTTCTCATGTGAAATATGAAATATGTGAATTATGATTCCTGGAACTAAGTAAATAATGTATATCCAAGCTTGGGAGTGTGAACTATGTGACAAAAGTATTTTTCATACCTTCATTATTACTCCTGAAGTAAAATCATAAGTTCAACCTTTTTATTTACAATGATACACTGCTCAGGTTTGTACTTGAAAGCCTCATAATTTTCTTAAATACTGTATGTAGTGTTTGGTAACATTTGTTAACAGAATAACATTGGTGGTCGTGAATAAAATAAATTTCAAGTAAAAACTTATACTAACTTGAGAGATAATTATTCATTTCATACAGAAATGAAAGAGATGCTCATAATATATAAGTATGAGCATTTGCTAGATTTTTTTCAGCTCGCCTATTGAATTGAAATTCGAAATTAAAATATCTAGATTATTTACTGGAAGATACATTTCAATGAGAAAAATTAACAGCTTTTCGATTCCAATATTCTTCAAATGTCTATTAAAATCAAGAATTTATTTGAAATAAAAATGATCACTGCTGATTCATTTTATGAAATTACTACAAAATTGCTTCCATGAGATTGTGTTAACTCTTAATTTCACTCCAAAATTAAGGTCTCCAACTTTCCTAATGATGTCCATTATCCTATCTTGTGTCAGTCAGTTAGTAGTTGAAAAATAATAAAATTTACCGAGACATGAGTGACAGTCTACGTTAGAGTAGGTGGCTTTTTTATGCGAAAATAGTATTACAAATTTTACAGTAATAGCTATTAATATAATGAGATTATTATGCGATTTATAATAATCGAGGATGTTGCCAGGCCACGAGGCGCTCTGCAACGAGTCGCCTGTGCAACATCCGAGATTTATTTAAATTGCATAATAATCTAGTTACATTCAAAGCTTTATCGTATCATTGACATTGACAACGATGATGTGAAAATGAAATCAATAACTATGGTTATGTCACATCATTGTCATTTGAGCGTGCCATTTGGTATCTATTATAAAGTAACTCTCGTATTATATTGTAACTAATGTATTATGTGTTGTTATGATATTATGATGTTAATAATTTGTAATAAAGATTTAACTTTAAGGAAGCTTAATATCCACTGATACGATGATATATATTTATAGTTTAGTAGATGATTGGTTTAAATACAAACCATAATTAATTGTAATAATTGATGACAATTAATAGCTATATTATTTTCATATATCCATTAGGTTTAGAATTTTGAATAGATATTATTGGCCATTCATGTTCTATTATGTTAACATTCAAATAACACTACAGACTGAGCTCAAGTATTACCAAAATTGTGTTTCTTTGAGTAATATAAAAAAAATAAGGTTGCAGACTTTTTCACGTGGAAAAAATAAACATATTGATGATAGGCAGATATATTATATTTGATGATACATTTTCACAATAAAGTTTTCATTTCAGATTGTGATAAAATGGCCTCAGATATAAGGAAAATTCTGAAAATGACTGGATCAGTGCATTATGATCTAAAAGAACTCAAAAACTCACTGACTGAAGTTCAGTCGACTATTTCCAAATTAACTCAGACTCCTCAGTCAGTCAAGCAGTCGAGCACCAAATTCAAATTTCCTATTGAAAATGATGAGGATCTAGAAGCTCTTGAAGAGAGGCTCAAAGATGAAGAACAATATAAAGAACTAGTATGTATAATATTGATAATATCTTATTTCTTGAGGAAACGACCTCATTCATGGGTTAAGAGGAATTGGTACATTACAAACTCTCTCTCTCCACATACAAAATATTGCCATGCACAGGTTTCGTATAGTCCTCAACTTTCAAGGTTTATTGTTCATTATTAGTGGATGAAAACATTTGGACGTGTTGGTAAAGATATAATCTATATTCCCTTTTTCTCACTTTTTCAAAATTTGATTAACTTTTTTCTGAAAAAAAATCTATGTTTTTTTGATGATTTTCCAATTTTTTTTGGAAAAGAACCAAATCAAATTTCGAAAAAGTGAGAAAAAGGAAACCTAGATTAGATCTTTACCAACACGTCCAAATTTTTTCATCCACTGATAATGAAAAATAAACCTTGAAAGCTGGGGACAACGAAACCCTTGCACGGCAATATTTTGTATGTGAGCAAGTGAGAAGAGTTTGTAATGTATCACTTCTACTAAAGACAAATTTTTGTTCTGAGAGTTTAGTAATTATCATTACCAAGGCAAACATTTTTGTAATATTTTGGACGTGTAACTACAAATAAATTTGTATGCAACATATTTATTCTTAAGTAGGTGAACCTTGTAGCTTTGTAGCTTTTCTATATTTGTGGTTTGTTTCATTGGTGTATTTTTTATTGCTTAATATAATGTTGTTTCCCATCACAGATTTCTCTATAACTGTTGAATGAACTTTTTTTGTAATTTGTAGGTCAACACCGTGTCACTTATTGGAGGAGTTTCTGTAAAGAGATCCGTTTATGCCATAATAAGGAAAGTATTTAGTAAAGATATGAGTATGAAATACTCATCAATTGGTAGAAAGGGAAAGAGAAACTTTTCCAAATTGATGTTCTATAAAGTTTTGTTGGGTGAGTTTTGCTTGTTATATAATATATATATATATTTATATAATTGTATTATGTTGCATTAAAAAAGAATTGGACATGCAGGGTGTTCTTTATTGGTACATATTATTATTTTTTTTATGTTCATGCAAAAAGCAAAACTTTATTGAACTGTATTTGGTGGAAAAACTGGTTCTTTCTTTTACTGAGTGCAATAAAGACTTTATTGCACTCATCTGTCATTTTTGCTATAGCGTTCTGTCATCATGACAGACATAAACTTTCAAACCGATGCCAAATTCAGCCCATTTTCTGTGAGATTGTATTACGTTTTAAATAGTTGCATGTTTCATCATATTCATTACATAATGGACTATGAAATTACTAGAAAATGCAATTTGTTAAAAATAAAATTATTTCCTTCGAATATCAACTGAATTACTTTTAGATTTAAACAAACGATGTCTTTCCTACAGTTTAGTGCCACCTAAATGAAACATTTTTTGGTTTTTGCATGAACGTAGAAAAAAATATAGTATGAAACTCTTGCAAAAAGAGTTTATTGCACTGGACGGCCTCGTCGGACATTTTAACGTCGAATGCAATAAACACCTACTTTTTGCACTTGTTGCATAAAAAACTATTCTATCTGCTTCATGTAACTTTCAGATGCCATTCGAATCATCTTTCCGGATTCGATGGAAATTGAAATAATGAGCAATGTAAGCTCATGCCTTGCATCCTCAGCTGACAGGGAGGGTGGCAGAAAAGACAGGAGTCAATCAGATCGTTGATGGGTGGTAGTAGAACCATTTTCATGATATTTTAAATTTTATTTCATGTTTACTTGGTTTTTATATTTTGTGGTCTTGAAATTTTGTAGGTTTGTTACTTTCTCAAAGTCCAACTTGATTCACCGATATATACAGAGTGTTTTGTAAGTACGTAGAAAAACTTGAAGGGTGATTCTTTGTGTTATTCTAAGACGAAAAGTTTATATAAACATAAGTCCGGTAATGCTTCGTTTTCAAGATACAGGGTGTAAAACTTTTCATAAATATCGTAAATATCTTTATAACCCTTCAAACCGATTTTTTTTTAAATTTGGCAATGTTACTGAGGATAGTAAGTGGCCCTGACTATATCGAAATTATCATGTCTAGTGGCGTCCCGGAAGGTACCTTAACCAATATTTTTGACAGAAAAAATGTGCGCCATTGATCCTTTTGCAATTTTTTTATTTGTTTCACATTAAGCAACTGATATTACAACTTTTTCTTATCTGGAATTTTTTTCGTAGCTTGCTTTGTTTTCAAGAAAAACTTAAAATCACTTCATTGCACGTCCCTGGGACAACATAATAAAAAATTGTTTGTATATGGTTTTTAATGAATATAAATGAATCTGTTATGATTAAACATTTTTTGTTACATTTGGCCAGTGGCGTACATAGTGGAAACGCCGCAGATACCAGAAAAAAATCAGACAAGAAACACCCTTTATTAAAACCACACTTAAAGAAAAATGGTGCCAACACATTTTTTTTGGGTAAGAATATATTCAACAATAACTAACACAGAACTTACAATAGTGGCTCAACGTGTCCTCCTTCATCTTCAATGCAAGCCTTAACTTGTCTTAACATCGATTCCCGAACAAGTTGAAATATTTCCGGTGTATGTCTGATCACATGAATCCCGTATTCGTTGGATTAATTCTTCGTCAGTGTTGATTGGAGTTTTATAAACGAGTGACTTTAAATGTCTGCAAAGGAAAAAATCTAAGGGATTTAAATCTGGTGACCTGGGCGGACATGACTGAACCTGTGCGATCGATACAGTTTTCTCTATGCTAGAGTGTGGTGGAGCCCCATTGTGCATGAACCATATTACCAACAATACCAACGGAAAACTAATTGATTTTGTAAAAAAATTAAGACTAGTATTATAGGCTATTAGTATGGGAAAACAAATAACAGTAACGCCCCAGTTTTTGGTGGTTTAGTATATGAAATGTTTTATTGTGTTGTCCCATGGATTTACAATAATATGATTTTTGTTTTCAAAAACAAAGCAAGCTACGAAAAAAATTATTGATGATAAAAAGTTGTAATTTTAGTTGCTCAATGTAAAACGTATACAAAAATTGTAAAAAAAATCAGTGGCGCACATTTTTTCTGTCAAAAATATTGGTTACGGGATACCACTGCACATGATAATTTTGATATATTTAGGTCTAAATCAACCCGTCACGACCCTTAATAACACTGCCAAATTTTAATAAAATCGGTTCAAGGATTATTACAAAATTTACGCAAAAAACGATTTTTAAAAATTTTGACACCCTTTATCTTGAAGACGAAGCATTGCCGGACCTATGTTTATATGAACTTTTCGTCTTAGAATCACAGGAAAAATCACTCCTTCAAGTTTGGCCACGTACTCACATAACACCCTGTATGAAGCGCCGTTTGGGTAAAAAGTGTTTTTGCAAATAAAAATAATTTTGTGTAAATGTATTCATTATTTGTAGCTCTATTTGTTATTTTGCTTTCCGATCAAACAACATTTACTTACGTTTCCAGGATTACAAATATATGAAAACGTGAATTCCCATATATTTATAAATTTGAGCTATTTTATATTGTCAATGCATGGCGCAACCGCGACGCGGTTCAGAACACGTTCGAACTTTTGTTAGGTAACTAGGCGAAGTCATTGGTACATAATTTGGTTAAAAGATGGCGGCCGAATGATATTGCAGTCGTCAAAATGCATTCTCAGAATATTCAAAAAATTAAATACATGTAGACAACTGGGACAACTGACAATGACATCTGCCTGTACCACTGCTTTCTGCCAGCCAATGTATTTACTAATCACTTCGCCTAGTTGCGTTTTCTAAATCGCGTCAGTTGCGGCAACATAAAATAGATCGAATTTATAAAAATAACGGAATTCAAGTTTTTATACATAAAAAATAATAGGAGGGGGCTATTTATTATTTTTTGAATAGATCGATATATTTCAACCAAATTTGGCACACTTGTATGACAACATAAATACTACTTTTTACAGTACTTATCTTCCTTATGACGTCATTTGGGAGAAAAAAATTGAATGGGGAGATATGTCACGTAATACCTAGTTTGGAAGGTATTTCAATTCTGTATCAAACAGTGTATACATTTTTAATTTTGGCCCACCGTTAGGGGAGGCAGGGGCATTTATATTTTGAAATTATTTATGTGTCCTAACAAAGTGAAGAGCAAAAATGTATACACCGTTGGATACAGAAATGAAATACCTTCCAAATGATTTATCAGGTGACCTACCTCCCCATTTAATTTTTTTCTTCCAAATGACGTCACACTTGTGCGGATTACGTCATGAAGAATAAATATTGTGGAGAGTAGTATTTATGTTCTCATACAAGTGTGCCAAATTTGGTTGAAAAATATTGAATTATTCAAAAAATAATAGGTGGGGGGGGGGGGGGGATATTCACGTCATCACTGTATATTTGTAACGCTTGAAATGTAAGTATATTTGTGTTTGATCAAAGATAAATAAAGCAAAGTAAAAAATACTGCTACAATTAATAAATATATTCACACAAAATTATTTATATTTACAAAAACACTTTTCACCCAAACGGCGCCTAATACATACAACAGGCTATTATATATTTACAGGGTGTCCCACAATTTGCGTTCAAGGGATTATGTGCTATGCTAGAAATTCAGAACTTATTATCTTTCTTTGGAACAAAATTTTTTCACTTGTCCTGTGGTACCCAAAATGTGGGATACCCTCATTATATTTAAGTTAAAACTTTTTCTGTAACATATTTTTCATTGGACCGCTCCCAAGTTATAATGTTTTTTAGGATGTATTTTTTGTTTTTTAAGTTGTATTCTTTGTTTTTTTTTTCATATCGGGATCCAAAACAATTATACATGTTTATACATATTTAAGTTTAATACCTTCATAGTTTATCTGTTATTTTTTTTTTCTGTGGAGTTTTAATCCTTTCTATTAAACCTGATTAGTATTCCCATCTTGTTTTCATTTTACTCCAGTACATGTTGAGTTGAGTGTAAATGAAAGTAACTGAATCCAAATTAATCTCCATTAATAACAATAACATTTAATTTTTATAATTATAACCTCAGTTCTAATGTTCAAACGTTTTTTTTCTTACAATTTTTTACAACGTATTGATTGCTTGTATCTGAAATCATAAAATATTTTCACCTCCAATATTTTTTCAGCCAATATATTTATGAGCAAGCCCAATTGGGAATACATAAGAAAATTAGTAAAATCATGAATATTATAAGAACAAAAAAGAAGTACAATTATGTTGATTACATTATAATACTCTAATTTGCAAATAAGATGATTGCCTAGTTGTACGAGAAGGTACATACAACTTTATTTGTGATGGAAGTTCAAGACAGTTGCATTCACCATTGATTATCTTGAGAAGTAATATCTTCTTTTTTTCGCCCAACTTCAAGAGGTGGAATATTTAAGTAGTGCTCCATATGGTTGTAATCCCAATCAAGTTAAACTTTAAGAGCTATGTATCTCAGAAAATTGTGTTCGACTCGATCTAGTATTGCAGTAAAGAACTTTATTTACATATACATTGGTAAAATCGTGGGTGATCCTTAATGAAACCAAGCATTCTTGTATACAGCCGATGTGATCAAAACTGATAGTACAGTCAATGATGATGCATAAGTCTGATTAATATTTATATTGACTTGAATCGCAGAACGTTAATTTTATTATTATTATTACCATTTGAAAATATTTTATCAATATTTTCGAACTGACATTGTAACATTGACTTTCAGTATCTTATTACAACGTTGACAATATTTTACCATAGCATTATATTCTACAAATATCGCCGAATGTCCACATGTTTTTGAGGCTGCATTTTTTGACAAGTCACTCAGCGTCATGCAACTTCTGTTTCAACGGAAGTGACATAAATATTCTATTATTAAATGAGACATCTGATATATATATTAACTTCTTTGGTCTCCATGTCATATTTTGAAAACAACTATGTATCACTTCCTTACTTTTAGACACTATTTTTTATTTTGCAATTTATATTTTAGTCAAATTACTACTACTGTTTTTGAAAATCTGCTTTGTAAAATTTAGTTTTTAATTTTGTATTACTATTTTTTTCAATTGGCAACATGGCGACTCCTTGGCGAGGAAAAATTGATTTGATTACGCACATTATTGGTTTCAAACAAACCAATAAAGAACTCCTTAGATCTTTCTTAAAATAAAGCATCCTTTGAGATTAAAATAAGATTTAAATGCATTGAGTAACCTGTAACCAACTCGACCAATAACATGAAAAAACTTGTCAACTTCTTAATTTACATCTGAAGAGTGTTTTCCAATTATTTCAATCTCCCTGATGAGCTTGGCAAAGCGAAATAAATTTTCGTCGACAAAAATGTATTGGGGATTAAATGCAAGAGAAGTGTCTCCTACTTCAATGACATGTTTGATTTCTGTGAGTAATATTTTTGAATAACATTCTCTCTATGTAGTTTATTTAATGAATTTTCAATGAAAACAAGGGATAATTAAAAAAATCAACTATCTGAATGAAAATGCGAATTTTCACTTTCAGATTTTTTCTTTTCAGTTAGAGTCTTTTCACAATATCTATCAGATGTAGTTCAATGTCCAGCGTGGCTTTAGCCGGGGAAGTAGTTGTAGATATTACAAAAAAAAATCACATTTTTCAATTTTCATAGAGAATGTTACCAATATTATTTTGATGTTTCACCAATGTTGTTAAAGCGATATTGCCACATATTTACTTCGAATATTCCACCAATATATCCAAGTAGTGTTGTACCAATATTTTTTTAATAATATTCCACCTATGTTGTCATAGTGATATAGCCACATATTACTTTTGAATATTCCACCAATATATGCAAGAAATATTGTACCAATATTGTTTTAATAATGTTTCGCCAATGTTGTCATACTGATATTGCCACATATTTACTTCGAATATTCCACCAATATATCCAAGTAATATTGTACCAATATTGTTTTGATAATGTTTCACCAATGTTGTAATAGCGATATTACCACATATTATCTTTAAATATTCCACCAATATATGCAAGTAATATTGTACCAATATTGCTTTGATAATGTCTCGCCAATATTGTCGTGGCAATATTGCCACATATTTATTTTGAATATTCCACCAATATATTCAAGTAATATTGTATCAATATCGCCGAATGTTCACATTTTTTTTAAGGCCAATATTGGTTCGCGAATATTTTACCAATATTGCTTTGACAATGTTTCACCAATGTTGTCGTAGCGATATCTCCACATATTAACTTTGAATATTCCGCCAATATATTCAAAGTAATATTGTACCAATATCGCCGAATGTTCACATTTTTTTTTCCGCCAATATTGCTTTTACAATATTTCGCCAATATTTTCGTAATATTGGACCAATATTGTACCAATATATGTGTGCTACTTGGGTCTCTATATCAACTAATGTAATTATTATCATTATCGCATAGTATACAACTAATAATCTAATATACCTTCGGTGTAACATACTAAAATCTCAGCAAATTCTATCGATACCTGGAATCCCTCTTATATGTTTGCCTAGTCCTTTAATTTTCACTAATTTAGTCGGTGTGGACGATTTGTCTGAAACATTCAAAACGTTGCCAATTACACCTACATTTATTTATTTCCATGTGTCTTTCAAGCATGATATTCTTAGCAAATATGTGTATTTAGGTTTTGGGCAGATTGTATTTGAAACAAATTCATCAAACACATACGTCGAAAACGGACACCAATTCACTGATGAAACGATGAGAGTTTGTTTAGTTAATTTCATGATTTATATCTATACTATGCACTACGGTCGGATGTGTTATTACATTGCAACTGTCATACAAACTCAAAAGTGTATAATGAAGCGATAGAACTATTTCACCATCTAGTGTAAATCTCTAGAATTGAATACTGTCGGTCATATTTGAAATCGTCTTTTTGTTTAAGTCCACAAAATCAACTGTGTCTATTTATTTCATTACACCTTCAATCTGCTACAAATACACTTACACTGTTCAAACTTACATTTTCAAGGATTTCATTGCAATACTCTACATTTGAAGTTGTCATATAAACCCAAACGATTATTATGTTGTGATAAAACATAACAAAATCCTATTTTCTCTGCAAAATTACCCCTAATTTATCATGTTTTTATTTTTAATAACTGCAATATCAGTCCTGTCATATCCCAAGCATCGCTCGTGCAGTATTTGAAATATCATACAATCCAATCGAAAATATATTCATCATATCTTCTCAACCTTTCATATGTCTCGTCGACGAAATCCTTCTCACAACTCGCTCATTTCTCTGAGATACTACAAAAGACTTGTTTGGAATCAATTAGATTTGGCCACTCCCAAAAATACTACATTCATTCATTTCTCTATTTGAATTAACATACATTTCAGTCAGAAAAATGAAGTAATTCCAATATTGTCTCCAACTAAAAGACTGCACAAACTTGTTTGAAGTCAAGAGGCGAAGTAAAGCAAATAACTGACCCCGTCTGAATGAAAGGAATACAAAAAAATATTCAAGAATCAAGACTGAGAAAACTGTTTTTCTGTGAATAAACTATTATATAACTATATAAATTTTCAATTTTATATGCCATCCCCACATAGTAGTAGTAGTTACAGTGGCCACGAAATTTCACAATGACTCTGACAGAAATTGTGAATTTGAAATATATGTTAGAAATCGTTTTCTTTTTCTTAAGGAACCGACATGCAGTTGTATCTCTAAAAATGACAGAGTTATGTCTAGTGCAATTTTCAAATCTGGAATTATTTAACTGTTTCCTATTTCATTTAGTTGACACTCTCCGACAAAAATTCTTAAACTACGTTCACTTCCTGGAATCTTTGCTACTGAGGATCTCTTTTTGTAGGGAAATAACAGTTATACATACAATGGATTATAATTTATTTGGCTGTATCAGGATGATTCTAACGTTGTCCGACCTACCCTGTACTGATGATGAGGCAAGAACCTCGAAAAGGGTCTGCAAGTGGTCTTCTCCAGCCAACTGAATGATATTCTGCTGTATAATTACAATAATCATCTGCAAATGGGTCATTTCGGAAGAACGTTGCATAAATATCTGTCAGATGTAATTCAAAGTCCGTCGTGGTATTAGCCAGGGAAGTAATTGTTTGCTGTCAGACGTTTGCCTGATATTTCCCACCTGGTGGAAACATTTGGAGAGGAGGGTACTTCGACATTCGTTGATTTTACTATATCATGTATTTGATACTCTCCGACAAAAATTCTTGAACCGTGTGTCCTGATATTCAAACGAATCGATAATGTCCACTCCTTCAAAATCAAACCACGTTATTTTATTGGTACATAAATATATGATTACTTTTCCTCCAATTTATTTGGTGAAGGATGTGAAATGTGGCCCTTTTGGCATATTTTTATCACTATCGCAATTAATGTAACACTCTTTATATATTTTTATTACTATTACACTTTATGGGGCACTCTGTATACACCTTACTCCTACAGTCTCCAGCTGAATGATTGATGTCTCCCATTAGTTGCCATATACTTAATTTGTTGAATAACGTTTGGCGAATATCTTCCACGATTTTAATTCAATAATTATTTTTATACTTATACACCTCGCAACTGTTTGTTTCTTCAACAATTGATTTTTAAATCTTCCTTGACTACCCTGTATGTTTTTTCTGCTAAGATTCGTGTTAGTGACATTCAACATTTTATTCTAATTATTATTACAGTTGAAAAACGTTTCGAATACTATTTTCCAACATCAGTATACCATTTCGAATAATATTTGGATTTGATGCGAAAAATCCCTCATTTTGTCAGTGTAGTAACGTCAAAAATTACTGAAAATACGTGACTGAATTTTTTATGTTTATGTTATTATTTTTAAACACCCTATATTTATTTTTTTTGTGACGTTTCATTTCAGAAATAAATGCAATAAATGATTTTTCTTTAAGGTGGTATTTTAAACCTCCTTGCATACGTTATTATTATGTCATGATTCATTTTGTGGGGATTGTGTACGACAAATCCTCAAAAATTTCGTTGCAAATGACCCGATTCCTCCCAAAATATATAAGTTATCCTATGTTATAATTTGTTTTCAAGAACGCAAATGATTTGTTCTATTTAACAACAAACAAAAACAACAATGTATCAAAAATGTGCATAAAATTTCTGTCGTAGTTGATTAAAACTTGTTTTTTGTCAAATTTCTGTGAAATTATTTCGTTAGACATTATTACCTACGGAAAATCGCTATAACTACATTTTGAGAATATTTCAAGAGACATATTATTGGTAAATTAATAAGTCCATCTATTTTGAGCGTAAAACATAGAATATTTGTTGTTTTCTGCGAATAAAATATTCTTTCCACTTTATCGCTGAGAAATAGCCTTGGAAATCATTTCGTTTATTGAGTACTTGTGAACTTTGCAAACTACACTTTTTTGGGTACTCATTTTATTATTGAATTGTTCTTAATATAATTCAAGGAAGTTGATTTATATGTCTTTTTGGAATTGTTCTATTTTTCACTCAAACAATTTCTTAAAAACACTAAATTTTCAACCTGGATACTTCATGCTTTGATTTAATGTGTTTGAGTGAAACGCGAAATTTAATAGTTTTTCTACAATGTGTACCATGGAAATATGTGAAGTGTTTTGTGCCATGTATATTTTGATTTTATGTGAGTACCTTTGTGTATTTTTAAATAAAAAAATTAATATTTTCCGAAGTGCTTGTTCACAAAACAATTCTTTTATTATGATGAACTGTACAACATTTTATAGTGGCGTGCGAGGTGTGCCACACAACTCATTTTATGGGGCCCCCACATTCTCCTCGCTTTGTGTATACAAATGAGAAGACAATATCTCAAAGAACGGTTTTTTTCTCAATTGTTAATTCAATTTTCTCTCTGCAGACTTGTGCAAATGAATATTTTCCTCTCATTGCAGCTGAAATCAACGTTCGTCTATAATGTGTTCTTTTTGTAAAACTTCCCTTACTGAACGATCTATTTTCAAACATCATTATTATCATCACACCTTCAAAATTCATCTATAATTATTATTGTTCTCATAATCGTTTGCACTCTACTGACTCTCGCGCTGTATAAACAACATTTCAACCTACATTTACTAAGAGGTCTCATAGCCTGGCGTGTTGATGTGCGGCTCCAGCGGTAATATCAGCGCGGGCGGACTACCGCGCCTTTTCGCGGTGGCGCTATGTTCGCCTCGGCAAGGTACCCTGAAAGGTGTAGGGGGGTTGCTACTATTGCGCCGGTATACCCTCTTCCCCTTTCCCCTGGATTGTGGAAATAGTATATGTGTATAAAACCCTATTTATTTATTATTTATTTATGTGCGGCTCGGTAATCCGAAGATGGACGGTCGGCTCACTTTCGAACCATCAGTCCAACAAACTTTTTTTTATTTTATTGCATATATCAAATATCCATTTTCACTACTCGGCGTTGGGTACTGGGAAACTCTTATCTTTGATACGGATCAGCTCGACTACGTCACAACTGAACGGCAGACCAGCGACGGTTGACTCCGTAACCGATCTCGTCCGACTATTCCCGATTCTCGATCAACTGGGGTAACCTTATCACGCTGGATCTATGTCGACTACGTCACAGCTGAACGTAGAGCAGCGACGCGTGATTGAATGAGACAAATTTCGCTAATTCTGAGCTTAAAATTGCTTATGACATTTTCAATGCTAAAATGGTCGATTTTGTCGGTGAACTCTTGCAGCACCTTTACTATTCTCGTTTGAGTGATATTTTCATAGACATTTCCCCACACTCTTATTGGTAGATTAACTTGTGGGCTATTACTCCGGAATTGTTTAAGAAAATGGCTTGTTATATGGAACATAATGTATAAATGATAAATGGCAACAATTTTCGTTTTTGAAGCGGTCAAAAATTTCGATTACCTACCAAAAGAAAGTGACTAGTGACCGGTCCGACCAGCCTGCAATATTTTGTTGGCTCCTGGTCCGACCAGTTACTACTATAGATAGACACGGTGTTACTCTTTTAGCGTGATTGATCTTCTTGTCTTAATACTGTAACCTTCTTCTCTCCTCGGGAAAGAAAAAGTTACTGTCCCGTTAGCTATGGTAGTCGGTGATGCATGGTAGTCGGGGTCGGTCAGTCATATATCAAATCTAGAGAGTAAATGGGCGCCACTCGGCTCTAATAATAATAGTTCTCAGGATCTTGTCCGATCCGAGAAAACAAGACAGTTTAAACAGTTGGAATTCAAAATAATATTCAAATAAAACACATGTTGTTATCAATTTTCAATCTGTCACTTTGTTAGAGGAAGTATGTATACTTGGGAACCCCTTGAAGTAAAACAATACCTTGCTTTAAACCCCGTATATTCAACAAATACCTTTTACCCTTTAATATTTTAAACTATCTACATAGCAGTGAAATCCTCATCTGGGAAGTTATATTTCACGCCACAGAAGGTGGAATGCAAATATAGGTGAGACCACCTGACTTAGTGTCCCAAACATTTATGAAAAATAATAATAATCATGAAAATACCTGGTCAATTTTCCAAATTGGATGTTGACACTAGCGAATGTTCAGTACTGTACATGGGCTTTACATGTGACTCTTAAAATTCAGTCAGATTACTAATATTAAAAAAATAGTGGGCAGGTAAAGTTCATAGAATAAAGTTGAAAATAAAATAGTTTAACAGGCCTGATTGCCTAGGGAGCTAGGCACCATATACTGGAAGGTGGACTATCTTCCCATTCACCATAGCCAAGTACGAGATGGAGAGACGAATCACTGTGGGGGAAATAGCCCATCGTCCATTCCTGGATTACATCTAACTATGTACAATTCTTGTAGACTGTGCCATCCTCCAATCCTCACAACCAAATACAAAATGAGGGGACGAAACTCATGGGATTATGGGAAATAGCTCAGTCAGATACCTACAGGATCCTCAATCCTCAATCTCGTCTGCTTTTGTACAACTCCTAAACATCCTAACACAGCGTGAGAAGGTACTCTGTTCAAATTAGCATGATGGGGTGCTCTGCCACAAACTTCTTGGGGAGAGAATCAGCTTGGCTTTACAGCCTCAGAAAGAAGGGGGCGATTGCTCTACCCTGGAACCCTAATAAAAAAGGAAGTTGGGATTTTCGTTCAACATATTATCTTTTATTAGGTTCACTCACCTTACACGAAGGGATTCGACGGGTTACACCAAAAATCACCATTTAACGAAATCGTGCGACACGAGGCATCATTCAATAAACTTGACTAAACGATGCTTCCGCAATGGCGTCTAGATTGGAAAAGAAAGGAAAGCAGGTCAGATGGTTTCCTAACGGAAAGACAAGGCGTTTTTTCCTTTTTTTTTCCTATTTGGATCTGGATCACGATCACCATCTGATTGGAATCATGATTAACTGTCAAATGCCAATTTAGATGACAGCTATTTTGGAATGCCATCTATCGGCAATTTCTCGAGAAATTATAGGGATGCATTTGACATGCGAACTGTAGAAAAATATAACAAAAAAAGAAAAGCTGGGGGCTGTTCTCTTTTTACAACACGGTTTACCATGCAATCAGTAAATGTTTCTGTTCACCAACTCCACGACACGCGTGCACAAGAGAGTCAACAAATGAAGTAAATTCTCACTATCATTGACAGTTGTACCTAAGGAAAACTCAAGGTAATGACTCGTTATAACACTATATCAAGTTGTTTTCCATATGAAACATTCGATCTGAAAAGGTTTATGTAAATAAACAGTAATTTCAACAAGATATGATACTCGTGGCGCCATCTAGTAGTAGTTTGTCTCAACCCGGTTAGAGAACATTTAAAATTGTTTTCTCAGTTTCACTACTTGGATTTTTCAAACGTGACACCCTCTTCCAAAAAAAAAAAAAAATTGCACTGAAAGTAAATTCTTTTTTTAGATGGTTCCATCAAGTACAAATGTGGACAAAAAATTGTTTAGTAAATGCAGTTGCTGTAGGTAACTTCGGGTACCACACGCTTTTTGAAGAAGGAAACACTATTATTCTTAAATCAATATTAGGAAAAGTCCAAAATCGGGAAAAGTCAAAAATGGTAAATCTGAAACAACGCATTTACAATTTTCCACAACCTGCTAATGAATCTATTACTGAAAGCACTGGTATATATATGTATATCATACTTAAGTTTTTATTTAATTACAACATATAGTTTAGTATTATTTTACTAGTTAATTTGGGAGATTTATTTATTTATTTATTTATTTATTTTTTTTGATGGCCAATCAAAAATCTGGGCATTTACCCAATAGGGAAAGATTTGAAAGTTCTCACGTGACACAGGGATTGAACAAGGTATGTTCAAGGGCAACATAAAAATTTAAAAAAATGAAAAAAAATGTGTAGGGGTTCTACCCTACCGAAATATCTGAATTTGAACCTAGGTAAGGCTTCAAATCCTTTACATGCCATTCACCTCCCGGTGAACCATCAGCATTTTTCAATTTATAAACCAGTTTAGACATCTTCTGTACCACAGTACATGGTTGAGAACAATATTTTGGTGCAAGCTTGGCTGAGAACTGTTCAGCAGCATTTGAAAGTACTTTATTTTTCCTGTAAACTGTATCCCCAACCTTATAGAATATATCCCTTCTGCGAAGGTTATACCTAGTGGCATTCTTTTCATATGCCTTGTGTAAATTATCTCGAACTTCAGTGAAAATATCTTGAAGTGAAATAATATCCTGAGCATAGGATTCCATGTTTCCTGGCAGGATTTCTAAGTCATCAGTGGACTGAATTTCTCCATAATACTTTCCAGATAGAGGAACTTGTCTGGCAAAATTTAAAAATGAAGGTGTATACCCTGTAACTTCATGCTTTGCAGTATTGATAGCATGGGCGATCTTGGATAAATTTTGGTCCCAGTCTGTATGTTTTTCTACATAGCACCTAACTGTAGTTCCTATTGTTTTGTTCATGCGTTCCACGAAATCTACCTGAGGGTGGTAACGCGCATTAAACCAGATTTGGTATGTTTCACATAACCTTTTAAATACCGAACCTGCAAACTGAGTTCCATTATCAACAATAAAATACTGTGGAATGCCAAAAACCAAAAAAACGTTGTTTTCAACAAATTTGACTATATTTTGAGCAGTCGCCTTACGCATAGGATGTAGAAGGACATATTTGCTGAACCAATCTCCAACTACCAAAAGGTAAGAGTTTCCATTCTTTGACCGGGGAAACGGCCCCATAATATCAGCGGCAATAACTTGCCAAGGAAAATCTACAGATTTTTCTTTGCCCATTAAACCAAAACGAGTCGTAGTCGGTATCTTTTGAGAGGCACAGGTCTTACACAAACGAATAAATTTCATGATGTCTTGACGCATCTTTGGCCAGTAGTATAGTTCTTGTACCCGAGACAGCGTTTAAAAAAAACCAAAATGACCTTCAGTAGGAGGGTCATGCAAAGATTGAATACAGGTTTTTCTCTGAGATTTCGGTACTAAAATTTTCCATTCTCTGACATTACTTTTTATGGGTGATTTGGAAGCTATATATTTGAAAACTTGGTCATTTTCTACTTTCCATTGTGGAAATTGGTCAGGACTATCAACAACTTTGTTTTTTAAATTATTGTACCACACATCAGAAATGGTTGGTGAAATACTTAAAATTGCTACTTCATGATCTGAGTCATTATGAGGTATTCGTGACAGTGCATCTGGAACAGTGTTTGAAGAACCTTTTCTGAATTTTATATCGAAAGAAAATTGTCTGAGACGCAAAATCCACCTTGCAAGTTTTCCAGTGGGGTTTTTCATGTTATCTAAATATAAAAGTGAACTGTGGGCCGTGACCACAACAAAATGGCTACCTTCTACGAATGACCTGAATTTTTCCACACAAAAAATCACTGCCATCAGTTCCCTTTGGGTTACACTCCAATTCCTCTCTGTACGAGTTAAAGAACGACTGGCATACGCAATGACTTCATCTTCACCATCAATGGTTTGGAGAAGCAATCCTCCCACCCCTGTGTCACTCGCATCATTTTCTATTATGAAAGGTTTGGAGAAATCTGGACTACATAATATTGGTGCAGAAACTAATGCCTCCTTGATTTTGAGAAATGAGCTTTCAGCTTCATTTGTCCAGGTGATGGATTGATTCTTCTTTCTACCGTGCAAAAGTGCATTGATGGGAGTCATCAGTGTAGAAAAATTAGAAATAAAACGGCGGTACCCCGAAGTCAAACCAATAAAACGTTTAACTTCTGTTGCTGTGGTTGGCCTAGGGTAGTTTACCATGACCGAAACCTTGTCAGGATCAGTTCGAATTTCAAATTCGTCGATGAGAAATCCTAAGTATTTCAAAGAAGGTTGTAGAAATTTACATTTTTTAAAATTGACTGTTAAGTTGGCATCTGCTAGTCGGTCTCGAACTACACCTAACAATTCCAAGTGTTCTTCTAAGATAGGAGAAACGACGATAATATCGTCTAAATAAGTAAAAATGTTTGGTTCATATTTGGGACCAAATATGGAGTCTACAAGTCGACAAAGAAATTGTGCTGAATTTCTCAAACCGAATGGAACAACAGTAACATGATAAAGGCCTCTGCCGGGAATACTAAAGGCTGTTTTTTCACGTGAAGATTTGTCCAAAGGTAACTGCCAAAAAGCTTTTTTAAGATCGATAGATGATATATATTTTGCATTCCGGAACATGGTTAGAATTCTATCAACTCGAGGTAGTGGATAGCTATCATGTTTGGTTAATTGATTTAATTTTCTACCATCGAAACATAATCGTTTTTCTCCATTTGCTTCGTCTACTAGTAAGACAGGTGAACAACAGTCACTTTGAGATTCTTCAACTACGCCTAATTCAATCATTTCATGAAGTTCCTTGTTCATAAGGTTTAAAATAAAAGGTGACATTGGATATTGCCTTCGTCTGACTGGAAGAGCTTCTCCTGTATCTATATGCATAACTACTTTATCAGTTCGACCCAAGCGCAAATCGCCATTAATGATCTCAAAAGAAGAAATAATTTCATTTACTTTGTGTCTTTCTTTAGTACTGAGGGTATCTAAAGAACATAATTGAGAAACCTCAGGAAATTCAAAATTTCTACAACCAACTTTCAAATCAACATCACAATGTGCTTCAGATATTCCAAATATTATTCTGAAAATTTAAAATTACTCCAAAATTTTGTGCAAAATCACTTCCAAAAATAAAAGGTTGGGTGATGGATGGGACTACGAATGCCTTTACCAATCTACACATATTTTCAACACAAATGGGTAAGTCAACTAATCCCACAACATCATTCTTGGTACCATCTGCTGTTGTAATATGTCTGATATGACCTATATTTTTCGTAACCCCTAACCCAAGTTTTTCCAGAAATGCGACACTACCCCCCCTACTAAACTCACTATCGAGCCTGAATCAAAAAATGCTGTAATTTTTTGATCAACTAATCTGACAGAGATGTAAGGTCTGTTGTCACCTTCCTTTTCAACAAAAATTGGTGCTACTTGCATAACCTTGGAAGTCCCTGACTCGATTTAGCCACAACTTCCACTTTGAAGCTTCTTTCCTCACCAATTCATTAAAATTTAACTTCTTGGCCTTTGAAAAGTTGGGGAAAAAGTGTTGGCCGTAAAAACACTCACCACTTCCTAGTTTCTCGAGCAAACTTTACAAGTTTTGCTCACTTGGCCTTGAGCTCCACACTTAAAACAAAAAACTGTCCTTTTCATGGTACAGTTGTGGTAAGTATGATTTGGAAAACGACAATTCCAACATAAAAAAGTTTTAGGACTTTTCGAAGATATTTCGTTTGAATAACTCTGACCAGGAGTACTGGGAACTACTTTCGCAACTGGCTCATTCTTAGACTTGATATTTTTATTTGGACGACTATTCTTATTTGAAAATTTTGAATTATAACTTGACTGTAAAGTTCTGTTCGTATTTGCAAAACTTGGCCTGCTTTGAATATCATGACTACTTGAAAAATCATTCTGTACTGCAGAAACTGAAACTTCTGCATGAGAACATGAACAGGTAACTTCTGTAACCTTTGCCTTCAGAGTTTTATTTTTTACATAATTTGCTTCTTCTAAGCGTTTACACAATTTAACTAAATCTGCAACAGTGTCAATTTCTGACAGAGCTAAATAGGGAACATAATCTGTCAAAATATTTTTTCTGAGTATCTTGACCTTAGTACTTTCAACAGGTTGTCGAGGCAATCTTTTAAAATAATTTTCCATGATGACAGAATAAACTACAATTGCTTCACTTTGACTCTGTTTTCTTGTTTTTATTGATTCCCAAATATCGTCTTCTTCATGAGGAGATAAAAAATCAGTTTTAAGTTGAGCTACAAGACTATCCCAGTCTGAAACAGATTGTTTAACTTGCAAAAACCATAAAAATGCATTGTCTGAAAATAACTCAGCTGCTGACTTGAAAAGTTCAAATTTTGTCAGACCCCTAGCTTCAGCATACTCGGTAGCCTTATCAATAAAAGTGTACAATTCTTTTGGACTACCAGAAAATTTCAAAATCCAGTCAGAAACAGGTAATTGTCTAGCACTCTACGACACAACTGAAGGTGGAACGTTAAAAACAGGTTGCATAATAGACGGGGACAATGACACACTAGAACCTTGTTGGTTTCGGGTTAGCTCTGCTCGGTCAACTTTCTCATGTAAATCAGCATCAAGTAACAAACACTCCCCTAGAGCTTCGTTTTTATATTTCACCTCATCAACATTTTCTTGTGGTAAGGGCATGCGTTTAACACGTCCGGTAAGATGAACTAAGCGAGATTTTATTCGTTTAAATGTTGAATCATTCGATGTTCCATCAAACTCCTCAACAAGGGCTTTAATGGAAGATAGTGAGCTATCAATGGCAGTTTTTTCAGTAACAAATTCAAAAGCATACAAAGACATCTGTATCAGTGCCCCAGGTTTATTAAGTTCTTTAATTTCCCTATCAAGCATTCGAGCTAAGACTTTTCTTCGCTCTTCTTGATTTCTTGTGTAAACTACACCTCTTATAGCCAACTCATATGTGCACTCCTCGTAGAGCAGGTGAACAGGTTTGAAAATGTCCTCCATATTATTAACAAATTCCAAAAATTCAAAATTTCAAAAAGAGATTAACTATAAATCGTCAAGTTCGAAAAAAAAATTATTTCAACCTCAAGGTGCTCTTCAAGCAATTAACAGCTTGAAAATTGATATGTGTAATAAAGATAATGACTAAAAAAACTAGGCCCCACATTGGCAGCGCTACTTGTAATCTTCTTCTCTCCTCGGGAAAGAAAAAGTTACTGTCCCGTTAGCTATGGTAGTCGGTGATGCATGGTAGTCGGGGTCGGTCAGTCATATATCAAATCTAGAGAGTAAATGGGCGCCACTCGGCTCTAATAATAATAGTTCTCAGGATCTTGTCCGATCCGAGAAAACAAGACAATTTAAACAGTTGGAATTCAAAATAATATTCAAATAAAACACATGTTGTTATCAATTTTCAATCTGTCACTTTGTTAGAGGAAGTATGTATACTTGGGAACCCCTTGAAGTAAAACACTACCTTGCTTTAAACCCCGTATATTCAACAAATACCTTTTACCCTTTAATATTTTACACTGTGATGTGCGGAGCAGAGTAGACGTGTTGACAAGTGCTCCTGTGTAAAATTGTTTCTAAAAGTGAAATACAGTGCATCTATATTGTTAATTCTGGCAGTGACTAGAAACAAGTGACGAAAGCAATCATCTCAGAACAAATAACAAAAAAAAAATGGTTCTCACAAGAGAAGTTACAGAAGAAATAAAATCCGCCGTGAATGCAGCAGTGAACAAATGTCTTAAAGAACAGGCGTTCATAAAAACAATCTGTGATAATGTGTCGATCGCAGTCAGTAAAGCAATGGAGCAAAAACTTATCCAAATCGAAGAAAAAGTGGTGAATCTTCAGGCTGAATTCACTCTGATGAAAACAGATATGGAATGCAAAATTGACAGAATGGATACGGAAATCAGAGAACTTTTACAGGAAAAAACTATAATGGAACAAAAATGTGACATTCTAGAACAAGCAACGAAGATAAACAATCTTAGAATTTTCAACTGGCCCGAAAAAAACAACGAAAACCTCAAAGATGAAATCATCAATCTACTAAATTCGAAGATGTCGATTGGACTAAATGAAAATGATGTCGAAATCTGTTACAGGATAGGAAAACAAAAAGGAAATAAGGCTAGAGGTGTATTTCTGAAATTAAAGAACCACGAAGTAAGAAACGAAATATACAGAAGAAAGAAGCTCATGAAAGGGACCGGCATCGTCATAAGAGAAGATTTGACAAAACTCAGAGTAGAGCTACTAACAAAGACTATCGAAAAAACTTCACTGAAAAATGTTTGGACCGACATGGGGAATATTCTCGTTAATTATAATAATAAGCTTCACAACATAAAATCAAAAAATGATTACGCTAGAGTCTTTGGATAAATACGTATTTTTTCTTTCTTGTTTAAATTATCGTAATTGCAAATTTGTCAGATAAAATGGTATTTCAGCGAAAATTTACAAAAAAATAGAAAGCACATGTCATAGGTCTCTTTTGATGTTAGAGTATTTAGATTTATTGGATGAACAAAAAGAGATAAAAACTACAGTATTAAATAATTTACATGAATATTTCAATTCCACGGTAAAGAGAGAAAAAGGTGGGCAGTTAATGACGATTATACATTTCAATGTGAGAAGTATTAGAAAAAATTTCGATGAGCTACTAGTTTATATAGAGGGGAAAACAGAGTTTATAGACGTTATAGTTTTATCAGAAACATGGAACATCCAAATGGTGAGTGACTTTAATATACCCAATTATAACCTTTACTATAATGATTCAACCAAAAACCAAAACGATGGATTGCTCGTTTATGTCAAAAGTTGTTTTTCCACTGAGGTGCATGTCGTGAGTTTAACAGATACAAATTTACTTAGATTATCCATGTGTATTGATAACACTTGTATTGGTATAACAGCATCTTACAGACCTCCCTCCATTGATCCAAATATTTATTTGAATGACCTAGAAAACTATTTCAGTAACTCACAGAAAAAAAATATAGAAATACTAGTGGGAGATATTAACATAAATATAATGGACAAATCTACCAATGAAACCGTCAGATACCTGAATCTTATGTCCGAAAACGGTTTTTCATCTTATATAAATGAGCCTACCAGGGTAACAGAAAATACTAGTACTACAATTGATCATTTTTTTGTCAGATGTGTATCAAATAGGAATATCAAATTCAGTCCAATTGTTTTTCAAACTGACCTAACGGACCATTACTCAATATTACTCAGGATAGCCAGTGATAAAGCAGATGAACTATCATCGAACAAACCACAAAAAAAAGTTGTAAAAAACACTGATAATGATAAACTCAAAGCCATGCTAATTAATGAAAATTGGGATGATGTCATAAATTGTGAGGACACACAACTAGCTTATGACAAATTCATCAATACGTTAAAAAACTATATCCATCTCTCTACTACGACAAAAAACATAAATTTTAGAAAAATGTACAAAATCAAGCCATGGATAACAACTGGATTAATAGCCTCTATAAGACAACGGGATTATCTTAAACAGAGAAACACAAGAATTAAGAAATAAATACACATCATATAGAAACAAACTAAATCAAATAATTAAAAAAACCAAAAATCAATATTACAAAGATAAATTAAATGACGCTAAAGGAAATGGAAAAAAAACATGGGATATCATCAATGAAGTAACAAATAGAAATACTAAAAAACAATCACTCAATAATATACCTATCAAAAACTCAAAAGGTGAAATGATAGAAAACAACAAAACTAAAACGGATATTTTCAATGAATACTTCACGAACGTTGGAATAGAAATGGCAAAAAAAATTAAAAATACAGAAACCCTCCCTGAGAACTTTCTCAATGATCCATCGATCTCAGCATCAATTTTTCTTCAACCTGTCACTTGTAATGAGATTATTGTTCTAATGGCCAACCTAAAAAATAACTGTGCCCCCGGCCCTGACGGTATCACTAGTAAACTCATTAAAATTATCCACAAAGAAATTGTTTTTCCTTTGGTTCATATTATCAACCTTTCTTTCAAAAATGGGAAAATTCCAAGGCAATGGAAAGAATCGCTAGTTACCCCAGTATATAAGTCAGCTGAGCACAATGTCTTGAATAATTACCGACCTATCTCTGTGATAAATAATTTCGCGAAGTTATTTGAACAAAGTGTCAAAAATAGACTAACAGCTTTTTTTGACAAACATGATGTTATTACAGATAGGCAATTTGGCTTTAGAAACAATTCAAATACTGAGAAAGCAGTTTTAGATTTCATTGAAAAAACTGTCAATGCCTTGGATAGATCAGAACAATGCCTAGCCATTTTTCTCGATCTGGCCAAGGCATTCGATACTGTATCACATTATTTGTTGCTAAAAAAATGAGAGAATTATGGAGTTAGAGGTAATGTACTCAATCTGATGAGAGATTACTTGTCGCAGAGATCGCAAATCGTTAAAATTGAAGACTGTCTCAGTAAACCAATTGATATCAAAATTGGAGTTCCGCAAGGAACAGTATTAGGCCCGATACTTTTCCTCGTATACATTAATAGTATAACTTCAATAAAAAATTTCAAAGGAAATATAATATCATATGCTGACGATACAGCTTTATTATACAGGGGAGACTCGTGGCAACAATTAAAAGCTGACTCAGAAAATGATCTACGAAATCTACAAACATGGCTGAATTATAATCTTTTAAGTCTCAACGTAAGTAAAACAAAATTTTTATCTTTTTCGATCTATAAATCCGAACAACCCCTCTTTAACCATCTAACAATACACGATTGTAATGACACAAACAGGTGCACTTGCCCAACTATAGAAAAAACATCAAATATGAAATATCTCGGCATTATACTAGATCAGCATCTACGGTGGGATGATCACGTGACACATGTGACAAAAAGGATCAGGCAGCTTATCCATAAATTTTATAGTATCAGAGATATCCTGAACAAAAAAAATCTTTTAATATTATACAACTCCTTGGTTGAATCGGTCATTAGGTATTGCATAACAGTGTGGGGAGGTCTGTATGATAATTCGCTGAGTAAACTGCAATCAACTCAGAATTCCTTATTGAAAATAATATTCAAAAAATATAAACTTTATTCTACCGATCAGCTCTATAAGGATGTTGAAACACTTGATACAAGAGGATTATATATTTATCAGTCTTTGATTTGGATGTTTCATAATAAACAAAAATATGTTACTCCCAAAACTAAGCAAACTCGATTCGTTGAAAACAAGTCTATGACATTACCAATTTTCCGGAAAGCACACACGCAACGAAATATATTTTTTTATGGACCTAAATTGTACAATTTCCTGCCATACAATATAAAAACTACCACCTCTCTGAAAAAATACAAAACGTCAATGAAACAATTTATAAATGAAAATAAAAACTTATTGAAAATTTTCTGACTGACAATAAACCATCACTTAATGATAATATATCTATTCTACCTTCTCGTTTTCGTTGAACTAATCCCTTGTTTTTCCCACCTCATTCTCTCTTACCGCCTTCTCTTTTCTTTGCTATTGTTATTACTTTCATAATCTTGAATCTCTTTTATTTTATATTCCTTAGTATTTTTGAAATCTGTTACCTACCGCTAAACTTAATGAATTGAATAAACCACTCCAAACTCATTGCAAAGCCACAACACAAGCATTTTAAATGCTTAGGTGGGTTGTTTGTTTTTTGGAAGTGGAACATATTTGAGAATTGAACTATGTTAATTCTGTAAATTATGGTATGTGAATAAATTTGTGAATTTGTGAATCTACATAGCAGTGAAATCCTCATCTGGGAAGTTATATTTCACGCCACAGAAGGTGGAATGCAAATATAGGTAAGACCACCTGACTTAGTGTCCCAAAAATTTATGAAAAATAATAATAATCATGAAAATACCTGGTAAATTTTCCAAATTGGATGTTGACACTAGCGAATGTTCAGTACTGTACATGGGCTTTACATGTGACTCTTAAAATTCAGTCAGATTACTAATATTAAAAAATATTGGGCAGGTAAAGTTCATAGAATAAAGTTGAAAATAAAATAGTTTAACAGGCCTGATTGCCTAGGGAGCTAGGCAAGGTGGAGTCGGTGTTCCCACGATGATTTCACCATATACTGGAAGGTGGATTATCTTCCCATTCACCATAGCCAAGTACGAGATGGAGAGACGAATCACTGTGGGGGAAATAGCCCATCGTCCATTCCTGGATTACATCTAACTATGTACAATTCTTGTAGACTGTGCCATCCTCCAATCCTCACAACCAAATACAAAATGGGGGGACGAAACTCATGGGATTATGGGAAATAGCGCAGTCTGCTACCTACAGGATCCTCAATCCTCAATCTCGTCTGCTTTTGTACAATTCCTAAACATACTAACACAGCGTGAGAAGGTACTTACTCTGTTCAAATTAGCATGATGGGGTGCTCTGCCACAAACTTCTTGGGGAGAGAATCAGCTTGGCTTTACAGCCTCAGAAAGAAGGGGGCGATTGCTCTACCCTGGAACCCTAATAAAAAAGGAAGTTGGGATTTTCGTTCAACATATTATCTTTTATTAGGTTCACTCACCTTACACGAAGGGATTCGACGGGTTACACCAAAAATCACCATTTAACGAAATCGTGCGACACGAGGCATCATTCAATAAACTTGACTAAACGATGCTTCCGCAATGGCGTCTAGATTGGAAAAGAAAGGAAAGCAGGTCAGATGGTTTCCTAACGGAAAGACAAGGCGTTTTTTCCTTTTTTTTTCCTATTTGGATCTGGATCACGATCACCATCTGATTGGAATCATGATTAACTGTCAAATGCCAATTTAGATGACAGCTATTTTGGAATGCCATCTATCGGCAATTTCTCGAGAAATTATAGGGATGCATTTGACATGCGAACTGTAGAAAAATATAACAAAAAAAGAAAAGCTGGGGGCTGTTCTCTTTTTACAACACGGTTTACCATGCAATCAGTAAATGTTTCTGTTCACCAACTCCACGACACGCGTGCACAAGAGAGTCAACAAATGAAGTAAATTCTCACTATCATTGACAGTTGTACCTAAGGAAAACTCAAGGTAATGACTCGTTATAACACTATATCAAGTTGTTTTCCATATGAAACATTCGATCTGAAAAGGTTTATGTAAATAAACAGTAATTTCAACAAGATATGATACTCGTGGCGCCATCTAGTAGTAGTTTGTCTCAACCCGGTTAGAGAACATTTAAAATTATTTTCTCAGTTTCACTACTTGGATTTTTCAAACGTGACAATACATAATCGAAAAAGTACCCTGTGGTGAACAGGCAAGCTAGGTTAGCTTGCTCAGGTTAGGTTTGTGTGTCAATCGCGAGGAAAAAACAAATTCACGCATTTTCAACTCAGTTCGCCTTCTTGTCTTGATACATATTCGAAAAAGTACCCTGTTCCGAAAAGGCAAGTTATGCATGTAAGCTTTCTCAGGTTAGGTTTGTGTGTCAATCACGAGCAAAAAAAAAACAAATTTACTCATTTTCAACTAAGTTTACCTTCTTACTGTCTTTCATTCAAACGTCCGCTATTATAGTGACCAATCACGCTTAAAGAGTCGGAGCGTTCTCGTAGTAGTAAGCGGTCAGACCTGGAGCGAACAAAGTATCGCAGGCTGGTCGGACCGGCCACTAGTCACTTTCTCACCAAAAACAGCGTTGAAAACTTTAAAATTTAATATCTCCCAAAATAATATTTTTCTCGACAAAATAGCATTCTTTGATTTCGTTTTATTTCATAATCTTCTACTTCCCATCTCATTCATTGTTCCAATTTCAGAAACACCCTGTATTTATTAAATTGATGTATTGCAGAAGAAAACATAGAGTGAGAGTTCGAGTAATGATTATTTCATTTGAGTATTTACACTATAGCTGTCGAAAATAAAAACATACTCACCGGTTGCTTGAATGTTTTCCAAAAGAATCACAGAATCTTCATCGACATCATCAGAATCTTCACGTAACGTTTTTCTAGTTGCGTAACACTTGGAAAAACAGTCCATAACGTCTGTGATTCCTATTTCCCGCTGAAAGTTCTGGAGAGTGGGAATGATTATTTCATAAAAGTTGATTTCACTCTTTACTGTCTTGTCTACTTCAAACATTTTCCTGAACTCTTCTGATTCTGGAAGAATCTTCGCAACTGCGTATAACACCTCTTCCATACCCGTTTTTCTGTTGACCACTGTTACATCAACCTTAAGCATGATGCTTCCATAATTTTCTCCAGGAGCCGTTAATCTACTGATTTTCGCACTTCTGAAAAACTGATCGGGAGACAATTGACTCCTGAGGAGGTCAGGAAGTCGTTTTATTTGAAAGTTGTCTTCGCTACCATTCATTTTCGTGTGAATAGATTTCATACTAGAATTTAAAACAGTTTATCACCAATAACCATAAGAATGTAATCCCGACCGTATACGAATAAGATAGGCATCACCCACATCGACGTTATCTTGCAATTATTGATAATAATTTGTATAGAAATTGAATGAGATTTCATATCAATACATTTAACAATCGTGATTATCTTTGTGAATTGATTTGTAAGCGAAAATTCTAGATAAAAAATTCAACATGATACAAATTACAATCAATCGATAGAGTGTCACCGGATAAATGGTGTGCAAACGAGCTGCATGTGGTATTGGCTGCACGTCACCTTAGAATAAAAAAGTTTCATCTGAGCACAGGCCTGTTCTGAGAAAATGGCCGTCAAAGTTTGTAACACGTGTGTTTAGATTAGCTAAAAGTAAACCACCCTGTAAAATATTTTTGTGTGTGATCTGAAACAAGATGAATACGGCTAAATTCAAATTTACCTCATGTTTATAGCTACCACACAAGATTTTGCAAATAACAAATTCAGATAGAACCATGTTGCTCAACTTTTTTGAGAAATCGTAATAATGAAGAGTTCTATCTGCCACTTACATCTATGTTTAATTTGCATAGTATATACAGTTGGAGAAATCGTAGTAATAAAAAGTTCTATTTGCCACCTTTATTCAATTTTCACAGTAAGTTCATTTGAAGAAATTGTAATAATGAATAGTTTCATCGGATACTCACATCTATGTTGGTTATAAGCTTATCAAAGTGGAAATTGTAATAAAAAATAAAATAAAAATATATTATTCTGGGTGTATTTAAGTTCAACCTCAAAATAAACTTTTAACAAACATACTTCAAGTTACCAAGAAATGATATCGAGTTGAATGCTTTTAAGCACTTTTTAAACAAACGTAAATATAATGAAGATACCTAAACAAAAAGTTACAACTTCAATATTGCCCTATAATATTGCTTGTCTATTTCGGGCATGCACGGTTCTTTACCCTTTGGCAGCACTGTATGAATTAAAGTTGAAATCAAAGAATTTTGCTTAGTTGTTTTTTTCCCTAGTCGAGTTAGACGTGGAACCGCAATTGACACTTTTTGAGTAAACTCTTTTCTGAATGACTAATTTTGTACGCCACTGCATTCAAGTCACTACAATTGAATTTCATTGATGTTACTTTGGTGAAAGGCACTTTATCATAGCTTAATTTTGATGAACACTCCTCATAGTTTTTGAAATCATCATCTTTCATCTGCATGATCACGAACGGATTCTTTTTGTTAAATTGCTTAAGTTCTTTAATAAAACCCAAAGGTGCCCAAATGTCTTTCAGCGACATGTGTTTCTCTATTTGGCTATTTATATTGTCCACTTCCTGTACAGCTCCATGTCCGGGTATTGAATATTTCATAGTAATGCTCTCCAATTCTTCATGGTTTCGGAGGATATCTAGGATACAAAAGGCAACAAAGGAATTTCTATTTTGAGGAACGCAACTGTCGCTCCAAGTTATCAAATTCTGGATGTGATTGTCTTGCAAAATTCGGTCAATTATTTTTCTAATAGCACTTGCTAGGCAGTTCCCACTTCTGCCTTGAGTAAACTCAATCCAAAGGGCACAGTGTGCAGTGTTAGTGGTTGATAAATGACCTGTCAGATTATAAATTGTCAGTTTTGGTAAGTAGAAATGATTTCCTATTGACGATCTAGGGCAGGTAATCACAATTTCTAGGTCGAAACATAAAATAGGTATACCACTCCTCTTTCTTTTTCAGGTAATAATGGTAACACTTCTCGCACAAGTCCTTTTTAGGCTTATGAAACTCATAATTAAAATTGGAGTTGAAAATTCGTCTGTACATCGAAATTTTAACTGGATTCATGATGTTATTTTCAGCACAATTTAGTACATAGAGGTCATACATTTTTGAAAGTGTTAATTAGATACTAGATATTGTCTCCTAGTATTTGCCCTGCAGTAATGAGATTCTACTACATTGAATTGCTTCATGTTATCTATTACTAGTTGTTTAGATTCATCTGTAATTTTTCATATTGTCGACGAGAGGGTTCTTCCACGGTTTTTCTTCCTTTAATGTATCTCTCTGCACTTTCTTTAAGTAAAACATATTTCTCATTCTGACTCAGATCATAATAAAACTTGAAAATGAGTTCTTTATCAGTTTCACCAATATTATTGGAATACTTGAATTTACACTCTTTTTTGCAATCTTTCTTATTAATAATTTTTTTCGCTGCTACTTTCTTTCCAAGCGCATTCACATACTCTTTTTCTGACTGATACAGTTTGTGTCTTATGTTGACTTTCCATGTATCAGGTTGACACAACATTTTTCTGACATTTGGCCTGGTTGATTCTTTTCTTTTATTTTTCCTACCACTTTGTTCTTCTTGTCCAGGCTCCATATTTTGTTCTTCTTGTCCAGGCTCCATATTTTCTTGATTTCCTTGTTCAGTATATTCTACAGCCATATTATCATTATACTTTATATCTAAAAATTATTATCTCAAGCTAGGATAGGGGTATCTACAACTCAACTTACTGTTCTTGTGTCTCTTCAGAGTTATTAAGTAGTAGTAGTATCAAGAGTCAATGAGTTATCATTGTTATTGTTATTTACACCAGTTGATTCCAAAGTATTCTGAATAACAATTTCAGCATTCTCAATCATCCTAAAAAAAGAATCATCATTTTCTACAAATCTAAAAAAAATCAATATAGGTACTTATTAAATATTTGAAAAAATTGTTTCTTACACTTCCCCAATTATATCATTGTCATTTTTTCTATTTTCTCTTATACTGCTACTGGCAATTTCAATATTCTGAACCACCCTTCGATAAGATTGATCATCATTTTCATACCTATAAGCAAATATAATAACTTTTGAAAAATATTGAAGGGATTACTTACTGTCTTTCCTCAACTGTATGTCTTTTAAACTCTTTCTCATTCCCACTAGTACTGGCGGTATCTCTATTTATATCAGACCGTGTTGTTGCGACTATACCTCTATTTTGTATAGTTGCTGAGATTGGATATATTTCTGGCATTTATATCCACTTGTTATTATTGATTAAAACGACGTAATTTTAAAACATTTTCTATTGTACGATTACGGTTAACATAACCTCAGAAAATGGTAACCCTACGAGTCCAGCTTACTGACTATTACCTACTTCACAGCTCTGTTTCCCGGTACAGGCGGGAATCGTAACGGCTCGCATTCCAGTGCGAAAAAAAACTAATAACCCTTCGCCAGTGGCGTAACATACCGCCCGCCTTGAAAGTAGTAGCTTACTTTCAAAACTGATAAAATCATGAAAAACTTAAATAATACTCAAAATAGCGGATACACTTAAGAACAGAACATTATGTGTACCACATATAGCTAAAAACTTATTCTATCGGTAAAATACACACTTTTGCAACTGCGCGCTTAAAGCTACCCCTTTCAGTCTTTACAGAAACAACGCGCACAATGCCGTCCTTTCCCGGAAAAAGTGTTTCAATTCTTCCTAATGGCCACTTTAATGGTGGTAAATTATCTTCCTTAAGAAGCACCATATCCCCAACTTTTAGATTAGGATCACTAGAGTACTTCCATTTTGAACGTTTATTCATTTCACTCATACATTCTTTGTACCAGCGATTCCAAAATTTTTGCACAATTTGCTGCAAAAGTTGGTATCGATTGAGTCGATTACAGTTAATATCGCGCACATCGGGTTCAGGCAAGGAAACTAAAGATTCACCAATAAGAAAATGTCCTGGTGTCAATGGCAATAAATCATTCATATCGTTAGATAACGGACTGAGCGGACGAGAATTGATACACGCTTCAATCTGAGAGAAAACTGTCGATAGTTCTTCAAACGTTAAGGCAACATCGCCAACAGCTCTTTTTAAATAATACTTTGCTTGCCGCACACCAGCTTCCCACAAACCCCCGAAGTGAGGCGATCTTGGAGGAATAAAATTTCAATTTATTTGATCTTGAGACAAATATTCAGAGACTTTAATTTTGAGTTGATCGCTTTCTAAAAAATTTCCAAACTCACGCATCTCATTTTTTGCCCCTACAAAATTTGAGCCACAATCAGAAAAAAGGTTTTTACATTTCCCACGTCGGGCTATAAAACGTTTTAAAGCATTCAAGAAAGACTCTGTTGTCATATCTGAAACTACTTCGAGATGTACTGCTCGGGTTACGAAGCATATAAAAACGCATAAATATGCCTTTAGAATCTTACTATTACGCATTTTAGAAGACTTGATATTGAAAGGACCTGCGTAAACAACGCCACTGTTAAAAAATGGTTTAGTAGGTATCAGGCGCTGCTCAGGTAAGTCACCCATCAAAGTAACAATATTCTTAGGTTTAACCCTGAAGCATACAATGCATTTACGAAGTACCTTTTTAATAGCACTAATACCACCTATAATCCAGTATTTTGTCCTAATATGAGAAAGTAAATTTTGAGGACCCATGTGAAGTTTTTTTCTATGTTCATAATTAATTCTTAGCTTACTCAAAAAACTATTACCGGATAATATTATAGGACACTTTTGATTGAAAGAAATTGAAGATTTATCCAAGCGACCACCTACGCGTAATATTTTATTTTTGTCTAAAAACGGGTTGAACGAGATTAACTTGCTACTTCGCAAAATTTGTTTATTTGACTCTAATGCTCGAATTTCATCTTCAAAATCGGCATTTTGTGATATTCTTGTGAGGCAAGTTAAATATTCTTCCAACTCTTCATTAGTTAAAATACCTCGTGTTTTGTTGTCTTTATTTACGCCTGTATTTTTACAAAATCTTAAACAAAATGCTACAACTCGTTGTAATTTTAAAAAACTTGAAAATTTTGAAAACATATTTACCTCTGAAACAGACACCAATGCCCTTTTATTATTTCTTCTTTCGGGAATATCCTCTTCACTTAGAATAACATTATTATTTGGACAATTATTATATCCTTCAATTAACCACTCCGGTCCATTCCACCATAACTTCGATTCAATTAACTGCTTGGTGTCGCAGCCCCGTGATATTAGGTCAGCGGGATTTTCTCCACTTGAAACATGGTTCCAGCCACTAATGTATTGGTTTTGCTATATTTCAGCAACACGATGTGACACAAATACATTCCATCTTATAGGTTCGGCGGCCAACCACGCTAAAACTATTTTAGAGTCGGTCCAACATTCAACTTTGGAAATTGTCAAGGTCAATGCTTCCATGGTTTTCTTTATCATTCTTGATAGTAATAGTGCTCCGCACAACTCTAGCCTTGGTAAAGTTACTGTTTTGATTGGTGCCACTTTTGATTTCGAGCACAACAAATGAACACTTATTTTTCCACTTTCATCTATAGAACGCAGATACAAGCACGAACCATACGCCTTTTCCGAAGCGTCACAAAAACCTTGTACTTCTATTACCTTGGCATTGAAAATGACTGCGTGTCTTGAAACATATAAATTTTGTAAGTGTGGCAAGTCATTATAAAAATGGTTCCACATTTCGCTTGCTTCTGGAGAAACTCTTTCATCCCAATCCACTTTTTTTATCCATAGCCGTTGCATGATCATCTTAGCTTGAATTATAATTGGACCCACTAGACCTAAAGGATCGAAAATCTTTGAAAGGATCGACAGTATATTTCTTTTTGTAGGCTGAATATTACTTTCCATTTGGAAACTATATTGCAAGTTATCTTTTTTTATATTCCAGACTAATCCTAAGGTTTTAGTGATATCCTGATCAACGACATACTGTTCAATTTCTTCATTTCCTATTTCATTCAATATTTCTATCCTATTTGACACCCACTTCCTTAGAGTAAATCCAGATTCTTTCAAAACGTCTACTATTTCTGTTTTCAATTTTACAACTTCTTCTACTGTTGAGCCTCCTGTCAAAAGGTCATCAACATAGAAGTTCCGTTTTATTCCATAACTTGCTCGAGGATATATGTGCTCTTGCTCCTCTGCTGCTTTATGAAGACAACGAATTGCCAAGAACGCTGCCGGAGTCGTTCCGTAAGTGACGGTGTTCAGACGGTAGTGTTTTACTTCTTCGTTCGGTTTCGTTCTCCACAATATTCTCTGTAAGTTTCTCTGTTCTGGTTCTATCCAAACCTGTCTATACATTTTCTCCACGTCAGCTCCCAGAACAAAATTATGTTGTCTAAATCTTACTAAAATTGAATATAGATCATCCTGTATTATCGGTCCATTGTTCAATTTGTCATTGAGACTGATTCCGCGATTCGTTTTGGCACTGGCGTCGAAAACGACCCTGAGCTTGCTCGTTGTACTACTTTCCTTTATCACCGCATGATGGGGTAGATAGTATGTTGGAGTTTCCACTTCTATTTCCTCCTTGGACAATTTTGTCATATGACCCAACCTTTCATACTCAGTCATTAATCTTTCATAGTCATGTTTTAATTTCTCATTAAATTCTAATTTCTTCATTAATTTGTAAAGTCTCTTCTCTGCTATTTCTCTTGACTCTCTGATATTCTCTATTCCTTCCTTAGTGGGCAACTTCACTATGAACTTTCCATCGTTTCCATGCTTTGTTGTGTTTAAAAATAGATCTTCGCATTCTTGTTCTTCCTTCTTCATGAATTTTGATACCTGCACTTCATCTAAACTCCAGAACCTTTCCAGTTGTAGGTCTATACTTGCGCTCGAAGCAAGGTTGCAAATAGTCTGCGAATTGTTCGTCTTCACTCGGTGTGACTCATTATATTCATTAGAAGGAACGCTTCCTGATATAACCCAGCCTAATCTGTTTTTTTGCAGGATCGGCATATTTTCTGCCGTTCTTATTTGTGCATTCAACAGTTCATAAAATATACTAGCACCTATTAGTATATCAATTTTTCCTGGAACGTTGAAGCTATTATCAGCCAAATTTATATTGGAGGGAATTTTCAGCATTTCTTTATTAACTGGCAACATTGGTAAAGAACTTGTGATTTTATCAAGCACAAAACAATTTCAACTTGCTGTAAACATGTTGAACTTTGATTTCAGTTTCAATTGGACCGATTTTGTCGATTTAGTAACGGACGTATTTATTCCAACCACAGACATGCTTACTTCACACGGTTTTAAATTCAACTTGTAAACTAAATCACTCGTAATGAAATTTGACTGCGAACCACAGTCTAATAATGCTCTTACCTCGTGCGCATTTCCACCATTATCAATCACTAACACTTTTGCAGTTGACAACAACACCTCACTTTCATTTTTAAAACTCTGACTACTGTGCGTACTGATCGAGGCCAAATCTGTATTTTCTGAAATAGCTTGTGTCATGAAATTTGCGTTCTTCTCGGGAAGTTTGTTATCATCAGTTTTCATTACGTTTGAACACGCGTATACATGTGACGAGCTACAATTATTGCTTTCAATTTGTACCACCGAAGTTGTCTTATTTGACTCAACTGAATTTACGCTGTCCGATTGACTGGTGTCCGTGTTTCTTGCATTTTCTCGATTAGGCGCATTTTTCGAAAAATCTATATGCAACAATGTGTTGTGTGGTTTACCACATTTTCGACAACTACTATAAGAACACCTTGTACTAATATGATTCGATTTAAAGCAATTGAGGCATAAATGTAACCTTTTAATTTCATTTACTCTCTGTGTTTCATTCAAGGCTAGAAATTTTGGACAATGATATAAAGGGTGTTTACTAGTTTTGCAATAGAGGCAATTTTCAGTATTATTAGTTGTTGAAACATAACTTTGAGAAGTTTTATAACTTTTATATTGCGCACTGGAATTATAAGACTGATTGCCTGCTTTCTTTCATCTTTCATTTAGAAACTTGATAAAATCATCATATTTTATGCTATTCGTTTTCACACTCAATGATTTCCATTCGCGTTTGGAATGTATGTCTAATTTACTACTGAACATATATAATAACAAGGTATCCCAGCTGTCTACCGGTTCTTTCAAACTTTTCAAAGCTCTTATATTTTTTTGAATTGTGTCTACTAAGCTTCTCAAGTCAGTAAGGGTGTTTTTTCCAACTACAGGCAAATTAAAAAGGCACTTGACATGGCTTTGAACAATGAACTTTGTATTTTCGTATCTTTCCCGCAATAATTTGAATCCAATATCATAATTCGCATTATTTACTTCAAGAGAATGAATCACCTGAGCGGCCTCACCTTTTAAACAAGACTGCAAATAGTATAACTTTTCCACATTACTTAAATTATTATTATTGTGTATTAGAGTGGTAAAAGTATCATAAAAACTCAACCACGAATCGTAATTTCCACTAAAAGTGGGTAAATCTATTGCTGGCAATTTTACTAGCCTTTGCTGAGAGTTAGTTTGATTTTGAGTTTCTGAAATATTAATTGGCTGCGGTTGATTATTCAATAGTTCTTTGAATTTACACACCGTTTCAAAATAACTATTCTCAAATGATTCTCTATCCTCAGCCTCGTTGGCTTCTAAATACTCGAGCTCCAATTGTACTTTATTAAAGTCATCCCAAAGAGTTTCACATCTGACAAATCTTTCGTTTATTTTGATTTTATTCGTAGTATTATCACAACTCGCGATAAATTCAGAAAACCTGTCTAATTGTGCACGAATTTGTAATCTCTCACTTTTTAGTTTTTTAATCAATTCTTTTGCTTCTTTACTGGGCATTTTTATTTATTTGTAGATATTATGAATGTAAGTTTATTTTTTAATTTCGAAAGAGCCCTTCGTTTTTAAATAAAAGTATATAAAGTACCTGTCGACTAATTACTACTTGCAAGCATGCAGAAAGCAAAATATTACCTTGTCTATCAACTGTTTTCCTAACAATCAAATATTCGAATAAATTGCTTATCCTACCTCGCCACTGCTCTACCTACGCAAGCCACTGAAAGTCTAATTTCTTGATAACCACAATTCCTCTCTATAGGTAGTCTTTATTCTTGCGGTGCGATCACTGTCCCCAGTGTCCCCAAGCTAGGCTTCTTTCTGCTTTACTTTATTCTACTCTTCTTTCTTCTTGGTATTTTCTATTCTTCTTACTGGATAACTGGATTGTCGTATTGTCGATGTTCTTGTCCCTGTATTTCTATTTCTGGCCCAGGAACAAAATATTTTTCCATTACTTGCTTTAAAATACGTCTAAAGTAGGTATTTTTCTATTTCCATCGGCGTTTGAAGGACCATATGTTGCGACTATACCTCTATTTTGTATAGTTGCTGAGATATGATATATTTCTGGCATTTATATCCACTTGTTATTATTGATTAAAACGACGTAATTTTAAAACATTTTCTATTGTACGATTACGGTTAACATAACCTCAGAAAATGGTAACACTATAACCCTACGAGTCCAGCTTACTGACTATTACCTACTTCACAGGTCTGTTTCCCGGTACAGGCGGGAATCGTAACGGCTCGCATTCCAGTGCGAAAAAGAACTAATAACCCTTCGCCAGTGGCGTAACACGTGTTTCAAAATAAAAATATAGCCACAATTAGATTATTAGGTAATTGAACTCACCCATTTTCAACATTTTAATTGTCCTGGAATTCATTTTTTTATAAATCAATCAAACAATTGTCACAACGCAACGTCTACATTAATTCTAATAGGTTATATTGCAACATATTCACAAAATCCGAGTTCTAACTACACTTTTACAATAACCAAGTTCTAACTGATAGCAGATAAAACCTTATTAGACATATCGCATGTAGTTAGAACTGTGTTTAATTCAATTGTGGGATATAATGTGCAGATAGAACTACAAATCTTTGAATATTGGCTTTTATCGAGTAGATGGCGCTACAATGTCACTTTGAATGAGTAGGAAATCGTAGATAGAACTTGGATGTGCTTACAGTACACATTTCATATAATATGCAGATAGAACCTTTTTATTCCAAGGTGACGTGCAGTCAACGAAACAAATGAGATTTTTTTTGGTGGAATGGTTGCTCTTGTGGTTCAGAAATGAAACCAAGTAACCTTCGGGAAAATTTCGGGTTAAGTTTTAGATCTTGTGGATGGTTCTGTTCGTTTTGAAGAAAAAGAACGTTTCAAAGATAAAAAAGTTGATTTCGGGACCGAGGAAAGTTTTCATGATGACAGCACGTCACATGACGTATATATACTTGCTGTATATTACTTGCGAAGTTTTTCTTGAACCATGTATGATATATTGTTAAGGTTTGATTCTTTGGTATGTGCCTCTTGAAAGGAAAGTTATGCGGTTTTCATGTATTTATTATAGATAACGTTTCGTTTGGAGGCCTCCAAACTTCACCAGACCTGCTCGAATTTGTGCCTGAGGTTTACATCTATCGGTACAATGTTTGAAATATTAATGTCTTCTGTTGGATTGATTGATAAGTTTCTTCGATTCTTTGGAATGGTTTTTCATTGGCTTCACCACTATGGTATCGCCATATTTCTGTTTTATTGTCTTATAAAAAGTCTGCATTGTTTCTAGCACTTGACCCAACAGACAGCAGAGATCTTCCTTCAGAATTGACAGCATCAATAATCGCACACAACACGAGGAAAAACCCATGTATTAGTTATTCCAGATGAAAAAATCGATGAGATTGATTCAAAACGTCTCTGTATGTACCACCAGTAAAAGGATAGGCCAAAATGTGAAATCAGAAACTGTCAGTCACTCGTCAAGTTTGCTCAGGTAAACTCCGGTCATTGATAACAAGTGAAGTCATGTATTGACTTTCAATACCAGATTTCCCGTAACGTTTACTCTTTTTCTAGATTTTTCTCGAGTCAACAGTGGACGGGGTTAGATGAATAACAAGCAGGCCTTTCAAGAAGATAACGTTTCATATACAATTTCCCCAACCTAACAGTGTTACATGATAAGAGATAGGATATACACTCCTCCTTAGTGGGAGAAACACTGGCAGCCAAGGTCACCAGTTGTCCGCAAGGGGGTGTCCTGTCCCCACTGCTGTGGAACCTGGTGGTGGAGGATCTGCTAATCACACTAGAAAGGGGTGGACACAAAACACTTGGGTACGCAGATGACACAGTCATCATGGTCCAAGGCAAATTCAACACCATGATTAGGAAAATAATGCAAATGGCCCTAAATCGGGATAGTACATGAGGAGGGCCTAACTATTAGTCTCACCAAATCAACCAATGCAGCCTTTACTCATAGAAGGAAGTTAGAGAGCTTAGGACCTCTGACACTTCAAGATACCCCCATACAGCTGTCAGGGGAAGTCAAATATCTCGGGCTGATTTCAGACTCGAAACTGACCTGGAACCAATAGCTGAAAAAAGTGAAAAAGAAAGCCGAAATGACATTGATGATGGTCATGCGGGCACACGGGAAAACATAGGGGCTTAATCTCAAAATAGTATATCGGATATACAACATTGTGGTGAAACCCATGATCACATATGCATCTTTGGTATGGTGGACAAAAATAACACAAAAAATAGCCGCAGTTGAGTTGAGCAAGGTACAAAGACTTGTATGCCTTAGCATAACGGGAGTTATAAAAACATCACCAACATCAGCCATGGAAAAACTGTTGGACCTCCCACCGATTGACATAAAAATTATGTGAGAAGAAATAATGGGACTTCTAAGGCAACAAAACACGAGCAACAAATCGGATCACAATAAGATAAAGGAGATAGTGGAAATCAACATTATCGAAATGGAATCAACGGACCACATGACTCCCAGGTACTTTTTCAACATTACCTTTGAAGTTATTATACAAGATCATAAGCTATTTAACCTAAAAAACGACCAGGGGACAATCCAGAGAATTTCTCGAATTGAAATAACCCAATTGTTCAAAATTAGCAAGTGAATATTTCTAACGTTGTTCTATGCTTCAAGTTTTCACGCTAAATATATTCTTTTCAGTAACTCGAGACATTCTTTCATTTTTTACAACAGCAACAGCAACAATGACGCGATGGACAGGCGGGTTGCCTAACCTTGGATCAGGGCCTCTTGGATCAGATCTAATTATATATATGATATGATAATGTAAATTGGTGGTATAGAGTACAGTTCCAATAAAATTAACTGAATATCTTAGTTCAAGGGCTAACAAAAGACACAGAGTCCTTTGTCGCGCTACAACGTGCCCCCCAAGGCTTCGGTGAAAATGGGCTCATTCCGCTCATTGAACTGAAGCTGGTAAGTGATATAACTTCAAATGACTGTCATGAAACATGCCTTTTTCCTTATTTTCATTTTGAGGATCCACCAGGAGGTAGGTATCTTCACTAATCTGCTTTTTTATTTTGTGGGGCCCTTCGAAAAGTAGAAAACATTTATTCGTTTCGGACTTCAGGGAAGAGGACATATTGTTGGCCTTCAGGATTCCTCACCGCGCGACGCGCATCTTTTCCTGGAAGAGTAGCTTCGGCTGAAATTTGCTTTTGTTTCAGTGGAAGGACTGGTGCGTTCGTATCAAGCGGATTTCCTATAGCCGGTGGGAGAAGTCGCAAAGGCTCAACCCCTAACTGAAGCTCTCGAGGTGAAAAATTTGTAGACTCTTGCACTACGTTATTCAAGATTTCCTGCAAACGCGGAACTTCATATGCCCACCCTGAATGATGTTCGTTACAATACGTACGGAACAGTCGACCAAGTTCACGCATAATACGCTCAACGAGATTTGCGCTGGGGTGCCTAACTGAAGTGTACACCAGCTTGATGTGGGCCTCACTCAATCTATTCCGCCACAATCAATTTTGAAGTAAACTGGGTTCTTTGATCATGTAATACCCGCTGGAAGTAGCCCTCTTCAAAGGGTATAAAACTACGAATTTAGTGAACAAATTATAAACAACAAGCAGATAACTAACTCCCCCGTGGCTTCGAATCAGTGGTCCATAAATGTTCATTGCTACAATGTCTGTTTTATCGGTTGGCACGATTTGCAGATGGCGTGGCTTTGGCAACGCTGTAACTTTGTCAATATGACAGAATCTTCTCATATAATTTTGCTGAGCTGTTTCGACTTCTGAGGGCTGCCGTTCGTAGGGGGACGACAGCAGGTTAACGAAAAACACAATTTTAACAATTTCAAAAATTTAACTAAATCTTCTTAAACCAAACAGTCTGTTATCTGCAGAAATAAAACATTTCTTAAAAAACGGATTGCTTCGATCAAAATCCAAATCGGCGCAGTCGGTAGGATGGTGAAAGTGCCCTATCATCGAGACGACACTTCGGCAGCTATCAATTCACAAACCCCACAACAACAAGGATTTGGTCCAGTAGTCCAGCAGTGCGCAGCAGTTCAGAGCCCCTTCAGCAATATTCGTCCAAACTATCAAGGTAAGTCGAGTTTTCTGTTGCACCTCCTAATTTTTCTATCGTTAGAGATTTCAATTAGATTATCAAAAGAAGCACGAGCAGACTTCCAACTGCACAGAACAGTTCGAATAACACAAAAACAAATTCAAAAAGATTTTGTTGCGAATCAAGGTCAAAGCAAATTCTTATACGATCGGAATACAAACAAAACAAAGGTAGAAATGAAAACTTCAATTGAAATACTGAATTTCAATTTGAATTTTGAAAATAGAATAGAAATCAAATTAGTTTTAGAAAAGTGAACTCTTGTGAAACTAATTATCGCGAAACTTTTAAACTAATAAAGTACCAACTTTAGTTTAAGTTTTAATGATAATTGTTGTGATTATGTTGCCAGGTAGTCGGTAACTTAAACATTGCCAGTATCTAACCTTCAGTTAACATAAGTTGTCATGATTGAATTATCCGTCAGACTGTTACGATCAAATTTATTAGTTTTTGATTACTTACATAACAAAAATGAAAATCTTAAACTATTAAGTTTCGTACCTGAGGTACTCAAAATACTGATCAAAGGTTATGATTTTCACGGAATTCATAAAAGTACTATCGATATTTTACCAAGGTCATGTTCTGATATGCTGGCCAGTTATGAGCTGAACTATCAGCCCTCCAGAGAATGACGTTGAGTTTTAAGACACCCTGTATTATATACCGGGTGTTTCTTTCTCAATATCTTTAAAACAGCTTCGTCTTTTTTTTTCAAATTTGGTATATGCAAAGTAAACAAAAATACATTATTTTTCAAGATGAAGATTTTCTTAATTTTCATCAGTGGCGTGCCTGTAAACTTGCCCTGCATTATTATGTTTGATCAAAATGATGATACGCTACTGTTTTTTGTCAAATACGTATTATTTTTATAATTATCTTTCCATTTAAGATATTAAAGATCTTTGTATACGATTTTTTGTTAGTCTCAATGATTTGCATTTTGTTTTTCAAATCGAAAACTGTTTGTCGTACAAAAAAAAGTCCATAGACCATTTTTATGAGTAGATAGAGGGCAATCATAAATATAATATTCATTTGGGGAGAAAAACACAGTGGTGTATCATTATCATTCTTGTAACATTTCAACACCCTGTATCTTATTTTGTCCCCAATGAAATATTTGTATTGAATTCAGAAACACTCTGTATTGAAGCTGTCGCAAAGAAGACAATTTTAAATGTATACCTCTGAACCAACAATGTTTATATTTACACTAGTATCAATATGAACTCTCTTATTCACACTTGTGCAAATACGACCATCATTTTGACATTCAACAAGTCGCCATATTGAAACTAAATCACAAAAAAGTTATTTTTCTCTGTAAGTTTGTTATATCAGCAGTCCTAGTACTTATTAAAAGAGTATCTTCAGCGTCTTTCCAAGAAGTTTTGATAACGGAGGCAGATACAGCCTCCGAAATGTAAACAATTTAAAAAAAAAAGAGAAGTATTCTTTGTTAATTCGATCGCATTTTTTCAGATAGGCAATTTCAGTGTGGGGTACGTTACTGACAAAAATTAATTTCTTTCAAGACAGCAGTCTTATGAACGCAGTAACTTATCGGGCAAATTAATTAATTTGCCCTTCTACACTTGTACAGATTTCTTTTGATTAACATTTTTTCATTTTCAGATTGTGGAAGGTCATAAACCCAAAAAATCATGTCAAGAATCGGATTTCCTCCACAAAATCAAACTTTCAATCAATAAACCTTGGATTCGTTTATATACTTGATTTTCAGCTTTAAAATAATTGATTTCTGAACGTCATATTACGTGAATTTTACCAAAATCTCGAGATCATTACAAATGAACCTAATACCTCAGTTTCGAGTTCCAAATGTGTGTCAGAATAACGTTTGCCAATTGATCATTCCAGTTTGTTGGTCTATGTCAGTAAAGATAAAGAAAGCCATTTTGAGTTATTTCATAGTGACATCCCCATTCTGCAGGTATCCTATATTCAATGGAAGATTTTCTTTAGTTTTTCTAAAAGTATGATGCAAATGATTCTACCAACCAAGCTGTGGCTACACCAGTGTCTTGCAGTTTTTTCAAGTCATAGTGTTCCTCCTTCTTCGTTGGAGTTGCACTATTTGGTGTCACAACCTTCGTTTGCAGGGTTGCTTAATCCGGTGAGGATCTTCCAGACGTCTTCATAGGACATTCGAAAAGCTTCTACCACGCAGTGAGCTAGCGCTTAGTTAGTAGGTGTCTTGAAAAGGTCTCGTGACTCCTCTCGAGTTACCCCATGTGAAACTTTCTGTACGTTGGAGTACAGGGACATGAACTTTTGGGAAGTCATCTCATCCTCCGATCTGAGGGTTAGAGCATGTTCCTGATTCCCGGCGTAAGGAGCCAACCGATTGAAACTAACGAACCTATGTTTTTCTTGGGATGGCTTATGGATTCGGTAAACGATGCCATTTATCCTGTCACAACCTTGTGTGTGCTATAAGGAGTAAAAGTTCTGGTCCCAGGCTCTTCGGTGGTCATCAGATACCTTTTGACAAGTGGTGATTGATCGTCCGTTCGTCTATCTGGAGTGTGGAAGTAGAGCTGAGGTTTTGTATTCCGGATGTTCAGCAATCGACACATTTCCTGGAAGAGGTTTGACTTGAAATTTCCACTCTGGTCTGAAGGCAGCCCCAGTGGAATACGGAATCGACATATCCACTTCACCAAGACGCCGACGACGGTGATGGCTTTCTAGTTAGACAGGGGATAGGCTTCAGTCCACTTGTTGAAATAGTCCATCGCCACAAGGATTTATTTGTCCCGTCAACAGATTCTGGAAACGAGCCAGCGATGGCAATTCTTCCAAATGTGCTGAATGGGCAATATATTTCCAGATATTTTCTGAGATTGTAATCTTCGACAGTCTGACAATGAAAAAAAATGAATGAATTGTGGAAATATCGAGATGAATTTAATGAATATTTTGGTAACTAATCGGGGCAAATGGATTCATTTGCCATTCTTCACTTGTATGTATCTGCATGATTTTATTTTCTTGAAGAATTTGAAAGGTGGAAATCGCAAAGACAAATGTCAATAATCAAACATTCAATAAATACCGGCATTAAATTATATGAACATGATACGTAAAATATAATAAATTGCATTCAAAGCACCAGTAATTTGAAACCTAATCGAAACAAGTCCATTGAAAAAGTTATAAATAACTAGAACAATATTTTGGTTCCGGTATTAATACAATCTAAATCACATGAGTGTGAAACTGAAATTTAGGCAGTATATCAGAGTGATATTGGCGGCAACCAACCGAAATATATCATCCGATATATTCTGATCGCTATCATAATGAATGTGATATTAACTACCTATAACCCATTCATCGATTCAATGGTGCACCAATCAATCTGTGATTAATGTTGGAGAAGGTAATTCATGCAAAATATTGAATGAGTACGTTATTACAAAATTCATGATAACTAATGTGGTTGCTCATGGTGGTCTTAAGATTGAAATGAAAAAAACACCTATTTTCTTGTTCAAGAACTGAGAATTATTTTCCATTGTATATCTCCCCTCATGGCGTCGAAAAAAAAACAACAAATTCAGAAAAAATGTCATAAAGCTCTTGGCTGCTCTCTCATAAGTAGAGTTCAAGAGTCTTCGTAAGACTTGTACGAGATAATAAGGACTTTTTTTCTACATGTGATCACAGAAACGGTGAATAATCAACAGAGTAGTCCAACTGGATGGAAACCCAAAGGATAATTATCACCGTTGCTGAAAAGATGTCGATACCACTTGCTGGAATTGTCCAGTACAGTTGTCATCGCGATTCATTTCAATATTATCATTATTTGTTAATTTGTCTGGAATAATCTCAATACACATTAATAACTATCATGTTAAGCAATTTGATTAAAAGGTATTAAGAGTAGTATCAATAATATTGAAAAACTGTATTGAAATATTGAACAGAACAATAACGAAGTAACAATATGAATAGTTATTAATAACTCCATTTCGCAGAACTTTTTTAATTTTTTTTCAACGAGCAAAATTCAAGTTAATTGCAATTTTGACAATGTTGCGGACTTCGGAACAGGTGTCAAACTGAGATTTTATGCTGTTTCGATGTATGAACACTTTTGAAATTATTGTAAAATTATCGATTCTTAATGTCTATCTCTACTGGCCTATTTGCAGATGTGAAGTAAGATGAGATATCGACAAGTAATGTTTTTTATTTTTTCAATAAACCTCAATTATCTACCATGTTTTATTATAATCAAATTTTAATCTGAAATGGTGTTTCATTTTGAGGAAGATCTCAAGCAATCTTTTAAATTTTTTTAACGAAAGTTTGTTTGAAACCTAACAGAGAAGCGGTATCAACATAATCGTAGTGAAAGGCACAATATTGCCATTATTTAAAAAAAAAACAGTAATTGAAATTCTGAAATTAAATTGCACATACAAAACAGAAACATTTCGACTGAAAACAATATTGTACAAAAATGTTAGTGATTTGAATATATCCATAACCCGCTAGGGTAAGAAATTGATTTCCAAAATAATTAAGTTTGATCACAAAAAGTGACAAGTGACTCATAGTTTGTATTCGGAATGTCATATGAAGATAAATGAGTGAACATATACTAGGTGTTATATTTAAGAATCGAAAGTTTGTGTCATTTTCCAAGAGACCGGATGTTGAATGAAGCTGAGTTACTTGTCGAAAAAATGAAGTTTTAGGTCGTAAACAAATTCTCCAAAGTTAATTTATTTTTCCTGACCCGACGAGCTACTATGTTGCCAGTTGAAAAAAATTACGTAATTAATGGATATCGCTCAACGTAGAAAAGGAATGTATCCTTTACTTTAGGACCTCACTTACAGGACACAAACGTACCTGACACCCTAAGGGTCAGATGAATTCGACTTCCCCTATATAAAAATGAAACATAAAACTTTCAGGCAAATTGTCTCAGGAATGACTTTTTAATATAAATAATTTAATTTGTAGTAAACAGAATACTCTGAAATTTGAGGAATTTGGAATTTAAATTGTTCTTTAATTTTGTCTTATTATCATCCAGTAGCTGACACCCAAGTTTTGTGCTTAGCCCTGAACCTGACTTTATGTGCACCAGTGCCTGATTTTTTATTTAATTCAATAGAATACAAAAGAAATAGATATAAAATGAAAAAAGGCCTTTATTTGAAATGAATACAATGCATTGGCATGATTAAAATAACTTGATCTTGTAAAAATCAATTTTGCAAAGCACTTCAACCACTGCATACATAAAATATCCTCTTTTTCTGGCCACTTGTAATTTAAACCACTCTTCCATCAGTTTTACCAAGATTAATGATTTGTTTTACCTGTCCTGGATAGTATTTGCCATCGTATATAACAATAACAAAATCTTCTTCTTTTAAATTGTCTTTACTAGAAGTGTGGTCCTCGCTATCTAAAGACTGTTCATCCCAGTTCTCACCTCCTTCTTCTGATTCAAGAGTTATTTCAACAGTAAATAGGACGAATCATCTGTGATATTTTTCTTAGAATTTGCTTGGGTTTTTTTTGCGTTTTCTTTTTGTCTTTCTCTGTTGAATTCAATTTCTTCTCTCTTCCGTTTTCTTTCAGCTTTCTCTTGCTCTTTTCATATACGTTCTTCTTCTTTGTTTTTAAAATATTGTTTTCACTTCTCATCAGAAACTACCGATGACAAAGGTTCTTTTACTAAAAGCTTCTTAACGCTTGAGGCAAAACAAATGAACCCCTGAAAGGACTTGGTACATCAACAAAGTAACAAATTACCATTAGCTGACCCTCGGGTCAGGTATTGAAAGCACTTCATATATAATAGTGGTAATTTTAATGGATAATGCTCTTTGATATACCATCGAATAGAGCATAATTTTCAACGATTTCATGATAACCCTATAGCTGACACAAGTGTCAGGCATTGGCTTAACCAGTATTGTTTACTAGCCAGTACCTGATACCCCATTCTAAAATCACAAAATACATTTTATTTGAAAATTCGCTACTAAAACAACATTCATACTTGATACCATAGTGATCAGTACAATTGAATTGCAAAAAATAAGTCACTTACTTTTTTATTCTATAATTTCATTCAAGTAGGACCTTAATGATTATGTAAAGAAAACAAGCCTTCCGTAGAAATTTCTGTCAAACATATTAATTCAGTGTTATCTATCTGATAGTAGAGAAACTCTCGTACCAACCAAAATTATTGAATATATTCAGAACAAGGACAGAATATTGCTTATTTTTGTATGAATAATGAAACGTGCCAGGCTTAGGGACAGTGTCAGGCATTGGTACATTTACGTTATGTCAAAAAATGGCAAGCATAAAATATTTGTAAAATACTTATCTTTCATTCATTTCAGAAATAAGATTGAACTAGAATGGATAGCGACAGAAATGGAAAATACTCCATCAGAACTAAGGAACTAGTTAGTTTATTGTCATTGAATTTACTACTTTCAACTAACCAATTCATTAGTTTTATTTTAAGCAAAAAGTGTGTAGATAAAATGTATAGTGTGTAGATACCACACGCAGAAATGCAATTTCTCTCTCTTATGAAACTCAACAATTGCTTCCGTAATTTTTCATTTTCGGTTTTGAGTATATCATTCGATGAGTGCTCTCAGGTTTCATCTAAACAGAAAAGCTAATAAGTTGTTTCAAACACTCAGTATTTAATAGGTTTCGAAGTGAATTCAAAGGTTTGGTCTCTGATAGTCACAAATATTTGTATTTGTTGTATTTGTTGAAATGTGTACAGTCCATTCTACACTCTTTCTGTCACAAACCCAACCAGAGGTTCAAACTTGTCAACATGTCATATGGGATTGGAAAACCACACCGACAAAATGTTAAATGAAAGAACAATCACAGAACGTTGAATCGAACAAGAGGATATGACAGTCAGGATGAAAAAACATGATGAAAACTCCCGGAAACATATCCGCCTTTCAATTTTTCTGTGACACGACATGAACGTGATATCTGCTATACTCAATTGTTATTCTTTGCAGAAGATGATGGATATCCCGAAAGCTAAATAGTGGAATGAAAGAAATAAGTAGAACATATTTCGTCCCGTGCAAGTGTCATTGGCGTGCGAGGAAGTATACATTCATAGGAATGAGTCAATATGTCTGACTTTTTTATGAAAATACTCCTAATCTATTATAGTAATTGATGTCCTATGCCACCTTCGTTATTCTCTTCGCCGAAATCATATAATGAAAACTGAAAATAAAAGGTAGGGAAGGTTGGGCCACAATGGAACACGGGGCACAGTGAAACAGTATGTGTACCGGACACATATTTCCGTTTCCTATAGGGCTAGCGCAACCACGTGCACGTAGGAAACGGATGCGCGAAACCTCTATTCCTTTCTCTAAGTGGTTTATGCACCTCAAATGATCAATTGCCGAAAATACTCGCGGTTGGCACACAAATCTAGTCACTTTCAAGACACTTTTTACCGATTTTACCAACCTCTCCCAACTCCCTCCCATATGCGGGGAGGCGGGTGGTATACATTTCCAAGTTATGCCTTTGACAGACAAAAATTCGAAAATTTTCGTTGAATCCAGGTCCTGGGCGGCTTTCCTTAGTTCACGATCAGCAGAATGCAAATTTGTTCCGTTATCAGAATGTGGCTCCCTGGGACATCCTCGACGACTTACGAATCTTCTTATTGCCATGATAGCAGAGTCGGTATTGAGTGAATTCGCTATTTCTAAGTGGATGGCTCTTATACTCATGCAGGTAAACAAAACGATATAGCGTTTTTCACGCCGTCTATCAATTGTTACCGATACAGGTCCAAAATAATCCATTCCGGTCACTGTAAATGGTCTCACGAAGCTCTGAAGTCGACTTTCTGGTAACTGACCCATTTCCGGAACTCGTGGTTGGGAATTTATTTTCTTACAAAGAAAACATTCGTTTCTACATTTTCGAACGGCGTTTCTCAAATTCAGAATCCAAAATTTCTGACAAATCTCATCCATAGTATCCTCAGAGTTCTTGACCCTGATGTCCAAACCTAGCATGATAATTTTCAATCAACAGTTTCGTGAAGCGTTGTTTCGGATCAAGAATTGCAGGATGTTTTTGGAAAAAATTCAGTTCCTCAGATTGTTCCAGCCTCCCTTTAATTCTGAGGATACCTCGTTTGTCAAGGAATGGTATAAGTGTATAAAGTCGACTAGATTTTTCTAAAGATTTCTTGTTGTTCAAATCTGAAATTTCTTGGGGGAAACTAATGCTCTGATTATATTTGATCAAGATTTCTTCTGCCTCATCCAATTCGGACACCTCTAAATTTGTATTGGTTTTTCCCTTTTTTCTGCAATTTTCTATGAATCGTAACATCCAGGCAGCGGCTCTCACCAATTTTATGTATTTCGAGAACCTTTCAGTATTGGGCAAATATTTTTTTTCAACTGCAAGTATCAAAATGTTTTGTTTTTTCGTTTAAAATTCGATTTCTTTAACTTTTTCTCCAATTTCTTTTGGCCAGTGCTCTTCAGGGAATTTCAAGAAATTTGGTCCAGTCAGCCATTCATTTCTGCTTGCTGTATTGACTTCTCTTGTACTTTCATCTGCAACGTTGTGTTCGCCGGGAACCCAATGCCAATTATTCACGTCTGTGATGTCTGTTATTTCCCCAACTCTCACTGATACGAAAGTTTTAAACCTTTTTGAATCAGATCGAATCCAATGTAGAACGATTTTTGAGTCAGTCCAAAGATAAATTTTGCTGATTTCGCTTTCGAGGTTTTCTTTAATAGTATTGGTAAGTCTGCTCAACATAACTGCGGCCTGTAGTTCTAACCTGGGTATAGTGATAGGTTTCATAGGTGCCACTCGTGTTTTTGCACTAACAAACGATATTTGAAATATATCTTGAATAGTGAATCTAAGATAGACAACTGCTGAAAATGCTCTTTCACTACTATCACAGAAACCATGAAGTTCTACTATTCTGCTCTTATAAAGTCGAGAACCATAACATCTGGGTATACGTATTTCGTCGATTTTCTTCAGTTCTTCTAAAAGTTGCTTCCATCTCGTGTTCATTTCTTCAGATATTTGAACATCCCAGTCGATTCCATGTTTCCATAAATTTTGCATGAAAATTTTGAACTTTACTATCAGTGGTGACAAGAAGAGAGGGTCAAAGACAGACATGACGACTCTAAGAATTTCTCTTTTTGTCGGTGTTTTCGAGCTTTTCATGATACTTGAATGAATTTTCTGATGATTGAGTGAAAAAGTGAAATAGTCTGTCTCAGGATTCCACCAAAGTCCTAACACTCTTTCAGCAGGTTGGTGAAGAAATGTGTTCAAATTTTTTTGATTCTGCGATATGAGATGTTCAGGAATACTGTCGATAACCTTTCGTGAATTGCTTATCCAGCTACGGATTTCAAACCCTGCTCTTCTGTGAATTTCTATAACCTCCGAAATGAGTTGAATGGCTTCCTTTTCCGTCTCTGTGCTATCCAGATAGTCATCCACGTAATGTTTTTCAATGATTGCCTTGGCTGCTTCGGGGTACTCTCCATAGTTTTCCTCTGCATTTCTATTCTTTACAAATTGGGCCATTGAAGGTGAAGATGTTGCCCCAAATATCATAGCTTTCATCTCATAAACATCGGGTTTTTTAGATCTATCCATACCTCGCCAAAAGAAACGTTGTGCTGAGCAATCTTCGTCCCGAATCAGAACCTGGTGAAACATTTCACAAATGTCTGAGCAAAATGCTATTTCCTTCTGACGAAATTTCCATAATATAGATGTTAAATTTTTTAGCAAGTCTGGACCTTGCAGAAGTTGGTCGTTTAGGCTAATTCCGTACGACTTGGCTGCTGCGTCGAACACCAACCTGAGCTTCCCTGGCTTATTGGGATTAACCACACCAAAATGAGGTAAATACCAAGTTTTTGGACCTCGTTTTTCTGCTTCACTCATACTTAACTTCCGAATGTAACCTTTTGTCAGATATTCATCGATTTTTTTGCAGTAATCTAATGCAAAGACTTTATTTTTGTCCATTTTTCTCTCCATACATTTCAGACGAGTTAGTGCAACAGCTTCACTATCCGGAAATATAACATTTTCGTCTTTCCATAAGAGGCCTATTTCAAAATGATTTCCTACTCGTTTGATTGTATTTTCCATGATTTCGAGTGCTCTATTGTCATCTTTAGACCTACCGTTTTCTTCCAAACATTTTATGCCAAAATTTTCTATTTTGAAAGAATCTTTCACTAATTTGTTAATATTCTCATGAATTTCTTTTGGGTTTTACAACAAACGTGAAATATCAAAGAGTTTTCAGAAACTTGCCTACCTTGGGGGTATCGTCCATGTACAACCCAACCCAGTAAAGTTTTGGATACGAAAGGTGCATTCCAAAAACTTTGATAAATGTTTTTTGCTATAGTCAAAGCACATTGATCTTGGCCGATAAGAATTGTTGGTTGGGCATCAAAAAACGAATAAACAGGCGTTTCTTTAATGTATGGATAAGTTTTGCTCATTTTTTCCACATCTAAACTTTGTCTGGGTAGTGACAGGCCAGTTACAGTACTGACATTATTCATTATATACATTTTTGAATTTTCTTCCACTCCGGCTATTTCTAAAGACACTTTTCTTGAAAAATCTTTATTTTTTGTTACATTATTAAGCCACTGGTAACAAAGAGGTTCCACGGGACCATCAAGTCCTATTTCTTGGGCGATTTTGCTATCAATCATAAAAGTAGTTGCAGCTTCATCAAGCAGGGCAAAAGCCGAAATTTCCTTTATTGTTCCTCTTAGCCTAACAGGGATTATTCGAAGTAAGATGGTGGGGTTTTCTTCTTGGAACAAATTGACTCTCTCTATATGATCATCCGGTTTAGAATCAACATTTTGGGCATTTGCTTTTTGATCATCGTATTCGTTTCTGATGTCGAGGTTATGCAAAATAGTATTATGGAATTTCTGACAATTATCTATTCCACATTTATGTTTGGCTCGACATGAGTACACATTATATGATGGCTTCAAACAGGAAAAACATAGTTTTTTTGAAGTAACTAGTTTCCACTTTTCATTGATATCAATTTTCTCGAAGGACATTTATCGAATTTTCTAGTGGAAAAAACATTCACATTCTTTCTGGCTGGGTATTTATCGTCATACACTTTCTTGTCGGGAAAGTTGTAGCTACTGAAGTCCGCGCAACTTGATGCAGCTAAAGCGATTTTTCTCATCCAAATGGAAAATGTTTTCAAGGTGACTTTTTCTCCTACAGGAACTTCTTCGGCCCATTTCAGACGTAGAAAAGGTGGTAACTTAATCACAATTTCATTCAATATTGTTGGGTTGGTCATATGTCCCGTGTTATTGAAAAGTTCCATCGTAGTCACTAAATTTTCAATTACATTAGAAAAAGGTAGATACGTTTCAAATCTTCCTTCTTTTGGAGGACAGGATCGACGAACTTTATCTATCAAATTAGAAATTATGGTGAAATTCAGGTCGTCCAAATGTGATTTTCAGAGTTTCTAGGATTTTTTTTTACATTCTCTGGTGCAAGAAGAAGCGGTTGTACAGCATCCCTAGCTCTTCCTTTCAAACACTTCTGAAGGAGTATTATATTTTCCTCTTCACAAATATGGAAAATGTTTGTAGAACGTTCAAATTGACTTTGAAATATAGGCCAGTCTTTTGGATTTCCACAAAAAATTGGTAATTTATATTTGAAACTTTCCGTTCTATCAGTATGTTTTACTTCATCAGAGTTTACTTTCAAAGCATCACAAATCTGATTCAAATTTTCAGTGGTAATTGTCAAAAAGTTATTTGTTGGCGATACATAGTTATTTTCTGTATCGTCGGTTTTCCAATTATCTACTTTTTCTTGAATAGTCATTTCTTTCAAATTGAAGATACTCTCAGCGCCTGATATCGTGGACTTTTTGGATGAACCTTCCTGAACCAATTCGCGTTGCAATTCAGCTTCCTCTCTTATCACTTCAGCTTCTATTTCAGCCTTTCTTCTTTCAATTTCAGCTAGCTTTCTTGCTTCGTTCAATTCTATTTCTAAAAGCTTTCTTCTCGAACTCGACGATTTCGTCAATTTAGATTTATTTCTTGAGTTAGTTTTTTCCTGGACATTTGATGGACGAGAGGACCCTTGTGAATTCGTGGTACGTTTCTTGTTGTCGTCTATATTTTCATATCTTTCGGGAGGAATTCCCTTAGTTTTTCGTTCACTCCTTCTTGGGATGGACATGCTTTTCCAAAGTTTTTGCTCGAAGGACCAATGTTTGGACTAATATCGTTGTTTTCTCTAATTTAAAGTCGAAATAAACTGAGGAAATGACCTTTTTTCGAAGACTTTTTTATTCAACTTCAAAATACAATTCAATGTCAAAATTCAATTTTTTAGTCAATAACAGAACAAAAGTATATCATTCGTATAAGGTGAGTATAATAAAAAATAACAAGGACAGCCTCGCTCATCCATTTCCAAAACAATTAGGGCACCTGGTTGCGCTAGCAGTATAGGAAACGAAAATGTTCGTACCGGACATACAGAAGGGTCTAGTGCTCAGAGTAAAAAAAATAGAGAGATACCCTGCCTATACCTACACAAATAGCTGTTTTGAAGTGAACATTAACTATCCTTTTCTATACAATGTTGGTCGAGGGGGCTAACGGGTGGTGAAACGTTATAGAAAGTTTGTTTACATTTGGAGTAAGAAGGTCCATAATACAAACGGAGAATGACAACTTGATCAGAATGAAATAAGCGGGCATACACGAAATTACCCGATTTGATACGGACTTAAACATGTATAAGGCCCTCACTTGTAAACAAACAAAGTTATGTTGCCTTCAAAACAAGGATGGAAAAGGCACATCTATGGTCTTTTATTACTCTGAGGTCTAGTGCAACGGGATTCCGGCAGTGAGCGCTGCGGGCCACTCCCAACTAGGGTCACTGGATCCAGAAGGCTTTGCTTCTACGGGTACGGCCAATGGGAGGAGTCTAATAGTTCAAATCTCTTGTAGTAGTTCGAATGTCAAAAATAACCCACAAAAGCACCAATAAAAAAGCAACGAAAAAGTTGGGTTATAATATAAAAAAAGAAGATTTGACACTCGTTTTGGCAGTTTTATCCTTTTTGGTTTTGGTTCAGTATAATAATATTTCATATTCTACTCTTGAATGGATATACACCAGCTACTAATTCTAATTCTGTTATTGATTGAAATTGAGAGGTATACAATAATCTCGATTTCCGAGCCTTGCCTCTAGCCCCTTGTCCTATCTTGTGACCCAGTTAGCAGCTATTATGGAACATAGAGATAGAGCCGTCGACAAGGAACTTGAGTACCTATGTGATGATTTTTTGAAGTTCAATAAAAACAAAAAGTTGGACTACCTCATCCCTCAATCAACGGAATGAACAGTTTTAGAATTGGCTGATGGACATTGTGCAGATGTCATCATAACCAAATACTCTGGAAGATTTTGATTAAACTAGGAGAAAGCATCCATGATTTTGCTGTGAGTAGATGGAGGAAGTGTGTCTGACGAGGTCCCCGATTAATAAAATGAGAAGTGAGAAACAAATTTAAAAAAGTAAAGATGATTAGACTGCGGAGACATATATTTGAAATAGTTTTCAGGAAGCCTTTCGATCTAGAACGGCACACCTTCCATTTTGAATGTGAGATACTTGGCAAAAGTTTTTTTTCTCGATAGCATTTATGTTTTTTTAATAATAATTCTTACCAGTGAATAAATGGCCTTGGAAGGCTCGGTGTTTTTTTATTGTCCTTAGTTTCTAATAATAAATCCTAACATCCTCTTAGTTGATTAGACAATTTCTCAAATATGATAATCAAAGGTGAGTTTTGGATCTACAAAAATTTCCAGATGTATTTTGACTAGTTGAGTTTATCATCTAGTGTGATACCTAAGTTTCACCCTATCACCACACAATTTTGAACAATGTGCCATTGTTACTTCTGAACCAAAATTCTATACTTCACTTTGCAAAATACATTCAGTGTCACAACACAATATATATATACCTGGGTCCCCTCTTATTCACAATTTTCATAAACGACTTAGCAGAGAAAGTATCATCGGATAGTTTATTATTCGCGGACGACTTTAAGCTTTTCAAACCAATCAGAAATATCAATGACTATCTCGACTTACAATTCGACATTGACAATATTATTAAATGGTCGAAGGATAATAAGTTGCATTTCAATTTAGAGAAATGCAGTGTCATGACATACTCCACTCGTCAGAACACGATCGAATACATCTATAAAATGGACGATGAATATATTAGTCGCATTAATAGTTCAAAAGATCTAGGTGTCACCTTCACTAGTGACTTTAATTTCAATAATCATATAGACATAATCTGTAACAAAGCATTGAAACTACTTGGATTCATAAAACGCAACTCAACCAGATTCAAAACTACCAACTCAATTAAAGTGCTGTACAACGCTATGATAAGAAGTCATCTTGAATTTGCATCAATCATTTGGGATCCGCATAAACAAAACTCAAAAAAAAAAAACTAGAAACGATACAAAACAAGTTCCTAAAATATCTGTACTACCGTAAGAACGGAGTAAACCCAGGTTATGAATCTTTTCAACCGATAAGAGAAGAATTCGAGATAGGTCGTCTCGAGCACAGAAGAAAGGTCAACAAAATCCTATTTATCTTCAAACTATTGAATAATTTCATTGACAGTCCATATCTGTTATCAGAAATTAAATTTTTCATCCCATTAAATTACCTACGTCCGCGCCCAATACTGTTTTCAGTTAATGCAAATAAAAGTAACAAGTTATTAGATCACATGCAAGCCCTATGTAATGAATTCTCTGTTCAATCTTCATCTGGATTTTTTGGGGTGAGCCTCGACAAATTCAAAAGTGAGTTAATACGCGCAACCTTAACTTAAGAAACCTTTTAAATAGAGATATTGACTGGACTTATGAGTAGTGCTCTTTCATTATTCATTGAATTTATTTTTCATTGTATATTACTCGCTATTATAACTGTTACCTTGCCAATTTTTATGTTAAACTGCACATAAGTATAGACAGTTAGTTTGTGAGTTAGTAGAGAACTTATAATGAGGTGTAAACCTGTTTTTTCTGTAAATAAATAAATAAATAAATAAATAAATAAATATTGAAGAGCCCATCGTTCTGTTGAGCCGCATATGGCAACCGAATAGGTAACTTTTTTTTTTATTATATCAGTTAATAAAAAATAAAATTGGTTTGATCTTGTCAAATGTGAGAATGTTAATGACTGTCTCTATCTGCTCTATAGAACAATTCACATTGTTGGAGCAAGTCATAACGAAGTATCTAGAAAAAGCAACTGCAGATAAACCCAAATATCTATGCTCAACTTGGTGCATAAGATAAGAAAGAAAAATTATTTACAAAAATCAATTAAAAAAATAGTACGGACTCTACGTAAAAACTTAGTGCACTAAAGCAAATTACAAAGCATCAAACCAATAATAAAAGAAATATTGCACAAGATCACAACCATTTTTGGCTATTTGTAAGATCCATATCCAGAAGTGGATTGCCTAGAGAAATGCAGCTTGATAACTCAGTCAACAGTAGTGCTATTGCAAATGCTTTCATACAGTTCTTCCACTCTATCAGGTCTCAGAAAATCATAGCAATTCCAAGGCTGCCTCGGATACATCATCTTTAACCTACCTTTGTTAACCGAATCTGACGTTCTCAGAACTATAATAAATCTAAAACCAAAAAGGCCAACAGGCAGAGATAATATATTTATTTATATGGTTATACCATTTTTACATAAACTACAATTATTATACAAAGCTATGTGAAAGTTTTACTAAATGAATTTATACAGAATACCTCAAATAGTTTGCAGTATATATTTTATATTGCTAGTACAGATCTCAATCTATTATTTAATTGGTTTAATGCATTATTAACTAGGTCAATAGAACCAAGGTTAAAATTCCGAGGTATTCTTGCCAAGTGACTGAATTGATATGGCACTATGGGTATCTTATTGTCGGTATTTTTGTAGGTTGTCACTGACCAATACTTCATTTTTATGAGAAAAGAATATATAAATTTTTTCAGTAGAGAGTAAACAATACTGCACAACACTATGTTCCTATCAGATATGAGGGGCAATATGCTGTAACAACTGGACCAATAAACCAAGAATTGTCCGTTACCGTATTACCGATTAGATAAATCTTGAAAATATTTTATTAACATAATATAAACTTTTATCTCTGAACATGTCATTCCGGATTCCACTATTTTTGAATATTTCGTACATAAAATTGACATGTGTCTGTAGTTCAAACGTTGGCTCTAACCTAACCTAACTTTTTCTGTGGGTTATTTTTGACATTCGAACTAATGACTCCTCCCATTGGCCGTACCCGTAGAAGCAAAGCCTTCTGGATCCAGTGACCCTACTCCCAACAAAGCAAGCTGTTAGTACCCTCTTCACCATTCACCACTCACCAGTTGCGTGTCAGACTTGATGAGGTGGGGTACCATTTTCGCTGTGTAAATTAAAATTTTCCGCAGACGGATTTTCGCCTCCAGCTAAGATTTTTTTTTATTCAATCGGCATTTCATCGTACTTGTATTCCTAAAGTTTTTGAATAACTTTCGCATTTCCAGTACTTCACGTTCGTGGTGAGAAGTAGAGAAAACCGAAAATGGCGTGTTTGGAGCTCCTTGAAACGGAGGAGTTTGGGACACAATGAAACATGCCGCAGTTAATGACAAATACCTAAAGATGCTACTGGAAAATCTTTCGGTGGTTCAGGGCACTAAAAGACAAAAAGTTATCATCCCATTAATGGTTGATTTTGGCAATATGCATCGGGAACCTTTCATGATACAATAATTGTAATGTATAAGGGATGTTTTTTTATGAAAATACATTAAATTAACATTAGATGGTGTATTTTCGGAAGTACCACTGCCACATGTTCTCTTCCGGTACATAAACCTTAACCAAAAATATTATCAAATTTGCCCCAGTCCACCAAACTGAGAACTGATTTGAATTGTGAATGACTCCTTCCATACCGGGCCAGGTAGCCGAGTGGTTGGGAGCGTCGTGTTCCTGCCATTATGGTTGCCGGTCGCTGGTGCGAAGCGATTTTTTTCTGATGGTCAGAGAAAGCGCTTGAAATCACCCGTTAAAAGGTAAGATTTTGCTAATATTTGGCTCGCACAAGTTTCTAATTCTGAGTGCTGCCTTTCGTATGGGGACGACAGCTGGTTAGCGGAAGAAACAATTCCAACAACGAAAATAACTGGTTTTCCACTTACCACATTTCCTTATATTTACAATGAAAATAAACCAATATTGTTGTTGAAAAGTTTACTTTCGTATGCCAGTTAACTGTTAAGTTTACACTCGTAAAACAAATTTTGCTGAAGCCGCAATTTGATATTGTTCAGTTGAAGAGAAGTGTGAGGGAAGCAGGAAAGAGAATAAGAAGAAAATAAGAAGAGAAAAAAAAAGAGTATAAGAAGAGAAAGCCAGGGGAAGGGAGAATTGAAAGCTAGAGCATTATATATTATGAGCTAATATTAGGTTAAACTTACTGGGTATTCAATACACGCTGTTTGTGTTTGAAATTGAACAGGGCAGACCCTAAAGTATGCTTTCTGGTTTGAGAATATTGTTTATACAGGCTGCGACATTGAAGAAGAAGGAGCGTCTATATACATCCTTGGTAAGCGTTGGGACCGTAAGTAACGTACGTCTACGTATGTTCAGGTTATGTACGTCCATTCTGTATTTCAGTTTTTTTGTAAAGATAGGGTGGTGCATTCGATTTGAAGATGTTGTAGAACATACAAGCCATATGGTGACGTAGCTTATTATACATAATCATAATACTCCCTCATAAACACTCTTAGAGTGTACCCAAAGGCATGGCCTGTGCGGGTAGAGAACGGCTATTATTATTATTTGCCGTGGCGCTCCGGGGCGACTTACTGATTTTTGGTGGCGTATTCACTTTTGAGCTGCAGGAAAACCTACAGCACCACCTCGGGAGGCCGGTGTGCACTCCAAGTTAGCACTAGCCGAGATTGGCATCTAGACAACACACAATACACTTGCTTTCAACAAGGACTGCGGTCGTCTATCGATTCCGATATAGGGTACTTGAGAAAAAATCCCTCGTACCTACATCGGGCTCGAACCGCCTACCGCTATACTGAAGTTCTGAACGGCCTGCGCCTTAGACCGCCAGACCACCGACCACCTATTGAGCCATTTCAAGTGCTTAAGTTTCTCCGAAATAGATATTTTATTGGATCTACGTATTAAAAATAAAATGTGTTTTCCGTTAACCTGTCGTCCCCCTACGAACGGCAGCCCTCAGAAGTCGAAACTTGTGCGACCTAAGGATCAACGAGGTCTTACCTTTCAACGTGCCACTTCTAGCACGACCCGAGATAATAGATCTCGAAAGTAGGTCGTCCGTAAGTCTCCATCCAAACCATAACTTACGTTTTAGTTCGGAAATATGAATAGGAAATTCATAAAATCTTTTGTGGAATCATCTGCGACTGAAAGAAAAACTTTAGTCGCTATTTTCCATCGTTCAAGATAACATTCTCCATGAAAATTGAAAAATGAAAAATGTGACTTATTTGTAATATCTAACAGAAAACAACTACTTCCCCGGCACAAGCCACGCTGGACATTGAACTACATCTGATAGATATTGTCAAAAGACTCTAACTGAAAAGGAAAGAAAAAATCTGAAAGTGAAAATTTGCATTTTCATTCAGATAGCTGACTTTTTTAATTCTTTCTAGTTTTCCTTGAACAAATCATTAAATAAATTAGATAAGGAGAATGTTATTAAAAAAATATTACTCACAGAAATCGTTCATTTCATTGAAGCAAGGTTCGCTTCTCTCGCATTTAATCCCCAATACATTTTGGTCGACAAAAATCTATTTCGCTTAGCCAAGCTCTTCAGGAGGATTGATATAGGATTGAAATAAAACAGGCTCTTCAGAAGCATACACATCAGGGATGGATATGAGAGAAACATTTCTTCTGCGGTGACACTTTGAAAATTATTTTTTGACATAGACCTGTCATGAGCATTTTGATTTTAGTTCGAAAATATGAATAGGAAATTCATAAAATCTTTTGTGGAATCATCTGCGACTGAAAGAAAAACTTTAGTCGCTATTTTCCATCGTTCAAGATAACCTCTTGGGAGGTATTCATGTTGAAAAGGGGAACATTCTCCATGAAAATTGAAAAATGAAAAATGTGACTTATTTAATTTTCACTTTCATATTTTTTCTTTCCTTTTCAGTTAGAGTCTTTTGACAATATCTATCAGATGTAGTTCAATGTCCAGCGTGGCTTGTGCCGGGGAAGTAGTTGTTTTCTGTTAGATATTACAAATAAGTCACATTTTTCATTTTTCAATTTTCATGGAGAATGTTCCCGTTTTCAACATGAATACCTCCCAAGAGGTTATCTTGAACGATGGAAAATAGCGAAGTTTTTCTTTCAGTCGCAGATGATTCCACAAAAGATTTTATGAATTTCCTATTCATATTTTCGAATTAAAATCAAAATGCTCATGACAGGTCTATGTCAAAAAATAATTTTCAAAGTGTCACCGCAGAAGAAATGTTTCTCTCATATCCATCCCTGATGTGTATGCTTCTGAAGAGCCTGTTTTATTTCAATCCTATATCAATCCTCCTGAAGAGCTTGGCAAAGCGAAATAGATTTTTGTCGACCAAAATGTATTGGGGATTAAATGCGAGAGAAGCGAACTTTGCTTCAATGAAATGAACGATTTCTGTGAGTGATATTTTTTCAATAACATTCTCCTTATCTAATTTATTTAATGATTTGTTTAAGGAAAACTAGAAAGAATTAAAAAAGTCAGCTATCTGAATGAAAATGCAAATTTTCACTTTCAGATTTTTTCGTTCCTTTTCAGTTAGAGTCTTTTGACAATATCTATCAGATGTAGTTCAATGTCCAGCGTGGCTTGTGCCGGGGAAGTAGTTGTTTTCTGCTAGATATTACAAATAAGTCACATTTTTCATTTTTCAATTTTCATGGAGAATGTTCCCCTTTTTCAACATAACTTACGTATTACGTTGCTTGGCTTTGATATCGATGACCCACGTGCTCTACCGTTCGAGCTATCCTCTCCATAAATGAGACGAGAACAAGATGGTTGGACTTTTCGTGAATGAACTAGTTTAAGGGAGGAGTAAGCATTTCTCAATTTATTGGTAACATGATCTTTGAAACGTAAAGAGGTATCGATTGTTAATACTAAATTCTTATGCGAAGATTTCATTGGTATATTTGATCTCCGATTTCAAAAACGATGTTATCATTTAGGAACTTAGAGATATTTTCTTCGCAACATAATTGACAGGATTTATTTTTAAAGCATGATCAGTTGTAGGAAAGACAGCTCATTGTTGATACACTCTATTGCTAATTTCACATTTGAGAATTTGAGAAAGAAATACACTTGTGTATCATCTGCATAAAAATGGTAATCGCAGTAGTCCAAAACATCGACCATGTTTTATTTCATCATTCTGCTCTCAAGATATAACTCTGCAAAGAAGCTATGCAGATAGTTATACTGAGTATTTTTCTTGAATTAGCCTAGAATAGGCGGGATCCCAAAAAGTTTCAAAATGTTGCGAGATTAGACCTCTTAAATCTTGAAAATCACCGTTCAAATTTTCACTGTTTTCGTCAACCACATCCTTACGATCAAGCCTCAAAAGTGCTTGAGATACTTCTGCGATCTAGCCAAGTATCTAATAAGAGTCTCATACCATACAATAAATAACTATTCAACGTGGAACTCCAAATGGAGTTCTGTCTCATGGAATCGGCGTGTGTTCATCTGCAGCCGTATTTAATATAGCAATGAACAATACGCAATTTCCATTAGTTTTGATATTTTGTTACAGATTTAATTATAATTTGCACAGCGTGTGGTGAAGGGTCAGTAGGTGTAATGAATGTAAATTTGTGATGATTAGAATATATTTTGATGAATTTGATTGAATAACACCAAAAAGCTTTTATAACTTGATTCATTTATATATGTTATATGTTTTATTCTTGTCATCACCCGGTTCAGAATATGAATCTACGCGAGTATCGATTTACTTTACTCCATTCAGTGTAAAAGTATTCTATTAAATGAATGGTGTATGAGGAGAACGTTTTCAAACATCGTATGACATGGTTATATCAGATGCTGAGTGCAATTCGTATTACTTTCATCAATTCAATGAAGAATAATCCATATCAAGGAGAAATTCCTCTCATGATGACAGAAACGTTTATATTTCTCTGGTCATATTATCATTATGTGAGAAATTCTATATTTCTTCGAATCATTTATTTTTATTTTAATACTTGAGTATCAAATGGATACTTGTTCAGCAAAACGCAAATGAATTTGAAAATATTCAGAGCCGTGGACTTACTGTATTATACATATCAAGTGTATACACAAATAATTATTACACATAATGGAGAGGATAGCTCGAACGGTAGAGCGCGTGGGTATTGATAACTGAAACTAAGCAACGCACGGCGAAGTTTAGATGGTTACTTATGGACGACCTCCTTTCGAGATCTATTCTCCTCGGATTGGCTAGGAATCGCACGATAAAAGACATCATTAATCCTTAGCTTGTAGAAGTTTCGAATTTTGAGGGCTGCCGTTCGTAGGGGGGCGAAAGCAGAGGCTAAAGAAAAAAAAAATTTAAACAAATAACTTTTTTTTAATAGTTGTAGCTTTCCAATTACCACAGAAATAAATATTCAATAAATTTTTATTTGAGAAAGAAAAAAGGTGTCCTAGCCTACCAGGACGGGCTCATTGCCATAATCCTAAACAATAGGAACAATTGGGTCGAAAATCCATCAGAAAACAGCTACTTTCAGTACTTTCCTGGCTAATATCACGACGAACGTTAAATTACATCTAATGAATTTCCGTGCAGAGTTTCTACAAGGCTATCTCCGCAATTGCTAGTTGCATGGAAATGTTAAATGAAACATAGATTGATTTCACTAAACAAAACGGAAGAGTGACGTAAATATATCTGGTTGCATAGCAGCGAGGTGGGTTTAGGGGAGAGCGGGGTACATGCGAGCTTTAAATATTGTGGTACATTTGGCAGGAAATGGCGAACTATATAGTTAAATCATTGAGGACAAGGCGTAAATATAATCATTCCGAACAGTTTTTAAGCTGTTAAACAGTTAAGAAGCTGTGAAGTAGACATTGCGGTGCCCAATTTGTACGTGCCAGTTTCACCAATCTTTTGGAGCTTGGGATATTTCAGTTGGTCACTTTAGCATTATGATAAAAAATTCAATATTTGAACCAATTTTATGTTTTATTTGTTATCAACATTTTTGTTGCCGTGCATCATGTTTCCTCGTCCTTTCCCAACTTTGAGGAGCAGTCGAAATTTATTTTTGGAAAGAGAAAAAGACTTTTCCATGGTGATGCTTTCTTCAATAATATGAAATATCATATCTATACTAGAGGATGGGGTTATGTCAGAGAGTATCTTTTTATTTTGAGAGAATAAAATATATTTGTTCTGTTGAACTAGTATATGCAAATGTACGAGATATGTACCTATATTCAGAAAATACCAGTCCGATTAACACCGAATGGGAATGTCATTGAAATAACAACAGGCTCACTCATGCATGCAACGTGTAATCCTTTGACGAAGAAACCTCCACTTTCCTCTGTTGATTAAATTTAATTAACGACATCGCATCTCACCAGGGGCAATAATAAAAAATGTCAAACTGTCAATCAGAGAAGCTGTAAATATCAACAATAACTATGCCAGATTATATGTTGTTGATTAATTAATGTACATTGTTTATTGGAAAATATATGCTACTTGTTTAGACATTTAATTATACGTTTCAGTGAATCTTGGAGATGCGGTATCCTGTTCTTAGGAGTATTTAAAAAAAGAGAAAACACTTTTGATATCAGTTGCCAAAATGTTTCTCAAAGGTCTGGTATATATTATTGTTTGTGTCGCATTCTGTCAAAGCGTAAGTTAATGATATTTTTGAAGAAATTAAGAAATATCAGTAGAAGAAATGAAGTCTATCAGGTAGATGATTAAATTTGAATAGATTGGACTTACTGAAGTACCTAACAGAATCTTTGGCAGTATTCAAGAAAGTGCAATTCCTTCTGAAAAACAAAATATTAACTGGCGGTGATATTGGTCCCGTATATTTTTGAGTCACACTGTAAGAATACAAAATTATATCGCTTTTTCATTTCATAGATCGAACTACCACCAGAATTGCAAGAGTATGTTGATGACCTGCATAAAACGTGCATTTCAAAAAGTGGAATATCAGAAGGTAAGTCCCCTTTTACCATCATACACAATTCTAGAGGTTGATATAAGACAAAAATTGTTGAGGTCTCATAACAGACACTAAATTTTACAATACTGAATACTCTCTGACAATACAACCATTTCAAGGATGTGACTTGGGCTCCACTGATAAAACTCTTTTCAACATTTTGTTTGAATCAGTCAACGAAGGAATCCATTACGGTTATTATTCGTTTTTTTTTTCAATATTACATATTCTTGGGACCTCACAACGTTGACATATTCTTTGTCAAATAGCCTCGTTTGGTTTACGAACGGACACTACCATAACTGAATAGAAATTGGACGGTGTAATGCAATACTGGGTCAAGCCACAGTCAGGTTAGCTAGTTTCGTAAAAATTATCCAAATAGTTTAGAAAATCATGGCATGATGGAATGTGGCTTAGTACTATCGTCCTATCGTCCTATCTCCTTTATAATTGCGGGGTGAATAATTTCTGTTTATTGTAGAATAACACTTTGCCATTCCAATGATTGTGATAACACAATTATTAAAAAAATGTGGCTCGACTCATTATTGCATAACACCATCCACAATATATCTCAGTTCGGAATATCACAAAGAAATTATTGTTTCTTTCTATATGTCGCTTGGTTCTCTTTCGATAGAGAGTCACATACGATTCGCTTAATGTGAAAATCAACAATGCTACATATCGTGTTGAAAATGATTATAGGTTGTGATATTTTTATATATTCCGGTTTCAATGGAAATAAAATCCTGTAATGGTTAGAAAACATCGTGGGACCCAAGATTTTCTGTACTTAGTTGATACGTATAGCGTGATATTTGATAAAATATGTGCCTACATACAAAAAATATTGAAATGTGAAAACTGAAATGATTAATGAATTTCATGAATTTGACCTTAGTTGATGTATGAACTATTTTCACTTACAAAAAAATTACTGTTTTTGGACGAATAAGAAATAATGATTCAGTATGCCTGTTATGGATACCCTGCAATTCTCATCAAATTTCCATAAAGATTATCAAAAGTGATTGAATAAAAATTTATTGCAACAAAGGCATTTTGAAGACTGTAATGTCCGTTTTTGACCCATTGGAACATTTACAGTTGAAATTGAAATCAGAAGTGATTCAAATTGTTTAGAAATAATTGATTAAATTTTTTTAAAATTTGTTATTACGAATCTCCCAGGTTTTCGTAGAAATCCCTTCAGAAGTAAAGCTTGTCCGAAAACGTGAATTCCGAACCACTTCAGCTCCGTGATGGCGTTGGGGATCGAACCCGGGCCATCTGGAAAAATGCAAATGACTACAAGTTAGAACACCATGTACTTTGTGATGCCAGTCAGCAAGCTGTTGCCACTACCAGATATTATCATTTAAGTCAAGGACTGAAAAAAAAAATGTTGCTCTAGTGACAAACACTTCGAATACATAATAACATTGATTTTATATGAACTAAACAAGATTACGACAACGATTGGAAATAAATAGTCAATAATTTATTTGAAAACACAAGAAAAAATTACCTCGGAAATATGAAATAAAACGCAGCTAATGATAATAGTAATGAAACCAAACTGGATACAACTCTACAAAAATATTTCATTCTATGTCGGGTTCTAACGACCAATAGCGTTCCCAGAATTGGCGATCACGAGGTGGACACATTGTTTACATCGTACGTATTTGAAATATGAATGTACTATAGTCAAATGGAAAAATAATATTGCATTACATATCTAGTCGCGCAGAAAAATCTAATGCCAACAATGTTCGGTTCACTCGGATTTTTCCAAAATACCTACTCTTGTCCTCTATATTGCTTCTCCGTCAATAGGCGTAATCACGACCATTCTCAACACTTCAGAAGCCTCAATCTTTCAAACCAATGGTAGGTAATTAAAAAATCTATTTTAGTTTTTTCTGAATTCTGAATATATGTTAACCGAATATTTATCTTTCGGTGAATGGATAGAAATTTACCACAATTATCTTTGAACTAATGACAATTATTCAAGTCATAATCGTGTTTCAGATGACTATCTTGCTTACGACCCAAAGACTAACCCTCATGACACGAAGCTTCAGGTGAGTTTTTTTCAATTTATGTTTCAATTTTCATCGCTTGATCGAATCTAAATCTTTCATATTCTGCAAATAGACCTATCTCTTGAGGAAATCTTCCTGGGTGAATCTATAAGTATGATTTTGGTTTCTGTATTTTTTACTCTTTCAAAATATTTTATTGTTGAAATCAGTGCGAAATGTAATGAAAGTAATTTTTTGTGCTTAGAAACAAGACATATGTCAATTAGAACATAAAATATTGGATGAAACAAAATTATCGAATAGGTAATTATTAAAATATTACTATTTTTTAGTGGTGCACTAATCTATTCTTATTTATTTATTTATTTATTTATTTATTTATTTATTTATTTATTTATATCCAAACAGACACTAGGTCTTATGACAAGGATAAATAATATATACATACAAATGATCAAATAACAACGATAATTAGGAAATATATACAAATGAATACGTAAATGAACTTACTCAAACACTCATATTCAGGATATAATTGAAGCACACACGCCTGAATTCAATTTGTGAGAGGGTCCAATCTAAGTCAATCATACCGTTGAAGCTGTTGGCTAATCGAAACATGGTTGCAAGTGGAGCTCTGGTGGTAGTTATCAACCGAGGTATATTAAACATGGTTAATATTCGAGTTCTACGTGGCGGTACATTAAATCTGATTAACGCCAGGAGTTCAGGAGAATTAATTCTGTGATTAATTATTTTGTATAAAAAAATTAGCATGGAAAGGGTTAACCTATTTTCCAAAGATAGAATTTTAAATTCATTCCTCAAATAACTTGTCCGTATAGTGTTATAATCTGCTCTGATGTGATGTTTTTTGAAGTATATGTATCTTAAAAATTTGTTTTGTATTTTCTCAACTTTCTGGAGGGAAGTACGATTTTCTCCCGACCATATTATTGAGGCGAATTCCAATTTGGGTCTGACTAATGTGAGGTAAAGATGTTTGATTGTATTGATATTTTTAAATTGTGCACTTTGTCGAATCAAATATCCCAGCATACGATTCGAGGAGCTAACTACATTTTGGATATGATTTGTAAAAGATAAAACATTATCATAAGTGACACCTAGATCTTTGACCTCAAGGCGCCTTTCCAGAGCCTCTCCATCTATTCTGTATTCAAATTCGACTGGGTTTTCTTTACGTGATATGGTCATTATGCAGCATTTTTTAATATTGAAGAATAATTTATTTTGGCAACTCCAGTTATGAACATTATCCAGATCTTTTTGTATTTTAACACAATCTCTTACGTTTTCTACATTTTTGAATATCTTCAGATCATCTGCAAAGAGCAGACAATCTGAGTATTGTAATACTGAAGGCAGATCGTTGATGAACATAATAAATAGGAGAGGTCCCAAATTGGAACCCTGAGGCACTCCTGAGTTGGCATAGTATTTTCCAGAGGAATTACCATTGTGTCTAACAATCAAAGATCTATCTTCCAGATAATTTTTGAATATTTCAAGTGAGTTATTTGTCAGCCCAAATCTATGTAACTTTTCTAAGAGAATATCATGATCAACCTTATCGAATGCTTTACGAAAATCTGTAAATATTGTATCTAATTGGGATTTTGATTCTAGAGTTTCATATGCGTAATTTGTAAATAGAAATAAATTTGAATTTATAGATTTATTAGCAACAAAGCCATGTTGTTGATAAGCTACATAATTTTCGACATAATGATACAGTTTGAGGTAAATGATCTGCTCAAATAACTTGGATGGTGCACACATAATAGAGATTCCTCTATAATTTTCAATATTCATTCGGTTGGAGGATTTTGGTATTGGGATAACTATAGCAGTTTTCCACAGCGAAGGAAAACTTTTTGTTGATATTATGAGGTTAAAAATATGTAGCAAAGGTTTCATCAACCATTCGTTACAGCCTTTTATAATGTATGGTGGAATTCCATCTACTCCGGCAGCTTTCTTAGGTTTGAGCTTTTTTATTGCTTTGTCGAACTCGGACTTTGTAACGCTATCAATCACGCATGTACTGTTACACAGAACTTCATTGTAGTTGTAATTTAAATCATATTTTGCTTTAACTTTTGAATAAACAGATGAAAAAAAGACCCCAAATGCCTCTGCTGTTTCATTATTTTTTACTTCCTCCCCGTTAAGTTTATAATTGTCAATATTCAAATTACTACCTTTTTTCCTGTTGACGTAGTTCCAAAACTCATTTGGATTACTTGTCATATTTTTTTCCATTTCATTAATATATTTACTTTCTTCTAATTTGATCAGATTTCTCAATTCTTTCCTCATTCGTGAATATTTATCTTTGAAACAATCGAACAATTTGCTCAATTTCCTATACCTATTTTTTTCTTTAATTAAATCGATTATTTCTCTCGTGAACCACGGAGGGTTTTTCATAGTGTGCCTGTAAGTGATAAACTTCGGTACAGCTTCATCTATAATCTTATTCCATATGTTGTAGAAATTTTGTAAAGTCAGGTACACACATATTAGTTCTTGAAGAACTCTGTCCCAATTAGCATCCCTAACTTTTCTACTCAACTTAAGAAAGTCAGCTTTTTTATAGTTATATCTGAATTCAGGTGCAGAAATATTTTGTAGTACAGTTTTTGTTTTCATTTTTATCAATATATTCAACGGTGGATGGTAACTATCCTCTTTAACAAATGGTAAGCTTTCTCTTTGTACTATACAGTCGAGTACATTATTTTACGAACTAATAACAAGATCAAGTGTTCTGCCATGCAATTTTTTCACGTCATTGAATAGTTTAAAATTATTAAAATCTAAAAGTTCACAGAGATTTGCTAATTTTTCATTATTTATGTTCAAGTTGGAATTGACCCCAGTAACTTCGGGTATATTGAAGTCACCGAATATATAAGTTTTATCTACATCTGAAATTCTTTCTTGGAAAAAACTTAGTGCTGATTCATATATTTCACATGAACTATTGGGGGGTATATATATCGAGCAAAAACTATATTTTTGGTGTCTTTCACTTTTACTTGAATTATTATTGCCTCAAATGTGGCCATTCAGTGGTTTTATTCTACTATTTTTTTGCTAGAATACTTCAATTTCAATTTTTTCCAAGAGCCTACTTATGTTAATTTTTCATACTGTCAATGAGCATAACATCAATTTTTAGCATGTGCACAACTACCACATTTAAAAATATTTGTAGGCCGTACCTCGAGAATGGCGGCTCTAGGAGCATTTTTCTGTTTGAGTTCAATGATTCTTCAGTTGAAATTACAGCAACCGTACATATAACATTTTTCAGACCATTATCCTTTTAAACACCAACATCAGAAGTTTCAACAATATATTCATTCGTTGTTTTTTTTTTCAGTGTTACATGAAATGTCTAATGTTGGAAGCGAAGTGGGTGAGTTGACTTCCTTTTTCATTTCACTCCATTTTGTTTTTCCATTGCCAATTATGTAATAAAATCAAACAATTAAAAAAAATATCTGATAACTACAGCATTTCTTGTATAATAATGCAGATGAGTCCAGAAGGTGAAATCCAATACGACTTCATCGTCGATACAGCTCATCCCAAAATCAAAGCTCTTCTTGTAGAGGCTATTAACAAATGCAGAAAGATTGACAGTGAGTATTTTAGCAAGTTTCTTAGCCCTACTTACTGAGTACTTGCTGATTTTGTCCGAAGAATTCTTCAATGCCAATATTACTTTACTAAATCTGTGACTCACCAAATTGAAGGTACAAAATAACGAACGAATGAAACATCATATTACAATGAATTGATTCAATTAGGTACTACATACCATTTTTTTTCAAACCTATAGTTTTTGAGACTGATACGAACAAGCGGTACTTTCATTTTTCTACACGTTTGTTCATATTATTCCTTTCAATAAAAATTTACTTTAAATATCACGAAATAGTAGAAAAACCAGCTTCCTGACTTCGAAAGAAATACATAACACAATTTCGAAACATTCAACAACTGACCGCCGCGCCGTGCCGTCATATTCATAAAAATGTGTTCTGAAAATAATTGAGAATGTCTCATGTTGAATACATTCATAAGATATCACTGCTTATCATCAATACTTCAAAAAGTACTGGATGGAAGTATTATTATTTTACTGTGGAGAATTCTACTGGCATGATAAGCATAAAAAGGCACTCAATATTTTGTTTTTCATCTTTTTTAAACTTTCTGAATCACTTCACATTTAGATGGTGCCAATCTATGCGAAAAAGCTTCCAACTTCAACTTTTGCTTATACGGTGCAGATCCAGTGGTGAGTAGATTCAATGTTATCTGTTTTTGACGAGGTGTAGTGAAAAATCAATTATTTATTATCAGGGGTAATAAGTGGTATGATTATTACCGATAATTTTTTAGAATATTAATGAATTGCAATCCCAAAGCTGAAAATACAACAAGCTCGCAAGACGAGTGGTATTTTCTTGCATTACAAAAATTATAGGTTATTAATCATACCACGAATTATATTTAGGACGACAATATATCGATTTTAAATAAAGAAAAATCGTGTCCCCTGGTAATTGATGTTTTACTTCTAGCAGTATTCAACGCAATACTCATTTCCACTGCCTCATCTATGATACCAATGGACATTTGTCCCCAACTATCGCTCATTTTGATTTAAGTAAAGATAACTAGTCAAAACACATAAATTTGACGTTTATAATTTAGATCATTATTTTCACTTGACAGTTAGTAAAACAAAAACTAAGCAGGTTTATCATCGTGAAAATTTTCTGCTCAAGCGGAAATCCAATGAAATTAGTTCAACTGAGGTCATGTGATTGAATACAACCAATCAGAACAACATCATACTGACAATATATTTCCTTGCTTATAAATTTTGAAATTCAGCCAATATAATCGAAACTACAGTGAAAATATAGCTTGTCGCTGTATTTTCACGGTGATAAACCTGCTTAGTTTTTGTTTTACTATCTGTCAAGTAAAAACAATAATTTAAATCATAAACGTCAAATTTATGTGTTTTGACTAGTTATCTTTATTTATCAATATGAGCGATCGTTGGGGACAAATGTCCATTGGTATCATAGATGAGGCCGTGGAAAAGAGTATTCCGTTGAATACGGCTAGAAGTAAAGCATCAATTACCAGGTGACACGATTTTTCGGCTAAATCTGAGCTCTTGTGGTATTACCACCGACTGTTTTATTCACACATGGCTGCACATATGAAATTAAGTGGTTGAAGTCATATGACATGCAATATGAGCGGATATTCAAGTAAACACGATAATTTAGGCAAACACGCGGATATTTACGTAAAAGAACAAAGAAAAGTGTCAAGTTTGACATAACTAAAAATTGAAATGTCTCGTTTTCGGTTATCTTCTACTACGGAAATTAGTGAATAGGTGAGCTAATCCATCTCAAAAAACACTAAAAAAGAGTAAAGAGTCTTCCTAAAAATCACTCGACCATGGCAAATAGAGACTATTATTTTCTTTAATTCGTCTCGATTAACTTGTGTTTTGAGATAATTCAATTCGACCATATGAACATTAATAATCATAGAATAACTCCCTTCAGCTAAAGCTGTCGGAATTGTCAAATACAAAGTACTCTCGATAGAATTATGAAGAAAATAATAGTCGGCTATGTGTCATGATCTTGTAATATAACCTGCGATAATTTTTTCATGTTGTTTGATTGGTTCTTTGTTTAAATAAATGCATAAGAAAGTTAGCCGACTTGGTTTTCAAGATGACAGTGACAAATGTCCGGTAAAAAAATAATCAAGCTGACTTCGTGGTATTAATTTTCTTGAGATAATTTTAACTAGATACACAAGTGCTAAAAATAAAAAAATTACCAGCACTTGTGTAATTACTGTTGAATAATTTTTCCTTTTTCACAGAACTGGTTCCTGATATGAATTTCTATGTAGCAAATATTTTCACACGATGTCAAGGATATGATAGTCACCTCAGTTCCTGTAGTTACAATAGTTTTATCTGATTTGATTAGTCACTATTAAATGATTGAAAAAGATAGCAGAAATTTGTTATTAATTTTCACCCTATACTAGTATCCAAAAATTCAGTGAACCACTTATGTCACACAGAAATGTATTTATTCCACAATAATTTCAGTGGTCTTCTAATTACTGCTCAGAAAATATCATAAAAAAATCGTTGCCACTTGAAAAAATTCAGTTGATCATTGTGTATATGAAATGATACACTGTCAGGAATTAATGTTGACCATTCTTCTTTAACCTGGGGATGTGCTTCGATAGTAGTAATTATCGCCCTAGTGCTAGAGTTCCGGCTTTTCATCTAGACCATATGGTTGGAATCCTAGCATCTGCCACTGAGGTCGTAAAAGGAACTAGTACAACCCAGTTAACACGAATGTAAAAATGCGGCAAAAAAAAAAACAAAAAACAACATTTCCACGTAGCAAATTGTAGAAGAGAAACTATTAGAGTCGGTTTTCATGTTATTTGTCCTGATATATAATTTAATCGTGACAACCTGTCAACTGAAAGTTAGATACCGGCAGTGTCTCCGTCTCCGCTACCGACTACCCGCCAACATGATCGCAATCATCGTTCAAGACTCTATACAATTCAATATAAATGTAGCTATTGCCCTATTCTTGTATTCAGTGTTGAAAACTCGTATGAAATATCCTATTTATTACGGAGGTGTAGAAGGGCTACGGTTTTTTCTGTTTTTCAATCCCGACTTCCAACTCGGGATCTCGAGATCTTGATTTAAAACTCGGGATCTGAATTGTATCTTCCGTAATTATCGAGAAGAACTGTGTAAATTCAGGATGAGTCTAAATCTTACCTGTAGTTTACCTGAGTGAAATACAATGCTCGCAAAGAGCGATAGACCAGTTTTGCGAAAAATTACATCAGGGGACAATATACTTGGGCTCAAAATTTCAACAAATTCAGAATCAGGACAACAATATTACTACCAGTACAGATTTTTGATGAAAAGTTTTCACTTCTGAAAAACCCAGTTTGTCTCACTTTTCATGGAAACACCCCCGTATCTTCCGTAACTATTGGAGTGAAACTCTGTAAATTTCCAGATTGGTAGATGTACAAGCGATGAGTGTGAATCTTGCCTAAAATGGCATACACTGCTCGCTAGGGGGTGTTTCCATGAAAATTAACACAAATTTGGTTTTTCAGAATTGAAAATTTTTAGCAAAAATCTGGACCGTAAGTAAAATTGGTGTCCTGATTCCGAATCTGTTAGAGTTTTGGGTCGATAATGTCCCCTAATATGGTTTTTCGCAAATATGGGTAAGTCCATCGCTCCTGGCGAGCAGTGTATTTCACTCAGATCAACTTTAGGCAATATTCAGACTCATCGTTTGTACATCTACCGATCTGGAGCTACAGAGTTTCACTCCAATAGTTACGAAAGAAACGGAGGTGTTTCCATGAACAGTGAGACAAACTCGGTTTTTCAGAAGTGAAAATTTTTCATCGAAAATCTATACTGGTAGTTATATTGTTGTCCTGATTCCGAATCCGTTGGAATTTTGAGCCTAAGTATATTGTCCCCTAATGTAATTTTTCGTAAAACTGGGTGAGTCCATCGCTCCTGGCGAGCATTGTATTTCACTTAGATCAACCACAGGCAAGATTTAGACTCATACTGAAATTTACAGAGTTCGTCTAAAATAATTACGGAAGATACTGGGGTGTTTCCATGAGAAGTGAGATACACTGTATGTTAGTTTCAACACCCTGTATTTCTGCAAGAAAGCAGCTTTGTGAAAAAATGCATGTGAGAGTAGCATTGATATTTTTGGTAGAATATTCAGTACAAATTTGAAGCAGTGATTTGGATTACACAATTCACTTCGGCAAAAAACTATTTTTTCATTATTAGTATGTATTTATAAAAGCGCAATTATCTTGAAAACGATTGATTTTTTCGGGTTCAAACAATCATATATTTTTTACTTAAAATTGAATAAAGAAATCAGAAAAATATAATTTTCCTGATTTTACCAGTGACGTAAAAAATAGGGGAGGAAAGGGACCAATATAACCTTTTTGTACGCCACTGATGGCAACTAAAAATGTGATTTCCCTTTTAAAATAAAGATCTTATTTAACAAAAACATTTCACCGAATTAAACAGTAAAATTTCCGAAACTGTGGAAGTTATGAAGTTATGAATAAAAAATAGATTTAATTTTTCATTTTCAACACCCTGTATCTGTGCAACCCACCGCAACTCAAGGGTCTGAAGACTGATTTCGTGATGGGTATCACATGATCTACCAACGATAAAAAATTCAGTGTGCATACTATGACGTATTCCAAAGTGACCGTACCTCCCAGGCTATTAACGCCACATCGATTTTGCATTACGCAGTATGAGGCAGCCTCATTTTTCATTATTGAGACCCCAAAATAGTAAAGTATGAGTAATACCTCATTCAGCTGAACTATAATAGTAAAGCATGGTGAATTTATGACTGGAGTTTAATACTCTTGGGATCACAAGTTCTCGCTAAAACACTCCTTATATCAATTCATTGATAGAAATTGGATGAATAACGGTGAAAGCAAACCCAACAAAGTTCGCAGAACACCGTCAAGAGTCGCAATTTGCTGAATCAGAATTTATTCCGAAAGTCACTTAATAGTTGTGTGTACCGAAAATGATTCTACATGTGACGTCGTAATGTTTGATAAGTGGTTCTTACTAGTTTGTGCAATCTGCATCTGTTTCATTTTGTAATCATTTCAGCAAGAAAAGTTTCTTATTCATGATATTTGATATACATTATTACCATTTGAAAATTTTTTTCGTCGATTACTACAGAAAATGATATTTTTCCTCAAACGTAAAAAAATTACAAGGTTCGCGCATTGACAATAATATGCAAAGTGACACTTTTTTTACATTTTCCTTCGTTACCAAGACAACGTACGCGAAGTAATGTGCGAAATATCTATTTCGCACAATGCATGTAAACTATATGGGATTTTCATATTCTAACCTATCCTCCTCAATCAAGCAAAAATTCAAGAAATCATTTATTTTTAACTTTATATGGTCCGCAATCAAGCGAAAATCCAAGAAATCGTTTATTTTCGAATGTTCAACAATAATTAAATGAGGCTTTCTAACACTTTTTAAATTATGACAAAATTTTATACTACCTATTTTTTTTTTGACGATTGTAGAATTTTTTTTTGCATCTCGTGCGTGAACTACTTTGGTGATCTCGACTATTGATCACCAAAGTAGCATCTCGCGCACAAGTTAGAAAAATAACTATTTGGTGATCTCGACTATTGATCACCAAAGTAGCATCTCGCGCACAAGTTAGAAAAATAACTATTTACGAACTAATTTCCAGGTGAAAAATCGAATTTTTTTGAAGGCAAGTATTTTTCGTCCGCAAACAGTTTTCGTCCGCAAACGCTTTTCGTCCGTTGTGGTCGCTATGCCGTATCATAGTGACCACAACGGACGAAAAACGTTTGCGGACGAAAAGTGCCTGCGGACGAAAAATACTTTATTGATTCGGAAATCGAAAATTAGTACGTAATTTGCAGACACAGAAAAAAATTGGTACCTGAATACAATGAAAAAGTTCAGTGACTCAATGAATATTTTTATCAATATTGGTCCAATGAACGCAATCGTTATGTCAATGTACTACTGGTTATCCATACTATGAATACGGATCATAATAATATCAACGAATGCTTTCATTGATATCATGATCAAGTACATTAAATAGGTTCGTTATGATAATGAATTCCATTCATCAAAGAATGCAGAGTGTTCATCCAAGCAATAAATTGTATTCGTTCAACTGATGAAACTGTATTCATCAAATTAGTTATTATTGTCCATTCTTCGAATGAATGCTGTATGATTCAGTTTCAGATTAGTTCGACGATGGATATTTTTCATCAATCCAATGAACGGTGATTATTGAGTATCGGTTATTCCTTGATTCAATAATTGATAAACATTAAATCTATGTTTCAGTTTATTCCCGTGATGCTTTCTCACATTGAACTAATTATTTTGTTTATCATTTGAATAAGTGGTATTTATTCAATCATTGCATATCATTCGTAAATTCAATGAAGGCCTCCCACTGATATTGAGCATACAGTGAGTTTCCGAATGATATGCGAAATAATTAACATGCATTCATCGGAACATCGCAATCCTGATTGGAAGGCGTATCTCCAAATTATCTTTTATTTCGGCTGGCTCCTTTCGGAGCTCTTCGGATGTCTCTGTAGTCTGTACTACCTGAGAAGATGCTTCAACGATCGCTTCTGTCTGCTTAAGTTAACCGGCTCTGTGCAAATAACGAAGTCGTGTGGAGTGGTCCCTCTAGTGGAGGCGCTGTGTACTACCAGCTAAAGCTAACTTGCCAGCAACGGAGATTTCTATGCGAGGATTCGGCTGAACAGATGCCGGCAAAATTTATGAGTTTATTTAAATACGAGATGGCTTGGTTCGACATAAGGCTTATTATTATATTCATGAACATATTAATTACGGAGTTATAGAATGGGAGGAAAATGTTGCTTCTATCTGCCTAACAAAACTGGGACTTAGTAACTTCGTTACACCTTCTATGATCTTTCCATAGCCCCAATAAAACCTGTGTGTAGATCTGAAAATAGATTATCATTGATTTCGATAAACTTGGATTCATTGTAACAATAAAATCATCTCTGGGACCATTGATTACGTTCATTGATATGATGAACAATTTCAAATGGATTCAGTGTAACCCTTTCATTACCTCAATGAACTTTTCCATAGCAGCAAAGAAACCTGTTCAAAAATATAAAAAAATATCATCTTTGATCTCAATGAACTTGAATCATTGTCCCGATGAAAAATGTATTGTGCCAATGAACGGAAAGGTAATAAACGGTATTCATTGATATAATGTACCACATTTCATTCATAAAATAGTATACATTGTTTCAATGTACTGCTTTCTTCATTTCAATGATCTTTTCCATAGCCGCAATGAAACATGTTCATAGGTCTGAAAATTGATCATCATTGATCTCGATAAACTTGAATTCATTGTAACAATAAAAATATATATATTTCAGTGAATGGTCATTCATTGACTCGACGAAAAGTGTATTGTGCCAATAAACGAAGAGTTATTCAACAATAAAATGTACCATATTTTTTTAAAATATATACATCAGTGCTCTGGGACCATGAATTATGTTCATTGATGTGATGAACAATTTAAAATTGTTTCAGTGTACCACATTCCTCACCTCAATGAATCTTTCCATAGCAGCAACGAAACCTGTTCATAAATATAAAAAACCATCAACTTTGATCTCAATGAACATGAATTCATTGTATCAATAAATATCTTCGTACATCAGTGAATGCTTAATCATTATCACGATGAAAAGTTAATTGTGCCAATGAACGGAAATGTAATAAATGGTATTCATTGATATTATGTACCACATTTTTTTCATGAAATAATATACATTGTTCCAATGTACTTTTTTCTTCAATTCAATAATCTTTTTCAAAGCCGTAACGAAATATGTTCATAGGTCTGAAATTAGATCATCATTGATCTCAGTGTACCCCTTTCCTCACTTCAATAAACTTTTCCGCAGGAGCAACGGAAACTGTTCATAAATGTAAGAAACGATCATCTTTGATCTCAATAAACTTGAATTCGTTGTATCAATAAATACCTACAAAAGTCAGTGAATATTTATTCATTGCCACGATAAAAAATGTATTTTGCCAATGAACGGAGAGGTAAAAAACGGCATTTATTGATATAACGTACCACATTTTTTTCAGTGGAGGTCAGCGAAAAAATGTAATATGTACCTCGGCGAAAAACTGTTTATTGTCTCGCCTGCTTGCTATAGTCTCGGCTGCGTCCCATCAGCTATCAATTTGCGGGCTCTACTATAATAGACAGTTTTTCGTCCTTGGTACAAAAATAACTATTAAAATGTCCCACAGGTTTTCTGAAATGACCCACTCAGAAGCATATCTGAGAGCTTGTGCGAGCAATGGAAATCCTTCAGTGGCGTAGTCAAGTACTCAGTTTTAGTTGATACGTCCAGAAGAGTATTTCGACTACGCCACTGAAGATGACTGCAGCAGTTGCAGTTAACTACTTATCCAACTGCACCTCACTTCTAAACGAACAGTCACAACAAGAAAAACCTCATAATCGGATAACTATAGGCACAATAGTATAAATATAAATTTCCAAATTTCCTTCCGTTTGCTGCAAGGCACATAAAGTACTGCAATATTTGCGGTGTTATACTTTGATAAATCCTAAGTATTCAATTTTGAAAATCTTCCAAGTTCAATCGCTGAGTAGAATACTCCAGCAATTGCAGAAATCACCACAAGAAAAAGTCTGAAGGAGTCAAGTAGGGTGAACGAGATGGTAATTTTATTGGTCCATTTGTTCTCAGTCATCTACGAAAAATAATATTGAAATGCTCTGTCACGTTCCTAGCATTATGAGTCGGTACTCCATGCTGGAAGAATTTTTTTTTTGTGGTCTCCAAGGAATGGAAGTGAATGACAGAAAATCGCAAAATTTTTAAAAATGTCTTTCAGTAAACTGAAGGCATTTTGAACATTTACAGGGATTCTATCGTACTTTAGTTATTTCTCGTTGGGATTGTTTGTTAAGTAGTTGAATAAACTGGAATAAATACTTATACGTAAGTATGATTTTTTTAATTTCTTATGTTGTTAATAGAATTCCTATCATCCTTCAATAACTATTGAGGGCAAGCAATCAGATCACTAATAAGATATAAAATCAAACATATTTTAGGGTGTATAATGTAAAAAATTCAGGCGAAAAAAGTTAGAATATCGTGAAAATCATATTATTTGTCTGATTTCCCCGCTTAAAACTTTCGAACAAAATGAATATTTTCTGTGACAGAATATGCAATGCACCGTCGGAACTGTAATGCTCTCTCAACATATAGCAAGCTATTCTTTACGCTCTTATGAAACCACCATACCCAAGATGAAAACTTTCCGATACTGCATACTTATACAACTGGAAATGATGTTACGATGTAGGTGAGAGATACAAGTGGAGCAAAACACATATACATATGTGTGTATCTATATATATTCGAAAATTAACTACCTATAAAGGATTTTTTTTCTCTCCGTAATTTTACTGGAAATGCTATTATTTTTGGGAAAATAAAATGTATTCCGTAGATCGTTAATTTTTTTTTCAGCTACATGGTAAACGTTACAGTTACTTGAACTCTGGATCTGTAACGTTTACCACACTCCATCCCTCCCACCAATATAATGCCGACACTTGAACGATCTAGTTTTTTCCCACACCAAAGTAATGATTGATTCATGTAGATATGCAGCAAGGAAAGGGATTTTTGCTAATCGTTTTAAAACAGTGTGAGGTTCGTATCCAAGCATTGTATGTAGTATATATACTACATTGTAAACGTTACAGATCCAGAGTTAAAGTAATTCAGATTGACCCTCTTCAGCTGATTCGATTAATCTATTGATAATTATTATCATTGATTTCTTCATCAAAATTTCTTGAGCAACCCATTCAACTAATATTTCCCCATCGTATCATTTTGTATCACGAACTCCAATATCTCATACTCTTCCACAACTTATACGTTTTCCAATTGAAAATGATCCATAAACAGTCCAGTCTCACGTATTGTTGCAATTCCGTAGGAGTTGGTTCTATTGGAAGAATCGCTATTTCGGTAAATGTTTGACTTATCTGGTCACGTAGAAGGCGTCCTCTATAATCTGCACCGGGTCACTGCAAAATTGTAAAGAGCCAAGAATAAGATCAGATAAAATGTAGGTCATTGTGCAAGACAGTCATATATTTTGTTATGATAATTTATCTTGCGGAAAAAAGGTTCTGTTCGTCCGGTTGAGCTTCACGAGACAAGTAAACTTTTTGTGTATGGGAGTATACGGCCGAGGGATTATTCCGTAAGACGTGCTGAGAATGTGAATGTTTACTTCACATGCTGAGAAATAAGCAGTCCCTGAATGTTCCTGATTTGGAATAAATTTCGTGGGGGATCTCGAAATATCAACCGAATTCATATTACTTGAACGTATGTCGTTCAAATGAAGTGGGTAATATTGTATGTATGGTAATATTCAATGCTCACCAAATATTCACCAAGTGAAAAAATTATTTCATTCCCATTGAAAAAATTTGCTTGGTAATAAAAATAGACAAATAATTGTTGAAGTCCTGAGAGGTTATGATGAAACATTACACTGCCAAAAATATCTCATGGAGAATGATAAAAAAAATTATAAGAGAATTTAATGAGATCCAAGTTGGATAGTGAAACCGCAAATCCGTATAGAGCCATATTCGATATTCATCAGTATTTAAAAGACATTACAGATACATATTCCTTTAATTTTTAATGGCCTTTTCTAACATAAATCTATAATATTTGTATGTGTTTTTAGACATAACTGTTATCCATTTCTATCCATTTCTATCAGCGATAATATAACTGGAATTCTTTGAAAAAAACTAGTTTCTTCGAATCAGTGAAAGCAAAAAAAAATAACTTTGTGATAACTTCAAATTATGAATATTATATACCTATAACGAGTTTGTCTCAGATGGAAAATACGTGATTTCTCAAAATTTTTGTTCCACTGGTTGAAAACTGGCTGAATATTTCTATTTCTATTCTCATGCAGAATATTTTGATAACAATCTGTTGCCTCTCACTATATTCAGTAACCTTTCGATTTGATTTTTCAAATTGGGGATGTTCAACTCGATAAAGTTCGAAAACCAATTGCATTTCGAAACTATCGAGTACTTGACATAATTTTTTGGGTTTATGACCTTCCACAATCTGAAAATAAAAAAAAATTTTAATCCAAAGAAATCTGTATAAGTGTACAGATTTCTTTGTAAGGGCAAACTAATTAATTTGCCCTTCTACACTTGTACAGATTTTTTTGGATTAAAAAATTTTTTCATTTTCAGATTGTGGAAGGTCATAAACCCAAAAAATTATGTCAAGAACTGGATTTCCTCCACAAAATCAAACTTTTAAACAATATCGAGTACTTCTTCATCGACACTGTGATTCCGTTTTTGTGTCTATAATGACACCTCATATTAAATTTCTTCAGGTTTCACAAGCCGCATTGGTATATTTCCAGAGTTATTCCTTCCTTATTTGAAATTTAGCTTGCCTTCCTTTGATAAACCAAACATGGCGATGTTCTCGATTTCAATAATAGAATACTTCCAAAACACGTTGAAACTAAGCCCCACTGGAGATGATTTTTTTTTGTGGTGTAAACATTCTAATTTACGATACCTACTCATTTATACACAATCAGTAGATTAACACATCTCATTAGTAATTCAATTCAGAATAGATATTACTTTGCAGGAGCTTTGAAATTCTTAAACTAATTCATTAAAATTTTCTGTAGAAAGTACAGCTATAGAAAATCTCTAGTTTAAATTTGAGTGAAGTAGAAACACCCTGTGGAACAAGGGAAAAAATCTCAGTGACTGCTCACAAAAGAAGCAATTCCATTAAATTACCGCATGCGGTTCAATGGATAATCTGTTATGGCGGTTAGGATGGTTCACTGCCGCCAACTAACAATACCGCTGGTAATGCGCACACGTACTACGGTAGGTTTTCATTCAGCACATACATAAAATTATTTTGTCTCGCCTCTTCTTTGTTTTCATTCTGCCACTTTTGATGATATTTTCATGGAATACTCCACTTTGTATGATTAGGGAGATGTTTCAATACTTTACTTACATTTAATGTATGTCGTCATATCAGAGGATATTTTAGTATGACGGATTTGGCGTGATCACCTAAAGCCAACAGTTAGACTACCACTATTCGAAACTTTTACATCAAAGGAATTGTTTCATTAAATAGTACCATCATCTACAATTGCATTTTGTAAAATCCATACTCTTCGAATATTATGAGACTATTTTGAAACACACTGTCTGTTGTCTTCTCATTTCAATTTCGATTGTAAAATTTCCCTCAAGAATATAGTTAACATTGTTTTGAGAACTGTTATGATTTCTTTCCAAACATTCTCTCGTTCTTCTCGAAGTTCAATTGTTATCTCGCCTGCTGAACGAGCACTGTAGGGAAAAACCTGTTTACTAGCTAAAAAAGTAGCGATGCTTATTCAGATCTCAAACAAAAAATCATCAGTGTGGAAATAAAGAGAAAAAAAAAACAGGTATTACGAAATTGGAGAACTTTTGATCACACTTGTAAAGGTAAAACCCTCGTCATTCCCATCCCGCACAATTTTTCTGAATGCTTCTGGGGTTTGCTCGTAGGGGTGTAGCTAACGCGAGTGGCCGGCTTTTATAGATGAGCTCCTTCCATCACCGATGTTGGAAGAAAACTCACCTGGTACTGGTGGTAATACTAATAGTCGGAGAGCTGAGGGATCAAAACTGCAACAGTTTTATGAAGGCTGATATTTTGATATTAGGTCATGAATAGGTTGAATATTAATAGCCTGCCGTCAGTCAGTCAGTTTTTGGGACAACTGGCGTGGGGGTGGTTCCGAACATGTAAAAAGAACAGGTGTGTCATGTTTTATAAAATCCGAAAATTGATCTGTGGATGGCCAGACAACTGAAAAACTATGTGGGCATAGTCAGTAAGCAGAATATTGGGACACCACCCGTCAACAGCCTGTCAAAAAAATTGGTTGGTTGAAGTGTTTCATAAAATCTGAAAACTTTCGTGCAAATAGAATCCTTACTTCATTTCAAGGCTGCAAGTTACAGGGTGTTGAAAGTAAAAAAAAATATTTGAACTTGGAATTGTGCCCTTCAGTATTGTAGGTGATAAAGAAATTGTCGTTAGAGGACAAATAATGAACTTTCTATTTATCAGCCAACGTTTCGTTTTATTGAGTTAAAACTTCATCAGGGCCTGAAAGGGCGAAATATATATATAAAAAAAAACAAAAAAAAAACACAGTTAAAATGTATGTGAAAACACGAAACACCACGATAGAAAATTTTGTTAAAATTATATGATATACAAGTAGAAAAATTATAACACTATGGTAGACACATCCAAACACCCAGTGAATAAAAAAGATCAATTGGATAACATTAAAGCTAGACTAATGGCAAAAATGTTTTTTGTTGTCTTTCGTCTCTTTTTGCCGTTAGTCAAGCTTTAATTTTATCCAATTGATCTTTTTTTATATACTGTTTGGATGTGTCTACCATAGTGTTATAACTTTTCCACCTATATCATATAATTTTGACATAACTTTTTATCGTGATGTATCGTGTTTTCACATACATTTTAACTGTTTTTTTTTATATATATATATATATATTTCGCCCTTTCAGGCCCTGATGAAGTTTTAACTCAATAAAACGAAACGTTGGCTGATAAATAGGAAGTTCGTTATTTGTCCTCTAACGACAATTTCTTTATCACCGTAAAAAAAATCCAGAATAACTCTATGAAGGATCAACTTTCTCAATTATATTTGGTCTGCACTTGAAAGCAATAGGTTCCAAATTTCAATGCAAATCATGTGTTTGTAACTTCAAACAGGGGCGTACGGGAGGTCATCCCTCCCCAAGATCAATACCTTTTTTTTAATCCCCAATATCTCCTGTACAAAAATTGGGTGAATTTCGTTATCAAAGATATGAACGGTTTCCAAGATATTTGAAGTTGAATGAGTGCGTGTGAATGCGATATGGATAAACATCATTGATTATTTTCTTAGTTGCCAAGTGAGTTTTAAATAAGGGATTTTTTTTAAGAAAATCGTTAGCGAATGCCTACAATTATCGAAATATTTGAATTTTTACTCATTGCAAAGTATAAAATCTGTTAGTTATATCATTATAAATAGTAACCAACACAGTTACCAACATATTTATCAAAAATCAAAATATTTTGATAGGCACGCACTTATTCAAATACAAATATCTTGAAAACTGTTCATATTTTTGATAATGAAATTCACTCCTTTTTTGTACTGAGGATTGAGGATTGAGAATTAAGAAAAAGTAGACGAAATCGATATTAATCATGTGGCGTGAAAGTTAGGGATGAGTACCTGCCGTACGCCCCTGTTTGAAGTTACAAGCACATGATTTCCATTGAAATTTGAAACTGAATGCTGTCAAGTGACATACCAAATATCGTTACGAAAAGTCGATCACCATACCATTTCTGGTTTCACGGGCTGATATCAAAGCTTTGGATGAGAAAGAGGTATGAAAGGTTCTATCATCGGCAAAGTTGTGAACTGGGCATAGGCTAGCTCCAACAAATCATTAATGTGAAAAAGGAACAGTGTTGGTGCTCAAATGGATCCATGCGGAACACCAGCATTTATTGGTAGAGGTTCGAATTAAACTAGATAAATAACAAAAAAAAAACATGTCAATCTGTCTGTACATAAGTTCACCTCACGAGGTTGGTGAGGTGCTCTTATTATTTTTGAATCAGAATTATCAGTCTTACAAATGGATTATAATTTCACAGGACCTGACCAACAACGGATATTTGCCCGTTTTGTAAGAAATCATTCCACAGCAGAATTTTGCAGCATACAAATTGCATCTGAGTCTATGTAAAGTACACCTTCGATGATACAGATTCGTTTTTACCTGAGACGCCCTGGTGAAAATGACGAAAATGACGAGGACTGCGATGGTGACGATGCCATATATAGTGCGGCTTTCAATAACCCCCCCTGTTAACTCTTGAACGGTTCGACGTAGAAACAATATTTTAAAATTTCGAATTTGAATTGCAAAAACATATCAACGAAATTCAAAAAAATTCAGATGGTTGTAAAGAGAATAAAATTTTCTTTTCGACCATGTGCCATTTGACCCCCATGCCTTTTGAAAATTTTGAGTTGATGTGTCCCCCCGCCCCCCCTGTCGGGCAATCACCATTTTTTTTTATTTCAAAAATTAGTATTGGTGAAATCCTCGTAATTTTTTTATCCATATTTCTACGTCGAACCGTTCAAAAGTTAACAGGTGGGGGACTATTAAAAGCCGCACTGTATAATGAATTCATGTTAGCTGAATGAATCCATTTACAATTTTTGTTAGATAAATTTGATATAAATTTACTCTCACTACCAATGTTATGTAATCGAAATGATTTATTTTTCAAATTGATATAGATACAATGACTTGAACTGACTTGTAATTTACAGTGAGGACTAAAAGTCCGCTGTCTCCCCCATAACTTCTTTATTTTACATATTACAAAAAAATGTTGAATATATATGTTGTATTCAACATACAGTTTGAATTTCATCTATACAGAATGTCTCAAAAAAGCGCCGCGACTTGGAAGATATTTTTTTTTAATAGGATACCCTGTATATCATTGCATGATCGCTTAGGGATGATCATAAGGAATCCAACAATACTGAGTTGGATGCTCCAAAGACTACGGATATATCGCCTATTATTTTATCCATAAGCCCAATGAGTGGGAGAGAGAAACTTTTTCTGGTGGGTCAATAAATTCTCTCTCACTGAGTAGCTTATGAATCAAATAATAGGCCATATTTCCGTAGTCTTTGGAGATAACAGCATCAAACTTGGTATTGTTGGATTCCTCATGATCATCTCTAACCGATAATGCAATGAAATACAGGAGGTTCTATTTGAAAACTTCTGAGCCACTGCGCTTTTTTGAGATACTCTGTATGAATGGAATTTTCAAATCATTGAAGATATCGAATGAAACCCTACAACTTATGTTTTCAATTCTTTTGTAATATGTAAATTAAAGAAGTTACGGGGGGCTTTTGGTCCTCACCGCATATGCTAGTTGCGTTTATTATGATTGATGAAGTTTCAGGACATTCATTTCTCATGATGGAAATGATTTTCATGCTTTCGAAGGCAGGCTCGTGACACATCAAAAAACTGTCTAGAAACGTAGTTCCCTGCCTGGGTCTAGATACATGGTTAACGAAACACTGCCTCTTCTGTTGATCTTTCTGATCGGAAGCCAAATCGTTGAGGAATACCTATAGGTTAAGAAGTTTACATACAGATGTATAGAAGAATCTGCAATATTGTTCACAATGAGCTTATAATACAGAGGAACAATATATCCTGTGAGAACTTCTCATTGCAACAATCCTATACGATAGGAATAATTGGGTCGAAAATCCATCAGAAAACAACTACTGGCAAATATTGAATTACATCTGACGCATTTCCGTTCAGAGTTACTACACGGCCTTCAGAACATTTGGACCACATAAAGATCGATTTCTGGGTGTTGCCTTCATCAGTATAGGGTAGGTCTATTCAGACAATAACTGATGTCTGCAACAAATGGTTCGATGACATCTCCATTTCAAAGCCGCAGCTATAAACTAGCGCGCAGAGTAGATACACTGAACAGCGAGCGCCATCTCAACCTCAGCCTTCCAACCAGCAGTCAAGACCACCATAACAGATATAAAGAGTTATCTGCAATCAATCACAATGAGTTTATAATGCAAATTAACAAAATGTCCTGCTGGGAATGGTCATTTCCATGCAATTGCGGAGAAAGCCTTGTCCTGTTACGAGCCAGGAGAGTAGTTGTTTTCTGATAGGTTTTCGACCCAATTATTCGTATCGTATAAAATTATTACAATGAGCATGATGATGAAAATAACTGTTTATGAAGTATCAGTTATTGATGTTTGCCAGGCAGTTTCTTTAAAATTGAACTATTTGAACATGCTCCATTGGGAATGAGTTTTGAATGACAAATTCGTCTCTCCAATAATTACTGTTCCTCAAATAATTTTGACATTCAGATGTATACTATATTGAGATTGGATTGAGGAATCATCATTATTTGTTGCAATGCTATTTTTAAATAGAGCATTCAGGATTGTTCATACTTCATCTGGTTGAGGAAGGATTCATTTTATTGCTCTAGATTTATCATTTGTTAGGTTAGGTTAAGTTAGGTTAGGAAATTTGTTAGGAAATTTGAGCAATGTAGCACAATTGTAACAGAATTAAATTTTTTTTACTTGATAACTTTTCATTGTGTATTTGTAGATTTGTTATTGGAAATTTGAATATTCAACAAGAATTAATATAAATCTGATGATTACAGTTTTATTACCTTGCTAGTTTTTCAAAGTTTTCAAGATAGTACTCTTGAGAGGATTTTGATATAAATGAATAGAAATAAATTTATGAAAAAACTACTTCGGATTTTTGTTATAGATGTAAGATATTTTTAGCAGTTTGAGCAGTTGAGTTTTGACAAAATATGGGGTAATGTTGTTATGTATCTACCCGAGGAGATCGGAAGGAGTTAGGGACAGCTGCTTTTGCTTAAATTGTTTCTTCGCAAAACGTAGAGTGTGTTCTCGTCTTTCCAAATTCAGTTGTGTCAGATGCAGATCAAGGCATCATACATTATGCCGCAATTGACACGAAACTTGTAGCAGCAACCCTCTTCTCCCCAGGAGGACTGAATCGAGCCCATCCATTTCGAGTAACCAAAATTTCCAAGCAAGTTTTATATATACTCCATCCGATCAATAACAAAAATTCGTTATTTCTGTTAGTTTTCAACAAAAAGATTGAAATGAAATAGGAAAAAGCTGATTCAACGTTTGATTGTTACTGGTTCGAAATAAAATTTATCAAAAACCATTGTTGATGTACCTATATTAAACTACGGGTGTATTTTTACCCATATTGATCAATTAAAATTATACACAATTATGATGCAGAGAGAGTTATATTCTTTCATTTCTACTAAAAATTATTCAAAACACCAATTAAACAATTATAATTGAATCTAGAAAGATATAGTTATCAATCAATAATATACATAAACAGGGTGAGACAGAATAAGACCGGCAAACTGCGAATAAAGATTTCTCACCTCATTTCGAGGTGGAAAGTTTCTATCAAGGTATGTCCTCAAATGCATCCCCTCTGAGATACAGGGTGTCAAAAAGTATGAAAAACTTTCAAACATAGTACGGGTGCGTCAAAATTCTATTAGGTCATTGGTCAGAATGTATGACTCTATTTTTTCATTCATCATAATATTTGATCGAATCGATGTTGTGGATTCACTAATATGTGACCTTTCTTTCTTGCATATGATTGTTTCTACAGATCAACTGACAAAACAAATCCCAACCCTTTAATTCATAATACCCCACTCAGATAATAGTAAGTTAACTGAAAATGAGTAGTAGGTACTCTCAGTTTGTCGAATGCATGTTGGAGTATAATTTTTAGAGCCTTTTGTTATCAATTTATTGTAAGATCAAACGAACTTACGTAAGTGAAGTTCGATCATAATTGTATGAAACGCCTTGTCCGAAATGATTTAACTGTGTAGTTTCCCTATTTCCTGCCAAATGTACAACATAATTCAAAGCTCGCATGTACCCCGCTCCCCCCTGAATCCGCCAGCTATATTTACGCCATTATTTTCCTGTCATTGCAACTGTAGATGATTATGGGTGGGGTTTAAGGGCGGGTATGATCATCTTGGACAAGGCCTTTCATATAATTATGATCGAACTTCACTTCGGTAAGTTCATTTGATCTTATCATTGGTGCATTGGCTCAGGCCAATGCACCACTTCCAGCCAAGGTTTTCTTGACTCAAGGGCGAATCGACTAGGCACTGGTTCCTAGTGAGTCTTCTTGAAGGTAATAATTAGTCTGTCGACGATGAAGTGAAGGCCCTCGTCAAAAAACAAAAATGGAGAAGCGGCCACTGATTGCTGTTATTCCCATTTTTTTTATATCCATTTCTCTAGTGGCCAACTCTTCTTGCAGATCTTCATTGGGATAAACCTGTCCTAAATAGCATATGGCAACAGGGGCAGGGTCTCAAATCTCATAGTATTCGGATGCCAGGAGTCAAAGTTCTTGAACACCTCTTAATAACGCTTTATGTGGAAATTATTTGCAATATCATGAAGCTACGGTCACCTAAATATCCAAGACATTCGTTACTGAACACCTTCTCCTTACAGAAATTACACCGTGCTTTAGTTTATTGTTATATTGCTTGATAAAATTCAGTCAGGAAATCTAGCATAACATCAACAGAGAATACTGGCAACTTGTTCAAAACCAGTGATTGTTTAATGCGATCTCTGCAGATAGTAAATGATCACTAGGGGAAAGAAAATTGATTCGGAAATCAAGAATTTCTAGAAGATCTATTGGAATAAGAGTCCTACAAGGTGAAAAAGACTTGAAGACTGCATTTTCGAATATTGGAGAAAACAAAGAATAACATGGAGGCTGAAAAGCTCTTATATAAGAGAGTTCAAGCAGATGCTTTTCCTGAAGAAATCCAATATATGAAAAACAATACTATTCTGAGGAAACAAAGCAGATTATATTCTTTATATTGCATCATGGATAAGGATGGATTATTGCAATTGCGAGGAAGACTGGACCATCTGGTAGATATCCATGAAAATTTTAAGAACCCTATTATTCTGGACACGAAGCATATAATCACCTGATCATCCAAAATTACCACGAAGAAGTTCATCATCATGGGCAAGAAATTGTAGTAAATAATTTGCGACAGAAATACTGGATAATACGACTGAGACAAGCCTTAAAAGAAGTTTGAATACGATGTCAGAAGTGCAAGAATCGAAAAACCACTCTAAACATTCCTGTTACGGGACAACTGCCACCATTTAGACTTGAACCAACTATTAGACCTTTCATCAAAACAGGAGTAGATTATTTGGGACCTATCGTGGTAACGGTCAAAAGGATTCACGAAAAACGTTATGGTGTCATGTTTACGTTCATTTGAAAATTGCCCAGGACCTCAGTACTGATGGTTTTATTCACGTATTGAGACGATTTGGTTGTAGGAGAGAATTTCCAGAAGAACTTTTCAGCGACAGTGGATCGAATTTCGAAAGTGCGCAACGTGAACTAGAAGAAAATTTGGAAAATCTCAATAAGACGAAATCAAGAAGTTTTGTCCTTTAAAAAACAGATCTTGGTAATTTAACCCTCCATCAAGTCCAAATATGGGAAAATAGTGGAAACGTCTCATACAAATCGTAAAGAAAGTAATGAAAGAAATTCTTCGAGTAAAATACCCTCAAGAATATGTTTTGCGAACTGTCTTTACAGGAATTGAAAATATACCTAACTCATGATCACTAACTAACCTTCATACGTTGCAATGTCTTGTGGAATTCGATCGGCGTATACAAGTCGCGTGGTTCCTAAGAGTCACCATATTGTTCATTGATCATTATATTCATAACTGCCAAAACCCTAGAGAGCATACGTTAAAATAATTACACATTTTGCAGCGGGCAGACGGCCGAGATATCAAACCGACTTAGCTTATTGTATCATCTGCATAATTTCACTAATTGTGTCAAGTAAATGAAAAGCTTTATCAGCTCGAAATGATGAATACGTCTTACCCTTCTCAGGCATTGCCTATCTTACTGGTGAAGAAGGATAACAGGTATATCGGTTGGTATAAGTGACGAAACGTGACGCATATCCTTGTGAGTTCTTCATTTCATAAACATAAAGATGCACATTTCCGCACTTAATTGAACAAACAAAAACTGTTGTAATTGAAACAAAGTCTTTCCATTTTTACTTCCTTCTATGGTCCTGCATATTGCTCCAGCTATGGTAGATACTCAAAAGATCGCGTTATCGGAGTCGATTTGTATAATATTAATCGGAACATAAAAAATTGATGGGTTGATATTTAAAATAGGATTGTAATTATTCAATCAATTCGAATTTTACGAAAGTTGGTGCTCTCACATCTTGTGAATTCTAACTTAGATATATTTTAGTATGGTTAGGTTTGGACGTGAGTGGGCCCACATCAGGCCCTCCACTGCGGCTCATGATACTTGCCACCCTTAAGAATTGATACATTGACGTCATCATTACTCAATTGATCTGCAATATATTCAGGAAATCAGAATTTGAATGAGAACAAAAAGTACTTCTCCCCATTACCACAAAATTGATTTTATTCCTGGATGCGCATTTCGGCAACCAAGTTATCTTCATCAGTAGGGTTCACTTGAGTTCAGCAAACTCTCTTACCGATGACGGTAACTTGGTTATCGTAATAGTAATAGTAATTCCAATGGGATATTATTTATGAGTGTATCTCATCTGTTTGTTCAGTGAAATAGTGAATAAGGTTATCTAGAAAATGAACAATACATCTGCTTGCATGTTTTTCTTAACCTGATATTGAAAATACTCAAATCTTCATATTGAAACCATTTCGTACAAGTTCTGACAATTTGAAGTCATGGTTACGTTATTCATTTCGACGTAGTATTATAAAAGAACCATCTCTTTCTCTCTCTAACCGCTCAGCTCAGATATTCTGCACGCAGCCGTCAGATGAATGATTTAAATGTTCCGGCGTTGCTTTCCTCTGTTCGCTCCTCTACTTATGGTTTATTATAGTCATTTCAGAATTTAATCTAACTTCACGTAGCGATTTTTTCACTTTCTGGAACAATTCAAACTTCAAACAGCACACAACAGTTGTTGGATTAGTCTGCGGCAATTTCCAAGCCATTGTCATTGGAGCAAATATTCATCACATTACGTCTGAACGAGAGTTTTTCTTACTAATCGCTAGAAAAAACGGTACTCTATAATTATTGACAATATTAAATGAAATACTACACTGTGGATGTGAAAGATCCAGTCGATGAAGACTTGAAATGTTTGTGTTGTTTGTGTTGTATTTTTATCTGTGGAAAGTTGTTAATTATGATTCCTCTCATGGACAAATCACTTTTACCAAATAAGCAATAGTTTCAACGACTTACAGATAAAAATAGACAAATATGATAACACACAAATTTTGAATGTCAACAACGAAAAACTCTATACCGTACGGGGAATCAGTTTTATTGCATAAGAAAATGCCATGTATTTGTATACAGTGACATCATTGGAATCGGCAACATACAGCATTATTTCATTCATAGTCTCACATGAACTTTGGCATTGGTTATTGCTTCGAATTGAATCGAAAATCTTTTTTCCTTTCTCCATAAAACCAAAAAGAAAATGCCAATCGGATATTGAAATCATGTTCTTCCAATGTATTTATGAATTTCTATTCTAACCACCCCATGCAACATAAAATGGCTGCCTTCAACTGTCAATACACTATTAAATACTCAATTAACCCCAGTAAAGAAGAAATAAACATAATCAAACAGATTGCTGTAAACAATGGCTACCAACCTTCAATTATTAATAAATTAATTCACCAATTTAAATATAGAAGATACAAAAGACCTGCCTTTAATGTTACTTCTGTTATATCTCCTACATTAAAATATTTTTCCATACCTTTTCTTGAAAATAACTTGTACAATGACATATCTAAATTCATGCAAGAAACCACTCCTGCTACCAAAATCTCTTTTAAATCTTGCAACAAGTTGAGTTACTCGCTATAGTAGATTCCAAAGATAAAATCAACAAATGGTGGTGTTTATAAGCTCAACTGTTCTGATTGCTCTGGTTCGTATACATAAGCCGAATATACGTATCAACGAACCTTTGGAAAACCTGACAAGTGGGGATATCATTTAAAATTCATCAAACATAATTTTAGTCCAATTATTTCAGATTGGATTTGTTCGAAGAACTGGAAATTTTAAAAGAACGTTTCACTAATGAAAACTGCTTGATACGAGTAAACTTGGACAACGTTTTTGTTCCCCTTCATTAGAGGATTATTCATTGAAATTAAATTCATACTTTCTTTTCGAAAATTTTCAAAATTAATTTAATATTATAATAATGTTGTCTACCCTTTTACTAATCAAACTTTTTAGTTTATTACTACTTCAAGTTGGTATCAAATTTTATTCAGTAACTTTGACAGACTGGTAATTAGCGGTCTTTCAAAAATAACCCGACATATCCACATGGCCTCTGAATTCCTAACATGGTTTTCGTTGGAATCAAGCCAAAATGTTACTAATTAATTTAAGATGTCTTCACAAACTGTAAAACTTCCTGTTACCCAACTTGAAAGTACTCAACAAAATTTAAAAAATTTCCAAATTACGTAACCCAATTTTCAAAATCATTTCAAATTCAAGAATTTCTCATGGAATCAGAGTATTTATGGTGGATGCATGTCAAGTTTTAGGACGTGAGAAATTAGTCGGAATTTTTAAGTAATAGTCAGAAGTCTTAAGGAAAAAAATTACCATTCATGCCCAAGTCTTAAAGACTGTCATATCATAAGGAAATGAGTGTATTATTGGTCAATTTTGCACAGTCTGAGAATTTTATTATCAAACTAAGGAACATCACAAAACAAATAACTTATATTTAAAAACAAATAACATTCAAAACTCGAATATTATTATTCTTCTTGACAGATGACAGCATTTACTAAAAGTTATTGCCGCTTGACGCATACGTATTAAAAATTAGTCGCAAGTTTTATCGTAAAAGATGGAAGTTGGCCAACTTTTTTTATGATTTCAAACTTACGACTCGTGTATAAGCCGTCCTGTTGAAAGCGAATGATTGAACTTTTCATGACTTATTACTTAAAACTTCCGACTTATCACTTACGACCTAAAACTTGACCATAAATCCACCATTACTTTCAGGTACCATTGAAGATGATGAAAGTCGGAAGCGCTTTGTATTTTCAAAGATATTGGACACTTTTATACAAGAATTCTCTTCCTTTATTTCTATATAGTTCGAAGTAAATTTTTCTTTACTGCAATGTATATTTTTGCACACTCATTGACAGTTTTCGAATAATATAAAAAGTTCCACTTATGAAGCTTTTAGTTTTTGACTGACGCATATATTCCGAACTTTTGAACTTTTGAGATCTTCAGTAATTTATACCTTGTAATTTTCATTATAACATTGAATTATAATGTATAATGTCCAGAATCAACCATATCACTAAGTTTCAATATTAATTGAAAATTTGAAATAGTATTTCCATGCATGACAGGTGGCCTATTATCTTGATTCGTTGTTTCGATAAATGGTTGTAATAATCATTTGAAATTTGCATAACGATCTTTAATGAATTTCACTATTATTAATCGAATAATGTAATGATGACATTCTTGAGTTGAAAGAATAAAATAAGACAAACATCTGAATAAGCAATTCCATTCGCCAATGACTCATGTATCATCAAATAATTTTTCAATAAATAAGACAACACTAGTTACAAAGACTCTCTATGATAAACTGACACTTGTTTGCCCTACTACGCAAGATCTTACAAGATTGAACTAGTCCTAAATTTTATATACTCTCAATAAGTAACATGATTCCCATAAAAATGCCCGGCGACTATTCTTGGCGTCTCCTCTTCGTGAGGATCTTCGTATCGTAAACTTATTCCGCCTCTCTCACTCTGTCTAAGTAAATAGTAATTAAAAAGAGACAAGGAGTTAAACAAATGTGTTAGCTCGATGAGTTTACTCTCATGCCAAACCTCCTATAGTGTTCTATAAAAAGTTTCACTTCAAAAAAGTTCAATATTTTATTTAATAGATACAATATTTAAATGTCAGTTTACTTCCTAAAAAATAAACAAATTAACTTTTCCGTAAACAACGATGTGGAGAGATCTATATGAAAAAACGCTAGACAGCAAGAAACACGACTTAGGGGTACGCCATAAAATGAAAGGTTGGCTAGAAGTTCCTAGTAAAGTTAATATTACTTATTATTATTATAGGAGAAGAGTTTCAGAAAGATATGCAACGGTAGACATGAGTTTTGTGCTCTTTGTCTATATGTAAGTATATGCAACATTTGGTTTCAAGTGGAAACACTTACAAATTCAACAATTATTTGTGGTATTTCATAAAAATATGTTCGTATTGTTTGTATTCTGTTGACATTTTTTTTCTTTTTCGTTCTATGTCTTTTTGCCTTTTTTATTTTTTCTCTTACTCCTCTGAAGAAGCTTCTTATATTCTTATTTTTACTTTTTTGTTCAATTTCGTGTATTTTGTTATCTATCCATTTTCGTTCGCATGCTTTTTAATTCTTAGTGTTGAAAATATAATAATTGCAAAAAACTACCCCACCTCGGGCCATCTGCAAGACAATAAAAAAGGTCACAGTCTTCTCCATTTATGTCCAATCGTTTCGGATGAATCTAATAAAATAGCAAACTCAAGGAAAGATAAAAAGATTCAGATACAGTAACAGCAAGTCAATAGGTTTCTTAATATTTTCATTTACCACTAAGCACGATCATTCCTTGGAAAGGCCAACCGGTTACAATCTGTAGTGTAGTGAGCATAATAAAACCAAATTTCGGGTAATATTATCAGGGGAAACGCGAAAGAAGAGAAAAACCGTCACTGATGGTCAGAAACAGCATCTCCAACAGGAGTAGAGGTGTCAAGCAGGTCAAAGTCGACCAAGATGAGGCATGCGCTATTTCGGAGAACTCGCAGCTTCAGATTTTCCTGCAGCCTCTGGAGTCAGTTTATGTGCGGTGACGCTGCAGGAACGGGAATTTTCGGCGATCCTTGCGAGATCAATGTGCGAGATCGCGCGCGTATTTGACGGAGTGTATCCTGCTGAAATGTTCGCGGTAAATTAATAGTGTTCTGTTGACAGTGATTTATTAACGGAATATTCCTGTGTGAATGATTCAGAACCTTGTTAATGTTTGAGTGTTCGAATTTTCCTGGAGGAATTTTAGAGAGTCAGTAAGTTATTTTTCTTTGATATTTATAGTACCCCTTCTTTTCATTGAGTAGACAACTTAACTTCGTTCACAACCTAATGGAAGTGTCAGTGACGAATGTTAACCAGTATGACTTAGTGCCACTAGTTGATTCAAGCCTCTTTACAATTTTCAATTTTACTGTATTGACTACTGTAGAAGCCCAGTTTGATGCATTTTCGAGGCAAGATTGAATCATTATTTGATCGATAGTATGCACATCGGTGGATTCCAATAGCTGATTTAGTATAATTGTGTGTTTTGCTAATCAATTTTCCTGGGAACATAATGGTACCATTTGAAAAAGTATATTCTCTGTAATTTACATTTTGGAATTCAACAATTTGTTTTATATTATTTGATTCCAGTACTGTATGATTCATGATTCAATTTGATGAGAATTCAATAAAATAGCTTGCAGAAGTAGAAGCTTGTTGTAGGAGAAAATTACTACGAAGGAAAATATAATAAAGGTAAAAATTGGGGTTTGCGGAAGATCATTATCCACTAATTATGGACTATAAGTTTTACAATAGAGTATTTTCGTCTGCAAGTATCCAATAAAAAACAAGTACTGCCCTCTGTGGCCGTTGAGTAATATAGTTGTACTTTGCAGTATCTTATAAATTTCATAGCCAACATTATGTATCAATTTCAATTAATTTGTTACTGTTCGAAAATGATATAAAGTACATGAATCAACATAGAGTTATTTTAAATATTGTGAATAATAAGGAATGTTTTCATTTTACATCAAAGTTGACAAAAGTCGAAGCGTCCTTTTGGAACCGAGACAAGGCGATGTATTCATGTTGCAATTTCTTTCTTAGGGACTCCTATCTTGAGTCAAAGTTACTTTGCGGTTCATCTAGGTGAGCTAGAGACTACATTGAAAATTGTTAATAACCATCATACCGGTATGAAGTTGTTCCCCTGTTTTGAATCGAGGGATAATTTTGGTTATGATATTGATAGATCACTACAAACGTTGTGTCTATAGAAACAACGCTTTGCCAAGGATCTAACAATACATTTCCGTGATTATAGGAGGCAGTAGTTGTTTTTCGTTGGAGACATGCCGAAGCCCAGATTAATGTAGATATTATAACTTCTTTTATCCAATTTTGCACACCTTTGGGAAGTTGAGGTTAGTTTTGCATTGATTTATCACTTCGGGATATCTAAAATCCAAGGAAATGGGCAATTTCATCCAATATCAATGCATTAATCCAATTGATCACACAATGTTCCTCATATTATAATATATGAACTAATCAAATGCCATAATTTGCTCATTTCGAACCAATCAATGAAAACAGGAATTTTTGGAATCTCTGCCTCTAGCCCGTGGTATTTTCAAGTCGGTGTTTTCGCCTCTTCCATATTTACGCGTTCATAGTTACAACAGTCGTGGTAAATATAGAAACGTCATATTTCAACTGACAGTAATTACACAAACTGGACTGTTTCTGCAATACGGATTCTGTCCATATATGAATTCGTGAAATTGTCTAGTCGAATATTCCTTTCAAAATACAGAATGAAGAATGATTCAGCCTTGTAAATATTGATTGAAAGTTTGATTTTGTGAAGGAAATTCAATCAACCAAAAAATACTTCTCTTTTTCGAAAAATGTTGACGTTTTCAAAACTTGCTGTTAAATTGGTTTGGAAATAATAATATCTTTCTTTGAGAGTCAAACTAAATCTGCTATACATTTTTTTGATTGACATTTGCTTGTAACTCAAATTGTGCAGCTGTACAAAACACCTTTCGAGCTAGATTTCGTTTTGTTTCTAATTTACCAGCAAGATGAAAGATTATTACTGGCAATTTCTCCCATATTTTACAAAGCAATGAAATGCCATCATTTCCTCAATTCTAAACAATGATAACACGTCTTTTTGGAAGTACTGCCTACAGCTCGTGGTATCTTCGAATCGGTGTTCCCCTGATTCAGTATTATAATATTAGTTTAACGGCTTAACTGATACTAAATACACAAAACTAACCGTTTTCGCAATACGGATCTAGTCCGAATATGTGCTAGTCCTAGTTTGGAGTGCACACTGACCACCTGAGTTGGCGCTGTAAGTTTTCCGGGTTTCTCTATAGCCAAAAAGTGAAAATGCCACCAAAAAATCAATAAGTTGCCCCGGACCGCCAAGGCAAATAATAATAGCTGTCCTCTACACGCACAGGTTATCTTTGGGTACACTCAACAAGTGTTTGAGAAGAAGTATCATCACGTATAGGTGGATTTGTCTGATCGAATATCCCTTCAGAGTACGAAATTTTAAAAATACTATCACCGTGCCCGTCAGCCAGCTATCATGGTGTTTCTGAGCAACACAATTCTCGTGCCAGCAAGATGAAAGTATTTTTTGCATTTTGTCGGGATTATTTTTTCACATCTAAAATATGACGTTTTATACTGAATAAAGAGTCTGGTCTTTATAGCACATTATTTACCTTCAAAATGTCAAAATTAATTAATGCGTATAGATTTCAATTGGACTTTATTTTGTCAGAAATATATATATCCACATACAACTCGTTCTCCAAATTTTATCACATAATTTTTCATTTTCATCACTCAAATCTTACATACATACATACATACACACATACATATATATATATATATATATATATATATATATATACATACAAACATACATACATACATACATACATAGCACATCATGTGACTTCAATCATATGACTTTATTGGTGCAGCCTTGTGTGAATGAAATAGTCGATAATATTAATTTGTAGAACTCATTACCATAACAATAATACAATGTAAATTAGTTAAAATTTGAGCTTTGTATCTAATGACACTAAGGTAAAAAACGATTAAAATTTCCACAAAATTCGATACACAGTATCGAAACATGTCGCAAAGACAATAAATTTGTGGAAATTTCAATCGTTTTTTACCTTAGTGTCATAACTATGGATTTCCATCAAGTAACGGCCACGTCAATCCAAAATTTGTATGTGTGAAAACTAATTGTCCTAACTTGCGATTGATGAAAAAATCCAATACTTTGGAGCCTGTTTATGTATGACCCCATATTATGTAACGATTTCCTTATAGAAAACGTTATTCAATACACTAGTGTCGTTGAAAATAAGGACTCATATAACCCCATTTCAATATTCTTGTAAAAATTACAGATGTCTTATACTTTGCACGACTCGATACCTTTCATTTTGATTTGAATAAAGCATATCGAGGAAATATCTTCCAATGTCAAAAAATCTGTCAGTTCGTTAAAATCAATAAGTCTCTCCAGAAATGAAGCTGAGTTGACTCGGACAGTCAAAGTATCAGCAACCTGTTCGTATCCTACTTTTCAAGCGTTTTTGTGGCAATATCAGATGATCCATATACCTACTTATATTTCCTGTTTAAACCAACACAGTTCAAGAAGAGACGATTTAAATTCCAATAAAGCAGCGGTATCACATAATATACCTTCAACTTCCTGTTGAAAACTGTCGTTTTAGTCTAACATGAGACAAACTGAAGTTATATTTAACCCTCATGCTTTATTAGCCCTAGCATACAATTTGAGTAAGCTTTACTTTGCTTCTTCCATTTGGAATCCTCTGTGAAATATTCACGTTGAACAACTCAAGAATATCCAGAATAAGTTCCTGAAATATTTGTCTTTTAGAACCACATTCCCACTTCCCTCACCTACATTTGTATCGAGTATAGAATATTATCCCCAGAAAATCGTAGAATTTGAATGTTGTATTGCACATACTCAGTGAAAAAATTGAAAGCTCTGATTATTTTGAATATAATAAATGTGTATGTACTATTGAGATCTGATATAAACTCAAGGTTTTTGAACGCAGAAATAATATAGTTATTTATTATACAAGGGGAAAAAGTATTAGATTTTAGCTCGAGCTAAAATCTAATCTTTTTCTCGTGTATAATACACTATTTTTTTCTGTGACGGGAAAAACGACGATTCAATTAAATATCTAACATAATCTATGTGTATACAGGGTGTTCCAAATTAAGTCGGCACCATTGCCAACTCCGTTATTATTGATGCTACGAATTCGGTTAAATGGACAAACTAGTAGCATTTTTAATGGCCGAAAACAAAAAAAAAAATTAGAGTCGCGTTTTCGAAATATTTCATAAAATTGTATTTTTTTAAATGGAACACTCTATATTTTATCATGCATTTCGACTCGTAACTACATTCTCAATAACAAAGCTCCTATGACTTTTTTTCCTAAAGTTGAAAATAAGTCAGTTTTGTCAATAGGAAACATTTATAAAAATCGGATTTGATAAAGCGCTATGAAATATCGAGTAAATGTTCAAAAACACCGCCTTCTGTTTGGTCTAGAGGCTAAGGCTCCTTCACCTTATGCCGGTGCCCTGTGTTGTAATCGTGGTCGAGCCATTTTATTTTTTGTTGTGTGTTAGAGATATGGATTGTATTGCCAGTAATTTGGATACCGACTTTGGCTATATCTATTAAAAATCGTCAGAATTGTACATTCAATTTTAATCTAGTAAATAATAAAAGAAACGAATATTATTATAAGGTGATCAATGATCAATAAAGTATCGAGTGTATTGTCTGTATCTGAGATCTGCGTTTGTCGAAAAAATATTGTGTGTATTTCGAGCACAAAGTGTAATTGCCGCTCTCCAAAGATTACCGCGCTCTGCTTCGCGTCGCGCGGTAACTCTCTTTGTTCGAGCAGCAATCCATCACTTTGCGCCCTAAATACACAAATAGCTATTTCCAACCGCATTAATATGACGCTCCAGCATTTTCTGTTCTGTACAAAAACGGTTTCAAAGTTATCATTATGGCAAAAATATTTTGATTCACAAACTAAATACGGCTAGTGGAATGGTTTTAAGATGGACATTATCGTTTTGCAAATTAATACCAAATAGCTCAGTTGTGTCAATTGACAGGTTGCAGCGCAGCGCAATTTTTTCTTTTTACTGTCTTATTTTGCTCTTAGTAACAAAATATTCTCATTCTTATAAATACCAAAATTGGGTGTTTGGACAATCATGAAGTTTTATTCGCCAAAACAAAGAAATTTTTTGTACTTGTTAGATCGTCGATCTGTTTTTTTTTACTGGTGTTAAAAAACAATTTTGTCAATAATTTTGATAGTTTCAGAAATAAAAAGTCACATTGTCAGTCAGACTTTAATTTCATTTTATAAGGCAATTAGTAGACAGAAGTAGCTAAAACTGTTTACATTGGTCCTTTGAACTATTGAACAAGTCCTGTGGATAAAAGCAGTCAGCAAGAAAACTAAAAAAGTTTGAAAACTATGGACGATCCATCAATAAGAACTCGAATTCAAAAGGGTATCAATACAAACTTGAATTCTGATTTTGAATGGCCACTAGGTTTTGGAATGTCTACCGAACCCGGCATGAATTCAAACGGAAATAATTATGAAATGACGGAACTCACGACAGAAACAAAAAATACTGACAAACCATCTTCGAAAGTATCAGAAAAAAGTCATAAAAGTAGTTCCAAACATTCTCGAGTTTCTGCTACCTCAAGTATTGATCTTCAGAAGAAAAAAGTCGCACTCGAGGCTGAAAAGAAGAAACACTATCTAGAAACTAAAATGTTAGAGATAGAAGTGGAGAAACAGAAATATTTACAACAAATCAAATTAGTTGAAATGGAAGCACAAGTACGTGAAGCAGAAATTACACAAAATGAAGAAAGGAGATCAGTGAGGACGAAGAGTTCAATGTCAAGACAGGAAAATACAAAATTATTTCCAGAAAATATCGTATTGTCATCAATTTCTTGCAAGAATCAGAATGTAATATTCGATAATGCAGATAATATTTCTAATTCATCTTGTGTGAAATCATTTGTGGCCGATTGGGTGGAAAAAGTGCAACCTTTGAACAATGAGGAATGGGAAGACGAAAGCACATATAAAACACCGCTATTACAAAAGTCTGAAGTCAGTTATGTGAAACATTAAATTCTCTTTTCAGGAACGTTTTTTGTAAGACATTCAGTGGAAAAAGATTTTCCTATATTTGATGGACGATGTGAAGATTGACCTACGTTCATCTACAGTTTCAAGAGAATATCCCAATTATGTGAATATACCGATAAAGAGGCAATGATCAAGCTCCAAAAGTGTTTGAGGGGTGAGGCAAGGTCAGCAGTTGCAGGGATGCTCATTAGTCCACAAAATTTACATCAGGTGATAGAGACATTGAAGATGAGATTCGGAAAACCCGAAAAAATTATCGAAACCCTGATAATGAAAGTGAAATTCATTCCTTCAGTCAAAGAAAATGACATGGAAAACCTCATTAGTTTATCTAGTCATGTGAGCAATGTAGTCAGCACAATAAAATCCTTGAATTACGAAGCCCATCTCCAAAATCCAATGATCTTGAAAGAAATCGTCCAAAAACTACCCGATATGCTCAAGCTCAGGTGGGGGGAGGAAGTCCTTATGAAAAATGGTATAGTTAATCTGGAAGATTTCAGTAAGTGGCTCATAAAAATAACAAATGCTGCTTGCTATGTATCAACATCGAAAAGGGTTACTTTCAATTCAAAATCTCTTCCAAAAATGAACCCACATCGTTACGAAAATGACAGAAAATTCGAAAAATCGTTCATGGTATCTTCGTCAGCTACAACCAAGGATGATTGCATTTACTGTAATACGAAAGGTCATAAGATGGATAATTGTACAATTTTCAAGACAGATGATGTAGATACAAGATGGAAAGTTATAATAGATAAAAAATTATGCTTTTCGTGCTTGAAAAACAACCATCAATTGCCAAAATGCAGAGTTCGGAGAAGTTGTGGGATCAATAATTGTACGAGGCCACATAACAGATATCTCCATAAAGACGAGCCGAATAAATCTATAACAAATAATGAGCAAAGACTTGTTGAAGAAGTCAATACATCACCAGAATCAAATGTTGCCAGTGGTAATCAAAGTGTTTTAGCTACAAGTCCTGGTAAAACTAATGTGCTTCTAAGAATGGTAAAGGTTAAACTTCATGGTCCAAGGAACACAATTTTCGACACAGTAGCGCTTTGTGACGATGCCTCTACAGTTACATTAGTAGATCAGTCGATTGTTGAGAGGCTGAAAATAAGAGGAACGGCAGAACCTTTATGTTTACAATGGACTAATGACGTTGTGAAAACCAATGAAGATTCATAACGCTTCGACCTAAGAATATCAGGAAACTTTCAAGGCGCTAAAACATTTTTGATGAAAAACGTCCGATCGGTTGAAAATCTCTCATTACCCTATCAAAACATTCGATATGAAGACTGGCAGAAATATTCCCATCTAAATGGATTACCTATCGAAGACATTACATTCAGGCCCATGATTTTAATCGGTCAAGATAATATTCGACTGACTGTTCCAAGGAGATTAGTGCAAGGTCCCGAGAATCTGCCTATTGCGAGGAAGACATATCTAGGATGGATCCTACATGGAAAATTCCATGAACAGAAAATCAGAAATCATCATACTTTCCACATTTGCGACAATATCACAAATGAAGATGATCTCCACCAACTCGTGAAAAAATCCTTTGCTATCGATACTTTTGGACTTTCAGTAGCATCGAACCTAGAAAAAGATAAGAAAGAAGAAAGAGCGATATCAATACTGAATTCTACCATACAAAATTTAGGAAATAGATATCAAATAGGACTCCTTTGGAAAGAAGACACAGTGTCACTCCCTGAAAGTAAATTAAATGCTTTGCGACGGCTGTACTGTGTAGAAAAGCAAATGGAAAAGAATTATATTTACAAAAAGAAATATATTGAAAACATTCAAAAGTATGTAGAAAAAGGTTATGCTAGGAAATTGAGTAGAGAAGAGGCAGAGATTCACGGACCGAGAACGTGGTACTTGCCACACTTTGGAGTGATCAATCCTAACAAGCCAGACAAGCTAAGATTCGTCTTTGATGCTGCAGCAAAATCACACGGTGTTAGTCTTAATTCATGTCTCCTTTCCGGACCGGATCTTCTTCAACCTATAACGGCAGTCTTACTGAAATTTAGGGAACGAAAAGTAGCATTTTCAAGTGACGTTAGGGAAATGTTTCATCAAGTCGTAATACGACCAGAAGACAGAGATTCTCAACGTTTTTTGTGGAGAGATGGAAACCGCAATATAGAGCCAGAAGTTTATCAAATGCAAGTTATGTTATTTGGGGCAACGTGTTCACCTACCTGTGCTCAGTTCGTCGAAAACCGCAATGCACAACAATCTGGACAGACAACGAGAGTCATCGATGCTATTACCAAACGACATTATATGGACGACTATTTGGACTGTGTGGATTCTCCTGAAGAAGCGTTCCAATTGATTTGTCGTGTCAGACAAGTACAGCTGTCAGCTGGTTTTGAACTTGTCAATTGGACAACTAATTCGAGAGATCTACGAAAACTTATGTCACTTGATGATGACTTGAAAAAAGACTTGAATCTCGATTCCGATTCGTCACTACAACGAGTGTTAGGACTTTTCTGGGATCCAACTGATGATGTATTAAAACGCCAACCAAGAGAAATATTCTGAGGATAGTCATGTCTGTTTTCGACCATTTGGGTTTAATAGTCAATTTTACAGTCCGAGGCCGTCTTTTAGTACAGGACATCTGGAGAACAGGGATTGGTTGGGATGACCACATTGACAATGAGACCCTCAAAACTTGGACGTCATGGCTAAGTGATCTACGTAGTATTGATAAAATGACCATTCCAAGATGTTATTCTCCAAAAATTCCTAATGCTACAAGAATAGAACTCCATACGTTCTGTGATAGTAGTAAAAAAGCCTTTGCCGCAGTAGTCTATATTAGAGTCATAGAGGAGAACGATATCGATGTGGTACTTGTTTCAGCCAAAGCTAGAGTATCACCAAATAAACCACTGTCCATTCCACGACTAGAACTTCAGGCTGCGTTGATGGGTAGTAGGTTAACAAAACTGTGAAGGAAGAACTTGGCATGAAAATCAACTAAACTTACTACTGGACCGATTCAACTACAGTATTATACTGGATTCAGGGAGACGGGAAGAAATTGGGACAATTTGAAGGCCATCGAGTGGGAGAGTCCAAGAACTGACAGAAACTTCAGAATGGCACTGGATACCATCGAAATGCAATGCGGCTGATGAAGCGACAAGGACTTACAACGAAGACGGTAGTAACGTGACAAATTTTGAAGACTGGTTTGATGGACCCAAATTTTTGAAACAACTGAATGAAACAATTTTGATTTTAGTTCGAAAATTTGAATAGGAAATTCATAAATGAAACAACTTGGCCAACGAAAGATGTACTGGAAACAAAAGACTCAAATTTAGAAAAAGACTTTGAAATTACCGAAAGTGTGAACATCACAACCGATAAAAAAGAGACAATTTTACCAGATATTGAAACATTTTCTGATTGGAATAAATTACTGAGAGTCACAGATTGAATAATGAAAATAAAAAAAGTTTGGATTTCAAAAATACGACAAAAAAAATGTTGCTGAAACTATATGGATACAAAAATGCCAGCAAGACAGCTTTTCAGGAGAGCTGAATGAGCTCAGAGGACAGAAAGCACTTAGTAGACATAGCCGCTTGAGAACATTGACACCGATACTAAATGAACAGAATATAATAGTACTAGGAGGGCGAACAGACTTGGCGCCTACTATGAGGGAATCTACAAAACGACCGCCAATTCTACCAAAAAGACATCATTTACCATACTTTTCCTTAAGCATCTTCACGAGAAATTTGGACATCAGGGAATTGAAACAGTTTTCAACGAATCCAGACAAAAATATTGGATAATCGATGGTAGATCTGCGGTGAAATCAGTTTTTTCAACTTGCCAATATTGTAAACTGAAAAATCCGAAGCCTATGATTACTCTAATGGGTCAAATGCCAGCTGAAAGACTAACGTCGAACGTGAGACCTTTCACATTTACTGGCATAGACTTTTTTGGTCCGTTTGTGGTTTCTGTAGGCCGAAGGAAAGAAATTTTTACTTGCTTATCGATTAGAGCCATCCATTTGGAAGTAACACATATATTCAGCTATTATGGCAATCAGAAGGATGATAGCAAGAAGGGGCAAACTACATCAGATATTTGCAGACAATGGGACAAATATACGTGGTGCCTCTGAAGAGTTAAAAAAAGCTCTAGATGAAATGGAACATAGACAAATAGAGGATGATATGCTGAACCGTGGAATTGAGTGGAAATTCATACCGCCTGCAAGTCCACACATGGGAGGAGCTTGGGAGCGGCTCATACGTTTCGTAAAGAAAGCATTTTATACAATTCTCAGAGAACAACAACTCAAAGACGAACTTATGCTAACCCTATTTGCTGAAGTGGAGAATATGTTAAATTCAAGACCTATCACGAAGATTTCTACAGATCCTGATGATTTAGAGGCGCTTACACCTAACCATTTCCTCATTGGATCTAAAAATAAGATGGATCAACTAGGGGCGAATTACGATTTACGGAAGGAATGGAGAAAGGTGCAGAATCTCACTAACGAATACTGGAAGAGATGGGTGAAAGAGTACCCACCAACTTTCACAAAGAGAAATCGTTGGTCCGTAGATAATGAGCCTGTCAAAGAAAACGATGTCGTTATTGTCATGGAGGACAATATGGTAAAAAGTTCTTGGAAGTTAGGTCGAATAGTAAAAGTGTTTCCTGGCCCCGATGGCAGAATACGTGTCGTTGAAGTCAAAACAAATAATGGAAATTTCGAAGGCCAGTCTCCAAATTGGGAAAAGTTACCGACTAGATGTCCTATTTTCGAGGGGGAAGAAATGTTAGATCGTCGATCTGTTTTTGTCTTTTTGTGTTAAAAAACAATTTTGTCAATAATTTTGATAGTTTCAGAAATAAAAAGTCACATTGTCAGTCAGACTTTAATTTCATTTTATAAGGCAATTAGTAGACAGAAGTAGCTAAAACTGTTTACAGTACTACTTTAGGAAAAAAGGTCATAGGAGCTTTGTTATTGAGAATGTAGTTACGAGTCGAAATGCATGATAAAATATAGAGTTTTCCATTTAAAAAAATATCATTTTATGAAATATTTCGAAAACGCGACTGTCATTTTTTTTGTTTTCGGCGTCGAGAAGGCCATTAAAAATGCTACTAGTTTGCCCATTTAACCGAATTCGTAGCATCAATAATAACGGAGTTGGCAATGGTGCCGACTTAATTTGGAACACCCTGTATATACACCCTGGAAAAAAGGACTCACTTTTTTCCCGGTTCTCGGGAAAAAAGTAATTTCATAAAAAGTTATATTTTATTACCTGTCAACAGGGATAAAATGTCAAACTTTTTTACCGTCACAGAAAAACAGGTGGCGAGATCATTGAAACACTATTTCAACACCCCACCTACTTGACATCTTTGAATGTTTCAGTAAATACTAATTTTTCAGATTCAATTGATTGATACACCATTCGAATTTATCTTGCTACCATTTCATCTGTTGAGACTTGTTCAACAACAATTTGTTTATTTTCCACTGCGTCTCTGATAAAATGGTGTCTGATATCGATGTGCTTACTTCTTGCATGGTAAACGCTATTTCTTAATAACTCTGTAGCACCTTTGTTGTCGCAATATAGAACAATTGGTTAATGTTTCAATTGCGAAAGTCCAATCTATTCAAAAAGTTGCTGAATCCATATAGCCTCTTTGGTTGCATGACTGTGACATGTATTCAGCTTCTGTTGTGGACAGTGCCACTGTGGGCTGTTTTTTACTATTCCAGGATATGAGTCAATTTCCGAGTTTAAAGGCATATCCAGCATAGGATTTTCTATCATCGGTATCGCTTCCCCAATCGAAATCGCAGAATTCTGTGATTCTTTTCTCTTCACTTTTTTCTATTCTGATTGTCCCCTTGAGGTAACGGAAAATCCGCTTCACTGCCGTCCAGTGGGTTTTTCCAGGGTCGTTATTAAATTTGACCACACTTACAGCGTGACTGATATCTAGTCTAGTCCACTGCGAGAGGTAGATCAGTTTACCGACGGATTCTCGGTATGGAATTTTTTTCATTTCTTCTCTTTTCTCTGTATTTTTTGGACTCATTTCTTGATTCAATTTCTGATCTTTTCTCATGGGCATTGAAACAGGTGGCAATCACTCATATTGAATTCTTCAAGGATTGACTGGATGTAACTTTCCTGATCAATGAAAATGTTTCTGTCCTTTCCTTCCCTCGTTATCCTGAGTCCTAAACATTGATGAGCAGGTCCTAAATCTTTCATAACAAAAACTTTCTTCAGATTTTCTTTGAATTGCTGTGCAGTGCTTTTTCTATTTGAAAATATCAGAAGGTCATTAACATATACTGTTACTATGAGTATATCTTCATGTTTTATTCGAAAATATATACAGGGATCGATTTTTGATGATTTCGTTATGAAACTTCTTGTTACAAGCTCTGCCTGATTGCTTGAGGCCGTAAATTGCCTTGTTCAATTTACACAATACTTTGGAATCCGATGAAGAGTGGAGTTTGGGCAACTCCATATAAATTTCTTCTTCCAAATCTGAATTGAAGTAGGCAGTTACAACGTCCATCAAATCTATTTCAAGATCCAATTCTACGGCTACTGCTTACAATGCCTTTAGCGTATTCTGATGAATTACGGGTGAAAAAGTTCCTTCGTAGTCAATGCTTTCTCTTGTGAGTATCCTTCAGACACAAGTCTGGCCTCATGAGTTTCTGTTTTACCGTCTGTGCCTTTTTTTAGCGTGAAACCTCATTTACTTTTTACCGCTTTTCTCCCCTCTGTGATATTTTCTACAATTGACCAAGTATTGTTCACAGAATGGGAATTTAATTCATTAATGGATTTTTTCCAATTTCTCAGCATCTTGTCTCTTCAAAGCTTCATCCAATGTGACTGGATCGGAAACATTTGCTAGACAGACGTAATCTTGTAGATATTCTGGTTTCCTTCTAGAGCCAATTCTACAGATGTTTAATTTTTGATGAATATAACATCTCTTGAAATGATAATTTTTTTTTCTTCTCGTCGAATAATCTATATGCCTTTGTATTTTCTTCATTTCCGAGAAAAATACATTCTGTTGACTTAGAATCTAGTTTTCTTCTAATCACTTTTGGAATACGAGCAAATGCTTTGCAACCGAAAATCTTGAGAAATCTTCTTCAGGAGTTTGATTCGCCAATGCTATCGTCGGTGATCTATTCTTGAGATACACTGTTGTGTTTACCACGAATACAACTGGTGCACTTATTATGGATTGATACATTTTTGGGTAAGCCATTAACCAAGCCTTTTTGTAAAATATGAAGTCCTCCCTTACTAATGTGACCCAAACGAAGATGCCATAGATCATCCAAAGTTTTTGTGAGCCATGGTACATTTCATGGTAAAACTAAACTATATAAATCATCAGTATTTCTGCTACAAGTTCCAATAATTTTGTTGGTCTTCTCATTCCTTATTGTACATTTTGATTTACTGAACAAAATGTCATTGCCTTTATCTGCAATTTTACTGACAGACAGTAGATTCATCTTCAAATTTGGAATGAAGAGAGTATCATTCACTTGGACATCCTCAGTATTACCACAGACATTCACTGATAATCCTATATTTCCTTTTCCTTCGGGACATATTGAGGTTCCATCAACAGTTTCAATACTTACTGACTTGATGTGAAACCGTCTCTATCTCTTCATAAAGTTCTTTCTGTGAAGTCATATGTTGCGTTGCCCCTGAGTCAATGAACCATTGATATTCACTATAGTGAATTTTCATGGACAATGATCCCCTTTTCAACATGAATACCTCCCAAGAGGTTATCTTGAACGATGGAAAATTGCGACTAAAGTTTGTCTTTCATTCGCAGATGATTCCACAACAGATTTTATGAATGTCCTATTCATATTTTCGAACTAAAATCATTGAAATACTATTTCAACAAGATCATTGATATATCAGTATATTCGATGTTCCCTTCGAAACCAACTCTGCCAGTAACCTACCTACCAATCTTCAAAACGACAAAAAATGGAATATTTCATTGAATATGATATTTTCAATACCTCATCCACAATAATCAGAAATTGTTCATTTGAATATCGATCATTTTGATCTGGTATAAAACTCCTTATTACTCAAATAATATATATGAATAGATGGTTGTTTATGTAAATTGTTATGATGAATTGAGTTATTCTTTGTGACTGATCACTAGTGTTGCACTCTCTTTCTGATATGAACTTGGTATTATAATCAAGTCAAAATGAGTCGTTGCCTGCTATGTTGCCTGCTATTTAGGACTTCTCATACAAATACAAGTAAAAAAACAGTATAGGGTAGAATATAAAAATGATGAAATTTCAAAGTAGAAAAAATCAATAGACCCATTTGAAAAACATCCACCTTGAATGAAAGGGATAAAGTACTTTTCATAGTTCAATCTTACATTCGAATTAACTAAAATTATAACTTTCAACTTTGAAGAACTGTGCAATTATAAGTAATACTGTTCAACGCTTTTAGTTCTAGATACTGGCCGATTGATTCGTATCCACTGTATGGATAATTTCCTGAAATCAACTAATAGCCTTATTGAGATTCAAAATTTCTTGTGACCCACTCAACTTCTGGAATTTCTGCCGGAGGTGAACTTGTCTGCTAATAGTATATTCTGGAACAAGGATGAAATGAAAATTTTATTCCACATTAACATTTTTTTATGTTTGTTATTTTTATACTCATGGAAATTGAACACTATTCATGACTATTTGTTTGCTAATAATTTACTGACATTCAAGGGTAAACGAATATTTTGTAAACTTTTTAATTATTCCATGAAAAGAATTGAAATGAAATTCACTCAAAATGCCTAACGGAATATTTCTTCCATAAGAAGGCATGTGAATTTTCTAAAGACAAAATTGGTTTTTGAATAGTTGAATCTTACAACGGCTTACAAGGACTGCATCACCAGGAAAAATTCAGCAGCGTTTCCCCGAAGTTGCCTTTAAATCACATGACGCGACTGCCCTGGTTCTGAAACCATATCTGGAAATTCTGTAATCACCATATTATTCTTACGCATAGTGGTCGAGGTGTTAAAAGCATTTGCTTTCACCCAGGCGGCTCGAGTTCGATCCCCTACGCAGTGCCGTCACGTACGGAAGCTGTAGTTCCCGGATCTCCCTTGTTCGTACAAGCTCTGCTAATTCGAAGAACTGCCGAACTCAAGGGGCCAAAACAATCGTCTCGAGGGCGCCGACCAGAGAAACCTCTGAGGGAGGCTCTGAGATGGTAAACCTAGGTTCGATGATGTGTACCCCGGCAAAAAAGAGGATCCGAAGTTACCCCCAAATACAAGTTTACAGAAAAACTCTTTAAAAAACTTTCCTGGTGACCTCCACAGGTACGATTTGCCTTGCTACCACAAGATCACACCTACAAGGGAACCAAATCAGGGACTTATGGAACCCATTCGAGTCAAGAAGAAGGTTCCATTTATGGACCGTTGTTAACTTCGTATGACCGGGTTCGTTGAAAATAAAAGACATCAGGTTTGGTTGTGTACTATTTGAGCACAACAGTTTTGACACATTCAACAATATCAGCTCCTAGTATCAGGCAGATGGCAACGAGAACATGCGAGTCACTCCCGCAAGTGTCGATGGGTTGCGCGTGTAGAGCCCTTTTCTTTCAGTTCATATTCACCCTGTTGTCCAGACAGGGACGTATCTTGCCATTGCTGCGTCCTTAGCGAAATTTAATGCCCCCCCCCTTCCCCTTCCTTCCCACGAAAAACGAGACTCCCATTTTTTGCAACCACAATTTACATTCACTATGCAGTGCAACTGTAATGTAACAATTTTTAACTAGTTATAGTCATATTACTGCTACTTCTACTTCAAAATGTATTAGACCTGGGTTTAAAAACAATAGAGAAGGTATTTTTGAAACAGCATTTTTACTTTACTTACTTATTAAATTATTTTACCTACTACTACTTCACATTTAATATTGTATGTTGCATTCATGACAAAATGTACTTACTTACACATATATGATATGATATGATATGATATAGGATATAGCGAAGTGGTCGAGGTGTTAAAGATTTTGCTCCCACCCAGGCGGCCCGGGTTCGATCCCCTCCGCTATCCTGGAGCTAAAGTGGTTCGGAATCCACTTTTTAAGCTGTAGGTCCCGGATCTCTCTTGTTCACACAAGCTCTGCTTTTGAGGGGTTTTCTACGAAAACCTGGGATATTCGTAAAAACAAATTTTAACAAAACTTTTTAACATACACTATATTACATTACTTAAAGAGAAAACATGTTGATATATAACATAGCTTTTTGTAGTCAGTTTAAAGATTCTATTGCAAATTCTGTTAGATGCGTATGTGTACTATTGAACAAATTAAAATTAATGAGGGCTCTATGGCGTAATGGTTTGTCAATCAGCTGTCACGCAGACGGTCCGGGTTCCAGGCTTGGCAATTTTTTTTTTAATTTTAATTCATAACATGGATATTTTTATAAAGTCAATTTCAAATAAATAATTCAACTGTTAATAGGTAGGATACTTTATCGCTATTTTAGTTTTTCTAACAATAAAATTTATCTAATCTTTCTTATCTTATGGGTGGTCCCATTATTTTTGCACGGCAGTAGGTTCCAGAAGATTATTATTTTATAATCTACCCAACGTGAGGAATGCCGTACAAGAATATTATTATTGTCGGAAAAATACATCATCAGTTGAAAAATCATTATTATTATTATAGTCAAATGCACCATTCAGAATTGACGGCATATTGCCTAAAGTTATTTTCTCATATAGCAGCATCGTTCTGTACATGTAACAAGGTACCTATTTTTTTTTGTTCATCGCTGTCTCAAGTTCTCAGGAGTAATGAACTGTCTACTATGAAGACACATTCCTTCGTGCGAACTGCACTTAACTACACACAATTTAAAATGTAGTATAAATTACACTTCTCATATTACACTACTCACAGTACACCTCGAATCAGACGAAAGGATTTTATAATTCGTTCGGGACTGGACTACAATGCTGTCCGACACACCCTAGCACTAATGAGAAGCAAGAAGGTAATATTGACACAAAATAACACATCCAGTTTGTGAGCACACCATATGTTGTTATTCTACCCTCGGGTGTGGACTACGCTTTGTTGTCAATATGTATAACCTCACATTTGAACATTGCATTTAGAATATTTCAACAGCATTTAATATAATTCAAACTTGTTGCTGTCCGACCTACCCTAGCACTGATGAGAAGCAAGAAGGTAGTTAATATTGTCAATTAACACCCCCAGTTTGTGAAGACACCATATGTTGTTATTCTACCCCCGGGTATGGACTACGCTTTGTTGTCAATATGTATAACCTCACATTTGAACATTGCATTTAGAATGATTCAACAGCATTTAATATAATTCAAACTTTTTGCTGTCCGACTTACCCTAGCACTGATGAGAAGCAAGATATTGACACAAAATAACACCTCCAGTTTGTGAACACACCATATGGTGTTATTCTACCCTCGGTTACGGACTACGCTTTGTTGTCAATATGTATAACCTCACATTTGAAAATTGCATTTGGAATATTTCAACAGCATTTAGTATAATTCAAACTTTCTGCTGTCCGACTTACCCTATCACTGATGAGAAGCAAGAAGGTAGTTAATATTGACAATTAACACCTCCAGTTTGTGAACACACCATATGTTGTTATTCTACCCCCGGGTGCGGACCACGCTTTATAATCAATATGTATAACCTCACATTTGAAAATTGCATTTAGAGTATTTCAACAGCATTTAATATAATTCAAACTTTTTGCTGTCCGACCTACCCTAGCACTGATGAGAAGCAAGAAGGTGATATTGACAAATAACACCTGTAGTCTGTGAACACACCATATGTGGTTATTCAACCCTCGGGTGCGGACTACGTTTTGTTGTCAGTATGTATAACCTCACATTTGAAAATTGCATTTGGAATATTTCAACAGCATTTAGTATAATTCAAACTTTCTGCTGTCCGACCTACCCTAGCACTGATGAGAAGCAAGAAGGTAGTTAATATTAACAATTAACACCTCCAGTTTGTGAACACACCATATGTTGTTATTCTACCCCCGGCCGGTGCGGACTACGCTTTGTTGTCAATAAGTATAATCTCACATTTGAAAATTGCATTTAGAATATTTCAACAGCATTTAATATAATTCAAACTTTTTGCTGTCCGACCTACCCTAGCACTGATGAGAAGCAAGAAGGTGATATTGACAAATAACACCTGTAGTTTTTGAACACGCCATATGTGGTTATTCTACTCCCGGCTGCGGACTACGTTTTGTTGTCAATATGTATAATCCATACCGAAACTACAGTTCAACAGTGGCGACCTACCTCGCAACTGGCCGAACTAAGTTAGTACGATTGGTAAAACGGATTTCTCCTAAATTAAACCGATTGAGACAAATCGGTTTTTTTAATTGTGCCCATTCATATAGCTGATAGGGTATATTATTTTATAATTTATTAATTTGTCATTCCTGTATTTCATGTGAATGGTTGTATCACATGAAATACAGGAATAGCAAATCGATCACTTATAAAATATATACAGTAATCCATTCGTAGAACCTGTTGGTTTGTTTGAGGTTAAAATAAAAGAGTTCCAAAATACATCTTTATTTTATTTATCAGTATTAAGGAGAACGAGTAGGTATAACGTGGTATAACAAATACTCCAGATGAGTAATCTGTAAACTATGTGGGTACTTGGGTAGTTACCATAGACAAGAGTTATATGTAAGTAGTTAATACTTCTTCAAATGGTGATAGGAAATCGAAACTGATAGATGGAGTATCGGCTTGTGACAAATTTTCTGCAAGTAATGGATGGAAATAAGTATCAGTTTGTGAAAAGCAGCTTATATTTTACCTCGTTGAAGAAAATTTCCAGGAATTTCAGCATCATCATCATCATCAAACATTCAATTCTCGCCTTTGGGTTCATATTACAAGTTCATAATTTGTACTATTAATTTGTCGATGACTATAACATTAAAAGAATAATTCTGAAATTACTGTGTTGTTTATCTTCGCTATAATAAAAAATACATATACCTATAAACAATAAACTTATGTTTTCTGACAAATGTCGAAATGGAAAAGTATCATGTCATTCATGTCATCAGTTAGTTGTCTGTCGATTGCGGTCAGTACCTCCATGCGCAACTGGCCCGCGCAAAATTTGTAATTTATCTATGGTATAATCTCACATTTGAAAATTGAATTTAGAATATTTCAACAGCATTCAATATAATTCAAACTTTTTGCTGTTTAACTCAAATTGTGTTTTTCCATTTCGTGGAAATACTGCCAGTAAAATGAATTGAATTAATCATCGAATAATTTATTCACGGAATGGAAGATACGAGTATCTCTCCAAAAATCTGGCGTGGACGCTCTGGAACGGATTTATATGACAGCTTTCAAATACGTATAGTTTTATTTTCCTTCTCATCACCCGCATCCAAACGTGTGATGAATATAATTCCATTCAAGTAAAACAATGTTTGTATCAAATTAATTAATTTGCAACTAAATTCAATAACGGTTAGGTATTTTCATTGGGTAATATTTCATTTATTTACCTCACTAGTTGATTTCATATAGTTATATTTTCAATTTTATTCTATAAAAGGTATGAATTGAATAATAGTGCATTACTATCACATGAAATATGAGTTTGATCCCCAGAAAGAAAAATTATTTTATATAATGAAAAACTTTGGTACATTTGAATCATCACCTCTCAAGTTTAAATCCGATGCCTACTTATGAATGCTACATATGTTCGTCCAATGAATGAATGAAATATCATCAGTGGATAGCGAAACTCTTGAAATGAGACACTATTAAATAATAAATACAAACGGTAAGATTGCAATATGCTCTATAACTTCTATAATTTTTTTGTTTATATTCATTTCTATAAACAAATATTTTATTTGTATCAGGCCGATAGATTCTTCACCCCCCACAAAGTATTTGGAATTACATAAAACAAATAAAAATTCTTTAAGTTCAAACTAAAAAAAAAACCTCTTCACGAAGTAGAAAGAGGTGAACTCATGGCATAAAACAATACAACTATTTACTCCTCTAATATCATAAGGAATATTGAACATATTCTGTCAGACCTTTATACAATGATTTGTGTTTAAGGGCAAAGTTTATGCTTTAGTTCGGCCGGGTGACTATCAACAGACCTGTCAGAAAGTGATAGGGTGGGTCAGACAACAGTGGAGTTGTTTGATCCGAAGCCGCTAGCTGCTCCCTTCTTAAGCCAAGTAATATGCATTCCTCTGAAAAAGAAGCCTCTAGGACGACTAATCTGAAGATTTAGGGAAAATCCGAGAAATTTTCCGGAGATTAACAAATAAATGGAAAGAATAAATTTGACAATATCGAAATAATCTTCTCTCTATGAAAATGTATATTTTTTTACGATTAATACACGCCTATTCAGACGAAATTCCTTAATTTTCCATGAACCGACCAATCAACGGTCAATTACAGTGGTAAACACCTACCTAGCTTTCCCAATAACTGATAAATATGCACCTTGACCACGTGATCAATCACTTTGTGAATGGTAGTCTTGACATTTCTATCTGGAAAACTGTTAGATTATTTTCGAGTTGTTAACATAACATAAAATTTCGAAATACATTATCTGCATCACGTAGTTGTGTATTAATCTCCCTAAAATACAATCGAGATCATATAATTTTATTGTCTTTTGACAAAACATAAACATATCGAATCAAGGAAAGTAAGTGAAGTAAATTTTCATGCAATTATCGATACATGATCTCTTATGTATTTACCTCCGAAAATAACCATTTCACTGACTGACGCTGTGTCACACCTGTTTCTGCCTTATTTGCCCTCATCGAAAATCTAAAATATTGTTGAAAATTCCTTCGGTTTTCTACATTGTTGTGAACTTAATCGTATTGCTTTCCACTGATAATAATACAAATTTCGAAGATAAAATTGAGCCATATATTATAATTCGATAAATTGATGAATGTATATCAGAACTCCTTATTTTTTTTTGTATCCGAATAAGTTATCACCAAAAATATATGGAATGAGGAGAAAAAATTCCGCAGAGAATATAATCTCGTTTCTCATCTCATCATTCTATTGATGGAAAGAGAATTATAAGAATATTTTGTATGAGCGAGTACTATTACTAAAGGTTATATTATACACTCACAATAACCAAGTTATTATACGATGTGACTGGTAACCTTGTGCAGATTTACATGAATCACTTTGCACCATGCACTATGCCTTGCTTAGACAACAATCCTAGTAGGGAGATAGGTAATTATTGCTGGAATGTAGCTCCCGTCAATGAGGTGCATTTCCTGCATTTTTATATCTGAAAACGAGAGTAGCAAAATGGTAATAGTGATCATCAACTATGGCCAAAACGGTTCCAAATATTCTTGTGGTTAGCCGTGGGTTTCTCTTCCAATTGTGTTATGTGACCATTCCGTGCATGATATGAGTATCAAAAAGCATATATTTTGTGATTTTGGATAATGGGATACAGGTGGTAAAAATGGAAGAGTTTTTATTCAATGATAGGGACATTAATAGCAAAAATCAATTCAGTATTGATGAAACTTATTTGTGTCCCTGAAATTCCTTGAATTTCAAAACAAGAAATCATGGAATCATGTAGAGTACTGAGTTTCGAGAAAAATGAGAAAATTCCAATATTTTCCATAAAGGTGATAACATGTTGACAGTCCAGGTTATCGTCACTTGAAAACATTTATTTTACTGATACTCTTTGTGATTAATTGAAAATTTCCACCCAAAATATTGATTTGTTCAATAATTCATTTCAGATCTTAATAGTAAGGAAACGTGATTGATACATCGTTCTTATCGGGATACTCCATTTTCTAAATTGGTTTTCTTGAATATTGGTTATTTTCATCGTGGGGTTTTGTTTTGATGTATGTATTTTTGATTGGTTTCTTCAATATTGTCATAAATTTTTTTGCGGTTTCTTATGTCTAATTATCGATAAGACTGAAATTATCCATATGCCTGACAATTCTTTCGAATGGTTGAGGTGGCCGGTGATAAATGTATTTCAATTATTTTGGATTGACGTAGCCGTTACTTGATGAAAATCCATAGTTATGACACTAAGGTGAAAAACGATTAAAATTTCCACAAAATGTATTGTCTTTGCGACATGTTTCGATACACAGTATCTTTTTTAAGCGAATGTAGCACATTGATCTACATTGATGTACTACATTCGCTTGAAAAAGATACTGAAACATGTCGCAAAGACAATAAATTTTGTGGAAATTTTAATCGTTTTTTACTTTAGTGTTATTTCAATTATTGTGGTATCGTTCTAATTTTTTTTAATGACTCACAGTTGGGTCAATAATATCGAGCACTCAGTGATATTCGGATCCCATTGTCACCCTTGTAACCAGATTCATATAGGTGATAATATTCGAGTTTACCTTTTTGTTGTTTTTGATTTGACCTGAGAGATGTAGTTTCAGAAATTTTGAACAGCGTCGTGATTTAAAAGACTAGTTTTTGAAAGATTTTTGGCAAAACGGCAGAAGTTTCAAATGACGATTTATTTTTGGAGTTATTTTGTGTAGGGTCCGAATACATTTGCAAAATTGATAATTTAGTCCGCTGGAATAATTCAAGAAAAAGTCGGTATAATCAAACATTACCAAAAATTATTTGGAGTCTGTCAGATGGACATTTGAAAGGATATTGATTATTGTTTCGGTAGGATCAATTCCTGAATCATTTGTAATGGGGGTGTTTTTGAAGAGTTTCTTGATAACGCTATGCTATCCAAATTTGAATGGTCATTGATATGCTCGAGTTCCTTTTCAATTACCTCGTCAATATCATATGAATTCACGTCGGTTTACACGTCGGTTGTGGTTTGTGCGATCTTTAGTTTTAGCAGGATTTGAGGTCTAAGGTTATTTTGAAATAAAATCGTTTCCACAGCATGATTTTTAGCATCTATCTTGTTATCTTGTTATACCCGAGAAGACCCAAGGAAAATTCGATTCCTTTCTGAATGCTTGGTTTTAGAATCTTCAAATTATTTTAATTTTCCAGGGTTTGGTTTCTAATTCTCCGGCGTTACGTGTCATGAAAATCTTACTTCATTTCTCAAGAATTTACATTTTGCCCAAATTTTAGCCTAGCATCGCGTAAATTAGCGAAAGCCAATTTGAAATTTTTAGTATTTTTATATTGCTCATATAGACAATACAGATTTTATTTTGTAGGTCTTTGTGGACATAATCCATGACCCGTTAGAATGTTGTCGGGCATTTTTGAGTCCAGAAGGCAATCTCGGGTACTCAAACTTACAGTTTTTCACGCTGAAGACAGTTTTCTCAACTGAATACTTACTCATCTCAATTTGATGATATCCACTAGCAAAATCGATCGTCTTTTGATAATCAACCACTTTGGGTCATTTTTATAAAAACCTAAATCAGGAACGACCACAGGCTGCATGATGTTTTTGCTTGGCATTTTCGGATTTGCTTTCAAACCTACTGTTTGTGAATATGAGAGTACCTATAGGACTTTGTATGAGTAGGGATTTCGTATGTTGTTCTGTAGAATCATCTGCGGCTAAAAGACAAACTCTAGTCGCTATTTTCCATCGTTCAAGATAACTAACCTCTTGAGAGGTATTTATGTTGAAAAGGGAAACATTCTCCATTGAAATGAAAAAAAGAGATTTTTTCGTAATATCTAACATAAACCAACTATTTCCCCGGCTGAAACCCACGCTGGACATTGAACTACATCTGATAGATATTGTGAAAATACGCTTTTCCGAATTATCGACTTTGTTTTGTGGGTTACCAAAAGGCTCTGAAGTGTCTGACTTCTTTGAGTATATAGGTGGTATGGAACTAAAAATATACTTATTTATCTTGGTTTTTATCCTTTCTTAAAGTCGAGATTTCGTTCATCCTAAACCAAAACTTTTTCTTCCTCACAATAATATCTATATAACCCCTCGAGAAACCGGTACTAACTGCTTTTTCTTGTATTGTTGCCTTTTCATTGTCAAACCTAACATGGGAAAAAGATGACTATGCACTAGAAAATTCAAAACAGTATGTTTCACGTTTGCGTTGTTCTTAGTGATGGGAGCTGTCAGGAATATTCCTATAGGTCTATAGGTTGTAACCGAACGTACCCCTACCTTATTTGTTCGTCTAAAATACTGCCAAGTTGATCGTCATATGTCTATCGGCTTCGCTACTACGATATCAGCTCCCTGCATTAAGTAGGCACACAGCCTAGTATGAAAGAAGCCCCCATATTTCTTTGTTTGCATTCAGTCTTAGAAAGTCAAGACCGAGATCCCCTCGTACCGTAGAATTCCATGACTAACAGTTCTGTCTTTTGTATTCAAACCTAATGTAATTCTACTCGTTCTATGAAAAGTAGAATTCCACGGCACAACGGATCCCGCCTTAGACCACCGTCATTTCAAGACCCTGTTTTCCCACGTTGTGTTGTTTTTTTTTGTTTGATTCTTTTAGGATACAAAGTTCTGTCAGCTGGAACAATCTTGAATACATCACAATCATCTTGAATACATATCAATCATTTTTTGTGCGAGAAACCTCTGGTAATATTTTATTATTTCAAAAAGCTCATTTGAAATTGAGAAAGTTCAAAAATGATTTGATTCTGAAGAGAAAACTAATTCAGGGAAATATCTATCTGATAATTGATTAGGAATCAACATCTCCAGAGTACAAGAGTCTGAATAGTTATCAAAGTTAGGTCAGAACAGATTTTGTCGCCAATTGTGCTAATGGGCTTCAAGTACATCGACACCCCCTACAACCGTGGAGTTCTCCCGGGTTCATTCCACAAGGGGTTCATCTTTTTGGGTGCACGCCATCCAGGAACCAACCCGATACCATCCTCCCAATCTTTTTGAATTTGTGTACAGCAAAATAGTGGGTCTATTTTTATACCTCCTTTTGAATTCCAATAGTGAGGGAGGATCCATCTCCTTTTAGGGATGAGATATCATTGCAGTAGATGGAAACATACTTAGTTCAACCATCTCACAATTTAGCGTCAGATGGGAAAAATAACACTAATAAGTTTTTCTGTAATCGAGATTTCCAAGCCCTTACACCCCGGAGACGTTATCACCCCGGAGACGTAACAGTTTTCAATAATAGTGATTGTTGATATTTCCTCCTTTTACAATCCCTGAATTTGAATTACTGAGTTTGAGTATTTGAAAAGAAGTTAATGGAAAGAAAATATTGACTTCAGTATACTTTGGCTCCATATTCTTACGAACCTGTGCTTCCTTGTTCAGGAGATGTTTCGTCCGATCTGTTAGGTGACTCCATCTTTTGGTCGGGTCCGGTACCTAGAAAAGGGAACTATATTGAATCATATTTCACCCAATTTCATCTTGTACAATCCCTTTTCTAAGGTAGGAAGGAGAAGATTCATCAAAATCATAAAGGGGGAGGAATGAAACAAAACAACATCAAAAAATCATTTATTGTAGAGTTTGTACAAAGTCATCTAAACATTCTGTTTACAGAGTGTGTGAGTGAGTGTGTTCGTTCTATCAATACTGTCTCAACGGTGTAATTCAAGAGATCAACAGTGAGAGTGTTTGTTCTACTAATACTGTTTCAACGGTGGAGTTCCGTAGATCATATAAACAGCGTGTAATAGTGTAGGGTTCCATCAATACTGTCTCTAAGGTGGAGTTCCGGAGATCATATCAACAGAGTGAGTGAAAAAGTGAGTGAGTGCATTATACTAATACTGTCTCAACGGTGGAGTTCCGGAGATCATATTAACAGAGTGAGTGATAGAGTGCGTGATTGCGTTCCACTAATACTGTCTCAACGGTGGAGTTCCGGAGATCATATTAACAGAGTGAGGGAGTGAGGGCGTGCCACTAATACTATCTCAACGGTGGAGTTCCGGAGATCATATTAACAGAGTGATTGCGTGCTGTAACGAAGTTACTAATTCCCGTTGTTTTTTTAAGACAGGCAGAAGCAACAATTTGTCGTTTATTCCTATTTTTTTATTATATTTCCATTATTACTAGTCCTATGAATGCTATTCTTGTTTTAAATGAATCAGTGATTTGTCCCTGTGTACATAAAGCCCTTAGTATATGTGCGTTTCGGTTATGTAAGTAACCAATCCCTGAAACCACTGTGTCCCAATTCAATGAACACGCCCCACCAGCTCTCGTCTCCGTCAAGTGAAGGATCTCGATATACAAAACAAAGCACAGGAGGTCGGTACCGATACAGCGAGCAGTCCGCATGCCAAGCCAGGACAGAAGCTACGTCACCAGCATACGTCAGCCCGAATACGTAAATATTGCGCCAAGGAAGAAGACCGTTCTACGCAGGTCGGTCTGATCAGTGGAAGGAGCAGATAGGTGATCTCTCGAAAAGTCCGTTTGGCTAGTCAGTTGTGTGCCGATTGAAAGCCCGAGAGGATCGCCAGAGCCCAGCAGCCGAGCAGACCAACCGACTGAAGTAAGTAGGATTTCGCTAAGTCCGATGGTGAGTGATCAGCGCATGTCTAACCGAGCGGTGGAGAGGAGAGCATGGTAAGCTCCCGTCAGCCTCCGAGTTAGACGGGAGTAGTGAATCAGCCGTGAATGAAGAAAGCAGCCCGAGTAAGTAGATCCCGAACAGAAGAGTTGGTGTGGTTTTCTTGAGAAAAGGATGAGAATTTCTCAGAGTTGCAAGTTATATTAATTTATAGCTGTGATTGATTTGTTCAAAGGGGCAACTGTTCGGTCACCCTCATTAGCCATTATATGTTGCATTCCTGTTTGTAGGATGAAGTCCGAAAATACAGGGGGGATCAGAACATTCACCCGGAGGGTAAAAAGCTGTTTAATGTGGCGACTGTTTCTACACCTCCATTAGCAGCCGTATATATTGCACTCCGGTTTGTAGCATCCAGTCCGATAATACAGGAGAGATCAGAACATTCATCCGGCGGGGAAAAACTGTTTAATGGGACGACTGTTTCTACACCTCCATTAGCAGCCGTATATATTGCACTCCGGTTCGTAGCATCCAGTCCGATAATACAGGAGGGATCAGAACATTCATCCGGCGGGGAAAACTGTTTAATGGGGTGGCTGTTTCTACACCTTCATTAGCAATCGCATATATTGTCTCCTTGTCTGTAATATAAATCCGATTAAACAAGGGGGTTCAAAACTTTCATCCGGCGGGGAAGAGCTGTTTAATGGGGCGGCTCTTTCTATACCTCCATTAGCAGTCGCATATATTATCTCCTTGTCTGTAATATAAATCCGATTATACAGGGGGTTCAGAATATTCATCCGGCGGGTAAGAACTGTTCAATGGGGCGGCTGTTTCTACACCTCCATTAGCAGTTGACTATACTGTATCCTTGTTTATAGAATAAATCCGATTATACAGGGGGTTCAGAACATTCACCCGGCGGGGGAAAGCTGTATAATGGGGCGACTGTTTCGAAACCTTTATTAGCAGCCGCATGTATTGTTATAGTAGATGATCCAATAATACAGGGTGGGCCGTTTACTGAAAATATATTTCTGAGACGGACTTTCAACCTCAGGACTGCAATCCCCTAGACCAAGCTTTTGGCTGAATTCAGAGCTTTCGTTTGCACTACTGCCTCCGCTTTCATTTAACCCTCCCCGCTCGAATCCCAAAGACCCTTCTGCTTTATTAACGCACGGATACCGTTGTTGCTTCCGCCTTTATTGTAATAGTATTACCAAGAACTGCTTGCCGAAGATAGTGGCCTTGATTTCCAGTGAAGATAATAAAGCTTTGTGTGATAATAATTGGTGTTTGCTTTAATCATAGTATTAGTTAATCATTTTCTCCTCTACGAGTCAAACTAAATAGCTCTGTGAGCTAACATCTGCAAGCAGCGAACACCCAGGATTTGAACCCAGCAAGGGCAATTAAAGCCCGCCCTTCTGGCCACACGTGAGTTAGTCGATACCATAACGACCCCTGGAGTGATCTTTTCTTCACTGAAGCTGCCCGGAGCGAGTGGCCTTCCCACGGTAAACAAAGGTGGCGCCCGAGGCATTCCGTAACCTGGACTCAGGCGCCAAAGTGAGTCGTAAAGCATAAAAGGGCTTTACAGTGCGTTCTACTAATACTGTCTCAACGGTGGCGACCCGGAGATGATATTATCAGAGTGTAGTGTTTGTTCCACTAAAACTGTCTCAACGGTGGAATTCCGGAGATCATATTAACAGCGTGTAATAGTGTAGGGTTCCATCAATATTGTCTTTACGGTGGAGTTCCGGAGATCATATTAACAAAGTATATGTGTGTAGTGTTCCGTCAATACTGTCTCAACGGTGTAGTTCCGGAGATCATATTAACAGAGTGTATGAGTGTGTGGTGTTCCATTAATACTGTCTCAACGGTGTAGTTCCTGAGATCATATTAACAGACTGTATGAGTGTATGGTGTTCTATTAATACTGTCTCAACGGTGGAGTTCCGGAGAGCATATTAACAGTGTGTAATAGTGTAGGGTTCCATCAATACTGTCTCTACGGTGGAGTTCCGGAGATCATATTAACAGAGTGTATGATATGGTGTTCCATTAATACCGTCTCAACGGTGGAGTTCTGGAGATCATATCAACAGAGTGAGTGAGTGAGGGCGTTCCACTAATACTGTCTCAACGATGGAGTTCAGGAGATAATATTAACATAGTCATTGCGTGCGTTCTACTAATACTGTCTCAACGGTGGCGACCCGGAGATCATATTATCAGAGTGTAGTGTTTGTTCCACTAATACTGTCTCAACGGTGGAATTCCGGAGATCATATTAACAGCGTGTAGTAGTGTAGGGTTCCATCAATAATGTCTCTACGGTGGAGTTCAGGAGATCATATTAACATAGTGATTGCGTGCTTTCTACTAATACTGTCTCAACGGTGGAATTCCGGAGATCATATTGACAGCGTGTAATAGTGTAGGGTTCCATCAATACTGAGAAACAAGATGTCCTGCACTACCAGGACGACGCTTATTGCCATAATCCTATACAATAGGAATAATTGGGTCGAAAATCCATCAGAAAACAACTACTTTCCTGGCTAATACCACGACGAACGTTGAATTACATCTAATGAATTTCCGTGCTGAGTCCTACAAGGATGTCTCCGCAATTGGTAATTGCATGGAAATGTTCATTGAAACATTTGGACCACGTATAGATCGATTTCTGGGTTTTTGCCCTCATCAGTATAGGGTAGGTCTCTGCAGACAATAACTAATGTCTGCAACAAACGATTCAACAAAATCTCCATGTAAAGGCAGACGCTGAGACACCGCCCACAGCCTAGCGTTCACTAAACTACGGGCGCCATCTGAACTCCAGCCCCTCAACAAAGCAATACCCAGAACTTGCGTGATAAATTCAACCACAAATACAAATTAAAGAAATCTGCATGCATTGTTCACAATAAGCTTGTCAAGAGAGAAACAAGATGTCCCGCACTACCAGGACGACGCTTATTGCTATAATCCTATACAATAGGAATAATGGGGTCGAAAATCCATCAAAAAACAACTACTTTCCTGGCTAATACCACGACGAACGTTGAATTACATCCAATGAATTTCCGTGCAGAGTCCTACAAGGATGTCTCCGCAATTGCTAGTTGCATGGAAATGTTCATTGAAACATTTGGACCACCTATAGATCGATTTCTAGGTTCTTGCCCTCATCAGTATATGGTAGGTCTCTGCAGACAATAACTGTCTGCAACAAACGATTCAACGAAATCTCCATGTAAAGGCAGCACAATCGTGCTGGTTGGAATTTTTCAGTGCATTTTCTTAACCAGGAGAGGTTTGACAGAGAAAAGGCGACAGAACACGAAATAACACTTAGTAACGGTTTCTTTAGGGGAATTATAGATAATGTTAAATATTAAGAATGAACGATATCTCGAATTCTAGAAATAATGAAAACAAACATAAATGTATCCCATGCACCCAGGAATTTGAAAACATTTTCAAGTAACTAGGTATGAGGGTGGTATTCAGAACCAGTAAAACAAGCCGACGACGACGAGGGATATTTGGCACACAGTCAAAAAATTAATGGTATTATACTTCCCACAATTCTACAAGAAATTTCGCGATAGTAAATATCTACGTTTTGTGGACATTCATTCAATGAAAAAATTTTGAAATCCTCAAATTTTCTATAAATTCAATAAAACACTGCCCAATCAGTTCAGGAATTTTAATGTACAAATCGCAATATTGTCGCAAACAATTATTTCGATATAAGAAATGCTACTGACTCGAATTAATATTTCCATGGATAAATATATATTTCAGTATCCTAAGCATGGACTGAAATTATACAGTGTACAATGTCAATACATGACAGTGTCAACTGATATACCCTGGATTAGTCCCACTGAGACAATATTAGGCCATTTCAAACATCTTCTTGATAAAACTTCCGGTTTTCCACAAAGGAAACCCAATCAAACTAAGAAAATGTCATTTACTACCCTGTATCTCCTAAACTACTTTTATAAGATGGAGTCAATGGAGCCAACGGATGTGTTTTTGAGGAAGTGAAGTACGATAGATTATAGGAACAGCAAATTATTTTGGATTACAGATGTGCCGCTACATAAATTGCCAAGAGCAGAAAGGTGAAAGAGGAAACCAGTTCGATAGATTCTTGGAGGAATAGGAAAAATCCATAGTTGGAATTAATATAAGAGCAAGAAATCCATAACTTTTCAGAAACCTTACGACGGAAACTATAATCGGAGATGGATTGAGTATATGTGTAGGTACTCCAAGAAGCAAAATATAATGAAAACATTTTTGATTCTAGTTAAAAAATATGAATAGGACATTCATAAAATCTGTTGTAGAATCATCTGCGGCTGAAAGACAAGCTTTAGTCGCTATTTTCCATCGTTCAAGATAACCTCTTGGAAGGTATTCATGTTGAAAAGGGAACATTCTCCATGAAAATTGAAAAATGAAAAATGTGATTTATTTGTAATATCTAACAGAAAACAATTACTTCCCCGGCACAATGTAACGCTCTTTATTCCTCTCACTGGATAAAGGCGGTCGTTACTATGGCGCGTCGGTTACTGAGTGTCTGCTGTTCTCTCTAACGAGGACAGACCACAAACTCAATAAACGGCTCGGGCGCCAGTTATTTTAAGTGGTATGCTCCACTCTCCCTACAACTCAGTTCGGTGGGAGGCCCAGGGCAGACTCAGATGGAGATACGGTATCCCAGGGGTCAATTCGGGTGACACAAATGGCAGTAGTCAAGGGGTTACAGGCTTTAAGTGTAACCCTTGAGGTTCGTGAGATACCGGCTGCTTTATACAACTGTCAACTGTTGAATAGTAGTGTATATAAAAATAAAAGAAGACTTGAGGTAACAATTCGGGACTTTATTGCAGTTGAATTCTAGATTAGACACTCGAGTTCCAAAGTAATTAACGGAATGTCACTTCCTTTGGTTATCGAATATATCTTACAACTAGTATATCAGACGGAGAAACAAGTCCGGTACGGTAAGCGGGTTCCCGGTAGTGTGAGTACTTTTAGCAAATAGGGCCTTTCAGAGACATTCGACAGGTAAAACAATCAGACCGGTTCGTTCTCGGAGCGAGTTACTCAATCTCGTAACACACGGTATATATAAGGGGTTTAGGGACTATCGGTGACTTATGGCAGGGTGCTCTGATACAATGATTTAGCAAATACTCAGTATATTTACTTTCACAAACGGTTTCTTCACTGCTCACGGCCAGTTAGCCACAGCGACTGGAGATTCCCAATTTCAACGTTTTCGCGTGTGTTCGGCCAGCGGCAACTTTATACTACGCCTTGAGAACACTATAGCAGGCTGTATGAACCTTCAAGCGAAACCGAATCCTGCCAGTGACAGATTGCTCTGTTCCTTAGGGATCCTAGTAACGCACAGCAACTTTGAAAGCCGTTGGAAAATCTCCCGGTTGAGCACAGCCTTGCTCTCGACAATTTTGCGAACAGAATGATTTCTCCACTGTTTCTAGAAACGAATCGCGGTCGGGTCCAGCCGATGGCTACTTTATCCACACCTTAGGGACCCTGAAGCAATATAAAACTCCGTCAACACCTCTTCTTGCCGGCGGCTACTTTTATCAACACCTTGGAGAAGAGATGGCGAGTATTGAATTTAATCGGCAGTTGGAGGGATCGATTCTGGTAAATTACCGGAGTCTTTAAATTAGTCACTGATACCCAGAATGATAAAAAAAATACTGATTAATGTAACGTATCTGATTGAATCACCTAATAAATTCTTCTAAATGGCCATACTAATAGTGAAAAATAATATTTGGAATGCTTACGGTTTTCACACAGTTCTCTGGATGTATACGGAAATTTAGAAATACGAAGCGGAGCACTTACTTTGAAAGGTCAAAAATGCGAAACGGATCACTGGACTTGAACAATCAGACAATCAAAATCAAAAGGCCCCTTCTCTAGAAGGGTTTTCGTATTTATAGAAAAATGATGGCCTTGGTAGTAAAACGCAGAAAAACCACCGGAATGCGATGGTTCGAGAAGCCAACTAATATAAAAAATACAAAAAGTCTGCTCTGACTTTTTAAGGGTCCGAAAACATGACTTCAAAAAAAACGGAGCTGTCTGTCCGTATGGTCTCAGACTTGTTTCTCGTTTACATTCTCATCTAAAATTAATAACAGGAGCAATAGAAAATAAAATGGTGAAGCCACACAGAGGTACAAGCTCGATTATTTAGCGGAAATAGCAACGCAAGTAAGCTAGAAGATTAAAGGGTCGTCCAACGAAGCATTTTCAATAGAGAGTTAGGTACTAAATTCTAAATAATTACGTTTTGATCAACTACTTCAAGTAGAAAAATGTATGCTTCGTTACAACAAGCTACGCTGGACATTGAACTACTTCTAATAGATATTGTGAAAAGACTCTAACTGAAAGGAAAGGAAAAAAAATGGAAGTGAAAATTCGTATTTTCATTCAGTTAGTTGATTTTTTCAATTTTCTCTAGTTTTCATTGAAAAAAAGATTAAATAAATAAATAGGGAGAATGTTTTTGAAAAATATCACTCACAGAAATCGTTCATTTCATTGAAGCAAGGTTCCTTTCTCTCGCATTTAATCCCCAATACATTTTGGTCGACGAAAATCTATTAAGCTTTACCAAGCTCATATCCATCCCTGATGTGTATGCTTCCGAAGAGCCTGTTTTTTTCAATCCTATATCAATCCTCCGTCCGTCCGTTCTTAGATCTAGGGGAGTTGAGATGGGGTTGAAATATAAAATTATCTCTGATTGGAAAGTAAATAAATAACCACTATTGTGAAGACAAACTATATTCAGACCAATTCACAATACGTCTTTCTCTTCAAATATTACCTGCCTCTCGTGGAAGATTAAAGAGAATATCACTAAATTCCGGTTGAATATAACCTTATCCCAGACCCTCTCACGTTACGCCGTCTTCTTGTTCTTTAGCAAATTGTCAATAATATTTGAAAAGAACATGTTGCCATTTGAGAAATGGCAGTTGTGAGCATTTTTTTTATGTATACCATTCCGTTTTTACGTAATTTTTAATAATTGTTCGAATATATGGGAGTTCTCAACTGTATCGCATTTCGAAGCTTCCTAACTTCTGATGTCGTTTGTCAATTGTGATGATTTAAGTTTAGTTTCATGGCCAACTTTGTTCGATTGAACAATCAACTATATCTCGGCCTTTTTTCAACCGATTTTCAATTTTGAAGAACACTGTTATCACAAATGTCGTGCTCTTTCGGTTAAACCGGAAGTGGTGAATTTTCAGTAGAGGGGTCAAAATATGCGTATTCAGTACTATAGCGACACATCAAATATTTGAAATATGTATCTTCAAAACTATAGAAAAATTGGGGGGCGTACCTCACCTCGTGGTCACCCGGTATAATCCAAGATATATGTGATGTGATAACCAGTTCCTACAGCCCAAATTAATTCAAACATAAGTATTTTTCGAAATTTGTTTGGTAAAAATTACGCCTTCCGCCACCATGTCGATGAAACTGTGGTGGTGACCCTTACAGAAATCGTTCATATGAGAACACTGCATGTAAAGGTGCGTATTAACTAGAATACGCTTATAAAACGATTGTGAAACACTTTTTCATTTCTACATGGCAAACTGTACTGTAATGATCATTTCAGTACAGGATATTTCATTTTCCACGACTTTTATGAACTACTAGAGTCATTTTTATAATCATTAACAATATAAGATCGAATCGAGTTTGTTAACGTTCTAATAATTTGACATTTCGTTTAAAGAAACAAGTAATCAAAAATGAGTAGTAATAGTGAGGATGATTTGACATTGACACCGCTAATTTCAATATAAAGATTGATGACAATCGAATTCTATATTTCATGTCTGTGCCGTCGGCTTGACCCCTTCTGAGATTACGTCTCTGCTTTTCCTTCTAGTACGTCACCATTTCTCGCCTATACCCTGTACATTCCGCGTCTTGTCAGCCCCGCAGTAGGCTGTAACCTGTCATCTCTCTCAATTGTCCGTCCATTCTGCGGGGATTTGTTTAGTACGCTTCGTTTTTCCTGACGGTACTGTCACCCGCAGAGTAAAACGGCATGTTCTGTTATAGTTTTTGTGTAATCGCTTGTTACCCTTATTAGATACATTCAAACAGTTATAATCTAGTGAATTATCATGAAAATCGTAAGTACGCTATTTGAATAATTTTACCTTTTTCAGATTAGGTTGATGTAAGTTGTTTCGATACGGTACGACGTTCTTTAACTCGTAGAATGTCATATTAGGGAGACGCAGCAGCTTTCCGCTCTCGTCAGCAATAAATCCTTAATAGGCAGCACTGTGTAGTAATATTTTTCACATTCTATGCCAGCAGCTTTACGGCTCGATCTTATCAGCCTTATGCGGCTCATTTAGGCAGTTGTACGGATCGATTTATTCACCAGTACGGCTCAGCCAATGCAGGGCACAATCCATGTCATTGCACTGCTCAATTCTTGCAGCCTTATGGCTCGATCTTTTCAGCTTCAAGGCTCGATCTTTCAGCCTCACGGCTCGATTTTTTCAGCGTCACGGATCGATCTTTTCAGCCTTACGGCTCGATCCTTCAGCCTTACGGCTCGATCTTTCAGCCTTACGGTTCGATTTTTCAGCCTTACGGCTCGATCTGTTCAGTCTTACGGCTCGTTTTTTCTGCCTCATGGCTCGATCTTTTCAGCCTTATACGGCTCGTTTAGGCAGCCGTACGGATCGATTTTTCATCCGCACGGTTCGTCCTATGTAGCCTGCAGGGTTCGATTCAGGCAGCTGTGTAGCTTGAGCCGAGCAACCGGATAGCACGATCCGAGTAGCCAAATTGCTGCATGACCAGACTCGACATTGTGTTATCGAACTGTGATATAGTAGGTCTTCTTCTGTTGCAGATGTCATCCCCGGCTATTATGCAATTGCTTGCGGATCTCTTGGAAGTCAATGCTGAAGATCCCAATGACAACGAAATTTTAGACAGAATAAAGGGTTTGGCGGCAGCCCACCTACCAGATGGTTGGAAAAACTGGAAGGCGATAATATATACCAGAGAGCAGTTGTTGGGAAAAGAGTTGGACCCACAAATTCTGAATAAACTTCGCTTTGCCCTCCCCACGGTTGGTTTAGCTCAAGCCCTCTCTCCTGATGCAACAACTTTGCCTGAACGAGTCTACCGAGACATGAAGGTTAAAATGCTTTCATGGCCCTTTTGTGTTGGCCTCATTATAGGCCTACCATCTTTAGCTGCGCGAGTACGGGGATCCGCCGTACAGAATGAAATCATTACTACCGCCCTCGTTGATATGAAGCCTCTGATGTTATGAAGGAGCAGAGCGTCAATTCAACTGGCCAACAATATGTCAGAGGAGGAATCAGATGTGTCTACACGACCTCCTCCGCTGAAGAAAGCACGAAGAGAGTCTCGTTTAGACAGGCTAGAAAAAAGCAATCAAGAAATGAAGGAACTCTTAAGCAACATAATGGAGAATTTTAAAAGTACGACCGATACGACCGATAGGGTAGATGACGAAGAGGAAAACTATTCTGAAGCTTCAAGCTCTTATATTGGCCAAGGTGAGGACGAGAATATACCCCCGTCAAGAGAGACCGTAGAGGAGGACAACTCATCCTGGGCAGCACCAGAGTTTGTTACTGAGAAGAAAGAACCATACTGACATTGATTTTTTACCGAGAACACGTGAGCAAGAACCTTCCATAGCTCCGGCTAAACCACATATTGCTGAGCAGGGTATGGACTGTCAGAGATTTGGATTGAAATCTTTCAAAAACATTCGTTATTCTGAAGTTCAAAAAAGGCTACAAGCTGTCCCTGTTTTTGGCTCATTGTTCGGAAATCCTCAGCTGAAGCATTCGTTTCCACCATATTCGACCCAGGATCAATTGGCAAGAATAGATGGTATGCCCGGCACTATTACTCATGGTCTTCTGCTTCAAAGAGAGGCTTTTTCGGAAGCCATAAATTCTTTTTATTTAAAGCATCCATCTTTAAAAGTTGATATGCAAGAGTATTTTCTGACCCCTAATTCGCGATTTCGTGGCCATTCGGATGATTTATTGCAGTACGTATGTGGCAAACGAGCAGAGGCTATCGAACAAAGGAGGAATCATTTCAAACCACGTAATGACTATATTGCTTCGCTTTTGGATTCCATACCTCCTTCGGGATCTCATATTTTTGCCGAGGAACCTTTCACAGAGGTATACAGACAACATGGAGGGTCCTTTTGTGACCTTAACCGATATCGGAATACGGTACTCAGAAGCTAACCAACTGCCTTCAAGAGCAGAGAAAATTACCATAAAGCTATTCCATCGGGACGCAAATTATCCAATAAAAAACTGTCTTCTAAAGATACTTGGAGACCATCGGCAAAAGGTAATTGTAGACGTGGTCATAGCAATGATGAAAGACAAGCACCCGTTTCAGCCCCTAGCAACAGCTTTCGAAGGGGGGCGTTTAGGGGCATTTGTCAAAGTTTGGGAGAAGATGGGTGCTCCAAAGAGTATAATAAGTGTATTAAGCGGCTATTCTATCCCGTTTGTGTTAAGGCCGAAGTAAGTTCCGTTAGACCCAAACCACTTCATTACTGTAGGAATGGACCAAGAAATACAACAAATGATCGACCAGAAGATCCTATAAAAGTCGACATTTCGGATAGGATTCCTGTCAAGAATGTTCACGGTCCCGAAACCAGACGGCAGTCTCAGACCCATATTCAATCTGAAAGGCTTGAACAAATACCTTTCTCCCAAGAAGTTCCATCTCCTCAACCATTTCAGGGTACCCAGCTTTCTCCAAGAAAGAGATTTTATGGCAAAACTAGATATTTCCCAAGCGTATTTCCATATACCGATAAAAAGGGAACATCGGAAATTTCTCTCGTTATCCCACGCAGGAAATGTTTACCAGATGACATGCCTTCCGTTTGGTCTACCGAGCGCCCCATTAGCCTTCGCAAGAGTGTCGAACTGGCTGGCAAGTCAGTTAAGATTCCGAGGAATAAGGGCAATTGTTTACCTGGACGACTTCCTCGTAGTCCATCAAGACGCCCAGCAGCTGTATCACCAGTTGAAGGGCACAATTTCTTTTCTAGAAGAACTAGAGTGGTTGATAAACAAGGAAAAGTCCCTAACTCTACCGCAAACGAAAGTGGAATATCTAGGAATTTGCTCGGATACATTCAACAATACAAAAGCCCTTCCTCGGAAGAAACAACTGTCAATAAAGAAGGATTTAAACCTTATCTTAGAAAGCCGGCGATGGAGTTGGGAATCAGCAAAACGTCTGCTGGGAAAGCTGAACTTCGCTTCATTTGCGATTCCCTTATGCAGGCTCCATTCTAGACATATTCAAAGAGCGAGTCTTGCTTTACCAGCACATATACCTCGAAAACAGTTTGCAACCCCGACATGGGTCCTAGAGGAATGCAGCTGGTGGTTAAAAAACTTGGGGACAATGTCCCCATTATTTCCCAGGAATCCGGATATATTCCTAACTACAGATGCCTCCGACACTGGATGGGGAGCGCAGGTAGGAAACAGAATGATCAGTCGGAGGTGGTTGCCTCGTCAACGCTCATGGCACATAAACAAGAAAGAATTGTATTCAGTGTATGCGGCGGTTCGCCTGTGCTCGAGGGACCTGAAAGGAAAATCGGTACTATTACAGTCCGACAACAAAACAGTGATATCGTACATCAGGAACCAAGGAGGGACGGGGTCACTCGAACTTCTGAAAATTTCGTCGGAGCTTCTCAACTTAGCTCAAGGGCTGCAGATGTTTCTGACCGCTCATTATATCCCAGGAGTGTACAACGATACAGCAGACAGCTTATCCCGAAAGAAAGCAATGACGGATTGGCATGTTTCAACCAAAACACAACAACGCTTATTCGAGGGTCGTGCCGACATATGTTACCAGGGATGCAAGGATGCATTTAGCTCTATTCACGGACGCATTCAGCAGGACTTGGGACTTCAGTCTCGCGTGGATTTTTCCCCCTCCGTCTCTCAGCCCACGAGTCCTGCATCATCTCAACTCGGCAAAAGGGACTTACATTCTCTTGGTATCCAGATGGGAAAGAGTATTTTGGAGGGCAGACCTCAGAGCACGCGCTCTAGCGCCACCTGCTCAATTACGGGGTCTGCAGCATCACCTGCTCGATGCAAGAACGGGAAAACCTCTTCCCAATGCCCAGAACCTGAATTTAGAGGCCTGGAAAATACGGGGTGGTCCAGGTATACCAGTAATTGGTAGGCAGAAGATATCAGTCTGTTGCAGAGATCATGGAGAGACTCAACCTTGAAAACATACTCAGCTCCCTGGAGAAACTGGACATTTTGGTCAAATAAGAATGGCATAAAAACTAATGACCCTAATCCAGAAGATGTTGCCAAGTACCTCAGCTTTTTATATAGAATAAAAGGATTTTCCCCGGCCACTATAAAAGTTCACAAATCTGTCATATCGACGTTGGCAAACCCAGAGAGAATACCTATATAACAAGTCACCCTTTGGTAAGACATATGATGAAGGCCATAGACATCAGCAAATCTTCAAGAAAACTATATGGGACGTGAATAGACTCATATCATGGATAAGACAAGAACCAATAGTACAATCGAGTCTCTTCCAAGCCTCAAGGCGTTTGGCTTTAATTTTATTATTAGCTTCCGGCCGCAGAGTGCATGATCTAACACTTCTTAGCATCCATAATGACAAAATATGCATTGAAGAAGATTGTGTCTCCCTTTGGCCAGCGTTTGGTTCCAAAACTGACAACCATTCTCACAGGCAGTCAGGGTGGAGGTTATCTAGCTGCCCAGAAAAAGCGCTAGACCCAGTTTTTTGGACAAAGAATCTAATTCAGTTATCAACGGAACGACGAAAAAGTAATCCAGACCTCGACAGTCTTTTCATTACCACAAGAGGAAAAGTTGCATCGGCATCCAGAACAGTAATAGCAGGATGGGTTAAAACAGCTCTTAAAGAAGCAGGCATCGACTATTCCCCAGGCAGCATTCGTTCAGCGGTAGCCACGTCCAGGTACGAGAATAAAACTCCATTGGACATAGTTCTTAAGAACGGCAATTGGAAGACGAAGGACAACTTCTTCAAGCACTATTATAAAGAAAATGAAGGCGGTGGCCGGCCAAAGCCGGCTCTGATTTGCGAAAACTTCTCCGCAATTTAGTTTGCGCTGGTGCCCACTTTTCTATTTCAGAACGCACTCGTTCATGTGTTAATTTTTCCTCGTCACTTGACAGTAATTTCGTTACGACAAAAGTTATCATTTCTTTACCTTGCTACCATGAGTTCGCATGGAACTTAGATGCCCTTCATGTTTTGTAGTTCAATCCGAATAAATGTTTAAGTTGCTTTTTTGGTCATTACTCACAGTACACATTCCGCGTCGTCAGATTCCAAACACTTCTCAGAAGGGGTCAAGCCGATGGCACAGACATGAAATATGCAACGTTTTTCCCCCGAAGGGTAAAAAACGATATATTTCAGGTCTTGCCTAGGCTTGACCCCACCAATTTCCTGACGACTCCCTATATAAGAAGGTACTAAACAAATCCCCGCAGAATGGACGGACAATTGAGAGAGATGACAGGTTACAGCCTACTGCGAGGCTGACAAGACGCGGAATGTACAGGGTATAGGCGAGAAATGGTGACGTACTAGAAGGAAAAGTAGAGACGTAATCTCAGAAGGGGTCAAGCCTAGGCAAGACCTGAAATATATAGTTTTTTACCCTTAGGGGGAAAAACGTTGCATATTTTCGAATAGTTGGCAGAAAGTTTCTATAGCAGTTAATTTCATCATATTATTATGTGGGCTCATAGCAGCGATTGATAAGTGAAGGAACAGTCATGATTTGGATAGTGGTGGTGAGGGTTCGAATCCCATTTAAACCACATTTTTTTCTTTTATCGAATCGATTAGTGTTAGATTTTTATTATAATTTTTAATATTTGTATCTTCAATTCCTTTTTTAGGTTGTATGTATTATAGGAATAATGACGGCAGGGCAGTTTATGATAAAAGTGTTATTGAAAATATTACAGATTTGTTTATGATTCAGATGATCGTAGAAAAAGTATAGTGTACAATTTCATGAGTTGACCCATTTCCCACTAGTAGGTATATGAACTATTGTAGTACGAGCGTAGCGTACGAAATTTCATATACCTACCCGTGGGAAATGTGTGCCATTTCATGCTCATTGTGCAATATACTATTATAATTTGAATGGATACTTCTCATATCAATTCTAGTCTTTCTATGATAATTCAATTGCGAGGAATTAGTTTTAAAGTTTCGTTTTGTCATAACCGTTGTAGTATGTTGATTTTAATATGTTCTTATTTATGCATTTTCAGTTTATCTAAAGGTTTATGTATATAAGTGAATAGTATTAACATTTTGTGTTACATGTAATGTATTGTGAAAGATATCAACTTTTATTGACTCTGTCGACAAACTGTTTTCATTTTAGACAATACAGCTTATCTATCCATCTATCTATCTATCTATTATGAAGATGTCGTTAAGTAATTCAGACCAGTAACCAGAGTAAAGGTGCTATGACAGTTCTACAATCAAATCGACCAAATTAACACGTAAAATCCCATTTAAAATTTTAAGGTCCATCGTGGACCTTTTACGACGGAAAGGCGAGTTCACACCTTCACGAACACGCAGTGACGATGGTATCTCTAAAGTGAAAATGAATATTTGATATATATGCAATAAAATGAAAAAAAGGTTGTTAGACTGAGGGATCGAAGTGTATCGAACCAGCAATATTCGGATTACGAAGCGCACCTCTACAGACAAGGCTATGAGACCTCTTAGTGAATGTAGGTTGAAATGTTGTTTATACAGCGCGAGCCGCCGATCAGCGAAGTCGAGCGGCGTTATCTACCGCAAGCCGGGTTCTATCTACCGCAGACCAGCTTCGAGCGCTCGAATATTAAATAAAAAGAATAATGATTGTGAATGAAGAAATTCAAATTGTTGAAGTGGTATAATAATAATGATGTTTGAATATAAACCGTTTAGTGAGAGAAAAAACATAGACAGGGTGTTTCATAATGCATAATTTAGGTGAAAAACAACAGGGTGTTTCAAAATACTCATTGATTAAGAAAGAAACCACCGACATCATTTATGGAAAAAGAATATGGCGACTCATAAAATTTCTTATTCAGGAAAAACAGTAAACAGGGTGTCGTAGAAAATGTCATCCTTGTAAGAAAAAAATATGGCGGCGTTTGATTGGTCAACGCAGTTGTACAGGGACGTTCTGTTACGTTTAGGAAAAAATATATATAGGGTATCTCAAAATAGCATTAGAAAAATATGGAGGCGTTCGATATTGGTCAACTCAGCACATCAATGTACAGGGTCGCATCATAGATTTCTCATTTGAAACAGCTACTCACACATACATAGAGATTGAATTACATCTGACATCTATGTGATGTTCTTCGATGGTAGTGTTAGATAGGAGACAGGAGATAGGAGACAGAAGATAGGAGATAGGAGATGGGAGATAGCATACTGACAGATATTCAGTTTGATCGAACCATAATGAACTAACCTTACGTAGGTATTGGGGCATGAAGACAACTACTCACCCATACAGGGAGATTGAATGACATCTGTCTGTATTGCGGAAAACAACTACTTGCCCACACAGAGAGATTGAATACTGAAATTCGAAAAATGGTGGGGTAACGAGAGTGTAACGTTTCAACGTGCGATTTCCATGAGGAACGTATACAGGGTGTTTCATAATGCATAATTTAAGAGAAAAACAACAGGGTGTTTCAAAATAAGTCAAGGGATTCGAAATAACTACTCACCCATACAAAGTAATTGAATTACATCTGGCATATATGTGATGATAGTGTTAGATAGGAGATAGGAGACAGACGATAGAACATAGGAGATAGGAGTTAGGAGACATATAGATTCACAGGCAGGCAGACTGACAGATTGACTGATAGATTGACAGTTAGGAGACATATAGATTGATAGGTAGGCAGACTGACAGATATTCAGTTTGATCGAACCAGAACGAACTAACCTCATATATAGAGCATTGAAAAAACCATTACATTTCGTCTGATCTAACCAGAGCGAACTAACCTTAGGTATAGCGTCTTAAGAATCTCAACGTTGTAAGGAAAAAAGATGGCTGCTGTCATTTGTCAAATATCAGGTGGAAAATGAATCAAAGAAAAAACGTATAATCGAGGATTCGAAACAACTACTAGCTCATACAGAGAGGTTGAATTACATCTAACATTTGTGTAATGTTCGTTAAAGAAAAAATATGTCGGCGTTCATAGCATACAGCTAGAAACGTATGCTTGGGGATATGAGGATTTGAAAAATACTTGTTCATACAAAGAGATTGAATTACATCTGTGTGTTTTGTTTGTTAAAGAAAAAATCAATGCAGCGTTTATATTTCATTGTACAGGGTGCCTCATAAACGGTATCATGATGGGGTCTGACATTTTCAACGTGCGATACCCATTGAAACGTTCACAGTTTTACGTCCGATGGTTTTTGTTTACACGTGCGGTGGTCATCGTTCGTTTTTTTTTTCCTATCCGTTGACACGTGTTGGTCAACGTTTTTTGTTTTCGTTTTCGCTGAACGCGGTATGTAGCTGTATGGTTATGTTCTGTATGGTTGAGTATGTTAGTGTATGTCACAGTATGCCGTACTTACGCTAAACGTGGTGTGTCGTCGTATGTCGTAGTATGGGTATGTTCGGTATGTCGCCGTATGTCGTAGTATGGGTATGTTCGGTATGGTTCGGTTTGTCACCGTATGGTGCGGTATGGGTATGTTCGGTATGTCGCAGTATGTCGCAGTATGGTGCAGTATGTCGTTGTTATATAAAGACTTGATGGAATGTAGACAATTCAGTTGTATTCAATATGTTGCATCGAACAGTTTGTGAAAATATAGAGGTGGAGGATAGTAATCATGGGAAACGGCAAATAATGATCGAGTCTGATACTTATGGTCTACGATTCAACGATGGATATGTTATTGGTAATATCCCTAACGGAGGGGTTACTCCAATTGTTATGTAAACGAGTACCTCAGCATTACAATGCAGAAGATTTGACAGCATATAAAAATATTTTAATGATGACTAATGCTCACAAGCAAAGATATAAATCAGACGAACCTGTGAACGCTAATAGTTCATGGAAATATCGAAATATTATATCCATGTTGTTTCCACCTAGAAGAAGAAAAAATAAGCATTTATCATACAATACCCAGCTTGAACATCGCAGCAGCAGCAATATCCAAACGCCCTCCTATATTGATAACAATGGAGCAATGAAAAGTGATATGGGACAACTCGAATATTTCGACAGAAAACTAGATGAAGCTTATAGATTATGTAGAGGTCCTCTTGTATTCAATAGATATTGAAATTATGATGTGTGTTTTATTTCTAATCAACTTTCATTTATGTACTATTTAAGTAACACTTTGCTTAATTAATAATAATTTCAAATATTAAAGGAATCGCACGTGAAATGTAATGATGTATAATGAAATTATGTCTAGAAAAAATTTACTCATTCCACATGATGACAAGTCCGTTTCCACATCACCCAGGAGGTAGGACAGCCAATGCGTTTCCTTTTTTTATTGTGGAAGTTTCCCCAGTAGGCCTATCATAACCACCAAATTATTTTCAAGTTATAGCTTATGTAGCCAATAAAAATTTTGTCATCGTGGGAGTGAGTAGAAATACTCAATATTCAGTTACGCATAAAAACATAGTAAGCATGCATATGGGTAATAAAATTTTATTCAGCAGTCATTTTCAATGTTCATGTTATAGGATTAGTTCATTTAATTGGATATTAAAATCGAATTGATGTAAAGTAAGTACATCAATGATGAAACAATGGTGGTCAGTTAACGGAAATAACATGATGAGGTGTAGTTAGAATACAAGGAGTGAATACACAGGTTCCCAAGTTTAGTTAGGAGGTATTCTTCAAACCTTGTATATATATATATATTTTTTTTTGCGGATACAAGGAGTGAATACACAGGTTCCCAAGTTTAGTTAGGAGATATTCTTCAAACCTTGGATATATTTTTTTTTGCAAATACAAGGAGTGAATACACAGGTTCCCAAGTTTAGTTAGGAGATATTCTTCAAACCTTGGATACATTTTTTTCTAGGGATACAAGAAGTGAACACACAGGTTCCCATCATTCATGTACTTACTTTACATCAATCGATAGTAATATCTGAATAGTCAACGTAGATACCTTTAATGCATGTACTTGTGAAAAGGACTGTTGTTTGAGCGACAGTTTAAGTGTGACGTGTAAGTTTATGTCAGAGTAAATACGGCAAACTACAAAGAAGGACTATATGAGTTTACTAAAGCAAAGTTTCAATCTTAGGAATGTGATATCTTTATCGTCTCCCAGACTAAATATTAGAGAGTGCTATCAACATCCATCGCCTCTTCTAGCGGGATTAAATAATGTCCCCATGGCAATGTTTCATCAATCACGCACCGGAATCAGGTAGTGTAAAAAGTTTCAATATTAGGAATGTGATATAGTGCTATCAACATCCATCGCCTCTTCTAGCGGGATTAAATAATGTCCCCATGGCAATGTTTCATTAGTCCCCGGAATCAGGTAGCGTTTGTCATCATTTGGAGACAGCGCAATTTTGTCTTGTACAATTGAGTGCACTTGGTGTTTTTCGGAGCGAATCAAATTTTGGCGTACAATCTTTTTGTCGCAGCTGTCGAGACATTCGATATAATCTTCGAAGGTTATATTAGTTTTAACCACAGACGATTTTACTCCTTAAGCTTTCCTGGTGGTCCCCAAATTTTTTGATTCCACCTCAATTTCATTATCATCATAACCATCTTCACACAATTTTTTCCTCCTCTCCTCATTATCTGCCTCAGTTGTTAGCACCTTTGTTGCATATAATTTCGATCGAAGTCCGACATAATCCGTCATAGGAACACCATTATTTTCGTCCTTCATCATACCCAGCACTTTTTTGTTGACCTGAGGAATTCCATAAATGTTATCTGGAGGATAATCTAATGTATCAAATCGTTGATGGCAGTCTCTCTTCATTACCTCGTACGGGTCTTGATACAGTTCATAAATGAGAGAATCTGTATCAGTATATGCGACAATACAACCAGGGAACGTATCAACCATATACCCATAGTGGAAATCGTATATGGTAGTCTTTGCCAAATCCAAAATAGCTTGTCCAACATATATCGGTTTATTAAGATAAATTTGCAGCTTGTTAAGCTCCACCGCTACCAAGTTCTCATTGAATATGGTACAATTCTTGAACTCCGGTTTAGCGATGTAGGCTTCAGCACCATATCGTCCACTCCATTCGGTGAGGAGGCGTATGTTAACCCTCTTCCGGACGTTCTCCATAGTTTTACCGAAGACTGCGTTATTCATCAATTTATATAAGTTTTTTTCGAAGTCATTAGTAGCTTTTTTGCGAAGCTCCGTATTCAAATCGATATATGATTTCAGCCATGGTGATTGTTTAAATTTCAAAACGCGATGAATTTTCTTCAATACTAAGCCATGCTCCAATGCTTGTTTCAATGCTCTATAATGTATTATATATTTGGTCTTATCATGAAGGGTGGCCATTAATTTTGTGAGTTCTTTAGCTTTCACCGGAGGTTTTCGCGTCTTGGAGCTTATATGTTGGGAGCAGAATGGGATATCCTTATGCTTATCGTGCAAGTGTTTGGGATATTCCAAATCCACCTCCAACATGTATCCCACATCGGCATCATCGGGAATTTGGGTGACGTCAATATTCGTATCAGCCCATTCAAACCCTCCATAAGGAAGGTACTGTGACATTGCCCAACCGTATTGATTGTTAACGTCAAAGTACATCAAGAAGGTTGAGGGTTTGGATGGGTCATATCTATTTGGCATATACTTATTGTTGGCTTTGGATCGTCGTTTTGAGCATACTTGGCTGAGTCCTCCTCGTATCCCCCGCTCTACGAAGAGGAACATATCGACATCGGTGAGGAGCTCAAATTCAATCCCAGTATATTTCAACATGGCGTCCCAAGTATAGCCCGGCAGCGTGAAATAGTGGGCGGGGTCTAATTTATGCGACTTAAGGATGCAGGATCTAAACATCTCGAAAACATCAGCCAGCAGGAGAATGTCAGTCTTCATGTAAATATCAACATATTCACCCAAATTTTGGCAATTGAATGTGGCCCAAACATTCTGTGCTCGTTGGTAAAGACGTCGGGGGCAGGGCTTATTTTCCAGCTTGTTGTAAAATTTACCTTGAGATGGCAGAGCTGGCTCATTAAATCGATCAAAGGAGTCAATATAATCATATGGCATGACTCCTTTTTTCGTCAGCAGTTTGAATTGATCTTCCGAAAGGCTGGAAAACTGAGATTTCAAATTGGGGAACTCTGGAAGATACGATGCTAATTTATCCAAGGAAGAATTGAGGAAACGGAAACTGTCGATGAATCTAAATTGAATCGGTGTATCATCAACGTGCTTCGTAAACGATATGTATTTCTCCTTAGTTATCGGGAGCAGATCCACCTTTCCCGCCATTCTTGTAGCGATATCTGTCACAATGAAATGTGCATCATATCCGCTCAAATTATGGAAAATGACGGGAACAGTGTGGGAGTCCTTGTAGTTTATATTGCACCCTTCATGAGCTGCTCCACGATAGTTATTTCCGGCAATCAGGTGGTTATGATCCCTAACCTTCTTACAGTCTGGAGTGAACGGCTGCTCGCAAATATGACAATGAGAAGCGAGTTTGAATTGTGCTTCTTGCACCCAAGACATATTAATTTCATAAGGACACCAGAATACAGTAGCCAAATCTTCAGCTAGTTGTGCCATCTCATCAGCGAACCACGCCATACAGTCCTGCCCACGATGACTCCTATAAAATGAGAGGGAGTCATCATAGGAGCATTCCATGTAGTATCTGACGGCAGCTGGAACGTTGTGCTGAGGCTTCTTAGGATCTTCTACCGGTTTTAAAACACTTTCCAAGTCGGCATACACCACGAATGGGACCTTTTCTTTATTTAGGAAATTTTTGAATTTCAAGGTGTTTTTCCCTGGCTCGGGCATCTTGATGGCAGTCTCATTTAATTTAACGCAGTCCTCAAGGTGACTATTGAGCTTCTGTTCACTATGGAAGTAGTGCAGACAGCGGTCACAAAAAAACTTTTGACCATCATGTTTACTCAGCTGGTTGGAAAGAAGTCTAGACATACTTTTTATCCATACAAAGTGGAATTTTGATGGAGCTCCACCGTCCTCCTTACCCTCAAGATAATATTTATCCTGCACCATTAGCAGATTGACGTGCCTCTCCTTCTTATCTTTAGTCAGATATGCAGGAAGGGTTTTGAACAGCTTTTTGTTTTTTTCCAACACATATACGTTAATTGAGACGTTATTTTGTTTCTCAAAGGTAGGGATCTGCTTCATGGTCATTGGGAACTGAATACCTTTTAGCTTCAAGACTTCGGAGTAGTGGGGGTATGATGAAGTTCTACCAATATTCATTTGCGCAGGATAAAAAGCGGACGTTACTGCCCAAGCGAAGCAAGCTTGATCGTCATTTTGCACATTGACGCAGGCATGCTTCTTCTTGATTTGAGGTGGCAACTCGATGAAGGAAGAACCAAGCTGGGGAGTGAACTTGTTGATGTTGACTCCCAAGTTAACCACCTTTTTCAACGCCCAGCCTGAATCGCGTTCCTGGAACTCCTCAAGGTCTTTCATGATTGGAGCAATAACCTTGGAATCAAACCATTCATCCAGATTGGTGTCCTGGTAAATCGGAGAGTTGGCGGTCGTGAAATACTTGTATTCCTTCAGTACACTAGCACCCTTCAGCACCTCGAATTCTCCGCCGAATATCATGTTAACCTTCACCGATCCATCGTTTTTTAGGGCATTGTGAATTCTCCTTTTGAATATGGCTTTGGAATCAATCAGGAATGAGCGTGGATCCTTGTGTTTGAGGTTGGAAATAACACCACTCCTGATTCGACTATTGAATGCTGAGTCGGTATCATCCCAGTGCACACGTTTTCTCGCTCCTTCAGGTCTTGAAGAATGCCCTGCCCCCTTCTTTTGCGCCGCTTTGAAGTGCACCCTCATAGTCTTGGTATTTCTTAGACATGCCTCCAGATGTTGCTTCTCTCCCACAGAGGTAGCATTCTTCATGGCATCTCTAATCCGGCGCATCCCCTTCACACATTGCCTCAACCCTTCTCTGATTTTTAAGTCATCATTGGGGGTGATAACTCCCAGGATGGCGGCAAGATATTTAATCAATTCGACAAACATTTTGATTGCTGTAATTGCAAAAAAGTCAGGTGTTAAACGTTAAACGTTCTAAAGTAGACTGATGAAATTTACCATAGCTCAGCATAATGTAAGCTTAGGTCGGACGGAAGACTGAACGCTTTATAAAAGGGTGGGGGTACGAAAATTTTTGAGAGAAAAAAATTCAGTTGTTGTCAATAGACCCCCAGTTTGTAAAGATTTGTGTTTCAATTAACATACGAATACATATAAAAGTGCTGCATTGGTCATCTATCGAGCCATTTGTAACATTTTTATGTTGCGATTTCCATAGGAATGCATGTAAAATGCTGCATGTCACTTGACACATGAAATTGAAAAATGAAAAAATGATAAAAATGGTGGGGGTAATTATTAATGGTTTATTTTATAGACAAAATTTTTCAGACGGAAATATTAATGTTTTAAAAGGCCCCCAGTCTGTAAAAATTTGTGCTTCAATTAATATAAGAATACATATAAAAGTGGTGTATATATCATATATCGAGGTATTTGTAACATTTTTATTCTTCATTTTCCATAAGAATGCATGTAATATGTTGTATATCGTTTGACACATGAAATTGAAAAAATGAAATTTTCAAAAACTATGTTTCAGATTGAACGTTCAATAAAAGGGGTGGGGGGTAAAAAATCTGTTAGACGGTGAAATATTTAAAAAATGACTTGGAAGTTTTATTCACCATTTATCGTTCACTCTGCGCAGTTGCATTAGCAAATATGTCTAATCCAATATTCCACCAATTTCACTTGAACTTGATTAAATCATGTATTGAACAAGCATTTATTAAAAACAATTATCGTGGAGCATGTTTGCCGGCAAGTTTAATTTTCTATGAGTTAGTCAAGAAGTATGGAATTACAGTAAAGTTATGTGTCGGAACGAAGTTTTATTCGAATGGGGTTACAATTACACCGCATTTTTGGATTGAGCATAATCAAATAGCGTATGATCCTACTGATGCCATCACTAAATTTTATTTTCCTCATGAATACGAATTTACATTGAAGAAGGGGATGTTTATGCGCCATACTGCTGAAGATACCAAAATGATCGATATTTATCGTAATGTCAAACAAACCAAGTCCACAACAGAGTACTTTGATGGAGCTCCAAAAAGTTTATTGAAAATACGTAAAAATATTCATAATGTTATAGCTACAATACTTGACAACGAAAAAAATTAATATTGCGAATGATTGAATACATATAGCCAACTTAAAAATGACATAAAGGTGCCAGACTAACCAAAAAAAAGGAGAGGGGGTAAAGAAGTTTTATCCAGCTGAGGAAATTCCCTCGCACGCAGTTCATTCCCGACATTGAAGATGGAAGCAGTTAGGTTATTTTATGGTGCTCAAGCTGCTGAGAAAATTAGGCAGTTGAATATCGATAGTGATTTCATACAACAGTGGTATTATGATAGAAAAATCAGCTGCTATATTATTTACATCGACGATAAACCAACAGCATTTGCGCTGCTCTCAACCATGGATTTTGACCCTTTGAGGAAACATTCAAATCCGAAAACTATCAATTATATTCATACATTACTTGAATTCCGAAGAAAAGGATATGCAGCTAAACTCATCGCTCACATTAAGAATCATGAAGAATTTACAGCTTTTTGCAGCAATGAGGAATCTGAACGATTATTCAAGAAATGTGGTTGTAATTATTGTGGTGAAATAATATGTCCAATGTTTAGATATCCGTAATAAAATGATTAAAAAATTTAAGTCTTTCAATAACGTACGTTCCCCCATTGTACCTGAAAATATCCGCTTAAATACTTAGATTCGTAAACCATTAAAAAAATTCCAGGATATTTATTGATTGAATATTAGCCTCAAAATGTATTGATTTGAATATGAATTTAATTTTTATATAAACCAATCAAAGGTGTATAGATGCCAATTCGCTTTTTGATCTGTGGTACGTTGATATTTTATGTCAAATTAACTATCATTTACATTACCATTTTGGAGATGGTATCTGAAGCTGGGTTCAAATGATATAGTTATATCAAATATTGAAAAATAATACTGAGTGCTCATTAGCAAAGGAACTTTATATGAGAGATGGCTGCTGTGAAACAACCGTTGGAGAGGTAGAGGGGTGGAGGGAGAAACAAAAATCCCTTAAATAAACATACGAAGGTTCGATGGTACATTCAACGCTGAACTCGCAATGCGATCGTTTGTACTGTTGTTACCTCTGATGCTATTGGCTGCATCGTCAGCGAATCTAGATGACGCGAAAAATTACTTTGTTAAATATGGTTATATGTCAAATAATTCGCAAACGGACCTCAGTAATGTTATAGTTTCTTTTCAAGAACGAAACAATCTTCCTGTAGACGGCACTCTGAACAATGAAACTGTAGCATTGATTGAAAAACTTCGAGTGACTGAAGATGATGCGAAAAATTACTTTGTTAAATTTGGGTATTTAACTAATACTTCGCAAACGGACCTCAGCGATGTTATAGTTTCTTTTCAAGAAGAGAACAATCTTCCTGTAGACGGCACTCTGAACTATGAAACTATAGCCTTGATCAAAAAACCCCGATGTCAATACAAGGAAAACTCATACATTGTACAAAGGAAATGGAACGAAACGTCACTTTACTGGTACTTTCCTTCTATCAATATGGATTTAGGGAAATATAATACATACAAAAAATTTGTTCAAAAAGCTTTCAATATATGGCAAGACGCTACTGTTTTAAAATTCAAACAAGTGAACCTGAAACTTAAACAACAGCCAAACATTACAATAGTATTCGTAAACGGGACACATAATTTTCGAGCAACCTGTATGGGTAAACACCAATGCGGCAGCACTCTTGATGGACCAGGAAGAATGTTGGGACACTTTTACTTTCCTTCAAAAGGTTCGACATGTGTTGAAATTCATGTGGATGATGACGAAGAATGGTATTTGGGTGATGACAAAACACCCCCAGATGATGCCTACAATCTGCTGATGACCCTTGTACACGAAATCGGACATGCTTTAGGCTTGGGGCATTCACATGCCGAATCAGCAATTATGTATAGATTTTATCAAAAAACAACAATACCTCTCCAACAAGATGATTTAAATGGAATTGAAGCTCTCTATGGACGTAAACAAAAATTCGCGCGTATACCGAAACCCGCTCAAAGCACTCCTTGTACGACGACGATGAATACCATCTCAATTATAGACAAAGCGCCCACCAAACCGCTCACCAATTTATGTCAGATTGAACAGCCTCCCGATGTAATGTTCCTAGCGTTCCCACCTATTTTCCCAAATTATCGTCTCTACATCATAAATGAAGATCTGATATGGAAGTTGGATATAAGCAATGATAAAACCATACCAGGACCAGAAAAACTTGGAAATTATTTACCCATAGAAATTGGTAGCGTGAATCATATTTTTCAGAGTTATCCTGGGCAATTATTTGCCGAGAGTAGTAATAAATTTTACTCGGGTTCGTTTCCGAACTTACAAATCGATCAAGACGTAGATATTCAAATACCGAGAGGTGCACGAATAAATGCTTTTTTCCAAACATATGTTGGAACAACTTATCTATTTTATGATAATTCCTCATTTATCGAATTTAGTGAAAGTAATAGCCAAATTACTAATAGAGGTCGCATCAGCGATATGTTTCCTGGTATTCCTGGTGATATTACGACAGCGTTTAGATATATCGATGGACATATGTACTTTTTCCGTGGGAAGACATATTTCAAATATAATGAATTCCAAAGAAAACTTGTTCAAGTTGGCGATTTCAACTGGAATATGTTTGGAGTGCCGTGCCCCAATAAAGACTTACTATCCCAATTAAAAACTGTACTTTCAAAAGTGATTTCCATCTATGAATAAATGTTTTTTTTGAAAAATGCTTGTTTCATTAACGCTAATGTATGTTATGCAATTGATTGCTGGCCTTCATCGATCCTCATCGCATGTATCAAATTTTTGAATAATGGTATTAAATGTTGACCTAAAATGGCTTCCTAAACCACCTGATTTGAATCACATAGAAATTATTAATATATTATATTTGCCGAGTGAGTGGGTACACTATGTAATCTTATATAATGCTTTTGAATGTTTGCTCAAAATGACCTCTCAAACAGCCAGATTTGAATGCTATTGATCAAATTTTTAAATAATGCTAATGAATGTTTACCTGAAGTGACCTCCTAAACTACCGAATCTGAATGCTGTTGATTAAATTTTTGAATAATGATATTGAATGTTTACCTAAAATAACCTCCTAAACCATCCGATTTGGATATTATATTTGCCGAGTGAGTGGGTACACTATGTAATCTTATATAATGCTGGTAAATGTTTGCCTAAAATGACCTCTCAAACAGCAGGATTTGAACGCTATTAATGAAATTTTTGTATAACTATTTAATCTGAAAAATGGTCTTCTAGACTACTAGATTCGAAAAATTGTATGGAATCGCAAACTATTTTCGTATTAAACAAAGAAAACATGTAAAAAAATTCACTTTTAATAAATAATAAATATGGTTTGAAAACATTCTTTTAACGGAGAAAAAATGATGTACGGAAACACGACTATCTAAATCAAATATTTAAATAAAAATGCTCCGAGTTGCTCCAGGTTGGGTGTAAGAAAGTACTTTCTACTCTAGTATGAGAAAGCCCTAATTCTACCTTTTGAATATATTTCATTACTACGCCAATAATAGCATTTATTATTATTATCATTAAAAAATATTGTTTGAAAACCTAAGTTTGATGGAAAAATTTTGTATACAAACACGAAACAATCCTCACTGCTTGAATCATTTTTTGAATGAGTACTGAATCTGAAAATGGCCTTCTAAACCACCAGACCTGAATGCTATCGATCAAATTTTTAAATAATATTATCATTATCATTAAAAAATATTATTTGGAATCCTAAGTTTGATGGAAAAAATGTTATATAAAAACGTGAAACAATCCTTACTGCATGAATCAATTTTTTTGAATAAGTACTGAATCTGAAAATGGCCTTCTAAACCGCCAGACCTGAATGCAATCAATCGAATTTTTAAATAATGCTAATGAATGTTTACCTGAAATGACCTCCTAAACTACCGAATCTGAATGCTGTTGATTAAATTTTTGAATAATGATATTGAATGTTTACCTAAAATAACCTCCTAAACCATCCGATTTGGATATTATATTTGCCGAGTGAGTGGGTACACTATGTAATCTTATATAATGCTGGTAAATGTTTGCCTAAAATGACCTCTCAAACAGCAGGATTTGAACGCTATTAATCAAATTTTTGTATAACTATTGAATCTGAAAAATGGTCTTCTAGACTACTAGATTCGAAAAATTGTATGGAATCGCAAACTATTTTCGCATTAAACAAAGAAAACATGTAAAAAAATTCACTTTTAATAAATAATAAATATGGTTTGAAAACATTCTTTTAACGGAGAAAAAATGATGTACGGAAACACGACTATCTAAATCAAATATTTAAATAAAAATGCTCCGAGTTGCTCCAGGTTGGGTGTAAGAAAGTACTTTTTTCATCTAGTATAACTAGATGCTAACTCTGCCTTTTGGATATATTTTATTACTACGTCAATAAAACCATTTATTATTATTATCATTAAAAATATTGTTTGGAAACATGACTTTGATGGAAAAAATGTTGTATAGAAACACGACTATCACAATCAAAACTATCTACCTAAAAAATAATAATAATCGAAAAAATCATATAATTTGACTAAGTCCCAAAAAATAATTGAAAAATTTATACTGACGTAATTTTTGGACATGAGCAAGAACTTCATTAGTAAAAGATGTCATAAATATTAGCGTCTTTCCATACTAAATATAAAGAACATAGGTTTATCATTAGGAAAAAATTACTCGAAAAATTTGGCTATGCTCCAAAAATTTTAATATATTATATTGAAACATGAGTTAATTTAAGGCAAATCTATGAATAAAAATACTCTGAGTTGAACAAAAATTAAGGATTAAAATGCATAAACATACAGCTAGAGAAAATACAGTTCTTCGATAACCATTCAGGTGACGATTTCCCCCTTACAAAAAACACTGTTCATACCAAACTTTTTTAAAAGGGACAACCCCCTTTGCAGAGAGGAATTACAGACCCCAAAGCCGATACTCTCCCCTTTCGGGTACCTGTCGTGATTTTGTGTAGGAACAAGTCGACCGTTTTTCCTCGATAGCTGAGAAATTTTAAAAAACTAGCACAATATTTTAGATAATAACAACAATCATATTTCAATCACAAATTTCCCCCAGAAAATGTATCGCTCACAACCTACAATACCAATAGTAGCATATAATGAATGAGAAACTTACATTGTTTTTAGAAATAGAAGCACAAACACTTAAACACACGAATTGGTTATTGTTCGATGATGATCATACACTCACGCTATCCGAATGCTTCGAATATAATAGTTTAACAAAACTTATGAATGCAGAATGACGCCGGCCACACCCAGAATTGTTTTTATAAGATTGCCCACTCCTACCACTCCATCAACAATTCTCAGTTCTCACGTATGCATTTAGAAAACAAAAAAAGCCGTTGCTAGTGTGTGGTTTTGTAATTTCCTGTTATCCTAACCTCAAGTCAATTGCAAATATCTTATCTCATGTGAATTTCCCGTCCGCCTCGCTATTGGCGATAAAGCTGGCTTGGAGACCGCGCGCTTGAAATATCAACTGATAACAATAACTCTGCTCGCATATTTTCATATTGAATGAAATATTTGAATATTTGATAATTTATTCAAACTAAAATATATATTTTTTGTTAAATTCCATAATTATTTCCAATAACATCCTAAATAAAATGCATGTCAGTATCGTGGAAATTGTGATTAGAATTATATAAACGTTAAATTCCATTTGCATTTTATCTTTCTATAGCCCTGCTAGAAAAATTCCACAATTTTTGGTGAACGTTTCAATGGGTATCGCACGTTGAAAATGTCAGACCCCATCATGATACCGTTTATGAGGCACCCTGTACAATGAAATATAAACGCTGCATTGATTTTTTCTTTAACAAACAAAACACACATATGTAATTCAATCTCTTTGTATGGGCAAGTATTTTTCAAATCCTCATATCCCCAAGCATACGTTTCTAGCTGTATGCTATGAACGCCGACATATTTTTTTTTTAACGAACATTACACACACAGATGTAATTCAACCTCTCTCTATGAGCTAGTAGTTGTTTCGAATCCTCAATGATACGTTTTTTATCCATTTTCCATATATTTGACAAATGACAGCAGCCATCTTTTTTCCTTACAACGTTGAGATTCTTAAGACGCTATACCTAAGGTTAGTTCGTTCTGGTTAGATCAGACGAAATGTAATGGTTTTTTCAATGCTCTATATATGAGGTTAGTTCGTTCTGGTTCGATCAAACTGAATATCTGTCAGTCTGCCTACCTATCAATCTATATGTCTCCTAACTGTCAATCTATCAGTCAATCTGTCAGTCTGCCTGTCTGTGAATCTATATGTCTCCTAACTCCTATCTCCTATGTTCTATCGTCTGTCTCCTATCTCCTATCTAACACTATCATCACATATATGCCAGATGTAATTCAATTACTTTGTATGGGTGAGTAGTTATTTCGAATCCCTTGACTTATTTTGACACACCCTGTTGTTTTTCTCTTAAATTATGCATTATGAAACACCCTGTATACGTTCCTCATTGGAATCGCACGTTGAAAAGTTACACTCTCGTTACCCCACCATTTTTCGAATTTCAGTATTCAATCTCTCTGTATGGGCAAGTAGTTGTTTTCCGCAATACAGACAGATGTAATTCAATCTCCCTGTATGGGTGAGTAGTTGTCTTCATGCCCCAATACCTACGTAAGGTTAGTTCATTATGGTTCGATCAAACTGAATATCTGTCAGTATGCTATCTCCCATCTCCTATCTCCTATCTTCTGTCTCCTATCTCCTGTCTCCTATCTAACACTACCATCGAAGAACATCACATAGATGTCAGATGTAATTCAATCTCTATGTATGTGTGAGTAGCTGTTTCAAATGAGAAATCTATAATGCGACCCTATACATTGATGTGCTGAGTTGACCAATATCGAACGCCTCCATATTTTTCTAATGCTATTTTGAGATACCCTATATATATTTTTTCCTAAACGTAACAGAACGTCCCTGTACAACTGCGTTGACCAATCAAACGCCGCCATATTTTTTTCTTACAAGGATGACATTTTCTACGACACCCTGTTTACTGTTTTTCCTGAATAAGAAATTTTATGAGTCGCCATATTCTTTTTCCATAAATGATGTCGGTGGTTTTTTTCTTAATCAATGAGTATTTTGAAACACCTTGTTGTTTTTCACCTAAATTATGCATTATGAAACACCCTGTCTATGTTTTTTCTCTCACTAAACGGTTTATATTCAAACATCATTATTATTATACCACTTCAACAATTTGAATTTCTTCATTCACAATCATTATTCTTTTTATTCAATATTCGAGCGCTCGAAGCTGGTCTGCGGTAGATAGAACCCGGTGTGCGGTAGATAACGCCGCTCGACTTCGCTGATCGGCGGCTCGCGCTGTATAAACAACATTTCAACCTACATTCACTAAGAGGTCTCATAGCCTTGTCTGTAGAGGTGCGCTTCGTAATCCGAATATTGCTGGTTCGATACACTTCGATCCCTCAGTCTAACAACCTTTTTTTCATTTCATTGCATATATATCAAATATTCATTTTCACTATCCGGCGTTGAGTACTGGGAAACTCTTATCTTTGATACGGATCAGCTCGACTACGTCACACGCTGACAGCAGACCAGCGAGCTGAAGCTAAAGCCCACTTGATATTTCACGACTTCGAGGCTTTAGAGATACCATCGTCACTGCGTGTTTGTGAAGGTGTGAACTCGCCTTTCCGTCGTAAAAGGTCCACGATGGACCTTAAAATTTTAAATGGGATTTTACGTGTTAATTTGGTCGATTTGATTGTAGAACTGTCATAGCACCTTTACTAACCAGTAAACGGAACTTGACAACAGATACCATATAATCAAAAAAAACTGGGTCGGGCAAAAATAAATTTAAAGGCGGATTCACCAGATTCAGAATGCACAATTTATGGCATATGCGTAATTTTATTGTATAGGTATTTCTTGAAAATTCAACACTGCCATGAAATGATTCATCCATTTCATAATTATTATTCACGTTTAAAAATGCATAGCTTCGAAGTTCCGAACACAGTACGCCATAAAAGAATTATAAAAAGGTGATACAAAACATGTTCATTTTCAGAGCGAAAAAACATTGGATCTTTTTCGGCAATTGATTATTCGGCTTTGATCATTTTGCGAACTGAGTATTTATTTCGGCATATTATGATTCTAATATAATATGCAGAACCTTATTCTATTTTCGAAAAAAAGTGCACATTTTTTGCTATGTGCGCATTCATACATGAGAGGATTTTGTCTCGTGCGATTTAATCCATGTGTGCAATTTTCCACGTGCATATTTCTTGTGGACTTATGTAACATTTCGCTTTTTTTCTGCGGGTTTATTTCCTTTGCGTTTCTTTCAAAGTAGCTTTTTTCCCAGATTCATCGTCCACTACGCCGTAATAGTTATTTCCTAAGAAAATATAGATTCTCGAAGGGAAGGAATGCTATATGAAGACATGACGTGTGAGAGTGAATATGACGAGAGCTGTAAATAAACTAAGTACTGTCGAAATATCACAAATCTCTGGGGGATTCCGTTCACGTAATTCACCTTGGCTTTGGGTTGTTTCATGGTACAATCAACGCAAGTAATATGGAAGAGAGCAAAACAAAAAGATTGACTGATTGGCAGCAGTATGAAAACCTAGTCGATTTTGAAAATCATAAGATTCTCCTGTCAGGGAAATCAAAGCCCAAAGAAGTAAGTGAAATAAAGTATTGGTGGCGAGAATTTGCAAAAATAATGCCAGCGCAAATGGACAGCTAAAATACTCTAAGGCACACCTTTTATTCTATTTCATGTAAATAATTAATTTTAGATTTGGAATGAATGGTAATAATATATTGTAAAATAAACTTAATGAAATTTTTAAAGAAAAGCTTTTATTTGAATGCGCTAAAATGCGCCAAATGCAAATTTTGTCCTATAGGTACTTTCCTTGTTACATCCAGGAGCAAAACATACCAATTTACCTTCTCAAAATCTGCCATTCACATAACTGAGTTGAATTGAATTTAAACTCCACTCACTATCATTTCAACAGACAATAGTCCAGAAAATGAAGCATTTTGGCTCGCAATTTTTTCTTCCTACATCGATTCACTAATAAGAATAGGGGAAGAGTGGATCGAATTTAGACCACAGGAATCGATAGAAAAACTTAATCTAAGTAAAAAATGTGATTATTTTTTTTGTAAAATTTAAATTATTCGTGTTATCCGCGATTGAAAGTAACAGTTTTTCGACGAAAAATTCAACATTTCTGATCGGTTTTTCGCGAATAACTCGCAAAATATTGATTTTATCAAAAAACTGTGGATAGCAAAATTGCCGCCAATAAAAAAAAACAAAAAGAACACCATCTCAATAATTCTGGAAGATTAATACGGACTAAGCTACTGCTTGTTATAAATGGTTAGCTTGTTTTCGTCAAATGCTAAATTTGAGAGATTCAGAGTCAATTAGCGATAAAACTGTACATTTTATGATGAAAACTCAAGAGAGTTTTTTTAAATTACATGAAAAGAAATTTCTTTCACATGGAGCAGAAAGCGAAAGCAAGAATTTAGAGAGTTACGACGAAAATAAGACCTACATTTTTCTACGAAAAAATCAGTGAAAACAACCCCCTAATTACCACCCTAATTAAAAGTGATCGTCGCCCTCCAGCGACGACTCTCTTTATTTATGTATTGTTAATAGATCCTGAAAGTTTGACCAATTTAAAATGCCTAATTTTTAAAAAATTTAAACTTAAATCTCGTTGATTACTCGGCCGCGTATTCTCAAATTCTAAAGAAATAGCACGTGCACTGATATTTTTTTTAAATTTGTTCAAATGTTTTTTTTTATAGTTATAAAAATGAATCGGTTGGTACATTAAAAAATTCATGATTATATTTTTTATTTTGTGTTTTATAATTCTTCCTTAAATGCGTCTATAAATTTTAGGATTTATTCCTACATTTTTTTAAGCTACAATAGGGCTTTATTTATAAGCGTTGAAAAATTGTAAAATGAAATTGGTACATATTTTAAGCATCAACATTCCTAAATTTATAAATAATGAAATATTTTAGGAGGAAACCCTTTTTTAAAATTAAGCTAGAATAGGGGTTGATTTATGAGGGTTCAAAAGTTGCAAAATGAAATTAATAAATTGAAATTGTGTTCTAAGGCACAAAACAATCATTAATTATTCAACTTATCCAAACAAAATTTCACTCATCTTGAGCTTCAAAATGTTATTTTATAAGTTTTGACAATAAGGGGTAGTTGTCACCCCTAAAAAGTAAACAGCACCCATCAGCATGATATAGATTTTGAAGTAGAGGGTAAGATGAACCTGATTCCAAATTTCTATGCAAATCGATGCAGGACGAACAAATTGGAAGGTTTTGCAATTTGTTGAACATTATTTAATGGACTACAACGCATTGCAATACTTCCTTTCACTTGCTTTAAAATGGGTCTCAAAACTTCAACAAATGCCTCACTGAATTTCGCAATAGGCAAAAATGCTCTTGAAAATCAATTTCCGTTAGTTCTAATGGATTTTTGTTATCGCGTAACATTCTTCTTTCCACGTTTTGTTCATGTCTTGAATGAAAGATATCACATACCTACTTAACCTTACTTCTTCAACAAAAAAACTTCAATTAAAATCAACGGGAAAACTCACTTTTGAATTGAAATCACTCTTTGCTCGCGTTGAGCGGCTCGCAAAATTCCTTGAATTTTTTTTTTTTTTTGTAAATAATTAGGAAACACGATAAACAAACTGAACCTAACTGATGCCTATCTGGCTCCATCTGGTAACCAGAGGTAAGATGAGAGTTGATTCGAAAGATCAGAAACCATTGGTAATAGTTGGTTATTGTGCACGTTGAGTTAATTTAACTCCGAGTAGTCGACGACTTACCATCCAACAGGGAAAAATCATGAAGAAATAGGAAGGCGTTGATTTGTTGTCATCTTGTAGCATTTTGATCATTTGTTTTTTGATTTCCTCTTCAGGAACCGAAGAATAATAATATGACTTCGTGAAGATCAGTTTTGAGTCGTGAACGTAAGTCGGCCATCCTTTGAATGAAATATGTCTGTGAATACTTGGGTATTGCCTTGGGGCAATCATATGTGATTAGTGTAGTCTCTCCGTCACCCAGATATTTTGAGTATTCCTAATTCTCTTTCTTGAAATTTCTATCTGTACGTTGTGATTTTTCGTTTCGTTCAAATTTATAATTTAATTTTTAATTTAATTTCAAAAAAACTGACAGGTTTTTTAATGGTACGAGTTTCAACACTAAAGCCAATGAAGATGGCATGTGTGATGAAATATATTGCAAAAATTAAAATGAAAACCCAACTTGGAAACCCGTGCTTCTCTCCGGATGATTAGCATGTAAGTCTAACTCAAACTAATTGGGGCATCGACTCGTGTCTATTTGCAGAACCAAATATGGAATGCAATAAATACGGCATCTTCTTTTAATAATCAATAAAATCGTTAGCGAAGATAAACTTTGAAGTTTTATATTTTCATTAACTTGTCAGTACAAAAACAACTAATGATAACATCAGTATCTGGACGGAATGAATGAATAAAAAAATAATATATTTGAATGCAGGTTACTGCTTAACTCAACACTCGCCCTCAGTGGCTGCATTCGAACTAGTCCAAGAGCCGAAGAGAGGTCGATCTTCACCGTTCTGGTTAACGGATGAAACATACTTCTCATGAAGTTTTATGAATAGACAAATAGGCCTGAAATGGGTTGCCTATCAAAATGTGGTCCGGACTATATACAGTGAGTTTCAAAAATTCGCACCATATGGAAAACTTTTATATTATCGATTTGTCAGAAAATTTTATTCTTCATAAAAATTGGTGCAATGCAGAACACTTGCATTAGAGTTGATAAAATTTTAAATTTCCAAACGGTGTACAGGGGAAACAATAGAATAGAAATGTTGATCAAGTGTAAAATACCCATTATTATCGACATTATCAAAAATTCATTCAAAGAGGTTGTTCAGAATTGAAAACAATATTCAAATTTGGAATCACAGCCAGCGTAGTTCACTCTTGTTCAAAATTCTATTTTTTGTTCCTCCTGTACACAATTTGGTAATTCAAAATTTTGACAACTTCTATGTAAGTATTCTGAAATGCACTAATTTTTATGAAGAATAAATTTTTTTGACGAATTGATAATAAAAAAGTTTTCCATATGGTGCAAATTTTTGAAACTCACTGTATATAGTGTGGAGCACAATTTGATAGGCAACCCATTTTAGGCGTATTCGTCTATTTATGAAACTTCATAAGAAGTATGTTTCATCCGTTAAACAGAACGGTGAAGGTTGACCTCTCTTCGGATCCTGTACTAAACGAAAAAATATTATTTCTGACAAGTGTCGGCAAGGAATGTGCCTCGCAAATTCTTGAACTGCTCCTCTCCCAAAGATTTTGTCAACATATCAGCAATATTTTCTTTTGTGGGAATATACTTTATATCAACATCTTGTTCTATTATATTCTCTCCCTCCCATAATGGAAATGTACATCGATATGCTTGCTTCGTTGATGCATAACACGATTTGTTACAATATGTATTGTAGCCTGGTTATCACATAATAGCAGTGGGCACATTTCAATCTTCAAATCTTTCACCAAGTAATACAACCACATTATTTATCTGCATGAGAGAAAGTGCTAGATATTCCGCTTCTGTAGATGAAACAGCTACACTTCTTTGTTTTTTCGAAGTCCAAGAAACAGCAGCTTTTCCATAGAATCATTTTCATTGTTCTCAGAACTATCTGTCATTCGTTCAACTAGCTTTGCCCGGAGTTCATCATATTTAGAAATATGTTCAGGAATAATGAGTTTGGATTCATATTTGATGCCAACTAAAGACTTGACTAGAACGTGTAACGAATATTCAAATCTCTTGTCGTAAATATTGTTCAGAGCTTTCCACATATTGTGTGCATAAGTATAACAAATTATTTGGATCACGATATCGTTATCAACATTGAAGAGTATGAAAGCTTTGGCCGAAGAATGTCTGTACCTCCAATCTTCACATTTTGTAGCATATTCTGCTTCGGATACTTCGGTTGAACGTGGACATGATGCTGGATTTTTTTCTTCGGCAGAGACAATCTTATCTAAATTATTCAGTACCATATATGCAAACATTATTATCTTCCATGAATGGTAATTTGTTTGCGGTGCAGCCTTTCAAATCTAGGAAATTCATCCATTTTTTATTGAGGTCTGACGATTTATTCTACTTGTTTTCTGTATTACTCGCTAGCGTGGATCTGGGTTTATAACATTTCAATAATCAATAAAATCGTTAACGAAGATAAACTTTGAAGTTTCATATTTTTTTAACTTGTCAGTACAAAAACAACTAATAATAACATCAGTATCTCACATACACAAAATAAATGAATGAAGAAAATCATATATTTGAATCCAGATTACTGCTCAACTGAACATCTTCGTCATACTTGGAATATATCAGACACCGTATAGCACTTGCTGTAGAGCTACGTACTCAGCGTCCCTGTCCCAACTTGAAATTAACAGTAATATCCACCATTCTCGTTGAATTGAATGAAAAGTTTATGTTTCACTGCATTTCTAAATCAGAAAAAAAATCGTAACCGAATATTATTGTCCTGTTCTGGTTGGTTTCCGAATTTGGCCGTGGATGTCTTCAGTTGGAATTTCCAAATATATCGACTGCAACTGAAGCAGTCATCTTCATTGGCGTGAACAAAGTACTCTTCCACGCTACTGGAGATGACTGTCGTAGTTCCAGTCGAAACGTTTGCAAATTTCTAACAAAAATGACCACATCAAAATCCGGAAACCAACCAGAATATTGACGCCACCTGTGAAAACCTACATTCCTATGATATTTTCTTGTTCTTTTAGTCCATGTGAGATTTATTCAAGTTTTCTCCTCACTACAATAGGATATACCTTAGTGGGGGTGCATGTTTGTGTTTGTATGCACCCATTGTAAATTATCTCTTTAGTTTATAGCTTTTGAAGTACTCAATTTTGATTTGACTGTGATATACTTTGACTAAATTTTGTAATATATGGTATAATTGAATACTATAATAGTTAGCCATGGGGCTTCCATATGAATCTCAATGCTAGTCAGCTATGTAGAGACCCCAAATAGCACAATTATTATATTCAAATAACAATATTGGCAAGAAAAATAATGTGAACATTCGGCGATATCGGTCCAATATTTTAAAAATAATATTGAAGTGGACACTTACACTGGAATAATATTGGTTAAATATAATGGAAATATTGGCAAAATATTCAAATATAATATTGGCGAGATAAAATTATAATTATTTCGGGATATAGGTCAAATACTACTTGGACATTATACAAATCATCAGTGAAATATTGTGGAAGAGCAATATTGGCCTCAAAATATTTAGCGATATTGGTATATATTAGTAAAATATTCAAAGTGAATAAATATATTGCCTTAGAAACATTGATGAAATATTTCCAGAAAATGTAGAATAATTTGAAAATTCTACAATTTCCTTTTTACTTCAAAAAACCACTGAGTAGATTGTCTTGTAAATGCATTGCGAAAAGCTTTATTTAATATATTTATGATTCAGCTGTCGTTCCATATGTGGGGCCAGCGGTTTCTTACCAATATTTGATCATAATTGATTTTAATATTGTTTATTGAATATTCGGCCAATATTCAAATTCCAACGATAGTAATATGTTTATTTTGTAATATTGTATTAATAATGACTTTCAAATATTAACGTGAGATTTTCGTTTCGAACAGTCGTTATCAATATAGGGTTAATATGATTTATTGTATATGGATGGAATGATAATCAACCAATGTTGTATAAAACTTGGATGTACAATATTATTTTCATTATGGTGCTAGATGCTGGAAACAATATGCAGGCAATATCGCTTTATCGATATAGGTGAAAATTATTGAACTAATATTAACCCAATATTTTATGACATAATGTACTTTCAGAACAGGTTAAGGCAATATTCCACCAATCAGTATTAATTATGAAATATTGTTTTTTCAAAATGGGTCATAATTATTTTTACATTTACAATATATCCATATTGGCCCAATATGATATCAAGATTCAGCCAATATGAGGTGATACCTGGGACTCGACAGTGGCTACTTATATTCGAACTAAAATCAGTACCTCATCAAGAGAACAAAATAATTGTACCAAGCTATGAACGATTTTTTTTTTCAGAATCAGAAATGCTGTGAAACATACCCTCTACATTAAAATTTATAACGAGAATGAAAATAAAGGGGCATATTACTGTGCATTTACATCTGGGTATATGTAACCATGTTTCAAAATGTGTTATGGTATCTGAGGTATTCCAAGCACGAAGAGAGAAGAGAGTATAAAGTATCCATCAACATATTGCATTCTATATTCTTTCTGCAAATAGGCATGAGACGATGACTCAAATAGTGAGTGACTACATAAACCAGTTGAATATTTTTTTTATCGTAGTCAAAATCTCGTCAATTACTGAGCTACTGTCCTGAAGATGGATACTCTGAATAACTATGCTGTAACTAACTCACACTCATACATTCGAGTGCATTCCTCCACTTCTATCCTCTTGAAAATCTTGTCAATTCAGAGAAGAAATGTATATTTTCCAAAATGAGCAAATTAACTTTTGTACACTTCTTTAATGAATTTATTTCTTATTTCCCAGACGGAAATTTAGAAAACTCTTTAAACGAGTTACCATGCAGTGTGCTATGATTTCAATCATGCTATTATTCTGCATAACCATTGTTATAGAATTGCGTGTTTTAATATTTTATATTTCATCCCCTTCACTACTCGTAGGAACTTACAATATTGAGTTTTGTTGACAGAACTTTCAATTTAGTGTTCCTTGTCATCAAATGACGTATAGGAACACTTCATTCCACTCAACTTGTTTTATTGTTGTTACCCAATCTCTAGCAATCTTTTTTGCATCTTTCAATTTTTCCAAGAGACATTATTATCAACAGTAGCCCAAATGAAAGCGAAAATATTTTCAACAGCGGTAGTGGTGGCACGGTGATATTCAAATTCTCGTTAAAGTATGGCCAATTTGTTCTAGTAGTAATTAATCATAGTTGTTATGTATTTTACTGATTTCTATACAGGGTGTTTCCTAACTACGGTTCCTAACTGCAGGTGGTGATTTTTTAGGTCATTTTAGGAAGAAAAGTTCCTATTAACATATGTCCGGAGTTGCTTCGTTTCTGAGATACAGGGCGTTGAAATTAAAGAAAAAAACGGTACATAATTACAAAATATCATGAATATCCTGGAACCGATTTGGTTGAAAAGGACGCCACGAAGCTGGCGTACTTTTTTTCGAGAAATAAAAATTAAAGCCGCTCTATTGCATATCATGAACACCTGCATTGGAGACCAGCTGACATTGATAGTAGGGTTTTTCCTACACATATTTCATTTCAAATTGAAAATGTTAATTTTTGTTTTGGATTATTGGTTGTTATTTGTTCACCATCCGTAATAATTTAATAGCGATAGGCGTACCTGCATACGATAATGAATAATGGCCCTTAAATGCAGGTAAGGTCGCTTTGACAACAATATTGTCATAGCAGTAAAATTCAGAGTTGTCAATTAGCGATTCCATCATGAATAATTATACTAACACTGACATGCACCTTATTTATGGATTAGCAAATGGAAATTCGGGAGAAGCACGAAGAATTTACCAGGACAGATATCCTAACAGAGTGATTCCTTGTGCTAAAGCATTTAGAACGCTACATGCAAGATTATGTGAAACTGGGAGTTTCAATAAAAATGCAGGTGGTGGAAGACCAGAAACGGTAACAACGCCTGAACTAGAAGAAGCTATACTTGATGCGATAGAAGAAGATCCTCCAAATACTACCAGGAAGATTGCACTGCAGCTTGAAGTCAGCCAAAAAACCGTTTGGAAAGTTCTAAAAAGAAACCTCCTATACCCATACCACATACCGCGGGTCCAAGCCTCGGGATTTTCATCCAAGATTAATGTTTTGCAGGTGGTTAATTCATATGATAATAATAATTTTTTACCAAATATTTTATTTACGGACGAGGCAAATTTTTCACGAAATGCTATTATGAACTTTCACAATAACCAATTTTTGGCCGACGAAAATCCCCACTCTATTAGAGAAAATCATTTTCAGCATCAATTTTCGCTGAACGTTTGGGTAGGAATTATTGGTGACTACCTAATTGGCCCATTTTTTTTTTAAAGAAAGATTAACAGGTGAATCCTACACGGACTTTTTGCGAGATCATTTACCCATTTTGTTAGAAGAAGTACCAATACTTGTAAGAGGCAACATGTGGTTTATGCACGACGGAGCTCCAGCTCATTTTAGTGTTCGTGCTCTATAGCATCTCGACATCATCTACCCTAATCGCTGGATTGGACGTGCAGGACCTCAACATTGGCTCGCAGTCCTGATATGAATTCTCTAGATTTCTTTTTATGGGCGGGTCATCTGAAGGCTCTTGTTTATAAAACTCCTGTACTAGATGTGAATGACTTGAGGAACCGAATAATTGGGAATTGCAATGTAATAAGGACCACTCCAGGAATTTTTGAAGGTGGACATTTTGCTCATTTACTGTAATATCGCAATTGTTAATATTTTTATTTTTGGTATTTATTATATGTTTTTGTTTTTTCTCGAAAACGAAGATTGATGTGATGAAAATACAAGAGACCAAAAAGTTGTATTTTGAGTTGTTCAATCTGACATAATGGAAATCTACGAAAAAAAGTCAGTGGCGTACTTTGAGACGCCACTGGCCATAATAATTTCAATCTAGTTAGGGGTAAATGAGCGCCTTATTAGTTCAAATGAAAGTACCAAATTTCAACCGAATCGGTTCTAGGATATTCATGATATTTTATAATTACCGTTTTTTTTCTTTAATTTCAACGCCCTGTATCTCAGAAACGAAGCAACTCCGGACATATGTTCATATGAACTTTTCTTCTTAGAATGACCTAACAAATCACTCCCTGTAGTTAGGAACTATAGTTAGGAAACACCCTGTATATCTTCGTGATTTCATTCACTTGTGTTAATACTATGCTAAACGCATGGTCTATTCTTAGATATGACAATATCACGCTCTGGATGTTCTTCCCTTTCTCTCTCCCATCGGAAAATAGTAATTGAAACTGAGTAGTCTCCAAGTTATGATACCAGAATAAAAATAAATATATTTTCACAATACGAATAACATTTTCTGATATACCCCATTATTCCATTAATTTTCATTCTGGCAACATATCTTGGAGATAATTCAGTTTCATTTACATATTAGCAAGATTTTGCGAAATTTCATCCCATATTTAAATAAATGTGATTTTTTGATAGAAGCGAGGAAGGTGAGGACATCCAGAGAATGATCTCATTATATCTGAGAATATACCATCCCACTAGCATTGTATTTCTTATGTCGTACAGGGCGATGAGGAGAAAATGGGGAAAACAAGTTAGAAAATTGAATTGGTCATAGGTGCTATGACTTGAATGTCTGGATGAATGTTCGATTCTGAAGAATATTTCCCAGTGACTTTTAATTTCACCGTGAAAAATAAAGTGATGGGATCATATTTTTTCGAAAACGAAAGCATTATTTAATCTCCCTCGTATAGGGTCGTCAAAAATGCAATCACGATGTTTGCATTCAGGTTTGGGATGAAGCAGAGGTTCACGAATGTTTTTTTTCTGACAAATAAATAATAAAAAAGTTTTCCATACTGCAAACTCTATGCCGGACTCTCTGTATATACTCATGGAGTAAGGCTTAGCCTGTGCGGGTAAAGGACGGCAATTATCATTATTTGCCGTGGCGCTCAGGGACGACTCACTGCTTCTTGTTGGCGTATTCACTTTTCAGATGTGGAAAAACCAGAAAAACCGCACCACCCCAAGTTTTTCTACTGTGGATTCGGCATTGCAAAATTTATCGAGAATAATGTTCATTGGACATTGATGAATATTGATTACTTCTGAGAGTTTTATTTTCACGACTGTTGAATCTGGTGATGATTTTAATGAAGTTTCACTGAAACAATCTTTTACAATTATTCTTTTTATCTGTCTTTCTGACACTCTTGTTGCGACGGATACTTCAGTTTTTAATTTGAATGATGTTTCTTGAAAATGTTTAACGAAACAATATTTCTAACGACTGACTTACTTGCCCACAGCTTTGAATTCCTGACATCAACAAAACAAAATAAAGGTGAGTTCAACTGAGCCAATGCTCTCTTATATCAGAACACTACATCCTTAGATACTGCCCACCAACAAAGGTGACATGATTTTTTCCTATTTGAATGTTATGGAACATCTTTCAATTCGTTTATTTAAATATGAAGTACAGAAAACTAGTTACAGAGGTTAGGCTAACTCAACATCAATTTTTTGATTTCAACATGGCAATTTCGTTTATTTTACCTTTCAATACGAATTCGTACACATCCATATCCGTATCGACCTTATCCGCTGGACCCGCATCACTAGCATGCGAGCATGCTATTAAGCTTCTGCTTCTAACAGCTTCCATAACTAATTTAAACCTTCCTTTGAATAAGAGATGACATTCCCGAGTGAGTGCTATTGATTATTTATTTCTTTAACGGGATCAAATCGGTCGAGATTAATGGAGATACATTTGAAACGTGAGCCATGAAACAGAAGGAAATGAAGGACTGGTGAAAACAATTTTTGAACTGCCGACTACATTTTGAGCTTTGTTCTATTAGGCTTCCATTAAACTAGTCAGTCCAAAGAAATAATGCTTTGATAATCAAATAAAAGTGCTCCCCTGAGGGGCAAATTTAGTGTTTTGCTTTTTTTGACTGTAATAAACTTTCTGCAGATATTCACAATTTCTCATTGAGAAGTGTTAAAGTTATGTTTGTTCATGTAATCAAACACGCACTCAGGAAAGAATTAATCAATAAACGAGTATATATTCAAACAAGGAAACGAGCAATTATTGATGTTGTGTTCATCAGAAAATCAGTCACATTACTTATAGTCCTCAGTCCCGATACCGGGAAAAAATTATTACCTCACCTTCGTATACGTGTTCTTTATGTCGAGTTCAACAACATGCAAGTTGCGGCATTTCTTGGTGGAGGGGCATTTTTTTTATGGCCCCTGCAAACTTTTGGTACTGTCGGACAACTAGAATGCCCCAAATAATTTGTACGACAATATTACCACTAACTTTTCCATACTTTTGAGATGAGATGAGATGTGAGGTAATACATTTTATGATGTCATTGACGTCATAACATGAACGATCGATCATGTTTATGTATGTATATATATTAAACAAATGATTGCTTTGAAATCCAAATTGGCTGTTGCTCAATATTTTATATTCAGAGAGAAAACTCATTATTTCTCATTTTCAACAGTTTTTCTAATATTTTTTAGGTATTAGTGCTATCGGACGATAGTAAGAGTGTTCATCAGTATCACATCCTTTGTGCAGTGGGGTTATAATAGATGTTTTAAGTTGATCTGGAATTATGCCTGTTTTAAATGTTTGATATACCTATAAATTGCACTAAAATTGCCAGTGCATGCAATTCGGCTGGGTTTTCTTTTATGATCGATTTGTCGTCAATCCCAGTGCATTTTTTATTTTCAATCATGGTAATTACTAGTTCCAATTCATGAAGGTCAGTATCATGAGAATCAAAGGTATAATTTATTCTGTAGCGTTCCATGTGGTCAATCGGATCTACTACTGGTCCACAGTTACTACGAATTTTTTTAGCAATTGTATAAAAATGATTACTATTTTCCCGGTTTATTTTGATTAATTCTCAGCTTTAATTATTTTATTCTCATAATGGTTTTCTTTTGCTTGTTTAATAATTTTCTTTGAATAGAACGGTAGGTCCTGAAATAACCATGGAAGTAAACATTGGGAGCAAATTTTGATATACAATGATATAATTGTTGATGATTGATAATTACTCAAGAATATGCTCCAACTTTGAAAATTTGGTTAGGATCACAATTATCATTCCCAGACTGATGGGAGCCTCCTGCTGAAATCTCCAGTTTGCGCTAGGGCTGGAATATTTATATGTTGAGAAGTTTCGGATAGGTACTTATAATAGATGATTTCCAGAAAGGTTCATCACGGGATATGGAGGCTCTTGGAGTGAGCGAGATTTGTCGCAGATCATTATTTTTTCCGCGAAGCTTCTCGCCCGCCTCAGCTGTGACTTCTTTCCAATCAACATCATTCGTATCCTATATAGAGACAGTACTGGCACACCAAGGATTCCTAGAATGCTATTTATTGACACGGTTGAATGTAGAATATATTATAAATGCGTTTGCATAATTTTTTGAAAGTACATGCTTTCTACTCCAACAAAAACAAGAAGTAACTATTTTGATTTTTGTTCGGAAATATGAATGGGATATTCATGAAATCTATTGTGGAATCATCTGCGGCTGAAAGACAAACTTTAGTCACTATTTTCTATCGTTCAAGATAACCGCTTGGGAGGTATTCATAGTCATATTTAACAGAAAACAACTACTTCCCCGGCAAAAACCACGCTGGACATTGAACTATATCTGATAGATATTGTGAAAAGACTAACTGAAAAGAAAAGAAAATATCTGAAAGTGAAAATTCGCATTTTCATTCAGATTGTTCACGTTCCAAGAAAAAAGAGCTACCAAAATCTCATTTTCATAAATTTTCTTTATTTTCTCAAATATTTAATTTGGAATGGGTCCCTTATCACCCTATCTTCGGGCGACTTCGATTACACGAAAGTCAGCCGACGGACACGAGTTTGTGTGCGCCGTGTGGCGGAAATATATACAAAAACGAGCAGGCAAATTGCAAATGCGCGTGTGTACATTTATCTCAATAATTCTCGACTTTGAAACAGTGCCATATTTGGACAATCTACTCTCCACATCACAGTAACAAGTAGACAAATAGTTCCAATATCATTCCAGGCCTGGAAAGGAACGGCAACCTTAGGGAACAGAGGTAATCTCATTCCAAATGGTCATCTTTTTCCGCGTTTTGGATTTATATTTATATGAATTATATATTCTCATTCTCATTCAGATAGTTGATTTTTTCAATTTTCTCTAGTTTTCATTGAAAAAATCGTTGAATAAATTAGATAAGGAGAATGTTATTAAAAAATATCACTCACAGAAATTGTTCATTTCATTGAAGCAGGGTCCGCTTCTCTCGCATTTAATACCCAATACATTTTGGTCGACGAATATCTATTTCGCTTTGCCAATCTCATCAGGGGGATTGATAGGATTGGAAAACAGGTTTTTCAGAAGCAATTATACATCAGGGATGGATATGAGGAAAGTATTTCTTCTGCGGTAACACTTTGAAAGTTATTTTTTGGCATAGACCTGTCATGGGCATTGCATTTTGATTTTTGTTCGAATTTAATATGAATAGGATATTCATAAATCTTTTTTATTTGATTATTCTATTGTTTTATTATTAATAACTTCGCTCGGTTAATCAGTTGTGACAAAACGCTAATCGTTATTATGATAGCTATTTGCTGTATAAGTTCCCGATCACCAAAGTAGCATTTCGCGCACTAGATACAAAAATTACTATTTTGTGGTAGATATTCTTAGGTTGCGAAAGTTTCGAATACACTTTCGTTTGAAAAAAAAAATCTATAAGCTCACTTTTTTATTGAAAACATATCCAAAGAATGAATTTTCTTGGGCCTTATATTGTTTCTGTCTCGTTCATCCAAAACATGCTGAAGATATTAATGTATTCCTAATTTCCAGGCACCATAGTCTTTATCGCGTTGGTCATCTATCAAAAGTCAGCATCGACAGACATCACATTTTCAATTAATTTTGACGTTTCCAAATGTAAACTGATGAACACGCCTGATCAAAAATAACGAGTTGACTCGGAGAGGTGCTGATGGAAAAAATATCGATTCCATGTCAGGAAATGAATCTCATCGTGCGAAAGCTCAAATGAACAGCACACAAAGAACTGGAGTTTTGATAGTGTTGAAGTCGTTTGGGTATTCATTGATTATGAGAGTTGAACTAATTCTGAACTGATTCAACCCAGATAAAAAAAAAATTATATGAAATTGTACTGTTCTACTCTGATCGGAAATGAAGTTCCACATACATTGAATGCTATTTAAGTTAGTCTTAATGCTACATATGTGGCAATTTTTCGAAACAATTAATATATTAACTATCTCAGTTCCTAATAAATCTTTCAAATTGTGCTTATAGAAGGAGAGCAGGTTCGACAATAATATTTTTTTTTGTTTTTATATACAATCATATATCTGTGAATGTCGGAACACTCCTATAAGAGACATACCATCTCAATCGGGTACCGATGTGGTATCAGGTGGTTAATAATATAACAATAAAAATGAATCAGAATAAGTTGAAAATCTCAAGTATTCCACGTTCGGCACTTTTGCCGAAGAGTATCAAATATATGGAATAGTAAAATCGACAATGTCGAAGTACCCTTCTTTCCAAATATTTTCACCATGTGGAAAATATGAGACAAACATCTGACAGAAATCTATCAGATGTAATCCAATGTCCGTCGTGGAGTAGTTGTTTTACGTCACATGTTTACGTCATATTTTCCACATGGTGAAAATATTTGGAGAGAACGATACTTCGACATTGTCGATTCTACTGCTTCATTTATTTGATACTCTCTGGCAAAAATCCCGAACCCTGTTGACTTCCTGGTGTCTTTGCTACCGAGGATTGGTTGTTGGTTTCCCAACGGGTAGCGCTGCGACTGACTTTTACTATAAGTCACTGCTTCATTTGTGAGGAATATTAGTTATACACTGGATTATAATTCATTGGGCTGGGACAGGACGGCTCTAATGTGGTCCGACCTACCCTAGCACTGACGAGCGGCAAGAACCGCGGAACGCGTCTGCAGGTGGTCTTCCCCAGCCAAATGAAGGATAATCTGCTGTGTGATTATAATGAGCAATTGCAACTGGGTCTTCTTGGAAGAACGATGGTCAAATATCTGTCGTATGTAATTCGAGTAGTTGTTTTCTGTCAGATGATTGCCTCATATTTTCCACATAGTGGAAATATTTGGAGAGAAGAGTAGTTCGACGTTGTCGATTTTACTATTTCATTTATTTGATACTCTCCGGCAAAAATACCGAACTCTGTTCACTTCCTGGTGTCTTTTCTACCGAGGATTGCTTGTTGGTTTCCCCACGGGTGGCGCTCCGACTGACTTTTACTATAAGTCGCTGCTTCATTTGTTAGGAAATATTAGTTGAACAGTGGATTATAATTATTTGGGCTGGGGTAGGACGACTCTGTTGCCCTATATACCCTGTCACTGACGAGCAGCAAGAACCGCGAAACGCATCTGCAGGTGGTCTTCTCCAGCCAAATGAAGGATAATCTGTTGTATGATTACAATAAGCAACTGCCACTGGGTATTCTTGGAAGAACGTTGCACACATATCTGTCAGGTGTAATTCAATGTCCGTCGTGGTATAAGCCAGGGAAGTACTTGTTTTCTGTCAGATGTTTGCCTCATATTTTCCATATGGTGAAAATATTTGGAGAGAAGGGTACGTCGACATTGTCGATTTTACTATTTTATTCAAGTATTCCAAGTTGTACTGTGAAACATATATTGTTTACATTCTTTTTTCCACAAAACTTGATTGCGATCAAGATATTGGGACTCTTAAAATTTGAAAAGTTATGAGAAAATCAGACGAATATGGAAGATATCAACCTTTGCAACAGCAATAGTCACAGCGAAAACTAGGTTTTGAAATTTTGCACTAACATTTGGGAACAAACCTAACAAGTTCCATTCCATTAATTATATAAATTTATAATAATTTCCTTACGAGCAACCACCAGAAGTCTTCGAGATACTTGAGCGAGCTAGGAAAGACGTAGCTCTCACTTTTGAACGTGTGTTGCCATGTGTGTTGTAGTTCCACCGTTTCTTTATTTATCACATGTGAGATTATATTTTTCTACGAATATTGTTTAGCGGACTATTACAATCGATCTGCAAAAAATAAATTAGGATTATCGGTAGGTATAAATACTTTGCTCATTATTTGCTGTGACGTGACACTACTCTATTTTGATGAAATGAAATTAGAACGAAATACTTCCAAGGACATGAAGCTTCACCCTGTGTGACTGGTGTGAGTGAAGCAAGCACATTAAAATTGCTTTTATACAAATTATATGCGCCTATCGAGAATGACATATTTGAGAATAAAACTTGATTTTATCAGGGGGTCAAACTCATGCCAAATGCTTTCTGAAAATCAAGCGGCTGAGACCTAATATATTCATTCACGAAGTCAATCTGAAATCTGTAAAGTGCAATCACTTAAATAAAAAAAAATTAATATATAAAATATATCGAGATTGGAGTCTGAAACTGACAATGATTGATCATCAAAATTACTTTTATGGAAAAAATCAATATAATTAAAATAAGTTAGCACCAGGGTGTAGGGGTAGAAGAAGGAATACTTATCGATATTATAGGGATCAATCGAGTTATCCGTTCGAGATAAATATCCAAATATGACACTTGCTTGTATATAGTTGATTGAGTAACTTTGAAAGTTTATTTCAACGGGTCAAAATAAAAGTCATAAAAAGCCCGGAGATGAGAAGCATCCAGATGAGCATGTCTTTCATATTCAAATCCCACTAAAGACTTTCAGAAAACATTTCCAAACAATATAAAGAAAATTCACTCGGAAACAAAAAAACTTCTCCTCATAAATTCAAACAATGGGTGGTTTCGACGTCAAACTGAACTTTCAGAACTAACAGGGCATCCTCATCCAGGTAAACTAGAAAAGTTCTTCAGAAGATGGGAACTTATTCCCCCAGAAATAAAACAATCGTTTCTCGAAATTTCCTTACATTATACTGAAATTGAATTTCATAACAATTTTCATCACAAGTGTCTTGTAACGCAGAGCTACTGGAGTATCGTTCCCAACGTTTCTGCATCGTGAACTGATGATTAGGACCATTGCCTTTGGAGATTTTGATGGAATATTATTAACCATTGAAATAAAACTTACAAAGTGGTTGTTTTTATAAATACCTTAATGATACGGAACATTTCAACTGGGTAGAAATACCTTTTTCGTCATAGACTGGAAGATGATGACAGATTTTAGGTGACGATTTTCTTGTTTATGCCTTTGAGAGGACTGAAAGATATAAAAGTGCTAATCAAAATGATGAAAAATGTGATCGATCCTCGCGTGGCTTTCATATGGAAAACTCAATTTTCATTTGCACAAAACACCTACCTCACTTTGGCATTCGCATACCTTATGCCAATTCTTCACGAACATTTCATGATGAAAACTTTCATATTCTCAATTGGCAGCAATGAGAAAATCACCAGAAATTTTCATTTTTTGTCACCCTTTTGCCCATCGTTTTTCGGTGCTTGAATATGTATCCTAACATTTCGTTCATGAACATGGCAGCAACGATAAAATCGTCCCAAAACACATATTTTTAGTGCAAATGCCAAAATTGAATTTTCCATATGGAAACCACGAGGAGACTACTCAAATTTTCCATAATTTTCATCACCACATTTATATCTACTTGTCCTTTCAAAGGCATAATCAAGACAGTCGTCACCTAAAATTTGTTATCATCTCCCAGTCTATCATTAATCGAGACGAGAGGTTCTAATCACTCAGAACCTAACTGCTTCCTCAGGCCGTTTTTTTTTAATTTCCGTCACCCGGCTACACCCTTACGAACAACGAAAGACTTACGGAGCTACGGAGATTCTAACCCACGTTTCCACCCACGTGCCACCGAGGCTCACGACATACAATGAAGAATATCACTATTACAGGTTCTCCTTGCAAACAAATAGCAGAACAGAATGATCATCTGTAGATCAGTTCAGTGGTTGGTGCCTTCCCAAGTTGGGATAATATTGGTTCGAAATTACGGAAATATTGGCAAAATATTCAAAAGTAATATTGACGAGAAAAACTAAACATTTCGTGATAGTAATCGAATATTAGTTACTAAGATATTCTGAAAATAAAAATGATGATATATTTTTTAAGCAAAATAATAAAATTTAATATTGCCGAAACCAAAAATATGAAAATTTCATGATATTGGCCAGTATTACACGGAAATTTCAAAAATAATATTGGTATATCAGTCTCGATATTGACCTGAAAACAATTAGCGATATTGGTATATCAATAGAGCATGAAATAAGTGATTATTTAACAAAAATACTATTAGGAAACCACCTGTGCCATTACATGAGGAAAAATCCGTAGTTATATTTTTCTGCTATGTTTTGGACATGTTACTGTCATTCATCAATTTATAGTAGTGGTAATTGTACTTTTTCGACATGTGTCGAATGGCCTTCGACGGTAGAAGTCGTCCTTCAGCCAGAGTGTTCTTGTAGGCTTTGTTACTGACAATAGTGAATTGTGGACGACTCTCTCTGGTAAGTTATCAGAATTTCTGAGTTCAATCTACTACCATTATTGAATGAAAAAATTCTTGCCGCAGTCAGGGATCAATCCATAGACCTTCGGCCTATGAGTCGGATGCTCAAACCACTACACCACGCCACCGCTAATTAAGTTGTTATAAACAATCATATAAAAACAAAACGTGTTTTTTTTAGTGTTTTTGCATATTGTACCGATACTTGTGAGAAAATTTTGCAATGATTTCTATCAATAAAGGTTCATATGATATTTTAAATGTGCTATCAAATTGGAATAAACCGTATTGATTATTATCTCTATTATATTGTATATGGGAGAAATATTGGAATGTGAATATTTATTTTATATTCAATACCCAAAACGCGCCACTGAATGAACATGTCTGTCCTCCACGCTAATTGACAACTGCAATTTGTCAGTATTAATTCATTACACACCGTGTTTACTTACTGAGACAATTAGTTCGACGTATTTATGATTGCTCAAAAGACAGTAATAGATTGGATCGAACGTGATTTGTGCTTAAGAACTTTGTGTTTAACTATAAGTACGAAAAGTTCGTTCGTACACCAATATTATTAACTTAAAATTTTTGTTTGTTGTGTTCTTCAGAAACAAATAATTTTGCAACCTCCTCGTGGTTGTTGTGCTGATAAAACTTCATATAAAAAAACCACTTTCAGTTTAATTAAGGAAGAGGAACACTAACATACATTTTCACTTTTGTTCATCCAAGGGCGGCGCTTTATACACTCACAAAATGGAATTTTTTGTACAGGTTTTTAAATTTCACTCTGTTTTCCACTTCTTCTGCACTGTCTAATTTTCGGTGGTCATAGTTCACACTGTATATAGGCGCATCTCCTGAAAAAACACGATTTCACCCAAAAATCTATTTCGAATTGAAGTTTCGACGAATAGACATGCTCCTTCGCCACGATAATGATAAAACATCGAAGACCACTGATCCAAAGATGCTGAACAAGATTAATGAAAGACCTGAACCTATTGGAATAGTCCTCACATCAGGTTCATAAATAGTAAGTTTTTATGGTTCTGCTGTTTTCATGTTCGATATTCGAATCACTGCACTTAATTTATTATATATATATATATATATGGAACTAGTAAATAGTGGGGCTTTGCAGCAAAATGCAACTATTTACTAGTTCCATACCTAACTAGTCAGCAACGACTACCCTTCCTCTATATATATATATATATATATATATATATAGCTAGGGAAACTTGTTGGGTAAGCAGCATGCAGGAAGTATACTCTTATAACACTTTATTCCAATATTTCGACAAGTATTATTGTCATCATCAGGGAAAGCTACGATAATGTTAAAACTATAGTGAAAACAATTGACAACTGTGGATTCTACAGTTCCATGCAGGAACGTACCTTAACAAACTTCACTTTATATACATAACCTCAAATAAATTTTCTTTCTTTTCCACGCATTCCGATCAACCGGTGTGACATCGGTATGATATCCATTTGAATAAAATTGAATAGAACTAGATTTTATGCATAACTGAGTTTTTAATAATGTGTGACGATTACCTTTAAACTCATAAATTGTTTTTTAATATGTTTAATTACTGTACACGTCTTTTTATATCATCTATTGCAATCAATCTCATCAACACGTAAGTAGTTTATAATCCACAGTTGTCAATTGTTTTCACTATAGTTTTAACATTATTGTAGCTTTCCCTGATGATGACAATAATACTTGTCGAAATATATATATATATATATATATATATATATATATATATAAACTGCTGTCTTAAAGAAATTAATTTTTGTCAGTAACGTACCCTACACTGAATTTGCCTATCTGAAAAAATGAGATCGAATTAACAAAGAATACTTCTCTTTTTTGAAAATTGTTGACAGCAGTCTTGTGAACGCAGTAACTTATCGGGCAAATGGTAATAAACCCAAAATATCACGTCAAGTATGTCTACACAAATTAACCCAAATTTACAATTTTTCTTTTTTTGCATTTTAGTGAAAAAAAAACATAACAAAGCGTGATCATTTGTTTCTGCATACTTGAGCGGTATACATGCACAAATTTATTGTACAAGCATACTGGAGAAAACTTGCACATGTATATTGTGATTGTACAGGTGACTTCAGACTTGATGAAATTCTGTACCGCATACTTGTGCAAGTAAATGTTGTACAAGTGTAATTGAACGTGTGTAGCGTATACTTGTACAACATAACACTTGTGATAAAATTCTCGTTGGGAATTTTTAGATCTGCATGGCAAAGAATAGTAATAATTACAGCCTTTCTCATTACTGTATCATTTCTTTCAAGCAAAGGGTGAAAAAAGATAACAGTTTTGAGTATGCTCGTCATTCATGGCAAGATAATTGTGACAGTTCTGAGGATACATTCTTATTAATTCAATATATTTGTATAGGAATACAAATTATTATTGAAAAGCGGAACATTCTCCGTGAAAATTCAAAAAATTAAAAATGTGATTTATTTGTAATATCTTACAGAAAACACCTACTTCCCCGGCACAAGTCACGCTGGACATTGAACTACATCTGATAGAATTAAAAAAATCAGCTATCTGAATGAAAATGCGAATTTTCGCTTTCAAATTTTTTCTTTCCTTTTCAGTTAGTCTTTTCATAATATCTATCAGATGTAGTTCAATGTCCAGCGTGGCTTGTGTCGGGGAAGTAGTTGTTTTCTGTTAGATATTACAAATAAATCACATTTTTCATTTTTCAATTTTCACGGAGAATGTTCTCCTTTTCAACATGAATACCTCCCAAGAGGTTATCTTGAACGATGGAAAATAGCGATTAAAGTTTGTCTTTCAGTCGTAGATGATTCCACAACAGATTTTATGAATGTCCCATTCATATATACAAATCAGTAAAACGCAAAGTCGTCTCCACAATTTAATTTCCCATCTAGTTCAAAAGGATGGTGAAACGGTGAATGACCGCTATCAATCAGATAGCCGTCAAAAAGTAGAATATCCAGGTACGTTGTGCAGCTCTAACAGCTGATCTCGAAGAATTGCTGTGTGAATTAGACCTGACGACTACATACCCTGGGATCAAGTGGCGCTGAAGGCATTCACGATTGAATCATATGTCCAAGCTCGTTGTCTTCCTTTGGAGTAGAAGTGTCTTGTAGAAATGGACAAGTGTTACTCGACTAGCATTCATTAACCTGTGGTAGAAGTCCATTATATCTCAAAGTGGAGGGGTATGGATATACAAATCAGTAAAACGCAAAGTCGTCTCCACAATTTAATTTCCCATCCCAATGAATGCTAGTCGAGCAACACTTGTCCATTTCTACAAGACACTTCTACTTCAAAGGAAGACAACGAGCTTGGACATATGGTTCAATCGTGAATGCCTTCAGCGCCACTTGATCCCAGGGTATGTAGTCGTCAGGTCTAATTCACACAGCAATTCTTCGAGATCAGCTGTTAGAGCTGCACAACGTACCTGGATAATTCCACTTTTTGACGGCTATCTGATTGATAGCGGTCATTCACCGTTTCACCATCCTTTTGAACTAGATGACTGACTATTATTCATGAACTTATTCATAACAAACAAACATGTAAAAATAAATAAATGAATGAATGAATAAATAAATAAATAAATAAATAAATAAATAAATAAATAAATAAATAAATAAATAAATAAATAAATAAATAAATAAATAAATAAATAAATAAATAAATAAATAAATAAATAAATAAATAAATAAATAAATAAATAAATAAATAAATAAATAAATAAATAAATAAATAAATAAATAAATAAATAAATAAATAAATAAATAAATAAATAAATAAATAAATAAATAAATAAATGAATGAATGAATGAATGAATGAATGAATGAATGAATGAATGAATGAATGAATGAATAAATAAATAAATAATTATTACAATGACAAATTCTCTCATATTATATGAACCAATAAGAAGCCACAATTTTCTCATTTCCAATCAAACAGAACAGGAGTTTTAAAATATACTGCCTCCAGCCTGTGGTATTTTCAGTAGTGATACCACAAGTGATTGAATTTTCGAGATAAGTCTGTCGATTCATTTCTGAACGAAACTGAATTGTTTCGACAAAAAAACACCATGAGTCCGCAGGACGACTTTTCTCGAATGAATTCAGTTGAGATCACAAATGAAAGACAGACTTATGGGAAAAATTCAATCACGAGTGGAATTTTATTAATTTGAATGCATGCACAGCGTAATCACTTATATTTGACGTTTAACTGTCACATGCACTGTAAACAAATCGAACCAATCAGAGTCAAGAGTCAAGTTTGGTATTATCGGTAATCCGAACTTGACTACAGCTTCTGATTGGTTCATTTTGCAAGTGAGTGAAATAGTCATACTTCTACCTTGCTGTCACGAAATTTGTGTTGCTTGAAAACACTACAGGAGAACTTGCTCGAGTTTGCTCGAGACACAGCAAATTCCATTAACTATGATTTTCATTTTGAAATGATTAACGAATAAATATATATTTGAAACATAAATTTCTGTTACAAGTTATTGTATATTTTACAGAGAGAAACCAAAAATTGAAGGATAACAGACATACCACACATTTCAAAGGTTGACGTCGATCGAATTTGTAATTTGCTTTCTGAACGATGAAGTTTTTCGAAAAAATATTTTTAGCGGCAATTCAGAAATGAAAAAATTGGAAAACTGAAATGAAAATGTTTGTTTTATATCGACTGAGTCATGGATATTTGAGATTCAAAGTCTGAAGTCAATTGATGATCCCATACGGATGGATACCGCATGAAAGACCAATAGAGGCTCTCTCGTTACGCATGCGTGAATAATTTACCCATTTCATTTACTAACATGAGAGACTGAACTTAGAGTATGAGCCACCTGATTTCAAATTGAGGACTGGTAGCATAGTGGTTAGTGTGCTAGACTAGAGATTGAGAGGCCCGGGTTCGATCACCGACTGGTCCACATTTTTATTTCAGAGTTTCAGTTCTTCATTTTCATGTCAGAATTGCCGCCAAACATATCATCCTATCATATTATTCACAGACACTAAAACTAATCAAATAAATAATAAAGTACTAACAAGTTGCCATGATGAAACTACAAATACGACAAACGTTACTTCCTTGTAAGATATCTTCATCCCATCTTTATTATTTACACACTTCTGGAAACTCTGGTCTCTAAGCGAGCATACACCAGAAAACTTTGAGTCCTCTGTCAACTGCGGAAACATTGTAGTCAAAGTTTCTTCAACAGCTATCACATATTAAGTTTAGATAATATATTCAGTATTTTATTTGGTGAGAAATACTGGGGTAATTTCAGAATAAAAGACCAAAGCGGTGAAATTATTTATGCAAAAGTTGTCTTCCAATGTTCATCTAAGTAAATTCAAAATGCTGATTAGGGAGCGGGAAGCTCTTTTCGTTCGGAGATGTCTGAGTGGTCCTGTCACCTATACCAAGAGACACAAGAGGGAGGGAGCTACCAAATCAGGATATGCGAACGATTCATCATAGTAAGGGGAAAACGCACGAGTTAAGCAACAACATACGAACAAAATATTCCGGATGAAGCTTCGAATTTGGAACATGCAGAGGGACTTCCTTAAAAAATCTACCAAACTAACCGTCATCAAGAGATATTATTCATATAAATTCCAGATATCGGATAAGGTATCTCAGATCTACAGGCCGGTATTTTACTAGAGTAGTGCGTCCATAGGAAAAAAGTGTGTGTGTACTTTTTTCACCGATATATGTACACAAGTAAAGGTAGATATTCAATTGAATCATCGTTTTTCCCTTCACAGAAAAAAATAATGTATTATACACGGAAAAAATATTAGATTTGAGCTCGAGGTTGTGTTGTCGACGCGAAGCGGAGGTAGACAAAAAACCTACTTTTTTCCCTTGTGTAATAAATAACTATTTGACCGCGGTTTATTGATCATTCATTTATCCAGTAGGTGCCCGGATGTTTTCAATTCCTAATTTTGACATTTAATGGGTTAGAGAAAAATGTATTAATTGAAGGTCCAAAGTCGATATTTGCAAAAAACCAAATCCCATTTTTTTCATAGTTTATAACTTTTGCAATTTTTGCAAGCGGCACTTGAATTTTTTCAAAACCCATCTACACGCTATTCCGAATCGAATGACACCTCGTTCATATTTCTCGGAGGCGGCGAAAAAAGTTTGACCTGGAAGGCCCTTGTAGATCAAACTACAGGTTCCGATTCGCTTCGTGCAGTAGGTAACTCTCTTTCTCGAGCTATAACTTTGCGATCTCAATACACAAATACTAAGCTATTATTCACGAGTGGGATTGTCGTGAATAAATCTCGTGACCAAATATTCCTTGTTTCCTTCGGCTATTATAAACGTCCATTGCTGTTCTAGGCTCCCTGTTTCGATGTTTCTATTGAACAGCGCTTCAACACATTTATCATCATTATGCTCGCGAAATTACAAACTTTTTTGGCGAGTTCTGATTTATTCGAAAGATTTATTATGATTGTCATATTATTCGATTCATATTTCATCGTACTCCGAATATCATCCCCCACATCACATTAAAAATTTATAACAGAATTGGGAATGGTAAGGGGTTCACTTTGGGAAAGTTTTCCCTGTCTAAAGTTTTCCAATAAAGAGTAATACAAATATATTATCATTGAGATATTTCTGGGCAACAGAAAGTTCCTCCTGCGGAATTGTTATCTAGGAGCTTGATAGACTGTTATAAAGGGGACAGTTGATGGGTATTTGAAATTTGTAATACAACCATTCCATATGAAACTAACTCAATAAGAATTTATTTGGATGACAAATCTCAGCGAATCTACTGAAATTTTATTGTGAAATTAGAAAAATTAATAAAATAAAATGAACATGACTTCGTTTGCTGCATTATGGTTTACAGAATTCACATCCTAAATGATTTTTTTTAACACATCGCATCTGGTAATTCGTTGTACCTAATTGTAAAATCATGAAGCAGTCCCTTCTTCACCCATATCCTTTTATTTTTTCTTCTAGTTGAGATGACTTCTATTCATCGTCTTATGGTTATGACTATCACCGTTATTCACGAGCTTATCAGGGAGATAATTGGATGTTAATTAATTATTCACTTTATAGGTTGAATTCGAACATTGAACACTACTTGAGTAGAGTAGTAGTGATAGCCAGTTCAACATATCCTTTATTGGCCCAATTCTATAATTTCTTCAATTATTTCTATCATGAATGGGGAATTATTGTGAAGCGTTTTCTAACCGTGTTGTGCGAATTTGTCCTACTCGAGTGAGGAAGTAAACGTTTTCCGTTAATTCATCTATTATGAATGATGAGTCCTACTCAAACGAAAGCGATCTATCAAAAATGAAAACAAAGATATTTAATTTTCTCCACTGCATCGATATCCTCATTCCTAAATAAATTATAAGAAATGGGTATTTATAGTTTTTTTTTCATCTTATCAATTTGGTTGTCAAAAAATGCATAGTTCAATGAACAATTATCAGAACTGACATTTTGGCGGTGGCGGTAACACATACATATATCTGACCGCAGACAAGTTAAGAAAAGTGCACAACGGCATTTTTGATTATACTTGTTACGTCTGAACGCCATCGCCATCGCCACCGCTACCGCAACCGCTACCGCCACCGCCACCGCCACCGCTACCGCAACCGCAACCGCAACCGCAACCGCAACCGCTACCGCCACCGCCACCGCTACCGCCACCACCACTGCTATCGCCATCGTGTATATGTGGTCAAGCCTTAGATGTGTAAACTGTCAATGTCAGCTCATTTTCATTCAAATATTATCGTTAAGCTCTAAGATGTGTTTATTATTGCAATTAAAATGCCACAACATTGTGCTGTGTCTTTTTGTGTGCCTCAAACGTTTCCAAAAACAAAAAGTTGCTCAAGAAGTGGATTGTTGTTATAAGACGGAATAAATATAAATTGACAACGAATGCTCGTGTTTGCAATACATATTTTATTCAGTTAAGGTGCGTATCACTAGAGCATTCGTTCCGCATGAGCACCGAATGAGCACATGTGCTGCTCGATTCAAGCTCAGGCTGCTTCATGCTGCGTAATGTGAACACGCATTCTGTTCGTGTTCAAATCAGCGTCCACACTATCCAAGCATTTGCTCGTTCAGTGCTCATTCGGTGCTCATGCGGAACGAATGCTATAGTGAATACTCTTAAGACTGTGTGATGCTTATGGGGTCTGTTCTTGTTAATCGTAACTATGATTTAACAATAGCATCTTCCCACAATTTTATTAGGATTCGAGATGAATACCTAATATAATTGTATTTTCATTATTGACAGTAAAAATGTTTTTATATTGATACTCAAATGAAAATATTATACTACATTATACTCGGGAACTTCTGCATGTCACGTCAGTACTGCTGTTTCAAGTGAAATTCATGAGTAGGTACACTCGGAAGCACGCTATGAATATAACCTTCCTAGTTAACCGTTCACCACAACCAGCCAGTGGTCCCGAATATTTTAATACTCGGAATTTCAACGTCATCCTAGAAACGACTCGTCGAGGGGTGCCCGTTACCAAGGCAATCTCTCTCCAATAAACCATCAGGCAGGACTGTGCTGGAAAATTCGAACTGCTGAACATCATTAGATATTTTCTGGATTCACAGGAATTCGGAAACAATCACTCATGATTTTCAAAATAAGTTGAACTAAATGAATGAACTGATTATGAATAATAATTCTATTCCAATATGATTAATAATGATGTTCAATTTATGTATCATGAGAACTAAATATTACTTTTTCTTCAAGTAGAAAATACTGACGTTGATTCCTACAAATGAAAAACACTTCACTCAGAAGTTGCCTACAGTATTTTTGAAACATCTGAAAAAAAAAAACATCAATTTAGATCTTCTTTTCAAATATGAAAATAATTTTGCATATATTTATCATTAACGTTGACATGATTTTCAAATAACTAGTCCATTGCGAGGTGCTTTTCATTTTTTTGTGGTTTTCACTTTCTTGGACTTTTCTTGAAAAATAGTTGAAAATACTCTTTTAACCTACGAATACCATTTTCTTTACGCTTTTCAGGATAAACTCATTGTCGTCTCATCCACGAGTTTTTCTGTTCAGTCTTCATTGCTATCCATTTTTCATATTCACGAAGCTGTAGTAGCTGCTGCTGTAGTAGCTGCCCGTCCCGGATTCGTACGGGTGTACTGATGTTATAAAAATTCTATGAAATTTAATGAAATTGCTTTCAGTTACCTTTGTATGGGAGGCACTGGTTTGATTTTCCAGGCCACAACGTGACTGCCCGCTGACAGTGTTTCATCAATCAGTGATTCCTAAAAAAAGCCTGAAAACTTTTTTTTTTTATTTTATTTCATTTCGTTTTGTTCTGTCATCTGTTACTTCCCACTACATTTATCGCTTCAATTTCGGTACCACTATGTATAATTTCGATCATGATGTATTGCAATGCTTCGTAATATAAAATATATTTTCTCTATTCACACATTTTCAATGATTGACCTTGTGATTTATTGATAGTCATGGCGAATGCAAGACGGACTGGAAATTGTACACGCTCAAATTCCGAAAAAAAATCAGTTGGAAAAGCACATCCTTGCCTTTGAACTTTCCTATGCTTATAGTTGTATCAATCACGTTCATCAACTTTTTAACAGCTTTTTAAAGTCGTGTACCATTGCATAGTTTCAGATTCCGTACCATATTTATTACCTAGATCTGTCATTTGTATGGCGGCATTCCTGACAAATAAAATCAATTTAGGAATTCACTTGGATAACTTTATACTCTTGAAAACTGTATTGGAAAAAAGTGGATTTTTCAGGTTTTGCGGATTTTTTTTTCAATTTTTTCCTTCATAAGAACCTTTCTCGATGAACATGCTACAATCGACTGGCCAGCACGTCCAGTCTTACATTACTTGACTTTTTTCTATGAGTTCATGTCATAAGTATGGTCTACATCGACAGATTTTATGGACAAATGGATTTAATACACCAATTTTTTTACACAACGAAATAAAATGTTTTTTCTTTTTATTCAACTATTTCTTCAAATTTCTTGAAATTATTCCTGGAATTTTCTAATGAAACAACTGTTAATGTAACATTTGAAAACATATCTTTAATGAACATTTACGTACGCCACTATCTCGTTCAAATTGCCGTATCTCTAGAATATCTGTGTGGCTAAATTCCTCGTCTGAGTAAATTTTTGAACAAATCCAGCAATAGGTTAATGAATTACTTAGGTGGGCAAACAAATTACGAAACACACTGTATCTATCAAGAAAGATGACTATTTGCTCTTCGAATTCTCAGCAATTTTCTGGAAGAGGCTCAAGTTCCTGAAAGAGGCTCTCCTCACGTTTTTCGACATCGATAAATTAGCTTCCCGGAAACTGATAAACTTCATATGAAGTATCGGAATTCTTTCACACACAAAAGATCTAATGGGTCGAAATAATTATGAGGCTGCATAGCCTGTACAACCCCCCCTCACATTCCACAATCGACATCCTGCCCATCCATAACCACTGATATAATCAGACCAATGTTTGAAGGTTTGGAAATTCAAATATAGTTTTCAGCGTCTTTTCAGCAAGTTTTGATAACGGAGGCAGATACAGTTTTCGAAACGTCAACGTTTTTCGAAAAAGAGAAGTATTTTTAGGTTAATTTGATCTCAGTTTTTCAGATAGGCAATTTCAGTGTAGGATACGTTTCATTCAAGACAGCAGTCTTGTGAACGGAGTAACTTCTCGGGCAAATTAATTAATTTTCCCTTCTACACTTGTACAGATTTCGTTGGATTAACATTTTTTCATTTTCAGATTGTGGAAGGTTATACCAAAAAATCATTTCAAGAATCCATCAACCTTCCGGTAGTCGCGCGTATCTGATAGATACATGTCCGTTACTCTTTAGCGCGTTGTTTGTGAATCTGTTGATTAGTGGGGTAGTTCTGTCGTCTACCTTCCTGTCTTACAAGCTCTGAAATGTAGTATTTGTAAGAACTTATTGCAGTGAACTGGTCAACCGAAAAGTGCTACTCGTATCTGAGAGATACGCCGCGATCACTAATTGAGTTTTATTAATCTGCGCATATATATATATATATATATATATATATATATATATATATATATATATATTTATTTTATTAACGTGAATGCGATACTTTTTGTTTTATCTAGAATTCCTCTGAATATTTTTCTAGTGGATCAAAAAGAAAAAAAAGTTAATTGTATCTGAGAGATACTTGAGACCCCCATTTTAACTGTGGGGAACTATCCCAATTATTAACATAGCATCGAATATTATATAAAATGTATTGCGCATTCAAGCGTTGTTAACTATCATCCTCAAGTCTAATGAATTAACTGTTTCAAATCTTAGAAAGTTATTTCATCAATTTTAGTCTGAGAGATAAACCCGCGACCATTTTTGTCGTGCCAAGACCCGCGACTACCGAAAGGTTAATATCAGCATAGTATATAGGGAAAAAAAAAGTTTTGATATAAAATCAAAACAGTTCTTGAGCTAGAAGTGTTCGCCTTCACCCCCAAAAACCACCCTTAACAAGCATTGCGGTGGTTTTTCTTGCTTTTCTCAGAAACCTTTGATTGCACAGAAAATTGTATCCTCACTAAAACTGTTCCTTATTGAATTTTCTACATAAAAATAATTCATAGCTATTTTGTTCCATGCATCCAATGAATTTCGAGCAACGAGTGATCGAAATGTCACGAGTTGACAAAAGAAGGTAATTTTTTGGATGTTTATACTGCACATACCAATTTTATTCGAAAGCGCTGTGGTCAAAAGTCACTGTGGTTAATAATTGATTGATCAAACAGAAGAGTAAATTCTTTGGCAATATTGAAAATAAGGAATATGCAAACATTTTAAATCAATATAGATGTTTTCAACAATGCAAAGTCAACCCCTGAAGAAATTGAAAAATCCGGAGAAAGGTGTATACAGAAAATGTACAAACTTCAACCATCTGAAAGTAGCATTTCTGAGTAAATATACGCTTATTTCAATGAGTTAGTTGGTCAAGCAAACAGCACTGCACTTTTATCAAAAACTGCCTCCACATCAGCACACTAACCTTCCTGACGAACGTACCTTCAAATACAAATATGGCTGGAACAATCTTCAAAACACGAAACATGGAGCTGAAAATTAACAACACACTGTTACCCATATATATGATAGAAGCGCTCGTCTTGGCTTCAATTTTATCATTGATAACTTGCAACTGCAAAAAGGTTATGTGAAAAGATGCAGAGGTATCAAGGCCGGCTCGAAATGTACAACATTTTGCGAAATCTGTAGTGGGCAAAGTTGAATGAATACAGAGTACATTGTAAAAACTGTAGACGACTACATGCAGATCAAAGTTAGCTCAGTGGAATAGGACTACAGGGGAAACCACAAATAAAAAAAACTACCTCATGGGTGGTGTGGAAACGAGCAGCAAACATTAAATAGGTTAAAATATTATGAAAATAGAAATGGACTATTACACAAAAAACATTTTTTGTCTTTATTCTGCAGTATTATATCTGTTGCGTGTAAATTTTGATGGTTAAACGTTAAAACACTTTTGGGCGACCTGTGTTCGTTTCACCTTTCTTTTGACTCGGTTATTTCTCGAAATGCATTGGATAAAATGAAATAAGTGATGAACCCTTTTTGTAGAGAATTTTATGACGAATATTTTTAGTAATCATACAATTTTCTGCGCGACCAACCACCGCAGTGCGCATTAGGAGTGGTTTTTGGGAATGAAGCTCCCCTTGTATAGTCTCCGGATGATAAAATTTTACGATTCATTTTTTCCATTCTGCTATTTCAGAAGTAATATAAATGGATTACAACTGCTTTTGCAATTGTTGACTGTTACATATATGTGATAATTCATAAAAAACATATCTTAGAACTCATAGTTGTACATAAACTACTGTGTTGATGTGAAATATTACCTCACCATATAGGGATTTTCTTTTTTTGGAATAGGCACTAGTGAGCATAATAGTAACTTCACGAAAACACCAGAGTTTAGTCCTGTCACCAAAACACTATTTTCAACACCTTCTCGATACGTGACAGAAAACACAGCAATGTTGACAATAATGTGAACATTATACTAGTTTATGATAATGAACATTCAATATTTAACAGAAATTATTGAGACTATTAATTAATCTTTCCAATGAAACCTTCCAATCATAATCTTGCCAGAACTTTATTAGAAAACCCTTTGATAGAAAATGATTGTGGTTTTACACGAATGAACTGTTAACTATTATTATAGCAGCAACTTCGGATTTCCTAACAATGTTACATTATTTTATCTTGTTACAGAAATGAAGACGCAGAAAATCATGAAGTCCTCCAAGTTCACGCAAGCTACTCCAAACGATAATGAGTATAATATTAATCAAAATATTGGATTGACTGTGCTACCTACTTCTCCAAGTGACGAAGGAAATCGAAACATGGATAGGATAACTTATCCTGAAGGGCATTACCATAATGTCAACAAAAGTTCTGAATTGCTCCTGAAGACCAACTATGGGGCTCAGAGCGGCCTTCATGAGTCACACAGGTAAGAAGATATCTAGTTTTTGAAATGTGAAGAACTGTGAACTGTTAGATTCATTCATCTTGGTGATCTTACCAAAAGAAAAATTTTGAATTACTCAGAAGTCATTTAGAAATTGGGGTGTATCCTAAATTTCTGGAAAAATTTCAGAGGAAGCAAACGCTTGGCATATCTCCAGAGTGATGATGAAGGGCTGTAAAGACTGTAATGGTTTGGTCAATATCAACAGCTAACCTAAAACAATTCATGAGAAGAACAACAGTTTTAAAACAAAACCGCTTCCCAACTTTTCTGCAATGTTTCAGATTAGCAAGCAAGTCTGTATGCGAGACATTAACGACAATACTGAATAAATTATCTTCTTTGTTGTGCATAGGAAAACTAGTACTTTCAATTTGAAGTTATATAATAAAATGTATATGAATATGTACAGAAAATTGCGCGAGAAAAAAATTATTTAAAAATATTTTGCATAACTGAACTTTTATTTTAGCATACCTCAATAATTTCCCCCGTGGGAGAAACCGCTGGGGAATTTTGGTGTACATGTCTTGGGTATTAGTGGCATTACTCGGGTATTAGTCGGGAACTGGGAGCATTACTCGGGTACTAATTGGGAATTAGGGGCATTACTCGTGTAATAGAAATCGCACGTTAAAAGGTAAGACCTCGTTAATACTTGGCTCGCACAAGTTTCGACTTTTGAGGGCTGCCATTCGTAATGGGACGACAGCTGGTTAACGGAAAAAACAATTTTAAACATTTTTTTTAATAGTTGGGAATAAGGGGTATTACTTGAAAATTATTGGGCATTACAGTTGTTAGCGGTGTATTACTGGGGCAATGGAGAAATCAGTTAGGAATTATTGGGCATTACTTGAAGGAATTATTCGAAAGTGAGAAAACAATTACTGCACAATAATAATCGGTGAAGGGCAAAAAAAAAGGTCTTCAAAATATGGGAATTGGCTTTATCTGAAGAATTAGAGAGCAGTAACGGAAATACGAATTGTGTAATGAAAAAAAAAAAGATCCTCACACGATTTTATATTATTTCTTACAGGCATTACTGACATTACTTAGGGGGTATTATTCGGAAATTACTGGGTAATACTCGGGAATTATTTGGGTATTAGAGGCATTACGTACGACTTTTGGGAATTAGTGTACACAATAATTCAGCGATTTCCCCCTCAATTTCCCCCATAAACATTCCCCTGTGTAAACCGAAACGCATATCCTTTGCAGGTGGAGGAAATCTGTCGTTATTATTAGCTGTAAGGCGATGAACTGATTGATTACTGCACCAATTCACCGAATGCAAAGTGGTGGGGCCTATAACGATGGCTTTCCAAACGAAGATCCGAAGAGGATTTATTGCGAGAATTCATCCTCTATGTTGATTTTTTTTGGCCTTAAACTTTTGTGTATCGCACTGTCAAGATTGAGGCTATTTAAAAAAAAATGTTAACATTGTTAAAATGGTCTTTTCCGTTAACCAGCTGTCGTCCTCTTACGAACGGCAGCCCTCAAAATTCAAAACTTGTGCGAGCCAAGGACCTCCGAGGTCTTACCTTTTAACGTACGATTCCTAGCACTTTCTCGGTCAATCAGATAAAAATCTGTAATCTGTAGGATTTGAACCTACACGACTAGCAGCATCAATGGCTTTGAATGCCCTCGATGTAAGACAGTTAACGAAGTGGCAAAATTTGCAGATTAGTAAAAGGACCAAGCTCTAGGGGTGCAACATGCACGGGGGGAAGCGGAGATATATTTCTAAAAGAGGCTGACATCTGGTAGATTGACGTCACCAGGTAGAGAAGAGGAATACACCGTACCTCTAGTTTGGTAGTTTGAGCGACTCAAACACAAGATGGAGGCTAAGGATAATTCGGCGTGACAACAACTGACACATATCGAATATGATGGACTACGAGGCTGCCAACATATATTACGACCGCAGTGCGGCGAATAGCCGCAAAATTGAGACGAGCTCATAATTATATTATGAAAAGTGGTGGAAATTTTGAGTTCTGTTACAAATCTGTTGGCTTATTCCAAAAGTCTCCACGTGTTCGGGATAATCTGCTGGTACCTAATCGTGTAGAAACCTTCTCGAGGAACACCTATTGGTGTCCGCATCCAGTCAATTTAGATTTTCCCGCCCTAGCTGTAGAGAGCTTTGTCAGTTTGAGCAAACAAATATTCACACAACCCGATAACTCAGAAAAAATTTCGATGTGCTCTTGAAGACTCGAAGTAATTTGCTGCACGAGCTCCTGATGAGTTGAATTGCTATTGGTGGAAATTCCTTCCCAGCATCCATAACCACGTTTTTATACCAATGATCACAGGGGGCGTAACAGTTTCGCATTGGTTTTTTAAGGGGCGAATCGTGTGCATTCCCAATCATGGAGACTTGTCAAATCCAAAGAATTACAGAATGATAACATGCTCAAATGCGTGTTATGAGATGTTCCGCGCATCTAACCCTTTGCAGTTGACCGATTGTACGAGAATTTGTTCATTGACATATGTATCATACAGAAGTCCGTGCAGTATATAAAAAACCTTTCGATGAAGAAGGAGCATGTATCAGAAAAACTGTGTTGGCCCACATCTGTTCTGCATCATCCTATTGCTTACTTATATATTTTACATAGACGACTCTGGAAAGAAGTATCTACATCAGTTTCTAAGGTTGATAAAATAGTACATGCATAGTTTTGGAAGCCTGCTATACATTCTTGATGCCGGAAATGCGCATACTTTTGTAGAGTTTGAACAACACCGCCAAGAGGAGTCCACAGTCGAAACCTTACTTCACGGCAACTATCGTCATAAATTGTATCATATTCGGTCATAAGAACAATCAGGGTACAACGGAGGTGACCCGGGTTCGATCCGGAGCATCACGGAGCTAAAGTGATTTAGAATCCACTTTTTGATTTGTAGATCCCTGGTCTTTCTTGTTCGGACAAGCTCTGCTTTTGGAAATTCGTAATAACAAATGTTAACAATTTTTTTCATATATGCTTTCCCTTCCGATTTTATATACGAATTCATAGTGATGAAATGAACTCAAGAAAAGATTCAACAGCTTGATGTGAAAACTAGCAGAATGATGCGTTTTTAGGGAGCTATCCTGAACCGTCCTACTACAGTTATATTTCACAGAAAATGAGGAGATCGTGAAGTTTTGAGTTTGGTGTTGGCATAACAGAATGGTACTGGATGGAGCCTGTAAATTCATCATTAAAAAGCAGTGGTATGAGCATTTCTTTCTGAAACAGCAACCCTTGCCTCCGATGAACTTAGTCTTGTGTTAGACTCTGACCCAAAATCTGCCAGCGAATCGAAATATTACGAAATTGAACTTGTGGAGATTGCTATACAAGTATATGTCAATGCATCTTCTTCAAGAACATCGCAGACCTGGACTTAACCAAAAATCAGACCTCAACCTTCCTCAGTTCAAGTGGGCTGACACGAGTTATACACTCGAGCCACCCTGTATGACCCGACATGACCGGAGCAGAGCTCCGACGAAATGCTGACATAGACTTTTGTGGATTCAATGAACCTTGCGGAATCGCAGAATGCTATTCAATTGATTTATGTGTAATTACTTTTATTCAGTCTTGACGAACTACTGATATTGTTCAGACGTATCTATTTTATATTTTTGTAACTTTGATTTCTGAAAATAAACTTTTTAAAAACAGTCTTCGACGTTCCAAGTATTTAAGTGGCGCAGTCGGTAGGATATTTTGTGGATATCCATCGCGGAAAATCTGTGAGTTTTAACTCTTAAACAAAATATCCGAACTTTATATACAGTGTGTCTCCCGAGATTCCATCCAGGATACCAGGAAGAGTACACATGGTTCCGAACGTCGCAATACTGATGCTGTAAGTTGATTTTCTTTAGTTCATGTCAGACTCCTCTTCATCCAGTGATTCCTTCAGCGAAAACACTCAAGATTTAGAGTTCAATCCCTCTCGTGCTTCCTTTTGCGAAAACACTGAAGAATTAGTATTAGTTAAAATATTTGACAATTTAAAAATTACTAATATAGAATTAAATATGGCTCCTCCAGCATTAGATATTAAAAATCTATCAATAATTCCAAATTTTGATGGAAACCCAAATAAACTTCATAGATTCATCAGTGCTTCCGAATCCATTCTCAATCATTACTGGGACACAGTAAATATTAATAATTTTCAAAATACACTTTTGTTGAACGGAATTATGAATAAACTTGAAGGAAGGGCTGAAGAAGTTGTTGCCATCTATGGAATCAAAAGTTGGGCCGATATTAAATCAGCCTTGACCCAAAATTTTGGCGATCAAAGGGATGAAAACTGTTTGAATCAGGACTTGGTTAATTTAAGGCAGAAGCCAAATGAATCTCCTTCTCAGTTTCATGAAAATGTTTTGCATTTATTAAATACAATTTGCAATCATATTGACCTAAATGTAGAAGAAGCTTTTGAACGTGAAAGTAAGAGAGAATTCTTTAAAAAACAGGCACTCAAAACATTTTTAGCGGGTTTGAAAGATCCATTAGGCCCAATTATACGTGCTATGAGACCTAACTCACTCGCACAATCTTTGCAATTTATAATCGAAGAGGATAATATTAAATATTTTCAAAAATCAAATCAATCTAATCATGCCAATACTACTATAGGAAAACCAAGTAATCATTCTCAATTCTCATACCAACATCCCCAAAATAATTTTATTCAGCGACCTTCGACTTCACAATACAGACCAATGAACTTTACCTTGCCGCAACCGTCCCAATTTCCAAGAGGACCAATAAATTTACCGAGGCACCCGAATCCGCCTACCCAAAGATTCCCTACAAATTCCCAAGTTTTCGGAAAACCCCGAAATGCATGGAAACCATCCCAGAATGTTCCCCAAAATACACCTACACCAATGAGTACATCGACCCGAATCACAACACCTCAGTACAGGAGACAGAGTCAAAATAATTTTTTCCAAAATAATGGCCAACGACCCAATATAATTTCGGAAGAATTGTTTAATACTGAACATTTTGACGAACAAACGGAACCCAATTACGAAGAGAACCCTACGAACTTTGAATTTGAAAACTATGACGACACATACCATGAGGAACACCATGAAAATTTTTTAGAGGACCGGACACCAAACGAAGAGACGTGATAGAATATCATTTATCAACCGACAAAAAAGAACTCCCCTACATCCGAATTCTGCACCCCCCTTTGAAACTTCTTATCGATACCGGTTCCACGAAATCCTTCATCAACCCCGAATTAGCCTCCAAATATTACAAGGATAAAATATTTTTCGAGCCTTTCATAGTATCTACAATTTTTCAAACATCATCTCACGATTACTGTGCAGAGATCCCAATATTCCCAGAACTCAAAAAAAATGATAGCCTCAAGTTTTACCTATTCAATTTCCACAATATTTTTGACGGTCTTATCGGACTCGATAATTTGAAACTCCTGAATGCCCAACTCGATTTCGTCAATTCCAAATTATCCACTCCCACTTGTGTTATTCCGATACACTATCAACCATCACTTCAAAGTATCAAGTACAAGGTGACAATCAAACCCCATACAAAACTGATAACCAAAATTCCAGTTGATAGAAAAAATGGTCACGTCATCATACCAAGACAAAATATTCAAAATTGCGAAATTCCCGAAACCCTTTCCACAGCAGAAAATGGTCTAGCTTCAGCTGAAATTTCCAATAAAACTAATCAAGAAATAACGTTGTCCCTATCGAATCCAATCAAATCTATACATTTTGAAGAAAATAATTACGAAATTTATCACGTTGATGTAACCCCAAAAAATGACATCTCAAAATTCGATATTGACCAATTGATTCGAACCTCCCACATGAACGAAGAGGAAAAACGTGAAATACTTCGATTATGTAGAAAATTTTCCGACATATTTCATTCAGAAAATAGACCACTGACTTTTACCAACCAAGTGAAACATTGCATAAAGACCAAAGACGAAATACCTGTTTTTACGAAATCGTATCGTTACCCCTTCATCCACAAACCCGAAGTTGAAAGACAAGTCAAATCGATGCTGGATCAGGGTATTATTCGTCCAAGTAGTTCGCCATGGTCATCACCGATATGGATTGTACCAAAAAAGGTGGACGCATCTGGAAAAAAGAAGTGGAGAATAGTCGTTGACTACAGGAAGGTCAACGAAAAAACTATAGACGACCGATATCCGCTTCCAAATATAACGGATGTCCTCGACAAACTCGGGAAGTGCAATTATTTCACTACTTTAGATCTAGCCAGCGGATTCCACCAGATAGAGATGAATTCCGAAGATATTCCGAAAACAGCCTTCAACGTTGAAAATGGGCACTACGAATACTTGCGTATGCCGTTCGGGCTCAAGAATGCTCCAGGGACGTTCCAGAGAGTCATGGACAACATTCTACGAGGTCTCCAGAATGAAATTTGCCTAGTCTATCTTGATGACATCATCATCTATTCGACTTCCCTTCAAGAACACCTTGTTAGTCTGACCAAAGTCTTTCAACGACTCAGGGACACCAACTTCAAGATACAACTCGATAAATCGGAATTCCTCAAGAAAGAAGTAGCTTACCTGGGCCATATCGTTACACCAGAAGGAGTCAGACCGAATCCGGACAAAATCGCCGCGATCAAGAAATATCCAATTCCACGAACAACCAAAGAAATTAAAGGATTTCTTGGCCTACTCGGTTACTACCGAAAATTCATCAAGGACTTCGCCCGAATCACCAAACCCCTAACTCTATGCTTGAAGAAAGACGCCAAAATCGAACATACACCTCAGTTCATAAAATGTTTCGAAGATTGTAAAACCCTATTGACTAATGAACCTATCCTACAGTACCCTGATTTTTCCAAAGACTTTAATTTGACCACAGACGCAAGTAACTTTGCCATAGGGGCCATTTTATCACAGGGGCCTGTTGGAAAAGACAAACCAGTGGCGTACGCCTCCAGGACGCTCAATGAGTCTGAGCAAAATTATAGTACGATCGAGAAAGAGCTATTAGCAATAATATGGTCTACGAAATACTTTAGGCCATACCTGTACGGCCGAAAGTTCAAGATAGTAACTGACCACAAACCACTAAAATGGATGATGTCACTCAAAGAACCAAATTCGAGACTGGTAAGGTGGCGTTTGAAACTTGAAGAGTTCGAGTATGACGTAGAGTACAAAAAAGGAAAAAATAACACCAACGCAGATGCACTTTCCCGTATCGAGATACACACAAAAGAATTTTTTCGATACGTAGATGAATTCAACCAATCATTTGCTGGAACCAGCAATCGGAAACCAATACCTGATGACAACGAAGACAACCTCTCTACCACAGGAAATATAAGTGACCCACCAATAATGACAGATGTGAGGGAACAACAACATTCCTCCGAGGAATCTGCCTCGACTGAAGAAAATGAAGAAACAGACGGAGATACAATACATACCAGCCACGAAGAACCAATACTGGAAATGAAAACCTCCGAAAAATCACTCAACACCTATGACCACCAGTTAATGGTAAAATTCGTTCTACATTCGCCAACAAAACCAAAAATAGAAAAAATATTTCCAACAAAAAAACGCATCCTTTGCCAAATATCGATCAGCAACCTCGAACATGACATAATCAATCTCTTTAAAAATTATATTGATCCAAAATTCACATATGCAATTTACTACGAAAACGACACATATACCCCTCGTATTATCACCACCCTACAAACAACCTTCAAAAACTCTGCATATAAATTGATAAAATGTAACTCAGTTCTAGAAGACGTTACAACAGAAGACAGACAGACAGAATTAATAAAAAACTATCATGAGGGCAAGACAAACCATCGCGGAATTGTTGAAACTGAAACTAGAATCAAAAGGTCATATTATTGGCCAGGACTAAAAAATGACGTAACCAAGTATATAAATTTATGCGAAATTTGTCAAGTCAATAAATACGATAGAAATCCACCAAACCAAAAGCTTATGATAACGCCCACACCCTCGAAACCTTTCGAAGTAGTACATATCGACACTTTTCAAGCACAAAGTCAAAAATTTTTAACAATAATCGACACCTTTTCCAAATATGCTCAGGCATACCCCCTTTCAGGAATTTCAGGAATAGAAGTCGTGAAAGCATTTTTAATTTTCATCACCCATCACGGTATCCCCGCTCTTGTGATAATGGATAATGGATCAGAATTAAAAAATTCTGTTGTGAAAGAATTTTTCAAAATACATCAAATCAATATTCATTATATTACAGTCAATAATTCTCAATCGAACGGTGCAATTGAAAGGTTCCATTCAACTCTAATCGAACACTTGCGAATTATTAGATCCAAAGACAAGAATAAAATCGATATTCTGAACCAAATGCCATATGCTATCCTAGGTTATAATCACTCGATTCATACATCTACAAAACAAAGACCAATCGATATCATAAATGGACATTTGAATACGAAAGATCCATTTGACATTGACATTAACGAACAACTTATGAACAATTACATTCATGAACATCGCGAAATGACAAAAGAAATATACAGAAATCTAAACGAACAAATGACAAAACACAAAAAGAAAACTATTGATAGACACAATCAAAATCGAGAAGAACCATTAGAATACACCCCAGACACTGACCTCTATCGAAAAATAAAATCGAATACGAGAAATAAACTTTCACCAAAATTCACGAAAGCAAAAGTTGTCACAAACAAAAACATTAAGGTCATTGCCCTTCATAAACAAAATTTAAAAAGACCTAATACTAATAAGAAAAAAATGTTACAGGTGCCACCTACTGGTACCAGCAGTACCGCAGGAGGTAACAATAACCAACCTGAATAAGAATCCAGGGATTCTGCCGTTCAAGCTAGGAACGACCAGAATAAAAATCAAAACCCATACTTTCATCCACTATTATGACCTGAAACCTATCGAACACCAAATTCAATCGATAAAAAATTTATATAAAAACATAACAGTCGCCATTCATAGGAAAGAAAATATCTCCGATATGTCCGAACTCGTAAGCCTTGACCGAGCACTTTTGTATCGAATAAATTCTGCAGAACAGAAATTCAATTCATTGAGTCCAAATGGACGAGTGAAGAGAGGACTCATAGACGGGTTAGGATCGATTATAAAAAGTATTTCCGGAAATCTAGATGCTAATGATGCTGCTCACTATGACGAGGCAATCAATGATCTAGAAACCAATCAACAAAAAATCGTTAAAAAACTGAACAAAGATATTTCTCTTACTACCGATATGATCGAAAATTTCAATAAAACAATATCAATACTTGATCAGAATCAGAAGGCAATAACTTCCACCCTGAACAAATTGAGCACCAAATTGAACCAGTTAATCTTAAATATTGATGAATACTGGGAGATTCGAGACGTACTGAACCAAATCAATATATCACTCGAAATCATCTTGCAATTATTGATGGATATTGAAAACGCAATTACATTCGCCAGGCTCAAAACAACTCATAGCAGTATAATAAAAATTGATGAACTTCAGTCCATAGTTGAAACGATTTTGAGTTATTACTCTCCTGATCAATTGATTTTCCCAAACGATCCAAAATATACTTATAGATATTATGAGGTTTTAGAAATCGAAGCATATCATTCAAATAGTAAGATTGTTTTTGTGCTCCACTTTCCTATTGTCCATCCAGAAATCTTCCTTCTATATCACCTGTATTCCATCCCTACTGCCAATTCAACAATGATCGTTCCACCCAGTACCTATCTGATAATGAACGAGAACTTCTACCAATACACATCATTTGCCTGCATCGAACTGCGACCAAACTACTATTGTCCTAATAACAACCTTGTTGATGGCCTGAGACAACCAGACTGTGTATTTCAACTACTCCAATTGTCGTCCACCCACGTATCCTGCCAACAGACACCAGTAAGGACCACAACCAATTTGATAGAGCAGATCGATGAATCCCACTATATTGCGATACTTCCAAATCAAACCAAAATCCAAACCACCTGCAAACGAAGTGATTTTACAACACTTCGAGGGAACTATTTGATTGAACTACCAACTGGCTGTCGATTTGAAACTGATGAACACAAATTCATCAACGAAAAAACCGTAAACCACGGACAGCCAATGCTCCTCCCAGAAATCGTCGTACCACACAGTCCACCCAGGGAAAACATCTCCGAAATCATCATCAAAAATATTCCTCTGGACAAGATACATGAACTTCAAAAGCAACAGCACAACCTAGGACCGATCCACACTTTTCATACAGAAAATCCGTCAACCACCCACTGGATCATTCCCATCTACATTACAATGATTATTGTAGGGGCCTACTACATCTTCCACTTCATTCGTACAAAACGAAAAACGAATCCACCAGGGCCAACGGACGAACAACCCCCGACGAGCACCTCAGCATTTTTCACTCCATGAAATATGCTTCCATTCGGCGATGGAGAAGTTATACACTCGAGCCACCCTGTATGACCCGACATGACCGGAGCAGAGCTCCGACGAAATGCTGACATAGACTTTTGTGGATTCAATGAACCTTGCGGAATCGCAGAATGCTATTCAATTGATTTATGTGTAATTACTTTTATTCAGTCTTGACGAACTACTGATATTGTTCAGACGTATCTATTTTATATTTTTGTAACTTTGATTTCTGAAAATAAACTTTTTAAAAACAGTCTTCGACGTTCCAAGTATTTAAGTCACGCAAATAATTCATATTGGCGTGATGGGTCCAGAAGTCCCGCCAGGCACTAGATGCATGTTTTGAGGCACCTGAGACCATAATGCATTTGCTGTCAGCTTATGCTCATGTGATCTCAGCGTATGTATACGCAGCTTCCTCAAACTCCGGATAACCGTAAGGGGAAGTAGTTGTTTGCTGTCAGATGTTTTTCTCATATTCTCCACATTGCAAGATTGTGTAGGGATAAGGGTATTTTCACTTCGTCGAAATAATAAATTTTATTGAAAATACCATCTTAAACGGTAAAATTGCAACACTGGCCTCTCGGCTTAGTTATTTAGACCAATCTAGCTTTCAATAACTAATAATATATTTTCCCTTCATCACACAAATATTCATAACATATTTCTAGATACGCATTACGATAACAAAGTAATCTTCATCAGTAAATGAAATGAAATACTTTTTTTTATTGTGTGATACTTTAGGAGTCAAGTATCCCATTTTATATGACTTGGAATTATTCGGAAGAAATGAAAATTCAGTTGGTGTTTAGGGCTTTCAACTGACCAACCTACTCTGTAGGAATAGCATAGAAACATTCAACACGATACATAATAATATTAGAAGCATAACGAAAAACTTGGACGAGTTTCAGCTCTTTTTTGATCAACATCTGAAAAAAAATCATTGTATAATCCTTACGGAAACATTCAAAATCTTAGACGAAAAAAATTGAACATAAATGGGTACACACAAATATATAATGAGGGAGAACTCAACAAAAACGATGGCATACTTATATATATATATAAAATAATATCAACTACACCTATGAAATTCAGCTTCTAAGGCAAATAAAAACAATACAAGTACATTTGATGTATAGGGGCACAAAAATTGACATAATAGCTATCTACAGGTCCCCGTCCCTCTGCCCATTTGAATGCAACCTTGAATTAGACCGGTACCTGAAAAAATATAAATTCAATTGTGATGTCAGCCTCATAGTTGGAGACATAAATATAGATTTGATTGAAGATACTGGATATAGAGGAGAATATCTAAACGTCATGCGAGAATATGACTATTTACCTTGTATAACCCCACCAACAAGAATGAAAACCTGCCTAGACCACATATTCGTACGAACAAAATTACCCATTGATTCATTTGAGCCAGCTATTGTTGATTTCCATATCACGGACCATAAACCCATATGCCTGAATATAAAAATGCCCGATGACCATGAGGAGAATCAAACTAATGAACACAGTTTCAAGACTTTCATCAATTACAGGGAACTTCGCAAACAACTAGAAAAAGAAAGTTGGATGGAAATATACTCAACAAACAACATGAACACGGCAACAGAAAGATTCATTAAAAAGCTGAATGATTATATTGAAACGTGCACAAAAAAAGTTAAAATCAAAAGAAGTGAAATAAAAAGGAAAAGCTGGATAACTCAGGGATTGATAAAATCAACTGAAATAAAAAATGAGTAATACAAAAAAATTAAAAACGATCCAGATAACGCAGACGCAAAAAAAGAATTTAGTGAATATAATAAACGCCTCAAGTATTTGATAGAAAGTGCCAAGGCCAATTATTATAGAAATAAAATAAAAAAAAAACAAAAATGATTCGAAAAACTTATGGAATACTATTAAGGAACTTCAAAGTACACGAAACAATACAAATAAAATAATATCGGTAAAAATACCAGCAATGAAAATGTGTCCAAAGCAACAGATATAGCAGAAGTATTCGCAGACCATTTTACTACAATCGGTAGCATCTTAGCTGAACAAATTAAAAAACCAACGAAACAAACAGCTCAACCAAATAGGATAAATTCTATTGTTCTTTTACCAACAACAAAGGATGAAATAATAAAAACGATCACAGAACTAAAAAATTATAAGTCTCCAGGTATTGATAATTTAACAAGCGAAACACTCAAAGAAATTGTGACCTTCATAAATGAACCACTCACATATATAATAAATAAATGTCTAACTAAAGGATGCTTTCCTGCCTCACTGAAAAAAGCTGTAGTGATACCAATTTTCAAAACAGGTGACAAAACATGTCCGAGCAACTACAGACCGATCTCCTCATTATCAGCCATATCGAAAGTCTTTGAAAAAATTCTAAAGTCCAGGATAACAAGTTACTTGAATAAATATAATATCCTCTCAGAAAAACAATACGGTTTTAGAGAAGCTAAATCGACACAAGACGCAATTTCATATCTAACTAATAAAATGTACAACGCAATTGACAAAAAATTACCTGCAATTTGCATCTTTGTCGATTTAACTAAAGCGTTCGACACAGTGAGCCATGACATATTGTTAGACACGCTTGAACGAATTGGTTTCAGGGATACCACTCTGAACCTAATGAAAGACTATTTAAGTGCGAGACTGTTATGTGTGAGGGTGAATGGAGAACTCAGCTCGTTTCAGAACTGTAACTTTGGAGTACCACAAGGGACAATACTGGGGCCATTATTGTTCAATATATATATATATATATATAAACGAATTATTCAACTTACCAACCAAAGGTGATATAGTTAGTGTCGCAGATGATACTGCAGTCTTCTATGAAGCCGAGTCATGGAACCACCTGAAAAATAAAATTGAGAATGATTTCACAATGATGATAGAATTCTTTGAAAGTAGGCTACTCACCATCAATGAAAGCAAAACATACTATATTCCGTTCACCAGTCTAACCAATACCATGTCATCCCTAAAGAACCTTCAAATAAAAACATCGACGAAAACGCTAGAAATCTGTCCCAAAAATGAAGTTAAATACCTAGGGATATACATAGATAGCCACCTTCAATGGAATGTCCAATCAAAAATGCTTACCAAAAAATTAAGAAGCCTTACCCCAAAATTTGAAATATGTCAAAGTTTTTGTAACCATAAACAGCTGAAAATGATTTATTTTGCTTTAGTCCAATCCCATCTAACTTATGGAATAATTGCCTGGGGAGGATTAACAAATCATCACCTAGGGAAAATTGAAGTAGACCAAAAATGGATACTGAAAATCATACTTGGCAAGCACTATCAATACCCTAGCGACAACTTGTTTTCCGAGAGCCAAGTCATGGATATCAGGCAAATATATTATCAGGCACTTATACACCACCAACATAAGACAAAATATCTCCACTCAAAAATCACCTACAATTATGACACGCGATACAGTAAAGGGTCGATAATTATACCCAAAATTAATAAAACAATAGGGCAGAGAGGTCACGGTTTTCTAGGACCAAGATTATACAATATCTTACCCGAAGAGCTGAAACTCATAAACTCCTATTCCCTACTGAAATCGAAATTAAAGAAGTGGATATTCAGCCAAACACGATCTGCAATACATAAATTGATTGATATAAAAAATAATTGAAAAAATTAAGTTAATTGTTTTTGCTTCTTCTAGAACATTAAGAAAAAAAAATTTCCAATAAATGTCTTGTCAATATGAGCCTGTATATGTGGATATATAGGTTTGTATATATGCGTATATATCTGCATATACTGATAATCATTAGTAAGTCGGTATGCTGTTCTTTTTTATTATCATAATTTGATTAAAAATTATAAAATTTGTCTAAAGTTTCTCGAATATCTACATTTACACTGAACCATTTTTATGTCCTGTTACCACTATTTAATAAATGTTCCTTAGTATTAAGCATATTTTTTTGTTTCGTATGATGATGTTTTATGAGTGATTTACATAGGCTAGTCCATGCGCGGATTAATTTCCTTGTGGTGCCATTGTTTGTTCATTTGTTCGTATTATATGTTTAGAGTTTGTAATTTATGAAGGAACACCTAAATGAAATGTCACTTTTTGAATGTATTTTGCTTAGCATAGCTTAGCTCAGTTACCACCATACTATCGTAGATCGTAGATATTTGGGGAGAAAAAAACATTACTTGGAGTTCTACAAACCACTTACCAATCCTCCAGTTATTGAACTCAACCTACTAGTTACAAGTTATAAGGTACAAGAATTTTGGAGTGGGTGTGAAACGAATCTTCTGGGAGAAAGAAAATGCTGCACAGTGCCACCAAGTCACAATAATTGACGATCCTAGCAAAAATCACATATTCATAAAAGTGTAGTGACCAATTTTTTGAACGAATAAACTGAGGTCTATTCTAGATGTTTGGGAAACAGGCAACTTTTCTCCCATTCAACCTTATACGTATAGTTGAAGTGAAAAATATTGAGTAAACGATATTGTTCGAAGTAAAAGTTAAGGTTAAAACCATAATCCCTGGAAATGAACCGTCTACTTACTAGCCACGTGAACTTATTGAGAACTGTCAACTTTGTGTGCTTTGTATTGGAAAGTATCTATGAATATTGTTTTATGATTCGCTGAAAAGTCGTAAAATGTCATTCGAAGTATTCCTCGGCGACCAACGAAAATTCAAAAAGTTTGTCATAGTCACATCAATGTTCAGTTCTGGTAGGAATCGATAAGTGAGTATTGCAGTAAAACTAGTGCTACTAAAATTGTATGGGTCCCAATTTGTGATTATTAGCAAAAGAGCTATTTTTTGAAGGGGAGCTGTTTGAATGTAGGTTGCACTATATCGTTTACCCAAACTATACTCATGAGAATCCTTATGAGAATCCTCATGAGTATAGTTTGGGTAAAATCTTAGAGATGACAGTGAAAGCATGAGATGGATGGAATTTAATATATTCTTCATTTATTTGATTTATACTGTCGAACATAACAATTCCATTGATTGACTCTTCATTTATAAAAAAAATGTATCACTAACACTGATGACAGATCGTTTGTACAACCTCGAATTAAGCCAACTCTTTGGATCGATAATCTTCTTCTTTATGAAAAGAATATTTCGATAGTAGTTGTACCTACATGCACTCGTAAAGATCAGGAAACCCCCATTCATCATCACCAACCCCAAACCATTACAATTTATCAATTATCTGCCCCAAAAATATCCTCCCAATTTTCCCAAGCAAGGAAATGTCCGTTTTCCGGTAGACGGAACTCATTAGCACCCCTTTAATCAACCGAAATTATCTCTAACGAACTCTCCCTTTCAGATTCAGTCCCGAAAGCAACGCCAACCGGTACCAGCAAACCCATGAGATTGAATTGTGCAACTGTATAGCTCCAATCCAGCCCACGAAAACGAGGATCTCACACCAGTGCAACAGTGAACAAACGTTGGTGTTAAATCGGTCATTCGCCTCGTTACCTAAACTGGAAAACACTAATTTGAGTCAGGTCAGCCTGGATCGAAAGAGCGGAAAGTTCAGACCAAAGCACAGCTACGTGTGCGAACAGAATCGCAGAATTCTGAGGGAAATGGACAAAGATGCGACCTTGCGGAGAATCCAGAGTCCGGAGATAATAAATATACACCGGGGACCTTTTTACGAGGGACACAGTGGCGAGAGTTGTGAAGTGAAGGGGTTTAAGTGTAAGGACCACGAGTTCCGGAGAGGGCAGAGCGTTAGGACAATAGGGACAAGGTAAGATTTTGAGATTCATTAGTTCATTAGATACAATTGTTTGTTATAGCCCAGGAGCTACTGTACAAGAAATCTCTTCCAATTGATTCCGTGATAAAATGATAAAATATTTTTCATATGTTTCATAGATACAAATCTGGTATTCGATGAATGAAATCCAACTGAGTAGTCAGGTTGTGTAGCATGTAATAGGTATTCTGTTGAACTTTGTTGTATATAGAAATGATGCAGATCCACAAGAGGATCATTATGTCCAAAATTAATACAAATTTGTGAGGAAAACGAAATATATCGATATTTTTTTAATTGTATTTATAGTTAATTCCAAACGTGGAAATGTAATAGTGGGAAATATAAAAATGAAAATGATATGGCAGGTTTATCGTCAGTTGGAAAAGCAACCGGCGTAAACACGTGTTCCTGGCTTTTCGGCCTTCGTCGGTACGGTGTAGTCAAATGATCATAACACTTGATCAGAAGTGCAAATAGCAAACAGATGGAATCAACTGAAGTAAGTCAACTATACATTCGTGGCTCAGCAGAAAACCTGACATTTCAGAGCGATAGAAAAATGCGTGAAAATTCTACGAAAACAAATATACAGCTAATAACTTGGTGGAAACGGAACTGTGATGAGACTTGTGAGTGTTAGACATTTTCGATGGAGGCTTTTCGGCACTATGATCTTTTTTTATAAATATGTTCATATACAAAAATGGTGATCTTTAATTTGCCAATATGATAGATTTTCTCAACGCAAATATATCCATTTTAAATATACTGTTTGCAAACTCTTTAAGTGTTCAACTAAGTCTCTTTTGACTGAAATAATTCTGAGCTTCTCAATCAAATATTTGGTATCTATGATATATTTCAAAGGAGCCCTGCTGAGAATGTCTGCAAATTGCTGTTTCTTTGCTGGTACATAGTTTAAGTCAAAGGAATATTGCCGGACGCAATGCGCTCTTTTCTCGAATGTAGGTGACTTTTGATCCAGTGATTTTTTGAGAAGACCAATTAGAGGGCGATGATGAGTTTCTATTCTGAATTTGTTACTAGCAAAATAAAAATGAAATTGCTCACAGCCGATCACCAACGCCAAGAGTTCATTTTCTTTGTGATTATTGCACTTCTGGGTTGGAGTTGATGATACTAACACATATTTTATTGGGTATTGGTGTAGCAGTTCAAATTTTAAATGGAGTTGCATCAAAGGAAAACAAATTATCTAGTTCAGGTTGATCGGACGCTTTTTGTTTTACTGCCATTGAACTCTGGCTAAAAGAAGTTTTTACGAGATATCAGTTTCACTGGACAAGTTTTCTTATGATGATAACTAAAAAGCTTAGGTGGTAACACAAAATTCTGATGCAAATAAGTTCAAAGTTAGTCCAGACTTGATCAAATGAATATCCATAATTTGAAATATCGTTGAAATATAGGTTGAAATATAGGTTACAACACATTGAACATTGAACATTGAACTTTCGGATTTTACCGTGTTCAAGGAGAGAATAAAACAGTTCTTCATTGCAAATAATATTGCGGATGAAGGTCGAAAAAAAGCTATACTTCGAAACACATTGTCGGAAGATTTGCTATGTTTTAGTAAAGAATTTGTGTGTGCCCAATTTATCAGACACGAAAAGTTACGACGGGCTAATAAAGCTTCTAACGGGACATTTTTCACCTGTGAAGTCTTATTTCGCCGAGCGTTCAAAGTTTCACTCGACTCGACGGGGGCTCACCGAAAGTGTTTCTGATTGGAACGCTCATGTGAAAAGTTTAGCATCAAATTGTGGGTTCGGTACGGAACTCCAAGTGGTGATGAGAGATGTGTTTGTCATAGGGATAAACGAGGAGAGAATCATGGATAAATTGTTCGAAGATAATGCTTCGGATGCCACCGTGACTTTACAAAAAGTAGTTAAAACAGCTTTATCCAAAAAGTCTGCTATGAGAGAAAATTCGGCACTCAGAGATAATTTTGGAGTAGGATCCCTAAGTATTAAAAGTGAATCCGAAAAAGTCCAAACAACATCAAGATGGATGGAAGCCAGGTACACATTTTTCGTCTCAACATGATACGGAGACAAAAACAAAAACCCATTCAGTAGGAAATAGACCTAATCAGATCCAGGGGGTAAGCAACAGAAAATTATCAGGACCGAGCTCAAGTAAGTGTTTTGTATGTGGTCGATTAAATCATTCATCTACGGGGTGTACATTCAAAAATTGCATTTGACACAAATGTGACGTGAAAGGCCATCTGGCACCACTGTGCAAATACAGGGGAAGTCACAATTTTTTGTCAGTTGAGCCGGAACCAAAAATTTATGAAGATTAAATTTTTTTCGCCTCCCCAGAAGGCTACATAGCTACAGAAAAAGACGTGAGTTCCATAAATAACATTACTATTGATGATGACAATAATATTAAACCAATTTTTGATAACCTTAGAGTGGAAAATGTACCTTTAAGTTTCGAAATTTATTCGGGATTTGCCCAATCTGCCATTTCCGAAAAAAATATTTAAAAAACATTTTTATAATAATAAGCTTTTGAAGAATGATTTTTCTCTGTGGGATTACGTGGGGTACACTTTTCAACCTATTGGTTATGTAAACTTGAATAGTGTATACGATAACAACCATTTTAATTTGAAAGCGTATGTTATAAGGAATGGAGGCCCCCGCTGATAGGTAGAAACGCAATGAAATTACTGGATTTAGGAATATGCAAAATCAACTCTTGTACGAATATATTTTCCACAGATCAGGTGGGTTCATCTGACAATATTTTGAAGTTGTTTTGTAAATAACCAAAAGTTTTTGATAATGGGCTGCGTACTTTCAATAAGTTCAACGTCTCCTCAAAGTTGAAATTTTTTAAAGCTCGCCCAGTTCCTTTCGCTTTAAAACCAAAAATTGAGGCAAAACTGTAAAGGTTGGTAGATAACGGGGTATTGATTCCTGTGGAATTTTCGCAGTGGGCTACCCCAATTGTTCCGATATTGAAACAAAATGGAAGCATAAGAATCTGTGGAGGTTTTAAAATAACTCGTATTGAGTAGGTATCTGTTTGCACAACTCCAGGGGGAATCAGGTTCTCTAAGATTCATTTGTCGGAAGCATAGCAGCAAATTTTACTATCTGAAAATTCTAGGAAACTAGTAACAATTTCCACCCATAAGGGATTATTTTCCTATAGTCCGTTGTAAAACTAATAAGGAGCATATGGAACGTTTGGATTATGTACTAACGCGCTTGCAGGAATGTGGCCTAAAAGTAAAGAGAGAAAAATGCTCGTTTTTTCAAACTTCTGTTCAATATTTGGGTCACATAATAAATAGAGAGGGCTTACATACATCGGATGAACGTATATTGGCAATAAAAAATTTACCAACCCCACAAAATGTTACACAATTAAAATCTTTTTTAGGTATGATCAATTTCTATTGCAAATTTTTGCCAAACTTTTCAGACATTTTGAAACCTCTCTCTGATTTATAAAAAAAAAATTCAGAATGGAAATGGTCGAAGAAATGCATTAAATCTTCTAACAAAGCAGAGGATTCATTACGTTAAAATAGAGTTTCAACTCATTTTGATCCTACAATGAAAATAAAATTAATTATGGATGCCTCTAGGCAATATGCTTTAGGCGCTTCTATCAGTCATATATTCCCAGATTCTTCGGAAAGGCCAATCGCTTTTGCCTCGCGAATTTTAATATCAGTGGAAACTAGTAACAATTTCCACCCATAAGGGATTATTTTCCTATAGTCCGTTGTAAAACTAATAAGGAGCATATGGAACTTTTGGATTATGTACTAACGCGCTTGCAGGAATGTGGCCTAAAAGTAAAGAGAGAAAAATGCTCGTTTTTTCAAACTTCTGTTCAATATTTGGGTCACATAATAAATAGAGAGGGCTTACATACATCGGACGAACGTATATCGGCAATAAAAAATTTACCAACCCCACAAAATGTTACACAATTAAAATCTTTTTTAGGTATGATCAATTTCTATTGCAAATTTTTGCCAAACTTTTCAGACATTTTGAAACCTCTCTCCGATTTATAAAAAAAAAAATCAGAATGGAAATGGTCGAAGAAATGCATTAAATCTTCTAACAAAGCAGAGGATTCATTACGTTAAAATAGAGTTTCAACTCATTTTGATCCTACAATGAAAATAAAATTAATTATGGATGCCTCTAGGCAATATGCTTTAGGCGCTTCTATCAGTCATATATTCCCAGATTCTTCGGAAAGGCCAATCGCTTTTGCCTCGCGAATTTTAATATCAGTGGAAGTAAAATATTCTCAAATCGAGAAAAAAATTTTTCAATATTTATATGGCCAACGGTTTTTACTGTATACCGACCACAAACCGTTGTTGACCATTTTCGGGAGTAAAAAAGAGTTACCAGTTTTTGCTGCCAATGGACTACAGCGATGGGCGCATATTTTGTCGGTTTTCGAATATGAAATAAGATATGTAAATTGAACTAATAATTCCGCTGACTGTTTATCGCGATTACCGCTAGCTTTTAATGATATTTCTGATTTCTGATTTCTTACATAAATTATGTTGGGGAATCCAACATACCTATCGATTTTAAAAAAGTTAAGAAAGAAACTATTGTAGATCCAATATTGAATATATGTTCGGAATGGGTGGCCAGCGGTGTGCCATTCCGAAGAATTAAAACATATTTTCTAAGAAAAAATGAACTGACTATCGAAAAATGTGGGGATATAAATTAATTATACCAACAAAAATTCAGCAATACATTCTGAATGAACTACACAGCGCCCATATGGGAATCGTTCAAATGAAGTTATTAGCTCCGGCTTATGTCTGGTGGCCATCTATGAATAAGCAAGTTGAAAAATTATCTCAAGGCTGCAAAAGTTGTAGTATCACGTCGAGAAACCCTGCCAAGGTTCCTCTTGCAGTGTGGGAGTGGCCAGAAATCCCTTGGACTAGGTTACATGCGGATTTTTTCGGACCATGTTACCAGAAATTTTTTAGGTAATAGAGGACGCAACATATGAATGGGTAGAGTGTTTTAAAAAAAAATTAAAAATTCAGTACGATAAAAGATTCGGCCTCCCCTCTGAGCTCTGCACGGATAATGGAAAATCTTTCACGTCTCAAGAGTTTCAACATTTTTTATCGTGCAGTGGGGTAAAACATCTTACTGGAGCTCCTTATTACCCAGCTACGAATGGGCAAGCGGAGAGTGTCGTGAAAATGAAAAAAAATGCTCTAACGAAGTCAATATTGGAGAACCCGGGTCGAGATATTCATTTGATTTTGAATAGATTTTTGTTTCAATATCGCAACACTCCACATTTAACAACGGAAGAAACAAAGAAATCAACAAAAATATTATCATTCAAATGAAAATAAAGTGTTTGAAGTAAGCGACTCCGTTTTTGCACGTGATTTCCGAAAAAGATCCCAAAAATGGTGTGCAGCCAAAGTTAGCTAAATTTTAGGTCGAAGAACCCACCTGGTAAAAACTGAATTCAACCGATTAAATATTATTCAAGTTCAAAAAAAATGTATACTGCTGTCTTTCCTCGTTCCTCGTTAAACGTGCATACACATGTATTATTGAATTCTGATCTTGTTGCGGAAGAGTGTAGTGTAAGTGAGGTGTCAGGGGATGAACACTGCGATTCGGATAGAGTTTTAAGACGTAGAAGCCAACTCAGGCAACCCGATAGGTTAGTTATGTAAAAGTTAAATTCTGGTATTGTTAGTATTGATTCAGGTACGGGGGTGTGATATATTGGCTTCATTCCTAGGCTAAGTTGAGCATAAAAACATAGGATAAAAAATGTATCTTTTTATAGGCTGAGTCTACCTTACTAGGGATTGCAGATTGTCGGGCAGTTGTTCATTTGACGTGAAATAAATAAGATTGGAATCGACTAAGTGTTTGAGTTATTCGTTTATACTCATATATAAACTCTAATATATAACATACGTCAATAGAAGCCTAGTGACAGAGTGAAATATTCTCGAAATATAATGTATCTTGCATTGGTATTCGGAAAACTTCTCGATTCATATGAAGTTTTAATGATATTGCTCATACAAACTGATGTCACCGTTGAATTTCGGAGCTATAACAGTGCGCCCAATCTCTCTAGTCTTAGTTACCAGAATAATGATTTCTTTTTTCAACAACCATTTCATCGAGCTTTTGTTCAACTTTTTGAAGGTATTTCTTTGTTTGCAGCCACATGAGCAACGTATATCGCCAGCGTCGGTTTTATTCTTGGGGTGAATTTTCATGACTATGAATTTCAATTAGTGACTACGAAAATGAATGAAACTACATTATTGGTGGAATTTACGAAATTACTGTCACAATGTAGTTTCAATAATAATTGTTACTGTTGTAGCCACATTATATTGAGTAGGTACCTGGGTTCCCGAGCTTCGCTCTTTTCGCAATCTTACCTATGTACAAACCGCAATTCACTCTTTGTGACAACCGACAAAGTGACAGTTCTCAATTGCAACAAATATCTTCCCAAAAACCTGTAAGGACTATTGCAACGACTCCAGAGGTTTTATAATTCAATATATGATTTTCAAGGTATTCTTACGGCCAAAGAGCATAAGTCCTTTCGCCAAAACTTGAAAAAAATTTTTTTTGAGTAAATCGCTATTTTCTATGAAAGATGTCTCTATAGATGAACTAACTTGAAAAGCAAAGACCTTATTTGAATCCAAAATTTGATCCAAATTGTTATAGCTGTTTCCGAGATACCTAAAATATAATATTTATCAAACAAAATGTAATAATGACTTTTGTTTGAACAGTGGTTCTTTTAATATCACTTACGTTTGTCGGTGTTTTTTTTTTGAAATTTAATTTTTGTGCAAGTTCCCCATTATTATTACGGACCACACTCGCTCCCACAGATTCACATAAGCGTCAATCGCTTCAGAATATTTTACTTCGTTGAATAGAAATTTGCCATAAGACAGGAATAAATAACTACACCCCACACATTGGTCCTTCGATTCAAACCACCACCCACTTCAAGCTTTAAGCGCAAACAATAGTCTTGATGAAACGGGAATCGGTTTTGAGCGTTCAGTTTTATTTTCTTGCAAAAATTTTGTTTGAACAAATGATTCGATTCGTTTGTGAGAATTCCGGAATCTAACTGATTTTGGTTTTGATGATTTTGAAGAAAAAAAAATTATGGTTTGACAAATGAAAAAAAAAATAAGCAAATTCCCGAATTCTTAAGGGAATTATAGAACCGGAAGAAGAAAAAAAAAAAAAATCATTAGTTTTTACGTACAACCGATTCTACGATTAGAAGCTATCTACCTTATTGGCGCTCCCAGCTACGTAGTTTTGTTACAGACAGGTGCTTAGTCATCTCCACTATTGCTCTTGAAAAATATATCCCCACACACCCAACGTGCGGCGCAATGATTAAATTTTACTTTCGTGATGACGTGCTAATGTTGCCTCTTAACAAAGGGTACCTACTGGGTAGTTGGTGCTTCAGAGAATCCAAAGATTATCAGTTCATTTCGATTATTCACAATATGGCTGAAATTAATTAAAATAGTTCATAATAAAATATTAAAATATCTTCACATTTATGAAATGTTTCACGAAACAAGTTTTGATCAACTTTCTGATATAATCTAAGGATTATATTATTGTCCAGAATGCAACCTAGTCTCTGTAAAAACCGTCTCTCATAAAAGGGCAACGCAAAAAGTCCTGGTCCTGGAAAACACGATAATAAATCATACCAAATTTGTTTTCTTGCTTTACTGACCGCAGGACGTATATCACGGCATAAAATAATGTGAACTTTGAATCAGAGCAGAACTGAAACTTTAACATAGTTTTACCACAAGCAGAGAACTGAAGGCAGTAAAATTATAATACATTAAGTTTTTCGTGTCCGAATATTCATCTCGTCAATAAAATGTGAAAACATCTGAGTTAATCAATAAATAGGAGAATTTGAAGGTATAATTGTTTTGGAAAGTATAAAAATTGAAATTGAATAAGTGATGAATGAATGGTCTATATTCCAAAATACTCCGTGCTTCGGTTTATTGACTGAAAGCAGTAAGGTTGGTCAACTTTACATTCAATGAAATGATATATTGCCAATTCGAAATTTATTCATGAGGATTTTGTTGATTCCCTCGTTTATCATCCGAATAGTGAGTAAGTCAAAGAGTACAGGTGCAGAAAACATTGAAAGTTGAATGAAGACCTTATATACATGTGTGTTACAACTTTCAATGCAGAATTTCATCAGGGTTCATTATCATGTGAACATTAACATTTTCATTGCAGATATGAGATGAGATTATAAAAAAGTTAGAAATTATTCCGTAAACTCGTCATTTGGTGTTAATCCAGTACGATTGGGTTTTGAGACAAGAATAGACTGTAGCACCACCAAACTTGGTAGTAGTTGAAACCATGATAAACACGAAAAAATATTGTTTACCAAAATTCCAGAGGTGGAATATATTTTTTTTCCTTTAAAAATATATAAATGGATCTTTGCTATAATCTTAGAGAGTATATGATTTATAGGAAAAACAACTCAACAGGGTGAAAACAATTAAATTTTCCACAAAAATAATTCCTAATAATTTCTTATGGAATGCGCTCGTTTTCTCATAAAACGTGATTGACGCCGACATCAAATTTCAGGTTAACCCTTACCCGCCGCTGAAAGTTCTGGCGGAGCCAAATATTTGATTGTTGGGTGTCACCTGCCATATCTTATGTGTCATAGGAGTAAGTGCACTCCCAAAATTGATAAGTTACACTTTGAGAAATTATAGTTGTTAAACTTGCGAGAAAAGTCAGTCAACAAATATTCTCAGAGGTCAATGTTAGCTTCTATAAGGCCATAAACTAAGTAGTTTCTCAGAAACTGAAATTTTGGTGATTTTTTTGTTTTTATTTGGTTTGAAAACGCACATGTACAATCAAGTACGTTATTAGATGTGAGAGAGGTATCTGAATCGATATTGAAATATTCCAGGGCAAGAGCGTCTTATTGCAATTTCTTTCATCTTCTCGTATTTGCAGAACTATAATATCACGCCCCGTTCAGAAGAAACGTTTTTTCAGAACATATTGATTATATTATCAAAAAAACTCAATTCTATAGCAACAATAATGAACATGTTCTCAAAGGAAAACATGTCACTGGGATATTATAAAGTCCACTGTCTCCAGCTTTTGAGTCATTGACGGTTCATTGTATATCTTCTGAGTAGTTATTTTGCGCATTCACTGGTTATTTCATAATATTGAAGTCAGCCAAATACCTTTTGTTTTTTTTTCCTGCACTGGGTTTAAGTAACTAGATGGTTTTATTTCCATCTGGTATCTGGATAATGTTTTTCTTATTATTTTCAGAGCATTTGTGGAATTCAGATTTTTTATGTGTAAAAATTTAGAAATTGAACTGATAAGTTATTTAAATTATAAAGATACAAATAAGTAAAACGACTCTGGCTCCTCTATATTCGCAAGCGTAAAGTAAATCATACCTAAGTGACAACGTGAATGGGTTAAAATACTTGTCCATTTTCATTACTTCTGAATGTTTTGCATCCAGGCTGACCGCCAATCAGTAGGAGAAGGCGTCGATTTATTGCAGTAATGGATAATATATCTTTCTTCCGCTCCTCAGCCCTAGAGGGTGCGTGGTGGTGATTATTATTTTATGTCGTTTATTCCTAAACCTACGACAGAATGGTGATTACAATTCATACATTATTAGTACCTGCACCCGCTGTTTCAACTATAAATTTAATATTTTTTAAAAATATTAAGATAGCAGACAAACTAAACGGGAAACTCCCAAATAGAGCTGTCCTAAAGCACAGTGCTTAGTGCTCGTGAAAGCACTTTTGTGCTCCTATGCACTGTGCTCCCTAGAACTTTCCTAATTTAGTACTAAGTGCTCCGATGCATTTAACGAAAAGACTTAGGGATTACTATACACTAAGCCTTTCCATATAAATCATGAAGTCGGGGCAGATATTACCCGGCAGCACCCCCCACCAAAAGAACTTTTGTTCACGTCTTTATGCAACATTTCTTTGACGAAAGTCAAAAGAAATCTGCCAAAAATTTCGTTGTGGTTACATTTGCTATCTTGATACAGGGAATGTGCGGTATGTCAATCACCATTCTGTCATCTCACTTCGTATCTGTGGAGAGGTAACCACGTCTGGCCCATTTTGAAATAATTATAATCAAAATATTTTCATTTTCAAACTGTGAGAGGTCAGAAGACGATGTCAAGAAAACCACAAATCCAAACATTGAATCCCATTCCTACGGGTCTTGGTGACGCACATATTGTGTTCTCGTTTGCTATGACCTCGTGCAAGGCATTACACGTTGGAAGGTAAGGGCTTCATCTTCCCTAGCTCTCGAAGACTTCTGAGGGTTGCTTATTTAGTTATGTGAGTAGACGAAGTAACTTAAGTTTTTAATTAACTCGGTTAGTACTTGATGGAAGTCCATAGCACTTCTCAGACTGTTAGAAACGTAAGTTACTGAAACTTTATCGAACACGATAAGATGCTTATAAATTATATTACATCGTGACAAGCAACAAATATATAATACCAATAATGTTGTTGCCCGAATTAATCTTCGTCAACCAACATACAACCTGGGCAACGGGTAGGGGGGGGAGGGGAGGCAAACCATTCAATGGAAGCTTGGCGAGAACTCCCTTGAGCCAAATGTCTTGAAGAATTTTTGCAAATTGTTCAATAGATAGCTAGCTGTCATTGTATGTTGAGCATCGTCTGATAACAAAAATCATATTGACGATCACGCAGATAGCTGCTATTTGCTAGCTAGGATTTCAGAACTTGGTTGTACTCCTACAATTTTCAAAATCGACGGAAATATATGTATAGTACGATTTTTTATCGTTTTCAAAAATGTTGTGATTGTGAGTTATAGAATGTTCTACTTTTAAGTACAGCGGCATGAATATATTTTTGGATATTTTCTGCATAATGATTAACATGAATCAAATATTGCGAATGCATTTGTCGAAACCGAACAATTGAAAACATTATAGAGATTGTCCCTAAATATAGAATAAACTGCTGCAGAAGATCGATATAATGAAATATCACATTAGAAGAGACGCCCAACCTATATATTCAAAGTGTAACGTCTTATCCTGCATCCGCCTCTGTCTAGTTATTCACCTCAATCACTTAAGTTAAGATTTGTGGCAGCCAGTGTGCATATTTACTCGGATATATGTTCCATCTCTCTTGTTCGTAATTACATAGGACCACCTACAGACCCGTTTATTACAAATTATTATCAATTCAGAACTAATTCCAAAGATGTGCTTTACTTGATAAAACGGATCTTAAGAGAAAGTTCTACAAGTTTCTAGTATTAAGAGATTGAATTCGTCAAATCAGTTTATGTGGAACTGATGAATAACTGATGAGTTGAATAGTATGGAAAATGTATGGATATTGGTGCTTCTTGCTTCGCTCGCGAGTGGCGCTGCGACTGATTTAATGCAGGTCGCGTTTCATTCGAAGATGAAAACGATAGAGCTTGGATTGTTATCATTCGCTGAATTGAAAAAAAAATACTTCAATGTTACCTGACCTATCTTTGAACTCATGAGAGGCAAGAACCTTGAACATGCATGTAAGCAATTAGCACTTGCAGTAGTCGCCTTCTCGGAGAACATTGTACAAATGGATATCAGATGTAATATGTAATATGATCATAAGTGAAAGTAGTTGTTTCCTTGTATTTGCCTCGTGTTTTCCACTTTGAAGAAATGTGTGGAGAGAAGGATATGTCGACTATGTAGGAATAATTCGTTCGATTTCTTTGAAACTCTCCGGCACACTTTTTGATATTTTTACGATTTAATGCCTCAACTGTTTCTGGAGTCTGTGAAACCCAGGAGTGCTTCTTTTTTTGCGGGTAGCGTTGCGACTGACTCATTGTAGGTGGTGACTCCATTGGTTGGTGAAGACGATGAATTATCATTCGTTGGATGTGACATGATTACTTTAGTATTATCTGATCTATCCTAGCACTGATAAGAAGCAAGATCTTTGAAACATCCATGTGTGTATGTAATCATTTCCAACGAAATGAACTATAATTTTTATTGATCAATCACAATAAGCACTTTCAATAGTGACCTCATTGACGAACCTTGCACAAATGAGGGGGAAATGTTTGTCTTGTTTGTAGTTGTTTTATAACAGGTATTTGCCATAATAGCCCACAGGATTGTAGGTTGATGGGAGTAAAAAGGGTAAAACATCGGACGGCAACGACTATCGTTTCTTACACGATCACCCAAAAAAAAAAAAATTACGTCGTGAAAATTCACCTTCTTCTATGATTATCATAGGTTTTCAAATATCCTCACCAAACATATAAGACTCATTGCTCTCAGCAGCATCACCAATCAAATTTTAATATTTATTGGAATGTTATATTATTATCTTCGAGCGATTTTTGATGTGCGCAAAGAGATTTTTTTGGCAGTTTGAATTAATAAACCCACGAAAAATAAATTTTTTTCTGTGACGGGAAAAAAGTTTGATATTACATCTCTGTTGACAGGTTATAAAATATAACTTTTTATGAAATTATATATTTCACTGAGTACCAGGAAAAAAGTATTTTTTCCCTCCGCTTTGCGTCGGGAGACAACACAACCTCGAGCTGAAATCTAATACTTTTTCCCCATGTATAATAAATAACTATTTTTCATAGGAAGCACCGAAATTTTCAAATGAACATGTAAAAAATAAGAAGGTGTTTATATTTTGTAAATAATGGCATGTTTACAAAATATTTGCAGTGCTACCTACCAATAAGAAGCGTATGAAAATCTATTTATTTTTCACTTGTCGATTACTGCTTTACAATACCTTGGCAACGGTTCCTATTAACAGACCCATAACACCCGGGCGTTATGGAGGGCATTATGAATCATAACGCCCGCTAAATGTTTTTTCTGTAGTTCTGTAGTTCGATAAATTAATTACTCAGAAAAGTTTTATTTATAGCTGTACATAAAAAAGGGATTAATTATTTTCTCTCATATAGAAATTATAATTTTCAAATGAAAAATTAGTACAAAGTTTGAAGTTCTGTGAGTTGACCGATGATGAACTCCTCAATGTGCATTCGGTTTCGTTAAATATTATGAGAAGAAATTTATGAAGTAAACAACGTCGTTTAAGATACATTTTTCATAAGAAATAAAAAAAATTTGAAGTAAACAACGTCGTTTAAGATAATTGTTTCGTGAAAAATTAAATCTTGTATGCACTACGAGCGTAACTAGATCCTAACTAGATACCTTGGGCCAAAGGCCCTCGGGTGAATATCACCCTCCGGGCGTTAGGATCTATATAACGCACTTGGTACATGACTAGCTGATTCGTGATCTATATAAGTACAAAAACTAAGGCTGTAAAAAAGCAAACGTGAAATAATCGTTCTTGAATATCTTGTTACATTACCGGCCGGGAATAAGGAGTATTAGTTGAAAATTATTGGGTATTAGTTGGGAAGTAAGTGTATTAGTTGAAAATTATTTGGTATTAGTCGGGAAATAGGGGTATTAGTCGAAAATTAATGGGCATTAGTCGGGAATTCGAGGTATTACTCGAGTATTACCGAAATTATTTCGTTGAAAGGCCAAAAGAAGGTCTTCCTATGGGAATTGCGAATTTCAGGAATTATTGAAATCAGATAACACCGGTGAAAAACATAATTGTTGAATGATAAAAAAAAGGTCCTCAAAATAGTACGTGAGTATTTCTATTACTTTTATTACTTGGTTTTTAGAGTAGTTACTTGGGCATTGGTATATTACACGGGAATTCCTTGGGTATTAGAGGTATTCGTTAGAATTTTTGGGAATTAGTGTACACAATTTCCTCAGCAATTTACCGCTAGCCAACCAGTCTGTCATGCTTTTGTATACACATTGTGAAAATCCTAATTTGAATAGTTTGGATATTTAAAATTGGAACTGAAAAATACATGCGGAAATGATCACATTTAAGTAGTATCTATATGCCACATTATTAATAACAAAAAATAATAGAGTTTGTTCCAAATTTCAAAATACAAGATGTTTACAGTTGATCATCCCACCTGAAGAAGACTATTTTGTTACTGAAAAGTAAGTCGAGTATGTTGAAAAACTGTTTCAGTCAAGTGGAGTTTTAAAATTATTGAAGAAACCAAAGATTCTAAACCCTCCACCTTAGGGTATTCCAAATCCTTCAATGTACAAGTAATACAACAAGTTATTACTCTCAAATTACAGAAATACTCTTCAGATATTAATCCCCATCCACGATCAGTTGAAGCTGTTGAAATATTGAAAACTCGTTACTATAAGACTTCACGTCTGAACTTCGCTAATGAACCATTCATGCCATTGTAAATGTCTCTCTCCCTACAGAATAAAAAAAGGTCAAAACAATGAAAATGACTCGTGATGTACTTCATCCACCTTCTTCCAGCTATAACGCGCTCCCGTCCACACTTCAGGATATTAAAGAAGAAGTCCATTTTCTTATCGATTTTTTTTCTTTCTACTTAACCGTTCAACAAAGTTTTTAATATAAGCAATATGCAAATTTAGCCCGGAACTCTCTAAATTTCTTTCATCATTGAATGGAGAAGATTTGTTGGCGGCGAATATTATTTTTCATTTACATTTTATATTGTAAGAGGTTTCATAGACTTGGTTTAGTTTTTGGGTGAGAGAAGGATCCAAGATCGCTTTAACATTTTATATTTCAATGATGAAATAATTAAACGCGTAGTCAGTTCGTTCAAATTCATCTTCCTGATTTCTCATTAATTTGTAAGAACCCAGATTCATGTTTGTCTTCTATTTCCAGCATTTTCAGTTATGGATTATTATATGGATTCAATTTATCTCGTGTTTTTCTGCTCTGTCAAATACATTTTCCCCAGTTGATATTCGGATCCTACCAGCATCTCATCTCTTTAAATAAATAGGTACACCCCAAAACGTTTATTTCCATTAGACCTGGAAAAATTTAAATTATTTCAGTAGGTGAATATTATATCAGAAAATTCAGTTTTTTAATCTGTCATCAATAAGAACAAGTTACATTAATTTCTTACTAAGAAATTGACATTATTGAGAGCTAGATATACCATTGTTGCGTAAGGATATTCCAATGAGTCAACAACTGTCAACAAAGTGAATATTGCCATTAGCAACTTAATGTTGGCGTTTATTAATAAACTTCCGCTTCCTCCATATATGACAGTTCATTATAAAAATTATTTGACGTTTGTCAGTTAATGTCAAAGGAAGAATCATCAAGTTCATTCGATGTCTAATCGTAACTCGAACAAACGAAAATATTAGATAGATTATATTTATTTTACTTCCTAAAAACACCACTCGAGCTAACGCTCTCGTGTTGTTTCGCAGATTACGTCTCGTGACTCGTAAGTATAATCGATTATTTTAGTTGCTCTCGTGGTATTACTACTGATTATTTTTTTCGCATGTATAAATCTGACATTTTGGTGATTTCAACCATTGCAATGTACCTATTATTCTAGCCAATCATTCGGTATGTATTGATAAAACTGCCTGTTCCTTGATAAAATATTATTTACATTCGAAGTATCAAAATTTATAAGAATTACGTGCGTTTGACACCACGAGTAAACGTTCACAATCAATTCAATAAATGTACTGATAGTAATTTTCATTCAAATATAAAAATGAAAATATGGTGTACAACAAAAACTAACTAAGTAAAACATGTTCACAAGTTTTAGAAATTAAATGTTTTTAAACTGTCAAACGAAGTGGCGTTCGTTTGCTGATTCAAGTGCCAAGTAATGAGATTAACTGTCATCAGTGTCAAAAATCCATCAATTTGTTTTTAGTATTGTATACCTATCGGGTCGCATGATAAAATTCATTTGTTTCATTTTCATCTCTTGAAAAACTATCATTCTCATGTAAGGTATCCGGTTGAGAAATGATCATTTTCATATACGTGAGTAGAAAAAGTAATAATTCAAGACTATGAGTAAGACTCACAGAAAAGCACATATGCAGCTCTGCCACAAGTAGGTAATGTGGATGAAATTGGAGACACACAAGAGTTATTGTACTTGTGCCACGTATCAGTGTCTTCAATATTGTTACAGACCTGAAATTTGATAAAGACTTCTCGAATTGTTCAAGATCGTTCGATGAATTAGATGGAAAAATCTAGAAGCACTAACTTTTGTTCTGGATCAATCGTCGAACATTCTATTTGTGTTCTATTGATTTCTTAAGTTTTCTAGAACTATATTTGTATATAAAGCAATGCATTTGTGAGATGAAGTAAGGTAGTTAGGAAGTTACTTTGAGTTACCTTGGATACAAGTATTTTGATATCAGATTTGACAGTGACTTGAATTACAGTGTTGTCAAGTGAAGTTTGATTAATAAAGGCGAGTTCATACCAGTGTACACCCAGTGTACACCCGAAGACGCAACAATATTTTTCTATAGATTTCAATTGAACTTGTTTCGTCAAAAATATGTTCATACATGCCACTTTGCAAATTGGCAGAGAAAATAATATTCTCAAATAAAAGTCGTTCTTTAAATTGTATCTGATATTTTATTAATTTGATTACTAAAACTCGTTTATTTGGCAAAAACATTCAAATAAACCGTATTCAGATAAAATCATTCGTCCTAACGGACTCGTGATTCTATCGATCGGTTTGTTAGTATATTTTTGTCAAACCTTTTATTACTGCATGCTATGCGCCACAATGGGAATTGCATTAGTTGGTGTACGGGATGTAGGTAATAATAGTTATTTATGGTACTAGTGTGTTATGTTGAAAATAAGTCACGCGAGAAAGATTTATACCACGAGGCCGTCAGGCCGAGTGGTATAAATTCTAAAGTGACTTAGAAAACATAACACATGAGTGGCATACAATGTTTTATCCAACACATGACAGTTATGACCCATTATTATTGTCATTTTAGACAAGCAAACTATCAAATGACACACTAGTGAGTTATAATCCATAAGTCACTAGTGAGTTATGGATGACATTAATAATGACAGTCATAACTGTCATGTGTTGGATAAAAAATATAATGGGGTTTCTAGGTAAAGACAAAATTTTCTGAAATTTCAGTATGTTTCAAAAGAGGTATTTTTGCATACAGTAAAACCTCTGAATAGCGGACAGCTTAGGGGGATTTTTTGTCCGTTATTGGGATGTGTCCTTTACTAGTAGGTTAAAAATTTTTAATATAAATCAATGATTAATGCCTTGCGAATTAAAGTTAACCAAAATTCGTAAGTCGGTTTAGTAATATTATAAACCTTTAAATTCTTTTATTTTTAGAATGGCAAAATAAAAATATTTTTGTTCAGTAAATTCAAAATTGTACAAATTTTTAGTAACCATCCATTTGATGGTTTGAAAGTGTCACACTTTAATAATTTTTCAGCCTTTTCTTTAATAGTGACCCAGAAAAAGGAATCTTCTTATTTCGTACTTTGGAAAATCACTCAAAAACAATGTGAACCAGAGCAAGGCCCTCAGTTTTAAGGAATTTCTGTTTAACTTCGTCACTAGAGCCATCAACGAAAAACTTTGAAGGGTTTTGTTTTTTAAAATTTCGCTAATTAATGTTTTTCCAGCACCATATTTTTCCAAATGCTTAATTTATATTATTCTGTAACAGGAAAAAAGTTTGACATTTTATCTCTGTTGACAGGTACTAAAATATGACGTTTCAAATTACTTTTTTCCCCGGGAAAAAAGTGAGTAGGTACTTTTTTCCTCGGGGAAAAAGTGAGTACTTCTTTCCCGGATACATACATAGGTAAAGGTAGATATCTACTATTGCAAAAGCTTATCTCGCACGCATCCGATGTTCAGCTCGGTGCTCTAACCCAACCTCCCACCTCCATCCCTCAACCTGCACACTACTAACCTAACCGGCCTTTATTCCTAATAGTCGAAGAGCCAAAGAGATGTCGACTTTCACCATTATGTTTTACAGATGAATCATACTTCTCATCATGTTTCATGAGTAGACGAATACACATAAAATGAGTTCCCTATCAAAATGTGATCCAGACTATATACCGACTAGTTTCAAAAATTTACACCATATGGAAAACTTTTTTATTAAGGATCTGTCAAAAACTTTTATTTTATTTATTACCGCATTGCAGAATACTTACAGAAAAGTTGTCACAATTTCAAATTTCCAAATGGTGTAAAGGGGGAACAAAAAATAGAAATTTTGATCAAGAGTGAAATACCCCTTATTATTGACATTATCAAAAAGTTCATTCAAGGAGGTTGTTCAGAATTGCAAACAATATTAAAATTTGAAGTCTCAGCCAGCTTAGTTTACTCTTGATCAATACTCTATTTTTTGTTTCCCCCTGTACGCCGTTTGCAAATTTGAAATTTTAACAACTCATATGCAAGTATTCTGCAATGCACTAATTTTTATGTGGAATGAAATTTTCTGACAAATCGATAATGAAAAAGTTTACCATATGGTGCAAATTTTTGAAATTGTTTCATCCGTTAAACAGAACGGTGAAGATCGACCTCTTTTCTTAGGTCTTAAGCCGTAGACATTTGATTTTTTTCACTATTAAATCGTCGTTTTTCCCATCACAGAAAAAAATTGTGTACTATACACGGGAAAAATAATAGATTTTAGCTCGCGCTTCGCGTCGGGAGACAACACATCCTCGAGCTAAAATCTAATACTTTTTTCCCTTGTATAATAAATAACTATTTATTATATCTTTCACTCGTGCATAATTTCTGCTCCATCCTTCAAAGATGAACATTTTTTTGTTTCGCATGTTGTATTGACCATAACTAAACTTCAACTGAATATAGTGACCAAATTATTTGTCTTCTATTGAGAAGCAATAACATTTGTGAATAATATACAGTAACAAATCTCATTTTTGTACAATTAATGTGAAATAAAAAAAAAAATGCAGGTTCAACGTGACTTTTCTAACAGAAATATGTTATTATCTCCAACCACTTATAATTCAAGTAAAGTTTTCAACAAGTTTTGATAGTGAAGACATGTATCCGAATATCAAAGTCTTTTGAAAGCAGGTGGTATTAACTAAATATTCTGTAATGATTTAATTCAGATAAGCATACTCAGAATACGATAAGTTGTGACAAAACTGAATGACTCAATACTACAGTATTTTCAGTGCCAGGTACTTTCTACTTGTGAATAGCTTTTCTTAGTTTTATATTACATTACATTACAAAATTTAGAAAATATAAAAAACTAATGCAATTGTATTCTCTTATTATAGTTTTTCTTTGAAGATAGAGAACTGATATTATCAAGATACCTTATTTTAAAACAAAACAAAAAATTAAAATACATGAGCCAAAAGAAAAACAACTCAGTGGCCCATTTGCAATAAAAGGTGCTCTGCAGCTCTCATCGATTGAAGAGATCAGATCAGAAGAGATCAGATCATTACACATTTCTGATGTCTCCGTAAATAAACCTCTACAAAAAGAGACACAGTTCTTGATTTTTCCATATTTGTTGCCAGAAGACGCGTTCTGTGATTAGTTACTATTATAATGGCATGGAGTTTAAATCACAAGACTGAGCCATCGTAATAGTTATTTATGATACAAGTGTTAAAAGTGGCATTTTATTACGTAAGTGGGGAATATTCGAGCAAAATAAAATAACTTTTAACAAATGTATCATACAAATTTTTTTGTACAACAGTTACTGCTAGTAAGGAAAAAAAATGTCCATGAGGATTCGAACACACGATCTTTGGATTACAAAGAGGCTCCAACTATAATAAACCCCAACGCACTTTATTTATGAATGTCATTATTTGTCAGAGATGAAGGACCTCCTACAGTTGGACTGAATACTATTTCGCTTGTAACTTTGAAAAGACTCAGTATTACCAATTGCACAAACGGCCAAATACATGGGTGAACTTTTATAAATGATTCCTCTTGAGTAGGTGTTTTGATTATAATATCTGACTGAAGTGTTTCTGTCATTTAACTTTCAACACTAGTGTACGAACAGCACCTACCTGGTAACTATTCGATCTCAGAAGGACAGTAATGGAGACTTTACCAAACAACCTCTGAACCGGTCTCATAAGGTATCCAGTACTAGTTTTCAAACGAACCACACGAATTCTACCATCTCTTCCCGGAAAAATCTCTTCAACTAACCCCAGAGGCCAATCGAGACGTTTTGAATTATCATTTCCAATCAGCACGACATCTCCAACTTTCACGTCATGTGATTCACATTTTTTGGGACGCATTATCAACTGGCTCAAATATTCGATTCGGAATCGCTTCCTGAAGTCTTCTTTCAATCTCACTCTATAGCGTATATGTCTGTTCAAACATTTAACATCAATTTCATCGATATCAGACACACCAATTTGCTTTATGTCCTGGAGAAACATCGAAGGAGTTAATGGTGTCAGATCTTGACAATCTTCTGACACATACGTGAGCGGTCGAGAATTCAGAACGGCTTCACATTCACAGATAATTGTTGATAATTCTTCAAATGTAACTGAAACTCTCCCCAATGTCTTTCGAAGAAGTTGTTTCATCAGTCGAATCAGCCGTTCCCACCAACCGCCCCACCAAGCTGCAGTAGGGGGGTTGAATTTCCACAAAATTCTTTTCTCAATACTGTATTGGGATACTTTGCCCCAGCAATTTTTGCGAATACATTCTCCGATCCCACAAAATTCTTGCCATTATCGCTGTATACCACAGACGGTCGTCCTCGTCTACTGATGAACTTTCGAAATCCTTGTAAAAAACTGTCTGTAGATAAACTCGAAACAACTTCAAAATGCACTGCTCTATAGACCGCACAGGTGAATATGGTTATCCATACCTTTTCATTATTTTTTATGAAAAGCGGACCTGCCAAATCAACTCCGATGATTTCGAAAACAGCTGCGTCTTTGATTCGATTTTCAGGCAAGGGCACTGGAGGAGTATCTAAATTCTTCGCATGATTTCTACGACAAACAACACATTTGGAAATAACTGATTTTATGGTTTTTCTGCCTTTTATGATCCAAAACTTCTCTCGCATCATACTCAACAAACCTTGAGTGCGAACGTGACAATTCTCAACATGACAATCATAAATCATTCTGGCAACAACAGGGTGATCTGATGATAAAATAATAGGGTTTCGGAAACTCTGGAGGTCAGCACGATCAACAATCTTCGTTTTGAGTTTAAAAATACCATCTTCGTCTTCATAGGGTAGTAAAGAAGCAAGACTATCATCGTGGATACCAACGAAAGCTTCACGCTGAATGAATTTTATCAGCAATTTTTCAGCTTCTTGTATCTCCCCTAATGTGAGAGCAGGAGATTTGTTCTTCTCGTAACTACGACAATTGTCAATAAATCTTTTCAGCCATCCGATGAGATTAAGGATACGTCTATGTTTTGAAAAATAACGATAATACCAAGTATTGTCTCCTTTGGCATTCAGGAAAGACGATATCAAACATTTTTTTCTTTCACAAATGACAGAATCCTCATTCACTTCAAAAATTTTGGGAAGGCCAGTCACTTTTCGATTGTAACAGCCAGAATGGCCCCTCCCACCATTTAGAGTCTAATAGTTGTTTTGGAGAACATCCTCGTGAAGGCAAATCGGCAGGATTCATCTGGCCAGGTACAAAATTCCAGTTTTCAATGTTTGTTAGACTTCTGATTTCTTGTACCCTGTTCCAAACAAATGTTTTCCACTGATTTTCTCGGAATATCCAGGATAAAACTGTACTCGAATCGGACCAACAAAATACTGGAATATTTTTGTCATCGAGGTTTTCCAAAACAGTAGTTATCAACCTTGCTCCGATGTTTGCAGCCAATAACTCCAACCATGGTATTGACATCTTTTTCACAGGCGAAACTCTGCACTTAGACTGGATGAGTTGAACATGGGTCTCTACGTTTGATTCAGATCTAAGGAATACAGCGGTGGCATAAGCATCTTTACTTGCATCCGAGAACATGTGTATACTCCAGGAATCTGATCTTGATATATTTGAAAAACGTCTGGGAATTTTCAGATTCACCTGTAATATATTTATGTTGGCAACACTGACAGTTCAGTGTTGACTACAAACGGGTGTTGAGCAGTCCGTCCGCGTCTGGAAATTACAAAAAGTAATTTATCTAAATAAACCTCCAGTGAATTCATCCTAGTAATACATGTGTTTTATTAATAATATCCAAGTCTGGATGTAACATGGTGGCAGCGGAAAAGCGCTCTGGCAAGGTTTCAAACGAAAGATATTTACGAATACCCGTATTTCGAGGTTAAGATTGTTGGGAACGCGGCAAATGCGGAGAGATCGCGTGGTGCGCAGAAAACAACAATACTACGACGTCTACGACTAGTTCGGTTTTTGTACAAAAAAAAAAACTTCAGCGTGATATTGTTCGAAGTGTGTAATACAATTTGTAAACTGGAAAAACGATGGCAGATCACTCAAGGCCCCCCGGGGAAATGCATTTCAAAGGTGATATCACTTCAAATTGGAAAATATTTCGAGAGGAAGTAAAATGCTTCAACCAGTTGAAACAACTCGTGTCTTCAACACCTGTACTGACTTATTTTGATAGTACAAAACCAACAACTCTGTCAGTTGATGCCAGCCCATATGGCTTGGGAGCTGTTATAACTCAAGGGGGTCAACCGATAGAATACGCCTCAGTTTCTTTGACCCCAACGCAGCAAAAATATAACCACATCGAAAAAGAGTTATTAGCATTAGTCTATGGCTGTGAGAAATTTCATTATTTTCTGTATGGCAATCGGTTCAAAATTGAGAGCGATCACCGTCCATTATTAGGCCTACTGAAAAAACCAATGGATGACCTTTCATCACGCATTCAGAGACTAGCTATACGACTTTTAAGATACAGTTTTGAACTGGTATATATTCCCGGTAAACATATGACAGTGGCAGATACACTAAGCAGGGACCCCAATTCTAATACATTGGATACTCATGAATAAGATGAGAATTTAAAATTTATTCTGTAATTGCTACCTCCCCTGATAATGAGCAGAGGCTTATTCAGTCTATTAGTGAGGACAAAACTCTTCAACAAGTGAGAAACTATATTGAACACGGTTGGCCAACTCACAAAGTTGACACACCTATGGAAGTCCGAAAGTTCTGGAATATTCGAAATGATATTTATATTCATAAAAATATTATTTTCTATAAGAAGAGACTTCTTGTTGCATAAGACTCATCAGGGTATAATATCCTGTAAAAAACTAGCTCAAGAGTCGATGTACTGGCCAGGTATCGTTCTTGATATTGAAAACATGATTAACAAGTGTCTAACTTGCCAACAATATGCAAGAAGCAATACCAAAGAACCACTAACTTCCCATAATGTACCAGAACTTCCTTGGGAAAAAATTGGAATCGATTTTAAGTCCTTTGGCACCTTGACTTTCTTAGTAGCAGTGGACTACTATAGCAAATTTGTCATCGTTAAAAAATTGACTTCTAAGACTGCTGAAAGTGTAATCACAGCTTTAAAAAATATATTTGCAACTCATGGACTTCCTCTCGAAATATTTTCCGATCACGGACCCCCGTTCAATTCATCAGAGTTCTCAAACTTTGTTGGGAAATATGATATAAAACATACCACATCTAGCCCGCACTATCCTAAGTCCAATGGATTGGTTGAAAGAGCTATCCAGAATGTGAAGGCAATGCTTGTAAAAAGCGCGAAAGAAGGAAAGGATCTATTTTTGTCTGTTTTGAACTATAATACGACTCCTAAATTAAATCTTCCAGCACCATGTGAGCTGTTAATGGGAAGGAAAATACGTTCTATCATTCCTGTAAGAAGGGATTCGTTGAAACTCAGATACCCTGTTTCTGATGTTGATGTAAAGTTACAAGCTAGTAAGACCAAACAGACTCACTACTATAATAGGTCTTCGAAAAAACTTTCATTCAAAATAGTCTTCGTGACTGGAAAGCAGCGACCGTTGTGGAAAAGTCAGGACCTAACGATTATATAGTCCAGACCGATGATAAAGTGAACTACCGGCGAAATAGGTCATTTATCAGACCTAGATTAGACTCTGGGTCTTCTTCCTTTCAAATTCACCCCCCGGCACGACAGCCGTTGATATTGAATATAAATCTGGTCCCGAAGAAGTTGAGGATTCCCATATAGTAACAAACCAGTCATTGAACATGTCTTTATCCGATTCTGAAAATTGTGAAGCTACTTATGTAACTAGAAGCGATCGGCTTGTTAAATGCCCTGATCGGTTAAATTTATGAAAACATCTGTGTTCGTTTTAGAAAAGGCGTGTAATATATTTATGTTGGCAACACTGACAGTTCAGTGTTGACTACGAACGGGTGTTGAGCAGTCCGTCCGCGTCTGGAAATTACAAAATGTAATTTATCTAAATAAACCTCCAGTGAATTCATCCTAGTAATACATGTGTTTTATTAATAACATCCAAGTCTGGATGTAACATGGTGGCAGCGGAAAAGCGCGCTGGCAAAGTTTGAAATGAAAGATATTTACGAATACCCGTATTTCGAGGTTAAGATTGTTGGGAACGCGGCAAATGCGGAGAGATCGCGTGGTGCGCAGAAAACAACAATACTACTACGTCTACGACTAGTTCGGTTTTTGGACAAAAAAAAAAACTTCAGCGTGATATTGTTCGAAGTGTTTTATTAATAACATCCAAGTCTGGATGTAACATCACCAAAAAACTCAAATCTTTCATCCACTCTAAAAACTGGTTTTTAGTTTCATCAGGTACCTCGGTATCGCAGCCAACTTTTGAAATCCACATTTTTTGCAGAAGGATTTTTGGGATCAATGAAACAGGACAAGAGAATCCAATTGGGTCGAAAATCTTATTGGCTACAGATAAAATCAACCTTATCGTTATTTTGTCTAGAGAAATATCTTGAAACCAATCGAAACAAAGTTCCAAACTGTCTTGTAGTCTATTCCGCTTCAGCCCCAAAACAGGTGACACGGAAGTGTTACAAGTTTCATTTTCTTCAGATATTGTCCACTCCCATCCACGTAAATCGAACTTTCCTTCGCTCATTATTTCCTGGGACTGTCTACATAAAAACTGTTTGACAATTTCGAAATAACTGTCACGGAGTATGGGGAACTATCTGAGTGGGCTTTTTTCCAGGCTCCAGTCAAATGATTTTGGATCACTGCACCAAGGTGAAATGGACTACATGTTACGCCGAACACCACTTTTGTATATCTATAGTGTTTGAGCTGGCCATTTTCTTCATACCACAGAAAACGTAGAAAGTCTCTATCTGATGAACATAGACTTATCTGAAGAAAAGCTGTTTTGATGTCAGAAATAACACCAATTTTATGTAATCGGAATTGAATCAATATGATGGGAATGAGTTCTATCAGGTTGATTCCTTTTTCTAAACACTGATTTAGCGACGGATGATTCTTCACTCTGGCTGATGCGTCGAAAACTGGTCGGAGTTTCGTAGTGGCGCTATTCAGTTTCACAACATGACGATGTGGCAAGTAATGACTTTTATTAGAAAACTCATTTTCGGGAACAACTTCAATCACGCCTTCAGCCAACCATTCGGAAAATACTTTGTTGTACTCCCCATAGTAGCCATCATTTTTCAACTTGTGCATCAGACCATCTAACCTTCTTTTAGCAACGTCATAATTACTAGGGAGAGGTGGATGTCCTTCAATCCAAGGTAAAACGACTTCATATCTGCCGTCTTCATTCACAGATACTGTTTCTTGGAAATGATCCATGACTGCTGCGTCAGCTTCTTTCTTGGAGTTTTCATCTGTAGGATCTGTAATGCCAAGTATGTCGAGTTAAATTAGTGATATCATATGATTTACATAATAATGAGGTTGCCAACATAGAAGCTGAATCGGAATGATTTGAATAAGGAAGCGATACTTTTCTCATCAGGGTCCACCCAAGAAGTGTCTCCATCGCAACTAAACCACATTTCAATCGATGATTTCGGCCAGTAAACAATTTTCCTGCAACATCAGATCCAATAAGAACTTCTATTGGACCGTCTTTAACGTCGGAAATATCCACTTGCAGTGCTCGCAGTTCACTCATCCAGGATCCGTCTCTAACAGAGGTGACATTTCTGCATATTACCGACTGATTCAATGCTTGGAAGTTACATGCATATTTTCGGTTCAAATTCCTCAAACTGATTTTGTAACAGTTATGTTTCACAACTTCTGACTGGGTCCCTCCAAAAAGCGCATGAACCAAGGTTTCTTCAGACATTTTGACATATTTCATTTCTTTTGCGGAAAACGTGTTTATATAGGATCTTTGGCTTCCAGTATCTATGATTGCTCTCACTTGACGAGAAAAAGTGTCATTATGAAGTTCGACGACTAGGGTTTGGAGAAAAACTTCACTATAAGTATGGTTCGAGAGATTTTCGACAGTAGCTGTATTTTCTTTTTCAGATGAAAATTGTTTGCCAGGTACAGTTTGATCTTTCTCGGGGCATAACATCATAGCATGTCGTTTCTTACAATCGGTGCACTCAATCTTAACCTTACATCTGCGTGCAACATGTCCGAATTTCATACATAGGGGACAGCATCCTTTATCTGACAAAATTTTCTTTATTTCCTGTAGCTTCATCTTGCTCGCATTCGTCGTTCGGATGATTATCTTTGAAGAAAACGCATTTGATGGATCGTGGCTTATGAATGAATAAAGCTAAAGCGGTAGGAATTGCTTCTTTTTTCGAAGGCTCATTTTTCTTCATTTTATCAAATCCGGAAACGGCTAGTGAAATTCTCTCTTCTTGTCGCAAAAATATCATAAGTTTCTTCAGTCGGCAATTCGTTTTCGATTCTGATGATTTCCAAGTGAATTCTGATGAGGCTGAATCCGAATGGGCAGCTGTACTTCTTTGCCAAACTCTCAGAACGTCTTCGGGCAAAAAGGATTCAACAAGCGGAAACAACATTGCCGCATATTTCTCTGAAGTGACGCCAAGTGTTTCCAAAGCTCGAAGTTGTGACTCGAGCTTATCAAAAAGGGTGCTGAGACAGACCTTTGCATTTAAATTTCTCATAACCAGTTTCAAAAGTTCTTGAACATAGAACTCCACCAGTAGCTCATCTTTGCCAAATCGAGTCTTCAGACTGTCGATAACCTTGGGGTAGTTTTCTCCACTGGGAGGATAACTTCTTACTAATTGGTGGGCACGAGAGTTTGGAATGGTCGCCTGTATCAGATATTGGAATTTATCTTCATTGTCCAAACTCTCATCAGCATCGATTCTCTTAAATTGGCTCAAGAAGGAGAGCCAGTCCTTGATGTCGCCTCCAAATTTGAAGAATTCGATCCGTGGTAGTTTCAATCCTGATTTCGAATGAATGGCATGACTAGCCACACTTGGAGCAGGATCATTGACGAATGAGTCCTTATTCATACTTCGCTCGACTCTAAACTTCAGGCTATTGTACATGCTTATCAGCTCGTCAGCTTTCTCCACTTCAATATCGATGAGTTCTTCAATGGAATCGCCTTCCAGCATCAAATCAAGAACTTGTTTGTTCAAATCTGCAAGCACCTCCATCTTCTGTTCAAGAAGACGAAAATTCCCATGTATTACACTCAAATCGGGATCTGGTGTTTGCTGTGCCTCGATGATAACGTCATAAACTCGTTCAAACGATACTTGATGAATCTCTCTGATTCTCTGCAAATTCTCCATATCTTCAGGAGGTCCTGTCACGGTCGCCAAAATATGTACGAACAGCACCTACCTGGTAACTATTCGATCTCAGAATGACAGTAATGGAAACTTCACCAAACTTTCTTTAATTATATTCAGAGAAGATACAACATTCAAAATTATTATTTGACATTAACTTCAAAATTATTTTACTCTATCACTTTTTTCGAAAAAATTAACTGTTACACATAAAAAGTAGAAAACAGTCTCAAAAAAGCCAAGAAAACGTGATCAACTGCAACAACTAAAAGTGATTTTGTAAAAACGTTAGTTTTTAGTTCACATATCAATGAATTAAAAACGCAATTTTTAATGACATTTGCACAAAAATATATTTATTTGATTAGTGACACTATTCTTTTCTGTAAAAAAGCATGTTGCGTGACTGGGGGCTTCAATTCATCCAAGATATTTTTGATTTTACCAAGTTGTAGTAATGGCCCGAATCAACCAAAGTAAACAATGACTGATGATTTTGGCGATACATGAGATGAATAATTCAACGTTATTGAATATTGAGCTTCATTAATGAGTTGAGAACTGATCATTCAACTGGTGATGATTAACACTTCTGCCAAACAGAGGAAACTTGTATTCAAACTTGGACATGGACCAAGTGAAGGGAATGATTTTGCAAATTAAGAACTGTGAATATAATTCCTGAACAGAAACTTTTGAGTTATTTGATCAGAAATTTGTAAAAATGTTTTGGTCATCAAATATTTTTAACGAGGCAGCTTATCAATATTGTGAGTTCTCATGTGAATGCACTCCACTTTCTCCATTTTTTGCTGGTCTATTGAGAATGGTCTTCGATGTTCATAATTCCCAGTTTTTATTATATTTTTTCTTCAATTGGTGCCCCTTTTCATCCATTTAAAGCACGCCTCAGCGTATGCAAATCGAAATTTCAAAAACACGCGTTTTTTAAAGTTCCCATGGCTTCATCAACAACTAGGAACTCTAAATGAGTATGTTTTATACGATCCTGTCAGCCAATCGTCTTTAGAAAACATTCTAAATCGACCAATAGTATCAAAATTAGACTGATTATTTTTTTCATATGTCAAAATCTGACATTTTGGTGGTTTCAACTAATAGCAATGCATTATTCTAGCCAATCATTCAGTATTATACTGATAAAACTGCTTCTTCATCGATAATACCTTGTTTATATTGAAACGTCAAAATTTTACTCTGAATTTGTCATGATTGAGTGCTTGAAAAATTAACATAAACAGATTCAGTGCCATCACCCAAGAAAATATTGAAGATTTAATACAAAATTCCACTCCACAAACACAATCAAATCCAAAAAATGTATATGGAATTGCAAAAGTTCTGGAAGACTGGGCAGCAAATAAGAAAAAATGTAACGGCGAAGATTATAAAGAGTATACGTTGAAAACTATTTGGAATGTAACAGCCAAGTTGATACAGGAAAAATACTATCTAGAATTTAATATAAGCTTCAATCCGTTTCAAGAAAGAGCGAGAGAAAGGAATTGCAAAGTTTTATAGAAAATAGAAAGCAAAGTGCAAGAGCACTAGAAAAAGAATATATGAGTATGAATTAGCATGAAGCGGAGGCGAAGGTGTTAATTGCCTTATCCATTATATCAGGGAGGAATTAAATAATGCAGGTGAAAAAACGACGATTAGAATATAATCCTATATTCAGTTAAACTTGCCAGGGTGGGAATAAAAAATGCACTGACACAAAATGGTTGACACCAAACTCAGAGAATCCTGAATGGTGCCCCATAAGATTGTATAATAAGCTTGTGGATAAACGCTGTAAAAATATCAAGAAGAGACATCTGTTCTTGCTGGCCAAACTCTGATAATCAACTGATAATCAACTCTCAATAACTGCAATTTTTCAAATAATTAATTCTCTCTCTTGTTCAAAAAGTTATTATCTTATGTATTCTTTGAGTTCAATAAAATAATAGAATGAAAAAGATAAAGCAAAATCCTTTTAAATTGCTGAAAAAAATAATCTTTCCAAATATAACTCGTTCTTAAAATTTTATCAGATAATTTTTTATTTTCATCACTTAAACTTCTTTATTTGAGGCAAAAACATTCAAACAAACCGAATTTAGATAAAATCACTCGCCCTAACGGACTCGTGATTTTATCAATCGGTTTGTTTTCATATTTTTGCCAAATAAACAAGTTTTCGTGGAAAAGAAAAAATTATCGATAAAATTTGAAGTACTCGTGGTATTACCTTTGATAATCTGTTTATAGTAACCAATTACAGCGATAATTTTTTCACGTTTTTTGATTGGTTCTTTGTTCAAATGAATACATAAGAAAACCATTGAATTGGTTGTCAAGTGACATCGATAAATATCCTGTAAAAAAATAATCAAGCCGAATTAAATTCGTGGTAATTATTTTTTGTCTTTGTTGCTATTAAGAAATCCCCATGGCAACAAAGATTCGTGCATCTAGTTGAAATTATCAAAAAATTACCACCACTTGTGTAATTACTGTTGACAATTTTATGATTATTCATCTGACAGGAGTGGCTTGTAACGTCAAATGAAATATTACAAACAAATGCAAAACTTTTATTCAAACATAAACGAAAGGTATACTGATATCACATCACGATCAAGAATACAACCATTCGAAGAGAAGGGTACTTCGACATTGTCGATTTTACTATTTCATTCAACCATTGTGATTATACAGGGTGTAATCTAACCTCTTGCAGTCCTGTGAAGGACGGGTGTATAATGCCATTTTATAACGAATGGCACGTGTGAAAAATTCGAAAAAAAAATTATGAAAATTTTTATTTTTGTTGAAAAATTCAGAAAATATTGGAAACCGCTGTTCGAAATTACACATTTTTTTCTATCTGGCAGTTCCAGTATTATTGCGGCTCTGCTCTGGTCATCTGACTTTCGGCGGACAGTGGTTCCCAAAATGTCGTAGAATTTTTCAACACAATTTAAAATTTACACTAATTTTTTTCGAATTTTTCACTCGTGTCATTCGTTATAAAATGCCATTATACACCCGTCCTTCACCGGAGTGCAAAAGATTAGATTACACCCTGTAAGTTCTTATTTCCATTATTATTTGATTTGTAATAATGGTACCAGTATTTATGTTTTCGAGGTACACCAATTGAAAAAATTACGTGAAGTATTCATGGATAACTGATCTTTCAAACACTTGCTAAATCGTCTTTGAAAGACCTTTTTATCCACTCATACTTTAATATACCATTTTCATTTCTGTTAGCTAGTGTAAAACGACCATATACATTATGGAAAATGGAGATTTTTTTTCTATATTTCCCATATTGAACATGAAAAATAAGCTAGGAAATGACATACAATTGTGTGCAAAAAAAAACAAAGTCAAATTGATATTTTATGACGTGTGAGTTTCAGTTTTAATTTGTCTGTCGAAAAATTGTTGTTTCTGATTGGTCAATACCTTTGGCAACACCGGTCATCAAGGAGTTAGAATTTTGCTGCCTTCCTTCGGCTCAAGAATACGGCCTTCCCGTTGTAAAATGAGGAGAATCGCCTTCAAGAATAGAAACCCAGGTTTGATGTCTGGATAAAACTTCAGTATATTCTTTATATAATAAAGTTTCATTCTAAATATTGTTATCCACATATCTCAATTCCTCGATAAGTAATTCAAAAAGTAGCTAGATAGGAAAAGATTAATTATTTCATTTTAAGCACTATCAATGATTTTATAGTCGTAAAAAGTTAGATGATTACTATTTGTATGTATGTTTGGAAGTATTTTGAAACAATAAAGGATCAGAATGTACGTAGTCAGTCGTAGAAAAATTCACGAAAATATTCTCAAGCAAGCTTTGCAAACTCACTAGAATAAAAATGCTAGGTTAGAATATGAACTCGAACGAGGTTTCTACGAGTCTCAACCAGGGATGAAAATAATATTCAGTCTCGTCAATATTCCCGTCACCGAAAACAGAAACAAACAAAATTAATTTTTATTGTTGTTTCTGTTTTATCCGCGAGCATCTTCTGAATGCAGAAGTGGAATTGAGTATGACGATACATCTCAAAAATCCTGATACCACACAAATTATATTAACGGAATTGAAAAAACAAAATGCAGATAAACTTGTAGCTTAGCTACACACAGTAATAAGTAAATAGCTTGTTAGATATGCTGTCGAACCTAATATCAAAGTGAACATTTCCATACAAAATGAAATACGAAGTTCACTCGAAACACATTTTCACTTCATTCGACATTTGAGCCTTAAGAAATGCTTACAACCCGAATGAACATCATTTCAGTATTCCAAGGCACATCAAATTGTGTTGGTATGGAAAAACTGGAGGAAGTACAACACATTGCTCGCCCTCTTCCATGGTAATGATGCTGAAAATTTATGTATCATTTTAAAAACATCTTTTGGAAATCGCGTATCTACCTCGAATTTATTTGCATGTTCCATTATCTGCGCGGTATTGAAGGAAAATTCGGAATATATTTTCCACAGTAAATTTTCTTTTGTCTGCGTCTCTCGTGTTTGGCCTGAAAATATATTGGTGTCGCGTAATCGAGAGTATACAACATACATTACGGTTTTCACGGAAACAGCGCTGCCTGAGATATTCAGGTGCTGACAAAAAAAGAAATGGTTCAACTTGTGGAAGTGTATGTCGATCTAGTTAGTATAGAACTTGTGTGATTGAATAAAATTGCTTTCATTGGTATTCTCCAATAATAAGACTTCAAAATAAATGTTTGTCGTTATTTTCGACCAATTATTTCTCTCTAGTTCTTGATTCGATAATAATTAGAAGTAAGAAATTCAATTCTCCTCAATTTTATTAGTGACGACGTTTTGGCTATTAACATCTATATATATGAAATATCATACACTCGATAACAGATGTACTTTCTTTTTTATTCCATACAGAAATATTTCTGCAATTATTTCTGCACGAAATGAAAAAAATGTTCTTTCTCCATATATATTGATACGGATGTGTGCACATATCAATATATTGAAAATTTCACAAAGATGTTAATAGCCCAAGTAAAAATTTAAAATCATTTGGATTCTTCCTAGTTTTATGAAAGTTTTGTGGAGGTTAGGTAATAGCCAGTTTGATTTATGGTGGTCATACATCCTTCCTAATACGCTCCCAGAGCGAATAGATTTATGAATCGGTTTCTGTACACTCCTGAAAGCTATAAGATGAAAGCATTCATCATTTAGGTATGAGGTTTTGCAATGTATGTATACACATACACGATGAATGCTTTTGGTGTTCAAATAATCCACATATCAAGTAAGTCTTATAATGGTTTTATTGCCTCCTCATAAGCAAATCCTCAGTTTATCCATGGGAAGAAGCTAGCAGACCATGGCGAAGGCTACATATCGACTTTGCATCCAAAGTTACTCTCTTCTCATAGTCGTAGATTCTTTTTCGAAGTGGCTAGATGTTCAAATAGTACCATCAACATCAACCCATTCTGCGATCACAGTCTTGAGGAACTTTTTTGCAACACATGGTATACCTCAAGTTCTAGTATCAGACAATGGAGCGGTCTTCACCTCACAAGAATTCCAAGATTTCGTACAAAAAAATCTTATACCTCATTCCAGAATTTCTCCCTACCATCCGGCGTCGGCAAGCAGTAGGTATGGTTCAATCAAGGAAGGAAGCTTTGAAGAAAATTTCGTATGGAGATACGAAAACCAAGTTGGTGAGATTTTTACTACAGCAGCATATTAATCCACATGCAGCAACAGGTTTCAGTCCGGCAGAAAATTCAACACCAGACTAGATTGCATACAAAATCGAAAACAAGAGAACAGTTCTGTATCGCAACGTAGTTTTACAGAAAGTGGTAAGGTGAATGCTCGAATGTATGATGCTTCCCCAAAATGGTACCCGGCTTTGGTCCAGTCTTCACTTGGTCCAGTTTCATACAGGTTGCAAACAGAAGATGGCAATATGCTCCATAGAAATGTTTATCAAATGCGGAGATTCAATGCGGAGGGAAATTAAGTAGATCCGAGATTGGATGAAGAGAAAAAAAAGTCATCAAGAGGAATTTCCAGAAGACTGCAGAAACGATTTTCCTTCTACGTCGAATGAAGGAAAACAAAAAGAATTGTCAATTAGAAAGTCGAACAGGCCAAAAAAGCGTCCTTAGTATTTGGTGAATTCATATGAAGATTCTTCAAAAATAGGGGGAGGGGTGTTATGTATCTAGGGCTTCGCGAGACCAAGAGACTAGTTTCCCAAGAGTCTTGGTCTTGGTCTAGAAATAAAAATAATGAACTTAAATCTACTCAATATTTAGAAAAATCTGATGGAAAAGAAAAATGTTTTGGCATTTAATTTCAATTATTTATTTTTCATATGATAAGTTTTTAATTTTCATTCACTTAAAATCGAGGTGAGCGAGTATGAGCCGAGGCAAGGGCTTGTCGCTTGCTGAGGATGTTAACAGTCGATACATTCCTTGTAACTTATTACGTTTTTTCCGCTGCTTGACATTTCTCAAAATTTGCCTGGATTGAAGTTGGTTTTCTTAGCCTTCCTTCATGATTATTCGGTCCGCTATTTCATTCTAACTTGCTTGTTCGCGTAACTAAGTTACCGAATAAACAGACAATAATATTTAAAAAGTCTCATTACGTAAAAATTGATATAAATGAAGCTGAAGGTATTACTGGTCAAAGTCATTATAACCCTAGGCATGTAAATGACACTTTTTACATTCCGTTGTCAAGATGAATTAGTAAACGAATTATAAATGCCATTTACCTATTTTGTTGCCAAGCATGTATGGATTATTTACAGTGTCAGCAGCGGAAAAACAGTATTTTCTCACGAATCCACAATTATATTCTTACGACAATATATTTCCTTGCTTAAGAACCAATGGATTTCAAATTGTTCATAACCTCAGTGGAGCACTCTGTATACTACTGTATATTTTATGTTTCTCTTGATATATTCTTTTCATGTCGTGTAGGTTTCAATCTTTTTCATTCTCCAGTCACACAGATTTCGTTTTTCAACCGTTTGGCTTGCTACTTGCGTCTCTCTGAACCGACGAAGATGTGTGAAACCAATTTTGGCTGACATACTGTAATCTTTCCAGATCCACAGTAATACCGCCTCATCCGAAACGGCGGCCAGCCGGGGACGGCATGGACGCTGAAATAGACGATCCCGAGCTCGTGTTCGAAATGACATCATCAGGGCATTTGGGGGACTGCCAGTGTCCTTGTGATCACGTTGTTTACAGCCCGACAGCTTACACCACTTGTTTGCAGGTTAGTATCACGGTTTCGTTAATGCATGTGGAAATTTGCAGGACTATTCGGAGTCTACGACAGAGTTTCGGCGCCAGAATCGATAACTGTTGCAGACTTCGAAGAGCTTGCACAAAAATTACAAAAAAAAGAACTTCACAAGATATTTTCAAAACCTTGATTTGAATATTAATATTAACTATGATATCATTCATACAAATAAGTTGAAAGGAAGATTCAAGAAGTCATTTCGTTTCTGTACAGAGTCAAAATATACGACTATTTCATTCACACATATAACACCTATAACCTGTGTAAAATTACAAAACTCAAGTCTTATGATATAGACTACAAGCCCTTATAACAATTTGGGGGGTCATTTGACCCAACATGTAACATTTTTAGAACGATGCTGCTATATGAAAAAATAACTTTAGGCATCATATCGTCAATTCTGGGTGGTGCATTTGACTATAATAATAATAATAATTATGGGGGTGGAGATTGACGCAGTGGTAGCGCCGGGGCTTCGTGATCGGAAGGTCGCTTGCTCGATCCCCAGGCAGGCAAGATTTTTTCGGTATAAGATGTAAATCTGAGTAATTGAATCTTGTTGCTGGCTGGGGATAATCCTCCAAGAGTGTTGCGTTAATAATTAACAGTACTGCTCCTAAGGTGGCGTATAGAGTTAGTTACAAGCCCTATCCAGGACACGTGGCTAATGACCATAGCAGTAGATGCCAACACACCAAGAGAAAAAAACAGTTATAATAATTTTTCATATGAAGATGTGCTTTCCGGACAAAATATTCTTGTACGGCATTCCTCACGTTGGCAGATTATGGAATAATAAGCTCCTAGAAGCCACTGCCGCACTAGAATAATGAGACCCGGAGACATGATTTTTTTTTTTAATTTTGAAAATTCAAATATGTTTCCTGGCTTCCGGTCCCATTATTTTTGTAAGGCAGTAGATTCTAGGAGATTATTGTTTCATAATCTACCCAACGTGAGGAACGCCGTATAAGAATATTTATTCCAAAAAGCACATCTTCAGATGAAAAATCATTAGTGTCAAATGAGCCACCCAGAATTGATGGCATATTGTCTAAAGTTATTTTTTCATGAAGCAGCATCGTTCTGTATATGTTTCATGCTAGGTCAAATAACCCCCCCAAATTGTTATGCGGGCTTGTAGTCTAATATGCAATAGAGCACTGTCAGCTGACGTCACAACATGGCGGTCATGGGGGGACAAAGAAAGCATTTGACATTTGATGAAATGAAAATTGGTTTATTTTCATTCAGTTTGGTTTGTTCGTCCCCTTATGACATTGTTCCGCAACTGTCATATTACGTCACTGACAGTGCTCTATATGAGCGGAAATACAGGTGACAATTCTAGTAAACACGGTTACTCGGGTGAACATACAAAGCAGAAGTGTCATAATTCAAAATATCTGATGGTTTCGGTCTGCGTTTAGCTGAAGCTCTTGGGAGCTATTGAGATTATTAATGTTCATAAGATCTAATGAATTGTCAAAGTACAAAGTACTCTTGAAGAATTATGAAGAATAGTCGGCTATTTGTCATATGGTCTTGGGATATCACCAACAAATATTTGTATCAGGAATGTCAATAAGTATCTCCGAACAACTTGCGGAATAGCTATTTATACAGGGTGTAATCTAACCTCTTGCACTACCGTGGAAATTGTGGAAATTTAAGATTTTCTTCGAAAATTTGGAGAATCTTGCAAACCGCTGTTCTTTCCATCCGGCAGTTCCAGTATTATTGTGGCTCTGCTACAGTCAGTTTCATCGGACAGCGGTTCGACGAATTTTCCAACACAATAAACTTTCCATAATTTTTTTTCGAATTTTTCACACCTGCCATTGTAGTAAATGAGCGAGTGCACAGTTCCTTTTTGAACATCTTTAATTGACAAGAAGAATATATTACAATTTTTTTATAAGTGTCATTAGCATATATATTGTCAAAAAACTAACTTGATACTCTTGATAGATATACAGAGACTTCAGAGCAGGAGTGTGAGTATACAGTCCAACACTCCCCCTCACGACTGCTTCATTGAAGTCCAAAACTTCTTGATAGCAAAGAGTGGCGATTACCGTTAACTGACTTTGTCAATATATCGGCAATCATATCGTTTCTCCTTTTATAAGCAATTTCAATTTCCCCTTTTCTCACAAGGTCTCTGATGAAGTGTTCTTTTATTGAAATATGTTTCGACTTCGAGTTTATTATCGGGTTGGAAACTAAATTTTGAGCTGCTTGATTATCATTGTAAATCAAAATTTTGTTGTGAGTGTGTTTCATATCATTAATTAAGTTTTTCAAATGGATAGCCTCTTTTGATGCTTCGGTGAGCAACATATACTCTGCTTCAACCGTCGAAAGAGCAACTGTTCGCTGTTTTCGGGATTCCCAACAGACAGAGGCATTAGCAAAAATGAAACAGTACCCAGTGTAAGATCTTCTGTCAATTGAACAAGCTCCCCAATCAGCATCTGCATATCCTATTATTTCTTCTCCAGTTTTCCTGAATTCAAGTTTAAAATTTTTGTTTCCTTTTAGATAGCGCAAAACACGTTTAGCTGCTACCCAATGTTCTTGGTTGTAACAGTTGTTGAATTGACTAAGGTAACTTATTGAGTAGGAAATGTCTGGTCGAGTAGCAACTGATAAGTACATGAGTGATCCAATCAAATTTTGGTATGGCATGGGACTTCTTGTGCTTTTACAGTCTTGCATGTAAAATTTCTTTAATAAATCGTTAATATATTTTTGTTGATTTACTGTAATAATCCCATTTTCTTGTTTGAATTCCATTCCCAAACAGTAATCCAAATTGCCTAAATCTCGCATGTCAAAACTTCTCATGAGTTTTTGTTTTTATTTGATGTAGTATATTTTCGCATGATGTGGCGATGATCAGATCATCTACATATACTGCAATAATGGCCTTTTCTCCCCCTTTGACGTATATGTAGATACAAGGATCAGCCTCCGACGGTGTAAATCCCATTTCAATTAATTTTGTGTCCAGTTTTTTAAACCATTGTCTTCCTGCTTGTTTAAGTCCGTAAAGGGCTCTCTTTAATTGGCATACTTTTTCTTTTGAATTTCTTTTGAGGTCTTCCAACATCTTTGTAGCTTTTAGGTAAAATTCCCTGTCATTATTCATACTTTCTTCAAGAATAATTTCTTGTAGATATTTTTCAAAATGGTTCGGTATTGTCATGTAAATTTCTTCTTCGATTTCACCATTTAAAAATGCTGTTATTATGCCGATCTGATTCAACTGTAAGTTTTCTTCCGCTGCTAAAGCTAACAGCAATCTGATGGAACTTAGCTTGGCCACTGGTGCGAAAGTTTCCTTATAGTCAATTCCTTGATGTTGACTGAAACCTCTGGCCACTAATCTCGCTTTTCTTCTCTCCAAGTTTCCATCTGCATTGAATTTTTCTTTCAAAAGTATTTTATTTGTTACAACATTTTTGTTTTGCTTTTTATCAGTGATTATCCATGTTCCATTTTTTATGTGAGCCTTCATTTCATTTTTTATTGCTTCATTCCATTGTTCATTTTCAGCTTCATCTTCGGAGTCTTTTTCTCCTATAAAATATGACATATAATCCTCAGTCCATTTTGGTGCCTGTATATTTCTTTTTGGCCTACTTTCATTTCTGGTTTCTTCTTGAAAATATTCTGTTTCTTCATCATTCCTTTCCTCCAGTTGGTTTTCTCTATGCGAATTTCCAAATTGATTTTCATTTTCTTCCTCTTTTTGGTCCTCTTCATATGAATTTTCAGTTTGATGTTCCATCTCATGTTTATTAATGATAGAAATATCAATTTCTGAGTTTTTGTTTCGGTTTTGTGTAAGGTCTGTTTGAGTTTCTTCTGATTTTTCATTCATTTCCTATTCAAAAATCTCGTAGTTTATTTTTACATCATGTGAATTACTTTTTTCATCATCAATTACCTTAACATCTCTTGAGATAACTATTCTTCTTTGATTAGGCATCCAAATTCGATATGCTTTTGACGTTTCGGAATAACCCATAAAAATACCTTCTTCTGCCCTTGGAGAAAATTTTCCTCTGTTTGGTTTTTTGTTGAGAACAAATGCTTTTGATCCAAAAATATGGAGATGTCTAATCGATGGTACGCGTTGTACCCACTTTTCAAAGGGTGTTTTACCATCTAATGCTCTGGATGGAGATCTGTTGATCAAGTAGTTAGCTGTGTTAATAGCTTCGGCCCAAAAAATCAGTGGTAATTTTGATCCAATCATTAGACATCTTGCTTTATCCAGTAACGTTCTATTTTTACGTTCAGATATACCATTTTGCTGAGGCGTGTAGGTACAGGATAGTCTTCTTTTGATTCCATATTTTCTCAAAAATTTGTCAAATTCTGCATTACAATATTCAGCCTTCTCATTATCGCTCTGTAGGTACTTTATTTTTGTATTATGTTCATTTTCTACTTCATTTTTGTATGTTCCGAAACATTCTAGAACCTCATTTTTATGTTTGAGGAAATAAATTTTGCAATATCTAGAATATTCATCGGTGAATGTGACAAAATATTGAGAACCACCATGAGATTTAATTTTAAATGGACCCCAAACATCGGAATGGATTACTTCTAATAGTAACTTGGCTTGTTGTTCCCTTTGGGGAAATGGTAATCTTGTCATTTTACCTTTAAGAGGGATCCATACCCACTTGAAACGACTTTCGCTCTAGTATCCACATTAGTTAACCAATTTAGTTGCAATTTTCACTGACCGTTTCAGAAAAAAATGTGTTTTCCGGGAAACTCATTATTTTTTTTTTAATTTGAATTTCGGAATTAATAACAATATTCATATGTTCCAGTATAATGATCATTGAGTTTCCCGGAACTGTACATTTGAATAAAGGACACTGATATCGTTTTAATTTCGAAATATTGAAAACTAAACCAATGAGAGCGAAAGTCAAAAATGCATTATAAGGCACCCGATTAGTGTCGCCCCCTAACAGACCCTTTCCCATAGAGATGGATGCATTGCAGTTTGCAATCGCCACGGCAAATAATCCAAGGGCGTGCGGCTTATTATTAGGGCATATTTTATTTTAATGCTTTTTCAGGTATTTGTAGCAATAGCTCATTATATGAATGAGTGATTATGGTTCGGTTCTACCTACTGGTGTATATTTAGGTATTTGATGATATTGAGGAACTTCTTATGACCTGAAATACTTACCTGTTCTCGTATAAATTCGCTTTCGGTATGAATGTTTGTTTATTGTTGGTTCGGTCTAGTTCGAATTGAGTGCTATTGTGTGATTTTAAACCATGGGAAAATTAAAACAAATGAAGGGTGCTGAGGAGAGAAAATATTTGTATCCAAGTGAAAGAAGACATAGCCGTAGGAATGCTCTGAAAGAGGCATCACCGAAAAGGTGAGTTGTGTATGAATTATATTTTGTTGAGAGAATTCCATGCCCGCCTGGAACTATTCTACTTTTTCATGTAAAATACTCTTCGGAGGGGTGATTTTTTAATTCTCGAATTTTCCACCCAAAGAAAAACTATCTACAATAAATTGTTTTGAAATCACGGAAAATGGGAGTTGCCCCTAAGTGAATACAAGTTTTTGAACAACATCTTTATGATTCAATGTTCTCTATGGTTACATAGTGAACAACTATGGTTAGGGCAAATTCAATGGAATTCAATTTTGCATGCAATGTTTCTTTTGCATGAGAAAACTAGTATTGATGTCCGGTTCTATATTCATAGAAGAAGAAAAAATCGCGTCATTCTGTCTTTTATATATACAGCGTATTATGATGAAATTATCGAATATTAATAATAATGTTTCTTCGTAACTTAATGATACATGTATAAAAGCAAAAAGTATATACCCATTTCTTAACACGTATCAAATGTATACCTCTAGATCGTTGGTTTGTTGGTATTGGTATACAGGTTGTCACATGTTTCATTCATAGATGATTTATGAATTGATTTTATGACATTTTCGGATATTCCTAATTTTAGATTACAAATAAGCATATTCAAAAGTTCATTATTAATTTCTTCGTCGACCAAACACAAAAAATACGTATAATTGAAGTTGGGATTTAGAATTTTGGGAAAATCCGGTAACCCTAAATAATGCCATTATTTTTGTTTAAGGGCATATTTCCTTTTAATTTGTAATTATTAATTATTTCATTAAATTTCATTTCTCGATGTTTTTCAGGTATTCCCAGAGTATTGTTTGGCATTGTAATAAGTACCTACTTAGTGCATAATATTTTCGACAAACATATGCTCTGAAATCATTGTTTTTTCATAGGTATAACTGAACGGACCGGGCTGGGATATTCCTTACGGGAAAAAATTATAATGATAATATTTATTTTGAAAATATTAAACTTTCCAATTGATAGCCCTTGTATTGCGTTACTTTTTTTTTTCATTTGATCAAATGTCTGTCTAACAATTTCACATATTTTTGTATTTGTCTTGGCCTCATCGAGTGTGTGATATTCGAAACACATCGATTAATTGAGTGTTATTTGCAAAAATTGATTACCTACTAGTATATTTTCTAGGAGGTCGTAGCCAAATAATTATTTCGTTTTCTTTAGGACAAAGTCAGTCACTGCCGACAGCGAAGAGTACATTTCCATTTTTCCAACTGCATCTGTTCACGTTTCGAAAAGATAATCCATTATTATTTCACGAAACATACCTAGTAGTACTTTTTTGAGGATACGTTAGCATAAGAACCAGAAGATAAATCGAACATTTATTTTTCAGTGACAATTTCAGTGATGATGTTCATCCAATGTGTAGCAACGATGTCCCTGCCGTGTCTTCACCCGTTCAAAATGTGGAAACGGCTGACAATATTTTTCAGAGGTAGAAATTCATTCGTTCTGATATCTCTTGTATGAACCTACATGTTATTTTTTTTTTTCAGTAACCTCTATACTGGCATATCTCTTCAGGGGTGGTAGATATCGGATATTTATTGAAGCAGTTAGCAGAAATATCCAAGCACCCACCATTCGATTGTACATTCAGTGATATGTATCCAATTAATGAATATAGAATGGGTTTGAAAACCAAAATTATATTGGTATGCAGAATGTGCAATATCGAAAAAACCATTAAACTTATAGAAGAAACCGTCGTAGAAATGGACATAAAAAGCGTTTGGGCGTTGGCCACAGTTTCAACCGGAAGTGGCTACTCTACAGTGAACGAAATGCTCTCTGTTTTGAATGTACCTTTCATGAGTAATTCTACGTATCAGCAACACCACGAAAATGTGGCTGATATCATTGAAGAGACTTCTTGGAAGGTCATGGAGGAAGCAGGCCAAGAAGAGGCTCGAATAGATCAGGAGTTAGGAGAGGTCGATGGAAGCGGTGTACCAATGATTACCGTTGTAGCTGATGGGGCTTGGAGCAAAAGATCATACTCTGTGAATTATAATGCATCTTCAGGAGTGGTAGGTAGCCAGTTGCTGCGTGCACCGAATATAAAGCATCATGTATATTTGATATATTCGTAGTTGAACTAAACATATAGACCGTCAGCCAGTGACAGATTTAGGTGCCCCATTTTCGCATACAAGCCTCAAATAGGGTTGAAAAGTATATCGATTTGGAGTAAAATGAAGATATTTTTACGAGTGGCTCCTGGGGATAACATATCGAAAATTGATATTTTTTTTTTGTTTCCCTCGTGTTTCCTAACTACGTTACGAAACTACAGGCTTGTATGCGAAAATGGGGCACCTAAATCTGTCACTGGCTGACGGTCTAATACATATATGAAATAATTGTGGGGATGCAGCTGTATTGGGAGGGTATCAACTGAAAACTCTAAGTAATTATTAATATCTTAATCCGTTCAAAAATTATTGTTAATTCCATTTTAGAGATACTAAAGAAGGAATAAAACCATTCCGGAAGCTTACTCGAAAGTAAGAGATTTTATTTGATACCCTCCCAATATAGCTGCACCCCCACAATTACTTCATTTGTATTATTATTTGTATGTATATGTATAATTATAATTAGGCTATTTTTCCATAGGCCTGTATAATTGGAGCTAGAACGAGAAAAATTTTATTCCTTGGCGTCAGAAATAAGTTCTGTGCCGTGTGCTCGCGTTCCGCGGTAAATAAAGATATTGCTTTACCTGAGCACAAATGCTACAAAAATTGGAGTGAATCATCAACCAGTATGGAATCCGATATCATAGTTGAGGGTTTCAAACGAAGCATTGACATGCATGGTTTGATATTCCACAAGCTAATTGGAGATGGTGATAGCAGTGTTCATCAGATACTTCTGGAAGCTCGACCTTATGGAACTCTTCTTATACAAAAAATTGAGTGTCGTAATCACATGATGAAGAATTTTTCAAAGAAGATCCGAGAAATTTGTGGTAGGTATCTGATTATATGATATAGTTTTCTACTTTATTTTTATTCTTGCAATGAAATGAAGATAATATACAAAGTTCAATTTACATGCAGCTAGAAAGCGAAGTAATTCAAAAAATTTGCCAGTACCTCCAGGCCTAAGAAAACTAGTCGAAAGCAGTTCCCGTAGACTACGCACCTCAATAAAATCTGCTACGATGTCCAGGATTAGAGAAAAAAGTTCGTTGGTCCAAAAAATTGAAAACCTATGCAAAGACCTAAAGAATGTTCCATCACATGTATTCGGACAGCATGAAAAATGTCAGGAGATAGCATATTTCAAGTGTTCTCCAAAGTTAGGTGAAGTTGATCATATCCCCAGCATGAGAACATGTGGTCTATTGGACGATATTGAAGTGTGCATCAACCGCTTGGTTTTCAATGCAGCCAGCTTGATAGCAGATCAGGACACCAATATCGCCGAACAGTACAACAGCATCATTTGCAAGTTTGTTGGAGGTAAAAGAATAAACTATTCCCGTAAAAGATCCTATGCGACACGTTGTAAAGCTGGTGCCATATCGTTCAACTCTGCTGGGGAATATTATAATGTTGTTGGAAAAAGCAAAGTTCCATTTTATACTAAAAGATTTGTAGAAAAGATGAAAAGGAGACGTGAACTTCGGAAAATGATAAGACGCAAGAATAAAGACCCTCCACCAAAATCTAGTAAGAAATATGCTCTGCCGGATAAGGATTATGGCCCAGATGCTATCCCTGATCCTGATTTATCTACTGATCAGTTCGAGCGGAAGAAAGAAGATTTTCTGAATTCTTTGAAAAAAACTCCCGAAGAGATAAAACTCATTGAACTTAGTACAAGAGGTCAATCTGGCAATCCTTTATGGCAACAAGAGAAGTATTCGCTCAACAGCTTCACATTTTGGTGACATTTGTAAGATGCGAAAAACAACATCTTGTGCCAATAAGGTAAAAAACTTACTTTATTCCATCTTTGGAGGAAACGCAAACACCAAGTACGGAACAGAACATGAGCCATTTGCAATTAGACAACTGGAGAATGATTTTGATGTTAGGGTAATATTCTAATAACATACTTAATTAAAAATAGTTATTTATGATACAAGTGTTAAAGCGGCATTTTATTCTGTGATTGGGGAATATTGCGAAACGAGCGTTAACGAGTGAATCAACTCCACAAGCAAAATAAAATCAATTTAAAAAAATTAAAAGATCATGAGGATTCGAACAGGCAGAGGCTCCAACTATAATAACCCCAACGCACTTTATTTGTGAATGTCATTATTTGTCAGTCGTTTGTAACTTCAAAAGGAATTAGTATTACCAATTGCACAAACGGCCAAATACATGTGTGAACTTTTATAAATGATTCCTCTTGAGTAGGTATCCTGATTATAATATCTGTTTGAAGTGTTTCTATTAGATAGATCTGTATTACTGAGTATCCATCATCTCATCTGTCATTTTACTATTAACACTAGTGTTAAAAGTATTTTTAGTTTATATGTCAATGAATAAAAAACATAATTTTTAATTACAGTTTTATAAACATATTTTTTTTGTGTCACAGGTTGAACCTTGCGGAATGTTCGTTGATGAAGACGATCCTATTTTCGGAGCCAGTCCTGATGGGTTAATAGGAGATGACGCCATTGTTGAGGTGAAGTCAAAACTGCCTCAAAAATGAACCCCAAGGAAGCAATTGACCAAAAAATTATAAATTTCTGTTCTCTAAATGGGAATCTACACATGCAGCTGAAACGAAATCATAATTATTACTATCAAGTATTTTGGACTCCATTGGGAATGTTAGTTGAAAAGGTGGGACATCTTCACACAATATGTGATACCTAAACGAAAAAATTGGTTGTGAAAGTCTTTCACGGCAATCGTTGAATGAATGATGGTTTTCCGGGTTTTTAGGCCGACGTTTATTTTGAGATATTCTCACTGATCCGTTGAAAATGCCAACCACTCGTGTTGGCGAAACGTCGAGAATATCTCAAAATTAACATCGGTCTAAAAACCCGGAAAACCATCATTCATGCGAAAAAATTAGTATTTATTCATATTTTGTCTGCCTTCAGTTCAACAAGAATTAATTAGTCCCCATTAATCAAGTAATTTTGTTCTGATTATAAATATTGGAATTTTAGGCTGGACATATTGTGAATGAATTCGATTTTATATTCCATAATATAACGAAATTGATAGTAATTTTTTTTTTAGATTATTCGAGACGATTTATTTTGGGCGGTTGATATGAAACCGAAGTTAGAGATTTTTTACAAGAATTGCCTATTGCCCGAACTGATAGATCCTAGATACCCGAGGAAATTGGAAATCCGCAATCCACCACGACAGTAAAACATACAGCTCATGTTACATTCGAAGTGTATTTTAATAATATTGACATTTTTTCGAAACTCAGAATTTCATTAAGTTTTATATTATATGTATAAGTAACCCCCCTTCTCTGTTAACCTTTGAACAAATTAAAAAAGGTTGTTCATAAGCTACTTTTTGACACCACAAAAAATAATCTATCTTTTAAAATGGCACGTGGCCGCCATTTTAGAAGATTTTTTAAAATAGCATAGTGGATCCAGTGATACCTCTTTCGACACGTCTTTCAATTATCTATACGACAGCAAAATTTCAAACAAAAATATTCATCCAAAACAAAATGACGGTACATAATATTAGAACTCTTATTGAGTAACCCCACCCCTGTTAACTTTTGACCGGATCGGAATTATTCTTTGAAATTCTATTTTGTTGAATGATAGTTCATATATACTTTTTTCTACAAACGTCAAAAAATTACAAGGTTGGCGCATTGGTAACGATATGCAAAGTGACCCTTTTTTATTTTCATTGTTACCATGACACCGTGCGCGAAGTAGTATGCGAAATATATATTTCGCACACTACGTGTAAACTATATGGGATTTTTATATTTTAACCTTTATGGTCTTCAATCAAGCAAAAATCCAAGAAATCATTTATTTCTTAATGTTTAACAATAATTAAGGTTTTTAAATACTTTTCAAATCGTGACAAAATTTAAACTACCTATTTTATTTTTTTAAATTAAGCTACTTAAGCATATTAATATTTTAAAACAATATTTTTTGACGTTGGTAAAAAAAATATTGTTTGCAACTCGTTCGCGAAATACTTTGATGATCTCGACTATTTTTTTGCAAGCCTCATTAAAAAAAATCAGTTCTCGATCACCAAAGTAGCATTTCACGCACATTCGTTAGAATAATTAAAAAATATTGAAAAAATTATGCCTGCGTATTAAATCTTTGTAAAATTCATTCGAGAGCATATTTTACATAAATAAATACATTCAAATTTTTTTTTCTTCGGCCAAAAAATATCTTATATACCTACCTACCTACTTCTCGACTGCCAAGACGATACAATTTCCATGCAATTGAGCATGTATTTATCTACGATTCCCTAGGTATTTGCAGCAATAACATAAAACCCGGATCCCCGTCTATGATGTGCCATCATGTGAAATGCAACAATAAGGCGAATATTGCTCTACGACGTGCTCGTCCTTCTGCGTTGTGAATATCGTCAGGGAATTGGAAGATGCCATTCGAATAGTTAGTCATTGATCATCCCTCTTGCATATATTGGGACACGCCTACAGACTCCCGCAAAATTTGGAGGTTAATGCATTTTCAGAACTCCGGTGCAGGTGTGGATCATTCTTAATGCAAGTTTCGCAAGTATTTAATTTGTCTTTTGGATTGAACTTCACTCCATATATTGCATTATTTTGCAATGCGGATTTTAGATCACATTCATTGAGATGTCCTAGTTTTTCGTGCCACTTCATCATATCATTTGAGTAGTATGAACTTTCTTCATTATTTCTGCTTTCCACATAATACAGATTATTTCTTCTTTTTGCTTTCAGAATGGGGTATCCTTTTCTGTTTTTGATAATAGCATCATGTTTTTTGAATATTACTGTGTGACCCTTTTCAGTTATTTTTCCAACTGACATCAAATTTGTTAAAAGATTTGGTACATACAGGGTATTTGGTAAATTTATATTAAGATTTTCCTCAAATGTTAGTGTGACTTCTCCCTTTCCTTGTTTAGGTGCTGTCTGATTTTATAGTTTAAGATAACCCGTTTCCATATCTTCAATTGTTTGAAAAATTTCCTTTTCCGAACAGAGATGCGACGTACATCCACTGTCAAGACACCAACTTTTCTTGTCTTCTTCATTGTTTTCAAGGGATAGGCATAATTCTTCGGCTTTAAATGATTCTGCATTTGTTTTGTAATTTCTTGATCTACAGTCACTTGTTTTATGTCCAAAACGGTTACATTTGTTGCACTTCAAATTGTTTTCAAATTTTTGATGTTGTTTATTTTCGAATTGCTTCTTTGTATGGAATTTTCCAGTGTTGTTGAACCTTTTATGGTACTGATTTCTATTTCTTCCAAAAAATGCGCCTTCGTTACTGCTGCTTCCTAGATGACTTTTGGTTCTTGCTTCATTTTCTTCCAAAATTTTTATTTTTAAGTTTTCAGGAGAGGGTAACTCATCGCGGGATTCTATTGCAATTCTGAAATTTTCGAATGATTGTGGGAGGGAGTAGAGCATCATGATACTAAGAAGATCATTGTTTATATTGATATCCATTTCAGATAATTTGTCAACTGTATCACAAAAATGATTCAAATGCTCTCTCACATTATCGTTTTCTTTCATTTTATGTAATATTAGGCTTTTTAGTAGTGGAGCTTTTCGAGCAGGACCTTTGCTTTGGTAAATGTTTTGTAAACTGTCCCAAATGTCTTTGGAGGTACAGCAGGTTTTGATTTGTTTCAATTCGTTGGGTGAAATAATTAGTATGAGCTCTGATTTTGCATTCAGATCACCTTTTTCCCACTTATCTTTATCCTCAGCAGTAGTTTCATTGCCAATTTTATTCTTGCCTGAAACATAGTCCCATAAACCAGCTCTTGTAAATACTGCTTGCGCTTGGAGTTTCCAGGTATCATAGTTATCATTTCTTAATGGTTCTATTCTATAACTTGTTTGACTCATTTTTAATTCCTTTAGTGTTCACCTGGGCCCATAACCTGTAGTAAATGAGCGAGTGCACAGTTCCTTTTTGAACAACTTTAATTGACAAGAAGAATATATTACAATTTTTTTATAAGTGTCATTAACATATATATTGTCAAAAAACTAACTTGATACTCTTGATAGATATACAGAGACTTCAGAGCAGGAGTGTGAGTATACAATCCAACAGCCATTCGTTATAAAATGGCATTATACACCCGTCCTTTACGGGAATGCAAGAGGTTAGATTACAACCTGTATTTCAAGTTGCAAAATGAACGTGTCCTTTGCACCAGATGTGAATATTGAAACACGAGCATAGCCAGTGGCCCAATACGTCTTGTGCAAGAAACTCGCCATTTCGTACAGTAAAACCAATCTACCGATAGATTTAAAATTTCCCGTGCGTTCGTGTTGTGTCTTATCACTATATATATTACAGACTATAATTCTTAGTCCGACAAGTGCTCAGCACGTTTTCTTGTCTAACGTTAGGCTGGTTTAACTGTAATTTGTTATATACAAATATATACAAAGGGTCAAGTAGCTCAGTGGTTGAGACTGAAGCGTTCCAAACCATTGACTGCTGGTCGGCTAGATTCGAATCCTCAGCGACTTCAGATTTTTACCTGATGGCCCGAGAAAGTGCTAGGAATCGCACGTTAAAAGGTAAGACCTCGTTAATCCTTGGCTCGCACAAGTTTCGACTTTTGAGGGATGCCGTTCGTAAGGGGACGACAGCTGGTTAACGGAAAAAACAATTTTAAAAATTTAAACAAATTTAACAATCTCCTTGTAATTTTGTTGGAATCTTCATTCAAGGTGATCGAAGTAAGAGGTGGGTTAAAATTAATTTGCAAGATTGGATTTCCGACAGACAGACACCGACACAGATGCAAAATAGTAAAAAATAAAAGATTTTAATGTCATGTTATGTCGAAATGCACACTTGTGCTTTCCTACAGTATTGGTGGCAAGTTTCGATTGAAATTCGGTAGAGTTGGTTTGATAGATTTTTTTTTCATGTTCTGTTTTCCACGGAAAGTAATCCTGAAGTATATTGATTTCGAATCTACAGAATGAGAACTTTTTTCTTCTGAAAAAATTTCTGAATATATGTTCCTTCAGTGTTTCAGTCAGGAGATGAAATATCAACTATTTGATTTCCTAAACAAGTTTTCTATTCGGATTTCTGCATTTCGTAAAATTGTCAAAACAGTTACACCAACACGACATACTTTGTCACTACTCCACTATACTAATCTCAGACTAATTTCAGACGAAAATATAGGGTTGAGGGAAACAAGGTCATATTTTGATGCGTTTCTGTATATTCTCACTATAAGTAAGTATTCAAAATTTTATAAGAATATATTATTTCAACGTGATTTTCAAAACATTTTATTCTAATATTGATAAATATATCTGAGCGTTGTCAGAATATTCATGTAATGTTATTGAGGGTTGTGTTACAATGTTCATTATACTGGAATTAGCTTCAAGAAATAGTGGAATAAATAATCCAAAAAGTGAGTTCAACTTATTTTTTTTAAGATTAACACGGAACGTTGAGAAAATGTTTTAATTATGTATAATCAGGACAAAATATTGCTGAAACGGAAATGGTTTTATTTCGTGCTCTTTGGTAGGATAAAAAACTCAGAAAATCATTAAAAAGAATTGAATAATTATGATTTCCAAGTAAATCACGTCATGTCTCAGATCCAATGGTCACTGAGAGTGAAAATGATTTCTTATTTTTGACCTCGCCTTAGTAGATGTTCGAAACCGCAGAGAGTTGGTATATCGATTTGGAATCTAGTTACCAAATTTTTTTCTGCTGAAGAACCGTCTGAATATTTCACTCGGAAGGTTCTGTATCAGTCTTTTCGAGCTCGAAAAGTGTGCCGGACAGTTTCAAATAAATGAAACTAAAAATTTCGACGAAGTCGAATTCCCCTCCTCTTCGCATTATCCCACAAAGTGGAAAATATGAGGCAAATATCTGTCACAAAACAACTACTTCCCCCTACGAACATTGAATTACATCTGACATCCATTTGTGCGTTGTTCCTCCAGGACGACACAATTGTAACTGCTAATTGCAATTGAGCATAGAATATTATGCCCCATTGGCTGGGAATGACGTGACATGTTTCACCGTTTTTTTCCCACTCGTCAGTGCAAAGAGAGTTCAGACAACATTAGAGTTATCCTGGCCCATTCATTGGACAATAACACCCAAAACTCATGAACAAGAAGCACTTCTCGGTAGCATAGAGTCCGGGAAGATTTTTAATCCATGAATTCGAACAATTGTACGAAATTTGTGCGGGAGGGTTTCGAATAAATGAAACGAAAAATTTCGACAAAGTCGAAGTAGTTGTTTTCTGTCAGATATTAGCCTCATATTTTCCACTTTGCAGGATAGTGTGGAGAGAGAAAGAATTAGACTTTGTCGAGGTTTTTCGTTCCATTCAATAATTAATATGAAAGGTTTTATGTAAAGTGCAGTTCTAATGGATCTGAAAAAAAAAGAACAAATTGGAAATTTTCTTCAACAAAACATAAAATTAAATATTGAGTCGGAATGAACTGTTAATAATGCAGAGCAACAGATGCCCAAGTACAAGAGAAATATACCGAACAAACGTTTCACCGCTCGGAAAACGTCAAAGAAAAATATCAAGACACCATAATGTCATCCGGAATACCTCCGGCGTATATTATCAAATGCTGAGTACAAATATTTGAATAGCCTTTGTACTAGAAATGCCATACCTGAATTATATCATCATTGTTATAAAAATTTCAAGTAGTTAAGATGCTTTAAATAATATGGCGCACTGTGATTCCGAATAAAATGTCATTAGCAGTCAAGTCTTTCCGTGGAAGCGCATTAGACTAAAACAGTGCCCTATCTTGGAACCGGTTAAATCTATTCCGATTTTGATGTTTTTTTTTTTATATCTGTTATTACAAGTACTCTTACCTTTATGGATAAAAAATTGATGCTTTGAGCCGAAAATTTGTCAAAATGACAAATAATGAAAATTTTGAGAAACTTATATTTTTCAATCGGAAAATTGTGAAATATGATTCAAAAATATATGCACTCCATTAATTGGTTTGATGATAAGTTTAATGCTGGAAAAATTTCTGGATAGCGAATTAAATTAAAAAGGAAAAATATAACTAAGTATTTCAGTTTGTTTTAATTTTTTTAATTTTAAAAATTTTCACTTATAATATCACAAGAGCTTTAATTATTTCCGGAAATTTCGGGCTTCGCGATTTGGGATAATTTTCAAAATATTTGTACCCGAAAGAAAATTTCTAGGAATAATTTAAGCTTGCATGGTATTCGGTAAGAAAATTTCACACCATAATTTGGAAAAAAATTAATGATCCAATCTGACATTTTACTGCTTGTCAAGTCCACCATGTTTCGTTAAATAAAAAATATTACCAACTTTACATTTCTACCACTAAAGGTGGTAGAAATGTATTTTTTGTTAAAGTTATCCATAACACTTCTAATGTAAAAAATATAATATTAACATGGTTTGTTGCAGTAGGTGGCCGTGATATGGGCGGCCATGCTTTTGGCAGATGAGGTTTATATAGGTAAATTACATTGAGTTACTGTATAGTAAACCAGCAAACAAAGATATTATTATGTGAAACATTTCTTGTAAGCATTTGCGTTAAACAATTTGAGAAAAATTAAATGCTTTGACAAGTACAATTTATGTAAATACTGCAAAGAGTTGAGTCAAGTGCAAATATGTTATCCAAAATTAATATATTTAACGAATTTAATGGAAGGCATCTGCACAGTATATGCATTAGTGTTTCGGGATCCTTACTGCACAATTTGCATGTGAGTTTACCATTGATCCCATCTTATTAAGATGCCATTTTATTGGTGCATGGCCAGTCATGAGCCCTGCCGAATCTTCGAAAGAGGCTTACAATGCCAAGATACGATCAAAGCTCGTTGAGTATCCCAACAGGTTCCGCTCTTTTTACTTCCAGCTCATTTTCCCCTATAACCAAGGACGATGGAACACCATCAACGAACGCTCTGGAGAGAGCTTTCGCCAGCAAACTATCAGACACATTTTGCTGGGTCTTGACACCAAAAAACTAGTGGATCCGAACTAACACCAGTTCTTTGCAAGTAATACAACCTGTCTTATGATTTGGGGGCAAGGGTACAACCAGTCCCCACATAAGAGAAAAATACCCTATTATGCAACTACAGACCTACAGCACTACTATCTGTTATATTGAAGGTAATGGAGAAACCTATCAACATCGAGCTCATGACATATCTAGAATGATCAGAGATCATCAGTAACCGACAATATGGTTTCCGGCATCAGAGATCAACCAGTGACCTGCTCGCTTACGTCTCACATATTGGCAGGAATCTTTCGAAAAATATGGTGAAACTCTGGTCGTTGCAGTAGATATCTCCAAGGCGTTTGATAGCGTTTGGCACCAATGACTCCTAGTCCAACTTCCATCTTATGGCTAACCTCCCCTGTTGTGTCCCTTGCTATCTAGCTTTCTCTCAGACCGGTCTCTACACGTGGTGGTTGATGGAGTATAACCTGATACTCTACCAATAAATGCTGGTGTTTCACAGGAATCCATTCTAGCACCAACACTGTTCCTTCTTCACATACATAATTTTTTGGGAACTGCATGTCCAATGAACAGCTTTGCAGATGATAGTACCTTTCGTACCGCTTCCTTTTCCAAAGCTCAGATAAGAGCCGGTGAATGCAGAAATGAACGGGGAATAATTGAGAATGAAATAAATACGGACTCAGCTAAAAATTTCTGGATGGGAATCCAACAACGGTGGAATTCAATGCGGATAAAACCCAATGTCTTTTCTCTAGAAAGATCGATGTCACAGTGAATTGCAAAGTGACTTCCATTATTATAGTCGTAACTATGTCAGGAGTATCGATAACAATGAAATCTTCCATTTCAATACTCGGTATTACCATCAGCAGTTTCCTTTCATGGGATAACTATGTGAGGTCCATTGCCAAGAGTGCCTCTCGAAAACTTGGTTTAATGTTTTGCGTTAAGTATTTTCACTTTCCGCCAACTGATTAGGATTCATTAGGCACGAATTCGATCTGTTCTGGAATACTGTTTGAATATATGGAGTGCAGCACCCAAACACACATAGAAACTTTTAGATTCGGTCCAAAAGAGAGCCATTCGTCTCGACGGTGATACTTCAGTCACAACCTTACTTACTTCTCTGGAACATCACAAAAAGGTTGGCGATCTGTCTGGGAAACATTTTTTTTTTATTTTTGAAAACAAAATTGTTTTTAATATGATAATGTTTATTGTTGGATGGACCATCCATGGTCCCTGACATTAGTGGTTGTGGCCTCCGCTCCAGATGCGGACCACATGGTCTTTGGTTATGACCAAAAATTTTTAGTTTAAGAATAAAAAAAAAAATCCCATTGATTGTGATTTTTCCACCATAATATGGTAGGTTCACACATTTTATTGTTATTCATAACTCTTTGGTAACCGTTTTGTTTTTCCTTAGATCGACTTGTAACTAACTCATAATTTGCTGAAGATGAAGGATTGATCCTTCGAAACATGTCCTCCCTCTTAATGTTAGTCTTCTGACTATATGATATCAACGTGATGTCAGTCTTCTGACTGCATGACAGCTGCAATAAAGAATAATTTTGGTAGAGTTAGACTGTAAGTTTTTTCAATTTCCTATTGAATCTCACCTCCACTGTATGCAATGGATCGTCTCCGATGGAGAAATAATAAAATATAATAATATGTATGTTCAAATTTACCCTGTAACGTTTCTTTAAATGTAAAAAAACGTAGGAACATTAATCGTGCCCTTGGGCTTTTTATACTTGTTGAAGCGTGTAACACGACGTGAAAAGCCAGTGTACATCAGTTGCAGGTTAAACGAGGAAACTGGAGCTACATACTTGAAAATAGCAATTAAATGAATAGACCTTAAAGAGCGTTTTTGACAACCACAAGGGCATTACTCGCCTCCTGACGTAATTAAACACATTCATGTATTACTGCTTTACGGGCTGAAATTGCCTCTCGTAGACATTAACAATCCAGCAAACAACTTGTGTGAAATAGGAGGTGTTCATGTGTAATTATTGGCGTACTTAAGCATTGACTGTTAACTTATTCACCGAAGATAATTCAAGTCTAGATGACTGAGTAGAAATAATTAATTGATTTTGCGGTACCAAATTAAAGGGGAAAACTGTCATACCACTGAAATCAGCTTAAAAATGTTCAAAGTGATTCAAACTGTTTTCCCAAATGTTGTTGGTTAGGGTAGTGGAATGACGAAAACACTGGGCAACAAACAACACTGCAATTATTTATTGTATGAGAATGAAATGAAAGGAAATTATGAGTTGCAACTTTCAACAACATGAACAATATAAACAAGAACAATCGAACGATTTTGATTTTATGTTCTTGTTTCACTATCGACTACAGACATACCATACAATACCATACAACCATCAATTCTACCAACCTAATAATCATTACGAAACTATATTATGTATAACTGGTTGCATACTAATAGATACCTTGAATATTGTTGTTTACAACAAATGTAACAAAAAAGTCAGGAGGAGAATTTCAATGTAGGTGAAAAAAATAAATAAATATTATATCGGAGACTACTCCAGGAAGTAAGGAACAGTGAATAGGAATTGGTGCTTCAATTTGATATTTTTAAACTCCAAGAAACACCTAGGTAATGCTTTTCAAAATTGTACCATTGAATTATCCAAAAAGACAAGAGAAAGGTCGGAAGACAGAACTGTAGGCCAAATTATATTTCGGAAAAGAAGCTGAACTTCTCTGGAACAGCGCAGAAAGTTTGGAAATCTGTTTTTATTTTCCGAAATATCATCAATCGTTCCACAGTTTTTTATTGTTGAAATTGTTTTTTCCGTTAACCAGCTGTGGTCCCCTTACGAACAGCAGCCCTCAAAAGTCGAAACTTGTGCGAGCCAAAGATGAACGAAGTCTTACCTTTTAACGTGCGATTCCTAGCACATTCTCGGACCATCAGATAAAAATCTGTAGTCGCTAGGATTCGAACCTAGCCGACCAGCAGTCAATGATTTTGAACGCTTCAGTCGCAATCACTGAGCTACTTGGACTCCATCGAGACTAACCCGTCGAGCTCAGTGTTCTCTTCACAACCATATGCCGTCACTTGGGATACATGCCAAACATCTCATTCTCAGTGCTCGTTTTTCAACCAACGGTAAAGCTTTGGAACTCTCTGACTACGAAGGTGTTCCCTGAAATATACATCCTTCAGAATTTCAAAAAGAACATCAATTTCCGCCTACTTTTCCTCGACCTCCACAATATTCTCCGAAAAATACAGGAGTTTCCTCTCCGTGGAAACCATAACTCAGTATATATATATATATATATATATATATATATATATATATATATATATAAATATAAAAATATATAGATACGAATATGATTTGAGATGGAATCTGAAAGTTTTCATATATATAACATATTTACATATACGTTCGAGTCGAACTCGGCTACTTTGGAAAATCCACATCGAAAATAATAATGATATTAATCCAGGTGAAATATAATCACATCACATTTTATTGTACTACCAGTATGAAAATGAATAAACGCGAGAACTATAGAAGTTTTGAAAATGCACGTTGTTTAAGTTCCTAACTATAGATATTAGAGAGTAATTGCAGAGTGAAATGAGTTTCCTTAATTACAAGAAACTCTCATTAAAGTATCCTGTATTGCAATTATTAATTATGGTTGGTAACGGTGTTATTGCAAACACCATCTTCATAGTTGCTTTTTTAACTTTATTTTGACAAAAACGTCAAATTTCACTTTGGCAGATAATTTCTATTATGTCAAAATAGAGATCCCTAAATAAAGGGACTATTCCTGTATTTAAATTAAATAAGGGAATCCTGTATTTTAATAAAAGATAATTTTAAAGGATATATTGAATGCGCATGCGTATATGTCAAAAAAAGGAAAACTTTAATGAAGTATCATGACAATAGAGGTTGCAATAACTCTCTATTGTCAAATATTTGATGAGTTCGAACATGAAAACATATAAAAATTATTTACGAACATAAAAACATTGAAAACTGGAAACAATAGATATATCAAAAATATTATATTGAGTACCAAGAACGGTGAGCACATTTTACCAATCGAAGATAATTGTTTGGAGGAGGCGGGTAGCGACGACTCCAATTATTGTCTGAGATCGGTAGAGCTTAGCGTTCGTGACATTTATAGTGTTTTTGCACGATCCCAGCATTTTCTCTTTCTTTGATTGCAACATTTATTTTCAACCAGTAACTGAAAAGTCAAAAGTGGCATTAATATAAAAGTGACATAAAGCGAAATAAGTGAAATACTTACCGACGCCTTTGACCTAGCAACCAGTATTATGAGGACGTCGGTAAGTAAGTTAGGTGTCGGTAAGTAATACTCACCTGGCCTAGCAACCAGTAAACAAAAGCTACCGTTTCGACAATAGGTATATCAAGAAGAAAACTGATCGTGCAAAAAATATATTTGAGATCATATGACATTTTTTTTTATGAGGTCTGCTAAAGATAATTCACCCTTTTTTGGGTAAGACCATGCATTTTATTCATTACTGATTAGTAGTAGACAATAGAGATGAAAATGTTAGTCCCTTTTGTCATGTTTTATAGCTTTGGGAAAGGGTGTGGAGGAGTATCTTATTTTTGATGGAACTGTAGAGTTGCCCATTGTCATTTGTCATATATTTGATATCGTTAAATATATTTTCAGTAGAATACTCCTGAGGCCTCCCAAAAATAATTTTCGATATTCTTCTCATAATATTAAGATTTTCAAGATGCACATCACTCACCTCCCCAACCCAAAATATCATATACAAGGATAGGTTGTATCGATGAGAAGTATATTTTTGCACGATCCAGTTTTCATGAACGGTATCTGTTATCAAAACGGTAAGTTTTGTTTATTAATTGCTAGAATCGAGCAAAAAACGCTATAAGTATTACGAACGTTAACGATCTCAGACAATAATAATTGTAGTCGTCGCTACGCTCCTCTTCCAATTGTCTTTGTCTTTGATCAGTAAAATCTGCTCACCGTTCTTGATACCTAATATAGTTACTATTATTTTTAGTTGGAGTATGTCCAAACAAATTTTCAGATACCTAAATCTTCATCATAACCATATATTAATTATATTGTAAACCCATTGAATATGTTTATCTATCACTCCTGCCAGGTGGAAGGAATCTGCAGCAATTTTAAAACTTCATTAGACACAGCTATCAGTGGAACTGATATATATATATATATATATATATATATAGATATATAAATAAATGATATTTATGCACAATTTATTATAATGAGAATATTATCGACACTCATGATGTATAATATATGAAGTGACCAATCATCCACTAGTGAAATGGGAAAGCTTTATTCCACTAGTGAAATAATGACTCTCCACATAACCAGTAAGATTAATATATTTATTCAATTGGTGTCCCTTTTTTCACTTATAATTGCACAAGTGGTTTGTATTTTCTCGGGTAAATTTGGGTTGTTTAATGAGAAACTGTTTCCTAGCAATTCGACTAGAATAACCGTCAACTATTAAAAACACGACACCGAAGGTGGAGTGTTTTTAGGTTGACAGTTATTTGAGTAAATTGCTGAAGGAAACAGTTTAGAATTTGAACAACACAAATTTACCCGACATCAATACAAACCTCGAGTGCAATTCGGCAGGACAATTTAATGAATAAGAAATTCAGAAACATATCAATGTCAAACTATTCATTTTTGGCAAACAACACCGCGATAATTGATAAACAAATGAATAAGTGAAAAAACCACTAGTGAATTTGTGAAAGTTAAAGCTAACTTTTGCCGCTGTCACAGTGACAATTGCACTGCGGCATATGCGATTTTTTATAGCGTGTGCAAATCGAACTTTCAAATACGCGCGATTTTTAAATTTTCCATGGCTACATCAACAACTTGAGAACCGTGAAGTCTGGTGTAGTTCGTTAAGACATACTCTAATTGCTAGACTTGCTCGAAATTGATATTTTAAAAGAGAAAGAAAAATTAAGAACAAGTTTTAGAAAGAGACATGTGTGAAAGTTATATCGATCAACTAGAGCAGTCTTCAATGAACAAGCCTAATGACAATTTTATGAATATTGATCTGACAGGAGTACCTTGTAACGTCAAATAAAATGTTACAAACAAATGCAAAACATTATCGGAAGGTATACTGATGTCACATCACGAATTAAACCATTTTAGATTATAAGTTCTTATTTTCATGATTTTTGATAATGAAACCAATATTTATGATTTCAAAGTGCAGCAATCGAAAAAAATAAGGTAAAATATCCGTGAATAACTGATCTTTCAAACAATTGTTCTATTTCGAGCACTCAGGTTGTGCCGTCGTGCTCGAAAAATCGCGCGTGTTTGAAAGACCTCTTTAACCACTCATATTTTAATATACTATTTCAAGATCTGCTTCTTCTGTAACAGCCTTCAGCATTGAATACTTTGACCACATGGAAAAAATTGCATATTTTTTCTTCAAACTTGAAAAATAAGATAGCATGACTACTTCATTTATTGTCATTAACGTTTTTTCTCCATTCGTGGTTAGTTATTTGATGTTTCTCGAAGGTCGGGCTCACTGATTCTGACTATTTTCATTTACAATTATTACGTGCATTATCCCCTGAAAATTTGAATTATCGATGGCAAAAATTGGTCATTCGAGCCAGAAAGTTTTGATAAGTTGACATGTTCGGCGCGATTACCTCGTGACATGTGAAATTAATTTCAGGGGCATTCTTCTTCAATATATATTCTCAGCAGATCGTCTGATTTCATATCTGCTGTTATAGGGGATACATGAGCAAAACCTTTTTTTGGGTACTGTCATAATGTTTCCATTGTCATTTGCACCAAGAATCACTTTGTAATTTTTGTTATCTGAGGAATTCCGCTTGGAATTACAATTTCTGTTTCCTTTGATTTTTTGCTCAGCATGCGAGTGTTCACTGGTTTTTGTAGCGGTATAGTCACATAATTTTTTACCGCATCACACGTTTTATGTTTAGTAGGGCATATTATTTATTGTAAGTTTTCGTACTGATTGCTTTGGCGGAATTTAATGAATACGAATTGTAGATGGCATCTCATGTACTACTGGAGATAGATTATCATTCTTTATTAACAATATCAAGTTCTCCTGTTCTTGAGTTCGTTTTTCTAACTGATGGGTGAGCCTACTCAAATTTTCTAGTTCACTTTTCACGAATTTCAGTTCTGTTTGCAAGTCATTGCAAAATCCGCAGGTTGTCTTATCCTTGCTATCATCGAGAACATCAAAGTCGATTTGTTCTTTTCACCAAGTTTTTGCACGTAACGTTTTAAATGAGGGTTTCCTACAGTTACTGGTATTGACAGTGTTAATAATATTTAGATTTCAACAATTTAGTTCAGTAGTGAACAGAGCAACTTCACTTGTCGCCGCCATCTTGGTAACTAATTTTTAATGCTTGTCCTTTAGTAGCGACGAAATCAAGATTTTCATATAATGTCGTTATTAGATATATTTTAGAGAACTGAAATTTGTTGTAACACAATTTCCACACAATGCCAATGTAGCACTTGCTGAAATTGAAAACAAATATTTTGCCAATATTAGACAGTTTGACCTAAAGAGGTTATTTGAGAAAAGAAAAACAAATATTATCAATTACTATTTCGGTACAAATTATCTTTGACAGTTCAAAACGCTCCATTTATTGGTTTCATCAGATTTTTTCAAATAATTGACAGAATCATATAAAGCTTATTCAAGCCCAAGAGACATTTCTGAAAGTATTTCGAGCATCTCTTTCAAGTGAGAGAATTAATGAATAACGCTGCACATCGCATCGGCTTGTGATATTGAGATGACGGCTTTGTCGTCTACCATGAAAGAGGTGCTGTGAAGTTGAACAGAGTCGATGAAATTACTTTTGAAATATTCACTCTGATCAGAGCATGAAGTTTCCATGGACCACTGGTTTCATTGATATCTGTTCACCATGTTTACCATGATTAGGTCATGCAGATATCCAAGAATTCGAAAGTCCAAGAACCGACAAGCTCTGTTATTAATTTGGACAGATTAAATGCCCAGTGTATTATGATGGCGATACTATCAGGTGCTGATTATTACTATTATGATTTTATATCCAGCAACAGCACATCAAAATCCAAATATTTTTCAATACGAATTGAATAAAGTTTATTATAATATACAAGAAATACGAAATTTCGTGTTGTTTGGTACACATAGACTGAGACTGAAATACTAATAATGTGGACTATAACACCTTTCATTCTCACAATATCATTTCACGTTTCTGAATATTTCAAGAAAAATATTTGGAGCTTTAAACGAGTTAATTGGAACATCAAACGTCATTTCGTTACTCGTCACTCGTTATTACGCGACTCTCTTCCACTGCGAGAAATCTCGAATATATTATAGAAACTCTTGTTCTGATGTTACATTTTTCTCCGGGAGACAAAGGCAAACAGCTCTAGCTGAGTTCGATTTGACCACGCTTTATGGTCAGCCTGGAGGCTTGTTAGCCATTTCTCTCCAAAGCATTGTTTTTTAAAAAAATAAACGAATAAATGAATTATTTTAAACGTATTGTCTCACGGTACCATGTGAACTTTGTCTGCGCTTCAGAAGTAGCATACAACGACATTCTGTGACACCTGGCAAAATACCTGAGTAAACCTGCGTAGGAAGAGCTACAGGCGATATTTCCCTATTTTAGGAATCGCAAGAAATCCATTGACAAAAAAGAACTGTAATAGTGGTACCCAAATATTCCCGGAGAATATTTTAATTGCCTCAAGCGATCTGTGAATAGGACAGTGGATGGTGGTGCAAGGATCCGAATAACTAAAATTCTCGCAATTGTATGCCTAGGAGAAAACAAAGTTCAGTGTGCCACAAAAAGATGGTTTGGGAAGAAAAAAAATGTTCTGCTAGTTAATGGATCGGCTGGAAGTCTTGACCCAATGAGAAGATAATGGATGATAGGAACTGAGTGGGAGCAAGAAAGTTGTGTCAAATTCATAAACCATTACAGATATTCCAATCATTTCCATTTTAATGAAAATTCAGTCTGTATAACCCTTTTGAAGTTATAGTCGAACTAATCTAAATTTAATGGACTAAGCTATTTACAACGGGAAACAATTCGATTGAATCAAATATGGTGCTTTTGTTGATAATTTCAATGGAATTCGACGTTGATATTCCAGCAGTTATAGTCTCTATTCAATTAGTGTATACATGGATGACTGCTGATTTACCAAACTGAATTCGAGATATTATTGTTGAATCGTTGTTTTTGAAATCTCCAATACAAAGTTCCCAATTTTCATTGAAAACATAGAAGGGGACGTCATAAATTTCTTTTGCCTTCGTTCTTCGTTCTTTGACTCTATAAAAATATATCACCGATGCAGTTTCATCCTATGGATTAAGGGCATTCTGTGCTCACTGGTACACTGTTACAGTAAACTTTGTAGTTAATAATAATAGGCGCACCCGGGAGGGAAAGAACATTCCCTCTGATGTCAGCCGTGGGTAAACTAGGCTAACCCCCCGGTATATCTTAAGACTCGGGTTCCCAACGAACAGGTAAAGGCCCCCACAACCGACCCCCTCGGATGATGGGTCAAAGGCAAGGTGGTGGGGCCGCAAAAGAGGATTTGCCAACTAATGACGACCGCAATGAACAAGGACGCTTTGAGTGGACTGATGAATTTTTGTTGATTCAGGGAGATTCCCTCAGCCCTCTTCTTTTCTGCATCTCACTACTGCCATTATCCGTTGCACTCAGAAACACCCGTGGTTATAAATGTGGCACCCCCAGCAATCGAAGGCACAAGGTCACCCATTTATTTCACATAAATGCCCTGAAAATATATGCCTCCAGAGAAAAGGATCTACATCAGTCCTTGAGGGTGGTGCAAGAGTACACGCATGCTATCGGAATGGAGTTTGGGATCGACAAATGTGCCACGGTTCATCTCAAAAGAGGACGATGCGAGGAGTACGGAGAGGATGTCCAGCTCGAAGACGGTAGCATCCTACAACATCTTGATGCCGGAGAGACGTACACTTACCCAGGGGTGGAACAGCGTCGCTCCCAACAGGTAGCCACTGTTAAAAACTCTCTCCTCGGCAAGTATCAGCACAAACTCCGCCAGATTCGGTCGTCAGAACTGTTGGGGAAGAAAAAAGTTGCTGCAACTAATATGCTTGCCGTTCCGATCTTACTCTTCTCCTTTGGAGTGGTGATTTGGACTCAAGAGGAGCTGCGACATCTCGATGTGAAAACTCGTAAGTTGATGCATCTTAATAAGAGTTTGCATCCTGAATTGTCCGTTCCACGGTTGTACTTTCCCAGACAGCAGGGAGGCCGTGGACTTTTGAGTTTGGATTGTCTTCATAACAGAATGGTACTGGATGGTGCCTGTAAAGTTATCAGGAACTCAGATCCCCTTCTCTGCTTGGTCTTTGACCATGAAAAAGCAGGGATCGGAGCATTTATTTTCAAGGCAGCAGCCTGTGCAGCTGATGAACTTGGCCTCGTTTGCGACTATGAACGGGTTAATCCAAACTCTTTCACCGAGTTGCAGCCCGTTCAGCAAAAGGCTCACATTTTAGCAGCGGAGACAGGAACGCTTCTGTAGCTGCATGAGGATAAGTCAATGCATGGGGTCTTCTCCAAGAACATGGAAGACCTTGGCTTATCCAAAAATCTGACGTTCGCTTTTCTCAGGTCAAGTGAGCTGAAGTCGGAGACCGAGGGATTCATAATGGCCTGCCAGGATGGTGTCTTCAACACCCTGGTCTACCGTATCCGCGTGATGGGTCTAGAGATCACCGACACTATATGCAGAGCGTGTCGTGTGGCGCCTGAGACATGTCAGCATGTCCAGCATATGCGGTCTCAGCCTATATCCACAGGCATAACGTGGCTCTACGAGTGTTATAATACCATCTACCACACTCGTACGGTTAAGACGAGACACCGGTGTTGCCTTATGCTCCGGGGGATATTGTGTCCGTTGTGGAGAATGAGATATTTGAACTACGCATTCCCCACCCTCAGGCAAATACAAGCCAATAAGCCTGATGTAGTCCTCCTCGACCATCAAAGTAAGACGATTTTCGTCATGGAGTTTTCGGCTCCTGGCGAAACGAACATCGTCCTAAAAGAGGAGGAGAAATGGACTAAATATCGAGACTTACTCTTTGAACTCCGCAGGCTCTACCCAAACCATTCTGTTGAAATGGTGGTTCTGATTATAGGGGTCTTTGCTGGTATGATGAACACACTGCTCTCGAACTTAAAAATCACACCGGCTTGCCATAATATGGCAGAAATCTCAGCCGGACGAATGCAGAAGGCCGTCCCTTGGTTCACTCCGTCTGCTCAGGGCACATGATTCTCGGATGTGTTGGAGCTCCGGAGACAGGGCCCGACTGGTATAATACAACCGGATAAAAAAAAATTATAATAATAATAACTATCAGCATGAGTATTACTCGGCTAGCTCAAATTTTCGAGAATGAGGTTGTCTAGTGGAGGCCTGTACTCTTGAAATTTTCACAATTATATGATTAGATTCTTATACAGAGTGACCCATTTGAAAGCTGTTATTTATGATCCGATTCGGAAGTTTTTTTTTCAATAGATAGAGCATTACAAAAATTTCAAGGCCTACTTCGAATTTTTTTCAAAAAATCCAAAAAACATACTAGTGATGTTTTTAAAAAGAATTTGGCGACGCCACTGGATTCATAACATTTTCAAGTGGTTTATATAAAAATTCCGAAAGGATGCGTCCATCAATAAAAAAGTTATATGTCAAATTTCTGACAACACCATTGGATTCAAAATATTTCGAAATATATGTGGTCAGAAGTTCATCGTAATCTGTTCATAAATAAAAAAATTATGAGATATTAAAATAAAATTTTCCTAAAATTCCACTGATTTCCAATTTTATTATTTTATAACTTTTTTATTTATGAACAGATCTCGATGAAATAATTCTGACCAAATGCATTTCGAAGTATTCTGAATCCAGTGGTGTAGTCAGAATTTTGATAAAAGTTTTTAAATTGAAGAGGTGGGTTAATTTATTGACATAATTTTCAAATTTCTTTTCCATTTAACTTTTTTTTCATGGACACATTCCTACGTAATTTTCACATAAATCACAAAAGCACCTAATACCTAGACCACTTCTCTGTAACCAACAATACATAAACCAATATAGAGAGGAAATAATTAAAAATAAACTAGTAGTGCACAATCGTGTCCCTGTTTTGAATCTGAAGGTGTACAACCCTTATTCTCAACATTGGTACAGTAATAATCAACATATAAAGTGAAGGATGAGAGTAGGTAAATTCAGGTAATGAATCAGAATAACATAACTCTCTGCTCAAAAACAACGTACCATCTGTACTCTGCTATACTTCAACACTGAAAAGGATTTCCTAGGTAGATCAATAGTAGACAAAAAGCCCTTTCTGGACTGTGATGGATTTTGATTCCAAAGTATCAAGAACAGATTCGACTACCTACCCACATTATACGATGTTATAAATGTTGGTTGCCTACACTACAAATTCCCAACTAATAAGTGCATCTAAAGTCACCATAGCAAAATATAAGTAAAGTTGAAGATTTTCTATATTTGAACATGTAAGGGGTTAGTCTCAAATTTGAAAGTTGAAGTTGTTGTCTCTGGGATATCAGCATAGTAAAATTTCTAATTGTAACAACACTATACTACTGTGTTGAAGTAGTGTGCGTAATCCGTTGGTGGGAGTTCCTCAATTGACTCGCTTTTCTGATACAACAGCTCATTCTTCGCTTTATTATTCACATTTTCTACATCACAGTTCATATTATTCAATATCACGTTGAAGTGATCTGGTTATTTGAAACTTTCATTATCAATATCAAGTTCTGTGTAAGGGTGGATTACCACATAGATAATTGCATATGTCACTTAAGGATATAACAGTTCCTCCCACATAGATATATCTTGCTTCACCAAAAAATGCATGATGTGGTTTTCAAAGTCTTTTCAACGGAGGGTATGCTTTTCTGGGCCAACTGCTTCTGGTCATAAGATTCTGCACACTTTCGGGTCTATAAAAACGAAACATTTTCCCAAAATTTCAACTTCCAAACCATTCTGGAACATCTTCAAATAAGATCCTTCAGAGCAGAGTTTGTGAAGGCAAAATGTGATAAAATAGACATTTTGGCAACAAAGCGAATATGTTTTTCCTGGGTTTCAATGTACAATGAATAGAAAATGTCATTTCTGACAACTAGTTATTGAATTATTCACAAGCAATGTTGCCACTTTGCATTCTTCGAAAATAAATGACAAGAACATATTATAGAAGATAACTTATTCAAGATTGAAAAAAAATCATTCAAAAGAATTTAAATGTTTTTCCATGAAAAGCCTAAATTTCCCTGTCAAATGCATACCCTCATTTGTAGGTTAGTTTCTAAGATATGCATTTTCAAAGTTTACGTTATTATGATAGGTAGGTAATGGGGTTGATACTATCAATTAAACAAAAGTTTAGGAAATCTTTCCATAAATTTAATTCTATGATGTTCCCTTTAAGAACCAATTATTCAATCCTATAAATAACATAGACTAAACTTAACAACATTATGGATCCCAGTAGTACAGTCAAACTCAAAAACCAATTATAAATAACTTATAAATAACGACTTCAAAAATATAGAAACTCATTTGATATTATTAATCGTAATATAACTTTCCGCAATTGAAATCAATTTAGTTAAGTATTGAACAATCTAAACAACAATTCGCAACATGATGTAACTAAATTTCAAAGAATACTAATAATATATATATATATATTAATATATATATAGATAGATAGATAGATAAATGGGCTTTATTGTCTAAAATGTATAACATTTTGTCGACAAAGTATGTCATGTCTAAAACTATTGGTAAATATATAAAAAAATAAAATTATAATAGGAGAATTTCAATAAATCATTAAAAAAAAAACATGAAAGGGATGAAAAATTAAAATACATTCACAATAACAAAACAGTTTTAAAATGTCCTAGTATAAAACGTGATACATATACAAACATATATACATATATACATATAGATAGAAAGACTAGAAATTATATGCAAAATACTCTCCCAAACTGTAGAAGCACTTTCCTATTAAAAGTTTCTCACCGATTTTCTAAATTGCTTCTTTCCTTTAATTTCTGTAATTCGTTTTGGCAAATGATTATATATCTGTCTACGTCTATAGATTAGAGAATCCCTAGTTAAAGATAAGATGGGTAGTGGAAGGGCAAGTTTTTTATCACTACGAGTCTGTCTTTCGGTATGATTCAAAAACTTGCCTTTATGTTTGTAAAGCAAGCAGACAGTCTCTAAAATGAAAATTTCGAATACTGTGAGTATTCCGTTATTGCAGAAAAGTGGCCTACACGAGTCTCGCAACTTCAGTTTGAAAATTATTCTCAATGCTCTTTTCTGAATAACGAAAATACTTTGCATCAGAACCTGGCTGCCAGAGCCCCAGAAAGGAAAATCCGAGTCCACGAGATATGACATTTATTGCAAAGCAACCAGAAGACAAATTTTTTTTCAAAGCAGTAATATGCGCCTCAAATTTTAAATTACTATCAATATATATACCGAGGAATTTGGTCATAGATTTACTCTCAATCACCCGACTTCCTAATGTTACCTGTTCCAAATCCCACTTAAATGACACCAAATTTGTTTTAGAAACATTTAGACATAACATATTTGAGTCACACCAGTTTTTAATTTTTTCTAAATCTGAGAGGATGTATCGAGTCAAAGAAGCGGTGTTTTCATTACGCCAAAGTATCGTGGTGTCATCAGCAAATAAGATGAATGCTCCAGATATGTCGAGTTTAGCCATATCGTTAATATAAAGTAGAAACAAAACTGGGCCTAAGACTGATCCTTGAGGAACTCCGCGTATGATTTTTCCACTTTCAGAAGTTTTATGATTCAATGATATTTTCTGATTTCTACCAGTTAGATAAGACCTGAACCATTCTAAGGCTATTCCACGGAATCCATAATGAGAGAGTTTCTGCAAGAGGATTTCATGATCAACACAATCAAATGCCTTAGAAAGGTCCAAAAACACTGCCGCAGCCACTTACTTATCATTTAGGGTGGTGTAAATATTTTCAAGAAAATTGAAAATGGCATCAGTGGTATTTTTATCACACTGGAAGCCAAACTGTTCGGAAGCTAAAATTGTATGTCTTTCTAAAAAATCAATTATCCTACGTTTGACTAGTTAACGTTGATAAAATTGATATGGGTCTGAAATTGCTTGGGTCGTCGGCAGCTCCTCCTTTATGAAGCGGTATAACTTTAGCCGATTTTAAGCTAGAAGGAAAGACACCAGTGCTAAACGATGTATTTATTGCGATCCCTAAGGCTTGAAGAGCTTCATCAGGCAGTTGTACCATCAACTTCGCAGAAAGGTTGTCTTCACCAGCAGAATTTTTGTTTTTTATGTCTTTTATTGCTAGTTTCAACTCACTCAAATCTGTATCATACAAAAACAAGGAATTTGAGGGAGAACTTACATTTTTCAAATAATTTAACGGGTCAATTGTTGGGATAATATCATTGGTGAGTTTTGAGGCTATTGAACAATAATAATTATTTAACTGGTTGAGGTTTATTTTAATTTCTGGATAAATTTGTTTCTTATTACCTCTTAACTCATTTATTATTGACCACATTTCTTTTTGTTTATTACCGGCTTGATTTAATCTATTATTGTAAAAACGATCTTTGGCTAATTTAATAGTTTTTCTGAAGATTCGACGAAAGTTATTGAAGTATGATACAAAGAATACATTGTCACTGTGAAATTTTCTAATAGTATGTAGGCATCTTAGATTTTTTGACGAAACTTTGAGTCCTTTTGTGATCCAGGGTTTGGATTTTTTTTGTTTTATCAAGCGCAGAGGAAATGCTTTATAGAGTCTTTCACAAACAAGTTTTTGAAATTCGTTCACGGGATCCCCTGCCCTATGTATCGAATTCCAATCTGTGGTCTGACAGTGATTTAGAAATTGAGCATAATTTTTTTGCTATATATACGTCCGTACTGCTTATCTTGCAAGATTTTATTTTTGAAAATATTGGGAATAAGACAAAAAACAGCTTCGTGATCTGAAAGACCTGGATTGATTACTGAGCATGATACATCTTTGATGTTTGTGCAGACATAATCTATAATGCTCGATGAGGATTTGGATATACGAGTGGGGCTGTCTACATGCATGACTAGGTTAAATCAATCTAACAAGTTATTTAGTGTTTGGGTTTCAGTGCATGTTTTGTTCTCATAGTGTATGTTGAAGTCTCCAGCTAAAATTTTTGATGCGAGTGGGGGTAATTTTGATAATAAATATTCTAGTCTTTCCATAAAATTTTTGTAATCTAACGAGGGTGGCATATAAACACAGATTAAATATAAATTGTAATGCTGAGAGTAAACTATTGAAAATTCAAATTGTTTTTCTACAATCAAATCGTCAAGTTTATCAAAATTGACAAAGGAAAATGTTTCGAAGAACTTTTCGCTTAGCATTATTAAGGTCCCTCCATGCAATGAATTTTTTCTACAATATTTCGAGATAGTAACATATATATATATATATATATATATATATATATAGAAAAGCGTAGTCTTGTTTGCTGACTAGTTAGGAAATGAGTTTTTAATATTTGGGATATGCACAGAATCCAAGCTTTCAACAATTTTTTATTGTCATCTTCAGGGAAGCTACAATATGGAAAGACATTTTTGAGATATTGGTAAAGAAAAACTAAGAATCAACTTACAGTGTTGTGACGTTTTGTTGAAATTATTCATAATATATGGACAGAACTGGGAATAAAACTTCATTGGTAACACATAGAGTTAATTTGGGAGCGAACACATTACTGATGATACATTTTAAAATGGATTTAAACAAATTTTTTTGTTTGTTAGTACTAAAAGCACATGCTGTACCTTGAGGAGGCAAACAACCGCGCAAGAGAATATTTTCAAATAAATTGACACATGTGACATGTGACACATGACATGACCCTTCACGGAATCGTGCCATGTTGCCACGTGAAGTGGAGGTGAATTGTTTTTACAGGAAGTGACAGATGACCCTATGCCTACTGATACAGTTTTGTGATGGAGATACACGGAACATTAATCTATGAAAATTGTCAATTATTTGAAAAGATTGCTCTTATTATGAGAAAATATTGTACCTGAAAGATGACATGAAACAACAAGGAATCACATCAAAATGCCAAGTACCAGTCCTAATGTTACAAATTAATGATTAAGCTTATGAAAATTGTGAATTATTTGAAAAGATTGCTCTTATTATGAGAAAATATTGTACCTGACAGATGACATGAAACAACAAGGAATCACATCAAAATGCCATGTACCAGTCCTAATGTTACAAATTAATGATTAATCCTATTATAATTATATTATAATTATGAATTATTTAAGAGGTTTGCTCCTATTATGTGAGAAATTATGATGTACCTGACAGATTACATGAACCAACAAGGAATCACATCAAGTACAAGTCCTGATGTTACAAAAATAATGAATTAGTCTTAAGTGGAACAATACATTTATGCAATTTTGTTAATAAGTTTAAACAATTATATTAAATTGAAGAATTGATTTTGATATTGTTGAAAGGGTTAATCCGTGAAGTTAGCATTCATGGAGGTGATCTGCTGATTATCCGTCATGTTAGGTTTGTCTACAAAAATTAAGTAAGAGTAAATCTCACCCAAGTGATTAACATCTGTTCTTTTACTAAGAGCATTATCTGATTGTGCAATGTGAACCTTTTCTAAAAAGAGCCTTTTGGCAGTGTTGTTTTCAGTAGATAATATTTTAACAGAATTGTAATCCATACAGTGTCCCTTCTTATAGACATGTTCACTCAATGCACATCTCTCCGGGTGAAGCCTACTGTCGCTTTTGTGTGAAGTGATACGGTCTTTAAGGGGTCTGGCCGTTTGCTCTATATACTGTTTCTCACAATTTTGACATGGTATACAGTAAACTACATCCGAACAGCTTATGCATGGAGTCTTGTCTTTCATTTTAGAGAAAATTCTACTGATAGATAAAACATTTTTATTAGCAATTTTTATATTTTCAGAAAAAGATTTGAAAATTCCGGATAGTCCAGGGGTGATAAAAGGTAGAGAGGCATAAGCTGAACATGTACTCGAGGTTTCTGCTGCTTGTGCATCGACAGGGGATAATGGAGGTGAAATATTTATATTATTATTTTGTAAATTTATGTCATCAATGGATGAAGTATTATATAAAATCTTTTTAAGAAAGGGTGCAGGATATGAATTTTGTAGAAAAAGGTTGTATATTATGTCTAAATTTTTCTTGTGAAAGGAGGTACCTATATATTAGAAAAGTGTCTTTATTCAAGCTGCAAAAACCACTAATAACGTTCCACTTATTCTCTACAGCTCTTAAGCAGGCCTGTAAGTATACATTACTGCAGCTCTAAATTCAATAACTTTTCTCTTTGACAATACTTATTTTACATTCAATAACAAATATTATAAACAAACTTTTGGTACCCCAATGGGGGCAAAAATTAGTCCTATACTGGCAGCTTATGTTATGGATGATGTGTTAGACATGGTAACACATGTTCTTCCTTTCAATCCACCCTCTCTCAAAAAATATGTAGATGACATTATTATTGCAATACCCCCAGATGCCGTGGATGATACCTTGTTCATTTTCAATAGCTACGACCCTCACATACAGTTTACCATCGAAAAAGAGAACGAACACAACAGCATTCCGTTCTAGATACATTGTTCATCAGAACACCAGACAACACCGTACTCATCGATTGGTATAGGAAACCAATGAGCTCTGGCCGATATATTAATTATTGGTCGTATCACAAACAGAGCATGAAAGCAAATGTAATGAAGCAAATGAAAACAAGGGTCATCCGGATATCTGATACCTCCTTTCACAAGAAAAATTTAGACATAATATGCAACTTTTTTCTCCAAAATTCATATCCTGCACCCTTTTTTAAAAAGATTTTATATAATACTTCATCCATTGATGACATAAATTTACAAAATAATAATATAAATTCACCTCCATCATCCCCTGTCAATGCACAAGCAGCAGAAACCACGAGTACATGTTCAGCTTATGCCTCTCTACCTTTTATCAAAGATATCACCCCCGGACTATCCATAATTTTCAAATCTTTTTCTGAAAATATAAAAATTGCTAATAAATATGTTTTACCTATCAGTAGAATTTTCTCTAAATTGAAAGACAAGACTCCATGCATAAACTGTTCGGATGTAGTGTACTGTATACCATGTCAAAATTGTGAGAAACAATATATAGGGTAAACGGCCAGACCCCTTAAAGACCGTATTACTTCACAAAAAAGCGACAGTAGGCTCCACCCGGAGAGATGTGCATTGAGTGAACATGTCTATAAGAAGGGACACTGTATGGATTACAATTCTGTAAAAATATTATCTACTGAAAAAAACACTGCCAAAAGGCTCTTTTTAGAAATGGTTCACATTGCACAATCAGATAATGCTTCTAATTAAAGAACAGATGTTAATCACTTGAGTGAGATTTACTCTTACTTAATTTTTGTAGACACACCTAACATGACGGATAATCAGCAGATTACCTCCATGAATGCTAACTTCACGGATTAACCCTTTCAACAATATCAAAATCAATTCTTCAATTTAATATAATTGTTTAAAATTATTAACAAAATTGCATAAATGTATTGTTCCACTTAAGACTAATTCATTATTTTTGTAACACTAGGACTGATACTTGATGTGATTCCTTGTTGGTTCATGTCATCTGTCAGGTACAACATAATTTCTCACATAATAGGAGCAACCCTTTCAAATAATTCATAATTTTGATAAGATTAATCATTAGTTTGTAACATTAAGACTGGTACTTGGCATTTTGATGTGATTCCTTGTTGTTTCATGTCATCTGTCAGGTACAATATTTTCTCATAATAAGAGCAATCTTTTCAAATAATTCACAATTTTCATAGATTAAAGTTCCATGTATCTCCATAACAAAACTGTATCAGTAGGCATAGGGCCATCTGTCACTTCCTGTAAAATCAATTCACCCCCACTTCACGTGGCAACATGGCACGATTCCGTGAAGGGTCATGTCATGTGTCAGTGAAGGGTCATGTCATGTGTCACATGTCACATGTGTCAGTTTATTTAACAAAAACATTTTTTTAAATCCATTTTAAAATGTATCATCAGTAATGTGTTCGCTCCCAAATTAACTCTATGTGTTACCAATGAAGTTTTATTCCCAGTTCTGTCCATATATTATGAATAATTTTAACATATACGCCACATAACCTCACAACACTGTCAGTTGATTCTGGGTTTTTCTTCACCAATATCTCAAAAATGTCTTTCCATATTGTAGCTTCCCTGAAGATGACAATAAAAAATTGTTGAAAGCTTGGAATCTGTGTATTAGAGTACTCTTATTGGCCTGCTGCATATCCCAAATATTAAAAACTCATGTTTTCATTAGAGAATAGAAGCGCCTTGAATTAGTAATGAATTGGCCAATCTGATAAAAATATTAAAATATGTAATACATTTTTTTTTGTCAGAAGTACCTGTATAATGATCGATAAATACAAAAATGAGATATAACGGCATATATCTTTATAAAACGTACATAATTATGTAAAATATATATTTTTATGTTCGGAAATATTTTTCTTAACAATGGGGGCCACTTGGAAACGCTCAACCTGGCAAATAAATATGGCGTTGAGTTAAACAATAATTATATGTCAATAAAAACCTTAAACAAAACCCTTATAGAACCTTATAATTTTATTAAGTTATTTCGAATGGCACTGTAAAACAATATTTCAAAGGCACATTTAATTTTTTTCAGAGGTTGCCACATATTGTTTTTTGATCCTGCTTTAGGATGATCATAATACATGATAAATATTACAGCTAACATGACTAATTAATAAACTCCAAATCAAAGTTTAATGCAAACCTTGGAATGTTAAAATTTTTATAATGCGGAAATTTGTAACAATTCAGTTCTTTAAGTTTTTCATAATAATGCAAACTTGGGCACTCAAACGGTTAGTATAAAAACATTTTGTATAGTATTTATTGCGCACACTCTGTAATAATTTTGTTTCAAATACTGCTATTTTGTCCTCCGAACTCTTTATAACCGAATAAGTGTCGCTTTTATTGGTAGACTATAAAATAGTTTTATATTTATTTTATAAAGCAAGTTTCTTTGTTCTAAAAAATCGTTTTAGTCATCACCTCATAAAGCTTTTGTACAGCTTGTATATAACTGTTACAAAAAAGTTTTACAATGCATAAATTAAAGGTGTTATACAAAAACCATATAATAATCATAATGCACTTAAAACACTCTTTTGAAACGGTTTCAAAGCGGTCTCATAATGCGTTTTAAAACTATCTGAATCCAAAACCAAGCTTTAATTTCATAATGCGAATTGTATGAACAATTATACGACAATGTTAAGAAAACGGATTTCTACAAACACAAAAATGTCGCAGTCAAACTCATTGAGTGAGTCCCTAGTTTGGCATTACAAGATACTAAAAAATATTTCAGTTTCAAGAAGCAGTTATTTTGCTACTTGGATAGGAAATAATAATAACGCAATAAAAATCTAATGTGAATTGGAACGTTGAAAACTATGTAATGCGGAAATTTGTAACAATTCAGTTCTTCAAGATTTTTATAACAATGCAAACTTGGGCACTTAAACGGTTATTATAAAAATATTTTATATAATATGCAGTTCAGTAAATTATAAAGAATCTTTCTTTGTCCTAAAAACTGTTTCATTCATCACTTTATAAAGTTTTTATACAGTTTGCATATAACTATAACAAAAATGTGTTTTTATTGCAGAAATTAAAGGTGTTACTCAGAAACCATATAATCATTATAAAGCAGTTAAAACACTCTTTCAAAATGATTTAAAGTTGTCTTATAGTGCGTTTCAAAACTATTCAAAGCCAAAACCAAGTTTCAATTTTATAATGCGAATTGTGTTAAGAATTATATGACAATGTTATTAAAACGTGTTTCTACAAACACAAAAATGTCGCATTCAAACTCACTTAGTGATAAAATACTGATTAATTCGGCATTATAAAATAGTTATAAAATATTAAATAGTTCCAAGTAGCAATTATTTTGCTACTTGGGATTGAACACCAACAGATCGGTAGGCAGAGAGTTGAAACATAGCTGTTTGATTCAGAAACGTTTCTCAGGACATTTGGCGAATAAAACAAATTATATAAATTATTAATGATTTCACGGGTTTATTTCCACATAATAGACTACTGAACAATTTTATTTGCGGTAATTGGTCATACCCTGTATATCGTCATAACGTAAACTTCGAAAACATCATGGGAACTAAACGTTCAAAGTTAACAAGACATTCGTTAATAACAATAAATAATTTCGAGAAATCGTAAGTAAAACTGAGTCCACATTACCCAAACCGTGTTTGAGATGAATAATAAAAATTTACTGTTTTTGATTTTCATATGTTCTCTACATGTACAGTTGGTTGGGAATCAGGCCACTCTGAGAAAACCCCATTATTTCAGGTTATCGACGTTTCGACTGGATATTCGGTCCTCTTCAGGGCTATATCGATACAAAATGGTGTATAATTACTATAAAAAATGGTGAATGAAACATAAAATGGTTAGCTTCCTTCGTTAAAAGGACAAAACTGAATAAAAATACCAATCGGCATAAAAGAAAATTGTTTGCATATTGTAACGAATCTAAAATATCGTTACTAAAATTGCAAATATCGAGAGGTGACACCATTGCAACCGAGAGCTGAGAGCCCGGTGCGCGCGCAACCAGCCCCCAGATCACTCCGTCACGAGACCTACTGCGCATGACCCCAGAGTGGAGGAAATGTGGAAGGTGGGGAAAAATTACAAAAGCACTGCTCTGTCGTATTGGCGGCAGTGGGTCTCCTGCCGCCAAGACGCATTTGGTCCGAGTCCATGATTCGGTAACCAATTATTCAGTTAGTCCCACAAAGACAATAATTCCCGAGGTTATATAGCAAGGAACTGTCGGATTTTTCAACAAGATTCGACAGTTCAAATATTGAATTTATAAACAAAATTAATTCGGAAAGTGACAGAGTACTTTTGAATACAAAAAGAATTATTTTGAATTAAATGTTGTAAAGTTTAAAGTCTGTGCTGCCAGGGTACTATAGACGAATTCATTTTTAAATTAGCCCAGAGGAGCTTTGTTCGATGACTGCCTACCCTAGCAAACACCGACTTTAAACTTTACAACATTTAATTCAAAATAATTCTTTTTGTGTTCAAAAGTACTCTGTCACTTTCCGAATTAATTTTGTTTATAAATTCAATATTTGAACTGTCGAATCTTGTTGAAAAATCCGACAGTTCCTTGCTATATAACCTCGGGAATTATTGTCTTTGTGGGACTAACTGAATAATTAGTTACCGAATCATGGACTCGGACCAAATGCGTCTTGGCGGCAGGAGACCCACTGCTAGCCGGGTAGGTGAATGTGAGACCCCCTTGGATTTCTACAAACACCCAACACCGCCAATACGACATCGAGTCCCACGTTGGGCGCCATGTCGTATTGGCCGGGTAGGTGAATGTGAGACCCCCTTGGATTTCTACAAACACCCAACACCGCCAATACGACAGCTCTGTCACCAAATGGGTGTCACTGGGTTAATGAAAAATATAACCGGGTAGCTTGGTTTTCCCCCAGCTAGTCCCAAAGTCGCAAAATTTATTTATCTGGAACTTCTGGAATTTTTCTCGGTTCAAAACCGACTGCAACTAAGATGGTCTTTGAATCTTGAAAAAGACTTCAAGGCCAAATATATGTACCAGGTTTGTACGAATTCTTCGGAAGTATTGTGGTGGTACCCACCGAGCTTCCACTAATACCACATGTCAGGCCGTAGATTTCAAAACAATCAAAAAGATAGATAAAACTCCCGAAATACTACTATTTAAAGTAAAACGAAAACTGGAAAATACCTGAGTCCGAAGACTAACAGATAGCTCCACACCCGGCTATGCCTGCGGTGAGAGTGATGACCGATACGGCAAACATGCTCGTATAAATAGAAATCCGGCAAATAGGCAACCGCGCCGCTAGTGGGCGGGGCCTACCAGAAAATGTTCGCGAGATATACTCTCAGAGTATAATTTTTGGGGAATATTATTTTTCAATAATATTCCGGGAACGGAAATATGGAGTGAAACACTAATTTTAGAAACTAGTGTTTCGGGGGTTTATGACAGCTCCCGAGCTGAGAAGTCACTTCGTGTCGACCGTTTCAACTGATCAACATCTCCAATAATTTTGGTACTCGAACCGAGACGCAAAATTATCCGCATACACAGAAGAAACCCAGGCCAGCTATTATTCGTTCAGGTACTCTCATAGAGACGCTAGACGAATAACCCGACAAGACAGAATACACAGCGATATTTGTTTAGGAACTCTTATGAGACGCTAAGCAAAATTAGACTTCGTCTTTCCGTATTCCAGAAAGGATTCATTCCCACCGAGTTTGTTTAGGTACTCTCATAGAGACGCTAAACAAATCACCGTACCTGAAGGAGAATTAGTCCAGGAAAATTAGACTTCGTCTTTCCGTATTCCAGAAAGGATTCATTCCTACCGAGTTTGTTTAGGTACTCTCATATAGACCTAAACAAATCACCGTACCTGAGGGTGAATTAGTCCAGGAAAATTAGACTTCGTCTTTCCGTATTCCAGAAAGGATTCATTCCCACCGAGTTTGTTTAGGTAGTCTCATAGAGACGCTAAACAAATCACCGTACCTGAAGGAGAATTAGTCCAGGAAAATTAGACTTCATCTTTCCGTATTCCAGAAAGGATTCATTCCTACCGAGTTTGTTTAGGTACTCTCATAGAGACGCTAAACAAATCACCGTACCTGAGGGTAAATTAGCCCAGGAAAATTAGACTTCGTCTTTCCGTATTCCAGAAAGGATTTATTCCCACCGATTTTGTTTAGGTACTCTCATAGAGACGCTAAACAAATCACCGTACCTGAGGGTAAATTAGCCCAGGAAAATTAGACTTCGTCTTTCCGTATTCCAGAAAGGATTTATTCCCACCGATTTTGTTTAGGTACTCTCATAGAGACGCTAAACAAATCACCGTACCTGAGGGTAAATTAGCCCAGGAAAATTAGACTTTGTCTTTCCGTATTCCAGAAAGGATTTATTTCCACCGAATTTATTTAGGTACTCTTATAGGGACGCTAAACAAATCACCGTTCCTGAAGGAGAATTAGTCCAGGAAAATTAGACGTCGTCTTTCCGTATTCCAGAAAGGATTTATTCCCACCGAATTTGTTTAGGTACTCTCATAGAGACGCTAAACAAATCACCGTTCCTGAAGGAGAATTAGTCCAGGAAAATTAGACGTCGTCTTTCCGTATTCCAGAAAGGATTTATTCCCACCGAATTTGTTTAGGTACTCTCATAGAGACGCTAAACAAATCACCGTACCTAAAGGTGAATTAGTCCAGGGAAGTTAGACTTCGTTTTATTCCCACCGAGTTTGTTTAGGTACTCTCATAGAGACGCTAAGTAAATTATCATACCCGAAGGATAGACTACTCTGTTTAGGTACTCTTATAGAGACGCTAAACAAGCAACCACATCGCTCCTACAGTCTACTACAAGTTCCCGTATTTCCCGACGGAACCAGGAAGAAGCTTCTATTTTGAAATATATGAAATATATTTATTTGAAGTATACTAGAGGAAAATAAACTAGTATCTTAATTTTGTTAGTTTTACTTATATTAGCGATACCTGGAAAAACAAACCAGAAATAAGACAAACATCAAGTAGAAACCGAACCTTGGACGTTCTTGACTGTCTGAGCTTAACTCGCAGCGAACAAAAACGTCACAATATGTAGGTATTTTTAAAATGGTTGAAAAAAATCATTTCGAAATTCATCTTGGGCGTTAGGTTTTGATAAGGAAAGGATGAATGGAATGGATAGACTTTCCGATTTTAGATGTGTGTTTCCAATTTGAACGTTCCATTATATATTTTAGTTTCTGCCATTTTTTCAATATCTAGGAAATCTCTGATATATTAAAAGTAGTGACTTCAATATAACTTTTCTACACCACTAGCTTTATTGCACCACCGAGTTTTATTTACTATGTCGATGAAAACATCTTTTCCTTCAAAAGTTTGAGAAAACCGTCCCTAAGTTGTGTTTGATGCAAACTTGAAAGACATGTATTCTAATATTAATTATAATAAAAGTCTTTATTGATGAAAAATAAACATATAATATATATATATATATATATATATAAACTCTTTAAATTAAGATATTCTCAACCTGATGAGTAAGAATATCCTTGGGGATGCAATCAGGAATAAAAAGCCTCGTTGAAGTAGCACTCTGGTGTTAAATAGTCAAGCTTTCAAAATTTTTTAATTTATTTATCAAAACATCTGAAAATATTAATGGTGTAAACATAACACTAAAAATATGACAATATAAAAAACAACTTACTAACGTGAGGATAGTTTGAAGAAAATAGCATGTGCTTTTCCCTTGGTCATTGTATACACAATAGGTTTTACGGAGAAGATATGAAAAATATGCACTGGTTTATAAAATCGGAAAAATTAAAAAGTGACACAGTGTGCATTTTGTCTCGATCGAGAGAAAAGCAAACGTAATACATTAAAACTTAAATCTTGTTAGAGATTTCCTTAGATTAAAAACATTTTTAAACACAAATCAACATTGTCACATGTAACCGGCTCCAGCACAGAAACAGGAAAGCAGAGGACACAATGAAAGAGAAAGATGAAACTAAAATGTCAGCTGTCATCCACCTGTTAGCTGTCATGTGTACTGACTCCATGCAACTGTGATAGAGATGAAAACATGTTTATGTTCTATGGGAAATAAAGTGAGTGCCCTCTATGGGGGATTATATGTACTAATTAAAGAGTTTACATTCGAATTTGAAAATGATGGATTTGATTCTAATTTAAGAATATAATTGTAAATAACAGATAAATTTGCAACATCAGACCTTTTGTTCATACTGTTTGGTTCATTGTTAATATAAACCATCTCTAGAAAATTTATTCAGATTCAGATCAGATTTCTTTTATTAGAATGTGATTAGTGGTTGAAATCTTTTCCTGCAACCCAATAAGATTATTTCAATCGTAAAATATTTTTTCATAAATAATAAAGAAAGCAATTCAGTTTTCGATACATGAAAATTTCCACAAAAATCTGTATTGTGGTGGAAATGGTACAGAATATGTTACAAATATAGCCGCACAACCATGGCAACAGAACCACTTTGCATAATTCAGCTATTTATTTTTATCCTGGAATATGAAATCAATAATACAGTGGTTCACTGCAAAATGATTGCTGCTTCGAATGTACTTCGGCTATGAATATTTCATATCAGACGGAAGCAATCAGTTGCGGATTCATCCTGTGTAATATTAATTCATGGAATTTCATTCGCTGTCCCCAAATTCGTGAATATGTGCTGTAGGTGTCCACCGTTTCCAACAGGTGCTGTGTATTTGGTATTGAGTATCATATTTGAAGTTTTTATATACATATCTGATGGCATTTATGTAAGTAACAATATCCCACAATTTTTTTATTCATTTCTAATAAAACTTTAAATTCATAAAGTTTATTTTGACGAATCGCCCAGATTTTAAAGCTAATCTAAGAAGTTCGGCGAGAATAGCTATTTATGATACAATTCGGCTGCCCTAAGGAAAAACTATTTGTATCTAGACCAATTTTATAGGAAAGCCAATAAACGTACAACGCCTGGCACGGATATGTAGGTGCGTGAAATAATTTTTTACAATGTACAAAATGTAACGTTATGACCAGAAAACATGTTTTGTGCACTTCCTTGGTACAAAAAATTGATAAAATATTATATTAAAGTAACAGTGGATAAACAGGTCTTTAAAACACGCGCGATTTTTCGAGCACGACATCAGTATACCTTTCGTTAATGCTCGAATAAAAGTTTTGCATTTGTTTGTAATAGACGTTACAAGGTACTCCTGTCAGATCGATAATTAAGAAATTGTAATTTAGACATAACTGTTCTCGAGTTGTTGATGTAGCCATGGTAACTTTGAAGTTTTGATTTGCACACGCTGAGGCGTGCTTCAAATAGGAAAAATTGAAAAAACTAAAGTTTTCTAGGGAAAATCAAAGTAGAATCATTTACTCGTTTTTTCAGTAAAATATAGTAATAAAATTAACAAAATGGGATCATATACAGTACCGAGAAGTTTTCATCTTGGGTATGGTGGTTTCATGAGAGCGTGAAAAATAGCTTGCTATATGTTGAGAGAGCATTACAATTTCTCCTCTACTCACTCGAGGAAGGGAGTGCTTCTCTCCCATTTATGTGTTATTATCATATCATTACGTTCCTTGTTGCTCGCGTAGATTTCTGTCTATACCCCAGATGAAAAGTTTCCGATACTGTATGTCCGATATATGAAAGTTAATTTCATTTTGTTGAAGCTATTATTTGAGTTTTGGGAAAGACGTTCAATAAACTGAGACCGCTGTACAATGTCAATCATCAACCATCAAGCATATAGTACTATAAAATGAGAAAGTATGGCTAGTTAATTTTGCTCTTTTTTATTTCCTCGCCACCAACAAGCTTCGGCCTTACAAGCAACCCTTAGAAATCTTCGAGCTACTTTTAAAGTGTGATTCCATGCATCGGATCGGTGACCGTGCTGGGAATAAAACCTACGCACTTCTAGTTGGGAAGCGAATGCTCTACCATCGATACCACCACAGCCCAGGTTTATGGTGTTTAGGGAATGCATCAGCTGATGATAGGGCGGAAACGATCTGAAAAAACATCACTGTGAATAGCAACTGCACCACTTAGATATTGCAGTTCTAGGGTGGAAAAAAGCTTTCTGCAAGAGGAATAGACAGCCCCGGCGCAACGATCTGGGTAACTCGATTTCTCCGGAAAAGTTTCTATGTGTCCTTGAAAGATCAACAATCTTTACTGCTCCAGGTATTGGAGGTTTGAATAAGTGTTGGTATAATAAAAATTTCAAACATTTGTTGAGGTTTTTCAACTCAGGCTAAAAAAGTAGCAGTAGAATCTGGTTAAAGGGAAAGGTGAACATAATAATAATTAACAATTATAGAATGATAAATATTGAAAATAGTCTATATTATTGGATAAAAAAAGAGTCTGCTGTATGTTAAATCATTCATTTCTAACTAAACAAAATACACTAATACAGACCAAAACTGTCAACTGATAAGTTAAGACAGATTCTGAACTGGATTCTAGAATTAGATTGTGCACTTGGGAGAAACCAAACACTCACAATTTGAAAATCCCACCTAAAATTCTGTTTGAAATACTCCCTACAGACAACTTATCATGGAAAACGGTGACACTGCACCACTATGCACCACTATGTACCACTATTATCTCTACACACATCTACATCTAGAGAAATTTGCTATAACTCTCTTAGGCTTATATCAGTTCATTCATTCATGATCAATATTCGGTCCATAATATCGGTACATAATCCATGATTCTATACCACGACATATTCAGTCCTCGTAATTTCCAGATCCACATATTTCTCTACTAATTGAATAACATTGTAGATTACCGTTCCTGCAGAAATTCAAATTATCTCTATCGATAAATGTCTTGGGTTCAAAGATGAGGACGTTCATCTGCAACTGGAAGTCGATAGAGGTTCACAGACGATCAGCGGAACTATTTATTTGGATTCTGTTTTCGATGAATTGGTCAAACTGAATTTAAGGGGTCAGTATATTGAAACATGTTTTTTATATTATTTTTTTTGCACCAATGACCTCGACTTCCGTAAGTCGTTTAATATTAAAAACATATTTTTGATCAATTATAAAAAATTCCCATGGTATTGTTGCTCAAGGTATTATAATAATTACCAAAACGATAGTTATATATATACAAAAAAAAATATAAATCGACTCTTCTTTGCACGCAAGTTTTGATAACGAGCCGTAAGCGATGCATTTTATTCAGCTGAGTACATATCACTGTGTCCTAAGATAGCAGAAAACCTTTGTTTTTTTTCCCAGACCAGGAATGGAAAATAAACAGTTCAAGTAGTCGGAATAAATACTTTTGCAAAAATTCCGACTCTAATCGCATCATTTCTTGGATCACCTAATACTGCAACATATACTGGCCACAGTTTAGAAGGACCTCTGCGTCGATTTTTTTTTGGCTCAGGGGCTGATATTTTTAACAAGTAACTGTTGCAGTCAAAATGTTTGGGGATTTCAACCAAAGTGGATCACGGGAAACCCCAGAAACAAACCAGAACATGGACGCCAGACATGAAAGCCTACATTCCCATATCTAGATTCATTCTTTGAACTGCGCTCGTTTCACCTGAACCATTTTATCAGAATGGTAGTTATCATCATAGAAATCCTTCATGGAATGAGTGATCCGCGAATTTCAACATTATACTGACTTGCCGTAAGACGGCAAATATCCTTTAACTTAGAGCACACTATTTTTCCAAAAACCACACTTCTTTGTGGACGTTGAGCATTGTTATTTGGATTTATGATTTCGGGACCTCGGAATTATGGCTGAAATTTAAGCAGCCGACACCCAGATAGCTTCGACAACCGGCCATCCTCATATATTTTATTCCTCATAGTAGTATGACAACATTATTATCCATTCAGGCTTACAGTCCATTTGTGAAATTGGAAAAATTGCAATTTTCCTTTCCTAAAAATACACATAATAGCATTGCTCATTTTCAGAAAAAAGTTTCTCAAAATTCCCAAAACATACAATCAGGAGCTTCGTCAATGAAACAAGTTTCTGCAAACTAATCGACAACTACATGACCACAGATGATATTTATTACTCTGACGAATCCGAAAGCTCAGAATCAATTTGCCCCATTTCTGAAGGATTATACACAGTGACCGCAGCAACAACCAAATTCACATTCATCGCTTCTCCTCGCCAAGAAGTAGGAAAGAAGTTGTTCCAAATGGAGCTTATAAGAAATGGAGTACTCCTACTTTGCAGAGAATTTGAGGTTGAGGTGCGTCTCAAAAATGTTGCTTAGTTCTATGATCTGAAGAGTTGGAATGGCACAATTAAATTCATTGGCTGGTTTATTATATTTTTATTCCAAATACTCGTCCCCATCTATAGCACACAGACATACCAACAGATTTAATATTCTGTTTTTTTCTCAATATTTTCTGTAAAGAAATTGGATAGATTCGTTATCAAAAATGCCAGTGTTTTCAAGATTTTTTAATTTGAATAAGTAAGTGATATAAAGACTCTTTGTTAATACTTTAATACATGTTACTGTAATTAATACTACTTCGTTTGTAACTTCAAAAGGGATTATTATTTCCAATTTTACAAACGGCCAAATAAATCAGTGCACTTTTATAAATGAATCCTCTTGAGTAGGTGTTCTGATTATAATATCTGATTAAAGTGTTTTTATTAGAGAGATCTATATTACTGAGTATACATCATTTCATTTGTCATTTTACTTTTAACACTAGTGTTAAAAGTGATTTTGCGAAAATGACAGTTTTCAGTTCATATTTCAATGAATTAAAAACGAAATTTTTAATGACAGTTGTACAAAAAATGTATTTTTTTCTGCATTTTGACTGATAATGTGCCATTTTACTGAATTCTAAATCGTTTAATAAAGTGGAAGTTTACCACATAAAAGTAACTATACTGCATAGTACTGTCACTGTCAATAATAAACAGATCAATAGATAGAATATTCATTCGATATTGGAAATAAAAAAACCGCGTCAAGTTACTACGTTACGAAAATTCTACACAGGTACCGACTATGAAGTTTTTGAAATTTTCTTCCTTTTTAATGCTTTTATATCTATGATTATTTGTTCATAATTACTAATACAAAATGCTAAAAAATAGTATAAACAAACCTCGTAAAGAAAGCAGTGTCACCAAAATTGTATGGCTTTTGAGTTAATCGCTTGCTGTGCTCGCTCATACTCAAAAGCTATCTGACTTCTTCTTGAATACATAGACGTTAATTTTACACAGCTGTTACTCTATTTGGCTCCTCAGTGATCTGTATTGTTCAATTATGACTTACCCGAGTTCCCCATGCAACGTTGTCAAATTATTACATGCCATAAATCCAGGGCACTGTTTAGGGCACAACAAACAGCTGAAAATTCACAGAACCATCAATTCCAATTATCCTCCTATCTGGGAATCTTTCATCTAGGTATTCACATAGCTCTCTGGTATGGGGTGAGGTGTCACCATCTGTGAACACACACACAGAGAAAAATCACTACAGTTTACACAGCCTGTATATATCATTCTCTTTACGGATAAATTAATTTTTAGTTCAATAAAGTATTAAATGATTTATTTTAAATCATGACAACAACTTATTTGCATATCCTTCGTGATATAAAGCCGCAAAAAAATCTGAATCTGGAACACTGTTGGATATTTCACCCCATAGGATATAACAAAATACGATACTTCATCCTACAGAAACATTGGAATTTCAACAAATCCAATTTTCTCGTATGAGGCAACAGGCGTGTTTTAAATGAGGAAAGTATTATGCCAGATATATCTACATTCTCTAAGGGATGCGTCCTTCTGTTCTCCCGACGCTTACAGACTTTTCTGCAGCAATATAAGTCAGCTATTGCTCTCTGAGACATAAATCGCTCAACATTGTGTGGCACGTAGAAACTAGAATACGAAATAAAGTACTAAAAATGTTATTCAGGAACTTCACCTTTTCACTTCCGGAGAAAAGTTATTCGTTTACTGCATCCGACTTGAATGCTTTTATTTCGCCACATTTCATCTTTTTGTAAAGTATTGTCTATCGTTTATCAATCGAAATTTTTGACGTAACATACTCGGACGACTCCCTATTGGCAGACGCAACTTTTTATTCTTCATCTGTTTTCCTATGCAACTTTTCGACAATGGAACTATAAAGTTCTTTCATTGGTATACAATTGAATCACATAATGGCAAACGAAGATCGGAAAGTTATCGGTCAGTATCCATGGTTTTCGTTCGTTTGGAATTGACCTACTATTATAATATTTATATCTTTGAAATTTATAAAAACAATGAGAACAAAGAATTTGTTTCCCCTTTACTAATTACGTTTTTATTTTTTATGCATATTCCTAGATGTGCTTTTTGGCAACCCAAGTTGAGGTTGATGAAAATCGCATGTAGAAGTATGTAATAGTATATTACGTTACAAGTGTTGTAAAAGGCATATTACGCAAGAATGAAAAAATTACACGTAATTGCTTTACAACACGCATGACTTACTCCACTCTACCCACGGCCATATACAGCGTGTTATGTACCGATTCCCCGTACTATGCAGATAGCCAAGGCCGTACTCCAGAGTGCATTTACATCGGAGATCTCACGCTGAACACCGAAATTCCGCTGGAAGCTGCATTTTTATTCGAGATATCATGAACTTATAAATAATTGCTCTTTACTATTTTTCTCAGTTATAATTGTACCTTTGGCTTTAACATTGCTAATGAATAAACGTTGTAACTCGTAATTTTCAGTTTTCGAGTTTTTGAAAGTAATTTTTGTTTTTTAAAAATTAAGTTCGGAGGCTCCCAAACTTAACTGGCGCAGTCGTTTAAGGATTAGCACCGGCCCTTCGCGATCTAATATCGACGCGTACCCAGTGCTACTTCACGAACCGGAAGATTTCGAACAAAATCGTCGGAGTTATTTCCAACTATACATAAGAACTATTGAACTTTTATTGAACTATAGACATTATTGGATTATCAGTGCCAAATTATTAGATTATCAGTGCCAAACTATTGGACTACCAGTACCAAGCAAAAGATTACCTGCCCATTTGGACCAATGAGGATCATATTTATTTTAATGTAAGTGATTGCTCATTTCCTAATTTTCCTATTATCATTACTCCCACCATCTCTGCAAAATATTTATGTCTGATATTGATCAACTTACCGCTCGCATTTCAAATTTAATTCTTGAAAACAACACAAGTGAAAATAATTCAGAGGAGGAAATCAACGAAATGGCCGCATTTAAAACTAGCTACCTGGATGCCATTCCAAAATTCGAAGGCGAACCTGCGGAACTTGCTGACTTCATCGAAGCATGTGACCTTATAGTCAATCAATTCTCCCAACCGGCAGAACCAACCGCATTCATCAACAAATTTTTGGTAACCTGCATCAAGAACAAGCTTACAAGTCATGGCAAGAACTTCGAGATTTACTTCATAGAAACTTCGCTGATCAACGCGACGAAAATTCACTACTCAGAGATCTCATGCTTCTGAGACAAGAAATGAACGAATCACCCCAACAATTTGGATCCAGATGTCAAAATGTTAGAAGCCTACTTCTTTCGAACCTCGCATGCAACGAACAAGTCGCACAAGTGAGAGCTGTCAAGATCACCTTATACGACAACCTTACATTGAAAGCCTTCCTCACCGGACTGAAAGAACCACTTGGATCGATAATTCGTTCAAGAGGACCAGCAAATATTGAAACTGCACTTTCTCAAGTTTTATGCGAAGAAAATATTTCATACGCTAAAAACAGAACGAACAATCTGATTCAGCAACAGAGAAGAGAACCTAGAACACCCCCACCAAATTTCAGCAATTTTCAAACAAGAAAACAACCATTCAGACCCATTCAAGGATTTTCACAAAATCGTCAAAATTTTGTGCCTAGACCATCAAGACCATTCGCTCCTTCAAACCAGGCAACATTTCAGAGACCACCTTCAAGGCAACCTAATTGGAATTCCACCCAACCTCAAGGCAGCCAACAATTCCGACCACCTCAAAGGAATGTTTTCCAGTCCAATCAATATCGACCACTCTATAGACCAACCCCTATGGACACATCTTCGGGAAATTTTTCAAAAAATACCCAGACGAAACCTAAACCCAATTTCGTAGCAGAAGAACTATTTTGGCAAGAAGATGGAGACCAATCGGCGGAATATCAAGATTTTCAGTACGATCAATATTATCCAGCTGATCAGGTAGAAGAAAACTACTATCCAGAATATACCAATGAAACAGCACCATCTCAATATGAAAATGAATTACATGAAGATCAAAATTTTCAGATTACCCCGTCGAACAGTCAAACAACATAGTGATTATCAATGCAACAACAATTTCCAAACTTCCATATATCATCATACCAGAAACTAACACGAAATTCATGATCGATACAGGATCCACAAAAACACTAATCAGCCCAAATGTTGCAAAAACTTTCTACCCTCACCACATCGAAGAAGATCATTTTCAAATACAGTCTGCACACAACATCTCTACACACAAATATAGTATCACTATACCATTACCGAAAATTTTCAAGAGACAAGATATTCTCCAGAAATTTTATATGTTCGACTTCAACCCCAAATATGATGGACTCATTGGAATAGATTTACTCCGGAATATTGGAGCAACTGTTGATCTGAGCAAGAACGCACTGGTCACGAAGGAAGCATTCATTCCACTCAATTTCGACAAGGATCAAGCTAGCCCAAAGCGAACAATGCAATCAAGAAATTCCATATTCCATCTTGAATTATTGCCAAGAACAGAACACATCGTGGAAATACCTGTCGACAAAACTGTCAATGAAGGAGTGATACAATTCAGAAAATTCCAAGAACTGGAGATGCCAGCAGCGTACGTGTTGGTGAAAAATCAGAAGGCTTTTACGACATTAATCAATCCAACAAATCAGAAACTCTCTTTCGATCTATTCGAACCTATCGAAATTGATCCGATAGAAGCCTTCGAGATCAATAATTTCGACGAACCAGAAATACCACTAAGTGAAAATGACTATGAGAACCTTCAAAACGAAAACTTGAAGAACTTACGATTAGAACACATGAATCATGAAGAAAAACTAGCGATTCAACAACTCTGCTTGGAATATAAGGACATATTTCACTGCGAACAAGTACCTCTCACCTTCAATAACCAAATCAAACACAACATAAAATTGACAGATGATACCCCAATATTTACCAAATCTTACAGATACCCTCAAGTGCACCAACAAGAAGTCAGATCCCAAATTCAGTCGATGCTACAGCAAGGAATTATACGACCATCTACGTCACCTTGGAGCTCACCTATATGGGTAGTGCCCAAGAAAATGGACGCTTCTGGAAAAAAGAAATGGAGACTGGTGATAGATTATAGGAAGCTCAACCAGAAAACGGTGGATGACAAATATCCGCTTCCTAACATCACAGATATATTGGATAAACTTGGGAGAAGCCAATATTTCACCACTCTTGATCTCGCTTCAGGCTTCCACCAAGTTCAAATGGAAGAACGTGACATAGAGAAGACGGCCTTCAGTACGGAAAACGGTCACTATGAGTACCAACGCATGCCATTCGGATTGAAGAATGCGCCAGCAACGTTTCAACGCGTAATGGACAACATCTTACGAGGCATACAGAATGAAAAGTGTTTGGTTTATCTCGATGACATTGTAATTTTTTCAACATCCTTACAAGAACATCTAGAGCGTCTGAGAGAAGTCTTCGAAAGATTGAGGCAATCAAACTTCAAGATTCAACTAGATAAAAGTGAATTTCTGAGGAAAGAGGTCGCCTATCTCGGGCATATCATCACGCCAGAAGGGGTCAAGCCAAACCCGGAGAAAGTGAAAGCCGTCCAACATTTTCCTATACCAAAGACACAAAAAGAAATAAAGGGATTCCTGGGCTTACTTGGCTACTATCGAAGATTTATAAAAGACTTCGCTAAACTCACGAAGCCATTGACCAAATGCCTAAAGAAAAATGCCAAGGTCATTCATTCATCAGAATTCATTGAAAGCTTCGAAAATTGCAAGAAAATTCTATTGAATGATCCAATATTACAATTTCCTGATTTCTCAAGGCCATTCATATTAACTACGGATGCCAGTAACGTTGCCCTCGGAGCCGTATTGTCACAAGGTAAAGTTGGAGAAGACAAACCAGTTGCATACGCATCGAGAACACTAAATGACACCGAACAGAAATATTCAACGATTGAGAAAGAGCTATTGGCCATTATATGGGCTACGAAGACCTTTCGCCCTTATTTATACGGAAGGAAGTTCACCATCTACACTGACCATCGCCCACTTCAATGGCTTTTCTCTCTAAAAGAACCTAATATGAAATTAGCCAGATGGAGACTACGCCTTGAAGAGTATGACTATAATGTGATATACAAAAAGGGCAAATATAATACAAATGCCGATGCCCTTTCCAGAATACAACTTATTCCCATGGATATCGATGCCACATCGACACAGGTTGAAGTAGACTCCGAACTAGACCAACTGCTCGACGAATTAGTGAGCAGGGAATTAGAACAACGTAGCCAACTGAACACTCCAGTACCAATGGATCTCGATAATCAAGAAACAATTCATCAGTTACCTGATTCACCACCTAAACTCTCAGAAGAAATTGAATTTACAAATCCAGTACCACCAGAACCCACACCAGAAAATACAGAAATCACTGTGAACTCCAGACAAGATTCAGACCCACCAGACAGCATATCGATCATTCAAGATGCAATCGATAAAAAGGAAAAACAGTTTATCATCACCACAGTTTTCAACAACCCTGTGCAACCCAAAATCATTCGACGAGGAAAACAAGTCATTATCCATGCCCAAATATCACAAGACAACAACGAAGATGAAATCAAAACTTTTCTGATTCAATACTGTGAACCACGGAAAAAATACTTCTGTTATTTCGACAAGGAGAAAATGTACAGAGATTTTTGTAAGACGTTCTGTATAACATTCAATAAAGACCACCCAATTTTGATAAGGTGCATGAATAGGACGATCACCATAGAAGACCCTGCGGAGCAAGAAGAATTGATCAAAAATTACCATGAAGGAAAAACTAACCATCGCGGTATAAATGAAACTTACAAAAATATTAATAGAAAATATTTTTGGCCTAACATGAAAATATCAATTGAAAATTTCATCAATTCTTGTTTGGTATGCAAGAAAACCAAATACGAAAGACATCGACCAATAATACCTCTCAGAATTACGGAAACCGCAACAAAACCTTTCGAGAAATTGAACTCCGATCTATTCACATTCGAAGGTCAAACATTTTTCACCATAGTGGATGAATTCTCTAAGTTTGGTCAAGCGTACCCTGTCCAAAGCAAGAACGCTATAGAAATAGCAGATAAACTGTTGGAATATTTTCGAAACTTTGGAGTACCAGAATCTATAACGTTCGACTCCGGAACAGAGTTCGAAAACGAAACTGTTTCATCACTTTTAAAATTGCACAAGGTTAATGTACATTTTACCACACCACAACATCCTCAATCCAACGGATTAATTGAAAGACTATATGGGACTCTAACAGAACATTACCGAATCGTGAAAGAACATTCTACAGATACACCGACAAGACTCATGGCGTACGCCGTAATTGGCTACAACAACTCGATCCATTCAGCAACAGGATACACCCCTTTGGAACTTTTATATGGGCATACCGCTTCAAGGAATCCATATGATATATTCTGCGATCACCAATACTACGGACAGTACGTGGAAGATCATCGAAAAAAATATCCTTGACCTACGAGAAAGTCAAAGAAAAACTACAAAATGATAAAACCAGGACAATAACAAATCGAAACCAGAAACGAACAAATCAAAATGTTTTTAAAGTCGGAGACCAAGTGTTCGAGAAAAATCCGGAAAGCGAAAGGAACAAATCAAAAAACCGCTATATAGGACCAAGCAAAATTACCCAAATCAATGAAGACAACACCTGCATTATAGAAAATTCCGAAAATCAAACCCGCAGAGTACATTTCGATAATCTAAGACACCCTATTGTTCCAGATCCACCTGCTGCACCCTCGGATCAGCCGAACGGAGTGGAGTAACAACAATGAAAATAACAGAAAACCCAGGACTGCTACCCCAAAAGCTTGGTACAGCCCGAAATATCGTCAACTACTGGACCTTCATCAGGATATTCGATCTTAAAGTTATCTCTGAAGAATATGAAAGAATTCAAAACATAACCAATCAAATGAAAACCACTTACCAATTTGGGAAAAATGGGACCAACCACCACAGAGAGCTCAATTACATCAACCTAATGGACAATCTCTCCAACGAAATTCGAAGAAAACTCACGCAGATATTCCCAACAACATCGCTGCACCGTAAAAGACGAGGACTGATAAACGTTATGGGCGGTTTCGTTAAAGCAATAACAGGAAATCTGGATGCAGAAGATGGAGTTAAATTTGAAGAAGCCATACAAAAACTTCAAGAACAACAAACAAAACAAAAGATGCTATCAGAAGAACAAATTTCACTCACTACGAAGGCGATCGAAAAATTCAATTCATCAATACAGACGATCGTGACAAACCAGTTAAATATTCAAACAAAATTTTTGCAAATTGAAAAAGCCATTAGAGAACAGTTCCTTAAAAATGCTGATACGTACGAATTGCTGAATTCAAATACTGTTTTCACGCAAATGATAGCTGCCATGGATGCAATCATAAGTATTCTGGAAGACCTAGAAACAGCAATTACTTTTGCCAAGATTGGAGTGCTTCATCCATCCATCATAGAAGTCGATGACCTATTAGAAGAGTTGACGGTCATCTCTCACCACCTAGACGATGCCGTCCTTCCATACGAACCGAGCCAAGATAAAATTGTCATCTTCGAAAAGATAACGAATATAAAGGCCTACCAAAAACATGCTAAAATAGTATTTATCCTTGAAGTACCAATTACAGAACACTATAGATACAATTACTACCACCTTTACTCCCTTCCTATCGAAACAAAACATAACCTGTTCCAAATCATAGTCCCTAAAACCAAATTCCTTTTTCTCAACGAGCATCACTACTTATTTTCAAATGAACCATGCCAAGAAGTCGTTCCCGGAGAAGCCCTTTGTACCTTGCCAGAATGGAACCCAATGGATCTCCAGACGCCGTGTGAAGTACAACTCATTCGCTTCACCAAGAACTATGACAACTGCCACCCAGAACACCTCAAACTTCAAGAACAAAAAATTCAAAAAATAAATGTCAACCAATGGATCGCCATATTCCCCAACGAGACTACCGCATTATCAATTTGTGGTACCGAGGAAGAAATGTCATCCCTGAAAGGCACCTATGTCATAGAAGTTTCCGAGAATTGCAAGATGAAAATCGACTCCACCACACTACAGACTCACAAGAATCCAAATGCTGTCACCAAAATCATAAATATGCCACACCTAGATATCGACATAGAAGAAAATGTCAAGAAGAACCTTCAAGAAATGCCACCAGTTCATCTTGAATCACTGGACCTCGACGACTTAGAAACCATCCGAGATAGACTGAACAACGTTAAGGGAAAACTTCAAGAAGACGAACCGTTCATTTCTTCACATACCAATATATGGACCGTTCTACTATACGTCTCCATAGCCTGTATTGCAGCCTACTTCATCTTAACAATATATTTAAAGAAGTACAAGCGGAGAGATAGACGCCCAACCTCCACCAGTGCATCAGAACCATCAATTCATTCCATACCAATAGAAAGCCTAAGGATTGGAAATCAGGATCGCTAAATCAACCCCGATTTCCAAACAAAGGGGGGAAGTGTTATGTACCGATTCCCCGTACTATGCAGATAGCCAAGGCCATACTCCAGAGTGCATTTACATCGGAGATCTCACGCTGAACACCGAAATTCCGCTGGAAGCTGCATTTTTATTCGAGATATCATGAACTTATAAATAATTGCTCTTTACTATTTTTCTCAGTTATAATTGTACCTTTCGCTTCAACATTGCTAATGAATAAACGTTGTAACTCGTAATTTTCAGTTTTCGAGTTTTTGAAAGTAATTTTTGTTTTTTAAAAATTAAGTTCGGAGGCTCCCAAACTTAACTAGCGTGCCATTTCCTAGATCCAAAAATTTATATTATTATTATTAGTGAAATGACCTTTTTTCAGAAGAGATGCCTATATATACAGTGTGACCCACTTAAGACCGGAGCATCCTTATAGAATCTACATTTTCCAACCGATTGGAATGATTCTTTTTTCATTAGGTAGATATTCAAAAAGTCTGCAAGGACACCGAATTTTATGAGTAAATCTCCATTTCCAGGGTCAACTAATCTGATTTTTCAAGGTCAAAAATGTAAAAAAGTTACTTACTAGCGATTTTTTTTTCAGAAAAATTTCAACTACACCAATGGATTAGCGATATTTTGAAATGGTTCATATGTTAATTACGTTGAAATGCGTCAATCAATAAAAAAGTTTCAAGGGAGTGAAATTTAAAAAATATGCCGCTTAATCAACTCACCATTTCAATTTCAGAACTTTTATCAAAATTCAGAATACACCACTGTATTCAGGAAGTCTCGATATATCACTGGCCATTTCATCGAAATGTGTTCATGAATAAAAAAAATCATAAGATTGTAGAATTTGAAAAATATGTTAATGGAATTTCAGGAAAATGTTATTTTATCTCATTATTTCTTATTTTCTTTATTTATCAACAGATTTCGATGAAATTATTGTTAGTGATATTTTGAGACTCCCTGAATCTAGTGGTGTAGTCAAAGTTATGATAAAAGTTTTGAAATTGAATTGATGGGTTGATTGAACGGCATATTTTGCGAATTTCATTCCCCTATAACTTTTTTATTGATTGACGCATTTCAACGATATTCACATATGAACCCTTTGAATATGTCACGAATCTAGTGGTGTAGTTGGAAGTATTCTAAAAAAATCGCTGAAATTTTTTTTTTTATTTTTGACCTTGAAAAATCAGATTAGTTGGCCCTGGAAATGAAGATTTATTCATGAAACTTGGTGTCCTAGTAGACTTTTTGAACCTAATGAAAAAAAAAAGTAATTCCAGTCGGTTAGTAAATGTAGATTTTATAAGGGTGCTCCGGTCTTAAGTGGGTCACACTATAGATAAACTCAAGTAGCAATACCTCATCTGAATAATAAATTTGATCCAAAAAGTTGTAGCAGTTTTCGTGATCCAAAAATTCACATTATTATTATTTGTAAATCAGCATTTTTCTGAAAAAGACGCCTATATAGATGAACTTAAAACGTGAAACTTTATCTAAATAAAAAATTTGATCCAAATCATTAGAGCCGTTTCAGAAATCCAAAAATTCATATTATTATTACTAATATTATGAGTAAAATCACATTTTCCCATGAAAAGCGCCTATGTAGCAATAACTTATCTGAATACAAAATTTGATCCAAATCGTTGAAGCCGTTTTCGAGATCCAAAAATTATTTTTATTATTATTATTATTATTATTATTATTATTATCAGTGAAATCGTATTTTTCCAAGAAAGACACCTATATAGAAAACTCAAAAAGCAAAACCCTATCTACATACCAAATATCTCCCAAATCGATTGAGCCGTTTCCGAGATACATCAAAGTCTGCGTTTTGTTTAAGAAAACTGTGCGTTTTGTTTACCGTGCGTAAGGATCTTTTTAATGGGGCTGTGAGTGGTGTGTTTTTGCCTATTTTCTGCAGTGGACGTAGGTAAAAAAAGTATGTGTTTGAAAAAAGTATGTGTTAAGGCCAGTAGAGAAATGAAAAATGAGCCGTTAACAAGTAATAATAAAAAGTACCATTTATGTATCATGACCCATAATATAAGTTACCTAATAATATTAATTCTGTGATTCTACATTTATTATACTAGGTACTGCTAAAACAAGATATAAAATAGTAGAAAATTTCAGTAATTTGAATTCTGACGATGAAACGAATGGCCAAGTGCAAAAAATAAGAAGGAAAACAGATGTTGTTTCGTCCTCAGATGAAGATATTTTATTAGAAAAATACACAGGTAGTCTACCATCACAGCCAGAATTGCAAAAAAATTAAACATCAAGCTTTCCATTAGAAATTCCAAATAAATACATGTTGGCCTCTACATATGGTAGAAATATTTAGAAATGGAGCATGTGGTAAGTCCTCATATATGTATCACATAATATTAGTATTAATTATGTTATTCAACATTTATTTTAATTTTTTCAGATAATGCGACAGCTAAATCAAAATGTAAAATAGCAGAAAATTTCAACGATTTGAATTCTGAAATAGATGAAACGAATGGCTAAGTGGAAAATATTAGAAGAAAAAAACATATCTCATCTACCGATTAAGATATTATTTCGGAAAATTGCTCAAGCAGTCTACCACCACCTCCCCACAGCCAATTGCAGAAAGAAGATAAAGAAAATACTGATGCAGCTGTAAGTACTGACAATAATAAAATAGCTATTTCATTTTCATCGAAATTTCTTCAGACGTTGGCACTTTGAAGATTGACCAATAAACATAATTTTTAGGGGAATGAACTCTCCAAGTATCCACTCCACCTCGAAATTATATATTTATTCTGCTTGATTCTGATGACAAACTACAAATTAATTGTACATCTTTCAACACATTTCAGTTGAAAATTATTTTGATGGTAATAATAATAAGATGTTCTCATTGATAACAATTATAAAATTCAGTACTAACCTTGAAAAATCTATGTATAACAAAATTTGATTAAAATATATTTTATTTCATTTCAGTTGCTGCAGATAAAAGTAACCAAAACCAAAAATCGCCATAAAAAATTGGTTGAGGCGGGCGAAGAAAAGCTGGTACGCAAGTGAAAATCAAAAAGATTGATGATGATGGAATTACCCAGAGTATTTTTTTGCAAGTGAAAAGACTGATGATGTGTTGGAGTTTCACTAAGAGCATTTTATTCTTTTTTGGTTTTATCAAATACTTTCTATTCTATTCAAGTTTTACCCAGCAACAAAAAACCCGTTTCATGCAACAAATCATCAGAGATAAGAACAACTACTTTTCAATCATTGTGCATGCATGCACACATTTATTTTTGAGGATTCAAAAATATCAATATTGATATAGTTCTAAAAAAATATGTTTCATTTTTATATAGTAATAATACAATGTTCAACATGAATCAATTTTTGTAATTAAGACTGGTACCCTAAAAATAGTTATTTTTTGTATCTAGTGTCCGAAATGCTACTTTAGTGATCGAGAACTGATTTTTTTAGTCGAGATCAGCAAAGTACTACGCGCACGAGATACAAACAAGATTTTTTCTACAAACGTCACAATTTGAAAAGTGTTAAAAATCCTTAATTTATTATTGTATTCAGAAATGGACGATTTCTTGAAATTTTGCTTGATTGAGGACCATATAAAGTAAGAAATAGATGATTTCTGGAATTTTTGCTTGATTGAGGATCATATAGGTTAGAAGTAGAGAGGATATGAGAAAGCAACGAGAGGAGGGACTCGGCAATATGCTCAGTCAGCAAAAAGCCATGAGAGGGCAATAGGAGGAGTGCATAGGTCAGCGAAATTCGATACGGGTTCAATGGCCCAGTGCAAGGTTATATGTGCACGTGTTAGATATCTGGTTACCTGGAATTTGCTGACGCCATGGTTTGAATTACAAGTCTACACAGCAGAACTCAATACAGGTTCAGTGACCCAGTTCAATGAATACACGTGTATTCCCTGGAATTCGATAACATCCGGTAACATGTCCAGATCAGCGAAATTCGATACGGGCTCATTGACCCAGTGCAAGGTTATATGTGCACGTGTTAGATATCGGGTGACCTGGAATTTGCTGACGCCATGGTTTGAATTACAAGTCTACACAGCAGAACTCAATACAGGTTCAGTGACCCAGTTCAATGAATATACGTGTATTCCCTGGAATTCGATAACATCCGGTAACATGTCCAGATCAGCGAAATTCGATACGGGCTCATTGACCCAGTGCAAGGTTATATGTGCACGTGTTAGATATCTGGTTACCTGGAATTTGCTGACGCCATGGTTAGAATTACAAGTCTACACAGCTGAACTCAATACACGTTCAGTGACCCAGTTCAATGAATGCACATGTATTCCCTGGCATTCGATAACATCAGGTAAAATGTTAGATATCGGGTGACCTGGAATTTGCTGACGCCATGGTTTGGATTACAAGACTACACAGCTGAACTCAATACAGGTTCAGTGACCCAGTTCAATGAATACACGTGTATTCCCTGGCATTCGATAACATCAGTTAAAATGACTAAATCAGCGAAATTCGATACGGGCTCATTGACCCAGTGCAAGGTTATGTGTGCACGTGTTAGATATCGGGTGACCTGGAATTTGCTGACGCCATGGTTTGAATTACAAGTCTACACAGCAGAACTCAATACAGGTTCAGTGACCCAGTTCAATGAATATACGTGTATTCCCTGGAATTCGATAACATCCGGTAACATGTCCAGATCAGCGAAATTCGATACGGGCTCATTGACCCAGTGCAAGGTTATATGTGCACGTGTTAGATATCTGGTTACCTGGAATTTGCTGACGCCATGGTTAGAATTACAAGTCTACACAGCTGAACTCAATACACGTTCAGTGACCCAGTTCAATGAATGCACATGTATTCCCTGGAATTCGATATCATCCGGTAACATGTCCAGATCAGCGAAATTCGATACGGGCTCATTGACCCAGTGCAAGGTTATATGTGCACGTGTTAGATATTGGGTTACGTGGAATTCGCTGACGCCATGGTTTGAATTACAAGTCCACACATCTCAACTCAATACAGGTTCAGTGACCCAGTTCAGGTTCAATGAGTGTATGTGTCAGGTATCAAATTACCTGGAATTTGCTGACTATCGATTAGAAACAAGTCTCAACAAGTTGGAAATTTTTTATAAGGGTTCAATGACCGTTTTCAAGATCAATACATGGTTGTCAGTTATCCAGAATATTAATTCAATATAAAGTTAAACTGAAATATTCCCCCACTATTACTCATAATATATATAAACCGAGAACGATATCACACCAGACATTCCATTATCATAATGAGTATAACCGAGTTCAAATTCAAATTGTAATCAAGTGACTATTTCTGTAAAGAAAAATCAAAAGTAGTGTTGAGTGAAAGAAAATTCCCATTAAACAAATCTAGTAGTAAATTTGTTGTTGTGAATCTTTCATATGATTTGAATTTCACTCCATGTATTGAAATTGCTGGAAATAAGGGAGATCAAGTGATTTTCACAGAACATGAGTGGAAAAAGTTCTTCACATACCAAGAAATCATTACCAATTATTTTTACTCATCCGATGAAGTAGAGGCTATTGAAGACGATACATTTACCATTGAGTTCAGCCAATTTACAAACGGACGAGTAGTCAAAATAAAAAAAAAAACTCCTCGGTTACTTGGGGTTTGAAACAGTCTGCAAGCTATGGTAACTCCAACCCTTAATTGAATATAGGGTAGATATTTTGAAAAGACTGCATTATAAACAATATTTCCAAGTTTTGAAAAACGGACTTTGTAAGCTGAGCGGTGATCTGTTGCAAAATGCTTTAGATTTGCTCCAGCCAGAAGTGAATCGCAATAGTGAAAATATAAGTCTAACTCTGGAATTCATCCATCTTTACCCGGAAGTTTTCAGAACTGAACTGTCTGATAAACCATGAATAAGACGGTGACAATTGATGAAAGTCAAAACAAAATTTTTTATATGTACACATGGAAATTTACTTACAAGGATTCTCGGAAAATGTATTGGATGTATGCAACAATCGATAGAATGCGCTTCAAGAGGCGGATAGCAGTAACCTCAAAGATTGTCGCCTCTATTTTGGATTCAACAGATAGAGAAATAATATTCAATAATAGATTTTGTGATTAATTTGTAATATCATATATACATATCATCATACATAATACATATATACATAATAAAACTTTTATGTGAATATTATATTGTTTTATTTGAAAAAGTATCATAAAAAATCATTTTTCGATATCCACGAATTATACTCGTTGCTTAAACCTAACCATTAGATGTACAGTTTGTCTCCCTTTTTTTAATTTTTTCAACCAGGAACACATCAGGATGTTTACCTTTTTGAAGTTCTTCTCTATAAAATCCACCTTGTATATCAACTTCATTTTGATCTTTAAGAAAATAGACTGTAGGATTCGACTGATAGACTTTTCTTACAGTGAAAATTTCATTGGACCAGTTTGGTGTATACCCTTTAGCAAATGACTCTCCGTACTTGTTTTTTCTTACATGGTCATTGATTTTGAATTTTCTCTTTCTTGGATCCACTGTTTTGAGGTGACTATACGCGTTTTTCAGTAAATACTTTTTATGTGACATTTTTTTACATCTTTGGGTTTCATTTCTATTGTCCTGTGCACGGAATTGTTATAGTTAGAAACTATTTCTGGTATATCCAACCATTTGTAGCTTGCTTGTACGCTGAATTATTTCCACGTTCTATTTTTCAAAGTTCTGTTTACTCGTTCAACTATGCTAGCTTCCAAATTGGAGAAAGTGCTATAATGATTGATTTTCCATTCATTCATCAACTGTCTGAATTTACTATTGTAGAACTCTTTTCCCATATCCGTTTGTTGATTTTTTGTTGTAACTTTCATATCTCTCAATATTTTTTGCATCTCACGACTCACATCTTCCCCACTTCAACGGGTTCACACCAAATATATTTGGTGAATACGTTTATAACAACCAAGATGTATTTAAATCCCTTTTTAGTTTTTGAATAGGGAAATCAGCTTCCTTATATATTGTGTTGCCCAAAGCAATTAATATAAAACGAGCAGTTTTAAATGTGAAGAACTTGGATAATACTTGCTTCGCTTGGTCCATTATGGCAGCGGTTGTTCCTTCGAATGGAGATCCAGCGAGCCCATCTCCGTACCCACATTATAATACATTACTCAATTTTCAAGGCATTGATTTTCCAGTGAAATTGAGGATATTTCCAAATTTGAAAAAATGAATAGTATATCCATCAATGTATTTGGTGTAGATACAAAATTTAAGGAAGGAAAAGTGGTAACCAACATAGTGGGACCCTAACATTTCACAACACATCAATCTGCAACACATGTGAATCTTCTACTGATAACTGATTTGGATGGAAATAATCACTATTGCTTTATTACAGATTTGCATTATGACTGTAATCATCTATGTGTGTTACTCCCAAAACCCGAAAAGATCATCAACAAGTATGGTGAGATCGTGCCTGGCAACATTCTGAAATTTACCAATCTTGAAAAACAACTCCCAGTTCCTTTTGTAATATATGCCGATTTTGAAAGTTTGCTTAAACCTATTCATCATAGTGAACCATCAGATGAGCATTCATTCACATTGAAAGCGTATGAACACGAGCCATATTCGTTTGCATTCTATTTGAAGTGTAATTTTGATGACAAATACTCAAAATTCGTACAATATCGTGGAAATGATTGTGCCGAGGTTTTTGTTAAAATGCTGCATGAACTTGTTTTTAAGTAATATAACAAACATTTGAAACACGTAAAAGAAATGCTGCCACTTTCAGCAAAAGAAAAGGGTGAATTTCAGAATTCTACGGAATGTCATATTTGTGGTGACTCCCATGAACCTGATGACATGAAAGTTCGAGATCATTATCACTTGACTGGTGTGTACCGCGCAAGCGCTCATTCGAGATGTAATTTACACTATAAAGTAGTGAAATTCATTCCTGTTTTCTTCCATAACTTAACAAATTATGACTGTCATCTATTCATAAAAAAATTGGCTTCGAATAAAGAGAATATCTCAGTGATTGCCCAAAATGAAGAGAAGTATATTTCATTCTCCAAAACAAACTTGGTTGAAAAATCAGATAACCCCAAAATTAGGTACAAATTCATCACTCTGAGATTTGTCGACTCTCTCCGCTTCTTATCCAAATCTCTAGATAATACGAGTGAAACGTTGAAAACATCGCAATGTCGGGAGGTTAGGAAATATTTTCAAGATGATAGGAAATTTGATATGATAAGACGCAAAGGTGTTTTTCCATATTCATATGTTGAATTCTATGAAAAACTGAATCAACCTACATTACTAACTCCATCTGAATTCTTCGATATTCTGAATGCCAAAGATATTTCCGAAGAGGATTATAATCGAGCTTATGAATTGCCGCCATAATTCGGATGTTCAAATCTAGGAGATTACTCCGATGTTTACTTGAAATCAGATGTTCTACTATTAGCAGATGTCTTCGAGAATTTCAGAGATGTATGCCTGGGAAAATATAAACTTGATCCTGCCCAGTATGTAACAGCTCCTTCACTCAGCTGGGATGCTATGCTACGTTCAACTAAGGTCGAACTAGAGCTCCTAACTGATATAGATATTGTTCACTTTTTCAAAAGAGGAATTCGCTATAGCTAACCATTTATATCGTCTTATGATCCTTCCAAGCCACGTTCATATATTTTATATCTTGATGCAACGAATTTGTATGGAGCTGCTATGAGTGAATATCTTCCAAAAGGCGATTTGAGATGACTTTAGCAATATGAACTAGTAAATTTCGACGTCTTCAAAATTGGGGATACATCGTCGAAAGGATATGTATTGGAAGTTGATTTAGACTATCCACCAAACTTACATGATGATCATAATGGCCTTCCTTTCTGTCTATAATATCAATCCTCCAGAAAGCAAGTATTCCAAGTTGACTCCAAATTTGATGACCAAGGAAAGATATATTATACACTATAAAAATTTGACACAGTGTTTGAAATATGGATTGAAATTGACGAGGATTCATAGAGTTTTAGAGTTCACACAGTCAGCGTGGTTGAAACAATATATTGATTTGAATACCAGTAGAGAGGATATGAGAGAGCAACGGTAGGAGGGCATATAGAAATAAGAGAGCAATGGAAGGAGTGCAAAGGTCAGCGAAATTTGAAACAGGTTCAAAGATCAGCGAAATTCAATACGTGTTCAACAACCTCTCCCAAGATCAATGAATGCACGTGTCAGGAATCATATTACCTGGAATTTGCTAACGTCCGGTAAAATGTCTAGATCAGCAAAATTCGATACGGGCTCATTGACCCAGTGGGCGAGATTTAATGAGCAGTGGACTGTGTCTATAATTTATATTTTCATATCGCTAATGACAAAATTCTCCCACACTCACCTTAGTGGTTGTTTTCCATTTGCTGGCGCGAAGGTAGCTTGGACGGCCGTCCTCTTCACGGGAACTCACTTATCTAGTCAATGACTGTGTACGGGCACGCACAAACAGTTTCCTGAGGGTTCACTCCTTTTGAAACCACGGGGGGGCATCAAATAATTAAATTGTTTAATTATTGAAACAACTGGACAAACGGTAGCCGGCGAGTTCTCGTCACACACAGATAGGAACTGTCGTGGTCTCTCTCTTTTGGTTTTTTCACCTACTTTTGTGAAGAGTGAGATATCATTTTGTCATTGTATACTCGCGACAAATTAGGCACAAAATATATTTTAATATTCACGAAGACTGAACATACCGCTCACCTAAAATGACAATTTTATAAAAGAAACAAAATAAAAAAAAATTATACTAGAGAAATCGTTGCAAAATAGGGAATGATGCATAAAAAAAATTAAAACCCCAATTACTAATTTTAAATACAAATACTGACAATTATATGAGCGTAATATGAAATTATTCATTGCTGGGCAAAGGGCACACCTTGCTGACAGGTCGAGTATAAACACCTTTACTCGTTTTAACTGAGACTACCCTCGTAACACCATCGTTGCCAGGATGAATAGATACTATTCTGCCTAGGTGCCATTTCAAAGGTGGCGCTGAATCGTCTTTCAGGATAACAAGAGAATTAGGCTCTATTGGAGCTGACATATCCGTCCATTTGCTCCTCTGCAGTAAAGTGTGCAGATACTCTCTGTGCCATCTATTCCAAAATGATTGATGCATTTTCTGTAATAACTGCCACCGTGACAATCTATTCAATTTAATGTCTGGTATTTTTGGATCAGGAAGTGTATTGAGTGGTTCCAAGACTAAGAAATGAGCTGGAGTAAGAGCCTGCAGGTCCCGCGGATCTGAGCTCAATTCGCACAAGGGGCGAGAGTTCAATACAGCCTCTATTTGCACAAGAACCGTATATAGCTCTTCAAACGTAAGAACTTGATCTCCTATAACTCTATTTAGGTGAGATTTTATAGACTTTATTCCGGATTCCCAGAGTCCGCCAAAATTGGGAGCTTTAGGGCAGTTTATATGGAATTTGATCTGCTCCTCAAGAGCTGCGGATTCTATAATAGAGGACAAATACCTTGAAGCACCAATGAAGTTCGATCCGGAATCACAGTAAATATCTGAGCACCTTCCTCTTCGGGAAATCATGCGACGTAATGCAGCGAGAAACGCTTCGGTGGATAAGTCGGATACCAACTCAATATGTATGGCTTTTATGGCCATGCAGACGAATATACATAGGTAAGATTTATAGGTTTTAGATCCTCGAACTCTCCTTACTAAAGTGGTGGAAGGACCTGCCATATCAGTACCAACATGTGAGAAGGGTTTCACTTGGGTCACACGAGCATGGGGTAAATTACCCATTAAAGGCTGTTGAGAAATTGGGTTCACGCGAAAACATTTCATACATTTTGATATTACCTTTTTGATTGTACGCTTCGTAGAAAATATCCAATAGCGTTGAAGAAGCAAATTTTGTAGAGATCGCAAACCCGGATGCAAAAAACGAGAATGCGTGTATTCAATAACAAGCTGAGTAGAACGATGATCACTGGGAAGCAGAGCAGGATGTTTTTCTTCATAGGAAAGTGTCGAATTCACTAGGCGTCCGCCCACCCTTATAATACCCAGGGAGTCAAAAAATGGAGTAAGTTTTCTGAATGATTTGGGTAAACGTTTATTGTTTTTTATGAGATCAATCACTTTATCAAATGCCTGAAGTTGGGTTTGTTTAATCAAGAGGTTCAAAGAAGAGTCCATTTCCAGTAATGTGCGAAATACCTACTTCGCACGTAAACTATATGTGATTATCATATTCTAACAGTAGAGAGGATATGAGAAAGCAACGGGAGGAGGGACTCGGCAATATGCTCAGTCAGCAAAAAGCCATAAGAGAGCAATGGGAGGAGTGCAAAGGTCAGCGAAATTCGATACGGGTTCAATGGCCCAGTGCAAGGTAATATATGTGCACGTGTTAGATATTGGGTTACCTGGAATTTGCTAACGCCATGGTTTGAATTACAAGTCTACACAGCTAAGCTCAATTCAGGTTCAGTGACCCAGTTCAAGGTCAATAAGTGCATGTGTATCATATTACTTGGAATTCGATAACATCCGGTTACAGGTGTACATCAGCGAAATTTGAAACGGGTTCAAAGTTCAGTGCAAGGTTATATGTGCACGTGTTAGATATTGGGTTACCTGGAATTTGCTAACGCCATGGTTTGAATTACAAGTCTACACAGCTAAACTCACTACAGGTTCAGTGACCCAGTTCAATGAATGCACGTGTATTCCCTGGAATTCGATAACATCCGGTAACAGGTGTAGATCAGCAAAATTTGAAACGGGTTCAAAGATCAGCAAAATTCGATACGGGTTCAGTGACCTCATTCAATGAATGTACGTGTATCACCTGGAATTTGCTGCCGTCCGGTTACAGGTGTACATCAGCGAAATTTGAAACAGGTTCAAAGATCAGCGAAATTCAATACGGGTTCAGTGACCTCATTCAATGAATGCACGTGTCAGGAATCATATTAGCTGGAATTTGCTGACGTCTGGTTACAGGTGTACATCAGCGGAATTCGATACGGGTTCAAAGATCAGCGAAATTCGATACGGGTTCAACGACCTATTTGAAGGTCAAAACCTACGAGAGAGCAAAAGGGTATAGGTCAAAACCCATGAGAGAGCAAAAGGAGTAGTGGACGTTTCAGATATCAGATTACCTGGAATTTGCTCTCTTCCGGATACAAACAAGTTTCAACAAGTTTGAGGAAATTCGAGATGGGTTCATCGATGTTTATCAGAAGAATAGACTTTTGTGTCGAAGCCAATATTACCTGAATTAGGAAGATAACAAATGAATGATTTTCAAATATTTATATCCTTCCCTTCTACAACTTTCTCATATATATTTTAAAGAGTTTGTGTGAAGCGTTCAATATGTTCACGAATCTTATAACTTTACAAGCCATTTGGCATGGTGTTCTACTCATACACCAACCCAATGATGTTGGAGAAATTTTCATTTGCTTCGATAGCAAAGGTACGTGGAATGAAACTTGGCAATCTAAGTGGGTGAAAATGATACCACTTGAAATTAATAATGTACGAATCGTCAAAACTTCAGTACCCACCAATAGTACAGAGTATAAGTTATCAATAAGAAAACATAATTTCACTGAACAAATAGACATAATCTAGCTATATCCCTCCCCGCCATTAGCTCATATAAAAGATGATTCAGAGTCTAGAACAGTTCACTGTTTAATTTATTACATAGCTGTGTGCTCCTCAGTGATCCTTATTTCGTCATTGGTGGAAATATTTCAGAAAATATGGATGGTATTCACTGCATAATTGATGTTATAACCAAACATGAGAAGCACTGCAAGCTCTTACACAAGTTCACTGAAGATGAATTGCGACAATTTCCACTACAATATTTGATTCGAAAAGCCAGGCCTTGGGAACTTCTTCCAGCATGGCACAAACTACCAGATGAGTATACGGACAAGTTTGAACTAAAAGTTCAGCTACCTTGTTACATTCATTACAATCGACCTGAGTGGGAAGAACATGTAGATAGTCCGCCACCTCCACAATCAAAATGTTATTCATGCTTAAGTAGTTTGAAATTATGTGTTTCAGGGTATTTAAATAAAAAACATTATTCAATATCTTCGTTTTATTAACCAATTAAAGATCCAACATTCATTTATCTATCAAGTTTTCTGACATCAATAGTAAGAGATCCAACACTATGTCTTCATCTTTAGGATTCAACTTATGGTGACCCCAGGCTAATGTTTGTACATCATTGGGTAAAACAAATCTTTTGTCATCACTAGATGATAACGCAGTTTTGTTTCTCATCTCTGTATATATGTATGTAAATAAGAAGTAAAAACATACATTTTGCGTAAAATAGAGCCACCTCTTTCAACAATTTGAATGTAATCTGAAATGTGAAGTGAATTCTCTATTACATTTTTAGAAACTCCTTCAGCTTTTTTCATCACTGTTGATGCTTTCACAGTATGACTTCGCGCCTATACCATAAAAACATTCTATTGGTGATCCAGAAAATTCATCTTTCATCTTTCATCGAACTGCGAACATGATTTGAAATGAGGTTTTGCTATGAATCCTTCAGCTCCGACAGACCCTGGCATATTTTCCCAGTGACTGCAAAGTTTGATGTCTTGTCTCTTGTCCACGTTTTCCATTGTTTTTCCAAATATTGAGTTGATGATAAATTTTAATAGGTCACGTTCAAATTCATTCCTGGCAGAATTTCGGAGATTGTTATTCAAATCAATATACTGTTTCAACCACGCTGACTGTGTAAACTCTGAAATTCTATGAATCCTCGTCAATTTTAATCCATATTTCAAACACTGTTCCAAATTTTCATAGTATATAATATATCTTTCCTTGGTCATTAAATTTGGAGTCAACTTGGAATACTTGCTTTCTGGAGGCTTGATATTCTCTGGACAAAAAGGAAGGTCATTATGATCATCATGTAAGTTTGGTGGATAGTCCAAATCAACTTCCAATACATATCCTTTTGACGATGTATCCCCAATTTTGAAGACGTCGAAATTTACTAGTTAATATTGCTCAAGCCATCTGAAATCGCCCTTTGGAAGATATGCACTCATAGCAGCTCCATACAAATTCCTTGCATCAAAATATAAACTATATGAATGTGGCTTGGAAGGATCATAAGACGATATAAATGGATTATTAGCTATAGCTTTCCTTTTACTACATTGCTTACTCCACCACGAATTTCTTTTTTGAAAAAGTGAATCATATCTATATCAGTTAGGAGCTCTAGTTCGACCTTAGTTAAACGTAGCATAGCATCCCAGCTGAGTGAAGGAGCTGTTACATACAGGTGTCATCTTCTCCCCGAAATACTGATGAGGAAAATTGGTATTTCCCAATTATTCCGTCAGATAAGATTGAAATATCTTATTCTGAAATACTCAGTGGAGTATATATAAGACGAAAATTCCAATAGGCCCCGCCCACTGGTGGCTCGGCTTCCTATTGTCCGACGTGAATGTATGGCCTTTATATAGATATAAGCCATTGTGCTGTATTAAGATCACTTATCCGCTACACTGAAAAAAGCAAAATGTAAAATTACATAACATTACGTTGGCATCAAGTTACCAACGTAATGTTATGTAATGTTTGAAATTTACTATAGAAATACACATAGTATTTCATGTAAATATACTACTTATATTCGAATAAGATTCGAACGTTTTGGCTAATAATACACAACAATTAATGTAAATACCAAATCTAATATTCAATTATGAACTAAATGTGAGATGTAAAAACACATAACGACCCGAGTAAATTTTGTGATGACATTTAGCTAGTGTGTGTAAATTTCGCGATGAAATTTAAACTGTTTATGCCAATTTACTGATGAAATATACAGTATTTATGAATATTTCCTCATGAGATCTGCATAGCCTATGTTGATTTACTGATCAAATTCACACAATTCATCTAAACTTCCATTTGAAAAATGGATTGTACTTGTATTAATCCATTATCTTCCTGAATTTTATTGTTGAGTTTTCAACAAAAATTTAAATGTTCCCGTTAAAATTACATGATATAGGCTTCAGCAAATGTACTGCTGATATACACCATATTTCGGAAAAGGATGAAAGTTGAACCTGAAAAAATAAACAATTTAAATGAAGAATTCCAAAAATATCCAGTCTTGGGCATTACAGTTTGGTGTGAAAGCAATAGTTGAACAATTTCCATTTGTTTTTGATAGGCTACATGGTTTGTATCAAATTGATACTTACCTACATCATCGTTTATTCTATTCGATATTTGATCAATATACAGAGTGTAATCTGACCTCTTGCACTTCCGTGAATGACAGGTGTACAATACAATTTCAAAACGAATTGTAATGGCTAAAAATTCGAAAAAAATATTCTGGAAAAATCAATTTTGGTTTTTGAATTCAAGATCAGCACAGTAAGAAGCTAGTTTTGACTCACCATCCAGGCAGCTGAGATTAAAAACCAGATTTTTTAAAAAAATTTTTCCCCTGAAATTCGTTTTAAAATGATATTCTACACCTGTCATTCACGGGAGTGCGGGACGTTAGATAACACCCTGTATGTAAAACAATAAACAAATGCGAAATAAATATACTCGTATATCTAAAAAAAACGTAATGTAACAAAATGAAAATATAACTTCAGAGATAAAAATAAATATCATTCTTATACATAAATAAAAAAATATGCTTAAAACTTTTCAACTTATAAATTCCTCAATTTATTAAGTAGGTTTATCACACGTTTCGTTCCAGTTTTTTTCGAATTTGATCCAGTATCTTGGTGTATTTTGAGAAAATACCTTTGAACAAGTCCATGGTGAGAGCCAGTGGAGTGGGATACGTCAAATTAAAATTGAAAAATAGCAGGAATAAAACCATAAAGGCATCTATGAACGTTGTGGGCGAATCCTTGGTTTTCGTTTTCTCATAGAAAACGTGGTAATTGCTTCCTGAAACAATTTTTAAAATCAATGAATTTATCACGAAAATAATAAGATATTGGCAGAAAGAAAAATTTTTTCTACAAGAAATACTGTTCAAGAAATATGAGAGAAGCCACCCGAAATACCAAACTACGTCATTTACTCGACTTTCTACTCCCATGTGACTTGAAAAATGACTGAAGTTTGGTTTATGATTTTTTTATAAGAAATTACAACCCTGAATCAGATTTTGATTTTTCTGTTTCATTGATTTGAATGTTATGATTTCTGAATACATGAAATTTATATTTGTTATTTGTCGATATTTTAGCTTTTACAGTTATCTCTAATGCAAGCAAATGATCTCTTAGGAATATTTCAATGAATAAATAAGTGTTCATCATAATTTCTAGTAGTCATGCAACGAAAATGGCAAATCTGGCAGATAAACATATCAAAAAATGATGTTATGTTAGATAAAAACTTACGGTTCTTCCACTGATTTCAACAAATGGGTATAACTTTTCACATACAAAACACTGCAGACTGTAGCACAACGCACAACGAGGCATATAGCAAATGTAACAGCAGGGATGACTGGCCATTAATGGCGCTTGGTGATCACGTGTTGCCTAGCGCGGAACGTTACATTAAACGTTGCGAATTTTCACATATTACTTATTGAAATTAAAATGTATATCGGAATTTTGAGAGGTAATCTGTTGTTTTACATAATGATAGTTATGAATACATAGTAATTCCCAATTATACCTATAATTTTCAACTATTCCGTGTATATTTAATGAATAAATTGTAAATTTTATGATAATCCCTAAAATAACACGAAATCACATGTAGGATAAAACACTACATAACATTCGTACGAAAATAACGGAAATAATATGTAAATTTTGTGTAATTTTAGCCCAATTTTTTTTAGTGTAGCCTTCGGAAGGCTCGGATCTCAGTCCAAGTTTATTCTCCAGGAGCCACTGAGGAATACCGTTCTTTGGGGAGAACGCGAGTTCTCCTAGTAGTGAATCTCCTGGAGCTCTTCATTCAAAGTAAAGTAATCAGTATTCGGGTGTTTGAGAAATCTTCGGCCTGGCGTTTTGTTCAAAGTGACATCTTTTGGAAACAAAAAAAAAAAAAATATCATAAAGGAATTCGTGTCAAATACACACTCTCCGGATCTAGCCTTTTTCAAGGCAATACTAGAGCAAACTAATTCCAAGAAGTTCCAAATCAAAATAAATTTTGCGACTTTGGGACTAGCTGGAGGAAAACCAGGCTACCCGGTTGTATTTTCCACACAACCTAGTGACACCTATTTGTTGACATGGCGTCCGAGCAGGGACTTTTGGAAAGAACAAGGAAGACTTTTTGGAAAGAAGAAAAAGTTTTTGGAAGAAAAATCTTTGAATGGATTCCAAACCGGTTCTCAGTGGAGACTGGGTACCCTGATGAATCAACCAATTGATTTGGACTTACCGGATGTTTGATGGAGGGAAAACTACGAAGTTTTCCGGAGGAACTTTCAACAAGAGTGGAAGCGAAGCACGACGTGGAACTGAAGACATATTGTTGCTTGTCAACCCTTCGCCAGTGGGCAAGGGCAAGTTATTATATGAAGTTTTTTTGGAAGCTGGATGTCTAGCCAAAGCCTTCGGAAGGCTCGGATCTCAGTCCAAGTTTATTTTCCAGGAGCCACTGAGGAATACTGTTCCTTTGGGGAGAACGCGAGTTCTCCTAGTAGTAAATCTCCTGGAGCTCTTCATTTAAAGTAAAGTAATCAGTATTCGGGTGTTTGAGAAATCTTCGGCCTGGTGTTTTATTCAAAGTGAAATCTTTTGGAAACAAAACGAATATCATAAGAGAATTCGTGTCAAATACACACTCTCCGGCGCTAGCCTTTTTCAAGGCAATACTAGAGCAAACTAATTCCAAGAAGTTCCAAATCAAAATAAATTTTGCAACTTTGGGACTAGCTGGGGGAAAACCAAGCTACCCGGTTGTATTTTCCACACAACCTAGCGACACCCATTTGTTGATACTGGGCAGGAAGTTTATATTTTTCCAGGCCCACATCTCTGAAATTTTCGAAGACCTCTGCTGATAGTGGAACATCTGATTTCAAGTAAATATCGGAGTAATCTCCTAGAGTTGAACATCTGAATTGCCGCCATACTTCACAAGCTCGATTATAATCCTCTTCGAAAATATCTTTGGCATTCAGAATATCGAAGAATTCAGATGGAGTTGGTAATGTAGGTTGATTTAGTTTTTCATAGGAGTCAACATATGAATATGGAAGAACACCTTTGCGTTTCATCATATTAAATTTCTTATCATCTTGAAAATATTTTCAAACCTCCCGACATTGCGATGTTTTCAACGTTTCACTCAGACTATCTAGAGACTTGAATGAGGAGCGGAAAGAGTCGACAAATCTCAGAGTGATGAATTTGTCCCTAATTTTGGGGTTATCTGATTTTTCAACCAAGTATGTTTTGGAGAATGAAATATACTTCTCTTTATTTTGGACTTCTCTTTATTCGAAGCCAATTTTTTTATGAATAGATGACAGTCATAATTTGTTAAGTTATGGAAGAAAAATTTCACTACTGTATAGTGTAAATTACATTTCGAATGAGTGCTTGCGCGAACTTTCATGTCATCAGGTCTATAGGAGTCACCACAAATATGACATTCCGTGGAATTCTGAAATTCACCCTCTTCTTTTGCTGAAAGTGGTAGCATTTCTTTTACGTGTTTCAAATGTTTGTTATATAACTTCAAAACAAGTTCATCCAGCATTTTAACAAATACCTCGGCACAATCATTTCCACGAGATTGTACGAATTTTGAGTATTTGTCATCAAAATTACACTTCAAATAGAATGCAAACGAATATGGCTCGTGTTCATACGCTTTCAATGTGAATTAATGCTCATCTGATGGTTCACTATAATGAATAGGTTTCAGCAAACTTTCAAAATCGGCATATATTACAGAAGGAACTGGGAGTTGTTTTACAAGATTGATGAATTTCAGAATGTTGCCAGGCACGATCTCACCATACTTGTTGATGATCTTTTCTGGTTTTGAGAGTGACACAAATGAATGATTACAGTCACAAATATATACACGGCCAAATCTGTAATAAGGCAATAGTGATTATTTCCATCCAAATCAGTTTTCAGTAGAAGATTCACATGTGTTGCAGATTGATGTGTTGTGAAATGTAAGGGTCCCACTATGTTGGTTATCACTTTTCCTTCCTTAAATTTTGTATCTACACCAAATACATTGAAAATATATATACTACTCTTTCCTGGAACTCTGAAGCCTTTGAAGTCATCTCGTTTCTGAATTCCGCATACAGCAAATCCAAGTCGGAAGAAGTTATTATTTGATTTTTTGTGTTGAAGGATTTCATATCACTCAATTCTTTTTCAGGTATAATATAATGTCCAAACGGTTCGAAATTTATTTTCAAGCTCGTGTGTTCCTGTATATATTCAGAAATGATGTTCAGAACTTTCGGTTTAACATCTTCCATAAAGTTGACGTAGTCAATATTATGATTGTTGCTTTTGAATCGATAACTTGAAAGCGTATTGCAGTTTTTCAATATCGTTTTCCAGTTCCGATGAAATATTCACATGCAACCTTTTTCTCGACTGTGGTACACTGGTAAATGGAACACTTAGTTTGAGTCTTTTCGACTGCGGAGCACTGGTGGATGGATCCAATTCAACTGTTTTCAATTGTAGAGCGCTGGTGGATGGATCACCCAATTTGACTCCTTTTAGTAATACATCATCAGCTCTTCTGAAAGGACAGCTTTTCTGCAAGTGTCGGCGTAAGTTATCTATTCTCGAAAAGTCCGTTTTACATTTGTCACACTTCATGATTCACTAATCTCAGCGGTAGCAGTACTAAATATAACCGTCACAACAACTCCGATTAAATACATTGATAAGCGCTTGCGCAATATTAATTATTGCGGTCAATGACCTTGGGGGAATTATCTGGTATCTACCGGATACTTTGAGGTGAAATAACTGTCGAGTCATCAATCTGATTAATTGCAGGTGTTGCAAGGTCAATGACCTTCTGGGAAACATCTGGTGTCTAGACAACCGGAATCTATAAGGTGAATGAATTGTCGAGTCATCAATGTGATTAATTGCAGGTGTTGCAAGGTCAATGGCCTTCTGAAAAACATCTGGTATCTAAACAACCGGAAGCTATAAGGTTAATGAACTATGGAGTCATCAGTCTGATTAATTGCAGGTGTTGCAAGGTGGATGGCCTTCTGAAAAACATCTGGTGTCTAGACAACCGGAAACTATAAGTTTAATGAACTATGGAGTCATCAGTCTGATTAACTGCAGGTGTTGCAAGGTGGATGACCTTGTAGAAAATAGCTGTTGCCTAGTTAAGCGCATGACTTTCCAAGACAAGTCTTAAGTGCTCATTCACTCGATATATTCATATATTCAAAGAGTTTTGTTTTTGTTTATCAGAGTGAAAAATAAAATAGGTTTCTTTGGAAAATATTTATTTAGATGTATCCATTATATACATTTGATATAGAAAATGAACATTTTAAAGTGCACATATACAATTATCTTTATTATGATAAAAACAACTTGCTTCAGAGGCTCGTAAACCGGGTTGCTCTTCAAATTCTATGACTGGTTGATGGGTGAATTTTTTGATATATTTAGCTTTCTCCTTTCCTTTAACATAAATAGTGTAAATTCCCTCAGTGAGCTTCTTAATTATAGTTCCGAATTGATGCAATGGTGTGAACCCATCATTCCAATCTATACAGTGGTGATTATGCATCAACCAAGCGGCTTGACTGTGGAATTTTGGTGGGAGCATATCTAATGGAAATGGAGGTTTGAACACGTAGTGAGAAACTCTACTTCCATCGAAGGCGGTCAATTCCTTGGTTAAAAATGTATCTTTCTCGATCTTGAAACGTTGTATATCTATCATCAATATCATATTTTCGAATTGATGAATTTTCTTATCAATAATCGCTTCAAATTGTATGACTCAATCAATTTTTTGAGTAATTTTAGGTTCATATGGTGCTGCTTCAATCTTCTTCGATACTCTGATATCATCTTCGAACTGATGTTTCAAACATGAAAATCTTTATATATATAACAACATGTTGAGCATGCGCATTAAAATTGCTTAACAATTTTCATCAATGGATTATATGAAAATTCTTTCTCGTGTAGAATAAGGCAAAAAGCTGTTACATTCTTGGGTGTAACTTCAGCAGTCTCAATCTCAATTCTGAGTACTATGGAACCAGTTCTTTTTGACATAAGCAGTCGATGTGGACCAGCGGTGCCTTCACTTTAAATTCATTGGGATTGAAAATAGGTTGATTTGATTTAAGATGATAGTAGCTTTCTTGGAAGTTGGCATACATTTCATAGAGTTTTGCAAACTTGTAATTCTTGAAATCAAGATTCAAGTCATTGTAAGGAAATCGTTCGGAATTCAGAAATACTCTTAAATTACTCAGATTACAATGATCGAATGTACTCATATCGGTGGTGAGCTTTTTTTTTTAGCATGTTGAAATGCAATAAGAACATGTCGAGAAGTTTCAACCTTCGTAGTTGTTTCCACTGCCCAAGTATGTCTTGTTGTTTCATTTAAAGAAGGATATTCGATCAATTCCCACCTTCTGAATTTCAAAGGTAGTTCAACATTGCTATTTATAATTTTATTCAATCGTAGTTGTTCCTGAATACTCGGTGTCATATAGGGGACGCACCAACCCAATATCTAACACGTGCACATATAATCTTGCACTGGGTTAATGAGCCCGTATCGAATTTCGCTAATCTAGACATTTTACCGGATGTTATCGAATTCCAGGTAATACACGTGTATTCATTGAACTGGGTCACTGAACCTGTATTGAGTTTAGCTGTGTAGACTTGTAATTCAACCATGGCGTCAGCAAATTCCAGGTAACCCGATATCTAACACGTGCACATATATTACCTTGCACTGGGCCATTGAACCCGTATCGAATTTCGCTGACCTTTGCACTCCTCCCATTGCTCTCTTATGGCTTTTTGCTGACTGAGCATATTGCCGAGTCCCTCCTCCCGTTGCTCTCTCATATCCTCTCTACTGTTAGAATATGATAATCACATATAGTTTACGTGCGAAGTAGGTATTTCGCACATTACTTCGCGCAAGGTGGTATGAACGAAGGAAAATGAAAAAAAGTGCCACTTCGCATTTTTTTTTCATGTTATTAGGAATATTCTGAGTGTTCTGTTTGCTTGTTTAATATACATCATAAAAATCAATCTGAAAACTGGAAAGAAATGTACTTTCAGGTGTGGAAATGTCAGGCATTTCAGTTTTATGAAGTTTTTTATTCATAAGTTGTGAAGAATTCTTTTTTGTGATCCCATATCTGAATCTTTCATTTTTAAATAGCTTTGATTTTTCTAAAACCTCACCATTTTAATTTCATAAAAATTCAAGCCTATTTGAAAATGAAATATTTAGTTGTCACAAAAAATAATATCTTATGGATGAATATTTTAAAGTTATCCATAAGATGTACTCAAATAATCTTTTATGGATATACTAAGGTTATCCATAGGATGTACAGTTGTGTGCATAAAAAAGTCGTACAAGGCATTGCACTAATTGCATTGTATTGTACTAACTAATTGAGCTAAAAAGAAAAATTGAAAGCGCGTTACTCACAAAATCAGTTTGAATTTTGACCCTACTTGTCAAAGTCGATAATTCAATTAAGATTGACAAGTCTGGCTCACAATAGCTTTTAACTGCTGTACGACTCATTTATGCACACAACTGTACTCAGTTGATCCCTCATGGATATACTAATACTATCCACAGGATATACTTAGCAAACCTCTCAAAGATATCTCAAACATATATCCCATGGATATCCATTATGGATGCCCTGTCAAAAATGTCTCATAGAGAAGAAATTATAAGAGAATTCATGAGATCCAAGTTGGATAGTGAAACCACAAATCCGTATTTGAAAGACATTACAGATACATATTCCTTTAATTTCTAATGGCATTTCCTAACGTAAATCTATGATATTTGAATGTGTTTTTAGACATAACTGTTATCCGTTTCTATCAGCGATTCCAGTTTGAAATGAATGAGAACATATAAGATTTTATAACAGTCACATGATTATTAAAAAAAAATGATATTCTGCTAGATTGTTCCTGGCACGGTCCATATGAAGATAATATATCCAATGAATTATTATATCCACAAATGCACATACAAAAATGATAGTCTTTCTCACATTAATTTCTAGCAGAAACGAAAAGAAGGTAGAGTAGATGTGTGCAGAGAGTTTTGATGCCAGCTGTTCCTCGTTCGTATTTTCACAACTCGCATCCGACTATGGCTGGCTTTGCCCATTTTGATCCCGAGCTATAAAATGTGGTCTAGGAAGCTCCATCTTTCGAGTAGAGGTAGAAGTACTCCGGTAGAAGTCTCTAGTTAGAGATACATTTATTTCATTCTAAAAGAAACAAAAACGGTTTATTAGAGAAAACATTGTACATACGAGGGAAATAATAAGTAGATAAATTTATTCTTGGTGATCCGATTATGATAAAAAAATGTATCATCCGCAATTGAAGTCATTTTGAAATATATAGGTTTTCCTGGTGTGATAGTGATCTTTCTGAAATATTTTTGAAATAATCTGGCTTAATATGAAAATAATAATCTATTCGATGGCTAATGACCATAGCAGTTGATGCCATAACACAAAAGAGAAAAAAGTAATATTTTCAAATATTGATTTGATATTCTCAATAACATTTAGTTCAGAATATTTCATTTAGTTTCGTAATGTTCTTACTATTGGATCTCATGAAATCTCAAAGGATTCGACTTTCCGTATAGACTCCCCCGACGCCTGCGACCGGGGTTCGAATTTTGTACTAGGCTTTTTTCATGTGTTGGAGATATGGATTATATCGCCAGCACTTTGAATAGTGACTTTAGCTATATCTATTAAAATATGTTAAAATTGTTTATCCAATTTTATTCAGTAAATAATAAATAAAATGAATATCATTATCAAGTAATAATTAATGTATGATCAATGAGGATCAAGTATTTTTTCTGTATCTGAGATCTGCGTTTGTCGAAAAAATATTGTGTGTAATTCGAGCACAAAGTGTAATTGCCGCTCTCTAAAGATTACCGTGCTCTCTCTTTGTCCATCACTCTGTTCTCTAAATACAGAAATGGCTATTTCAATCGAAACAAACATAATGATATTGGTGAAGCATTGCGAAACGGTGTCTGTAGGAACTTGCCACGAATTGAATCTGACAGATATAATTCAAGGATCGTAGAGGAAAATTTATGAGGAAAATGTATTTTTGGGGTTTCATGCTTCCTATTAAGACAGGAAAATACGCTTTAATATAGAGAGTTGAGAAACGGAACATCATATTACTAGAGCTGTAAGACGTACTTTTGAATTTCAACGAAAACTCAAAGTCACTCTCTCAATTAGAGGCCTTATTGAATCTTCATGGAAGCCAAAGACATCATCCTTCTATGAATTATGCCAAATTCAGTGATAAACCACGGCTTCTACGTACATGACGAAAAGGAATGTAAAATGAAAATACCTCTCACGATTCAACCGTTATCCCAACCTCCCCAAACAGATAAAATACTTAACATATCACGTGAAAGACACCATCATCGTCTTACTTCATATGCAGATGCGACAAAGACGGGCCCGCGAGCTTTTCTCGTTCTAGACCGCGCTATCCGTCTAGCCCCTGAAAATGGAAATTCACATGGAAGGTATTGTGGAAAGCGGAGAAATCGAGTGAAATATGGGTCGGCAGAGAAATTCACGCCGCGTTAAGTCGAGCAACAGCCAGGGCGATGAAGGCAGAGAGAAATCGAAGAGAGGAAGTTTCTGTGCAGCCGATAAAATTATCTCTGAAAGGAGATTCGTACGCTTTTGTGTACATCTCGTATAAGACGTACCAATTGAAACTGAGTTGAGATACGTTGTATACGTCACTAAATATGACTGCGCAGTTGGAGTCGAATCGTTTGGATATTTTAACCATAAAAAACCACGGGGAAAACCAGAAACCAACCAGGATATCAAATGCCGTGAAACCCTACATTTTCATAGTAATCGTTGATTTATCTGCTTCTGTTTACACTGGTAGATAGTGTTGATTCGATGTGGTGCTCTATGTTTGCTAAATGGGTTTTGGATTTCAGATTTCATATTTCATATTCCTATTTTATCTTAAATTGGTAGGCAAAAGTCATGGAAATCGATGATGAAGTTTTGGCTAAAGGATTCATTTGGAATGAGTCAGGAAGGAATAAAAAAATGGAAACAATTCGTTTTCAAAAAGAATATTTTTTGTAAAAAAATACGATTCGGTACAATATTACATTTTTAACGATAAATCACAATCCTATATTTTTTTCAATTAGGATTTTATACAAAAAAATACTTTTATTATTCCCCTCGTAACGGAATATTTTCATGAAAGTGTGCTATGAAAGTCGAAACAAAAACATGTAACAAGTAACAATAATTCGATGTCAAAGTTTTCACACATACATTAATTTTTTTAAATGCATGACAAAAACGATTTTTGTATAGGTTAGAAACTCCTTTATGTATTGAAATACAGTACATGAAAATAAATAAATAATTAATAAATATTTTTGTTTCACATTTATTTTTTATGAATATAATCTCCATCCTCTACCTAAAGTGATGAATCTGTCAACTTCATGTTAGTTGGCCATGGAATTGAATTTGTTGATGAACTGTTACCGTGTTAACGCCAAATTTTTTCATTTCGTAAATTCCGAATTTTCCAGATAATGATTTGTGCAATGAATAACTACTACTGATTTGTTCAAAATGAAAAAGTTGGTATGTTGTTGATTTATAAAGAAGCAAGGAGAAAGCTAGAAAAAATTGGCATTTACAAAGTGACAAAACAATTCAGCAAATTCAATTCCATAGCCAACTAACATGAAGTTGACAGAATCAATATGAATGTAGGTATACGATAGAGATTATCTTCATAAAAAAAATGAAAACAAAAATTAGCAGCCCTTTTCATGTTTTGTATTTCAATATATAAGTGAGTTTTCAACCTACACAAAAAAAAACCTATATTAGCATTTGAAAAAAAATTGTTTAATGGTGTTGAAAAATAAAGAAAAACAAAAATTAGAGAAATAGTAACGTCTGCCAACGAATCACACTGTAAAAATTGTGACGTCGAATTATTGTTACTCCCTTTGCTATTGTTTCATCATCTATATGAAAATATTCCATTACGAAGTATGATTGTGATATATGGTTAGGTTAGGTTTAAATGTGAGTGAGCCCATACATCAGGCTCTCCACTGCGGCCAATGGCCTATTGTGGCTCACCCTATGGTTATATTTCTCCCAGCATATCCAATCTCTTAACGAAATTGAGTAACATGTTGGGAGAACAGTTTACCAGATCTTCTGGCCTTACTTTTGTATTGCCAAATATTGAAAATCTGGTTCTGGCTGCTGCAGGGCATGTGCACAGGATGTGTTTAGCCGTTTCATCATCCTCCATGCATAGACGGCACTCTGCATCCTGTGCAAGTCCGATTTTATGCATGTGGTGTTTGAGTTTGCAGTGGCCAGTGAGCAAACCTACTATAACTCTGAGATGTGCTCTACTGAGTTCTAGAAGTTTGTCAGAGTCCTGTTTTTTCCTTGTATAAGCAATAAATGCTTTGGAATGGGCTAGTCCTGGTAGACTGAGCCAATACTCAAGTCTTTTATTGTCTGCCCAGGCGGTTGTAGCATTCTTGGCAGTGCTATATGCTAAACCGATGACCGGTTCTGGCCCAGTGAACGTTGTTTCGGCCCCCCCTTTTGCTAGGGCGTCCGCTATTTCGTTTCCTTCTAGGCCCGTGTGACCTGGTATCCAAACTAGGGTAACGTTGTTGCCTTGTGCTAGTCGGTTCAAGGTGTCTCTGCAGTTCCATACTGCTCTGGATTTAAAGCAGTTGGATTCAAGCGCTTTCAATGCTGCTTGACTATCTGAAAATATTTTTATTGTTTTTCGTGTGAGGTGTCGGTTTTCCAGCTCCCTTGCACACATTTCAATGGCATATACCTCTGCCTGAAATATCGTAGCTAATTTACCCAAACTGAATGAGCGTTTCACTACTGGGTTCATACCATATATTCCGGCTCCGACACCTTCCAAAGTTTTGGAACCATCGGTGAACCACCTTTCATTTGCCCTACATAGGTCAGTTTCATTCCGAACCCAGTCTTCTCTTTCAGGGAAGACCACGGTGTAGGACATGTTGAGGTTAGTGGTTTTAGGCATGATGTCTGAGGGCATTCCCAGAATGTTGTGAGCTATTATGCCTTCCAGCATGCTGCTGCCTCTCATGACACATGCCTGCGGTAGACTAATGGCCGCTTGGTAGAGTCTGTATGTTGCCCATCTTGCTTCTCTCTCCAGAACTATGTGGAGAGGAAGTAGTCCAAGAAGAGCTTCCATTGCTGCCGTTGGCGTGGAGCGAATGGCCCCAGTAATCGCCAGGCACGCTTGTCTCTGTAGTCCGTTAAGTTTAACCTGGGCCATTTTTTGTTGGCCTTTGTTCCACCAGACTACAGAGCCATACGTGATCATTGGTCGTATGACGGTCACGTACAGCCAGTAAATTTGTTTTGGTGACATGCCCCATGTTTTGCCACATATTCTGCGGCATGTCCATAATGATAGGCTAGCCTTTCGGATAGTCTTTTTCAAATGCGAGTTCCAGTTCAGCTTTTTATCTAGGATTATTCCCAGATATTTTGCCTCACTCGCAAATGAAATTGTTACACCATTGATGGAAGGAGGTATTAAATGTTCCAGCTTCCTTTTCCTGGTGAACGGTACTATGACCATTTTGTGGGGGTTAATGGACATTTCCTCCCTCTCACACCATTTATATATGGTATCCAGTATATCCTGAAGGACGTAGGAGATCGTCTTTTCGGATTTATCTTTTATTACTAGGACCAGATCGTCAGCATATGCTTGAAGATCGACCTCCCAGAGTGAGAGAATGGCCAGCAGATCATCCACCAGCAGTGACCATAGCAGAGGGGAGAGGACCCCCCCCTGGGGACAGCCCCTGGCTGGCTTGAAGCTGACACTTTCTCCCTGTAGAGAGGTCGTTATTGTTCTGTTATGAAGCATAGTTTTTATCCAGTCACATAGTAGCGGTTCAATTCCTCTAGAGACAGTGGCCTCATAGAGGGAGTGAGGTAGTGCATTATTGAATGCTCCTTCTATGTCCAGGAATGCAGCGACTGCTACCTCCTGGTGTTCCAGGGCAACGCTTATTCCTGAGACAAGGTTATTGAGGGCAAGTTCTGTCGATTTTCCAGCCTGGTAGGCATACTGGTGAACATTGAGGGGGTGCTTTATTAGTGCACCACACCTTATGTGCCCATCCAGTATTTTCTCCATGCTTTTCAACAGAAAGGATGTCAGACTGATGGGTCTGAGCGATTTTGGGTGTGGGTCAGTCCGACCCACCTTAGGAATATAGATCACCCTAGTCGCGGTCCAGTTAGATGGTATATAGTTCCAAGCTAAACTGGCTCTAAAGAGTCTTATAAGGATAGGCATAATCTGTTCCAGTCCGATTTGTAACAGAGCTGGAGCTATGCCATCCTCTCCTGGTGATTTGTATGGGTGGAACGAGTTAACCGCCCATCTTATCGCCTGCGGTGTGATTATTTTGTTGGCAACCACCCAGTCATCTCTGTGGGGTCGTTTAATCCGGCCTATATTTGTGACTGGAGGTCGATTGTCCAGAATCAGGCTGCCTGGGAAGTGATTATTAGCTAATAGCTCTAGTGTCTCTTTCCTGGAGGCCGTGAAGGAGCCGTCTGGACGTCTGAGCGATCCCAGCTCCTGTGTCGGCTCTCTGGATAGAATCTTGTGGATACGGGCTCCGCTTGATGTGTTGGACACATTTTCACAGAATCGTTCCCATGATTCTCGTTTTGCTTTCCGGATATTTTTATTGTATGTGGTTAGAGCAGACCTGTAATTGTCCCATTCACCTGATACCTTAGCTCGGTTGAATAATCTTCGAACTTCTTTTCGTGTTTTATCCAGATTTTTGTTCCACCAGGAAGCATTTCGGTTATCCCTCTTCTCCCTTAGTGGACAGTTTTCATGATACGCTGAGATAAGTGCAGTTTGTAGGTGTTCTGCAGCAATATCTATTTGATCATGACCATTTATTGTGGTCAATCCGTTTTGGAGATGGTTCTTCAGGGAGGTTTTGTATCCGTCCCTGTCCATGCTCCGCATGTTTCGGTATTGTACCACTGGCCTGGGGCCTATTTCAATGTGAAATTGAATATGCCTATGATCTGAGCATGATGGCTCAGAGGACACCCTCCAGTTGGATATCTTGTTGCTTAGAAATTCTGAGCTGATCGTTAAATCTAGTACCTCTCTCCTAATCCTATTGACGAAGGTTGGCTCAGAGCCCACATTGTTAATTGTAAGCTCCTCCCCTATCAAGTAATTAAAAAGAGACTCACCCCTCATATTGATGTTTGTGCTGCCCCACGCTTCATGGTGCGCATTGGCGTCACATCCTATCACTAGCTGGGTGTTGTTCCTCCTGCTGAAGGCAATTAATTCTCGCACGGCCGCTGGAGGAGGTTGTTCCGCCCCCACATCTCCAGGAAAGTATGCTGAGCAGACGATCATTTCTGTCATGCTTCCCCTCTCTGGAAATTTCACATGGATGGTTGCCATGTCTTGGGTGCAGAAATCTGAAAGAATAAAATAGTTAATATTGTTTCTGGCTAGGATGCATGCCCTAGGTTTTACCCCAGAGCTGACCGCAATTACCTTACCAGATGTGTTACTCAGGCCGGTAACTCGGCCTGTATTGGAGGTCCAGGGTTCCTGGATGAGGGCCAGATCTATCCGCTCCTCTATGAATGTCTTGCCAAGGACGTAGGTGGCGGCCTTGGCATGTTGCAGGTTTCCCTGCAAGAGTCTGACTGTATCAGCCAGGCCCTTGTTTGCCGTCTTTTGACGGTCCTCCCCCGCCATCTTTCTCAGAGGGCGGTTTTCTCTCCTTCCCTCTGGAGGTGCCGGTACCCTTTTTGAGTGGTGGTCTGTTCGGGATGGACTTACCCTTTCCCACGACCACCCTCTCAGGCTGTTTGGTCTGGGACGCACCTCTCGGGAAGGATTTGCCTTTCCCTTGCGGTGCTTCCTTTACGACCATTTTTGTTTGTGGAGGAGTGCTTTTCTCCCCCTCCTTCGGCTGCGTCCGGGAAGGTTCTATCCCTCCACGGCCGCCCTTCAGACGGAACTGAACCTGTCCGAAGCCGAAGTAGGGCTTGAAGGTCATCTCCTCCAAGGATGACATGGACTTTTCGTCTACGGCGAATGTCCATGTTTGGCCACGGCCCGAATCCTCTCGGTTCAGTATTACCCAATCCTGAGTGGTCAGACCGTGGTTCATTTTTTTCAGCCGTGTGAGCACCACCCCGGCCGTAAGTCGTTCGTCGGCTTCATCGTCCGGAATGTATGCCACACAGATGAATGGCTTTGGAAGGTCCTGCCCTTGGACGAATTTGATTTTCGCCCCTTCCCATGGTTGGAGTTGCTTTGATGCCTCCTCCAGCCAGTTGGCACTGATGCTGTCCACGCAGGTGATTTGTAACCATCCAGGCCGAAGAGTACAGCTCTGGAACCTCACCTGAGGGCCATCATCTGGGATTAGGCTCACAGCTTCCATAATGGATCGCTGAAGAGCCCTCAGCTGTTCGCTTTTGAAAGCTGTGGTAGGATATTCAGGGTGGATTAAGCCCACCCTGTTGCCCCCAGTCACCGCTCCGTACGAGGGTTTGGGTACCCCCGAGCAAGCTTTCTTTGGCTTATGTTCCGGCGTACTGTCGTCGGATCTGAGGCGTTTGCTTACTCCAGCAGCTACGGACTGGGATTTTTCCCCTTCCGATTGCTGTTTTGGCGTGCCTAGGTTTTTGAGCGCTTCCTCTAAGGCAGTCTCATAAGCTATTCCGCTCTTGAGCAAGCGACTCAGCACTTTCCTTCTTGACCCTGGAAGTCGAGTGCGTTTCAGTTTGAGGCCATCCATAGCTTTGGTTGCCTCATCCTGATCTGATCCAGTAGGTTTTGGGGACTTTAACAGTTCCCTTTCCTGATCTGGAGTAATTTCTGGCGGTATGGATCCGCTCTCTTCTTGTTGAGAGACTAGACCAACGCCCAGCCCCTCTTGTGGAGTCGGAATTCCGATCTCCATTTGTTCCTCAGTTTCCTGAGGATCAGGGGTTTCACCCCCCCCCCGTTGGGATTATCATTTTTATTTTTATTACTCATTCTGTTCCCACGAGTAGCTGGGGAAATAATGTCCGCCATGGTAGAGCCCCGCCTTGCCATGGTAAGGCTGTAGTACTCAGGGAGGTCGCCCGTTGTCCCTGAGGGATCGTTAATGACACATCACCCTATGTGCCACGCACCCATCAGCACGATACCTCCCACCTTAGGTTAGGCGATCTTTTGACACTATTCGTCTTCGCTTCAGCTGCTTCCTAGGTAGCCTCTGAACCAAAGTCCACCACCCGCGACGTGGACGCCAGTGTCGTACCAGCTCACAAATTGAGTTGGGCCCTCCCATCCAATTCTCAAGCGAACTGGCCGGGGTTACCCACCCAATTGGCGAACTTGGCCAATACCAGGTGCCGATACCTGATACTGGGGTGGCTTGTGATATATAGTTGGAAAGTTAATTTTTTGCGAAATTGTAATTTAAAACAAAAATGGTATTTTCGATTTGAACTAAAAAAATTGGATGCGCTTGTAGTCAAACTGGAAGTGCCTATTTGGTCTGACACTTGCTAAATTGAACATGCATGACTTTAAATAGATCAAATTTAAAAAATCTATACAAAATTACAACTACGGTACAGGGGGTGTGAATTGGTTTCGAGTGACCCGGTATAAATTAGAGTTTCTATGTTAAATATATCCAATATGATCTGTAGAGCAAAAAAAAATTTTTAACACGCTCATATTATCTTTATTTGTATTTACGTATGTATCTATGAAACGGAAACTTTGAACGTGATTTTCACCCAGTTCCAGAGGTCCTAATGATTTGAAATTTGGCACGTGTTTATAATTCCGGTGACAATCTAATATGAAATTTTTGTTATAGACAAAAAATGTCGGACAAGATTTGAGATAATGGTCCAATTCAATTTAAAATTGGTATGTAAGGTTTTTGAGGGTCAGAGAAAATTTATTTTTTTATCAAATTTAATAAATTCAAAATGGCATTCATGATTTTCAACCACAAATATTCCCACATACCAATTTTAAAGTGAATCGGACCATAATCACAAAACTCGTCTTCTATCTTGGATTCATGAATTCCGACAAAAAAATGCATCTTCCAGTCCGAAAACCCCCACATACTTAAATTTCAATAGAATCGAACCTCCTAATCTTCGAACCCGAAAAAAGCCACATACAAATTTGTAATGGAATTGAACCAAAATCATAAATTTATTCTGCCATGTTGCAGCCACTATTTTGAATTAATGCGGATTTTTATAACAAATCACTATGCCAATTTTGAATCGAGTCGAACCATAACCATAAATCTGGTCCGCCATCTTGAAGACGACATTTTGGTTTTTCTCTAGCAAAAATTCATAATGCATAGTCACCGGAATTATGAACTCCCCGCACATGTTTACTATACGTAAAATGGTTTTCACCTAATTTCACTCAAATTTTGATATATTGTAGATCCTGGTTTCCTCATTACGGAATTCAATTTACAGATCGATCTTACGACTAGTTTTCCAGCAACAGGGTGTCAAAAATTCGATTTTTACTATTTTGGGTATTATGCATCGATTTGATTTTTATGGTCTGATTCAAAATTGAACTTTCCTAGAAATGAAGTTATCACAACTTAGGTGTTGCTCATGAGTTCTTCCATTCGAATAAAAAATAATATCTCACAAAGGATGTTGCATGGCAAGACAATGTTCATAGAAATAGATAAAAATCAATAACATAATCGCTTTGATCTTCACTCAATCTTTTGAAACTAGAAAACAAATTGCTAGAATTTGCCAATTTGTCACGAAAATATGGGTCTTGGTCAACTATATGAGTATTCATATTGCCTGTTTAACAGTACATCGTTTTTCATGTACAGGGTGACAATGCACCTAAATGCTTTCAAATGTTATATCTCATGAATAAAATTATATAATCATTACGAATTGTCCATAACTGTAATTAGGATATAAAGATTAAATGATCCATGGAATAATCCTTCCCATCACCTTCCCTTATTTCCAGTCACCCCCATCCCCCTCCTGCCCTCTGCATTAAAATACTCTCAAAAGAAATTTCTACCTCATTGAATAGCTGGTAAAAATTAATCTATTCCCCCTCTTCATCGAACAAGAAATTGAATTTTATTTTTGTGAACACCTCTACAGCCTCCTAAACGTGAACAATTTTCAAAAAAAGAGAAGTATTCTTTGTCAATTCGATCTCATTTTTTCAGATAGGCAAATTCAGTGTAGGGTATGTTACTGACAAAAATTCATTTCTTTCAAGACAGCAGTCTTGTGAACGCAGTAACTTATCGGGCAAATTGATTAATTTGCCCTTCAATACTTTTACAGATTTCTTTGGATTAACATTTTTTTCATTTTCAGATTGTGGAAGGTCATAAACCCAAAAAATCATGTCAAGAATTGGATTTCCTCCACAAAATCAAACTTTCAATCAATACTGAGTAGGTAGTTAGTACCGACTGAAAATATATTAGATAAATAAACTTACAAAACCTCTGAAGTATTGGTTTTTACATTCTTTACAATTATTAGCATCTTTAGTTTCAAAAATAAAATATCAATAAATTTGTTTTGCCGCTTTCGTATTTTTACTGAAAACGTTGCGCTGCAAGCTTTTGAATCTGTAACTCACAGAATAAATAACCCACATCACACTGAAGGAATTATGTTTTACTTTTTAGCGTATTTGAATAAAAGCTTGTATTTGAAAAGTTTTTTTATTAATATTTTATTTTTGAAACTAAAGATGCTAATAATTCTATACAGAATGTAAAAACCAATGTTTTGCAGGTTTTATATGTTCATTTATCTAATATATTTTCTGTAACTGACTATACTCAAGTTCGTGAATTGTATGTAGATAGTGACTCATAGATTGTATGATTCATGATTCATAGAAAGCAGGTCAAGAAATAGAACCAAAATCAGCTACAATTTATGAATTTCAGTATTCTTAAAATTGAAAATACCTATACAGGTAAATAAAATATGATGCGTTTTTATTTTATTCTCATACACAGAGGTGCTCACAAAAGTGATATTTAATTACTTGTTCGATGAGGAGGGGGAATACACTAACAGTTTTTCTGTAATTTAGCTTTACAATACTTTACCCCATAACCTCACAGACGTTCACGAAGTAAACCAAAAAACTCGAAAATCGACTTTGGAACAAGGAAATATTATTCCGATGACTGTCGTGGTTTTGTAAACATCTTTTGTGAAAATTTTTTAAATTACAGTTTTATAATAGATATCAACATAGATTTTCATCAAGTATCGGCTATATCAATTGTTACCATTGTTGTAGGGGTTTTTCAATGCAGGCTTGTAGTTGTCATTATTATTATTATTATTGTTGGGGTTATAATTCTTATTATGTATATGTTCGTGCTTGTTTTAGATACGTCTTCCCAACTCAGAAGATTCATACAATATTTTGTTTCTAGTATATCATTACAAAATTGTTATCAGTGATTTATAACTGGTATAAATTTGATGATAATTGCGTAAATAGAATACCTTCTTTGGAACTGGACCTTTTGGAGCCTTCAAAGACACCATACATCCTATTTTACCATAGAGCAGATTGCCACAATTCGGACCTCTTTATAAGTTCTCTACCAATGATTTGCAACTCTTCAGATGATGTGGTGTTGCAGGTTTTTCCGGGTTTCCCTGCAGCTCTGAAAGCGAATGCGTCACCAATATCATTCAAGCCGCCCCGGAGCGCAGATCAATCATTTTGATGTTTTTACTTTGTTCTTGTTAGTTTCTTTTTACTTTGTTCTTGTTAGTTTCAATATGTTAATTTAAACTAATAATAAAGTTAGCATTACATATATGGTTGTAAATAAAACTTTGTCACATAATTTTCATGAGGATGGATCATTGTTCCACTAGCCTGGTAGGGATAAAGACGAAATAAATAAATTTGCGAACAGGGTCGTCCTTCATTCGAAATTAGGAACTGTTTTAACACAATTCAAAACAATGAAGACGATGAGTAGTGGCATATTATTATGATATGCACTGGAAAAAAAGGTTTGAAATTGTATAAGTTTTACAGATTTATTTAAGTGATGTTTGCACAAATTTTATGCACCTTTTCATCGTACATACCAATTTATGTATTTCTACTGAATGCAATTTTTACTGTGTTAATTCTTCAATTATACCCAGAACTTTTAAAAATGCTCTTGAAATTTACATGAAACGTAAGAATAATATTTTCAATTTGCAATTTTATAATTGAAATACTAAAGATACATTTCACATATTAATTCTAGTTATAATATGTTAAATTAGGTTCCCAGGTTTGTAATTTTCAGGCGACACAGGAATCAACAAGTCTGGAGAGTTTAACGCCATTATAGTACGTCGAGTCGGTCAGTTCGTCGAAATAAAAAAGTGTTTGTATGTGAACAATTGTTCTTAATAGTGTAAAGTTGCGCAAACACATGTTCATTCATAGAGACTTGACGAAAACATCAGTCACTTGCCCGATGGGAATTGAAAAGCAAATATATCATTCTTCAGTTAGTACAAGCGATGAGTCTGAATCTAGCCTGAAGTTGATCTGAGTGAAATAAAGGAGCGATGGACTCACCCAGCTTTGCGAAAAAACATACTAGGGGACATTATAGACCCAAACTCTAACGGATTCGTAATCAGGACACCAATTTTACTCCCAGTACAGATTTTTGCTGGCGAGCAGTGTATGTCACTCAGATCAACTTCACACAAGATTCAGACACATCGCTTGTACATCTACCGATCCAGAAATACAGAATACAGAGTTCCACTCCAATAGTTACGGAAGATACGAGGATGTTTCCAGAAAAGTGAGACAAACTGGGATTTTCAGAAATTATTTCATCGAAAATCTGTAGTGGTAGTAATATTATTGTTGCCCTGATTCCGAATCCGTTAAAATTTTGAGCCCAAGTTTATTGTTCCTTAATGTAATTTTTCACAAAACTGGGTAAGTCCATCGCTGCTGGCATTGTATTCCGCTCAGATCAACCACAGGTAAGATTTGGACTCATCCTGAAATATACAGAGTTCTTCTCAAGTAATTACGGAAGATATGAGGTTGTTTTCATGAGAAGTGAGATACACTGTATGCTGGTTAGGAGAAAAATGCTTTATAATTTTCCAGTTTTAACACCCTGTATTTCTGCAAGGAAGCAGCTTTGTGTAAAAATGCATGAGAAAGTAGCATTGATAGTTTTGGTAGAATATCCAGTACAAAGGACCCCGCACCAAATACATGGGAAAATGGCTTTCAGCCAATTTTGATAATTTTTTGGGATAATGTAGTACAAGTCACTAGAAGTTTCACATGCAAGTTTGAATTAGTTTCTATGTCCAGTTTCGGAGATACGAATTTTTGAAAATCATCAAAATTTATGTTTTACCAAAACATAGCGAGGTTCATTCATCCAAAAGTATTACTTTTAGAAGATTATTAACAAAATAGTAGCATTGCTGATTTGAAGAAAGTCGAATGTCATGTCAGTTAGTCGGTCGTTACGATAGAAGAAGCTACCTATTATACAGGGTTGGTCAAAAATAGCGACAATTTAGGATATGTTGCCAATCTTTATCAACGGTCCCTATGGTGAGACCAAGCATTTTTCATTAGGAAAATACCTATTGGGATTATTTTTTTACGACAAGAAGATTTTCTCTAAAAGTTTAGACTTTTATACAAACAGTAATTTTTTTTTCAAATGTTTGTTTTTTATACTTCATGTTTTTAACAATAGCCACACAAAATAGCCTTTTTGAGTCAATAAAACCGCTTTGGAGCCAAAACTATTTGAAAAAGACTTATAGTAATTGCTCAATATGATCAGCTTCAAAAAGTTACGATCACATTTTATACGGGGGCTGTTTACAAATATTAGTTGAAATCGGGTTTGGACGTAATATATATGCTTGTTAATTATTTTTGAATGGATCTCCCAATTTGAATCATATCATCAGTTATACTTCCAAGTTACCCTACACTCGGGTAAGTTTCATTCATTTCCTATGTCTGATTTTGAACTATAAATTAAAATTGATATTCTATAGAAGAAACTGGGCAAAGAAACTGATTTAAACTTGCATGTGTAACTTCTAGTGACTGGTACTACTATATCCCAAAAAATTATCAAAATTGGCTGAAACCCGTTTTTCCATGTATTTGGTGCGAGGTCCTTTGAAGCAGTTATTTGGATTGTACAATTCACTTCAGAAAAACAATGTTTTCAGTATTCAGTAATGTATGTATTCATAAAAGTGCAATTATCTTGAAAACGATTGATTTACGGGTTCAATAAATTCTACATGTTCTACTTAAAATTGAATGAAGAAATTAAAGAATAATAATTTTTATGATTTTACAAGTGGCGTAAAAAATGGGGAAGGAAAGGGACCAATATACCCTCTTTGTACGCCACTGGTGGCAACTAAAGATGCAATTTTTCTTCTAAAATAAAGCTCTTATTGAACAAAAATATTTCTTCGAATTAAACTGTAAAATTTCCAAAACTGTGGAAGTTATGAATAAAAAATTGATTTAATTTTTCATATTCAACACCCTGTATCTGTACAACCCTCCGCTACTCAAGGGTCTGACGATTGATTTCGTGATGAGTATCACATGATCTACCAACGATAAAAAATTCAGCGTGCATACTATTATTTTTTTTTCAACTTTTTTTGACAAGTTGCATAGCCTTCCACCACTCCACCCACCGCGGTCGCGCGGTCTGACTCTTGGTTTTGTAATAAGTAGTATGTGTACTTCAATAACAAATGGATTTCATCGTGCATACTATGACGTATTCCAAAATAACAGTACCTCCCGGACTATTTACATATGCATTATTTAATTTCACAGTATCAACTTTGATGACCTGATTCTTCAATACTGAATTCACATGAGCTATGTAATTCCACTAAGGAAAATTACATGGATATATTATTCTTCAATAGTGAATTAACATGTTCCGTGTAATTTCACAACTTGAAATTCATTGGTCATTGAAATTACAGTGAGATTTTTACGCAAAACTCAAGTATTCTTACTTATGAAATAAACATAACGTCTGTGTTATTGCGACTCAAATGTGAAATTACAGAACATCACGTAGGCAACTTGATGCCAACGTAATATAATGTAATTTCACATATTCCTTTTTTCAGTGTGTATCTCAAAAACCGCTCATATCGGAAGGCCTTCCACCAATACGAATGAGCTGTGTCCAACGACTCCAACAGAAATTTCTGTTTGCACTTTCTTGAAGCAATTAAACTACTTCAAAATGTATACAACTTCCTCGAAGATCTTAATGGTGTCCACCACATACTGAAAGCAGAGCAAAACCAAAAGTAAACTGAAACCCTGCGTATGAACAAAAAAATGAACAAAACTGTTGATCAATGTGTTAAACAATATTGTCAGAAAAAAATGTAAATCAGTCTTCGAAAATAGTTCGATTGCCTCGAAAATTAGGCAAAGAATATTGTTCTAAATATTTTAAAATGTCACTGGACTCGCGTGTATTCATTGTGAGTCTCAGCGACAAAAATGGTAAAATGGAAAAAAATCACCACATATTGGCCGGGGAATTTTCCAATGCATTCATTTCTTGTAGAACCTCAACATAACTTATCTAGCTTCCTGTCCCTACTATAATGTCAACACCTATAACCACTGCAGGAAATTGAAACATCAAATTTAAGTCCAGGTGAAAGTAGCTTATATTTTCTGAGGAACTCGAAGCATTCAACGGAAATAATGAAAATCGAGTTAACAAGGCAAATTCTTTAAAACACTCCAAGTAAGTAAATAACTACCTATGTATAATTGTTCAAAACCATCAATTCTCTACTTCATAGAACGTTTTCGTTGGTTTTATTTCAAGATACTACGTGTTGAAATCATGACTATTATATCCCGACCACTTTGTTTACGATTAATACGAGCAAGTTTGCTAGCCAAATTTTTGTGATAGTCCATAGTATTTCCTCAAATCAAAAGTCTATCATAAGCCTACAACGAAGGGAAACAAATACCAGCAGCAGAAACAAAAATGTTCAAGACTATAAAAAAGCATGTGTTTCTATTTATTTCTAGGTACCTACTTATCGAATAATTAGAGTTACCATATCTGGGTAAAATTATAGACTGTACTATTATAATTCTGTCAATAAGAGCCTATTCTTCCCCAAAGTAATTAAGTGATAATACTGAACTGTCTGAATTATAATCAAATTACCTACCTACCTTGGAAGATGATTGAGTCACATACATTAAAGCGTGGAAATTATAGTACAGATGTTACCAAATCTAATTACAGAACTCAGGACTCCTGAGTTCGAACAAATATGTCATCTGTGAGAATTGAGCCAACAATGGGATCATTCTATTCTAGACATAATGTAGATTGTAGGAAATTATGTTTCACCATTAACAAGTCTCTGAGATGTTTTACTACTTAGGGTGTTTTATTCGTTATTTGTGACACATTTGGATTCATCATCACAAAAGTCTCACCGTGATATATGGAATATTTCAGAATATATTTATGAATTTAGACAGAAATCAATCGATATCAAATTATGTAGGCAATGTACTCGAACGAGCAATTCTTGTATTCATATATTTTTTATCTCGGAAACGGCTAACGATTTGGATCAAATTTTGTATTTCGATAAGGTTTGCTTTAATCCGTAGAGGCGTCCTTCCTGAAATTTGTAAAATTTATTATTACGAATCTTCCAGGTTTTCATAGAAAACACCTGAAAAGCAGAGCTTGTCCGAGCAAGGAAGACCAGGACCTACAGTTCAAAAAGTGGAATACGAACCACTTTAGCTCCGTAATGGCGGTGGGGATCGAACCCGAGCCGCTTGGGTGGGAGCAAACGCTTTTAGCCACTTCGGTATAACAAAATCGCGATTTCACACACAAAAAAAAATATTTTGAATCGATAGGTACAGAATCAGTTTTGGTGAAAGAACATATTAAAAATATATTGAAGACCACCAGTCCGCTCAAGAAGAGATGTGAATGAGAATACTAAAACCCCTGAAGCCGTTGGAATAGTCCTTACAGATTGTAGGTGAACATTTGTTTAAACTGACCATATTCACTGTCGCCATATTGTCATGCGACAATACCAACTTACCCAGAGTTCTCAACTGAGAATAACCAAATTTACTAATTACATACGTCAGTGAAATTTTAAAATGATATTTATTTAGGCAGTGCAGTTATCAAAAAATGTTTAGTAGAGCAGGAGTGAGTTTGGTATCAAGTGGATTTCATTTTCAGATGCAAACTAAGGGTCCGTGGACAAAAAAGTTTCGGAATTTCCAAAAACATTAAAAGAAAATGATATTTTGAAATAAAAAGAGAAATCTACAGAAGGCAGTGTCAAAAATTGTACGTTTTTTGTTACCGCATGTATAAAAGGCAAGTTTATAAAATTTTAAATTTTTACTAAGTTAAAGTCCACTGTTTTCATTATTAAAGCTCAGGTGAACGATAATACCAATATTGGTATATCTTCAGTTACATTTTTCTGAAACTCACAAAATACGCACATGAAAAATGCACCAAATAGAATGTTCTTGATTTTTGCGGTTTTATTAAAAATACATTATATTTTTAACAGTTGTTAACAATGAATAGTTGGTATTGTCGCATAGCAATATGGCGACGGTGAATATGGTCAATTGAGAACTCTGCAATAGTAGTCACAATTGTACATATGCCATTTCAATGACAACAGTTCATGTGTAGGTAATATTACCAAATGTGCAAAGTTCGGTTGCACATGTACTGTTTAATGAGGTATGCAATGTATAAGATTTGCATAATCTGCTGTCTTATTGTGAAACTATGTGTTTGTTAATTGATAACAAAAAATGTTCAGCAATCTCATCCACCAAAAATATCCACCATTTTGAAATAGACTATTTCATTAATAACGAAATCATTCATAAAAACGACTATGTGAAGGAACTGGGTACATATAATATTTTATTCCAAAATGTCTTTCAATTTAAAATAGACTATATAGCCGGGAAGTGTAATAAGTTAATGGGTTATATTTTCCTCATCTGCCGAGACTTTGGATCTGAGAAATCTTTAAAATCAATATACTATGCCCTAATTTATAGACTGAATTTTGCGTGAGTTATTTGGTCACCACGATATTTTCTTAATGTGACAAGAAATAATTAAAATAGTTATCTATTATACAAGGGAAAACATATTAGATTATTTTTCCCGTGCATAATATATACACTATTTTTTCTGTGAAGGGAGAAACGACGATTTTATAGTGAAAAAAAATCAGATGTCTACGGCTTAAGACCTCTCGGTTCACAAGATCATTCAAATTTTCTCTTATAAACAACCATTTCATCTACATATACAAACACGGTTCATAGCCGCATGGATAGCTTACTACGCCATAGGTACGTGGTTCAAAGCAAGAGTTAGACAGGCATCTTTTTTCATTTTATCAGCTTTTTTTGAACTTAGGAATAAAGGCCGGTTAGATTAGTAGTGTGCAAGTTGAGTGATGAATTTAGGAGGTTATGTTAGAGCCCCGAGCTGAACATCAGTTGCGTGCGAGATCAGCTTTTGCAATAGCAGATATCTACCTTTACCTGTGTATATATCCGGGAAATAAGTAATTTCATGAAAAGTCATATTCTAGTACCTGTCAACAGAGATAAAATGTCTTTTTTCCTGTCACAGAAAAAACAAATCTATTAGTTACCTTAATTTCAAAGTGACAGAAAATTATCAACTACGAGTGTCAGACTCGTAGCTTACTTGAAAGATACAGTTTCCTAATTCTTGAAAATAGAAGAAATAATAATGATATCTATATCGTATTCAAAATAGTTAATGCTATGATTGACTCTCAAGGGCAGATCTAGGCAACTCTTCTTGAGGGATAAAACATTCCTGGAGGGATAAAACATACCTATATTAAATCAGAAACAAAGATAATTTTTGAATTACAGTATTTCTTGTTATGAATCGAGTCCGTCCGGGGTGGGGGGGTAATTACAGCTTTCCACAAACGAAACGGTATTGTATAGAAAATCCGAAGTTCTTCAAAACCAGGTGCCACGTGTCCCCTCTTTACATAAAAAAAACTGATTGTCCCTTCTAGATTACGTGATCACAATCATTGTCATGCCAGAAAGTAGTAAAAGTGGCACCTTATTACCTGAATTTTACCGGACCTCGATAGCTTGTTCCGTTCAAAAGTTAAAGGGGCGGAGGACTTTTTACGTCCTCACTGTATGAATGTATTGTTGGTACCCAAAACTATAATATTTTTTCTAATCGGTCACACGGCACGGTTACTCACATAGCGGAGAGCTGGACCGAAAGTGTGGACAATCTGGTGGTTGGCTTTGTTGACTGGGAAATTATTTCAAGTGAATTTGTTTAGTTGTCAAACAACGTGTTGTAACACTAAAAACCCTCATCTTTGAGAAAGTGACATGTAAATGTTACATGTAAATGACCTTGAAGAGCCAAAATAATGATGAATATTGAATTGTGATAAAAAATATACATAATATTAGGTGACATTGCTCACACTGACGTCAATCAAAAGAGGAATGAGGTTTCGATTAGAGATGAAATTGGTTATAACAAGTGATAATTAGCAGTTGAGCTGCTACAAAAATATGGTACGATTTAACCTGAATTTCTGTCTCGAAGGTTGCAAGGGTATGGAAAAATCTAAGCTGTTGGTGCCAAAATATTCCCAAAAATAATATTTCATTCCTAGTTAATTACTATATAGAATCAGGACATTTTGTTTCGGTTCACCAAATTCAACCTCAACTGCAGTATGTATGTACTATGTTCTTAGGGTCTCTCTATCTTGGTCTTCGGGTTCAAAATGGTCATTAAGTTCTGACAAACATTCTAATATTTGAAATGAATCATTGCAATTCATTCAAACTTGCAACGATTTCATTTCTTGTTCATAGACAGAAACCATTTACGATGTGAAAATGCCCGTTTAACAGTGAAACATTTGAAAAATATGCGTAGAGTGACACGGACAGTGACACGAAACAGTAACAAAATACAAATCACATGAAGGGGTGTTCACGCTCCGTTAATTGCGCTTGGAATAATGATTCCCTGAGTGACTTGTTAGACGCACTCATTTATGCATTTGAATGTTATGGCAGTTGTCAGAATGAAATAAACTTACTATGAGGGACAGAATATTACTGTAAATAAATAAGAAAAAAATTGAAACTATTTTATAGAAACAAAGTGTCCTGCCCTGCCAGGACTACTCATTGCCATAATCCTAATTACTACTTTCCTGGCTAATACCACGACGAACATTGAATTGCACTTAATGAATTTCCGTGCAGAGTTTCTGTAATTGCTAGTTGCATAGAAATGTTCATCGGACATTTGGACCACCTTTAGATCGATTTCTGGGATTTGCCTCATCAGTATAGAAAATATAGAATATATATCCATTTCAAAGCATTAGCTAAAGCCACGCCCACAGATTAGTGTTCAGTAAAATACGAGCGCTATCTCAATCTCAGCCTTCCAACCAAAAGGTCATTGTGCTAGCTCATTGTAAACACTTGCAGATTCCTTTACCTTAATACTATTCATTTTGAAATGACAAACGGAAACATTTCAAGCAGCTGTAATAACAAGTTTGGATTTGTTGCACTCTAGATATACAAATAATAATAATGTTTACTTGCATCTTTTAAATGCGAATACTCAACGAAGTTGACCACTTGTACGAACGGATATATGAGCAAGAAGATATTCCTTGTCTGCAAGGTGAATCTGCTCATCGATAGATGTATTGAGCAGAACTCAGTGCAGTATTAGCATAACCTTTCGATGGCCTCGATCGATTACGGCAAGGCATTTGTTACAACATCGCATGAGCTCATCATGCATTTGCTCAGATGCCTTGCGGTACCTTACATTAAGGATGCATTGAACAACTGATGCCGCTTTAGATGGCTCGCTTTATTAAAACATCAGGTCAAGCAACAGTTCAGGTTATCTCTAGAGAAGAGTGTTCCAAGAATACTATCTCAGCCTTTTTCCCGTTTGCAACTCACTATTGCCATTGTTCATTGGGCTCAAAAAATCGCGTGGCTACTACTGCGGTAACCTCTAGCAACTGGAGGCATGAAGTAACCCATTTTTTCCATAAGGATGATCTTGAAGAAGACCCACGTCAGTTTTGGAGGTTGGTGTCAATCTGTCAATAGGTTACAAGATTGTTATAAACCATTCTTACCCTTGTACCGCACAAAAACAAAAACAAGAGAAAACAAAAATAAATACATAATAAGCATATAAACGTGAAATTACTTATAATACAATTGTTTTCTAGATGAAGTTCAGCTTATATCTATATCATGAAACAATCATTAAAAACAATTATGAATTGAAATCATGAAATCCACAACAAACATAAAAATATACAAATACTATATGGATATTTTGACAATACTAAGACAACTAACGGTACGATAATAGTGTGAATGATATAGAACGACAATGATAGAGAAAAAAAAGAAAACATTGAAGAATACCGAATAAAATATACATTATAACTGATAAATGAATGAGAACTTTTGAATATGAGAATATTTGGTGATAATGAAAGTGGAGAACACAATGCATTTACTAACGGTAATTATTTAATAAAAGATTTTGTTTGTAACAGGTTTTGAAACATACAACAGATTCAGATTCGAGGAACGGTGGGAGGTTATCATATAAGTTGGCGATGGTATAGGTGAAAGATCATTTGAATTGTTCGGTGAATTGTCTAACAATATGAATCATTTTACGTCTTATGTTCACACGATGCACATCAGTTCTAAACTGTATATAAGTATGGGGCTGTATGAGTGACAACTATTTTATGAAATTAAATCGCAGAATGAAGTGTACGTCTATCAAGCATCTTCAACCATTTTGCTTTTCCCTCTTTCTGATGCCAGTTTTGAACCTTCTGTGAATTCTGTTGTTCATTGGTATTCAAAAAGTAGTGATATACTACATCACAATGGTTGAAGGTGGACAGAATCAGAGAATCACATAGTAGCAATTTAGTTTTCAGGTTCAAGGAATGTCTGTGTGGATATAATAGTTTCGTTTTTCCATAAGCCTTTTGGATCAACAGTGATATATGCTTTTTAAATCTCAGGTCGTCATCGATTTTAATTCCCAAATTTTTCACTTCATTCCTCACAGGGAGATGAACGTCACCTATTTTTATATCCAAATCACTAACTTTTGACCTAGTACTCTGCCTAGAGGTAGAACAACTTCACTCCCAAGAGGTAACAACAGATAACAATTCTCTCGGCTGCATCAGTATAAACTCATCAGATCATCAGAACTATCGGGGAAAAACAAAGTTGTTGCTACAAATATGCTTGCCATTTCGATCTTACTCAACTCCTTCGTAGTAATGAAGTGGACACAGGAGGAGCTGCGATAACTCGACGTGAAAACGCGCCAGATTATGCATCTATATTTATAGGAGTTTGCATTCCCGGCAACAAGGAAGCCGAGGATTTTGGAGTTTGGACTATCTTTACAATAGAATGGTTGTTACATGTCCGATTCACAAGCAATTTGTGGCTGAATTTTGTCGGAATTGTTGATAGATTGTCGGATTGGAAATGTACCTGCTTCCCAATCTGCAATTTGGCTCTTTGCGTGTTTTCATAATTATTCCTTATTTTTCTTTCTTTGTGCTCTCGTGGCTTCGTTTCAAAGTATCTAATTAAATTTGTCTGCTGAATGAAGTCAACTTTTATAATTTTCGTTTTTATTTTGCCATGGTTATTGTTTGGAATCTGGCTGTCACTTTTAACAAAGGCTAGCGAATTTGAAAAAAAAAAGTAGAATAGCTTTTGACTTCATCTTATGCAGATTTTCCTTGAAATCTTTTGAGACAAGTTTGCGAACATAAGTCTCTGGTTTCTTTGAACAACAACACACCTTTGTTGAAGGATTTCCTGCTTATCTCAAGATTTTGTGCACCTTACCTCTTCGAGGCTATCCAACATCATAGGTCAGTTACAATCAGATCTTATTAACAATAAAGTAAAAAAACAGAACAATTATGTAGTTTTTCGAAAATTGAACTCAAATGTTGACATTTTCGTCTCAGTTAGTGCTATGCCTCTTTTTCGTTCTAGAACGTGAAAGACTTTTATGTTCTAGAACGTAAAAGACTTTTTCCTACAAGCGTGCGTGATTCACCCTCTACCACGCAATTCAGTTTGGAAAGTGTCATTTTCCCACAGTTGTGCGGGAAAAGTTTTCCCACACTAGTGCGGGAAAACATTTATATGATATCCTCGTAAAATATAATTGGTGGGTGCCAAAATATGAAAGTTCAAGCTTTTTTGTTGCAATACTAAGTGAGTTTGTTCAAAATCATCCATCATTTTGCACTATTTATTGAAAAAATGATCAATACACAAATTTGTTTGTAATTGTCAGAGTGACAGACAAAGCGTTACTTAAATAAAATTTTCGATTCAGTGAAATTGCCACAATGGATTATTCATCTGATGAAGAACTTCCACAAGAAATCGTGCAAGCAGCTACAGATGCGAACTTAGAGTTATTGCCAACGAAATCTAAACAAAGGTATGAGAAGCAATACACGAGTTTTATTGAATGGTGCAACAATAAAAAAGTGAAAACACCAAATAAAGAAGAAGTATTCTTGGCTTATTTTCTAGAAATGTCTAAAACATGGAAGCCGAACACTTCATGGGCAAGATATTCAATGTTGAAGAGTGTATTCAAAGTAAAGCAAAATTTGGATATTAGCAAATTTTACAAAATAATTGCATTTATTAAAATACAGAATGTCGGTTTTCGACCGAAAAAAGCCAAAATCTTCACTCAAGAAGACGTTTCAAAATTTATGACTGAAGCACCCGATGACATATACCTCATCATTAAGTTAGTAGCAATTTTTGGATTAGCTGGTGCTTGCAGACGAGAAGAGCTGACAAAACTCACCATTTACGACGTAGACGACAAAGAAAACCTGATAATTGTTAATATCAAGGATTCCAAAAATCATTCCTCTAGATCCTTCGTGATATCTGAAGAAGCAAATGATATTTTTTGAACGTATACAGAAATTATGTACATTTACGTCCAAAAGAGACTTCTCACCGTCGTTTATTCTTGTATTACAAAAGTGGAAAATGTACTGTGCAATGTGTAGGAATTAATACCATAGGAAAGATACCCTCCGAAATAGCAGTATATCTGCGCCTTCAAAATCCAGAGCTTTACACTGGTCACAGCTTCAGGCGTTCCTCAGCCACTTTACTTGCTGACTGTGGTGTGGGTATAACTAATATCAAACGCCTAGGAGGATGGAAATCGACTTCAGTTGCAGAGGGGTATTTAGAAGACTCCACCAATCGTAAAAAAGAAATGTCCAACAAAATTCTCAATTTGAACACGACATCGTCTTTCGGGTGCATTTTAGAACCATCCACGTCTATATCGATCGGCGACGATTTGATGCCTCTGCCTGCACATTCGATTTCTTTCGATAATGTATTGCCCGAGTTACCTTCTTCTTCAGGAAATCAGCCATCTTCAAAAAATATGCTGGCTTCCGCTATAAATTTACTTAATGCATCAAATTGTACATTTACAATAAATATTACGAATAATTAGTGGATAGAAAATGTTACTCTTGTTAGTTGTTTCCATTTGCATGAATAAATAATTGAAAAAATGAATTTGTTTCCTACGCTTGTAGAAAAAGTATTGTTCCTAACTCATGCGGAAAGTGTCTTTCCGCACTTGTTAGGAAAATTACTATTACGTCCTGATTATTATTTATTACGTTGCTATCATACGGAAGTCATGCAAACCGTAACACCTAGTTCGTTTATTTTGGTTCAAACACGAAATGTCACGAAACGTCAATTTACAATGACAGATAGTTATTCATTAATTTTTCATTGTCATATTAGTTTTAATGCAGTTTTCGAAAATAGTTATTCATGTACCAATGACGAAAAACTGTCTATTATAGTCGAGCCTGCAAGTTGATAGCTGAGGACCAGCCGAGGCTAGGAAGCCGATATGCATATTACATTTTTTCGCCGACCTCAACAAATTACCTACTAATTTCCGATTTTTGAATCAATAATCGACTATTTTTTAAGGCAAGTATTTTTCGTCCGCAGACACTTTTCGTCTACAAACACTTTTCGTCTACAAACACTTTTCGTCCGCAAACACTTTTCGTCTGCTGTGGTCACTATGATGCAGTATAGTGACGAAAAGTGTTTGCGGACGAAAACTACTTTCCTTAAAAAATACTCGATTTTTTGTCCGAAAATTAGTAGTAGTACAACAATAGTGACTATCCCCAGTTAAGCTCAGATAACTTACTGTAAGGAAAATTAGTTTTACTCAGTTGGTGTGATTAAACACCAAAGTCATCGAAAATATATTCTTAGTGTTACAGTGTCCAGAGGCTTATCGTGCTTATGTGTAGTAGGTTAAGATCTAGGAGGAAGGATATTGAGAATTGATTATACAAATATTTATGAATGGAAGAATGTGATTGGTAATACATCCAAGAACTATAAATTGATTGATTTATCAATATGGTCCACGGCCAGCCGGCTTACTACATATGCCTAAACCTCACGCCAGCAACGTTTTGGTGATTGCGTCTATGAATATTTATACGGTGTGAGTTTGGAATAGGGAATTATATGCCTTGAATTTTCAAACCTGACGATTAAAAAAAATCAAGTCTGCATTCACAGCCCTTTCTGCACCTTTCCTCTTCCCTTCACACTGTACAGTTCGACAAACATAGTTGAAACTGTGAAATTTCCACATATTGTGCGGACGTTTGATTCTGAGTGTCCTATCACTGGATATATTACGGACTATAGTCCGTCTTACGACTGGTGCGCATCATGCGCGTGCAAATTTTCACGCTTTCAGATATGTTTGTCGCACTGTTCTCGCTTTTTTTCTGCAGGCGCAGTGTTGCCAAACTTGTCAGGTGCACGGATCAGGTGTAAAAACGTTAGGAGGGGGTTAACCCTATTAGTGACTATTGATGAAACAAGGCGCAGGAGAAATCAAAATACTCGGAGCTCGCTCAATGAATTCGAGATTTTTTTTCACCATCTGAATTCAAAAGGTTGGATCTAGGCATCTCTCAGAGTACTTTTTCCAATTTTTGTTAAAAATTACCTTGAAAAAATTGCAGAAATTTGACCAGATTCACCATTTTTTGTCTCACTAGATAACTTTTTTTCAAAAAAGTACTCTGAGAGGTGCCTGACTCATACATTTATCTTTCTTGTCACAAAAATTTGCAAAATCGCACCGTCAAAGTGATTTCTGCTGAACCCCTGCATACTCAATATTGGATCTCTTTTCTTCACTGATTCGAGCGCCCTCGAATAAATATGTACTTTTACAAGGATACTATGGATGTTTGAATGGATTGTTGTTTCATTCATTGAATTTGGAAATAATACTGAAGCTATTCACGAAATTTTAGCATGGGAGATGAAACCAATAGAAGTTGTAAATGAGATTATTGAAGTTTAGAATATGTTGAATGAATAACTACTGAAATTACACACGACACATACACACGACAATTTATTCGCCAATTCTGTTGTTAGTTTATGAGATATACCAACATAATGACATGAAATGGTTCAACCCAAGAACTTTCATCCAACGAACAGGTATATCATAACAGACGGAAAGTTACTAGGAGTGCCTTAAAATTCATGAATTATTGGTGAATGAATATTGACGACAATTTTCCATTTTCACCTGTCAATAAAATTGAAGTTTACAAAATTGATGAACTTATTTGATCGTATCCATTGACACTAATAACGTATCAATGGTTTTCCAAGTATTTTATTTTCGTTATTTAATTACGAAATATGCAAACGGCGGCCTAATTAAAAGGGGGATATATACAGCACGTAAATAAAATATTATTTTTTAAAAGAAAATCATAAGACCATCATACAGACATAAAATAAAAGAAATAAAAGTGATGAAATAAATAAATCCAAATTTTGATTGGCAGCTTCTCATTTATTATAATTCACTCAGCTCTGTAAACACTCGTTTTATTTCATTTTAGGGTCCACCGCTCTCATTTCCTACCTATTTATTTATCAGCAAGTGTGATATTTTATTTAGTATGTATGAAATAATCTGTTGAAGACATGTTCTTTTGATGATTAAAAAAACAGATGGAAAGGCAGAAGTTATTCCTATTCACGTAGGGAGTTCAGCTGAATCTCGTCTCGGGTTTTCTTTAATTATTTTTGTTCTCTTACATGTCTACATATCCCAAATAAACATGTACTTCATTAATAAATTAATAATTAAATAATTTAATTTGATTTTTTTATCACTTGATATTATTCAGCATCATTTCCTTGTTACTGTACTAGTTTGAGCAAGTTTAGTTGTTAAAAAAAACAACTGCACCAAAAATTTTGAAGTTTACTTCAGTTCAAAAGCAAAATTACCACAGGTAACCTAATATTTGGGCAGTTTGTAATATTAGACGATTTTTGATGAACCGTTGTATACATGACGTCGTTTAAATGAACAGTGCTCTATTTCGTGACAAAACTTATTTCATTTTCGGTCAACTCATTATGATTGATAAGGCACAAATCCGACCAGTCTTGGGTTTCAATATATGGAGTGAAGCACCCAAACACATATTGAAACTCTCGGCGGTAATACTCCGTTCACAAGCTTGCTCACTTCTCTGGAACACCGCAGACAAGTTGCCGATCTGTCTCTGTTTCATGCATATTTTCATGGACGATGCTCTTCCGAAATATCATCAATCGTTCCACCGTAAGCTCAGTCCTCACATCCATATGCCGTTACTTTGGAGACAAGCCCATCATCTCTTTCTAAACATCGTTCGAAAAAATATAGGCCATTCAGGGGTAAAAATTTGTCTACTCCCTATAACATGGATTTTCATTATATATATTTCAAAATATAAAGATGATTATGGATCGTTGATTTAAAAAAGATTTATATATATTTTTTTAATTTACGTTGAAGAATTTTCAAAGAAACTCAAATTTTATTTGTGGACACAATGTTCGTATTGAAATTCATGTTGACGTGAAGATTGAACATGACTAAGATTGAAATACAGTTTTGTTTTAATTTTGTATTGGTCGTAGAAAAATAATATATGCAACGATCATTTAATTGCTACTAACGATTGCGCACGAGATTAACGACAGTCGCACGAGATTTACGACACTCGCCTACGTCTCGTGTTAACATGATAGTTACATAATATACCTACTACCTATTAATCCGGTGTTATCCCTGGTTCTAGAGATATATACAATGACTTCCAAAATGAATATAGTTATTTATGACACAAATGTTAAAAGTGGCATTTTATTTTGTGAGTAGGGAATATTGCGAAACGAGCGTTAGCGAGTGGACCAACCACACGAGCAAAATAAAATTACTTTTAACAAATGTTTTATACATATTTTTTTGTTCAACAGTTACTGTTAGTGAGAAAAAACAAAAAAAAAATAATATCCATGAGGATTCGAACACACGATCTTTGGATTACAAGACAGAAGCTCCAAAATGAATAAATAAATAAATAAATGAATAAATAAATAGGGGTTTATTCTTAAAATTCCAACAAGTACATTTCAAACACAATAAAAGGGAAAGGGGCGCTGATGTTGACGCTGATCGGACTTTTCATCGTGTATTGGTTATGATCGGTAAGACACGCCTCCTGCAACGCTAATGCGTGTGGTTTGAATTATTATTCCTTGTAGAAACGCATTTGTTACAGTTTGTGAGGATGATTGTTTCGATGCCAAACCCCGGAAGAGGCTGAAGCAAAAAACCGGGTCAAAGTACTCTGCGTTTAAGTCTTACTTTCGTCTTGGTTCCCTACGGAACCGGTTCTTCCCATCTTTCCTGAAAGATGTCAAGTGCCTGATAAATGAGCCCGTGGTGTTTCCGGGGCTCACCATCATGCACCTTGAGCCTGGTAATGTTTTTGTTAAGAGAACTTTTATCGAGCATGTATTTATAAAACTTATACGATAAGTTTTTTATAAATATCGGGATTGAGTCAAGGCCTACAAGCTCCCTAAGATCTTCCAATCGAAGGTATCGTCTACTACCAGTAATAATACGAAGCACTTTGTTCTGCATCCTATCCAACCTCGCTAGAGGTGTAGGTTTTAGGCTGCAGAACACCGGACAAGCATACGTCATTGCAGGTCTTATGATTTGCTTATATATTAATAGTTTATTATCTTGCGATAGTTTCGAGCCTCTGGCTATCAGGGGGTGAGTGCGCTTTAGCGCAGCTCCACCCCTCTGAATAGCCAGTGTTATATACCTTCCAAAGTTGAGACGCTTGTCCAGGTGTACCCCCAGGTACCTCGCATGGTTCACGTTCTCGACAGCCTCGTCTTTGATTCTCAATTTACGGTACACCTTAGAAAAGGTATACTTTTTCGTAAAATTGATCGTCTTCGACTTAGCCGGATTCACCTTGATCTTATTCTCCGCTAGATACGGTATGACCTTCCTATTCAAATGAACTTGAATCCTATAATGGGCAGCGACGCTTGAGAACGAATGGGCAAAGATAGCCGTATCATCGGCATATATAGCCGTGCCCATATCGTTTCTCTCGCACTGAGGAAAATCATAGGTATATAGAGAGTATAAGTGCGGGGATAAACTTGAACCCTGCGGGACACCTGCTTCGATAGGAAATTCCACGGAGCAAGTGTTATTTACACGCACCATAAAAGTCCTTCCAACAAGGTAAGAATTTACCAACCTTACCATGTATGAAGGCATGCCTACCAACAGCATTTTATAGATTAGACCCTCAACCCATACTGAGTCGAAAGCTTTTTTCATGTCCAGCAGGACCATGACCGTGTTGAGCCCTCGCTGAGAGGCCTCTTTCACCCCGTGTACAATTCTTACAACCTGGGAGGTTGTACTATGACCCTTACGGAACCCGAATTGCACATCGTGGATCATTTTGAGTTTCTCCTCGAAGTTCAACAACCGTCTAAGAAGAATCTTTTCGACTACCTTAGCAATCACACTCAAGAGCGAGATAGGTCGATAGCTATCGAGTTTATAGCCATCCCTACCGGGCTTCAGAATCGGTATCACCAGTGCCTTCTTCAGACAATCTGGATAACACCCCCACTCAATGATAGCATTCATCAAGTGAATTAGCTGGACAAGGACTTTCCGCGGCGCATTTCTGAGTAGAATGGCGTCCAAGCCATCCGGCCCAGGCGCCTTATTCATCAGAAGTCTTTTAATGACTTTCGTCAGCTCCTCATAGTTAGTCATGATCTTGGCAAACTTGGGAGGGGCACATACTCTCGGAAGTCCTCAGTTGCCTGAGACCTCAGCCTGTGTCCCTCACTAACATCAGGCGCCCTTTTTGGACGTCAGCGAAGTATTCTCCAAACAATTTCGCCTTCTGAGGGTCCGTCGCTAGCTTATCGTCACCTTTCTCTATGGCTGGAATCGGCGCAAACTTCTTCGAAATCCGCTTCGTCATCCGCCATAAAGAATTGTCACGAACATCTAACTTCTCCAGTTTGTCCTTCCAAACACGGTCATTATTGTCATTGATCAACCATGAAATTTCTCTTCCCAGTCTTATCATATCATTTTTGGTTTCTGGGTTTCTGGTACTCTGCCATCTCTTACGAAGAGAATTTTTCAGAGTGATCAACTCCTTAACTTCCGGTGGAATGACATTCCGGTTACTCTTGATTATAGTCTTTTCGACAGCATGCTCACGAGCTACATGGATATTTCTAATAAGAGTAGTAGTTACTTAGCATTCAAAAGCCTACGGAACTCGGGCCAGTTGGCATTTCGGTAATCATATCTTGTAGTAAGCGGACGTTCGTCCATTCTACATTTCAACCGAAATACCACTGGATCGTGATCCGAAGTCATCTCGTGGATGGCCTTGAGTTCACTCATATTAGTTACATTCTTGTTGACCACCAAGTCGACTATAGTCGGAGTGGTCCAATTCCAGTGGTAATATGTTGGCTCGTCTGAGTGCACAATTACCACGTCGTTATCAAGAGAATATTCGTATAACGTCTTACCGTTGGCGTTTGGCTGTGAACTGCCACACCAGTCAGAGCGTCCAGCAACACTTTGTGGCCGGTGTTACACAGATTCTCCAAATCAGCACTGGAGAACTTCTTAATCGGAGCATTGTATACAGCGAATACGCAGGTCCCATCCGCAAGTTTAATACCAACATGTTCGATTAAACTTTGTTGGGGTGGAAGCTGCGCATGCGCGATACCATTCCTAATAAGGATGGCCACGCTCCCCCTCACTGCTTGAGGACGATCAACTCTGATAGTCGTGAAGCCTTTCAGACTGAATCTATGATCCGGCCTGAGCCACGTGTCGCATATGAGCATTAGGTCTATCTTATGCCTGTCGATAAAGTCAATAATAAGTGGTAGCTTACTATTGACCGAACCGGCGTTGTACATGCAAACCCTCATAGCCTGCTCAAAAGTGGTACTTGGCATCCCCTAGAACTTCTCGGGCAGCCATCGCCTTTTCGAGGGGAGTTTTTGCCTGTGCAAGTCTGGTGATCAAATCATCCAGAGCTCGACACAGCTCCGTGATGTTTAGCATCGAACCAAGCATTTGTATCTTACCGGCCAAACCTGTAACACTTTGGATGTCAGTTTCCCTTTCGCGGGGGTGTCTATGCTCCGGCGTTTGAGTGGGCGGGGTATAGGGTATGGAAGGGGAACCTGGGTTGTTCGCAATTCTCATTTCTTGTGGATTGTTTCTCATTGTTGGGGGGACGCCTGACCCCTGGTCTCTCTTCCAAGCATTGGTCTTGGGTGCTGGAGCCGGAATATATTTGACCTCTTTCGGTTTCTCGTTCTTAGCCACCTTTTCTTCTGAGAATTGTACTCTCTCCTTGTAAACTTTACTGTTCACGCTGTTGGCTGGGTGACTATCGCCACAGTTTACACACGCTGCAGGTTCCTCCCTTGATTTTTTACAATCAAAAGTAAAATGATCCTCAATGCATTTTAGGCATCTATGAGCCCTTGAACAGTTTGAAGTCGCATGCCCCCATCTCTGGCACATATGGCATTGAACGATCGCTCGCTCATTTCTTCTCATTTCCCAAGTGATTCTGATGTACTGAATCACTTTTACCGTTCTCTGAAGATGTTTGAGAGTAACGTTTTTCGGGATGGTGAGAAGGAACAAGGGCCGGAATCTGGTTCTCATCCGCATCATTCTTTGTACTTCAATGCCATAGGTGTCTCTCATTTCTTCGATCACTTCATTTTAATCTACATCTGCATCCAAGCCTCTGAGGACGAATGCATGTGTTTTGTCTTGAGGCAGAGTGAAAGTGTGAAACTCTGCACCCAAGTTTTTCATGATATTGATCATATACGATCTATCTTCGTCTCTTGTTGTGAAGATGTGAGTTTCTCGCCCCGTATATTTCACATTAAATGCTCCCTTTAGCTCTGTCTTGAGCTGTTGTATCAAGTCTTTGTTAATATTTATTCTTCCTTGAATTATAATGGGGGGTAACATTTTTTCCCGTTTTGGTGGAGGATCTTTACTTGCCGGTGCGGGCTGTTTATCTGCTGGTTTAGCGGGCTGAGTTTGAACCTGTTTTTGTAATTTGGGGGACTCATCTTCTCCACTAAAGGATAACGATTTGTTGTTATTGAGCATGCCAAAGACATTAGTGGTGGATATCGGATTATCAGCTTTCTCTTGTCTAGGTTTAGCTGTCGACTTGGGTTTTATGAATCCTTCATCATCTTGGCTAGATATAGGCGTAAATTCCAGTTTCTTTCTGGATATACGATTCGGCGACTGTAATATCTTTTTCAGATCACCGAGTCTATCCATTTCTGCTCTGTATTTGGCTCTATATACATTTCTGTAATGTGCTTGAATTTTAGGAATTGCTGCAGCTTTTATGATGTCATCAGGAAAGTCCTCTATCTCTCTCGCTAATTCTTGTTGTTTGGAAATATATTCCTTGATCTTAATGTTGACTTTATCCTCAACAAGTTCTGCCATTCTAGTCTCAACGCTTTCTCGGCTGTATTTCTTCTATAGATTTCCTTCTGGTGTAGACCTTCTTTCTGACTGAATTGCCATGATCTACATCAGAATCAGAGCTTGACTGTGGTTTAGTTATTATTTTAGGCCTGCTGGCCAGCAGTTTAGTTCTCTCGGAATTTATGGTTTTCAACTCCATTTCCCTCCTTTCCTTAGCTTCTTTCTCTTTTTTGAGCTTTTCTTCATTTTCTTTATTTATCATCATTTGATATATTGCTCTTTCGAAATTCGAATTTCATGTCATCCGGATTCTTTGTGGTTTTATCTTTCACCACACTTTCCTTTCTGTTCAACACACCTTCCACAGTGTTCAACACACTTTCGGTTATAGGTGCGTTCAACACCCTTTCCGTTTCGACGGTGGAAATTTTATCCGTCTTTCTGAGATTTCAACACACTTTCGATTTTCTTAGATTTTGTAGGAAATTTGCCGTTCACCGAAGTTTCCATATTTGTGGGTTTTTCTAAGTTGGCTTTCACCACACCTTCGAATACTTCCAACCTTTTTTGTATAAGTTGGAGATTCACTACACTTTCCAAAGGTGTTTCTTATTTATAGGCGAACTTCGCCACACTTTCTAATCTTCTTTGATTTCTGGCTTTCAGCTCAGTTTCCGTTTCCTGTGGTTTTACCACACTTTCCAACTTTTGTGGATTCACCACACTTTCCAAATAATGCGGTTTCACCACACTTTCCAAATGATGTGGTTTCACCACACTTTCCAAATGATGTGGTTTCACCACACTTTCCAAATGATGCGGTTTCACCACACTTTCCATATCATGTGGATTCACCACACTTTCGAATCTAGTCGGTTTCACCACACTTTCGATTCCAGTCAGTTTCACCACACTTTCGGATTCAGTTGGTTTCAACACACTTCCCAATTTTCCTTGTGCTTCATATTGTGTTGTAAAGGAATTTAGGGTTTTTCTATCTTCACCCACACTTTCCAAATTTTCAGCATCCATAATGTCTCCAAGACAAGATTCTCGCTCGGTAGTGGGTGCGAGTCAGATGCGCCTTTATATGGAAGGTCTGTCAGGCCTTCCGATTTTTCCGGCTCGTTAATTATTTGCGCCTTTACAACTATAGTCCTACCGGCTGTAAGTTGTTCATATTCATCCTTAGATGAAGAACTGTCACCACTCGATTGGAAAGTGTGGTGAACGTTCAGATTTTTGAAGCATGACTCTGTTACATATTCGCTTTCGAAAGTGTGGCGAACAGACTCACCATCTCTCAGCTTTATGTCTTGGCTCTTGATAAACTTGATCCATTTATCCCAAGTCCTGTCCAGTGTATAATTGACCTGATTTTCGATATGGCGACGTCGAAGCTCTTTAAACAGCACTCTCGACGTCTGTGAATCCAAGTTCAACACAGCCTGTCTTTGGGTTTCTTTAGCTTCCAGTTCCTCCCATTTTTTGCCAACTCGGAAAGTGCGGTGAACCGGACTTAGCCGTTTGTTATCTGCATCAGCTTTCTCAACTTTTCCCTCAGGATTTTCGCAAGTGTCACGGAAAGTGTATTGAACGTTGGCACTTGTAAAATTTATTGTGTTTGCGTCTTTAAGTTCTAGATTTTCATAAGTCCTTTGGGAAGTGTTGTGAACGGCACTTAGTAAATTTTTAGAGTTTTCCCTGTCTAGGTCTTTACGAGTACTATGGAAAGTGTCGTGAACGTTTGATTGAAAGTTGTCAGAGTCATTTCCTAGCCAAGTTTTATTAGTATTAAGGAAAGTGTGGTGAACGACGTGAGGACTCTGCGTTTTAGAGACATTTTCCTCCATCAGGTTCACAGGGGTTGGTTTACCCTTTGGAAATGTTGGATCATTATGTAGTGATGATTCATCATTCAATGTGTGCCTGTCTTCTGAATGGAGGGGAGAAAGTGGGGGATCTCTGAAATTGGTGGGGCCTCGACTGATCATCCTCTACGTCATACTCGTCATTATTGGAGTGGGGTTTACAATCTCCCTTCTCATCTTTCTTACGTATAGTAGGGTGGGTAATAGATTGAAATCCCACTTTGCAAGTGACGTCATCCTCGTCATTCTCTCCCCGCGCTGGATTTTGCCTATTCTCGGACTCAGTCCCTCTCTCAACGTTCTCTCCCCCACTAGCTCCAGCTACTCGGTCCACCGGAGATGGAGGAGACTTCGCCGGGATCGGAACCCCTACGCTGCCGTGCTAAAGCTAATGGGCGTAACTGACATTTTATCGAAATTCGGATTATGGCTTTTTTGGATACTTGAAGGCTTATTCTATTTGTTTCCTAAAGCAAAAGGGCATATCTGAGCCTCCATGCATCTTATAATAATCAATGAAATCTTATCTATCTACACTTTATAGCACTGGTACAAAGCGCAATGGTCGTATCTAACATTTGCTAAGGGAAAAAGTCGTAAGTGCTTCTATATGCCCTTTCAGCTTAGTTATCTGGATGATACTTTGCAGTTACGACCATGTTACCAACAAATTAAAAAAACATTTCACTCGGTAGAAGCGAAACATTGTCTCTGCCGGCAGGCAGCAGGTGGCGCAGAATAAGTGGCTAGGGCTATCATCTGTGTTCTTGTGTTCTGTAGTTAGTTAGTAGTTCGCACGGCGTGTTGACAGTTCAGTTCGTTATTATTCTTATGGAATAGTACGAAACGAAGGTAATAATCAATGTAAGTATGTTTTAAAATCTTTTTTATCACATTTTCTGGAAAAATTAAATGAAATAATAGTTAAGACACCTTTGTAGATTTCGTAGTTTACACTATGAGAAACTTTTCAAGTCATTTAGAATGTAGATATGCCCTTTTGCTTTAGGAATAAGTTATTATGTCATGTATTTTGTTACAGATTTGTTTTGCTAGTGAATTGGTTAAAATGAAGGCAAGAACAAAGCTAATGATAACTGCTGCTTTAAACCAACAACTCCAAGAAAAAAAGACATCACTCAAACACTGTTTGCCAAGTTGCTCAAAAAAGAGGGATGACGATAATAGTGATGCACGTGATCCTGATTATCGCATTTCAGAGTCTGATAGTGATTCGAATGAATCCGATGACATTCCACTGAGGGAAATCCAAACTTCAGCTGTTTTAGAAACCGCATGCGAAGAATACGAACCTATAGAGTCATCAGTAAAATTCATAATGGAAAAATTATTGAATCATGTAACAGACGACTTCACAGCACGAGGAACAATAAGAAAACGGAAGAAATATAAGGTGTCGCTGAAAGAGAGGAATCGTGTAAAACGAACAGATCTTATAAAGAAACATGCTATTAAACCACCATGTAGTGATAGTTGCAAAAAACATTGTCGTCGCAAAATTTCGGCTGAAAGAATGTTCAAAATAAACGAAGAATTTTGGAAAATGAATACTAAGGAACAAAAAACTTATATGTTCAACAAAATGAAAAAAACTAAAGTAAAAAGACGTACTACTGGATTAAACTCGCGTCGAAATTTCAGTATTTCTTATGTCTGTCCAAATGAGGAAGGTAATGACCAAGAAGTTTGCAAAACTTTTTTTTTAGCAACCCTGGGTTACAATTGTAAAGGCGATAAGCGTTTACGGAATGTATCAAAAAATACTGCTGGTGAGTCCCTTCAAGCTAATAAGGATCTTCGAGGTCAACATACACCGACAAATAAAGTGGATAAGACATTTATGATAAATCACATTAATTCCTTTGAACCCTCCATATCCCACTATCGCAGAGAACACGCCCCCAATCGGAAATATTTGCCGACTGATCTGAACATACAAATGATGTACAACCATTTTAAAATTCAATGGCCAAACTTCAAATGTTCTTATGAATTATACCGAAGAACAGTGCAGGAAATGAATATAAGTTTTGTTAAGCTGGGACACGAAGAATGTTTCTCATGTGAGAAATATATTTTGCATGAAAAGGATTCTCAGCATAAAGGAAATGCACCTGATGAACTAAACATTGAATGTCCGGAATGCGTAGAATATAGGATTCACAAGAAAAAAAGTATGGAGGCACGCGAAATTTATGAGAAGGATAAGATTGCCACAGATGGTATATCTGTATATTCTGCAGATTTGCAAAAGGTGATATGACGATATTTGTTATTAGAATTCATATAGTTATATATATATATATTTTGATTGCAGGTTATCATGCTCCCTAGATATGAGTCACTGAAAGAAGTAATATTTACTGGCCGAATTATCGCATTCAACGAATCTTTTGTACCCGTTGGCACTAAACAAAAAAACAAAAAACCAATAGCAATAATTTGGCACGAAGGTGTGACTGGGCGCTCAAAAAGTGACATTATTAGTACATTTTATGCATTCTTCCTGCGCCATAGAGATGAAAAACATATTATATTGTGGCTCGATAATTGTTCGGCGCAAAATAAAAATTGGGCACTACTGTCATTTTTTGTTTTTGCAGTAAACTCGGATCAATTTATCCTGGAAAAACTTGAGGTGAAGTATTTTGAGCCGGGTCACACTTTCATGTCGGCGGATTCGTTCCACCATCAAGTAGAGATGTCCCTAAAGAAGAAAATAAAAGTGTATGACTTTTTTGATTTTGAGGAGTGTGTACGAAAAGCCAATAGTGGTAAAGTCGTTGTTGTTAATATGACATATAACAATTTTTATGACTGGGCAGACCACGCTTCTCAGTACAAATTGAAAAATTTGAATCCTAGACCTTATTTGAACAAAATGGTGCACCTCCAATTTTCGAGAGGTGATTTTAATATGTCCTTTAAAACAAGCTTCTCAGATACTAGTTTCGTACAACTGAATTTCCTTAAAGCCAATGTATTAAAAAAAGGCTTTCCCATTGTTTCCCCTAGGAATAGTGATAGGGGCATACCTGCTGAAAAAAAAAATGGCATTTTGACCAAACTTCGTCCTGTTATTCCAAAAAACCGAATTTCATTTTGGGAAGAACTGCCGGTATTTTCAGGGAGAGAAACGGAATATGAAGTGACAGCAGAAGCCGATGATTGAGTTAATCATTATACTATTAATTGTTTAGTTGATCAGTTGTGTTTTGATATACCCTTTATTTGCTTGGAATAAAACAAACTTTGTTTAATAAGAGTTTTTTATTCAAGTTATTGAATCTGTTATTACCACATTTGTGAAACTATATCTACATTTATAACAATTACTAAGGTATATGGGCGTATCTTGTCTATTTTGTAGTTACGACTCTGGCCCTTAGTAATTGGAAAAAAATTATCGAGGAGAATGGGCGTATCTCTCAAATCTCATATTCTGAAAAATTTACACGATTTTATATTATTTCACTGAAATTCTAAGAAATAAATACACCGGATTAGTGTTCTCAAATTACATTAATCGTATTCCAAATAGTTGGCATTCGAAAAAGTCTAAAAACTCAATTTTCTCAAAACTATATTTTTGTAGATACGCCCATTAGCTTAAGCACGGCAGTACGTCCTGGACTGGCATGTTTGCTATGTTTCCAGCCTCGGGTAGAGCGGTGACCGCAGTTACCGGACTGAGGCTATTTCTTCCCATATCCTCAGATATGTCAATGGGTGTACTCGCTTTGGTTTTCGGGTTCTCTCCCCTGTTTCCCGAAATCATTTGCTTATATATGTTTTCTTCGACGCTGGTATTGTCCCATATTCTGAAGGATTTCTCCAACTCCGAAGACGTCCAGCTAACTTTCGTGTCATCTTGGTCTGTTATAAATTTCAGAAATTTCGGTATTTAGGGTGTTCAACACACTTTCCATTTCCGAGTTAGGATTAATTTCCGGATTATCTGTGTTAGCTATTTTCCCCAAGTTTGTCATGCTAATATCATTATTTGGTTCACCTTGATTTATTCCCTGAGGGGCGTTAGCATGCACGGGATCTCCGGAACTATCCAGCTTAGTTTTCTTGTCTGGAGGGGACCTACCCTCAGACGAAAAGGAAGAAATTGAAGAAATTTCTATTTCCGGATTATTTGATTTAGGCACAAAATTATCACTGTCTCTATCAGGGTGTGGGACAACACTGTCTTTTTCAGTGGGGAGGGAAACATGTGTCGTATCACTTGGGGGGGGGGGGATTATTTAAACTTTCACTTTCACCGAGGGATGCACCTGCACTTTTGAACCCTCTGGACTCGGACTCACTTCCGGACGTTGTGGCTTCCCTTTCAGAGTTGACAACCCTCAAATACTTTGAGGGTGCCCTCGCTCGTCCGAGACATGGTGGTGGTGTGACAGATCTTGGCCTGGGAAGTCGTGAAAGCTTTGGTATTTTTGCTCCCCCTGAGCCGCTGCTCATGGGGGGGCTTCGTCCGGAGTTCTTCGGCGAATCGACCGGAATCTGTGGCGCCTAGTGCACACTTCGGATGGAAGGTACAATAGGGTTCAAATTTCTTTCACCTACACTCTCTACGTTACACAGTAATTGGCACCTGTATATTCGCAAGAGCAGAAGCACACGACCGACTCATACGGCGGCTCGATCGGTACTAGCTCCAAAATAATAAACCTCAACGCACTTTATTTATGAATGTCATCATTTGTCAGTGACGAAGGACCTTCTACAGTTGGACTGAATACTACTTCGTTTGTAACTTCAAGAGGAATTAGTATTACCAATTGCACAAACCCCAAATACATGTGTGAACTTTTATTAATGATTTCTCTTGAGCAGGTGTTCTGATTATAATATCTGATTGAAGTGTTTCTATTAGAGAGATCTATATATTACTGAGTATCCATCATTCCATCTGTCATTTTACTTTTAACACTAGTGTTAAAAGTGATTTTGTGAAAAAGTCAGTTTTTAGTTCATATGTCAATGAATTAAAAACATCATTTTTAATGACAGTTATACAAAAAAATATTTACTGAATTGACACACATTTATATGTAACCCTTTTACGTCTGATTCCGCTACTTATTTTTTACACATGAGGAAATTCGAAAGTCTCGTACGCTAAAACAATGCAATTGAACAAAATGCAACTGCGGACTTATTCATAGAAATTTTCCATAAATATCTCTAATGAAGACTCGTAGGATGGTTTTCTCATAATTTGAATGCTTTTTGCAGCGTTGCTATTTACATGTCGATAAATACGATTTTTTATATTTTTTAATTATGATGTTTGCCTAAACCACACATATTTTCATGAGTTATGTCAATACCAATCAGTATACGAAATATCGACCCCAATGAAGAAAGCAAGAATTTTCATTTTTATTACCCATATTTGAGTTCTTCCTTTTAGAGAATACGGGACAATGTAATAAAATCGAGTCGGTCAGAGTGGTAAAAAGCGGCGAGCGTTTGGGTACCTATTTATAGACAGCTTCGAAGCGTTCAAGGTTAAACGTACTATGACTGACTATGAGTAATTTTTATTTCACAGCGAAATGTGTTGAAGTGAGACACTTAGATTTCTTTTATTTTGATACTCCTCCCCTATCAAATAGAAATGGTACCTCGTCCTTTTACCCGCTAATATACTTTGACCTTTTTCAGAAGGTAAACCCCTTCTTAAGGCCGTACATTATGCTATTTCCTAGCGAATTCAATTCAACGGAAATTTGTATCAATCAAAGCGCATGCGTTCATCATATTTTACAGCAAATTTCATGCTGGTAGATAATATTTCCAAAGTGATAAGATTGTTTTAACTTTGGATATATCGTGTACTAGCATGAAACTTGATGTAAGATATGATAGGCGCATGCGCTATTAATGATTCGAAATTGCGTTGCATTAAAGTTGCCAGGAAATATCATAATGTACGGCGACCTCAATGTACTTTCGTACTGGATTACTCGAGAACAAAAAACGACACTTAGTCAAAACTTTGATGGTAGTTTCGTTTTGGAATGAAAAAATGCATTTCATTTTCCTGATCAGTCGTAAGAGCGGTTTATCAAATACTCATTTTCAAGACACATGTCTGTACTGGTTTCCTGTACCGTGCATAAAAAGTGATCGACATTCTCATTACATCTCTCAAAAACGAAAAACCACCAATACTTCAAACTCTGGTGTAGTAAAAAACAATACTTCATTCATTTTATACATCGATTTCAGCCTTCACGTAAGGAAACCGTCTGAGGAAAGCACTACCTTGATATTTTTTCATTCTGAAAATGTCGGTGATTGAAATTCACAACAAAACGATGTTACCATGAATGGCAATTCCAAGATGTGAATTAGCCCATGTAGCACCTCATATTGGCTGAATCTTGTTTTCATATTGGGCCAATATGGATATATTGTAAATGTAAAAATAGTATTGATACAATATGGGTGCATATTGAAAAAACAATATTTCATCAATAATATTGGTGGAATATTAGCTCAACCTGTTCCAGTGGCGGATCCAGAATACTGGTATGGGGGGTAATGAATATATTTCCGAAAGAAATATGAAATAATAAAAACAACCAATAAAGTGGTCCGGTATGTAAGAATTGCGAATAAAAGTATTTAAAACACTCAAATTACGATATTTTGAAACAAACTGCGTTCATCCTCAGACCTTAGGACGGCAGTATGAATATTTTGGAATAGGCTTGGGGGGTAATTATCCCCTTTACCCCCCCTGGATCCGCCACTTAGTCCTGTTCTGAATGTACATTGTTTTATAAAATATTGGGTCAATATTGGTTCAATAATTTCCACCAATATCCATAGAACGATATTGGCTACATATTGTGGTTTCAATATTCCTCTTATATTGATTTTAGAGATGAAAAACCATGTCGTATATTCAAGTTTGATAGCACATTGGTGGAATATTATTTCATCCATATTGAAAAAATTATATTGACCCTATATTGATTGAGATTGTTACGGAAACCTCACACCAATATTTGAAAGACAATATGATGCAATATTACAAAATAAATTCATCACTATCACTGAAATTTGAATATCGGCCGAATATTCAATAAACAATATTGAAATGAATTATGATCACCCTTGGGTAAGAAACCGGTAGGTGGCCTCACATATAGAACGACAGCTGAATCATAGTAACAACTATTGAATAAGGCTTCTTACAATGTGTTTACATGTCAATCTACTCAGTGGTTAATTGAAGTAGAAATGAAATTGTAGAATATCCAAACTATTCGACATTTTCTGAAAATATTTCATCAATGTTTCCATTCCAAGGCAACATATTTAATTTTAATATTTTACCAATAAAAACAAATGATATTGAACCAATATCACTAAATATTTTGAGGCAAATATTGCTTCCACAATATTTCACTAATATTATTTGTATAATGTCCAAGTAATATTGTACCATTATCCCAAAATAATCATAATTATATCCCGCCAATATTTTGTTTGAATATTTTGCCAATATTTTTATAATATTCTACCGATATTATTCCAATGTAAATGATATTGTAACAATACTTCTTAACATTTTGAGGCCAATATTGCTTCAAGAATATTAGACCAATATTATTTTCAAAATATTGGACCCATCGCCGAATGTTCACATTTTCTTTCTCACCAAATTGTTATTTGAATATTTTGCACATATTTTCCCAATATTCTATCAATATTGTCGCAATATGGGTGTGCTACTTGGGATTTACCATTGTTTTGCTTGAATTTTTCTTTTCTACGTTGTATTTCTGTGGTTTTTGTCTTCCACTATTCTTTGATGATTTGTTAATGAATGCAGCTTTATGTTTTTTATTAAATTCCGGGACTAACAAAAGTGAAGTGTGTACACAAAAAAAATAATAATCTTGAAGGAAAACAACCTGCTTCATTACAATAAAACCATTCTTTTATATATATATATATATATATATTCAAAACAATACGTTTTCAAAAGGAAAAAATAATTCACCTAAATTAACTGTATCCAATACTTACTTCAACAATTATAATTTCCATTCAAGAAAACCATATATTTGAAATAAAATATTTTTCAAGTTTACTCCAAAATATCAAAATTTTTCAATATAAGAAATCTGAATAACTCGGACGAAAAAACTGTATTCCTGATTCAATAAATTCTACAAGTTTAGGTACTTCAAAACATTAGGTCTCGATAAAAGAAATCAGAATCCTAATTTGGATAAAAGATTTCTGTACTCAAATCTACAAATTTTGAGTTTGCTTCAAAATAATATGTTTTCAGAATAAGAAATTTGGAGTACGTGGAGGTACAAGTGCACTTCAAAACATCAGTTTTTAATACAAGAAATTTGAATCACTTGAATAAATAAATAAATAAATAAATAGGGGTTTTATTACAGAGTTAACAATTTACATATCACAATTTATAACATGCCACAATTCATTTTCCACGCTTCTTAACCCAGGGGGGTCAGGGGAGGATGGAAAAAATAGGTGCAGAAGTAGCAACCCTTCCGCTCCTTTTCAGGGGAGCTAGAAGGGCGCCCCCAAGAGGGGGGCGCTGATTCCCGGCCTCGCTGATGTTAACGGAATGACCGGACATTTTATAAAATTGCGGCGGTGACTGATAAGAAACACGCCTCCTGCATTGCTTATGCGTGTGGTGTATAAAATTCAATGTAAAAAATTCCTTGCAATGAGTTATGAGGCTGATTGTTTCGATGACAAACCCCGGAAAAGGCTGAGGCAAAAAACCGGGTTAAGGTACTTCGCGTTTTAGGTTATGCCTTTCGTCTTGGTTCCCTACGGAACCGGTTCATCACGTCGTTCCTGGAAGATATCCAGCGCCTGATAAATGAGCCCGCCGTGCTTGCGGGGCTCATTATCAAATCACTTGAATATTAATATTAATATTAAATGGTTTTTATTGATATTTCAATTTGACATCTACATATCAGGAGCAAGACGTCTTGCCAATAAAAATATCCCGGGTTCTTCTTCTCCCTGGCAGGAAAAGGCTTTCCCGGGTCGCCGATGTTCTGGCTTATAGCTCAGTCTTTCACCTTCACTGTGTGGCGGAACGTTTCAGGCCAACCTCCTGCATAGCTTATGTTGGCATTTTAAATGTAATGTATGTATTATACAGAAATGTAAGTGATGGTTTGTTCTGTGTGTTATGTTTGTGTGTGTTTAACAGGAAAATCTAGAAAAAACCTGTTTTGTGATAATTGATGTGCGGGGGGGGAAATCCCTCCCGCACTGAATGCAGTGCTCTCCCCCGGCCCGGTTTCCCAGGCCGGGGGTTCGCACCGCACCCTATTTATTTGAAGTGTTATGTGTGTGAGTTACTATGTTGTATAGTCACCAGACTACCCTCCCCTCCGTCGGCCATCCCTGCCGAGGGCCCCGAGCGGAGACGGGGGGGCCCGCTAGGCGCCCCCCCCGCCCCGCCCGACGCCCCCGACAGACAGACCTCCTTTAGGGAGTCTCCTATCCTCATAATAAGGGTGCGGAGCTCAGTAATCTGGCTTTGCATGTTGTTCAGTGCCATTGCCAGCAGGAAATTGTCCTGACTCGGCCCACCTCCACAGTGAAGGCACTTCGGTTTAGACTGGGGTGCCTGTTCCTGAAGTAATGGCTCCTCTTCGGGTGTTGTTTCCATCCTCTCCGAGCCTGTTTGTTGTGGTACGTTTGTGTGGTTACTTGTTTCCCCCTGGCCTCTCGTGGGGGGAAACCTCTTCAAGTAAAATTTATTTGGAGGGGGTTGTTCCCTAGTAGTTTTTCCTGGTCCTCCAGTCCAGGAATTGGGTTTTAGTTTCGCTGTTCTTTCTTCAAGTTCTTTGAGTTTGCTTAAGTAGGCTATGCATTTTTTGTAGTTTGCCAGGTGTTCTTGGCCACAGTTGGAACATTTAGGTGGGGTATCTGGTGTTTTCTGGCAGATTGAAGTTAAATGCCCTTGTCCACATTTCAGGCATTTTGGGAGCCTGAAGCAGTTGCCTGCTGCATGCCCCCAACGCTGGCAGTTGCGGCATTGCGTTATTGCATTTTCGTTTAGTCGGTAATCCCATGTTACACGAATATTACCAAGAGTTTTAACTCTTTCCTTCAGAAATTTCAGCTTGAATTTTGATGGTGTTGTTATCAGATACATAGGTCTGACTGTCTTAGCCATCCTAAAAACTTTGTTAACTGGTATTTTATATTCGTTCATCATCGCATTTCTGATTTCTTGACCATCTGGGGTGTGATCAAGACCTTTAATAACAAAGAGGTGTTCTTTCTTATTTGCCAGTGTATAAGTGTGGAATTGAGTATTCATTGCCTTACATGCATTGATAATTTTTCCGTAGTCTTCCATCTGTGAGGCGTGAATTATTGTTTGATTTTGCGTATATTTGACCTCGTAATATACGTCTGAATCTTTCAAAATTTCTCTTAATTTTTCAAAGTCCCTTGCTTTGCCATCTATTACAATAGGGGGCGGGGCTTCCTTCTTCGTCTTTCTCTTGCTGACTTTTTGTCCTTGTTGAGCTGAGAAATCCATCATTTCATCTTGATTTTCGGAGATGTACAATTCGTCTTCATCAATACTGTTAAGATTTTCTTTCGTTCTAACTTCTGATTCTATGTTTTGGATATTTTGGTTATTTTCCATACCCTCTGCCTCTTCTTGCAGGCGCCTTTTCTCATTTCTGATATCGAAATCTGTTTGAATACTTGCAGCTATTTTCAGATAGCGTTGCCAGATATTGTAATTTGTTCTGAGTATATCCATATCCGTAGTACTCATTGGAACAAAGGCTTCCTCAGGGTCAGCTAATTTTGTTTTGTTTAGGTCATGCCAGTTCTGCAAGATCTTTTTCTGCGTTTCTATCATTTCTAGACTTTTCCTTTTATGCTCGTCAGCTTTTTGTTGGGCTATTTCTTGTTCGGCTTTAAGCTTGATTTCCTCATCTTGTTTTCGCTTTTCTTCTTCTTGTTTATTTGCTATTTCTTTTTCAAGTTGGGCTTGTTTCCTTTCCGTCTCAGTTTTTAGTTGTTTTTGCATTTCCTTCTGTTTTTCGATTTCTTCTTTGCGTTTGATCATTATTTCACGCTCGAGCTTCTCCTGCTCGGCTTGCTTCCGTTCGAAGTCTGGTATCATCATTGCGGTGATTTTTTGATATCGACTCCAAAGGTTTTTATTCCCCATAAGCATTTTGATATCTGCGGGGTTAATTGGGGAGTATACCCCCTTCGGGTCCATGAAATTTCGTTTCGACAATGTGAGCCAATCTTGAAGTATATTTTGCTGAATATTCTCCAATTCTTGACTTTTCCTTCTTTGTTCTTCAATTTCCTGTTGCGCTTTTTTACGCTCAGCCTCTAATTTGGCCTCTTCTTCAAGTTTGCGCTCTTCTTCTTGTTTGAGCTGCCGCTCAAGTTCAAGCCTCTCATGTTCAGCTTGCGCTGCTATATTCTGTTGTCTTTCAAGCTCTCTGTCTTGCATGTATTGATGTTCTCTATCTTTATCTATTTGTTGTTCCCATAGTTCTTGTTGGCGTTTTTCTTCTTCGTAACGCTCTTGTTCTTGTTGTTTCAGCAGTATCTTCTTTGCTTTTTTGCGGTTTTCTTTATCTCGCTTTACCTTCCTAGCCTCAGCTAGAGTAACTTCGTGGATGGCTATTGAGCATTTGACTTCTTGTTTATACTTTTTGTATAAGCGTTTATTTACCTTTACATATGTTTCATATGCTCTAGGCATCCTCTGCGGTGGGAGTTCGTGTTGGGCATTTTCGTCTATCATATCAGTATATAGGTTTACTATTGCTTTCGCAACTTCATGATGTTTCATGTTTCTACTTTTATCTGGTGAAAGTTTCTTGGTGAATGCTTTATAAAATTCATCATGATCTATATGCTCTATGGGGAGCTCTACGTCTGTGCCACTGGTACCTTCGACTTGGTCATATTGGTTATAATATGCTTCGTCTCTGTCCAGATTCTCTGGATTTTCTTGACTCCAATTTGGCGATGTCATTTTCGAGATAAATTCAAATTTTCTATTTGATTTTTCCGTGGGCGGGGCTTGATGCCACGCCTCCAGATATGCTTCGGCTTGAGTAAGTCGGAGCACTTTGTTAACCAGGATGGAGGACTAGACGTTTCTCGAAACTTCGTGCAGGAGTCTAGCTACTCGATCCACCAAACTCACTGCACTCAGTTAAGAAAAAGCTGTCACTCACGTTTGATATTTGTCCTTCTTCTTGGTTATTCAGGTTTGGTAATGTTTGTAGTATGTAACTGTTTTCCGTTTGATTAGTAAATCGCACTACATCACAGTTTGATTCACTATTTAAATTTTTATTTGTTGCGCATGCGCAGACAAATTACCGGAGAAGCACACGTCCGACTCGTACGGCGGCCAGACGTGTACTAAATCACTTGAACAGAGAGAGAGAAAATTATATTATTATTATTAATATTATGAGTAATATCACATTTTTTCATGGAAAGTGAACTTAAGTAGCAATATCTTATGTGAATAAAAATTTTTATTCAAATCGTTGAAGCCGTTTTCGATATCCAATAATTATCATTATTATTATTATTATCAGTAAAATCGTATTTTTCCAAGGAAGACGCCTATACAGATAAAGTTAAAAAGCAAAACCCTATCTAGATACAAAATTTCTCCCGATTGAGCCGTTTCCGAGATATATCAAACTGTGCGTTTTGTTTACGAAAACTTGTTTACCGTGCGTAAGGAGCTATTTACTGAAACTGAGGGTCGTATGTTTTTGCCTATTGTCTACAGTGGCCGTAGGTAAATATATAATATAACGCGCACGCTTTTGCATTATGTGTATGAAGAAAAGTGTAGTAAAAACAAAATACGGGTATGTTTTGGTTGGTTTCTGGGTTTTGCCGTGGTCTTCTTTGATTAAAATTTCCAAACGTTTCGACTGCAAGTGCAGCAGTCATCTTTAGTGGCGTGGTCGAAAAACTCTTCTTGACGTATCAACTGACTCAAACTCGAACTCAAATTAGTTTCAGTTGATACGTCAAGAAGGGTACTTTGACCACGCCACCAAAGATAACTGCCGCAGTTGAAGTCGAAACGTTTGGAGATTTTAACCACAGAAGACCACGGCGAAACCCTAAAACCAACGAGAACATTGATACCAGCCGTAAAAGTCGACATTGCTATAATACGGGTAGTCATTTTGAACCACAGCCGCCATTTTGGATTATAACAACTCTGCAATGCCTCCTCATCTCAGTTTCATTGTCTGACTATAACCTACATTCATACCAAAAGGCTTATTCGTATCACAATTTGCAGTTTTTATAAATGTACCGTCCCCACTAAATGGGCTACCATGGCTATATTACCATCTAGAGCGGAAGCGGTGATAGTTTCAACGGTACCTCAAACACTGCAGTTGGGGTGACTCCCATTGAATCCGTTATCATCAATCAAACAGGCCAACCTTTGAACCTCAGTGAGCTTTCGGCCTATTGTGATACTCTATGCTCCTGGTCACTATGGAGCTGACCCATATTGAATCTCCTCCTTTCCTCATTCGCCATAGGATTACCATGCCAACTTTCACACTATTCTGCAGGCGGCCTGCATACGGTCGCAGATAAATTCGCTGACTTTGACCACTCGTAAGCGTGTGCTTGTGCTTTGTTTTCATTTTAGAGAGCAATTGCATGATGACTAGAAGAATAATATTGAATCGGAACGAAAACCCAAGAGAGTTAAATATACACGGCAATAAAAATATTATGGTTCAAAAGTTTCTGAGCAAAGGATTAAATGAAGAAATATAGAATTCATATGATGCTGAAAAAATAGCAGCTACCTTACCAAAAGTGGAAGTGAAAAAACCGAAACAAATCGAATAGTCAAGTACAGCTCATTAGAATAAGAAAGTATTTGGACGATAAAGAGGATATAATAAATTGTACATTCAGTTAGAATGTATACTGAGGATCGCGCATCGATAGGCATTTCATATCCCTTTATAGATTTGCCAAGCTGTAATTGAAAATTGTTTGAACTCGAAGTTCAATTCGACACAAACCACTTTTCAATCTTTTTTATGCCCCTACTTGTACTGCAAATAATTATTGATACATTTCATGAACTACAAATGGTTCCACTCAGAACATTTTCACAATACGTTCAGTATCAAGATATTGAACTATGGCATTGGCATTGTTCTGGGTATTATTTTTCTGAAAGTTTTGTTGGCCTTTGTCAAGAATTGAATGGGATAAAATAAAATATATTCATCATAGCTGTTCTTTTACTCCTAGTGAGTACCCCTAATTGTTCTACTGCTACAAAATCATTATAGGCGTAATGAGATTGTTTTGTGAAACGATTCTTGTTTGTTAATAATTGCGGTAGAGGAATTATTGATGATTATTTAACAATGAAAGTAAAATAACGACACCGTCACCAAGATATTGTTCTAACCCAACTTCAAATTACGCCCGAATCATACGCATATTATGCTCACTAGAGAAATTAATGGAATGAAAAATGATTCCGAGTGAAATCACACACACTTCAATCAGAACAAATTTCATAACTTAATCTGATACGACAATAGTCCTTAACAGAAACAGTTTGGTTCTTGTTAATGAATTTCAGCAAAACCGGCTCCTATAGGCGACATGGAAAATATCTATTTTCCTTCAAATCCCGTACTAAAAAAATTCATATTTCCAAAATGGCAAAAAGGGTGGTATATATGAAGAAGAACGTCGCGAGGTGCTGCAGGATAATGTTATTCATTATACTACTAAAACTGGAATTGAAATATGGCCAACTTAAACTTTGCTGAACGATACATAAAATCTTTTCAGACATTTATTTATGCTCATCAATTTGAAATCTATTTGAATTTTACGCCACTTTCTACGGTATGTGAACTAAGGAAAAACAATATTTTTACAGGTAATATAAATCTTTTTGGTTCACGAGGCAAATGTAAATTTCAATTTACAGAGTAGCTCTCCGCATCTTCATTACCAGCCAAGGCCTGAGGATATTCTCAACTTCATAATTGAATGACGATCATCTCACTTACCTAACAAATTGCGTTTGAGTTAGTGCAAAGCGAACATTTTCCCTACTCCTGATCTTCTTGGGCCCTGAAACTAGGAGTCCATTTCGTTTAATTATCGGAAATTGGTTTTTTCGAAATTGCAAGTTGTGACAGAATTTCTTGAAACGACTTTCTACTTCGCTATCGTGTGGATTAGTGGCTTTCATGGACTTCTCCAGGGCGTTTCTAGTCCTTCATTGATTAATGGACCAATTATGTTTGACACCAGAAATACTAAGATCAAATTGATAGATACATTAAAAGATCTCACATGAACATAGTCTCAGAACGCCAAAATGAGGAATTGACATTGAAAGAAAGGAAGAATTTGAAACATATCATCGAAATTCTCATACTGGTATTACAGAAATTTGTCCTGTCTGCATGTTTCAGTTCACTGGAATAAAATATCTGTTCTTATAATATCGACCCTAACTCCACATCGATTTGAAAGTAAGTATAAAGTTGAAGAGTACAATGTTGCAAAGATTATTTAGCATGACTTCCCAACATATTCTGGAGTTAATTCAAATATTCTTCGACAGATAAGGAATTCTATTGTTTATTTAATAGAAAGGTGGAGTTAGACTGAGCGTTTTTCACCTTCCTATTAAATCTCACCTCCACTGTATGTGATTGATCATCACTAATGGATATTGTTTATTTATTTGTGTGGCAAACGTTTCTTCAACCTTTCAATACTGTTATTAGTTAATAGTAAAGTGTTGTAATTCAAATAATTTAACTATAATATAAAAAATAAAATTAGCATTCTACTAGATCTGCTAATCTGTGGAAGTTCTTTACAATTGGTATCAAAAGTGGAAAAATATCCACTGTTAGCCAAGGCAACAACTTGCCAGCAGAATTGGAAAAGTTAGTCACCACTTCATCGAAGGACATAGGACCAGTTCAGCAATATAAATTGGAGGATTTAGTCAAGGAGTATCAAGACATCTTCGTTACCGGACAAGGAAAAGGCGACAGAAAGAAGGTGGTTTAGCATAAAATCGATACTGGGGATACCCGACCAATCCGTCAATCAGCCAGAAGACTCCCTCTTGCCAAGAAAGAAGAGGCTGACAAAATGGTATGGGAAAAGAAGAAATAATTGAACCGTCCGACAGCTCCAGGAAATCTTCAGTTGTACTGGTAAAGAAGAATAACGTATCGACATGCTTCTGTGTAGACTATTGTCAACTCAACGACGTGACGAAGGACAGTTACCCTCTTCCAAGAATAGACAATACTTTGGCTGGCTCAACAGTTTTTTCGATTCTAGATTTGAAGAGCGGATATTGGCAGGAAGAACTGGCCCCCAAAAATAAAGAAAAAACAGCCTTCACTATCGGCTCAGGATTGTGGTAGTTTAGTTATGCCATTCGGCCTTCGTAACGCTCCAGCCACCTGTGAGAGATTGATGGAGAATGTGTTGAAAGGACTTTCATGAAAAGCGTGCCTGGTATACCTCGACGATATCATCGTAGTTGGCAGATCGTTCTAAGATCATTTGAGAAATCTAGAGGAGTCATTCCTGTGCCTCTGGAACTCTGAGCTGAAACTGAGCCCTAAGAAATGCCATCCGTTCCATAAGGAAGTCCAATACCTTGGCCACATTGTCTCTGGAAAAGGAGTAGCAGAGAACGACCAAATAATCAAAACTGTCAGAGACTGGCCCATTCCAAAAGACATCCACCAGCTTCGGAGTTTTCTTGGCCTGTGCACCTACTACCGCCGATACGTGTTAGGATTTGCCAAAATCGCCAAACTTCTAAACAGACTGACTGAAGGACAGACTCAGTTCCAGTGGTCACCAGAATGCAATGGACGCACCGATCCTTTACTCATTGGGAAATTCATTTTGGATACTGACGCCAGTAACGTAGGACTTGGAGCCGTCCTGTCCCAGATCCAGGAAGGACAAGATAAGGTCATTGGGTGTTTCAGCAAAATCCTCAGCAAACCGGAACACAATTATTGTGTCACCAGACGGGAACTATTGGCTATAGTAAAAGGGGTACAACATTTTTACAAATACGTATACGGAGGGCGATTCCTAGTGAGGACTGACCATGCAGCCCTCAAATGGCTTTTACAGTTTAAAAACCTCGAAGGACAGATAGCACGCTAGATCGAGCAGGGAGCAGTCACAAGAACGCCGATGCACCACCATGGAAATCATGTCCAGACGACTGCTCACACTGTCGTCGAGCCGAGGAGAAGGACGAAGCCGTATGTAGGACCACGGTGGTTGATGATGACTGGAAAGATTATAAAATCCAGAAAGACCAAGAGAAAGATCCAGACCTTTGTCTGGTCATCGGCTGGAAAAAAGGCAACCAAAGACCATCATGGCAGGAAGTTGCACGCTATTATGCAGCGATTATTCATACTGGGCCCAATGGAATTTCCTTACGTTGGAAAATGGGGTCTTGAAACTCGTGCTGGAGTCCGAGAATGGCAGAGAGGAAAGACGCCAGACAGTGGTACCCAAGTCCAGGAGACAGGAAGTGCTCCGAGAAGTGCATGACGAAATCACCGGAGTACATCTGGGAGTGACGAAGACTCTGCAGAAACTGAGACAACGGTTCTATTGGGCTGATTGTCAAGCTGATGTCAAGGACTGGTGCAGGAAGTGTGCCGTATGCGCTGCCAGCCCCGATGCGTCAGTTTAACGTAGGCAGCCCATTTGAAAGGATTGCAATAGATATCGCTGGCCTGTTTCCCGAATCTGGTCATGGAATTAAATACATCCTTGTGCACTGGACTATTTTAGCAAATGGGCAGAAGCCTACGCCCTACCCAATCAGGAAGCCATTACCGTCGCAAATGTCTTGATCAAGGAGTGGATATGCCAATTCAGCGTCCCATTGGAGCTGCATTCGTACCAAGGCAGAAACTTCGAATCCCACTTATTCCAGGAAATGTGCAAAGTGTTGGATATTTAACCCACATTCCGACGGAATAGTAGAACGAATGAATAGGACAATAAACCGCCACCTGTCCAAAGTAGTCAAAGTAGTCAAAGAGACTGGGACCAGTATCTTCATCTCTTCCTGATGCAGCAGTGCACGAGTCAACCGGCGAAACTCCTGAAAGTATTATTATGGGACGAGAGCTACGGCTGCCTTGTGACTTGTTGTTTGGCACGCCACTAGGGCAAGACACCGCGGGAGAAGAATTTTATTTTATTGATTATTTTTATTCTTAGATATTGGTTTATACAGTGTACACTTAATTGTAATGATTATTCATGGGTGACTCACAGAATAAAGAATCCAAGCGCTTGACTCGGTCGTGCCGAGTTAGTTTTGATACGAACATCAACGGACTCGGGTGCAGGTACAAAACCACAGTGTTGGTGTTCAAATACTATCCCAAATACGTGAAGTGTGTACTTAGGTGTGATTATTGATAATAGAGAACACCACAGTGATTTAAAATGAAAATGAATTGGACAAACAAATTGGACATTATTCAAACAATATTGGGTAAGCAGTATTGGCCTCAAAATATTCAGCGATATTGGTACAATATAATTTGTATATATTTGTGAAATATTCAAAGTGAATATGTTGCCTTGGAAATATTGATGAAATATTTTCAAAAAACGTAGAATAATTTGAAAATTCAACATTTTCATTTCCGCAGTAATTAACCACTGTGTAGATTGTTTTGTGAACGCATCGTGAGAAGCCTTATTTAATATATGTTACTATGAATCAGCTATAGTGTCATATGCGGTTTCTTACCCATGTTTGATCAAAATTCATTTCAATATTATTTATCAAAAATTAGGCCACTATTCAAATTTCAATGATAGAAATATGTTTATTTTGCAATATTGTATCAATATTGTCTTTCAAATATTGGCGTGAGATTTTCGCAACAATATTTATCAATATACTGTTAATATGATTTTTTTACATTCATGCAAAAAGCAAACATTTATTGAACTGTATTTAGTGGAAAAAGAAGTTCTTTATTGCACTAGTGCAATAAAGTTCTTATTGCACTCATCTGTCATTCAACTTCAACGTGCTGTCATCATGACAAACATAAATGTTCAAATCCACTACATATTATATATAATAGGTTTTAAAAAGTTACATATTTTATATTTTTTAGTATTGATGTTAGCAGACAGAGCTAAACAAACAATGCCTTCCCGAGAAAAACTCCATAATCAAAACTGATCCGCTTTGTTCTAAAACGTCTACCTGCATAGATCAAACTGTCTGTACGACTACACCTCGTAATAATATACGCTCTCACGGCTACTATGATTTTGATTTTTATAATGTAACTGTGGATATAGAAACGTCAGTCTAAAATTATTTCTGACAATTACAGAATTGAATCGGTATTATTGATAGAAAATAGATGATAGCGATCTGTTTCAATGCAAATCGATAGTAATATTCAATTATTTAAGTTGCGCTTTTCATTTTCCAACACCCTTAATGAAAAATTTTTTGCTTTTTGCATGATCATTGAAAAAATGCTGTATGCAACTCGTGCAAAAATTGTTTATTGCACTCAACGTGTTGTCCAAGGGGCCTAACGACCTCGTCGTCGGCCAATTTCACGTCGAGTGCAATAAACACTTACTTTTTGTACTTGTTGCATAAATAACTATAATTGAATATGGATGGAATAATATTCAACCAATGTTCTATCAAACTTGGATATACAATTTTGTTTTTTATGTCTAAAATCGATATGAGAGGAATATTGAAATCGCAATATTGGAGCTAGATGATGGAAACAATATGTAGGTAATATCACTATATCGATATTGGTGAAAATTATTGAACCAATATTGACTCAATATTTCATGAAACAATGTCCTTTCAGAACAAGTTAAGCCAATTTTTCACCAATATTTTTAATGAAATATTGTTTCTCCGATATGCACCCATATTGGTTCAATATTATTTTTACATTTACAATATATCCATATTGGCCCAATATGAAATTGACATTCAGCCAATATGAGGTGCTACCTGGGTTCCCCAACTATGAAAATATCCCGATGAACAATTAATCGAATGAAAAATTCCTCGACCGACAAATTACTTCTCGCCAAATTTATATGTTCAATTTCCACTCACTCACACGTCTACGTAAGGTTAGTTTGTTCTGGTAAGATCAGACGAAAATCATTCTTCGCAAAATATATACGTTCAATTTTCACGCACTGAAAATTTTAGTTCGTTCCAATCAGATCAGACTGAAAAATAACTCCTTGCAAAATTTATGCGCTCAATTTCCTCGCACTCAAATGTCTACGAAAGGTTAGTTCGTTCTGGTAATATCAGACAAAAAAATTACTCCAAATATTTATAAAATCTCGAATCTTATGAATGTCGTTTATCAATAATGATAATTTTTTTCGAATCACTGCTATAACCAGTAATTATAAAGTTATTTCTGTATTGAAAAGGGGAACATTTAACTGTTTTTTGATATCATTTTGTATATTTCAACACCATTCCTTCAGGAATATCACCAAATTCACTGCATTTTCTCCAATCTGAATACCTCCCAAGAGGTTATCTTGAACGATGGAAAATAGCGACTAAAGTTTGTCTTTCAGTCGCAGATGATTCCACAAAAGATTTTATGAATTTCATATTCATATTTTCGAACTAAAATTATTTCTGTATGTTCCATATAGCAAGAATAAAGTAAGCGTTTGAAAATTCAGGAAAAAGTTTATGTATTCAATTCTCATTTTGTATTAATATTTTTTTTAAAGTATGCGCCTATTTAGGATATTCAGTAACTGAATAATTCATTGATTAACCTACCTAATTTCCGTTCACATGGGTGGATTGTCAAAATTTCAAGTCATACCTGAGGCACAAATAATTATTTCTTTTCATAAATTATTACACTTGCTATCAGTTCAATTGATTTAACGACGATGGTTGTGCAGTAAATTAATATAAATTGAAAAATACAAAGTGATACTTAGGTATTTATCTGAATAATAGCTAGTTTTAACTGTTTTTTGATATCATTTTGTATATTTCAACACCATTCCTTCAGGAATATCACCAAATTCACTGCATTCTCTCCAATCTGATTTAATAGTCCTAATATATTATGATATAGGTAGTCAATATATCAGCTGTTCTTTTTTCCGTTGGTAAAAAAAGTACTGACATTTCCTTCATCCCAGCTAGCTTTCTCACTTCATGATATTTTTTGGAGATTTGTGCATAAACATATTCTTCAAAATGAGTATTAACTGTCATACTGTCATAAAGGTGTTGAAAATGGCGAAGAAAATATGTTTTCCAGAATATCTCCATGACAATTCAAAATTAACCCATATAATTCGGTATGTCATTTAGCAGCATACAGTTCAAAATTTCTAAGCCATTCACGTGTTTATGACTTGAAAAAGAGGCGTACGGTAGATGGGTACTCCTAATTGACCCTCAACAACTTTCACGCCACTGGATTGATTTTGTCAGCTTTTTCTTTATTTTCAATATTTCCAACAAAATGGAAGAGCTTCGTAATCAAAAATGGCAACGGGTTTCATGCTAGTTGAAGTTGAATAAGTGTGTGCAAAAGTTCTATTGAGACTCATTGTCGATTATATTTCGATAGTCACGTCCTCGAGGTCACAAAGGTAGTTGTTCCTATCGCTCCGACACTGCATAAATGTTCAAATCGTGTAAAAACTCATCTATCATCGTAGCCCACCGAGGGTTGCTCAGAGCCAGCGCGGGCTCCAGAACAGACATCATGACGGGCCCCTTGGCCACCGTACTTCTTAAGAAGAAATTGCATGACTCAAAAAATTTATTTATAGTCTTTCATATACCAATTGCAAAACAACAACTCGTTCCGAACCTGCTATAGGCGGGGAGTTATTCGTGATAAAAGTATCCTGATAATGAGGTTAATGAGGCATGCTGCAGGGTGACTTGCGTTCTCGGGAAGGCCAGTTTAACGCTGGGGTACGTCCAAAAAGTCTGGAATTCAGAAAGAGTAGCCTTCATACCCAAAGCGAGGAAAGAAAACTACACAGTAGCAAAGTCCTTCAGACCCATCAGCCTCACACCGTTTCTTCTTGAAACGCTGGACAAGGTGGTGGACAGATTCCTGCTGAAGTGAACCTCTTCCACAGAAATCAACATGCACTCAGGAAAGGGAAGACGACAGAATCGGCCTTCAACACTGCAGTACGAAGAACTGAAAGGACTTTAAGTTTTAATAAGGTAATGCTAGGAGTGTTTTTCGATGTGGAGGGTACTTTTCACAAGGCGAAAACAACGACCATACAAACAGCACTAATGGCCAGAGAAACACCTCACTCTATGGTCAGCTGGGTTTTGTCGTCAGCATCGAAGAGGAGGGTTGAGGTATCCATGGGGGACCTCCGACTGAAAGCCGTGGTTAGGGGGGGCTGCTCTCAGGGAAGCTGCCTCTTTCCCCATCTATTGTGCTCAGTCTTGGACGAACTCTTGAGTAAACTCACAGACGAGGTTTCAAGGCACAAGCATACGCGGATGATGGAGTTGTCCTAGTCAGCGAACGATTCATTGGAGTCGTCTGGGACCGAATGCAGGCCACATGTAGGATAATTGAAAATTGGTGCGGTGGAGCAGCGCTCTCAGTACACTCGATAAGAATAGATATGACGCTGTTCACCAAATGCAGGAAAATAGATGGGTTCAGACCACCCACCGTGATCTGCAATTGGGTCAGCAGGTAAAATACCAGGGGTTGTTTTGATTTTTGTTCGAAAATGTGATAAAAATATTCTGATGAGCTTGGCAAAGCGAAATAGATTTTGAATGCGAGAGGAGCGAACCTTGCTTCAATGAAATGAACGATTTCTGTGACATTTTTGAATAACATTCTCCCTATCTAATTTATTCAATGATTTTTTAACGAAAGCTGGAGATAAAAAAAAATCAGCTATACACACACAATATCTATCAGATGTAGTTCAATGTCCAGCGTATGGCTTCAGCCGGGGAACTAGTTGTTTTCTGTTAGATATTACAAATAAATCACATTTTCCATTTTTTCATTTTCATGGAGAAAGTTCCCCTTTTCAACCTGGGGTTGGTTCTGAACTTTCATAGAGGACGCATGTCGATAGACATCGATGGGCATCGGTAGCAATCCTATAGTAACTGGTGAGAGTTGTACGAAAAAATTGGGGAACCAATCCGGAAATTATGAGCTGGCTATTCACGGCGGTCGTAAGACCAAAGATCCAATTAATATGGGTGGGTGCACAGAGTAGCACAATAGGCCGAAAGCTCAGTAAGATCCAGAGGTTGGCTTGTTTGGTAATAACGGGTGCAATGAGAACGACCCCAACTGCGGTTTGAAAGTACTGTTGAGGTTACCATCCCTTCCTGTTTTTGGCAATGATAAAAAAATTCTTTCCAAATAGCGACCAAGATAAATCTGAACGATAGCAAAATTTCAAACAAAAATATTGGTCCAACACAAAATTATGGTACATTATTTTAGAACTACCACAAGAGGATCCTTTCGAATAAATGGCTATTAAAGAGCTTTAGTGCAATTATAATATATGTTTTCGTTTCTGCAAGAGCTTCTTGCAACTCAAAATGGCAGATGGGTGCCATATTAAAAAAAAATCAAATGAGTAGATAAGCAGTGTAATACTTCATTTTATTGAATTTCAGCAAATCTCAAAAATCATGTCTCATATGTAATTCTGAGGGACAGAGAACATTTGTAGATAACAAAAAATATTTTTTCATTTGAATTGAGCCCGTTCGTTTGAAGCCATTTATTCATAGAAATCGCGTATAAAAGTTCTAACATAATGTGCCGCCATTTGTTATGGAGAAATATTTTTGTCTGAAACTTCGCAGTCGTATAGAAAATCAACAGACAATTCGAATGAGGTATCACTCGATTCCCCATGCCGTTTACAAAAAATCTTTCAAAATGGTGCCTGTTCGCCATTTTGAAGGGTACACAGTTTTTATTACTGTCAAAGAGTAGCTTATAAACTAACATTTCATCAAAAAAAATTTCAAAAGAAAATTCCACTGCGTTTAAAAATCAACAGGGGGAGAGGGGTTACTTTATGGACACACTATATAAAGAAATTCATCACATATCGAACTCCATGATGTGATTTCATTCGGCCAACTTTATCGTCTTTATCCAGCATTTTTTGAGTGATACATTTCCTAGTTCCATTTCCTCCACCACATTAGCCAGAAACACGCAACTCTCCAACTTTCTCAGATATATGGACACATATGAAGGTGATCAATCATTCGTGTTGAACGTTTATTCGAAAAAAAAGTAATATCCCTGATCTGACATGTTATTCGGTATTGTTCCGGTGATATAACCGTTTCATGTTCTTTTAATTATCTTGGAAGCCACAAATCAAAAATAACATTTATGGCTTACGTGATGGATTCTGATGGTCCTTTCATTCCTTCTGGACAATGCATAGGGAGTAGGAATGTGAAACGGTGGAACGTTAGACCTATATACGGCACCTTGGGGATCAAAAAGTTTCGTTAGAATATGAGTGGGTTTACATCGGTAGCATAATAAATCCAACTGCGAATTTTACCTAGTTACCACGTATTGATGAGTGAATATACCCTTGACGACGCGGAATAATCGTTTTGGTGTTTCGCTTCCTCCAAATATGACAGTTCTATCATTGTAAAAATTATTTGAAGTCTGTCAATTAACGGTAAGTAGGCAAGGGTTGCGTCTACCTTAGCTCGCACAAGCCTCTCGAAGATTTTTTTTACACAGGGTGTACTAACCTCTTGCACTCCTGTGAAAGACGAGTGTATAATGTCATTATATAACGAATGGCAGGTGTGAAATATTCGAAAAAAAATGAGGAAATTTTAAATTTTGTTAAAAAATTCAAAAAATCTGGGAAACTGCGTTCGGCGGACGGCGGCTCCTAAAACTTCGACGAATTTTCCAACACAATTTAAACTTCTTCAAAGCTTATTTTTGAATTTTTCACCCTTGCCATTCGTTATAAAATAGAATTATACACCCGTCCTTCACGGAAGTGCAAGAGGTTAGATTATACCCTGTATATTCTGATAATCCCGAAGAATACTTACTACTCGAGCAAACGGAATAATCGATTCATTACGAGGTAAGCCCTCGTAATTCGACGTATTTCACAGAATACCTCTCATGACTCGTGAGTATAATCGATTATTTTCGATGCTCTCTTAATGCCAGGAAGCCGACTGGTGAAAGCACTCTGGCTGCCCGGTGTCGTGGATTCAAAGCCCAGCGAGCGAGCTTGATACAATTATAAGTAAAGAGAGTGGTTATTGGAGTTCAAATCAAATGCAGACGTTCAACAATAACACATCTATCAAATAAAAATTAATAAAATAACATTGACAAAAAAATAAAAACTAGGGTAAAACTGGCTCAGCTACTCTACTTGAATATTAAGTTGTATCAAAAGAAAAGATGTCCATTCAATTTAAAACGCAAAAATAAAGGTAACAACAACAACAAAAAAATCTCCACTCGTTAGTGTTTTAAAAACAAACTCTAAGCTGATATCAGCATAACTCCACGGTACTTAGGTGTTTCCTATTTAAGTTGTCCTTATCTAAATGAATCTCTAATTATATTACTACTGATAGGGTTAGCTTGTTCTGGAAAAAATGAACGTCCATAATCAAGTTGATGGTTCACAACTCGAACAAAATAACGCAACAAAGAGGCCAAGTATATGAAAACTATTCTGAAAAGTAACGTAGCCTCCGATCCAAGTATTTTGGGGGTTAAAACAACAACGGAATTTCTTACTCTACGGCCACCTATGTGTTATTCCTGTACACTATTCTGGAACCACTTTTAATTATTCGCAGACCGTTCGCGATTGCACAACGACTTCAACCAATATTTTTATACATTAAACTTTCACACTTCATTTCCGCACCGACAAAATACCATTTATAGATCACATCTTGAATTTATAACCGATTACCCGAAAATCGAAACTTTTCAAGTTTGCATTTTGTACGCCCCCGCAACGAATTCAACCAGCACGCGCTGATTCTCGGCTCGAAATTCCCGTTTTTACCACGAGAAATCTCAGCTGCTTCGTGGTGAGAAAATAATATTCGCGTCTCTCTCATAGAAAAATTACCTTACTCAGCAATATTCAAAATGAGTTCATACACCGTTCGCAGTTCAAGAAACAGACCATTCATTCCCTCGATAATCGATGAGATTTACCGTCTCAATATAAGCACGGTATCAACTTAACGATAGCAAATTGTTATTATAAAAATGTAACTGACTTGTCCATTCGAGAAACAATATTCTCTATTGGGTTATGGGATGCAAATAATTCGGTTACATACAGGGCCGTTCGTTACATACTATAGGTAAATATTCGGTTAAACATCGATAACTTGTCACATAATCACAATGTGTTCCAGTTTAATAGTTTAAATAAACCGACCGCGAAACATGAGGTTTATTCTGTTAATCTGACACGATTTGTAATTGTGCAGGAAGTATAACCCTGAAATATTTTGAATTGTATTTGTTGCCATTATTTTTTGGGTGACATTGTTAAGTTTTCACTTAAATAAGTTAAATTAGTTATTTTATGTCAAACAATTTGTGAGGTGTGTGCAGGAAAAAAATATGTACGCCACTGAGCAGTCAGTTTTTTTGCCTACATCCGGAAAGAAGGGCCCGATTCTCAAATGTCTATTACCCTGTGTCGCATGCGACAAAATGTCCCCATCTCTTTTCAATGCATAGTCGAGAAAAGTGATGGAAATATTTTGTCGCATGCGACATAGGGTAATAGACATTTGAGAATAGGACCCAGTTCCTCTTCACGAGCTTTCCTTCAATACACCCAACTATCAGAAATAAATTTGTTTAACGCTATTTTCTTGTGCATCAAGAATCGCGGCGCTTCGCCCAAGTGTGTTTAGAACAATTACGTATTCCATAATGACAGCGGTTTACTTTCTGGTACTGTTAGTACTGTTAATACTGGTTCTGTTGGTTAGTGGTCGCGGTAATCAATCAACACATTCGTTTCATTATTCACTATGACGTTATTGACAGTACCAGAAAGTAAACCGCTGTAATTTTTATGTCAACCGCTACCACAACCAAACGCCAATCGAAAATGGATATTATCGAAATTATACTAGGTAACTTAACTCAACTGGACGTTCCGATTTGTTGAAAATCATACGAAAACAAAAATAATGGGTAATACCACGAGTGCTCGCAATACCGTCAGAAATCAACGAGATCAAATTGAAATTGAATATTTCCGTCTAGTTTCAAATATTCACTAATCACGCATGCTTTCAACAAAGGCAATGATGCACGCCTAATTTGAATCAGTCTATGAAGCGTTCACATTTCTCTTTTGTTCATTGTACGAGATGTCTTTGAAGTTCTGGGGAAAAAATTGTTTTGAACGGTACAATCAACCGCAGAGCTTTCTTTGTACATGTACGTGGATGCAAGAAATAAAGCGTTCATGTTGGGTTTTTCAATTTCAATTTACTCATCGCAGTTGAAGTACAATTTAATACAGTCTGTCCATAATGTGACTCTCACCTGTTAACTTTCGAATGGATCGAAATTTTTATTTGGAATTTTTGCTGCTCGTCGGGCTGCCAATTTCAAGTATTGTATTAGTCATTCTCCAGTAGATGGTCACTTGGTGTTAGTCAAAGTTTTATAGATAGTGGTTGAGTGTCACCGTGGTCCCGTGCATGGCATAACAAGGTAGGGGCTTCGTCTTCTCTATTTTACGAAAGCGCAGGAGGGCCACAAGATGTTTTTTTTTCATCACTTCGACTTTTTTTTCGAAATTTCGACTTATTTCTCCAAATTTCGACTTTTTTCTTGAAATTTCGAAATTTCAAGAAAAAAGTTGAAATTTCGAGAAAAAAGTCTAAATTTCAACTTTAAAGACGAAATTTCGACTTTAAAGTCGAGCTGATTAAATTTCGAAATTAAAGTCGAAATTTCGAAATTAAACTTAAAATTTCGACATTAAACTCCAAATTTAAAGAAAAAAGTTGAAATTTAGACATTACAGTCGAAATTTCAACATTAAAGGCGAAATTTCAACATTAAAGTCAAAATTTCAACATTAAAGTCGAAGTGATGAAAAAAAGCCTCTTGTGGGCCTCCTGCGCTTTCGTACTATTTTGCACAAGTCAATCGAAGACTTTTTAGGGTTGCACGTGAATGTAAAAACATGAAGGAACGATGCGATAAGAGGCTAGCGACGCGACTAGTTACAAGACAGAACACGAGCTATGTAATCATGGCGTCGCTTATCTGCTCAATGTATTCTAATAACCCACTGAAATATCGACTGATCACCGGTAACGTCACTTTTCGCTTGTCAATAGTTCAGGGGGTTGACAAAAAAAACAAATTTTTTGAATTCTTCTCTGGATCTTATAATGATAATTTTATTAATCAGGTCAACATATGAATTTTTTTCGCGTTGATAGAACTTTCCTCAACTGCCTTGAATAATAATTGTCTATTAGATTCGTAAGATTTCTTCTTATCATCATACCAGTTCCATATTTAGTCTGTTTGTCTGTATGTCTATACGGTTCAAAACTTGCAATACATTTTTCAAGCACTTAGTGGGATCCGTTTGTACTGAAATTTTGCACTGAAAGCCAGATAGGGAACACATAGGAATTCAGAAAAAGTTTCGGACGTAAAAAAGGAAAATGTGTCTATCGGAGGGTTCATATCCCAGAAAATGTTGCAAGTTTTGCCTGAATGAAATTGAAAAAATCCGTGAAATTTGTAAAACATATCAGACAGTTGAAAAAATTAACCACATATCTTCTTGAAGGCTAGATAAATCACTAGAAATTCGAGAAAAAAAAATAATAATCTGTCGGTTACGGATGTGCAAAGTCACGACACACACTTTTTACCAAAAAAAAAAATGAATAAAATGCCAATTCAATTTTGAAAATATTCGAATCATCGAATAGTATAATTTCAAAAAAATTTACCCTTGTGTTCCCGTGAAGGCTAGCTAAAGAACACGTGAAAATTCTGAAACTTTCGACTGTTTCGGATATAGGAACTATAGGAGTGCTGGGACCTCTTTCTTATGAAAAAAAGTTGCGAAAACTTGCGAAAATGAAATTGAAGAAAATCTGTGGAAATTGAGAAGAACGTAAAACCTTGCAGTTCTTTCACCTTCTGCCTCCTGAAGGCGCAAACACTTTTAGAGTGATTGTTATACTTACGTTCATCCACTACAAAGCTTTTTCCCATTTATTTAGAGCCATATTCCGATTTGCTGTATGAAAATTAATAATTGTTGATTGTTCCATGTAACTATGTATATTGTTATCCACCCATACAATACCACAATGTTTAAACATTATCAAGAGTAAAATTGTTTTTTTTTTCGGTTTCCCGTCAGCATTCGTCATGCATATTAATCAATAATGTCCGTCACCAAACATTTCCCAAAAATGTCAAAGCTCAGTGCACATTCAACCACGAAAAATTGATTGATATCAGTAAATACCGTTCAGTCGAAATCGAACTGGAAAGGAAAGTGTTCTGAAATGTTTATTCAATTATTTGGTGCAAAGAGATATGAACGCTGTACCAAATAAAATATCTATGTTATATGGCATGCTGAATTTCCACATGATTATTCATGAAGGATATATTCCAGACAAGATAAAGGATCATGACAAAGGATTAAAAAATCGTAGCCTCACTTCACATGCAAATTTTATACAAGCCGACGAGAGTTATTCTGGCTTGCATCTGAAATATTCCTGCCCAATTAAAATAAGTCTGAAGGTATGAAATTTAATGAGGGATATGCAAAATACTCTTCGATGAGCCGCTATGTTGTAGAATCTTCATTTTTAAAGGAACACTCATTCGATACAGAAAACGTATCGTCATCACATGAAATAAATACCCACTGCAATTTGAGTCGCATGATCCATATCGGCAAAAGACTAGAAAGCATTCCATTTTGAATTGCGGAACGGTACCTACATGTAATAAATACACTTGTTTTGAGGAGCAATAATGAATCATTGACTGTGACATGGTCAAAATAACCAACACACTTTTTGGCAGATTAAATAGCTTATTTTCAACAGAAAACAACTAATTTATCAACTGATCCCCCGTCGGATATTGTATTATAGGCCAGTCAATATGTGCATGTAGGAATGCAAACTGATTTATTAGTCCGGCGGCAGGGAGGGTTTTCGTAGCCGATGAAGTGCGATGGGATCACCCAAGTTATTCTTATGTATTTTGACCCGCTGAAAGCATCCGGAAAATTGTTATGGACGATTTTCCGAGGGAAATGAAAAATCCATTTTTTCCAAAAACAAATGACGTCATAAAATTTTGCAAAAAATTCTCTACAAAGAAAGTTTTTAAAAAAATGCCGGTTCCATGCTAGGTAAAAGTATCGGAAAATTCAGTGCCGTAAAATCCAGACGAATGATTTTTTCAAGAACGTCTCCTTTGTTATTCATAGTCGAGACATATATGAATAATTTGGAACAAGGTGATTCTGAAAATATCATTATGTGACAGAATGAGAGAGCACAGAAAATTGAGAAAATTGCATTTTTTTCGAATTTTCACCCGAGAATGGTGCTTTTTGGAGAAAAACTTGTAGGAACTTATTTTGTTGAGAATTTTATTCAAAATACTATGAAGTTATTTGTTTTTGGAAAAAATGGATTTTTCGATTTTCCTCGGAAAATCGTCCATAACAATTTTCCGGGTGCTTTCACGGCTTATCACTCTCGAAATTCGGATTCAGCGGGTTGAAATTCATAGGAATAGCTTGGGTGATCGTCACACTTCATCGGCTACGAAAACCCTTCCTGCCACCGGACTATAACGTTTCCATCTTCACTTTGAAAGCATTTCATTCTGATTTCAAGTGCATATTCTTCAACGGATGTAGAATTTAATCCTGGAGAACTCAGTCTGGATTAGCGGGTATATGGTGTAGTAATCGTGGTATTGTTGCAGCCTCTCATTTATTAAGGACTCTTTGGTGATAAAATGTTTTTTTTTCTGTTTTTCATGCAGTTGAAATAGCAAATGCGGACTAATGTTGTCGAATCACTCCGTAGCGCTGTAGTGGTTGTTTTCTCTCATCTTGGCGGATGTGCAAATAAAAGGGACTATCACCATGCAACCTCTAATTATCAATTTGATTCCTAAAATTTCAATTAGTTCTTCTACTCACTTAACCAAAATGGCATCTAGCGTACTAATACTACTGCGCTAAATAATAATCCATTTTCCTGTGGACCCTAAAAGGCCCACAAAACTTTCCAGCCAATTCTCCATCGATTAAAACATACAGTTTTCTCCACACTATAAATCCGAAGTGATGGTCAACGAAATGTCGGCGCAAATTGTATTTGTCTTTAGCCTTTGTATTGGCTTTAGCTAGCCGTTCCTGAACAAACAATTTCAATTTGGTAAAGCCATTCAACCTATATAGATATACATCTACATCCCCCTTTCCCGAGATTTTAACTGCGAACTCATCGGTGTAAATTATGATTTTTTGTTGAAAATTAATGAAATGTCTCGTGCTCTCATGTTTGACACTCTTTATTGCACAACCAATCTCCGCTGAATAAATTGAATTGAATATTTTCTTCACCCCAAACAAATTGCAAAATTTGGCAAATTCAAGACTTCTACATTGGACTTCGATTTGAAATTTTTGGTAATTCAAAACCATAAAATATTTCATTTCAAAACTTAAAAGACTGATTGGAAAAAAATTGTACGCGCAATCACGAAAACTGAATTTGCTAGATAAGTCCGTTTGTACTTACGAAAACATGTATGTACGTCTGCTCCTAAGGTGGCGTAAGGAGTTAGTAACAAGGCCTATCCAGAACACGTGGCTAATGACCATAGCAGTCGATGACAACACAAAAAAAATATATATAGGCGCTTTTCATGAAAAAAATGTGATTTCACTCATAATATTAATAATATTTATATGAATTTTTGGATCTCTGAAACGGCTCCAATGATTTGGATCAAATTTTGTATTTAGATGAAGTTTTGCGTTTTAAGTTCATCTACATAGAAAAAGTCGATTTAACAAATAATAGTAATAATAAAAATGTGAATTTTTGGATCTCAAAAACGGCTTCAACTTTTTGGATTAAATTTATTATTCAGATGATGTATTGCTACTCAAGTTCATCTATATAGGCGTCTTTTCTGAAAGAAGGTAATTATACTAATAATAATTATATGAATTTTTGGATCTCGGACACGGAACACTGTATATGGCCGTAGGTGAAGTATAGTAGGTAATGCGTGTTGTAAAGCAATTACAACACTTGTTACGTAATATACTATTACGCACAGTTGATGTTTTTACGCATCGTCGTAGAAAAACATATTTACAGGACGAGGAAAACAATTTGAACAATCAAATCATGTATTTTTCAGATGAGGCGCCTATACAGATGAATTTAAGTTGCAATACCTTATCTAAATACAAAATTTTATCCAAAAAGTTGAAAACGTTTTCGAGATCCAAAAATTCACATTATCATTATTATTATTATTATTATTATTATTATTATAGGTACAATCATATTTTTCTAAGACGCCTATATAGATGAACTTAAAACGCAAAACTTCATCTGAGTACAAAATTTGATCCATATCAATTTATTATCATATATGTAAAATTACGTTTTTACAGAAAATGTGCCTAACTATACAGATAAACTTGGTAGCAGTAACGTATCTTTTTTCCAATACTCTAATGATAAACTTTTTCCCATATGGTACATACTTTTTGGCGGTCACTATATATATTTACAATTGCTCGTTTAAAGAAAGATATCGGTAGAAAATTACGATATGACATATTCAACTTAATAAATACCTAATTGAAATAAAATTAATAGTTTGATATTCTTTTCTGAAATATCAGAATCCGAGGTAGACTCGTCATTATTAAATTCATTATCACTATTTTAACCTAATTTATCATTATGTCAAGTACGATGTCAAACGCTGGCTGCTTTGCCGTATAATTTTTTAATATTATTTTAACATGTTCACATCTTGTTTTCTATTGTTCGACTTGAATAATTCAAAAAATTCATCATACAAACTCCCCACTCAAACCTTATGGAAAAGTGATCTATTTGGGATTTGCCTGAATTTTGGTTATTGTTTAGAGAAAGTATTCCTGATTGAAAGTTACCATTGTGCTTAATTCTAATAACCAGGAGTTTACGAGTTCAATAATACTGTAAAATAACTTGTTTGAAAAAAAAAAAGAGTACAGACCATCGTGATCGAACACCAGACCTTCAGGTTACTAATAAATGAATAAATAACATTTTATTTTCTATTAGTTACAAGGATAAATCATTCTAAAGGTATCTCTATGAAAACTCGTTTCATCACAACCGAGCTTCTCCCGGGGGATGAGGAAGGATGGAGAGAAAGGATAGCAGATGTGCACGACAACCTCTTGTCGTTTCCAACTCGGGGGATGCGCACTTTGCCAGGTAAGAATAGAGTGTACCTACTCACGAGAGGACGCTGGTTAGATCTCCGCTGATGTTGTGCGGGTCCATCATCATGCACTCCCTAAGGTTGAGGCCCGGAAGAAGGAGCTCCCCAGCACTTTTTATGTGCTCGAACGCTCCCTCCCCCCTCCCACCACCCCCGCTCTCACTGAGCGGATCCTCATCCTATTGATTGGCGATCAGCAGAAAGCAATCTGATTGTTTGATATGGAGTGCTTGGCTTCTGTGAGCCTGAAGTTCCCTTATATCTGATATGAGTTGACATTTGAATATCAATGACTTTTTGTGCATGATGGCCCCCTGAAACGTGGCTGAAGGCCCTAATAGCCAGGGCTGGAGGTTCTGGTTTGTCTGATGATGATTTTACTGAAAATATCTGGGTCGGTCCTTGTGTGCTGAAACATATAAGATATGATTAATCGATGTTCATGCCCTGTTAAAGTAGACGCTGGCGTTGCCGGAGCTCTTGCCTTTTTCTTATTTCTTCAGGGGTGTCATTGTCTGTTTGGTTGACTGGTCTTCTGTACTTGTCTCTGTGTCTGTCGTCTTTGTCTCGTCTGACTTCGAGTAGGTCGGTCATTATGGGGCTTGGCTGGTTACCCACTCTCTCAAGTGTTGTCGTGGCGTGGGTACGTATAAACGTGTCTATGTAGTAGTCCGGTGGTATGTCTAGGTCTCGTTGTATGTAACGGTTTGGCATATATCTTGGTGCGTCTGTCGCCATTCTTAGGCACACGTTGAAGAACGTCTGGATCCTGTGTCCTGCCCCCATGCAGTTGATGCGTACAGTATGATCGGAAGTAGGACGGTCTTGATGAGCTTCAGCTCTAGGGCCATTTTGCTACGTCGTCCTATGAGTGGGTACAGCTTCAGCCTTGCGGATTTGGCTATTACGAGTCTCAGGGTGACGTGCCTTTGGAAAGTGAGCTTTCTATCTAGGGTTACCCCTGAGTATACGGCTTCGTCCACCCAAGGGATTTGTTGGCCATTCATAACGACGTGTCTGTCTGGTGCCCTTCGCCGCCTGGTGAGCAGTATTGCCTTGCTCTTCTTCGCGTTTATGCTAATTTTCCACCTGTTGAACCACTCTTCAAGCAGTCTTACTTGCCGTTGTAGTTGGGCTGTGACCCTCTTTTCATGGCTTGACTCGGCTATGATGGCAGTGTCGTCTGCATAGAGAACTATATGTGTTGACGGATGCTCCGTTCTTGGCATGTCCGAAGTGTACATTGAGAACAGGTGAGGAGATAGTACCGCTCCTTGTGGTACTCCTGCTTCTAATCTTCTGCTGTTCCCACTCTACATCGGTACTTTCGGTTCCTCAGGAAGGAGCTGATCAGTTTGGCCATTGGAGTTTGGTATCCTGAGTCTATCAGCTTTGCTATGAGTCCGTCGTGCCAGACTGTCGAAAGCTTTCGATACGTCCGGGAGTACTACCCCGGTTAGGTGACCCTTTGCATTGCGATTCCAGCTTTTTATAGCCGTGTCCACAATGCGGGTGATCTGGAGCTTTGTCGAGTGTCCTTGTCTGAATCCGAACTATTCATCCGGAAGGATGTTCAGTTCCTCAGTCATGGCTTCGAGTCTTGTTTGAATAACTCTTTCTCCTACTTTGCTCATCATCGGCGTAAGGCTAATGGGGCGGTGGTTCTGCGGGAAGGTGGTGTTCTTGTTAGGCTTCGGGATCATGATGACTGTTGCATTTTTCCAGCTGGCTGGAAAGTGCCTAAGTCTCAGCATGGCGTTTATGATGTTGGTCAGGGCGGCGATGCCTCTTCTCGGTAGCACTTTGAGTGCTCGTACGGGTATGTCATCCGGCCCTGGTGCTTTCCTAGCGTTGAAGTGCCTAAGAATGGTCTTTACTTCCTCTGGGAAAGTTGGATCTAGTGTCGTGCGTAAGTCGTCTATTCTACGTAGCTGTCTACATGGTTTTCGTGTTCTTCCACTTCTTCGGTGGAGTCGACATCGTTTTCCCGGCACTGGAGTTCGAAGGAGTCAGCGACTGCTTCCGCATTGTCTCCGTCCGTGAAAACGATTCTTCTTTCACCGTGGAGTGGGAGGCATGTCTTCCTTCAACCGTGTCTCAGGACTTTCTGCATTCTGCAGAGGGAGTTGTCTTCGGTGTTCAGTTCGACCAGTTTCTCGTCCCATTGCTGATTCCTAAGAAGCTTCAGTTCCTCTCGCAGCTGTCTTGCAGTACGATTGGACTGTCGCTTGTCTCCTGGAGTCAGTGTCCTCTGGTATCGCCTTCTTAGTCTGCGTCTTTGCCTGATTAGTTCCTTGGTTTCGGGTGGGATCCCTCCTTGGAAGTCGAATCTGGTGATCCGAATCTCTTGCGAGCTTCTTTCCATGGCTAGGAGTATTGACTGGCTTAGCTCGATTACAGCGGTTTCGAGTTGCTGGGTCGAGTCTATCCTAGGGATGTTGATGAGGTTGTGGATGTTTTGTTGGTACCTGGTCCAATCCACAATCGTCCTAGTCCTAGGGTCTCCATATTCCGTGTCCTCTCCTATGGTTAGTAGGATAGGGTTATGGTCTGAGGAGCCCTCGTCTAGTACAGCTATTTCCATCGTGGTTGGAATGCTTTGTACTAGGGCTATGTCTAGGATGTCCGGTGTGCGGTTTTCCGCTCCTGGATAGTGGATTGGTTCGTGAGTTGCCATCACTGAGTTTATCCTCAAAATCTGGAAGCAGTGTTTGGGCCAGGTTCCTGCTTTTGGGATTCTCGTTTCTGCAGTACCATTCCCTTGACTTCGCGTTGAAGTCCCCTATGGCTACTGTCGGGTGGTGGTCTGGGAAGAGTTTCTCCATGTCCACTCTCTGGAGATTACCTCCTTGCGGAGCGTACACTGATGAGACTCTTAGGAGGCCGATGCCTGCCACCTTCACTTTGATCGCTACCGATTTACCGAGCAAAAGTTCTGGCTTGGCATCTTCGTAGTAATCCAGTCCCAATTTCACCATTAGGATGGCCCCTCCGCCTGCGGCGCGTGGTCCTGGTCTGTCTGTCCTGACGCAGCTGTAGCCAGAGATGTTGTAGTATTTACTTGCGTTAAGCCTGGTCTCTTGTAATGCCACCACATCCGCCCGGATTCTGAAGGTCAGTTCTAGTAGTTCATCTTTGCGCGGGATTGCGCCCTTGATGTTCCACGAACATATCTGCAGTATTCCAGTCGGCTGGGCTGGCATTAACGCCTTGTTGTTGCTATCATGGCGTTAAGGATAGCCAGTATTTGGTTCAGTACCTCAGGGGTGGCTTGTGCTAGGGCCTCTAGCACTTTTTCCTTCTGGGTTTCGATCTTAGTCTCCGTTTTCTGTCTCGGTCCCCATTGGGGAGGCTCTTGCCTCAGCTGGGGTTGTGGTCCGCCTCTCCTCGGGTTGTGGTTTTCCCCCCGGGCTTGAGGAGGTTGGGGATTCCTCTGCGCAGCTGGTGCTGCTAGCTGTGGTCTTCCAGTGAACCTGGGTTTCGTGAAGGATGGGCATTCTCGATAGTTGGCGGAGTGTCTACCCTCGCAATTCACGCATGTTGGTGGGTCCTCTCTCTCCTTGTCGCACTCTTTTGTTGAGTGCTGTTCATCGCACTTGACGCACCTGGCTGCCAAGTGACAGCATTTTTGCGAGTACCCGAACCATTGGCATTGGTGGCATTGCAACACTCGTCCCTTCTGCGTCCTTTGGACTCCCACTTTGATTTTCAAGTCCACGCAAGTGGCAATCTTGAAGATTTTCCTATTTTTTTTCGGCACCTTCACAAGGAAAAGGGGAAGGGGTTTTCTTGTAACTCTGAATGTCATCCTGTGACATTCCAGAATTTCGAGGTTCTGAGACTGTAGGTCTCTCTTGTTGTCCTCTGCTGTTACTGATTCTGGGATTCCTCTGATGACCACATGCAGAGGAATTTTTTTTTTCAGTTGATAGGTGAAAAAGTTCACCTTTTGTAGCTCCAGCATTTTTGTGGCCGCACTCCAATCTTTCTAGGAGTTGGTGAAGAGGTGTATGCCGTCACCTCTGGCCTGGGCTTTCTATGCGTTTTTCCCTCAGGGAGGTGAAGATTTGTTGCCATTTCTCCTTGTCCCTGATCATGATTGCGGGGAAGTTCTTCTCCTTTTCTGTCGTGATGACGGTAACGACGCCTTGAGAGGTCCCTGGGGCCTGTTGGGGGAAGATCTCTTTCTCTGTGGAGATGACCGATCTTGGATGGGGTTCTCCTATCGCTTGGCGGACTGCTTTCTTCTTCTGGTGCTCCGCTGCCGGAAGCTGGAAGCCGCTATCTTTCTCGAAGAAGTCGGTGTGTTGCCTCTTCCTTGAGTCGGTGTCTCCGATGGCTGTATCCATCAGATCTGGGATCTCTGGCTCTTTGGTCGGCGGTGGGGTGCCGACAGGGTGAAAATCCACGGGGGTGGGGTGGTCGATGCGGTGATGGCCAGCGGAATGGTGGTCGTCTGGGCTGTGAGGGCTACTTTGAGGGAGGCCATCTCCTTCCTCAGTTCCTTCATCACGGCCGCGTATTTCGAAGCTTATTTCGAAGCTTCCGCTGCTTCCTCTTGGGCTTTGGCGAATGAGATAATAGTGGAGTAACTGAAGAGACTACGCCTCATGCGTGGGTAATGTCCCTGTTCAATGCAGAAACTGTAAGTTTTGGTTCGATCGGAAAAAGCTAGTATCGATGTTATTCCGGAAAAGGCTATAAGCAAAAAATCGAACCCGCGACCTTCAGTACACTAGGCAGTGACGCTAACCACAGCACTACTACAGTTTTTTGGAGAGCTTTGGATTCATTATCTATACTTTACATCATGCAAGAAATCGTTGGTTTTCAACAAAACCAGTGAAAATCGAGCGTTTTTTCTAATATTTTCATTGGCCAATATCTCCGAATCTATGTGTTATAGGACTTCAGCGCAATGGTAATTTTTAATCAGAAAGATTTCCTCTAATCAATTTGAATAATTTATGCAAATCCCCCATAGATCACTTCTCCATAAGGCCCTTCGAAATTTGAAATGACAGTTTTTTCCACGACGTGTTGCTACATAGAAGCACCCCACTTACTCTACACGATCGAGAGCTGTTTGAATATTCTTATGGTTCATTGTTTTTCGCCTCCTTGCTCATTCAACATTATCTATCACTTCCCGTGTCTGACTATTCAAAACTTCGCTCTGAAGATTCGATTCTTTTCTATCGTATATTAATTTTTCACAGACTGTACCAAGTTGTTTCCTTCATAAACGTTTAATGCCTTATCGCTGAGTAGTACGCCATACGTATGAGGCACTTGTGATGTGTGTGGGAAGAGATGCTCGTAAATATTTATCAATCGCACTTGCAATTGTCTGTACATGCCTATACCCGCGGACTGTCGGTAAATTTGTACCGACTCAAAAGGAACTCTGCCAAAAATGTCTCAGACTGATGAAAATTATAAGAGAATTTATGAGATCCAAGTTGGATAGTGAAACCGCAAATCTATATAAAGCCATATTCGATATTCATCAGTATTTTTAAAAGACATTACAGATACATATTCCTTCAATTTCTAATGGCATTTCCTAACGTAAATAAATATATGATATTTGAATCTATTTTTAGACATAAACTGTTATCCTTTTCTATCAGCGATTCCTGGGATGAATCCTTCATGTTTTCATGAAGTCATCCAGTTTGAATGAGAACATATCAGATTTTATAGCAGTCAAATGATTAAAAAAACAAATAATAATATTCTGGGAGATCGTTCCTGGTACGTTCCATATGAAGATAATGAATCCAATAGATTATTATATGCACAAATGCACATACAGAAATAAAGGCTTTTTCAACTTCAACTCCTAATTTACATATTTTATATTTTTTTTTTATCAGCTAATAGAAAAATATATAAATTATACAATCATTTTTAACAGAAACGAATAGAAGGTAAAATAGATCTCTGCAGACAGTTTTATTGTCATTTGTCATCTGTTCCTCGTCCGTATTTCCACAACTCGCATCACACTATGGCTGGCTATTGGCCCATTCTGATCACGCGCTATAAAATGTGGTCTAGGCAGCTCCATCTTTCGAGTAGAGAGAGAAGCACTCCGGTAGAAGTCTCTGGTTAGAGATATATTCATTTCATACATTCGGATATTCAATGGTTTGTGCTCACGACTGTGAAATAGCAGTCCATTCTGTGAAAGAAACGAAAATGGTTTAACAGCGAATACATTTTAAATGCGAGGGAAATAATAAGTAGATAAATTCATTCTCGATGATCCGATTATGATAAAAAAATTATCATTCGCAATTGAAGTCATTTAGATATATATATTTTTTCCTGGTGTGATAGTGATCTTTCTGAAATATTTTTGAAATATTCTGGCTTAATATGATAATAATAATCTATTCGATGGCTAATGACCATAGCAGTCGATGCGACAACACCAGAGAAAAAAAGATAATATTTTCAAATATTCTAGTAATATTCTCAGGAGTATTTAGTTTCGAATATTCTATTTTGTTTCGTAATTTTCTTACTGTTGGATCTCATGAAATCTCATAGGATTCGCATAAGATTGGATACGGAATTCCAAATACAGATTGGATCATCAAATCCTGAAACCAATTTGTATTACGATACCGAATAAGATTATAAATTGTGTGTTATATCCTCATTCAAAGCATTATTGTGATTTAAATTGGAATACATCATCGAAGCGTGTATAGTCTCTTTGCACCACCGCCTAAAAAAACTCTTATACTTTGTAGCCTTCTTTTCTCATCGACACTTGTGAGTTCTGAGTTATTTTGCATTGTATAAAAACTTATAGGAATCGCATAAATTTAGATGAGGAATTCCTGATTCAAACCATCACATCCTGATCCCACTGTTCCCACAAGGTACCCAATAAAATTGAATACGGAATTTCTGATACAGCCAATCGAATTCTAAATCCACTTTCTTCTGTTGGCGATATGGTTATACTCATGTAGTCAGTCAGGGGATAGAGTCATTCCGATTTAAGATATCGTGAAGTGTGGATGTATTTATTACTTACAGTGTTATTTTGACAGTTAATATATAGTCTTGTTGGGATTATCCGAGTGTTATCACTTTAGTGCCCAGGATCCTAACACTTCATACGATTATCATACCCAATTATATTATAAATCGTGAATTTCTACACATTTCTCATACAAACTCGTATGACATGTATTCGGGTATGCTTATGAATAACATCTACTTATAAATCCTCATAGAACCTTCCAAAAAGTGTATACAATGCCAGGGTTACGTACTTGGGGGTTACAGACTTTCCACGTATATCCTTATAAATTCTCATAATTAGTCTATATTTTTTCATGAGATTTCATGTGACGTTTTTGGCAGGGAATTCATACTCGTGATCACTTGGATTTCCGTGGGCGTGCTGCTCCCACACGGATCGTGTTTCAATGTTCAAGTCTCGTCGAGAAGGGGCGCACGATTAGGTGCGAATGAAAAGTACAAGGAGTGTGGGGGCTCAGATTTCTCGTTGGTCGTATTTGAACATACTCGGAAATGTTTGTGCTCCCTATACAGTACTCGCAATGTGTATGGGAACGGCTTAATGCGCAACGTGGGCGTGCATATTCTCGCATTTGCAGTTATGTTTGTTGTACTGTACTCGACAGAAGGTTTTCTGAAAAGCCGCTTCACAGTTATTCATCAATAGTGCTCGTCAAGTTTGAAATTTTTTTTACGTATCGTCCGATTACTCGCATAACGTCTGTACAGTTCTTAGCATGGTCAGCTTTACGATTGACGAGTGTCTCAACCTTTTTTGAATCAGCTGCAATGTTAAACTTGTTAACGACAAAACCCAAAAACTTAGCTTTCGGCAATCAGGAACAATCTTTTTTTATTAGACGATAGATTGATTGCTAACAGATGCTCGGAACTATTTTGCAAAACTTAACTATACATGTTTTTTGAACGTTGAAGTATTTACTCTAATATGGTGAAAATACTTGAAACAAAGACACTCAAGCTCGAAAACAGAGATATAATAGAATACAGGGTTTAATCTAACCTCTTGCCCTCCCGTGAAGGACGGGTGTATAATGCCATTTTATAAAAAATGGCAGATGTGAAAAATTGGAAAAAAGTTGTGGAAAATTTTAATTTTGTTGGAAAATTCGGAAAATCTTAGAAACCGCGGTTCAAAAACACACAGTTTCTTCCATCCGGCAGTTCAGTATTATTGCAGCTCTGAGGAATTTTCCAACAGAATTTAAACTTTTCGAATTTTTCACAACTGTCATTCGTTATAAAATGGCATTATACGCCCGTCCTTCACGAGAGTGCAAGAAGTTAGATTACACCCTGTATGTTCGTTCAATGTTTCATGAGCATCATAGTCCAAAATGCCACGAAATGATATGATAAACTCTGTACATTTCCAGGATACTAGGTCCAACATTATAATTTGCCCATGCGCATACTAAATATCTGACCAACTCAAGTATTTCGCTGCCCAAACCTTACAAGTAATGCCCGAATGGCAACAGATACCTATGATACTGTTCAGGAGCTGACTTCATTTGATAATAGTTTCTTCAATAGTATACGGAACAGATTGCTGTTGTTGGATTTGACGGTATAGAGATATAGTCCAAGAGACAGAGACGAAAATTTTCTCTGAATTTATTAAAGCTGATGTTTCGTTGATTAGTTATAGTCGATGATTACACAAACATACTTTGGTCAGTCGAGCGAATCGTAGAACAGGTGACTCAGGAGCGACATCAAAGATGTAGCGTTCGCCGAGGTAACAAAATGGATTTAATAAATAATCTAGTACGATTGGGTTTTCAGACAAGAATCGATTGTAGGACCACCAAACTTGATATGCTAGTAGTTGGAAATATGAAAAACACGAAAAAATATTGTTTACCAAAATTCCTGGAGTGGAACATTTTTTTTTTTTTCGTTTGAAAATATATAAATCGATTTTTGCTGTAATCTTGAAAAGTATATGATTTATTGGAAAAACAACTCAACAGGGTATGAATCATTCAATTTTCCACAAAAATTATTGCTAGTAATTTTTTATGAAATGCGCTCGTTTTCTCAGAAAACGTGATTGAACGCCAACATCAAATTTCAGGTTTACCCTTACCCGCCGCTGAAAGTTCTGGCGGAGCCCAATATTTGATTAGTCATAACTCTGCGAAAAATGATCGGAGAAGGAAAAGGAAAAGTTCATATCATGTGTATGAGCGATTATTATCAACAATTACTGAAGAAATTGCCGGGATTATGGGTGAGTTGAAAACTGAGGCAGGAGTAAAACCCAGTTTTTTCTTTGACCTGTATAACTAATTGATTGTGTCAGTTGCCTTGAAATCGTTGCATATGATCCAAAGAGGGTACTGATTCCTGCTCCAGTATAATTAAAAAAAAATTATATTTTTTTTAATGAAAAATTTGTTAGGTTCCACCACTGATTTTTTGGTAAACAATTTTTTTTTCTAATAATACATGATGTCGAAATGTCATGTGCCGAGTTTCAGAGTGCTACAATTCATTCTCCACTTTTTGCTCGAGTTTGTCTATCGTTACTGGATTAAAGATGGTAATTGTTATAAAAATTCTATAATGCCTATCAATGAAAGTTATGAAGGTCAGTTACTCATATACAGAGCAACCCATTCGAAAGCGGGCCACTTCCCTAAAATTGAAATTTAATATCCGATTCAGAAGATTTTTTTTCAATAGATAGAGCATCAATAGTTCTAGTTGATTGCCATAAACTCGAAATAAAAATGAAAATTTCAAGGCCTAGTTCGAATTTTTTTCAAGATCAAATTTCTAAAAAACATACTAGCGATTTTTTCAAATAGAATTTCACGACGCCACTGAATTCACGACATTTTCAAAAAGGTAATGTGAAAATTACGTAGGAATGCGTACATCAATAAAAAAGTTACATGGGAATAACATTTGAAAATTATGTCCATAAATCAACCCACTACTTTGAATTTCAGAACTTCTATCGGAATTCTGACTACACCACTGGATTCAGAATATTTCGAAATATGTTTGTTTAGAATTTCATCAAAATCTGTCTATAAATAAAAAAATTAAAAACTAATAAATTAATTTTTTTCTGAAATTCCACTAAACAACATCCTTTTCAAATTTTATTATTTTATAATTTTTTTTATTTATAAACAGATTTTGATGAAATTCTGGCCGAATCTATTCGAAATATTCTGAATCCAGTGGTGTAGTCAGAATTTTGATAAATGTTCTGAAATTGAAGAGGTGGGTTGATTTATTGATATAATTTTCAAATTTCATTCCCATATAACTTTTTTATCGATGAACGCATTTTCACGTTATTACCTCGTGAGTTCAGTGTCGTCGTCAAATTCTATTTAAAAAAAATCGTTAGTATGTTTTTTGGATTTTTGACCTTGAAAAAAATCGAAGTAGGCCTTGCAATTTTAATTTTTATTTCGAGTTTATGGCAATCAACTATATAGAACTATTGATGCTCTATCTATTGAAAATCTTCTGAATCGGATAATAACTAACAATTTTAGAGAGGGGCCCGCTTTCAAATGGGGCACTCTGTATTAGTAAATGAATGCGGGAAGCTGAATACACTTGTTAGTAATGAATGAAGCGAAGAATTTGTATATAAGTGTATAAATAATGAATATATACACTTATATACAAATTCTTCGCTTCATTCACTCTGTATTAGAACAGAGCTGGTCAGTCAGTCCGAATATACAGGGTGTTTCATAATTGAATGCTGATCTTGGAGGGTGATGATGAATAATTTTAAGATTTTTTCATATGAACATAGTTCCGATTTATTTATGAGATACAGAATATTGTCCCATATAAAAAACTGCTTTTTACAAATCTCTAAAACCACTTTGGGCTTTTTTCAATTTGGTACATGCACAGTACTCATAAAAAAACATGTTTCCATGATGAAGGCTTTCCAAATATCAGTGGCGCAACTGTTTTTTTTTTCATACAAATATTATTTTTGAAATTTTCTCAATCACTGAGGAGATAGAATATACAAAAATAATATTCATTTGGTAAAAAACAGTGGCGTATCATTATCTTGATAAAAAATATGGCAAGGAGTGTTAACAGGGACGCCACTGATGAAATTTAAAAAAACCTTTACCATGAGAAAAACGTATTTTCAAGAGTACTTTGCATGTACCAAAATTGAATAAGACCTTACAGCGGTTTTAGAGTTATTAGGGAAAAACTGATTTTTTTGTTAAATTTCAACATTCTGTATCTCATAAATAAAGCACTTCCGTACCTATGTTCATATAAATTTTTTTCTTACAATTATTCAAGGATTATCAACCTTCAAGATCAGCATTCAATCATGAAACAACCTGAATATTCGTACTGACTGTTCTAATATATGAGTAAGTAACCATACATACATTTCATTTATAAGCATTATAGAATATGTATAACAATTTTCAGCTTCAATGAATCCATATTGTTACTCCAGTAAATACAACATCTGTGATGTCGCTTCTGAGTCACCTGTTCTACGATTCGATTGACTAATGTTTGTGTACACATCGACTATAACTCATTAACGAAAACTCAGCTTTAATGAATTCAAAGAAAATTTTCGGCTCTGACTCTCCGTCTTTTAGGTTTTAGACGACGCGACGTAGTCCTGCAGCATGTCATATTGGAGCGATTAAGAAAATGGGTTGTTATATAGAACATAACGTATTAATAAATGGCAAGAATTTTCGTTTTTGAAGCAGTCAAAAATGTTCGAAAAATTTTATGAAATTTTATGAAATCGCTTTCAGTTACCTTTGTTGTTAGGCACTGGTTTGATTCTCCAGGATACAGCGTATCTGGCTGCTGGCAGTGTTTCAGCTCGGTTTGCGTAGGCTGAAGACCTCTTATCAATGATTACCAAAAAAAGTCTTGAACACTCTAAAATTCATTATGTCCCAGAATAATTTCTTTTCGACAAAAAAGTATTCCTTTATTTCGTTTTTTTATCATCTTCTACTTCCAACTTCATTTATTGCCCGAATTTCGGAAACACCCTGTATAACGAGTTCATACTGTTATAATATCTTCAAGTCATGAACTTTCTGTACACAAATTCATACCTTTCTCGGGATTTATCTGGCAAAATATTGTTCAACTGAGTTTGCCGCTTCAACTATATTAGGTGTTGTACATGATTCACCAATTTCGAGTACATATTAATTATAGTTATAGAGAGAATTTCAAATATAATCGTGATTAAACAACTCATCATTGAAGTGACCAATTGGGACTGCGAATACGCTGTTTTCCGAAAACTCCAAAATCAAACTAAATATTATTTTTAGAAACCACTTTGCATTAGCTCGCCACCATATGAAAGATTCAACCCTATATTCAGTTATAAAAAAATTAGAGCCTTTGCAACTTTGGAGTATTCGAAAATCTATATTCTTGTGACGTATGAATTCTACACTAGATTATAGTAATTTTTGTTGACCTAAGTTGATTATACTGATGTAAATCTGACAACAGTTGGACCGCTGGCATTTTGCTGACATTGTTCTTGTTAGCCGTCAAACTGTTATTAGAACATTCATTCACAATTTTCACAATCTTATTCATCTGACAATTTCACTCACTATATGAAAGTCGCGTTTCCTGCGATATGAGGACCAATCAGAATGGGATTTCGCGAAAGTACACGCTTCCTTTCTTTCCGATCCGGAAAGACCACGTCGTCAAGTCAACCACAAATATAAACAGCAATGATACATCTTGTAATCTAATATGACATAAACGTCAGGTTGACAGACTTCATGTTTATTATTCATTAGTTGCAACTATTGAAGAATTCACTTTGTTTACTCGATCAAATTTCAAATAATAACTTGGTTGGTTCGTGAAATTATCTCAATAAATACGACTCGTGCTCAAAATACAATCGATAATTCTGTCAGAAATCTTTAACTCGATCGAATTGCTTTGAGGTAACACCACTCGTACGTAAGGGACTCGTGGTGTTACCAAGCAATTTGATCTCGTTGATTTCTGACAGAATTATCGATAGTATTGCAACCACTCGTGGTATTACCCCCGAAAAGAACACTAACATAGATCTTTTTGTTCTCTGATAATAAGGATAAAATGAAGCACTCACACCTCTGAAACTATAGACGTTTTGGAATAGAACTTACTTTGAAGTAATCTTCACAGCAATATACACAGGAAGATGTTGATGAGGGGATATTAACCTGGTTTACTGGGGCGCACCAAGTCTTCCTTACAGTGTCTGATTTTGGTACACTCACGAATATTTTGTTCGAATTCAAACTGGTGTTCGAACAAGAAGGAACAAAATACTTTTTCACATTCATGGCTTCAATATAGTATCTTTAATATCAGAAAAGCCTTTTTTCTTTAACAGTTAATGAACTCAACAGTAACAGCCCTCGACATGCCCTCGACAATAGTATTCATTGACAATTACACAATGACAGTGACAGTAACGCTCGCCTATTAACGATTCCAACCTTGCCAGATTGTGGCAGTGACGTAATATGCCTATGGGAGCACACTTCTGAAATCCGAATTTCTGTAACTAAATACTGGCGAAAAATGATATGTAAAAATTAAACAAATATTTATTTTAATTTACAGTATCGGAAAGTTTTCATCGGGGGTATAGACAAATCTATGCGAGCAACAAGGAACGCAATGATACATAAATAAGAGAGACGCACTACTGTACGTCTCCCCTTCTACCTCGTCCGACGAATTAACAGCCACGTCGATATCGCTTCCTCGAGCGAGTCGAGGAGAAATTGTAATGCTCTCTCAACATAATAGCAAGATATTTTTTACGCTCGTATGAAACCAGCATACCCCCGATGAAAACTTTCCGATACTGTATTTGAGATGTGAGAATTTCAGTTATATATATATATACATTTTGAAATTTAGGAAATCAGCGAATTCTTACCTAGTTACCAGGTATTGATACTGAATATATAGGCGAGTAGAAATAGACAATCTATTCCAAGAGTTTTCAAACTTTGTTCAAGTAATGATACATCGAGAAAGTAATAAATCTCAACTTGCAACCTCGCATTTTCTCCTCGAATTTTTGAAATTTTCTGAACGAGTATACAGCAAAATTTAAGTTAATTGTCATTTTGACAATGTTGCGTACTTCGGAAGAGGTTGCAATCTGAGATTTATTGCATTCTCGATCTACCATTCACTTGACCACTGTTTGAAAACTTTTGGAATCATTGTTAAATTTTCGATTTTTCATTCTATCTCTACTGGCCTAATACCCTTGACGACGTGGTATAATCGGTTTGGTGTTTCGTACTGACAACGAAATGTTTTCATTATCAACTCAATGTTGGCGTTTATTATGAAACTTCTGTTTCCTCCAAATATGACAGTTCTATCATTGCAAAAATTATTTGACGGTTGTCAGTTAACGTCAAAGAAAGAATCATCAAGTGTATTCGATGTATAATCGTGACGAATACCACCCTGAAAATATTTTTAAACTGTCGAACGAAGTGACGTTCGTCTGCTGATTCAAGTGCCATGTCGTGAGATTAACTGTCATTAGTGTCAAAAATCCATCAATTTGTTTTTAGTATATTCCCATCGGGTCGCATAATAATATTCATTTCTTCCATTAATCTCTAGAGTGAAAAACTATCGCTTTATGTAGGGTATCCGGTTGAAAAATAATCATTTTCATATTATATGAGTAGAAAAAAAAAATCCATTACATGCAACTGGCTTACTTACAGTGTAGGTAATTGATTAAAGTGTGATACCAGAGATGCGTCATAACTGGAAAATTGCTTCATTTTCTAAAATATAAACAATAAGTGATGTCCATGGACATTATATTGTAAACTGCAGTTTACAATTTTGCGTTTATTCTACGATGCAGTTTTCTCAAAATAGCTGACGGCTTTCATTTTTGCAGATCGTAATGTTGTTACTTACTTAAATCTTTTTGAAAGACAGGCAACAAATCATATGCTGTTTACAACTTCACGTTTTTTGTACGTTGCAGAATAGTCAAAATATGTCGAAACCAATGGTCTTTCCAGCCCGCCCAACATATCTTGGTGCAAAACCCTATGAATATTATTGTATTTTCATAGGCTATTCCATTCTAGTCGCTAGTCACGTGGTTGGTCTCTTGTCACGTCGCTCCACTATGTACCTTGTGGTGAGAAAATCATAAAGAACAAAATAATTTTTAAATTTTTTTCCTTGTGTTAGTAATTAAGAAATTATCGATATACTCTGTGGCTGAACTGGATTGGAATTCAACTGGAAATTGGATGAAAATGTCAATTTGCGCAGTCAAGGAATTTTCGAAACCAGAATTCTGTTTTTTTCACATTTTTATTTGCTTCCATACTACCATACCCCGTCAATGTTTGTATATTTCTCATACGTTCACTTAATTGGAACTCGACAAAAAGGACTCGTCACAACTGATAAACTTCACAGTATTGAAAATGGATTTCTTCTCGAAAAAACCGTAAATTCACACGGGAGCGTCTGCCATATCAGAGATTTTCGCGAATTTCGATTTCCGGTTGAATCCAAGGGAACACACCTAGTCCGATTTGAGATGTAATATATCTGAATATGATATGGATTTTTTGTATGTGATACAAATGTATCGATGGGTATCAAAATATATAACTGAATACGTTCCTTCGATTCTGAGGAAAAAATGATATTGCTTGGAAATCGCACGAGCGTGGAAAAAATAAGTAATTTCTGATGATCATCTATGAAATGAGTTTTATTCCAGGATAATATAACAAGACCTTGATGAATAGTCGACTATTTTGATTGCATATAAATTTTGTTTGTATTTTATAATAATTTGACGAGAGGGCTTTCATCTGTATTAACGCCAAAATAATATAGAGTCAAATTAATGAATACAAGAGAAATTCAGCAGCAATATAAATAGTCTACTATGTGTCAAGGTAGTGTTATATTTATGAAGAGTATTTCTTGAATCCAATTCTTTATATCAGAGAGAGACAGAAACAGCACCGGCTTTATAAATTACACAATTATTGTAGGTGACATTTCCACCAAGTGTAATTTGTGACATTTGTTTAGCATTTGAAGAACTGACAGTATTATCAGTAGTAATACCACAAATGATTAAATTTTCGCGATAAGTCTTTCGATTCATTTCTGAACGAAACTGAATTATTTTCTCGAATCAATTCAGTTGAGATCACAAATGAAAGACAAACTTATGAGAAAAATTCACAAACATTTTTGAATGCGTGCACAGCGTAATCACTTATATTTGACGTTTAATTGTCACATGCACTGTGAACAAATCTGAAAACACCGAACTGGATAGGCCAATCAGAGTCAAGAGTCAAGTTTGGTATTATCGGTAATCCGAACTTGACTAGAGCTTCTGATTGGTTCATTTCTCAAGTGAGTGAAAAAGTCCGTAGAAGTTTCACCTTCATTCTGTTTTTCCAATTTGATGATGTGAAGTGAGGTTGAATTGAAGAATACGCGAGCAATTCAAAATATCATTCAGTTCTGTAAATTTTTGAACTCATTTAATTCATATTGAGGGTTCTCGCAAAAAGACCAGGATCTTGTGGACAAATTGTTACCGGTTCATTTTTCTGAATTTCTTCAAAGTAATAGTTAATGCTCTCAGGAAAACATCTTGAATGAAAATATTTTGCACCACAAATGTTGCCTGTCCATGAAACAATTATTTCAGACTGGTTTTTAATAAAAATATTATTAGATACAGGGCGAGTAAAGCAATATCCAAAATGAAATTCTTAATCAACCCTACACATTAACCCTTTGCGGTCCCATGTCAGGAAAGTCCCGACAGTAAAATTGTTAAAAATTTTGATTTGGTGGTAGGAAACAAATCCAGTGTATTTATAACTACAACAAAAGGTTTTGAACAATACGAGGCGAAAGAAAAACATTAATAATATTGGTAAGACAAATTTTTAGTGTGAATATGTTACGTATCAAAATAAAACTTTTTCTGTGATAGGTTACGCAAAATGGCATCATCCTCACGAAAAAGAAGTCATTCACCTGTACGAGATGTGAGTGATAATGACTATGATTCCGAAAAAGATGCATTTCAACCGAGTGATAATGAAGAACATACCACTACTGATGATGAAGACACCAAGGACGCGGATAGTGAGATCGCTAGCGAGGAGGAAAATAATGATAATTCACTACTAGGGTGGAGAACATGGGAGGCAACTGATGGACAATTTAGAAGATTTCCTTTCACAGCCAACAGTGGTTACAAACCACCAATCAACAGAATAGACACGGCATTAGAATTCTTTCAGTTATTTTTTACTGATGACTCGCAGAAGAAATTACAGCAAAAACCAATAGATTTGTTGCCGAAAAAATACACAAAGCGATACCATTACGAAAGGACTCGAAATGGCATAAATAGGAAAATGTGACTTTCACAGAAATGAAGGCATTTTTAGGTGTAATTATGAATATGTTATTACACGACAAATCGCCTGTGAAAGAATACTTCAGTGAAGAATGGACTGAAAAGCAACCTTTTTTCAAAAACATTTTTAGTAGACGTCGTAGCCAATCCTTTATCAAATACATTACGAAGGGGAACGAAAGTAAAAAATATTGTTGACAATATCGACGACAAATGTGGAGAGTATTTTATTCCTGGACCAAATATTGCTGTTGACGAAAGCACAGTGGCATTCAAAGGAAGAATAATTTTCAAAATATATAGTCCTAAAAAGCCTACCAAATGGAATCTAATGGTATATGTCTTAGCAGATTCAGCGACAGGCTTCATTAGTGTATTGCTACCGTATTATGGAGCCAGTACTACAAGAGATTCCATTCGTCCAGAATTGAATTTTATATCGAGAATAACGTTACATTTATGTAACACTTCATTAGCTACGTCCAATGAAAGCGGTTTTCATTTATATACTGACAGGTTTTATACAGGAGTAGACATGGTCGAAGAGTTATTGAATATTGGTATTCACACAACAGGTACAATGACAGTTTTTTTGGTGGCATTTTGTATATTTTTATTTTAAATTTTGAGATTCAGGAATACTTGAGTACCAACCATTAAACACACTTCTGGGGCCCGATTCTCAAATATCTACGATCCTATGTCGCATGCGACATAATATCTTCATCTCTTTTTTATGCTTGGTGCAGAGAAGTGATGGAAATATTTTGTCGCATGCGATATAGGGTAGTCGACTTGCCTGGCTGATACGCATATTGGCGTTTGCTGAGAGGGCTTATTTGTAATACCTCGTCTCTTATGTGTCTATCTATCAGCCTTTCCAATGTTTTGAGTGGGAACGACATTAGACTTATCGGGTGTCTTGTCGCCTTTTCTCCCTACTTTTGGGAGGTATATGACTCTCACCTCTTACTACATCGTAGGTATATGTCGAAGTGCAATGCAAGCCTTGAGTATACGGTACAAGTGTGGAATTAGTATTTCCAGTCCTTTCTGGAGGAAGATAGGGTATATTCCGTCAACTCCAGGGGATTTATAAGGTTTGAATAAGGTGAGAATTGTGGTGATTCTGTTTGGCCTCGTTATTTCTGTAGCTAGCCTCCAATCTGCTTTCTACGGTTATCGGGTCCTTCAGAATTACTGAGGCTGGAAAGTGTGCTTCTATGGGCAACTTAAGGCTTTCCTCGAATGTTGTTGTATAGGTGTCGTCATTCTTTTTCAAGAAACCTACTTGGTTTACAGTACCTTCTTTGGTTAATACCTTGTGGATTCTCGAACATGTGGGGGTATCTGTTACCTCTTCACAAAACTTCCTCCACGAGTGTCTTCAGGCCTTCTTGATTTCTTTGTTGTACTGCGTGAGTTTAACCTTTTATGTGGTCCAGTCCTGGTTGGCTTTTGCTTTATTAAAAAGCTTTCGCACCTCACTTCGGAGAGTTTCCAGGCGCTTGTTCCACCAGACTGTTTTGTTATTTTGAAGCCTTGTTTTCTCAGGACATCTTTCCTCGTAGGCGTAGACTATTGCCTTGCCCATTTGGTCTACTGCCCTCTCAAGGCTCTCTTTATCCCGTATTCCCTCTCGAGTGACTCACCGAGTGACGTTGAGTATCTTACCCAGTCATTCTCTCTTGGGTTTCTATATTTCACTGAGGTACGTGGTGGGGTAACTAGATCAAATCTGATCTGTCTGTGGTCTGAGCACGAAGGCTCGTAAGAGACGTGCCAGTCTGCTTTTCCGACGTAAGAGTTATATCAATAACTTCTTTCCTCGCTGCTGTGACAAAAGTTGGTTCATTACCTACATTGGCTAGTAGCAACCTTTCAATAAGAATAAACTGTAGTAGTGACTCACCTCTTGTGTTGATGTCTGTGCTTCCCCAAAATGTGTGGTGTGCATTTGCATCACATTCTATGATGAGCTGTAAATTTGCCCTTACCGCATAGGCGATGACCTCGCTCATTATCGGTGGTGGGCATGCTTCATCGCCTGGGAAGTATGCTGAGCTTACGAGCCGGTGTAGCCAGGGTTCTTGCAAGAGGGCCAGGTCTAGTCCTTCTTTGTCAAACCTCTTGCATACCACAGCGCTGGACGCTCTGGCATGACGGAGGTTCAACTGCAGAACTCTGAGCCTGTGATTCTGCGAACTAGATCCTTTCTCTGCCTTCTCTGAGGCTTCCTCCTCCATAGGTGTTGTCCCCTCTGGTGCCGTAGGCCTTTTGAGAGGACTCACCCCGCTTCTAGAAGATGCTGTTTCAGCCTCTTCCTGCTCCTCTTCGGTCTCCGGAATCGGTTCAGCTTGATCTTCCTTGGAGCTTTTACTGGAATCTTGCCTCTCTTTAATTCTAAATTTAAGTCTTCCTAGGGAGACGTCCAGTTTTTTTATTTCCTCTTGGGAATCTTTGTCCATAGAAAAGGCCTATGTCTAACCTTTGAGCGCTGGGGTTTTACCCCACACCGTCCAGAGGTTTGTATTGAGCCCTCGGTTCGAGACCTTCAGCCTATTTTTTCCGCTTCCAGCCTTTGTCCTCTCTCATCGGGAACGTACGTTGTGCAGGCGTATGTGTCAGGTAAGTCATCACCTTTCAACACTGTGAGGGTTGCCCCCTCCCAGGGTTTTATGGTTGAGATGACTTCTCTTAGCCAGTCTGCACTAGTGCGGGCCGCACACACTATTATCAGGTATCCTGATTTGTGTGTGCATTTTGCGAATCGCACTTGTGGTCCCTCTGTGGGGATTTTGTCAAGAGCCTCAGAGATTGAGTCCTGGACTATTGCTGGTCTCTCTGGACTCAGTTTGTTCTCAGGGAACTCCGTGGGTACCACATCGACCTTGACTGAAGAAAGGGCATATTTGAAGGTAACTCCTCCTTGCCTTGATCTTTTCCTCAACTCTTACATTTGTGGCAGTATTGTGCTACTTGAGCGAGGGCGTTTCACCGCTTTTGTGCCTTCGGTTGCAATTTTCTTGCCTGACCTGGCCTCTTTCGGCGTCCTATCCACCTTAGATCCTAGTCTAAAGGACAGTACCGGATCTTTATTTTTTAGAAAATTTTCCTTGATTACTAGCCTTTTGGCAGTTATGTAATCGAGTCCTCTTTCCATGTGCTTTTTAATGGGATATTTCAACCTCCTCTGATAATAGATCTAGTTCCTCCAGGGAAGATACTATTATCTTGTTTTTGATTTTTGGTGCTTGCCCTGTGGCCTTAGCACCAGACGTCTCCGCCTTTTGCTCTTGGTGTGGTGTGGTCATCTTTGGCCGATTGGCAGGTTTTTGTTTAGTTAGGTCCATATATGTTCCCATGGTAGCTAGGGAAGTTTTGGTCCACTACGGCAGAGCCCCGCATGTCGTAGTAAGATCTGAGGTACTCTGGGATTCGACCTGGTGTCCCAGAGGCTCCGTTAGTGATAGCACTCCCTGCTCCCATTCAGTCTTCGGCACGGACTACTCACACTTTGACTTTGGGGGATTTTTTCGACTTTTCTTGTGTAGATCCGCCGTGTTCTGTTAAAGCAGGGCCACCTCGAGCAGGATGCGATTCTTCATCGCGCACGGACGGTCATTGGAAGTAGCTTCCTCAGGAGGTTTTACAGGTCTACCTCAGCTGTTTCCCTGAAGTCTATGGACGTGTGTTCGACCCCTTGACCCCGGTTATAATGTCAGACACTTATGGCTTTGCTATTATCCCGACCGGCTATGTATCCCTTATTACAAAAGTTGTCAAAAGAGTTGTATACAATATAAATGTTATGCAGTGAGCTTTCAAAACAGCATTTACTGATCATCATGTATGACATTTAGCAGCGCACCACTTCATAAGATTATGAAAGTTAGAGTAGGAACACGCAAGTCCTTTTGCTTGTTATAACAGTTTTGGCGTAACTAATTCAAATCAAAATTATATGCACAGATAAATGTTATAAGTCTAAAGTTCGCTGTAAAACATTTTCATTGTATACAACTCTTTTGATAACTTTAATAATGGGTACACAGTCGGTCGTCCCTCTATATGTATCACCCTGTGTATTCCAAAAACTGTTCATTGCGAAGCCATAAGTGCAATTTTTGTCATTACCTAGCGTTTGTGTCATACTGTATATCAATTTCGTGCTAGAAGTATGTCGAATGGTTCGTAGTTGAGGATCCCTAAAGCTTAAAATATAGAAAAAAAATATACAAAATGTCACAAAAAAAAACGTTCACTTTTTTACTCACCTTGTACAAAATGTTGAATTTGTCAATTTTAACGTATTCAAACGATGAGCATTTTAGTGTGTTACTTGGTTTGACTCACCCTGTATCTAACATTATTTTTTATCAAAATTGAAGTGATTTTATTTGGCACTAATAATCAATATGTTTGTAGCATGTGTACTGTACATTAATATGGTAATATCCATACTAATACACTCTGTTCTATTGAATAAGCTGTCAGATGAAGTCTTTGTTTTTGTCCCCAAGTTGAAGTATCATCTTGGAGAGGTCGTTTCTCTTGAACTGGGATAATTTTACATCCATCGTTCAAACGCAATGTATCTACTAAAACAATGTTGACTCACAACAGCTCACTTGACTGGTTCGTAGCTCCTTTAGCAGGCCCAAAGCCAAGGCACTTACCGCATATCTATTTTGCGAACGTTGGTTACCCACGTTATAATGGTTTGGGATATTAGCTCCTTCAGCCACATATGGGCATCAGTCCGTGCATCCCTCAGGTATCGCAAATACTAACATAACAATTTTGGCTCTTAGTGCCATTAGATATTCATGTCTTCATTTGTCGCGCAGAATATTTTCATTTGAGATGGTTTCCTGAGAGCAATATTACTTTAAAGAAATGGCCACTTTTCTACTTCGACAACTTGTATCTCGAAAACTAGCCATAGGATTGAGTTGGGCCCGTAGACACTTTTGATCGGGAGGTCATATTCTACAACTTTCCAAAAATTCAGAAGAATTAACCGGTGACAATTTTCCCATAAAGCTGCTGCCTGGTCTTTTGATACGAACTGCCCCACGATACCTAGATTTTATCGGGTGTTAAATCTAATTGAAAAGGCCATTAATGTTGGATTCGCCATTTAAAAGTTAAACACTAACAGTACCAAACAAATACCAACAGACAAAACCATACCGTAATAATTGCAACTGAAAATATTCATCTTCTTCTAAATTCATCCCTACTCTTTTAAATATAGTCAAATTTGGTTTTTCTAATTAACGACCAATAAGAAATATTTAAATATATTTGTTTAAAATTTCAGGTCATGAAATTCTAATCCCCAACTTTCTTGTCGGTGAGGCAGTAAGTACTTGGGATTAATGTGTCCAGGTAGTTCTGTGGGGCAGTTAGTATGGACCATATATGCTACTTTCACGCCTCAATGTATCATGAGGGATTGTAGACTGGATTATACTATCCAAGTATGTCTTCATTTTTGGTTTAACCAAATCGATTCATTTTCAAAAACTTCAACACGATTGATTGAATTTGAGGTTTGAGATGTATAAGAAAGAATCGTTAATATTATTTCACGGATCAAATATAGTCACCCAAACGATTATTTTCATTTACATTGACAGACCCATCTAAAACATGTGTACCACACTCAGCTTTAAAAGCGATGCCAGAAATCAACCATATCATAACAGGAATTTGGAGCAGACATTGAACGCTTGATTCGTCTTGCATATCCAGCCACACCGGAAAATGTAATAGAGCACCTAGCGGTTCAGGCATTCTTAGATGGATTTCGCAACCAAGGAACCGGACAATCATTGACACTAGCTCGTCCAACACATTTCGTTGATGCACTGGCACGGGCTTTGCAGTCTTCAATAAGACTGCAATACAAACTTGCAAGAGCCAAAGTAAGGTCCGTACGATGGATGAAGAACCACAGGAGCCTTCCACTCTCAAATCCGCCATAAGGAAGGTAATTAAGAAAGTGTTGCCAGAGAAAAGACAAATCAGATGCTAGAATTGTGGTGGAATTGGGCATGTGCGTAGCAAATGTCCAAGGATCGACACATACGCAGGAAAACTAAAGAAGGTCAATGAAGTGGGACAATCATAGACCTGTATCTAGCAAGCCCCGATAACCAATGCATATATCACTATCCTTCAACGATGGAACGAAGGAGCCTTCGTAGTAGGCCGCATCAACAACAAGCCCCGAACCATGGGTACACGTACGACTAGGACCTACATTCACCAAAACACCGGCAAGAAATGAACCATCGACTTGGAAGATAAGCACAGCAACAGGGGAACCAGCCACTGTGTAGGATGAACTTCTAATTGAGCTGATTTTGGGCAACACGAAACTGAAATTTTGGGCATTGGTGACCAAGATCAAGCAGAGCTGGTACTTTATGGTAGAAGTGAAGAAATCATTCGTGTCCTGTTGGCTGAATATGTTAACGTTCCTGAGAGGGCTGAAACCATTATGGAGACTCACATGGATGGTGGAGCGAGCCGTAGGAGCTTGGTGATGTTCGAGCCCGAGCTCTATGATGAGAACATTGGACAAGGAATCGCACTAGGGAAGACGACCTTGCAGCGTGATGATGAATTTGGCCAGGAAGGGTAATGAATGTCAATAATTACCCAGTGACCTTGAAGGGGGGAACTGTTTTGGGTCACTGCTCGTCTATTTCTTCTGTGGTCAGAAGTGTACGCGACACTGTTAGCCAAGACAGAAACTTGCCAGTAGAACTGGAAAAGTTAGTCGCCACTTCATCGAAGGACATAGGACCAGGTCAGCAGTCCAGATTGAGGGACTTATTCAAGGAATATCAGGATACCAGACAAGGAAAAGGCGGCAGAACAAAATTGATAGTTGGGTTGACCAATCCGTCATTCATTCAGAAGACTTTCTCTTGCCAAGAAAGAAGAGGCTGACAAAATTTTCAACGATATGGGAAAAGAAGGAATAAATGAACCACTCGATAGCACCTGGTTATCTCCAGTGGTACTGGAAAAGAAGAAATACGAATCGACACGCTTCTGTCATTTGAGCGTGCCATTTGGTATCTATTATAAAGTAACTAAAGTATTATATTATAACTAATGTATTATATGTTGGTATTGTGACGATTTGTGCTCAGGCCGGTCCTGACGAAGCTCGTAAATAGCACACAAATCACAGCTGTTAATAGTCGATGATGTTACCATTCACCTTCGCTGCTGGCGATCTAGACAGAATCATCCGAGGGCGACATCTAGTCGTCAGTAGAAATTCAAGAGAACTCTGGAACCAGCTCACCACGCTATATAAAGAAATCTCCACGGCGAGACGGGAGTTCATAGTTGAAATCATTGCCGGTGCCTAGCTATACGAATAATAGAGAGTGCAGTGAGTGGAATATTTGAAAATCAATTATTACCGATCTGTTAACATAAATTATAGTAAAAGAGTTTAAATAAATCAGGTTTTAAACGTTTAGACTATTTGAATTGTTACATTATGATATTATGATGGTAATTATTTTTAATAAAGATTTAATTTAAAGGGAGCTTAATATCCAATGATACGATAAACATCATAACATCATAACAACACATGATACATTAGTTACAATATAATACATCAGTTACTTTATAATACCCTAGATACCGAATGGCACGTTAAAATGAAAATAACGTGACACAACCAAAGTTGTTTTTTTCATTTTCACATCATCGTTGTAAATGATACGATAAAGCTTCGAATATAACTTAATTATTAGGCAATTTAAACAAATCTTAGAAGTTGCATAAGGCGACTCGGCGCAGAGCGCCTCGTTACCTGGCAACATCCTCGATTATTTTAAATCTCTTAACAATATCGTTAAATTAATAGCTATAACATGTTTCCATAATTGCACAATGCAGAAATCAAACTGAGTATGTTAGGTTAGAGTACCTCATACACCGTTTCTCTCATTTTCAATGAATTTGAGCTATGACTGCTGGAAATCAAGCACAGCAAATTAATTATCCGGAAATGCTAAAGATGATTGATTATTTCTCACTAAGACCATAATATCTAACGGAATTGGATTCTGCGCAATTTCATTCAATGAAAAACTCATATCAATAGCTGTGAACGAATTTCACCGCTTATATAAAATCGTATATTAGGCGTCACTCCAGTCTGGTGGTTACATTAATATTTCTTGGGGCGGAAGTTGTCGCAGTTGGTATATAAATGATCATCTCCACTAATCGTATTTATCTCAATATCGATTTCGAATTAGGGAATATACGACCATTTGGATGTCCAGATTCAGATTCCGCAAGTTAACATTCAATTATTGATGTTGAGAATGTCATAACTATTTCAGTAGGATTATGATTCACAAAGAAAATCACTCCGTTGATATTCTAACCTTGGCGGAGATTGAAGATATGTTCTCGGTTTAGGATTTTCTTGAGATGATCTAATGGGTCAAAATAGTACATTATATATCTAGTAGTGGAAGCAATACTTTCCCGGACGATAATATGAAATGTCGGCCGACGCGTTCATTACCCAATCACCAGATTATATGATATACGCAATGAATGTGGTACGATATTTATGTAGTGTTTACTTTCTAAGTTGCCTTAATATTTGGTGCTGCCGGTGCATGTTTCCCTAATGAACTATAAGAAATAAACTTGAATGACAGAAAAGATTTTGGATTCCATGCAAGCTTTCGATTAAAATTCCCCATGATGAAACGAACAAACCAAGATCATTTGTGATGAATAAAATTCATATGCCATTTTATACAGTTTGACCAACTTAAGACCGGAGCACCCTCATAAAATCTACATTTTCCAACCGTTTGAAATGATTCTTTTTTCATTAGGAAAACATTCAAAAAGTCTATCAGGACACCAAATTTCATGAATAAATCTCCATTTCAGGTCCAACTAATTCGTTGAAATACGTAAATCAATAAAAAAGTTATAGGAAAAGAAATTTTAAAAATATGCTGCCTAATCAACTCAACATTTATGAAATTTCGGAGTACACCACTGTATTCAGGAAGTCTCGATATATTGCCAAAATTTCATAGAGATCTGTTCATAAATAGGAAAATCATAAGATAATAAGAAAATAAGATAAAGTTTTAAAAACATTTTAATGACATTTCAGGAATCTGTTATTTTATCTCATAGCTTTTTATTTTCTTTATTTATCAACAGATTTCGATGAAATTGCAGTCAGTGATATTTCGAGACTCTGAACCCAGTGGTGTAGGCAAAGTTCTGATAAAAGTTTTAAAATTGAATTGGTGGGTTGATTAAACAGCATATTTTCCAAATTTTATTCCCTTATAACTTTTTCATTGATGGACGCATTTCAATGTTATATTTAATTCCTTCAAAGAGGCATGGAATATTTAGAGGGGAAAGTGACAAAGAGACTTCTGCTAATGAATACTATTAGTATTATTACGTCAGGAGAAAACAGCCAAAACATCGCTGACAATTCAGGTCAAATGCACGAGTTAAAGTTTGACAAAGAGAATGTCTTGTAGAGTTCAACATGTTTAATAATTGTACAAATGTATTTGAAAAGTCCCGATTCCGAATAAGTTGGAATTGTGTATATCACTCAGATCCACCCTTGACAAGATTTAGAATCATCGCCGGTATATCTATTGATCCTGAAATTTACAGAATTCTACTCCAATAATTACGGAAGATACGGGGGTTTTCATAAGAATTTAGACACACTGTATACTTCGAAACTACGGGATTTTACAAAAAATATGTAAATACAAAATAGTTTTGTTTTTTTTTTCAGAAAAGGAGTAAAATGACCTCTGGAGATATACGCGGCTTCGTGCGTAATTTTTCCATTCGTGCGTAATATGCCTTTTACAACACTTGTTACGTAATATACTATTACCTACGGCCACTGCAGAAAATAGGCAAAAATACACGACTCACAGCCTCAGTAAATAGCTCCTTACGCACGGTAAACGAATCGTACACTTTTCCTCAACAAAACGCACAGTTTGATATATCTCGGAAACGACTCGATCGATTTGGGAGAAATTTTGTATGTATATAGGGTTTTGCTTTTTGAGTTTATCTATATAACGGCTCAATCGATTTGGGAGATATTTTGTATGTAGATAGAGTTTTGCTTTTCAAGTTTATTTATATAGGCGTCTTTCTTGGAAAAACACGATTCAACTGATAATAATAATTATGATAATTTTTGGATCTCGAAAACGGCTTCAACGATTTCGATCAAATTTTGTATCTAGATAATCTATTGCTACTCAAGTTCACCTTCGCCTTCATCAATAATAATATGAATTTTTGGATCTTTAAAACGGCTCTACTGATTTGGATAAAGTTTTGCATTTTGAGTTCATCTATAAAGACCTCTTTTTTATCAAAAGGCGATTTTACAAATTATAATTATAATAATAATAATGTGAATATTTGGATCTCGAAAACAGCTTAAACTTTTTGGATCAAAATTATTATTCAGATGAGGTACTGCTACTTAAGTTCATCTATATAGGCGTCTTTCCTGAAAAAATGTCATTTTACTAATAATAATATAAATTTTTGGATATCGGAAAGGCCGTAGGTAAAGTATAGTATAGTAATATGCCTTTTACAACACTTGGTACGTAATATACTATTATTCTCACCCTTGCGGCCGGGCTCGATCCCCACCGCCATCACCGAGTTAGAGTGGTTCGGAATTCACTTTTCAAACTGTAGGACCTGAGTCTCCCTTGCACGGACAAGTTTTGCTTTTAAGTGGTTTCCTACAAAAAAACTGGGAGATTCGCAATAACAAATTAAAACAAATTACGTAGCCCTGACGCATATTTGAATTATATGGGACAATATCTACGACATAGAAAAAAATATCGTCAATCACTAGCTATCGTGTTTGCGTCAGTGCAGGACCTTGTATCTACAATATTTGACGAAATTCATTTATTGGTCAAAATGGATTAATGACGTGGCCTGTTATCTAACGGCAAAACATCGAGGTATAACTAGGCAGAACAAACAATCGGTAAAACAGGCGAATCTAGGACCTTCGAAATAATTGTTGGGTGATTTTTTAAGAAATACCATTGTCTCCCGTTAAAAAGGGTGTTGTAAAAAATGAACTCGTTGGTGTGACTGTACTGTTGAAAATTACTGTATTCTACCTAGTAATCTAATGTCAAAGTTGTTCATATAAAGTGTCATAAATTTAATATAAATTAAAAACTTGTCAATGTTTATAACAATAAAAAGATATTCGTTTCGACTCTATATCATTGTACAATTGAACAGAGAGCAAGTGTGATACCAAATATCAATATTGGTTTGCTGTTAACATTGGATTCAACTGCACCACTGTAACAACAGGTTATGGGCCCAGCGGAAGAAGTTGTATTGATATAAGAGATTTCATGAAAGTTATCTTAATTGTTTTTATTGTGAGCTACAAATTTGCATCATGTTATCGACTACCTCAGAAAGCACTAGCGGAACTCCAACAGTCACAACTGTGCAGTCGGTTTCCACGTCTGTGCCAAATATAGACAAGCTGGAAGGACAGGCCAATTATGCATCATGGAAATTTGCCATGAAGATGAGTTTAATGTTGGAAGGTTTATGGGACATTGTAAATAGTGGTGTGGATACAATAAGTATTGTTTTGAATAGAGACAAAGATAATAAAGCATTGGCAAAAATATGCTTAAGTGTGAAACCTACTTGTTATGTACATGTATGTAAAGCCACGACGTCTAAAGAAGCTTGGGATAGTTTGCAGAAAGCTTTTGAATCGAAAGACGAATAGGAAATTTGATTTTCAAAGACATTTATTCAGAATGAGACGTGATCAATTTACTTCAATGGAGGAATACATCAGTGATATCATGTCTACAATTTATAAACTAGCAGATATTGGTGTAACCATAGATGACGATTTTGTTGCTTTTGCTATGCTGAACGGACTGAATTTAGAGTATGAACCTTTAGTTATAGCCCTAACGTATAATAATATAAACCTGTCATCGGAGGAAGTAAAGGCAAAACTCATAGAAGAAGATGCGAGAAAGAAATCCCAACACGTAGTCAGAGACAAGGCAGCATTACAGACAAAAAATACATACAGAAAGGTGCCGAAAAAGAAATTGAAATGTTTTTCCTGTGGAGAAATTGGACATAAAAAACCTGACTGTCCAAAACGCAAAGATCAGGATTACAATTCAAAAGGACACAAGAAAACAGAAAACCAATCACTACTGAGTACTGCAATGTTATCTACATCTTCAAAAGCTGATTGGGTGATAGATTCAGGCGCAACATCACATATGTCTCCAAAGAATGACTGGATGACAAATTTCAGGGAAACCGGGCAAACTAATATCTCAGTTGCAAACGGAGAAGAAATTATGTCAAATGGTATGGGCGATGTGACTATTGATCTGAATCAAAATGAATCTTTTGTCACCAAAACAGTTAAGAATGTGATGTATGTACCTAGCCTGTCAACGAACCTTTTGTCAGTAAATGCTATGGCTGAAAAGGGTTTTGTAGTTCTATTTGATAGATTTGGTTGCAAAGTCTATGCTGAATCAGACTATAATGTGAAAGGAAAAGTTGAATTTACTGGACACTTGAAAAATGGGTTATATGTTGCTGATGTATGTAGTGAAGAACCAGTGAGGGCTTTGTCTGCAATCGCTTCGGATCACATGCTGTGGCATAAACGTTTAGGTCATTTAAACCGGAGAAGTATGAAACTATTGAAAAGTTTGGTTTCGGGGATACATTTTGGTGAAGGAAATAGCGAGCCTTGCATTCAATGTCTTGAAGGAAAGCAGACTGTTAAAACATTTCCTACCAAAAATTCGAGAAGGGTAAATGATTTATTAGAGCTTATCCACAGTGATATAGCAGGACCAATGGAAGAGACTTCATGGGGTGGAGCTAGATATTGCCTAATTTTTGTTGATGACTTCAGCAGAAAAACTTTTGGGTATATGCTAAAAGCAAAAAGTGAAGTTTTGCGTAAGTTTCGAGACTTCAAAGCTTTGGTAGAAAACCAGACTGGCAAAAAGAAAAAACGCCTCAGAAGTGATAATGGCTCAGAATACGTCAGTATCGATTTCGAAAATTTCCTGAAAATTCACGGGATTATTCATCAGACAACCATTCCGTATTCTCCACCGCAAAACGGAGTAGCGGAACGGACGAATAGAACTCTAGTAGAAAAAGCTAGATGCCTATTGTTCGATGCGAATTTGGGAAAACGATATTGGGCTGAAGCTATGAACACCGCCATTTACTTGAAAAACAGATCACCAACGGCTGCTGTTAAGGAGGCTGTACCAGAAGAAGTGTGGATAAACGAAAAAGTAGACCTGTCGCATTTGAAGATATTTGGTAGTAAAGCCCAGGTACACATACCAAAGCAAAAAAGACAGAAATTTGATAAAAAATCACATCAATATTTGATGGTGGGTTATTGTGAAACCCCAAAAGGTTACAGACTATTAGATGAGTAAAATCCCCATAAAATTATCAAAGCACGAGATGAGGTTTTCATAGAATCTGTAAGGATGAACTCCGATGAATCACAGGGCACTCAACAAAATAGTTCCTTCAGTGAAATCACTGAACCCGCAAATTTCAAACTTGAAAATGAACAAGTGGTAGTGGAACATTTACGACAAATCGATTGTCAGGACAACAGTATGTCAATAACCGAAGGTGCTGAATATATGTCTGAAGAAATTTCTGTTGAACATGAAAATATTGAAAATATCAGTTTAATGGGTTGTATGCATAAAACTGGAGCAAAAGCTTTTACTCGGATTTCCTGAAAAAGACCTATTCGTTTTGTTAAGTAATGAGAGAGACAAACCTGAAGTATAAGCATTTGCTACTGTTTATGAATACCACCCATTATCTGAAAACGAAGAACATGAACCTGAAATGGATTATCAAGATAGACGATATCCTCAAAGAGATAGAAGACCTCCTCAAAGATATGACGAAATGGAATATCCTTTCTTATCAGTAAGCAACTAAGATATTGCAGATGCCCCTTTAAGAACTGACAAAAAACTGTGGGAACGTGCGATGGAAGAAGAGTTGCGGTCACTAGCCGAAAATGAGACCTGGGAACTTGTTGACCGTCCTCGAGTGAAAAATGTGGTCAAGTGCAAGTGGGTTTTCAAGCTTAAGATGGGAGCCGATGGAGAAGCCCAAAGGCATAAGGCGAGACTTGTAGCGAAGGGATTTTTACAAAAATTCGGGGAAGATTATGTAGAAATCTTTGCACCCGTTGTAAGACTCACCACTATAAGATTATTATTTGGACTAGCTGCAGAATTGAATTTGGAAATAGACCATATCGATATTACCACCGCATTTTCGAATGGAAATCTTGAGGAAAATATATATATGGAGCAACCATCAGGTTTTATTGAACCTAGAAATGAAATGAAGGTGTGCAAACTCAAAAAGGCTATATATGGATTAAAACAATCATGCCGGTGTTGGAATACGAAAATTCATACTTTCTTGATGAACATTGGTTTCAAGAGATGCGGTTATGATTCTTGTGCATATACCAAAAATGAAGAAGGCAAATTCATCATTATTGCTCTTCATGTAGATGATTTCTATATTTTTTCAAATGATCCACATGAAACTCGAAAACTGAAGGAAGAAATCGGCAAACATTTCAGGATGAAAGATCTTGGAAAAATAACGGAGTGTTTGGGGATGAGAGTTACAAGAGATAGAACTAATGGAACGATTACTCTTGACCAAATGAACTACATAAATACAATTCTGAAAAGGTTTGGTATGGAAAACTCAAAGCCAGTGAGTACTCCTCTAGAACCAAATTTGAAATTGATGAAATCTCTGAAAAACGAATCTCAACATCCTTACCAAGAACTTATCGGAGCCTTGATGTATTTGTCAGTATGTACACGTCCCGATATCACATACTCGACAAATTTCATGAGTCAATTTAATAATTGTCATAATGAAGGGCACTGGACTTCAGCCAAAAGAATCCTTAGATATCTGAAAGGTACGAGAGACTACTGTCTTCGTTTCCAGAAGGCCGAAAAACCTATTTAAGGTTATGTTGATGCTGACTGGGGCAGTTGCATAGAAGATCGTCGTTCATATACCGGTTTTGTGCTGACATATTCTGGAGCAGCTATCAGGTGGCAATCTAGGAAGCAAAGAAGTGTTGCACTAAGTACAACTGAAGCAGAATACATGGCTGTGGCTGAAGGGGCGAAAGAAATCATGTATGTGAAAGGATTATTCACTGAGCTATACAAAGAATGTGAGTCAATTGCAGTCTATAATGACAATCAAGGAGCAAACAAGCTAGTGTATAACCCAGTTTTTCACAATCGGACGAAACATATCTCCATAAAATATCATTACGTGAGAGAGCTGGCTGAGAAAAAAGAAATATCCGTACTTTATCTACCAACGGAAGAAATGCCAGCAGACCTGTTAACTAAACCATTGTTTAGACCAAAACATTCATTTTGTGCCGAGCAACTAGGATTGAGAAAAATGCAGTAACTTTATCAGTGTTTCTAAGATTAAGTGAGGGTGTTGAAACTTACTGTATTCTACCTAGTAATCTAATGTCAAAATTGTTCATATGAAGTGTCATAAATATAATTTGAAAACTTGTCAATGTTTATAACAATAAAAAGATATTCGTTTCGACTCTATTGTACAATTGAACAGAGAGCAAGTGTGATACCAAATATCAATATTGGTTTGCTGTTAACATTGGATTCAACTGCACCAACAACATGTACATAAAAAAGAATGTATTGAATCATTTGAACAGTTGCCTTGGAGTAAACATTACATTGCATCCACATGATGCTGATGCTTATATTTTATGCTGTCATTTTATTTTCTGAAAAAATAATAAACAATAAATAATTAAAAAAATAAACAAAAATAAATAAAATCAAATAAATAAAATAATAAAGTTGAAAAGAAGATATTCATGGCAAAATAACAAATAAATTATTTTTTGTGTGATTCCGAAATTGGATCAATAAATAAAATGGAAAGTAGGAGATGACAAAACGAAATAAAGAAATACTTTTTCGTAAAAAAAATTGGGAGATATTTGATTTTAAAGTTTTCAAGGCTTTTTTGGTGATCACTGATGAGATCTAGAACTCACCGCGCTGAAATAATGCCAGCTGGTAGACACAAAGAAACTATTGCCTCCCAAACAAAGGTAACTGAAAGCAAATTCATAACATCTCATTGAATTTTCAAAAATTTTTGACTGCTTCAAAAACGAAAATTATTGCCATTTATTGATACATTATATTCCATATAACAATCCATTTTCTTAATCGCTTCAATTTCGGAAACACCCTATATATATATATATATATATATACCACAGTCGGGATTTTTAGTTTTTTTGAAAACTATTTCATATTTTCAGCTTTTTAGTTATCGATTTTAATGAATCAAAACACCCAATTTTCATTATCAACCGACTGCGATGATTGCAACTACAACATAATTGTGAACTAAAAAAACAGAAAATAAAAAAAAAATCTATATCAATAGATTTTATGAGCAGATGGTTGAAGGGTGCCTTTTAGTTTATACCGCAGTCGTTTTTTTTATTTTTTTTTACACATAACCGTTTTTTCAGGTTTGAAAGTGGCACCCTTCTAGGCAGAAATAAACAGGGTGGGGTATGGCAACTTATGCGTGTGAAAGTTAATAAAAGTCAAAAAGACAAACTAGAAATATCCGAGCCTGAAAAGGCTAGCGGATAACTCCGTCCGAACCGAACTCAGTGACGAGAGTGATGAAAATATATCATCATGCACCCCATAAGGTTGAGGCCCGGAAGAAGGAGCTCCCCAGCACCTTTAACGTGCTCGAACGCACCCTGACAATATCATCATCATCATGCACCCTCTAAGGTTGAGGCCCGGAGGAAAAAGCTCCCCAGCACTTTTTACGTGCTCGAACGCTCCCAGATGAACCTGTTTGGCATGTATCGCGGAGCGTCTGTTGCCATTCGTAGACAAACGTTGAAGAAGGCCTGGATTCTTTGTCTATATGTGTTCGCGCATTGACCCCAAGCGGTCGACGCGTATAACACTATAGGCAGGAGAATTGTCCTGATGAGGCGTAGTTTCAGCTCAAGAGCCATGGTACTACTACGTCCGATGAGCGGTCCCAGCTTATGCCTTGCGGCTTTTGCTAGTGCTAATATATGGGTAACAATATCATCATCATCATGCACCCCCTAAGGTTGAGGCCCGGAAGAAGGAGCTCCCCAGCTCGAACGCTCCCTCCCCCCTTCCACCACCCCCGCTCTTATTGAGCGGATCCTCATCCTGTTGATTGGCGATCAGCAGAATGCAATCTGATCGTTTGATATGGAGTGCTTGGTTTCTGTGCGCCTGAAGCTCCCTTATATCTGACATGAGTTGACATTTGAATAACAATGACTTCATGTGCATGATGCCCCCCTGAAACGTGGCTGAAGGCCCTAATAGCCAGGGCTGAAGGCCCTGGTTTGTCTGATGATGATTTTACTAAAAATATCTGGGTCAGTCCTTGTGTACTGAAACATATAAGATATGATTAATCGATGTTCATGCCCTGTTGAAGTAGACGCTGGCGTTGCCGGAGCTCTTGCCTTTGTCTCATTTCTTAAGGGGTGTTATTGTCTGTCTGGTCGACTGGTCTTCTGTACTTGTCTCTGTCTCTGTCGTCTTTGTATCGAGTAGGTCGGTCATTATGGGGTTTGGGTGGTTACCCACTCTCCCAAGTGTTGTCGTGGCGTGGGTACGTATCAGCGTGTCTACGTAGTCCGGTGGTATGTCTAGGTCTCGTTCTATGAACCGGTTCGGCATATATCTTGGTGCGTCTGTCGCCATTCTTAGGCACACGTTGAAGAACGTCTGGATCCTGTGTCTATACGTGTGCGCGCACTGCCCCCATGCAGTTGATGCGTACAGTATGATCGAAAGTAGGACGGTCTTGATGAGACGTAGCTTTAGCTCTAGGGCCATTTTGCTCCTATGAGCGGGTACAGCTTCCGCCTTGCGGATTTGGCTATTCAGAATCTCAGGGTGACGTGCCTTTGGAAAGTGAGTTTTCTATCTAGGGTTACCCCTAAGTATACGGCTTCGTTCACCCAAAGGATTTGTTGGCCGTTCATAACGACGTGTCTGTCTGGTGCCCTTCGCCGCCTGGTGAGCAGTATTGCCTTGCTCTTTTCCGCGTTTATGCTAATTTTCCACCTGTTGAACCACTCTTCAAGCAGGCTTACTTGCCGTTGTAGTTCGGCTGTGACCCCCCCTTCATGGCTTGACTCGGCTATAATGGCAGTGTCGTCTGTATAGAGAGCTATCTGTGTTGACGGATGCTCCGTTCTTGGCATGTCCGAAGTGTAGATTGAGAACAGGTGAGGTACTGTCGGTTCCTCAGGAAGGAGCTGATCAGTTTGGCCATTGGAGTTTGGTATCTTGAGTCTATCAGCTTTGCTATGAGTCCGTCGTGCTAGACTCTGTCGAAAGCTTTCGATACGTCCAGGAGTACTACCCCGGAATGTAGTACATTAAACTATTCTTCATTGAAATTACTTAAATACCTTTTTTTACCCATTCACATAATTAGAAACTACCTATAATTATCGCTAATACCTAGACTCATACACTTATACAATTGACATAACAATGAACCTGACGTGGTCCTTTATTCAATTAAGTAGTAACTTTGTTTTGAGATTTCCAGGTAGGTTCATTGTTATGTCAATACGTGAGTCGAACAAATTAATCTTTTCATAACGTATTTCGTACAAAATTTCATCTAATGATATCATTTCATGAATATAATACCATGGTTTTCTCCTGGATCTGGGACAGTGGCATTGGCACTTGTCAGAATGAATATTTAATAAGCAATATCAAACGTGTCAGACTTATGTCAAAAATGAGTAGTTGTTCCGACGAAATAGCGTCTGATACAAAAGAATCGGCAAATAAAGCATAAAGTGAATTATTAATCCCACAAAAATCCAAAGTTAGATATGACGCAGTAAATCCTGTTTTGAATATTTTCAAAGATAAAATTATTAGTTTCTTATTCTATTTCATTACACAACTAGTTGGTTAATAGTTATTTAACGAACAAGTGTATTAATAAGGGCGATTAACAATCGAGATATTTTAACGCGTGAGCGGAGCGAGCGCGTTAATGTTTGAGATTGTTAATCGCCATTTTAATTCACGAGTTTGTTACAAAACTTTTCCGTCGACAGAAGTTTTCAAAAATAGAGATATCTTATTTTCAATGTTTATTTATTTAACGTTACGATAAAAAAACAAACACTATTTCCTATTTATATTAACTCTACTCAAAGATAGTTTAATTTTTCTCAGTGGTAGTTTTATTTTATTTTTTATTATTTATTTTCAAATTGAAATAAAGAAAAAAAAAATTTACCCTCGGTGGGTTTTGAACTCTCGACCTCAGTGTTGCAAGCCAGGTAAGTAAGTAAATAAGTAAGGTTTTTATTGCATATTATATGTCACATCTACAGTTCATGTGCAAGACGTCTTGCCATAACATCCCGGGATCTTCTACTCCCTTGCAGGAGCAGGCTTTCCCCAGGTCAGCCGGTGTTCTGGCTACAGCTCATTCTTCCACCCTCACTGTGTAGCGAGTCGTGTCAGGCCAACCTCCTGCAAAGCTTATGCTGGCATTTGTGGTTTCATGTACAAAGTACGAAAATGTAAGTGGCGATTTTGTGTGTGTGTATAGTTTGTGTGTTTTTAGCAGGAAAACTACGAAAAACCTGCTTTATGAAAATTGTTGTGAGGGGGGGAATAATCCCCCCCCACTGGGCGCAGTGCCCCCCCCCGGCCCGGTTACCCGGGCCGGGCGTGGGCAATGCACCCCGCTTATTTGAAGTATTGAGTGTATATGTGTTTATGTTTTGTAGTTACCAGATTACCCTCCCCTCCGGCGACCATCCCCCCCGAGAGCACCGGGAGGCGGCGAGGGGGGCACACTAGGCACCCCCCCGCCCCACCCAGCACCACCGACGGGGAGACCTCCTTCAGGGAAGCTCCTATCCTCATTACGAGGGTGCGGAGTTCCGTAATCTGGCTTTGTATATTATGTAGCGCCATAGCGAGCAGGAAATTGTCCTGCCACGCCTCACCCCCACAGTGAAGGCACCTCGACTTTGAATGGGGGGCCTGCTCTTGAAGTAATGGTTGGTCTTCTATGGGCGGAATTTCCATCGTCTCCATATTCTCCAAGCCTGTTTGATGTGTTGTGTTTCTGTTATTACCAATTTCCCCCTGGGGAAATTTCTTCGGGTAAGTTGCTTCTTTTGGAGGGAGTTGTACTCTAGTAGCTATTTCCGGTCCTCCAGTCCGGAAATTGGATCTTGACTTTATTGTTTTTTCTTCCATTTCTTTGAGTTTGTATAAGTAAGCTGGGCATTGATGATAGTTCGCTGGATGTTCTTGGCCACAATTTGCGCATTTAGCCGGTGTGTCTCTTGTCTTTAGACATGCTGAAGTTATATGGCTTTGTCCGCATTTCAAACACCTGGGGCACCTGAAACAGTTACCTGCTGCATGTCCCCAGCGCTGACAATTGCGGCATTGTGTGATTGCATTGCCATTTATACGATGATCCCATGTAATCCTCGTATTCATGAGGGTTTTTGCTCTTTCTTTTAGAAATTTTAGAGTATATTTGGCCGGTGTCGTCACCATATACATTGGTCTGATTGTCTTAGCCATCCTGTATATTTTACTGATAGGAATGTTATACTCTTCTAACATCGCCCTCTTGATATCTACGCCGTCTGGGGTTTGATCTAACCCTTTTATCACGAATAAATGCTCTTTTTTGTCTATCGGAGTATACGTATGAAACTGAGCTTTTATCCTCATACATATACTCTTAATTTTGTGGAAATCTTCAGAATTGAAAGTGTGAATGATAGTTTGTGATTGAGTATACTTAAGCTCGTAATATACTCCTTCATTTTTCAGAATTTCTCTGAGTTGTTCAAAGTCCCTCGCATTGCCATCCATTGCTATGGGGAGCGGGGCTTCCTTTCTCTTGTTTCTATTGGTCGGCGATTTATGACTCGAAGTTTCCATGTATTCCTCTAAATTTTCCGTGATACATGGATCGTTTTCTTCCTCAGGCCTATTATGAGGAATTTCTTCAGTAATACTTTCTGCTTTATTAGTCTTTTCCTCTTCTGCCTCCTCCTAAAGGCGCCTTTTCTCATCTCGGATTTGAAAGTCTGTTTGAAGTCTAGCTGCGATTTTTAAATACCTTTGCCAAAGTCTGCTATTTATTTTTAATACTTCGATGTCTGTAACGCTCATCGGGAAGTATACTTCATTTGGGTCTAATAACTTTTGCTTGTTTAAATCCAGCCATTTTTGGAGGGTATTTTTCTGTACCTCCGCAATCTCTTGCTTTTTTGCATTCTGTTTAGCTTCTTGTTGGGCCTTTTCAAGCTGAGCTTGTTTTCTTTTTGCTTCTTCATTTTCGTGCTGTTGTTTTTGCATTTTTTGCTTTTCAATTTCTGCTTCATATTTGAGTTTTAGTTCAAGTTCGAGTTTGTCCTGTTCATCTTGTTTGGTCTGTAGCTTTCGTTCGAAATCAATCTGCATGTTACTATTTATTGTTTGATAACGTTTCCAAATTTTATCATTTGTTTTCAGCAGCTCAATGTCTGAGGAACTCATCGGTGAGTAGACACCCTCCGGTTCCACATAGTTTTTATAGTTTGCTTCAGCCCATTTATATAAAACGTTTTGCTGTTCCATTTCCTTATCTTGTCTTTTCCTCTCTTTTTCATTGTGTTCTTTTTGCGCTCTTTCGTGTTCGGCTTCGAGTTTAGCGTTCTCTTCTAATTTGCGCTGTTCTTCTTGTGGTTTGTGCTGTTCAGAAATGAGTTTTTCTTGTTCAGCTTTTTCGGCTAAGATCTTCTGTTGCCTTTGGAGGCAAGCCAGGTGCACTTTACTATTGCGCCACGGGACCATATATGGTTTTGAGTGACAACTGGTGTAATAAACATTTTCTAAAATTTTATTTGAAAATTGACAAATAATTAATGACAGATAGTACTAACCAATATAAAATGTATAAGAGCAATGTATATTGGGTTGCATATAATCAAATCGTTGATTAATAGAAAATCATTCATTAACAGGGGTCATTAATCAACGATTTTGAGTGCGTTAAAATACATCATAAATGAACGGTCGACGGAAATGAATATTACACAACTCGTCAAGTGACAGTTTTGAAAAAACTGACGTTTTATAATTCAAAAACGTCATGTAAAACCTGACTTTTCGAAACTGAATTAGATAAAATATAATTTTGGTGTTATTTACAAATTCTGAATAGTTTATTCAAGAATAACACCAGAAATTCACAATTAAAAACGTTTCAAGGTGCCCTTATACATCGTGATGCAAAACGTACACCTATAATATGGAATTGCCAAAATTTTATCAGGTAAACGATAATATGGTGTTCATTTCGAACAAATTATCATACATGATTGAAGTCGAAATATTACTCCTACTTTATGAGATATTGTAGTTGCAGTAATTGTACTTTTTCGATACGTGTCGAATGGCCATTGACGGTAGAAGTCCTTCAGCCAAAGTGTTCTTGTAGGCTTCGTTTGTTACAAACTTTTACGATTTTTTCATCGTTTTCGGTTGGACTTTGAATTTATTTATTTTTAACAGCAATCGACTTATTATTGAGAAGTGCATAATATGCGGTTAATAAATTTAGAATGAGTTGTGAAACATTCTGTAGAATAATATGCCTGTTTTCACTGTATGCATTTTTCCTATTCTGTTGAACATTCATACAAATGGAAATCTCTTTACAGTTAGTGCAGATTTCCATAATTATAAGTTTAAAATTAATTTGATAAGCGAACCAGAGAATCATTTCGACATATCCGTAAAAAAACTCTATGAATATTCAGATCTTCAACAAACACAAGAAAATATAAGGTATCTCAACTCTTAACAGATTCAAAACTAGTATAAAAATTCCCCTTTTGATCCACTCTTTTTATTCTATAGAAAAAATCTTACCTACTGACATAGTTTGAGATATTGAAATAATATCTACTCACAGATGATAAATGAGCTCTCATTCTTGTGATTGTAGGTGTTTTCAAGTAGGTATGACAAACTTGCATTCGTGTTTTTTATTGTTTAATGTAAATCAGAATTTTGAACATGCTCTAACTATATATGCATGTGTAAGGATAACTCTACAGTGTGTCCGCTTAAGTTCTCTACATTGGAAAACTTTTTTAGTATTTTTACAAAAACAAAAAGTTATTCATAAAAAAAATTGCATGCTGTATACGAGGGTTGTCAGAAAATATGAAAGTTTTTCAAGAAAAAAGTACCTGTATTTTTGATGGAACGGTAAGTTTGTGTATCTGTACGCTAGAATTTGGTACATGCAAACTTAATTATACCAGGAAGATTGTCGTTCATTCACCAATTTCATTTTCATCGAGTCTACTAGAAATAGTTTGCTACAAACTGCCGAAATAACTTTACTCAATCAAATTTGCCGAAAGTTCCCTAACATTGCATACCTGACTATTACATTCACAAGATTATGTTATATAGATTTAAATATCTTTCTACTGAAATACAATTTGAGAAGTACATAATTGTCACTCTTCTACCTGTTATTAAGAAAATACGTCATAATCATACGTACTTCTTGCTGAGAATTTAAAGCAGGAGATAAAACACATTTCTTCATTATAACACGCGAGATAAGTTAAAAATCTCTCAAAATAAACATTTGGAATCATCACATGAGAGGACTCCGTATCTTCTAGACAAAAAAGTAGGAGCCCTTTTTTCGAATTCACGAAAAAAAACGAACAAACCAAGTGAACATAACTGTATTGAAAGAAATATATGAGGAATCAAGAATTCTGTGAGGAAATTCCTTTTTTCTACAACTGTTATGAAAAGTAGGGTTTTTTTCATAGCTTACTTACTTTCAAAGCCATGTTTTGCCCATACTGTGAGAAATATTATTTCTCACGACACTTTGCCCACACCAGATACATTTATATGGCGAATCAACAAAAATCGACAAAAACTAGTTGTCTGCTGTTCAGCTCAAAATAGTTGTCACAACTGTTAACTGTCAGGTTACCTATAGAAGTTTTTTAAATTCTTAAGGTAGTTTTCATTCGTGTTTTGTATAGAGAAGTAAACTATTTCAGAATTTCTTTCGCTTTCTTCCTCGAATTAACATAGCTTTTCGTATTCGTTTTAAAAATTCAATTTCAAATTCTGCTAGATACGTATATGTACTTTTTAACAGAGCATAATTTACATGGGTTCCGTGGAGTAACGGATTGTGAATCCGCATGTCACACAGGCGGTCCTTAATATCCGAGTTTGGAATATTTTTTTCATTTCAATTCACATCTTGATATTTGTATTGAGTCAATTTTAAACAAATTATTCAACTGTTAAGAGGTAGAATACTTTATTGTTATTTCAGTTATGCTAACCATACAAATAAATATTGACTTACATTACTTGTATTCTTCAAATTTCTGCAGTTGTAGGAAAAGTATAGTGTCCAACATGTGGGGAAAGTTCAACTTTTGGGTGAGTGTGGAGGTTTTGCCGCAAACACACGCACAATATACTATTCTCATTTTTATAATACTAAACAAATTGCTCTTCTGCAGCCGAACACATTGAATCAATTTAGAATATAATGGGATTCTTTCAATATTTTGCAGATTCAGTTGAGAACATGAAGTTGCAGTAATTCTTAGTTACTTGGCATATTCACCAGCTGTTTCTTAGAATAACTGATTTTTTTTGTGGTAATATAAACCTGTGATGCTTTGAGTTGCTTCAATATGAAAAGTTTATAAAACCTCACATTTAAAAAGTTTGGATTCATTTACAGCGATATGTTTGCCAGTCTTGAAACTAATAGTGCAGGATCGAGGCACCGACAGAAAATTTGCGCATATTTCTACAAAGCTATAGTTTTTTGTCAGTTTCTTGTTTCTATGTAACAAGTAAACAAAATGAGAGTCTGCCACTCCAGTGTTATTCCGTTCATATACAATGAGTTACAAAGTTTCCGCCGGAATGGTGAAATCTTAACTTTACTCTTCATAAAAATTTATTAATAATAATAATTTTTAGAAGAACGTATTAATAAAGAACATTATTATTATGTTCATATTGACATAATCAAAAAACTAGTTTGTCTTCATCCTTCGAAAAAATATTATCTATATAGTTTTGCCTGTTTTATACTGAAATTACATAAGAAGAAGTGCTGTAAGAAACATATAAAATATTCAGTTTTCACATACTACGAAGGCACTACGCGATTAAGTACGAATAGCCATAAACTACCGTCTCAGCCTGAAGGCGACTATAAATATGTAAATGTATGCTATCATAATGTGAATGATAAGTGAAACATAGTCACCTATTTGATCGCACGAATACGCATCAAGTACAGGATATGAGTGATTTTTCATTCCGGATGACTATCCACCCCTCTTTTATGGATTACTATTAAGTCTTTTCTAGAAGGATAACCTGATTCTTGTGTAAAATCCACCTGAAGTGAATCGTTTCGTGAAACTGTTCTGGACTGACTTCTCCATACACTGAATATATTATTATGAAGAACACATTATCTAATTCAAATTGATGCAATGTTTGGTTGGACGTTCGTACCGTTTGTAGCTGTCGGTGGTTTTTCTCTTGAAAATTCAAATGTAAATAATAAATTGCAAATAGTAGTGAATTTTCACTTTTCATTTCTAAATCAAACGAAGATTCATTTATTATGAATGAGTTGCCTGAAAACTCTAAAAACCAACGAACTTCAATGATTGTTTTGGATAACGTATTGCTACACCAGTGTGAGAATATTCTTCCATCACAAGAGAGATACTTCTTCAAGCTCAAGAGAAGTAATGTATTTTGTTATTAAATTTAATTTCAGAATTAGCAAGTTCTGTTATGATCATGGAGAAGGTAATTTTTCACGCACTGTTCATAGATGCACGCATTTTTTTTTGAAACTCAGTATCATGCGATGAACTTCATCATCTGATGATACGACTGATAGACTACAAGCCCATCGTACATTTTGAAGGGGTCCAGTAACCCAGCATGAATCGCATTCAGAAAGATGTTGCTATATAAAATCTTAGGCAGTACAGGTGAATATAATAAATAGTTATGCATTATACAAGGGAAAAAGTATTAGATTTTAGCTCGAGGATGTGAAAAAACGAGAGCTAAAAATCTATTATTTTTACCGTGTATGATAGATACACTATTGTTTTTCTGTGACGGAAAAAAGGACGATTTAATAGTGAAAAAAATCAAATGTCGACGGCTTGGGACTTTTCGGTTCGCGAGATCTGTCACATTTTCTCTTATGAACAACCATTTCTTCTGCATATAATAAACACGGTACATGACCGCATCGATAGGATTGCGGCCATAGGTACGTGGTTCACATCGACGGGTATGCATGTTTTTTTTCATTTTATCAGCTTTTTTCGAACTTAAGAATAAAGGCCGGTTAGGTTAGTAGTGTGCAGGTTGAGTGATGAAGGTAGGAGGTTGGGTAAGAGCCCCGAGCTGAAACATCAGATGCGTGCGAGATCAGCTTTTGCAATAGCAGATATATTCCTTTACCTATATATATATATATATATATATATATATATATATCTGGGAAAAAACTGCTCACTTTCATTCCGTGGACAAAAGTAATTTCATGAAAAGTCAACAGAGATAAAATGTCACACTTTTTTCCGGTCACTAATTTGATCTGGAAAGGTGCTTCTCCGACGAAATATTTTTGTACGGCATTCCTTCTGATAGATAATATAATCTCCTAGAACCCTCTGCCATACAAAAATAATGGGATCGGAAGCCAGGAAAATGTATAATCTTCCGAAAATTGGAGATATCACCAGTCTCTCAAAAGCAAGAAGTTTCATCGTACCCGTACTTGTCATAAGTTTTTTTCAGAACTTGATCTTCCAGCGGAGAGCAAAACTTTGGAACTTTTTGCCCAAAAATGTGTTCCCAGAAACATAGAGCAATTCAGAGAATCAAAAAATGAACAATAATTTTAATCTCTTTCCTTGGTTCTCACGATGTTCTCTGAACATTGCAGACTTTTCTTCTTAGGTATCAGAAGATGAAAAAGTACGCCGTGTGTTATTGGTTTCGCTCTTTCTCTGGTATGTGTTCTATATTTATTTATTCATTTATTTATTTATTTATTTCATCCTAACAGGCCTAGTGGCCCAATTACAAGGATGACTTATAAGAAATATACATGTATATACAAGCACTTAATATGACATGTTAAATAGTACGGGGATAAACACAACAACGAACAATAATTATTACAAATCGCAAAGAAAAATTGACAAGGAAACTAATTACTAAACTGATAAATTCTCAATCTGTCTACGGATTATAGATCTGAATTTTCCTAGAGACAAATTCCAATCCATATCTTGCAAGGCATTGATGTCGTTTGCCAAACGGAGCATGATTAAGAGGGGGGATCTAAAAGTAACACTCACAAAGGGAACCTTAAACATAACAACAGAGCGCATAGGTCTGGGAGGTACATTAATTGGTATTAGGGACAATAATTCTATAGAATTTATATTATTGTTAACAATTTTATGCAAAAAAATTAACGCAAAAATTTTTCGCCTGGAGTCTAAAGAGGGTATATCGAATTGAGTTCTCAATTGTGATGTTCTGATGCTATTATAATCGGGATAACTACGATTTTTTTTATAATAAAGGTATCTTAGAAATTTGTTCTGTATTTTTTCTAGTTCCTGTAAGGTTGTTTGGTATTCTCCATTCCAAATCACAGAACCGTACTCAAGTTTAGATCTCACCAGCGTGAAATACAGCATTTTTATGGAGTCTATGTTATCAAAAAGAGAGATCTGTCTCATAGTAAATCCAAGAGCCCGATTTGCGGCATTTTTTATATGTTCAATATGTTTCTTAAACGATAATTTGCAATCGTAGGTTATTCCTAGGTCTTTGAATTCATGCACTCTTTTCAATGATTCATTATTCATGTAGTATTCAAAGAAAATGGGATCCTTTTGGCGGGTTATTGTCATGATTTGGCATTTTTTCAAGTTAAAATCTAACTTATATCGAACACTCCAATCCAATAAATTATTCAAATCTTTTTGTAAGGCGGAACAATCTCTGACTGTTTGCACCTGTTTAAAAATTTTTACATCATCGGCAAAAAGCAAACATTTGGAGTACTTAGATAGATATAATCTGGTAAGTCGTTAATAAATAACAGAAAAAATAAGGGCCCAAGTTTGATCCTTGGGGTACCCCAGACGAAGCATGAAATTTACCCGAGGTATTCCCATCATGTTTTACCACGAAATATCGATTTTGTAGATAGCTTCTGATAAGATTCATGATATTTTCAGAAAGTCCAAAACGATATATCTTTTGCAGCAAAACATCATGGTCCACCCTGTCGAAAGCCTTGCTAAAGTCGGTAAATATTGTGTCCAATTGAGCCTTATTTTCTAAGGAGTTATTTGCTTCGTTTGTGTATAATAACAGATTTGTGTTGACAGATCTGTTTGACATAAACCCATGCTGTTGCTCAGCTATGGCGCCCTCTACAAAACCGTACAATTTACTATAAATTATCTGTTCGAATAGCTTGGAGGGAGCACACATAATAGATATTGGTCTGTAATTTTTTATATCACGTTTGTTACCTGTTTTGTGAACTGGTGTGCAAATTGAAGTTTTCCATTGCGTCGGAAAGTTAGCGTTTTGAATTATGAGATTGAATATATGGAGTAGTGGGTGACGTAACCATTCATGGCAACCCTTCAATATATACGGCGGTATACCATCTACACCCGCCGACTTTTTTGGTTTAAGTTTTTTCATAGCCTCATCAAATTCTGATATACTTATAGATGTTATTGAGAAGGTATCATTAGTCATGTCCTGAAGACTTTTAAAAGTTACATTGTAATTACTCGCGTTGGTCGAGTACACACTAGCAAAAAACTCTGCGAAATACTGTGATGTATCTTTGGGCGAAATTTCCATATCATTGTAGACGAAATTTTCATTGGTTGAACTTTTACCCTTCCTTTTGTTAACATAGTTCCAAAATATATTGATATCCGTGTTTACATTGTTTCCGATAGTTTTAATGTGATTCTTATATTCTTTTTTTGAAAGAGACTTCAATTTCCTTCTTACCTCTATATATTTTACAGCGTGATAAAGTGAAATATGTTTTATTTTTCTGAGTTTATCCTTTTGCACAATTAATTGTTTAATTTCTCTAGTATACCATACAGGAAATTTATTATAGTTGTCATATAGTTTAAATTCAGGTACACAAAGAGAAAATATATTATCTAATATTTTGTAAAAATTTTTCAAGGCACTATCTACGTTAGACTCCAAATAAACCTCATTCCAGTTAGCGTCTCTGATAAGTTCTGCCATGAGATCAAAATTAGCTTTTTTGAAATTATACTTGTTTTTATCTTTATTACTAGCCTTGACATCGCTACTCAATAGATTTTCATGAAATTCTAGAACAATTTCCAGGGAAGGGTGATATCTATCCTCAGACACCAAAGGACTTTCTCCACGTGTAACTATGCACAAGTTACCTTCTGAAGAAATAACCAAGTCTAAAGTCCTTCCCTGGAAATTAGTAACATTATTATATAAGCTGAAAGAATTGAAATTTAAAAAATCGTTCAAAATAGCTATTTTTGTATTAAAATTATTCTGGGAAACTAATTGACCTCTAATTTCTGGAAGGTTCAAATCTCCAAATATATAGTTTTCGTTAGTCTCCATAGATATGTTATCTTGTAAGAACTGTATGCAAGAATCAAAAACATCGTTAGAGACACCTGGTGGTATATATATGCAGGCTAGTGTGATTTTGATATGGCTTTTTATCCTAAGCTGTACTATGACTGCCTCAAATGCAGCACTGTGCTTTATTACTTTCAGTAATTTAACTTTTTTATTTATTGCAATAAGTACTCCTCCTCCCTTTACCTTATTTGTTATTTGTTTGTTCCTGTCTGCTCTAATTAGATTAAATTTTCGTAAGTCAACTACTTCTCCGTCTAATACTCCTTCTCCCAACCATGTCTCCGTCACCAAAACCACATCAAAGTCTTGCTCGCTAGTATTCCTAAAAAAATCTTGAATTTTTGTGTTTAATCCCCTAACATTCTGGTAATGAAATGAAAGTGTTTTCATCGTATTAGTTGCTCCTGGAAGTAAATACAGTAAAAAAAAAAAAACAATAATATTTGGAGATATATGTAAAATGAAAATAAAAATGCTTCTTAATATTATGTTAAAGTAACTAAATAAGAACGACAGTATTGCCATGGAGTTCGGTATAGGATACGCAAAAAAGGACAAATTTATTCTAAACAAAAACTTATTCGGTATCATCGTTCGTTATAGTTCCTGGGCTTGCGGCGAGGATAGGCTCGTTAAATCTTGCTCACTTCGAATATTATGTATGACGTCATCTCCGGTTTTGATATATATTCGCCCTCCTCGAGTCCATACATCTCTGGCATTGAATATTCTCTTGGCCTTTATGAATAATTTGTAGTTCGATTCTACTACATCTTCATTTAAAAAAATGCCGCTACCTTTAAGATTCTTCCTTGAACTGAACACTTCATTTCTTTTTATTTGGGTTACGAACTCTACTATTATTGTTCGTGGATTGTTTGTTTGGGCTTTCCCCACCCTATAAATGTTGTTGATTTCCAGTGAAGTGCATTTGATTTTTAGGTCGGTATTTATCAGGTTAATAACAATCGCTAACAAGTTTTCCTTATCGGCTTCCTTGACGCCCGATAACCTCAAGCGATTCTTCCTAATTTTCTGATCTATACCATCTAGCCTTTCCCTGTTTTTCTTGATATCATTTACATTACTTTGAACTAGTTTGTCCATTAGATCCATTATCTGACAAAATTTGTCAAATTTTGCCTCCATTTCCCCAAACTTTTCTTCAAATTGCTCTTCGATTTTGGTCATAAACTTTTCACATACCTTGCTTATCATTGCTTCAACTGTTGTTTCATCCATTCTCTGCTGGCTCGAGCGAGTATTCACATTTGCCGGCATGGCCCACTTACTATTGTAGTTGAGTTATCAAGGTTATTGTGGGAAGAAACGATTACAAATAATTCTTTCCAAGTAGAAGATTTCTCTTCAAACTCACTTTCCAACTTGTCTGCACAGGATGACTTAACAATTTTTGCAATTTCTAGATTTTAAAACTTCAGAAATACCTCCGAACTACTCAAAATTTACAGGAGCGTTCGAATACGTTCACACGTGCTTGCTACTCATATTAAAAAAAAAATAAAAAAAAAAAATATATATATTGCGTCTTATTATATTTCCCCACCCACTGTTAACGTTTTTCAGAACTTAATCTTCCAACGGAGGGCAAAACTTTGGAATTTGTTGCTCAGAAATGTGTTCCCAGAAACACAGAGCAATTCAGAGAATCAAAAAATCAACAATAATTTTAATCTCTTTCCTTGGTTCTCACGATGTTTTCTAAACATTGCAGACTTTTCTTCTTAGGTATCAGAAGATGAAAAAGTACGTCGTGTGTTATTGCTTTCGCTCTTTCTTCGTTATGTGTTCTATATATTGCGTCTTATTATATTTCACCCACCCACTGTTAACTTTTTTCAGAACTCAATCTTCCAACGGAGGGCAAAACTTTGGAACTTGTTGCTCAAAAATGTGTTCCCAGAAACATAGAGCAATTCAGAGAATAAAATCTCTTTCAGTGGTTCTCACAATGTTCTCTGAACATTGCAGACTTTTCTTCTTAGGTATCAGAAGATGAAAAAGTACGCCGTGTGTTATTGGTTTCGCTCTTTCTCTGGTATGTGTTCTATATATTGCGTCTTATTATATTTCCCCACCCACTGTTAACGTTTTTCAGAACCTAATCTTCCAACGGAGGGCAAAACTTTGGAATTTGTTGCTCAGAAATGTGTTCTCAGAAACACAGAGCAACTCGGAGAATCAAAAAATCAACAATAATTTTAATATCTTTCCTTGGTTCTCACGATGTTCTCTAAACATTGCAGACTTTTCTTCTTAGGTATCAGAGGATGAAAAAGTACGCTGTGTGTTATTGCTTTCACTCTTTTTTTGTTATGTGTTCTATATATTGCGTCTTATTATATTTCCCCACCCACTGTTAACTTTTTTCAGAACTTAATCTTCCAACGGAGGGCAAAACTTTGGAACTTGTTGCCGAAAAATGTGTTCCCAGAAACATAGAGCAATTCAGAGAATCAAAAATAAGCAATTATTTTAATCTATTTCATTAGTTCTCACAATGTTCTCTGAACATTGCAGACTTTTCTTCTTAGGTATCAGAAGATAAAAAAATACGCCATGTGTTATTGCTTTCGCTCTTTCTCTGTTATGTGTTCTATATATTGCGTCTTATTATACATCGATTTGGTCACATCCGAATAGATCACCTTGTAGTGTACTTCCAGTGCACTCCCAGCGCAAGTTGAGCGATAACTTTTTGCTATGCAAGCATTCCTGTGATTGTTGTCATGTATCATTCTCGTATACGTCATTATACTTCTTGCGCTTGAAAGAGTGAGTTGAGTTTAGTAAAGTGAAGTGAAGTGAACATTACCATGCCTAAGACAGATAACAAGAGAAAAGCGAAGGAATACCACACGATTAGGAAGAAAATGCGTAAACTAGAAAAACGATTAGAACAAATTGCCAGTAAGTACACGACAAAGTATTAATTTTCTTCAGCATTTCCATCGAAACTTAGTCGACTCACCTGTGAAGTAGACAGTGCTGAGTAACATGTTGACGGTATACCATTACTCACCTGTGAAATAGACAGTGTTGAGCAACATGTCGAGGGTTTTCCACCTGTGAAATAGACAGTGTGAGAATATTGCGTCATGGCATTAACAACCCCTTTTTTTTTCGGATACTCACATGTTCAATAGGCAGTGGGTGCTAATCAACATGTTTGAGGTATTCAACTTGTAAAATAGACAGTGTGAAACTACTGTTAGAGCATCGACAAAACTTTCTTTTTTTTGACACTCATCTGTGAAATAGACAGCATTGGGTTCTTGGCTCGTTGAACGTTTTCCCAATATTTCTGTGGGTTTCTCGTACGTTTATAGTTGGATATCTTATAGAACACGTTGAACACAACTACTCGTGACTGACTTGATTACCAACTCTCAAGACAATTTTTGAGAACTTACTAGTCATCATATCTGAAACGAACCCTTTCTTCCCAAACAGGTTCTGACTCGGATAGCACTGACACTGGCTCTACTGAAGGTAGCGATTTGTCTTTGGACGACCGCGAAATTCTTCCTCCCCCAGAAAAAGCAAGCCTTGCCCAACTACTAGGTGCCAACCCGGCAGAGGAAAAAGAGGTGGGGCCTGACCTTGAACAGGAACTTGCTGTACGGTGGAAAAATTATTTGACACATGGTCTCGAAAAGGAGGAAAAATCCAAACTGCTTGAACGTTGGAAACTTCCTCAAAATTGCACAACCTTAAGAGGACCATCTCTGAATCCGGAGGTCTCAGCTATGTTAACTCCTGCGGATCTGAAAAAAGATGCTTTCTTACTAGACATCCAAACAAATTTGGGTAAGGGTCTGACAGCATTGGGTACAGCCTTAACAAGCTTTATTCAAACAAGCGAATCTGAAGAGCCCGATCCCCGACTAACTGACATAGTCCAGTCGGGAATGTTACTGTGTGATGGATTTTACACACTCACGAACCACAGGAAATTTCTTCTGTACCCTCATTTCAATCCCAAAGTTCAAAAAGTTGTCGCCAAACAAACTCCAGACGAATTTTTATTTGGCGAGGACTTTGCCGAAAAGTGTAAAACTGCCAAGAGCCTCGAAACCTCAGTGAAAGAACTGAAGGCAGGGCCCTCATCTTCAAAAAACTTCAAGCCAGCTGCCTCGAAGAGCCGATGGAAGTCAGAAAAACCAAGAGGGGGGCAGTACAACAGACCATACCAAAGCACCAATCAGCGACAGCACTTCAAATACAGGGACAACAAAAAGACTTGGAGCAAGAAACGTTAAAGGTAAATAACCTATATGCTGGCAGAATAAAGCTGTTTCACAAACAGTGGGAAAAGATTACTACTAACTCGTATATCTTAGATTGGACACTGGGATACAAACTACCATTTGTAACAAAGCCCATTCAAAACATAATCCCGAAACATCGAAAATTCAACAAGGATGCTGAAAACATTTATTCTGCTAGCATAGATAGGCTTCTTAGTATAGGAGCATTGCAAAAGGTTCAAAAATGCAACAACCAATTTTTGTCTCAATATTTTTTAACACCAAAGCCAAATGGTGACTACAGGTTTATTCTAAACCTAAAAGAGCTGAATAAATACTTATCAGTCCCCCATTTCAAAATGGAGGACATAAGAACACCAAAAAATTTATTATCTGTAAATAGTTATATGGCGTCAGTGGATTTAAAAGATGCATATTTTTTAATTCCCATTCATGACGACCACAAAAAGTTTTTAAGATTTAAATTTAAACATAACTATTATGAATTTCAATGCTTACCCTTCGGACTGTGTTCCGCGCCATTTGTTTTTACAAAAATTTTGAAACCTGTCTTGTCTTATCTCCGGGAAAATAATCATGTCTCTGTGGCATACCTAGATGATATTTTATTGATAGCAGAAACTCAAGAGGACTGCTACAAAAACATAACAAATACACGTAAATGTTTAGAATCATTGGGATTTATTATAAATGACGAAAAAAGTATTCTAATACCAACTAAAGAAATAAAATTTCTCGGATTTGTATTAAATTCTGAAAAAATGACATTTTCTGCTACCTCAGAACGGAAACTAAAAATCAAATCCCTGATTATCAATTTGATGACAAAATCGGAGATAAAAATAAGACTGTTTTCGAAATTTATCGGACATTTGATATCTATTTGTCCAGCCACTAAATATGGTTGGGTGTATACGAAAAAATTTGAAAGGACTAAATATTTTGCATTGAAAGGAGCCAATGGAGATTATGACAAACTAATGAAATTGCCAAAGGAACTTCATCACGAATTTTTGTGGTGGCTTGATAATATTGACAGTTTAGAAAATAATATCTCGCTACCCATTTATGAGCTGGAAATTTTCACTGATGCGTCAACGTCTGGATGGGGCTCTTATTGTAACAATAAAGGGGCCAGAGGTTTTTGGACATCGTCGGAAAAGAAATTGCATATTAACCAACTCGAATTAAAAGGTGCATTTTATGGTTTACAGTGCTTCGCAAAAAATAAATCCAATTGTCATGTTCTCTTGCGGATAGACAACACCACGGCTGTCTCGTACATTAACAGAATGGGTGGTGTTAAATATGAAGGATTGAACAGCTTAACAAGAGACATTTGGCAGTGGTGTGAAGGACGAAATATAATAGTTTTAGCTTCCTATATCAATACGAAAGCGAATAGAGACGCGGACAGAGAATCACGAAAACAGAAATTCGATACAGAATACAGTTTAAACCAATACGAGTTTACGAAAATTGTAAATGCGTTTGGCAGTCCTGAAATTGATCTATTCGCCTCGTATAATAATTCGAAATGCGATAAATTCATATCGTGGCACCCTGACCCAAAAAGCATAAAAGTTGACGCATTTACAGTGTCTTGGACAGGCTTAAAATCCTACATATTTCCTCCTTTCTCACTTCTGCCAAAAGTATTAAAGAAAATTGAATTAGATAGTGCAGAGGCCATTGTGATTTTCCCAATGTGGTACTCTCAACCGTGGTTTCCAAAACTAAAGTCAATGATAATTTCCGAAACACTTATTTTCCAACCAAGAAATGACTTGTTATTATCTCCTTTCAGCGAACCACATCCGATTTGGGAAAAACTTACACTGGGTGCAGCAATTTTGTCAGGGAGGCCTTGAAATTCAAAAATATTCCAACAAACGCTATGGAAACAATGATATCGTCGCTTAGTAATAGCACCATTAAACAATATAATTCAACATATAGTAAGTGGTGGAAATTTTGCAACCAAGACACAAAGATAATCTTCCAGCCACAGACAGAACATATTTTAGAATTTCTACAGATTGAATTCGGAAAAGGTGCAAAATACGCATCCCTAAATGCTCACAGATCTGCTCTGAATCTAATCTCGGATGCGGGAAAAAACGATTTTGTCAATAGGTTTATGAAAGGAGTTTTCAAAATAAAACCCTCATTTCCAAAATATGAAGAGATTTGGGATCCTGTCCCTGTTCTCGGGTTTTTGGAAACATTACACCCTCTGCACCATTTGACTTTTGAAAAATTGTCAATAAAATTAGTGCTGCTTCTTGCGCTTTCTACTGCGCAAAGGGTGCAGACACTATCGAAACTAAACATCTCAAATATCATAAGACATGATGACAGGATCGAAATAAAAATTACGGAAATAATAAAAACGTCATCACCTAAACGACAGCAGCCCATAATGGTTTTTCCTTTTTTTAAAGAAAAACCTGAACTTTGTGTAGCATCTACGATATTATACTATCTAGATGCCACAAAAAATCTAAGAGACAAATCACAAGACAACCTTATCATAACAATAAAAAAGCCACATCATGCTGCTACAACACAAACAATAAGTCGTTGGGTTAAAAAGGGACTAACTTTAAGCGGCATTGACACAAAAATATTTAAAAGCCACAGACATGCTGCCTCTTCAGCAGCAAATAGGCAAGGGGTGAGCATTGACACTATTCGAGCATCTGCAGGATGGTCCGAAAAATCACAAACATTTAACAGGTTTTATAATAGACCCGTAATCACAAACGAGATATTTGCTAATTATTTAAAAACCTTAGCATAGTGGATATTCGACTGAAACATATTTACAATAATTTAGAAATAGTGACTTAAAATGGTGTTTAATTATAAAAATGAAATAGGGGATTTTCAAACCAATTGTAAGTAATGGCAAAATTTGATAATTATAATAAACTGGGAATAAATATTAAGCCTTGACATATTATTTACTACTAGATCGCCATTTTATCTTTAAACATCTACAAGGTGATCTATTCGGATGTGACCAAATCGATGTATAATTAAGGATTAAACGACTTACCTGTAGGAAGTTCAATCCAAATTATACGAGATTGGTCACATCCGAATAGAGGGACTCCCTCCCAAAAATGCTGCTTCTAATAGCTTACCCTACCCCAGGGGCGATCTAGGCTCAGAAGTATAATGACGAATACGAGAATGATACATGACAACAATCACAGAAATGCTTGCATAGCAAAAAGTTATCGCTCAACTTGCGCTGGGAGTGCACTGGAAGTACACTACAAGGTGATCTATTCGGATGTGACCAATCTCGTATAATTTGGATTGAACTTCCTACAGGTAAGTCGTTTAATCCTTAATTATATTTCCCCACCCAATGTTAACTTGTTTCAGAACTTAATCTTCCAACAGAGGGCAAAACTTTGGAATTTGTTGCCCAGAAATGTGTTCCCAGAAACATAGAGCAATTCAGAGACTAAAAAAATCAACAATAATTTTAATCTCTTTCCATGGTTCTCGCGATGTTCTCTGAATATTGCAAACTTTTATTCTTAGGTATCAGAAGATAAAAAAATACGCCATGTGCGTTATTGCTTTTGCTCTTTTTCTGTTATGTGTTCTATATATTGCGTCTTATTATATTTCCACACCCGCTGTTAACTTTTGAACGGTTCGTCATACAAACATGGAAAAAAACCATTTGGTAGTATCACTGATTCTCCTTTTTGAAATCAGAGTCTTGGAGATTGCTCGATAGAGGGAGCGGGGGCGCACATCAACTTAAAAGTTTCAAATAGCGTGGGAGTCAAGTGTCACGTAGTTGAAAAGTGCGAATCTGAATGGTACTCTCACCTCGATAAATTTGAACGGTTTGATGAGGAGAAATGAAACCGAAAATATTTTGATACGTTATTGAAATAATACTTTTTGAGAGAAGATAGTTACTCTGCAATTACTCAATTTCAATTTCAAACTCAATTTCAAAAGACATATGAAGTATCCACCAAATTCGAAAATATTTTCATGGTTGTGAATGCATTTTAGTTCTCTTTTCAGCGAAGTGACACTTGACCCTACAGGCTATTTGAAATTTTTAAGCTAATGCGCCCCCCTGCGCCCTTTGTCGAGCAGTCACCATGACTTTGATTTAAAAAAGGGGGGGAACTATAAAATGCTTCACTGTAGATGTTAAAGGTAGAACCATGTTTTCAACTCAGTTATAGTCGAATGGTTTAGGTATTGAGTTCATATTCCTACTCCTCAAACATTACTAAAATTTACAAAAGTAGAAGTTTCTTGCCTTGTGATACAATTAAATATTTTTTCAGGTACGTGGCAACTTATTCAGTTTGTATATTTTTGAATCTCAGGTGAGAATATTTCCTGATAACTAGCTGTGTTGTTCTGACCATCAAAAATTTAAAAAATTATCGTGAATTTTGGTGCCGTGACTACCTAGGAATTTAATTTCACTTCCTGGGATGGTTTCTTCGAAGGTTTGACAAGGAACTTAAAATTTTACGAAATATTTCCATTAATAAATGATCAATAGAACTGATGAACTAATCGCGTGTAATAAAACACACTTTCCTACAAACGTTCGCTCATTAACAATATGCGAAGTGGCACTTTTTTTCATTTTCCTTCGTTACCATGACACCGTGCGCGAGTTAATCTGCGAAATACCTATTTGGCACACTGCATGTAAAATATATGGCATTTCCTTATTCTAACCTATATAGTCCTCAATTATCCAAGAAATCATTTATTTCTGAATGTTCAACAATAATTAAAAAAAATCAGTTCTCGACCACGAAAGTAGCATTTCGCGCACTAGATAACAAAATAACTATTTTCTACAAACGTCAAAAAATTACAAGGTTCGCGCATTGATAACAGTATCTATGTGAAGTGAACCTTTTTTTTCATTTTTCTCCGTTACCATGACACCGTGCGCGAAGTAGTACATATCTCGCACACTATGTACACTATGTACTATATGGGATTCTTATATTATAACCTTTATGGTTCTCAATCAAGCAAAAATTCAAGAAATTATTTATTTCTGTCTTTAACAATAATTGAGGCTTTTTAACACCTTTCGAATTGTGACGAAATTTTAACGTACATAATTTAATTTTTTTGTATTGAGCTGAGCATATTACTGATTTTAGAACAATATTTTTTGACGTTTGCAGAAAAAATTTTGTTTTCATCTCGTGCGCGAAATACTTTGCAAAAAAATCAGTTCTTGATCACCAGAGTAGTATTTCTCGCACAAGATACAAAAATAACTATTTTCTCCAAACGTCAAAAATGACAAGGTTTACGCATTGATAACAATATGAGAAGTGACCCTTTTTTAAACCGTGCGCGAGATAGTTTGCGAAATACACATTTCCCACACTGCATGTAAACTGTATGAGATTTTTATATTTTGATTCTTATTATCCCCAATCGAGCAATAATACAGGAAATCATTTATTTTTAAATGTTTAACAATTATTAAGGCTTTTAAGCACTTTTCAAATTGTGACAAAATTTTACCCTACCTAATAGTTAGAGTGCTCATCGGCAAACATTCTACTGATGGATACACTCAAATTTTCTGTATGACTTTATTGGAACTAGTCTGACACCGTTTTTCTCTGTGAATTTTTTTGTTTCGGGGGCGTTTAAAAAAATCTAATTTTTTTTATATACTTCCCTCGTGTTCCATAAGTACGGTACAAAACTTCAGATGGTGATTTATCAGATCGTTTCAAGAAAAAAAGTTCCTATGAACATATGTCCGGAGTTGCTTCGTTTCTGAAATACAGGGCGTTTAAAAGAAAAAATTCAACTCCATGTATTTCCGGACATATGTTCATAGGAACTTTTTTTTTTAAAACGACCTTACGAATCACCTTCTGTATTTTCGTACCGCTGTTAGGAAACACGGGGCAAACACATAAAAAAATTCAGATTTTTTTTTTGAAAAACGCCTTTAAAACAAAAAATATCACAGAAGAAAACGGTGAAGACTAGGTCCAATGAAGCCATAGAGAAAGTTTGGAAAGCATATCTATCAGTAAAATATTTGCCAATGTGCACTCTAACTATAATTTTATTATTTGAGGTTTGTAGAAAAGCTTTTGTTTGCAACTCGTGCGCCTAATACTTCGATACTTCGACTATAACTCGGCTGCGTCTCCTTAAAAAATCAATTCTCGATCACCAAAGTAACATTTTGCGCACTATATAGAAAAATACAAAAATAAACATTTGTTACTTTTTTAATTTTGATGATATTTATGGACTCATTGGTTCATTATGTTCTTTCAACTCAATTTATATACGTGAAGTTTAATGATCTGGTATTTACTACTATAAAATCTTGATTTCTTGTTTTCGAATGTCATGTCTGTAAGTTGCTCATTCCCTTGTATTTTACAAGGCGGATAAAAATGATTTTTAATTCGAATTTTTTTGAATTGAATTTCCTCGTGTTTCTCACAAGAAATACCCCGACTAATTTTAGTATATCGTAGTAAATATATACCCAATACTAAACAAATGATTTGATTATTTTTCAATTTCTACATCATGTCATTTATCTGCACTTCTAATAATAATTTATATTATTGCAAAGTGATACTTTTCCGCATGCAAATACAGTTAGTTTAATGACGCGAAGCGGAGTTCGGATGAGTTTTTGCGGGCGAAAAGGGCACTTTGCGCACCAGAATTTTCCTACGAGCTTCATATCGCATGACAACAAAATTAAAAAAATCATAATTTAATGAATAATCATTAAGTCAACTGGAAGAACTAAACTGAAAGAACAAACTACACAACAAAAATTAAATATCAATGTGTCAAAGTCGACAGACGCATGCTTGACATTATGATAATCATATACCATACAAGGTACCAGAGCTGAGTGATTCCTAGTTGAAGAGTAATCAATAATTACAATTACTTTTTTTGTGTAATGTGTAATTGTACTCAACAATTTTTTTTCTTACTGTAATTTGGAATTGTAATTGTAGCAATATCTCTACAGGAATTGTAATTTGTAATTATATTATTCATATAATCTAATTACATGTCGCTTGGGAAACCGCTGAAGAGATTGTGTACACTAATTCCCAAAAATCGTAAGGCCTCCAATACCCAAGTAATTTCCTAGTAATACCGAAGTAATTCCCGAGAATACCCACAGGTAATTCCAGTAATGTCCAAGTCAGAAAAGTAATAAAAATACTAAATCGTGTCTTGATGTTTCGTTTGTTGTCAAGTACAAAAGTTATGAATACCTTTTTTTGTTCATTACACAATTCTGATTTCCGCCACTGCTCTCTGATTTTTCGGATAATTCATATAATTTCCAATTCCCATGTTTAGAAGGCCTTTTTTTGTGCAGTAATTGTTCTCTCACTACCTCCCTCCCTTTCCCGTGTTATACCCAATAATTCCTAACTAATTCCTCTAATGCCTGAGTAATACACCAGTAATACTTGTAATACCCAATAATTTTCCAGTAATGCTTCTAATTCCCGACTAATACCCGAGTAATACCACTAATACCCAAGACATGTGCACCAAACTTCCTCAGCGGCTTCCCCCTCGTTACAATCACTTCTCATAACTGCAATTACTTTTTCCAATTACAATTACATTTAGAATTAGAATTACTTTCTCTAATTACAGTACTTTTTATATTTTCATAATTTCATAGTACATGTAATTACCCAGCTCGGCGAGGTACTTAATTTTTTTTTGTTTTCAAATGAAATACAAGTATACAAGTAGTTAGTTTTACTTTTCCGCATGCCGTACGGAAAAGTGTAACTTTGCGCACTCAAGTGCATGCGGAAAAGTACTACTTTACAAACGCTCGTCGGAAACATTGATTTCATGTCACCATAGATACTTGATGTCTTTTTGGAACACCTGAACCTAAACAACCGTCCATTAACATCACAATGGTAAAGACAATACCTGAACTTTAAATCAAACCATCACGGAGCGACAAAGAGAGGAATTCTTCGATCGCTGGTTGACCGTGTCTACAGCTTCTGCAACACCAGTGACAGTTTTGCCATCGAATTGGACAATATAAGGAACGATCTACGACAAAATTGATACCCAGAAAAACATAAAGATGAACCAGCACAGGCTACCCTGTGCTTTCCTCATGTTAGGGGTCTATCGGAAAGAATACATCGAATCGGGTAGAAATACAACATACGACCATGTATCAGGTTGGCTAACATTATCCGCAGCCAACTCACAAACACGAGACCACCTGACGCTAATGGCGACTCGAAAAACTGCACCTACCGCTTTCCCTGTGAATGTGGTGAAGCTCTATATTGAAAGAGCCAAGAGATCACTGAATATCAGAAACGCTGAACACAAAAAACCTACTTTACAAGGATACATCAAGATCAAGGATAACGGATCATCTCTGGACAATTCGAAATAATATTGACTGAAGCCGAGGTTGCCCACAAAGAACAAAAATGGTATAGAAGGAAATATAAAGAATCTGCTCATATTCTGAATAACAACGTGTTAAGTCAATCAAGCATAGAGATTCGTAATGTACGGAAACCCCTTGAAATTGCCAGAACTAATTAATTAAAATTGGTATACCTAAGGGGCCTAGGTAAGAATAGCATATTCATCTGTTATGGTTGGTTTCCGGGTTTCACTGTGGTCCCCTTTTGTTAAATTCTCCAAACGTTTTGTTTGCAACTGCAATAGTCATCTTCAGTGGCGTGGTTGAAGTACTCTTCTTGGCGTATCAACTGAAACTGAAGTTCTCGTTTCTGGTTTGTCATTTATAGTGCTGATTTTGAGCGCACTTTCTATAAAGGTGGGTTCTCGCGTACTTTCCGTGTAATTTGGGTGAAATGGCTTCGTTTTGGCGCCTTTCAATGCTGTGTGCCAGATCATTGGTAGTGTTACGACCGGAAAATAAAACACATGCGAATGGCTCAACGGTTTATAATATACTGAATTTTACAATGCACCTAGTCAGACTCCAGCCATGAATAATACTTAAGTCACTCGTTTATCATCTAATTACGCAAGTTACCCAGATAGCGTACCGGCACGTTGCCTATCCTATTAGAACTAACATGTACAAGGTGCTTCCACACAACACCACAGTTAGATATTAGGATGATGACAATAACAATAGTAATGGTAACAATGATATTAATAGAACTAAAAATGATAGCCATATAAATAGCGGTGTTCCGGAATCTTGAATATACAGTTATTTTGTGAATTTAGAATATAGTCACCCTGTATGGTGACAGTTATTGGTCAGTTGTTATAAATAAATTGAATTTTGTCAGTCTGGTCAAAATATATTATATTGAAAGTTCTCAAAAAGGCTTATATTTACTCTGCAAGAGGTATACATATTATTTAACAAGTGGTCTTTCGAGTCATTTTGGAACAGCATTTGGCAAGCAAGTCCATCAGAATGTCTTCAGAAAAAGTTTTGACAGATATACCAAATGTCCAGTCGAAGTTAGAGAACATTCAAAAGAAAACACTGGAAGATCTCAAATTTGCCCTGTATTGAACGTATTCGGCAAGTAAATCAAAGAGAAAGCACATTTTAGCCTTTCCTGGATTTACTTTCAACGTCAATTCAAACCCACATCGAATTGGTTCAGGAATCATTGAGCATAAAAAAGTTTACAACAGCTCTGTACTCTGTTCGATATTCAGTGTGCAAAAATTGCAGATGCCAATGAACTGACAAAGAAATTCATAGAAAACATCATGGAAAAGTTCAGAATGATCAACACTTACGAAAATTGGTTCCAATCACGTCCAGAAAGTTGCAGCAGAAGTTCAGAATTAAGTTCTTTCAAGGGATTTGGAAAGAAATCGAAACTGATCGAGATTCAAGCTGAAATATCAAAACTTCAAGACAGTCTTTTCTTGAAACAGGAAGAAATGCTGAACTGAATAAATGAAAAACTGATGAAGCAGCTCCTATAGATATAACCGCCAAACAAAGTGAGTTAGAACAAAAAAGGAAAGTTTTTAAAATTTATGAAAATATGAAGATATTTTCCAAATGGATTCTGATTCAAGTTCGGAGGCAACAATGATTTCCTATCAAGACGACATCAGCAGTGACATTTCCAGAAATCGTAAAAAACAGGATGTTCAAGAGTGGACAAATCGTATCATTGATCAAGATCAACCGGGTACCTCGGATCAGTCATCACACAACCAAATAGCTGATCTAGCAAAATCCATCAACAACATGCTATCCAGACAAACAGTCGGTTATCAATTGATACGTTCGACAGATCTTCCTGCTTGAAGTGGCCTATATTTTATTCACGATATAAACTTGTTTTTGCCGAAAGAAAATGTCTGAATAAAAATCTAACAGGTGAAGCTAGGAAGACTGTAGAGATGCTTTTAGTAACTGCTCAAACTCCCGATGAAATAATCAACATTCTAGAAATGAAATACGGACGTCAGGAACTAATAGTTGATGAATTGTTAGTGAAAATACACGATATATCCAACGTCGAAAGTCTAGAGTCTTTCATGGATTTCAGCAGTTCTGTTAGAAATATTGCTACTGTCTTAAAGGGAGACATGACAAAAATAATGAACCAGAAAAGTTTGCTTGCTAATTTGGTGACAAAATTACCACCTCACCTACTTACCCAATGGGGAAGTTACTTATAACAAAAGGAAATAAGAAGTCACCAAGAATCTTTGAGAGACTTTTCAGACTGAATACAAGAGATGTCTCAGATTGTATCCAGATTACATTTGTATCAAAGAATAGTGGTGCATGTTTTCAATCCAACAATTATTCTTACAAGGAGAAGCAAATGGAAGAAAAACAAAATAGTACCATATTCAATACCAATAGAAAAACTTGCAAGCACTGCAAAGATGAAGACCATTCAATAGAAAACTGCAGTAAATTCAAATCTGCAGATGTACATCAGCGCTGGAAGATAGTCAAGAAAAAGTATCTCTGTTATTGCTGCTTGAGATTACACAGTGGAAGATGCAGAAAGAAGAAAGCATGTATAGTGAATAACTGTGGATGATTCGATCATAACTTATTGCAAAAGAATGTAGAAAATCAGGCAAGAAATACTGCAAGACAATCTGAAATGATAGCACATGTTTCTGAGTCTGATAACAGTACTTTGCTGAAAATTGTTCCTATCCAAATCAAAGGTCCAAATGGTATATTCCATATATCAGCTTTGTTGGATGAAGGTAGCACAACAACCCTTCTAGATTCACCAGCAGCAGTGTTTCCATTGTGTTGTAAATGGACTGGAAGTATCCATCGATTTAATCATAATCCTCAAGTCGTAGAAGCTGAAATCTCCGGAAGATTTTCTACTGTCTTCTACCAGCTCAAAAACATAAGAACTATTGAAAATCTCAATTTACCAGAACAAAATTATGATCCACAAGAATTGATGAATACATTTCCTTGGAACAAAGTTCTGCTAATTTGACATGCATCGAAAACCCTTGTCTCCTCATCGGACAAAATAACGCTAGTTTGATTGTGTCTAGACAAATTATCCAGCCTCATCCACTTTCACCAATTCTATCAAAAACTCAGATAGGTTGGACAATTTATGGTAACATCAAGACTGCAGAGAAAACATCAAACCCGCCAGAAATATCATTTATTTGTTGCGATGAGTCAGATGAAAAATTACATGAATTAGTCAAGGACTTCATGAAAATCAATAATTTTGGAATAACAGTTGCGAAAGTTGATAGGAAAAGGACAAGATAAGAAGAAAGAGCCCTCACAATTGCTGAGAAATCGATCATCCATGTTAATTCTCAGATCAAGATAAAATTGCCATGGAAAGAAGATGACATGCAGTTTCCAGACTCTAAACCTATGGCTATGCAGAGATTAATTTGCCTAGAGAAAAAATTGTCCAAAAATGAAGCGCTTGCCGAGACATACTGTCAAGAAATCAAGAAGATGTTGGATAAAAATTACGCTGAAATAGTTCATCACCACCAGATCAAAACCGAACGTATTTGGTATCTGCCACATTTTGTGTAAATCCAAATAAACCCGAAAAGGTCAGAGTAGTGTTTGATGCAGCAGCGAAAACCAATGGATATTCACTGAATGATTTCTTACTAGTCGGCCCAGATTATTTGAAATCTCTCTTTGGAATTCTCCTGAGATTCCGTGTCAATATAATCGCCTTCGCAGGAGACATTCGGGAGATGTTCAACAGGGTGGAGATTTCTTACGAGAATACATTTTCACAATGCTTTTTGTGGAGAAATCTCAACCAAAGTACACAACCAAAGGTGTATAGGATGACAGCAATGCTATTTGGTACATCATCTTCTCCATTGTGATGAACAAAATACCGCCAAATTTAGTGACACATAGAAGAACTTCTGAACTAGACTGCAAATTATCCGAAGAGAGAATTCTTGGAATAACTTGGAATTCTGAAAAAGATTGTTTCAGTTTCAAGTTGAGATTCAATAAAGTTCATCCAAAAATAATGAGTGGTTCAAAAATACCAACCAAACGAGAAGTTCTGAAAACGGCCATGTCAGTTTACGATCCCATCGGCTTCATCGGCTTGTTGACACCAATAACAAAAAAATCAAGGATATTGCTTCAACACATTTGGCGATCAGGAATCGGATGGGATGATTCGATCACTGAGAACATGTTCAAAAAATGGCTGGTATGGTTGAACCAATTGAAGAAGTCCATGTGTTTGGAAATTTCGCGCTGCTATTCACTGGATTTGAAATATGCAGAAAATGTTCAACTTCATACATTCGTAGATGCGAGTGAATATGTATATTCAACAGCAGTATACCTGCGTATGATATTCCAAGAGCGCATACAAGTTGCTTTGGTAGCGTCGAAGCTCTGGATGATCTGGACATAAGTTCAGTCATAGAAAATATGACAAACAGAAACATCCAGTGGAAATTCATTCCGCCTGCTGCTCCATTCATGGGAGGGAGTTGGGAGCGCCTGATAGGTTGTTTTAAACGAGCCTCAACAGGTATTATGAAAAGTAGGCACCAAACAGAAGAAGTACTCCAAACCGTATTTGCTGAAGCAGAATGTGTTGTCAATAGTAGACCACTGACTCATGTGTCTGATGATGCTCAAGACTTGGTCAGCATTTGCCCAAACGATATTCTGATTGGTAGGTCCACCACATTAACTTCACCGGGTCACTTCACGGAGAAAGATCTACTTCTGCGCGAAAACAGTGGCGAACATCCCAGTGTTTGGCTGATATGTTCTGGAAGCGTTGGCTTCGGGAGTATTTACCAACGTTAGTTAGTCGAAGAAAATGGCAGAAAAATTAATCGAATATCCAAGTTGGTGACATGGTATTGATAAATGAAACCAAATTACCTAGAGGAGTTTGGCCAATTGGACAAATAGATAAAATCTACACCAGTCCAGATGGCATTGTGAGAATTGCTGATATTAAAACTGCCAACGGAACACTCAAGAGGGCAGTTAGAAAACTACACCGTCTCAATGTTAACTGTACTAACACGGAGGTTAGCACCAAGGGGGAAAATGTTCCGGAATCTTGAATATACAGTTATTTTGTGAATTTAGAATATAGTTACCCTGTACGGTGACAGTAATTGGTCAGTTGTTATAAATAAATTGAATTTTGTCAATCTAGTCAAAATATATTATATTAAAAGTTCTCAAAAAGACTTATATTTACTCTGCAAGAGGTATATTATTCAACAAGCGGTCCGATCGGAAATGGTTGTCACAGTAGATATTTTCTCTCTTTCTTTCTGTTGAAGTTTTTTTGATGTTTGTGTATTTCTAGAGCTTCCTAATACAATCTTGCCGAATGATGATTCGACGGTGATAGCCTTACGGTATTTTCGAAAATGATCTTGTATTCTTCGTCGGACAATGCATGTTCAGCTACTGCAGTCTTATTGGTCTGTCCTAATCGACAACTCCGCTTGTGCTTCTTTTCATGTGACCGAGTGACCGATATTAACTTTACCACAGTTACAGGGACTGGATCCCTGCTGTCTTTTGCTGATCTCAGATACTCCGATATTTTCTTCGTTGGTTGATTTTCTCCTTCAGAATTTTTCAATTTCGGTTGGTGACACCTTCTATGTATGGCAGATAGACAGCGCCTTGAGGCTGCTTTTTAAGGGTATTCCTCTTTTTGTCACTTAACGTTGTAAACGTTGTAAACGTTGTAAACAGCATATTACGCACGAAGGGAAAAATTACGCACGAAGCCGCGTAGCGGCGAGTGCGTAATTCCATGAGTGCGTACTATACTTTACCTACGGCCATATACAGTGTGCCAAAAAAGTCTGGACATATGACAGAGTGTTTCATTTTTTCAAAGGGGACACTCTGTATTTTATTGCATCTTTAGATTTTTTTAATAATTTTATTCCGAAAAATTTTACAAAATTAAATACTTATTATGTTTCACAACTTTACAACAATTTTTTTTTAATCTACATTGGGAACATTATAATGATTTATGGTTACTGTACAATTATTGAAGATATTGGATGTATTTCGATGTGTCCAATCATATGACATTGTAATATTTTCATTTGTTGAGGTTATGTTACTGCAACTTGCCTTACTATTAGGTAAAATAGCGGAGGATATTCTTGATGAGGTTAGTTCTTTGTTTTTCAAAAAATTGTCAACAAAACCTTCTGCAACTGAAGACGATTGCCAGCCACCATGCCTCTTCAAATCCAATAGATCCCCACCAGCATCGACTAAAATAGTTGCCGAAGATCTGCGAAAATAGTGTCCTGTGTAGCCATTACGATTTTCTAGTTCAAGAAATTCTGGAATATCTTTTGGTATACTACCTAATTTGTTTATCCCAACGGGTGGTGCATTTTCCATTCATATATTTTTTAAAAAAAGGTAAATTTTCTTCCAGTATTGTCTTGCGTATAGTGTAATATTTTTTTATTATAGAATAAAAATGTTCAGAGATCACAAAAGAACGTTGAATTTTGGTTTTTGTATTTGGAATTTTAATAATGAAGCATTTTTCTGTGTCCTCAACATCTTCAATTTTCATATTTCTCAGTTCCTGTTTTCGGCATGCACCGCTTACGCCAGTTATAAGAACAGTCTAAAAATAAAAATAACTGTAAGTGTGGAAAATAGTATTAGTGGACATATTTTACCTTCATAAACAAGTACTGATTGTAAGGAGCCGTTTCGAGGAAATCTTGAATATTTTTGGCCGTCAAAATTTTAGATTTTTTGCTTCTAAAGCCATCCGATTTCCTTATCAATAGCGCTATCAACTTGAAATACGCTTCTATATTTATATTGTTTTTTATATTTAGAGTCGATCTAAGCATTGAGTAAAAGGCCCATAGAGATCTAGGTTTCATTTTTTCTGATAGGTGTTGAAAATATGCTATCAAAACATTTTCGGAAAAAGAATTCACCTTATGTTTCAGTCTCCAGTCCATGAATCTACTATAACAATTTTCATAGCGTTCGCGCGATTTACTTGACAGTTGCCATTTCTGCCATTGCCATGACGTTGGGAGGAGTTAAATTTTCGTTTTCACTATCACTTGACATATTCTTTTTTGAAAAGTAAGTATCCTATAATTATTAAAACCAAAAAACTTATTTGTCTTTCAAAATATTTGTTTATATCATTTTCATTTTGACAGTTGCCGTGAGTACGGTGTTGATGAGCGATTGTGCGATCATGACCTACTTCCAGAATTATTTAAAACTGTGCGTTTTGATTACGAAAACTGTGCGATTTATTTACCGTGCGTAAGGAGCTATTTACTGCGGCGGCGCGTCGTGTGTTTTCGCCTATTTTCTATAGTGGCCGTAGGTAAAAGGGTATTTCTTCATCGTGGATGTACCTTCGTTAACATATTCTCAAAGCTCTCAAATGCTTGTCGATTTGGTAAGTTTGTGATCCTATGGTCCTTGATATCGATCTGAGTAGTAGGTACCTACATCTTCTTTTCGGGAATGTTCGGCAATCCATAGAGCCTCGGAGGTAATACTCCTGATCTGAAAAGTTCCCTCCTTGTCTCTGGTGGTAATGAAGATTAATTTATTAGTTGACTGGTATATCTCAAAATTAGAATAATAGAACAATAATATTTTCATCAGCATTAAGGCTTCTCATGGCGGTCTTTTCGGAGGTTTGGCTTTTCTCAGAATACTTGCAGATTCGCTTCGTAATTCTTTTTAACATCAGCAGGTAGCTTGTGGTGTATTGATAATCCTCTTCGAAGCTTTGAATTTTGGTGTGGTTTCTGTATTCCTGCAACTTTGAAGAAACGTGATGATCTAGTCTCTTGACAAACTGGTGGTATTCCTTCCGTAGAGTCGTTGATAACGAAATTGCAGATAATTGAATTTTTTTGTTTCATTTCAGAAAATAAAAGTCCAGAAAAACCTCACACAAAATGAATCTGAAATACCACACATCTGTTCATCAAATACGACAGTAATATTTTCAGCATTAATTTCGTATTTCGACAAAAGAAAAGCATGAATTTCAAGTGGTTGTGAGTTATTCAAAAATATTGAAGAAGTGGATAGAGATCACTAAAATGCTCTGAAAAGTGATGAAATATACATAGGATTCCATTAAAAAATCACTTAACCCTGTATATTTTTCCCTATTCGCCTTGTATATTCGACATGTATAGATTCCTTTGTTTTAATCACGATTGCTTGTGAATATTTTTTCTATCTCCGTGTATATTGACCAGAAGATCATTATATCTCTGGATATGTGTTTTATCACTCGTGAGTTTTATAAACATTTACCAATCACATTGTGACTCCAGCTAACACAATATGTCATTGATTGTCACACGAGAAATTAATTTCAGTAATTGGGGTAAATATTTACAGGCACAAACAAACTTCGTCGAGATCAAGGAGATAGTGGCCATGGGTGAAATTGGATGACCGTGGGATTTGTGTATAAAAATATGTACATGTTAATGCTATAATATTATGTTCTTTCATTGTCAAACCAACCAAAATAATAGAATACTCATAACCAGGGCGAATTTAAGTATTTATCCAACACATGACAGTTATTACTGTCTTTTTAGACAAGTAAACTATCAAATAACACACTAGTGAGTTATTGATAGTTTACTTGTCCAAAATGACATTGATGACAGTCATAACTGTCATGTGTTGGATAAAACATTGTATGCCACTCGTGTGTTATGTTGCCTAAGTCACTTGAGAATTTCTAATGGCCTCGTGGTATAAATCTTTCTCGCGTGCGTTATTTTCAACATAACACACTAGTACCATAAATAACTATTATTTAGGTCAAAAGGGTGAGAGAGCATATTATGATTATTCTGACATGTTTCATCGATTGGACATTTATGGAATCCATCTCCAATTCCTGAACATACCATTTCTTGATCATTCGCGACAAAGTTTTATTATCAATGGCACTCCGGAGATTGACGAAGAAAAGACCCCAAATCAATTACATGGGAAAATGGCTCTCAGGCAATTTTGATTTTTTTTTTATTTGCAGTACAAGTCACTAGAATTTAGCCGTGCATGTTTCAGCCCAGTTTCGGATATAAATTTTTGAAATAAAAAAAAAACTGTTTTACGTACACATAGTAAGGTTCACTTATCCAAAAGTATCATATTTTAAATGATTAGTAACAAAATCATAGCATTGATGGTTTAAAGAGAGTAAAATGATATGTTAGTCGGTCGTTGAGAAAAATGAAGCCACCTATTATTCAGGGTGGGTCAAAAATAGCGACAATGTAGCATAGTTTGCCAGTCTTCACCGTTGGTCCCAAAACTACTTGTAAAAGACTTATAGTAATTGCTTGATACGATCAGCTACAAAACTTACGATCACATTTTATATAGGGTGTGTTTACAAATATCAGTTGGAATATACATGTTTGTTAATAATTTTTGAATGGACGTAACAATTTGGATGAAATTTTTCAGTTATACTTCAAAGTGAATTACCCTACATTTCAGTATCAGTTTCACTAATTTCTCGTTTGTGAAATATAAATATTGAAAATGGATATTCTATGGAAGACATTATTCAATATTATTTCTTGATAAAATAAATATGATGATGAAAATAATTGCACCGTATAAAAAGCATAACCGCGAACCCTGTGACTATCAACGGTGTGGCTATGGACACGTTTGTCCTGCGGTATTTAACCGTACAATTATTTTGCAAGAAGTGAGATTTGATAATATCCTCTATAGAATATCTATTTCCAATATTTATTTTTCCTAATCTAATCATGGGAAATTAATGAAACTTAGACGAGTGTAGGGTGCTTAACTTTGAAGTATATCTGAAAAAAACAAAACTGAATTGAATTGGCAGGTCCATTCAAAAATTCTTATTATATGGTAGGTGCAAAACCGTTTTCAATCAATATTTGTAAACACCCTCCCCGTATAAAATGTTATCGTAACTTTTGTAGCAAATCATATCAATTACTATAAGTTTTCCCTAAGTACTTTTTATTATTTATTGACTCAAAAAGACTGTTTTGAGTGACTAATGTTAATAGAAAAGACTCCCAATAAAGATTTTTTTAATGAAAAAATGCACAGTGTCACTAATGGAACCCACGAATAAGATTGGAAAAATATGTCGCCATTTTTGACTCATCCTGTATGATAGAAGACTTTTTTTGGCTTAAAAATCGCCTGAATGACATGTCATTTGACATTCTTTGGAATATCAATGCTCTCATTGTGTTACTAATCATCTAAAAGGTAATACTTTCGGATAAGTGAACCTTAACTATAGTATATTAACTCCGAAACTGGACATAAAAACTTCTAGTGATTTGTATTGCAATATCTCAAAAAAATTCGAATTTATCTGAGTGTCATTTTTCCACATATTTGGTGCGAAGTGCTTTCTTCGTCAATCTCCGGAGTGCCAATGGAAATTGGATTTTTGTCGCACAAAATGGGGCAATATTGCACAACAATTATATAGATAATTATGAAAAATATTTTTTTATGCGACAGGATTGGTGCATTTTCCACTGAGAAAATTTGGGAAAACCTGGAAAACCACTTTTGAAATATTCATAATTTTAATATATCTGAGGCTGGATACATAATATTGTGGATATTGATGGATAATAACACGTGGTTCAACTGTGCGCAAGATGTTTTCTGTCATATTTGTAGTTTTTGCACAATCGCGTTATAAACAATTTAAGATCACATCTTGCAAGATGCGCCGATTTAAGGAAAATTTTCATATTTAAATTATGTTAAAGAAATGAAAAGAAGAAGATCAATAGTGTAAAAATCTTTCACAATTTCAGTACTTCAAATATTTATTTTCAACACTTGACACAGTAAATTATTTTACAAAATGCTGGGCTATTCATGCTAATTTTCAAACTTCCAGTAGACTTTTTATCTTTACTGTACAAAAATATTCCTTACATCCTCTGGCGGACAGTGTCACGTTATTCATAGCTGGGAATAGATATTCCCGACTTTTCTAGATTTTTACGCATACTTTCAGACGGCCTAATGTCTCCACTATACTTTGGTAGATGGCGTTAGCAAGTCATACCGAACAAAATGCTGGCAAACTCCACTGTTCGTGTCGTGTTGGAAAATTTACGGATCTCTTCACATGCTGGGCCAGGGCTGGATTTTTTAGATTTATTACAGTGGCCCCTTCTTGAACACATTCCGTCTCGAAATAGCATCCTTGAAGTGTGTCGGTACCTGCATGACTCCCCATATCTGCACCGTGACGTGAGATGGAAATAACACTCCACAGTCTTCCTGTTCGGTCGTTGAAGATATTTACAACACACCAAAATTTTAAACCTGCTGGATTTGAATATCGTCTCCAACATGCTTCCAATGACTCTCCAATCTAGTTCATCAAGCCCACATGACAATTTTGGGATTGCCAGGTCCATGAGATTTTGGTCCAGCATCGTATCTTTCAATCCGGTGAGGCTCTCCCAGACGTCCTCATAGAACGGTTTATCTCAAGTTTGCTTCTTGGTTAACAGGTAAAGATATTTCTCTGGCCCTTCTTCAACTGTAACACCCCTCCAAATTCTGGGTTCTGTTTCCGCAGTTCCTGGAGCTGACCAAACTTGAGAACACCACAACTATACCTCTGGACATTCGGATATCTTCTGCCACACAGTGCGCCAGCGCGTGGTCAGTAGATTTTATTACTCCTCACGAGTTACCTTATATGAAACTTTCCTCTCGTATGAAACTTTCTGCCTATTTGATTATAATGCCATGAACTTGTGAAAGGTCATCTCACTCTCTGCTGCTCTGAGGGTGCGAACTCAATCGTGATTTCCGGTATAATGAGCCAACCAACTGAAATGGACGAAACTAGATTTTCCTTGTACTGGCTTTTGGATACGGTAGACGTGGTTATTTTTTATTTGTATAATCTTGTATGGACCTTTTCACGAACTCTGTAACTTCAGTGAGAAGCCACGGCAACGCTTGGTATTGTACAGCCAGACTAGGTCGACAGTCTTGAATGTTTTAGCTTCTACGTTGATGTCACAGATCCTCCTCATACGGTTGCTGGCACTCTCGATAGTCAAACGGACTTGCTCGTGGATGTTGTCCATTATCTGCCGGAGTTCGCTGACATACTCTTCTCCCGGGGTGTCTTGCCCTGATGGCGTCTCAAACATCCAGTCGCAAGGTAGTCGTAGCTCTCGTCCCATATAAATACTTGCAGGAGTTTGGCCGGTTGACTCGTGTACCGCTGAGCGATAAGCAATCAGTAAGAGATTAAGATACTGGCCCCGTTCTCTTTGATGGGCAGATGCTAATTTGGACAGGTGGCGGTTTATTGTCCTATTCATTCGTTCTACCATTCCATCGGATTGTGGGTATAGAGATGTTGTTCTCATTTTTCGAATATCCAACACTTCGAACATTTCCTGGAACAAGTGGGATTCGAAGTTTTCCCTTCCCAGCGAGCACAAACATCCCCGGCATATTATGCGATGTTTCAAAAATGTAGGCACGCCGATGTTTCATTGAGACGTAATATGTATTTTCCGAAGAGGTCTCTGAAGGATATTCAAAGTTTTGTATTTGTTATTTCGTGATCTGTTTCTTTAACGCTTATAGAAATGTTTCGGCGATGTCAACAAAATGTTATCATTTAAATGTTTTCATTTGGCATAACATAGTTCGTCCTTGAGACGTTCACCGATAATCTAATAGAGGTTGGTAGTGTTGTACCGCGATCGCGCTTGTGCATTTTCTAAATAAGGGACATGGTTCCTTGACGTTTTTGTTGTTGAGGGAGATTGAACCCCATTTAGCCATTTAGCCATTTTGTTCCTCCTATAAGTAATAAGTGGTGTTTTTCAAGTGAAGTGAAAAGTTTGGACAAGACAAAATATATTAAGAGCAGTATGTAATAAAATTATTGATCAATGACTGCAAAGTGTATTGAATGGTCGTTATTTAGAAATACACAACCTCAAAAACATAACGGATGCCATGCTAATACAACCTAGAGAGCTAGAAGAAGGACTGAAAGTATATGAAAATGAACACGACTTTCAGTTTGTAAGTACCATACCTATTCCCTTATTTACACTACACTATACGTTCACCTAATGGAGTCTTTTATTAGAGTGCTGATTTTTAGTAATCATTACATGGTGAACAAGATAGCTTCATCGATATTGTGTTTAATATACTGAGTTCAGAACATTTTTTGTTTGAAGTGTTTATCTCATTTTAATACATACATATTCAATTTCAGGTATATTCCTTCAGAAGTCGGAGGAAATGATGGAAAAATGGAAGATTTTACGTGTACCTAGGTGCTTGAAAACTTTTTTAACAAATATTAGTCTGGTGTAGATCTGCTACTGGATAGGACGAAAATCAAATATTGCTATAATCTAATAATTCAATATTATAACGGAGTTGATTTTTGGTGAGTACTTAAAACAGTCTTTGAATGTTATAGTGTTTAATTTTCGAGATGAGTATTATCTTTTTGTTGAAGTTTTGTTCGTAACTCAATTTTTCTGAAAATTGGCTTAGAAACTCAAATTTTCAGTAAACTTTTAGAATGGAAAATAATTATGACTTTTCTCAATAGTAAATCCGTCATAACATCAGATTGTCCTTTTGTTTTAGGTGATGTGAAAGAACTCAAGTAAAACAAGAAAATAATTCGATAATTACACAAAAGAATGGTTTCCCATCCGAAACAATGGAGATTAACGGAAGACAATTCGATTTTGATTTTTTGATTGCCTATTAAAATATTTTTTTTCCATAATATTTTTTAATTCGCCTTAATGTTCATAGAAAGTCAAATATTTCGGTGTCTGAACTGTAAGATGGCACTGACAAGATATGTTTTTCATACCATAGTAACAGCGATCTTTTATAATATTTCCAAATAAATTACAGTTTTCCGCTGGAATATCTACCGAATATCCAACGGTCAACCCATACTGCTACTGCATTGTTGCCAAATCTCAACATTATTCGAAGTTCTGCCTCTAGTCTTTTGTTGGGTGGAAACCTCGGGGAAATGATTTTTCGCGATCAGTTAAGTCCTGTCTGTGAATATGGTGGAATTCACAGGGCCTCCACAATTTTGTTGGGTGGAGACCTCGGGGACCTCGTTTTTCGAATACTGTGGGCCTCTGCTGAGTCCTGTCTTCGAATTTGGTTGATCTTCGCTCTTTTTTTGGCTGGAGACCTCGGCTGGAGACCTCGGTGACCTCGTTATTCGAATTCAGTGGCCTCTTCTGAGTCTTGTCTGTGAATTTGGTGGAATTTACAGTGCCTCCATAATTTTGTTGGGTGGAGACCTCGGTGACCTCGTTATTCGAATACAGTGGCCTCTGCTGATTCCGTGAATTTGGTGAAAGTTGCAGTGCCTCTGATTTTTGTTGGGTGGAGACCTCGGAGACTTTATTATTCGAATTCAGTGTACCTTGCTGTGTCCTGTCTGAAAATTTTCAGGAAATTTGCAGCGCCCTCAGATTTGTATTTGGAGGAGACTTGTTTTTCGAACTCAACCCCAGTGCCGAATCATGTCTGCAAGTTTCTAAAAATTTGCGGAGTCTTCAGTTTTGTAATGGGTGTACACCACATTTTTCAGAAACAGTGATGTATTTTCCTTGTCTGCAAATTTAGGTTGATTTGCAGAACATCCAGGCTTACCTATCATGGAAACCTCCTTTTGTTCTGAAAGGGGTTATTTTTTCAATCGTTTTTAGTGTTTCCAAAGGTGGGGACCATTTTCTTTGAATCTGGTTTATTCTTTTTCTTAGATTTTGGTTTATTGATGATGCCTGTGCCGTCGGTTTTTCTGTTTTCCTGTGGAAGGAAATCTTGGGAATCTTTGGTATTGCCCCTTTTTTCCGGTTCACCAGTATATTATTCATTATTCTTTTCGTTTGTTTTTCGGATATTCGGGATTGCAGTGCCCATGGGTTTGTTATAGATATAATCAATCCGTGCTTGATCTTGCTTCCTAGATTAGATTTGCTTTTAGCACAAACAATAAAGTTGAGGGTAGAATTCAAAAAGAGCATCTAATATGAACAACTCACTATAATTTATTTTTATCAATATTTCTCAAGTTTGTAAGCTGAACTCCGCCTATTATTTTTTATGTATATGAGTTGATGTTATCTAAAAACAACTGGAATGGACAATAAAGACTCTATTATGATTATTATTATTATTATTAAATTCTGTTCCGCATCCTGTTTTATTTCCAAAACTGATATTTTAAATCGCAAAACATAAAACTTATTACTTACATACTTCTTCAGTTGTGTCCAAGGACTCCAAGGCTTTAGGCGGATCAATCCAGCATCTGACTGACCCCTATCGACGTAACTTTCATTTTCGATAAATTAAACAAATTACATCGGTTACCGCTGTCTAGAACTATTGGCAACCCTGTACAGTGAATATGACAGTGACAATAATTCTGTGCAATACCTTGTCGACAGTGGCAGAACTATTTTTGTGTTTTCGTTCATGTACCGTTTTTTGTCCGAGGTTTTGAAAATCATTATTAAAAATATAAATCGTTTGATTTTAGTTCGAAAATATGAATAGGAAATTCATAAAATCTTTTGTGGAATCATCTGCGACTGAAAGACAAACTTTAGTCGCTATTTTCCATCGTTCAAGATAACCTCTTGGGAGGTATTCATGTTGAAAAGGGGAACATTCTCCATGAAAATTGAAAAATGAAAAATGTGACTTATTTGTAATATCTAACAGAAAACAACTACTTCCCCGGCACGAGCCACGCTGGACATTGAACTACATCTGATAGATATTGTGAAAAGACTCTAACTGAAAAGGAAAGAAAAAATCTGAAAGTGAAAATTTGCATTTTCATTCAGATAGCTGACTTTTTTAATTCTTTCTAGTTTTCCTTGAACAAATCATTAAATAAATTAGATAAGGAGAATGTTATTAAAAAATATCACTCACAGAAATCGTTCATTTCATTGAAGCAAGGTTCGCTTCTCTCGCATTTAATCCCCAATACATTTTGGTCGACAAAAATCTATTTCGCTTTGCCAAGCTCTTCAGGAGGATTGATATAGGATTGAAATAAAACAGGCTCTTCAGAAGCATACACATCAGGGATGGATATGAGAGAAACATTTCTTCTGCGGTGACACTTTGAAAATTATTTTTGACATAGACCTGTCATGAGCATTTTGATTTTAGTTCGAAAATATGAATAGGAAATTCATAAAATCTTTTGTGGAATCATCTGCGACTGAAAGACAAACTTTAGTCGCTATTTTCCATCGTTCAAGATAACTATCCTTTAGCAATCCTTTCAAATGGGCTGCCTACGTTATACTGACAAATCGGGGCCTCAAGGTGGGTTCGAAGTCCATTGCTGGCAGTGCATACTGCACACTTCCTGCACCGATTCTCAACGTCAGCTTGACAATTAGCCCAATAAAACCGTTGTCTCAGTTTCTGCAGAGTCTTTATCACTGCTAGATGTCCTTCGGTGATTCTGTCAGGCACTTCTCGGAGCACTTTCTGTCCTATTCTTGAGTACCACTGCCTGGCGCGACTCTTTTCTCTGCTATCTTCGGACTCCAATAAGAAGACCCCATCTTCCAACGTAAGGGAATTCCATTGAACACAGTATGAATTAATTACTGGAGAATAGCGCGCAACTTTCTGCCATGATGGTCTTCAGTTGCCCTTCCTCTTAGTCTTTCTGGATTTTGTCTTCTTTCCAGTCATCGTCAACCACCGTGGTCCTACGAACGGCTGCGTCCTTTTCCTCGGCTCGACGACAGTCTGAGCAGTCGTCTGGACATGGTCCCCGTGATAGTGCATTGGCGTTCTTGTGACTGCTTCCTATTCGATTTTCGATGTCGAAATCAAATTCTTGAAGTCGCCTGATCCAGCATGCTACCTGTCCTTCGGGGTTTTTGAACTATAAGAGCCATTTGAGGGCTACATGATCAGTCCTAACCAGGAATCTCCTCCCGTAGACGTATTTGTGAAAATGTTCTACCCCTTATACTACAGCCAACAGTTCCCGTCTGGTGACACAATCATTGCGCTCCAGTTTCACGAGGGGTTTGCTGAAATACCCAATTACCTTCTCTTGTTACGTTACCGGCGTCAGTGTCCAAAATAAATTATCTACTAAGGATCGTTGCGTTGACCAAGGCTTCTGGTCATCCGCCGCTACTCCTTTCCCTGAGACAATGTGTCCAAGGAAATGGACTTCCTTCTGGAACACTTGGCATTTGTCAGGGCTGAGTTTTATCCCAGAGTTCCCCAGGCGCAGGAATACCTCCTCCAGATTTGTGACATTATCGTCGAACGATTTTCCAACTATGATGATGTCATCGAGGTATTCCAGGCAAGTGTTTCATGATAGTACTTTCAACACAGTCTCCATCAATCTCTCAAAGTTGGCTGAAGCGTTACCAAGGCAGAATGACATAAATGTGTCACAATCCTGAGAAGATAGTGAAGGCTGTTTTCCCTCTATCCTTTGGGGCCAGTTCTACCTGCCAATATCCGCACTTGAAATCTAGATTCAAGAAAACTGTTGCAGAAGCGTGTCGATCCGTCTTTTTTTTTTTCTCTACCAGTACTACTGTAGATGACCAGGGGCTGTCGGACGGTTCAATTATTCCTCTTTTTCCCATAGTGTTGACAATTTTATCAGTCTCTTCATTCTTGGCAAGAGGAAATCTTGATTGATTGACGAATTGGTCGAGCATCATCAGTATCAACTCCTTATCCTTGTCCGGTATCGAAGATGTCCCGATTCTCCTTGTCTCAATCCCTCAATTTGGACTGCTGAGCTGGTCCTATGTCCTTCAATTCAATAAGTTACAATTCTGCTGGCAAGTTCCTGTCTTGGCTAACAGTACCGCGTACACTCCTGACCACAGAAAAAATAGACGAGCAGTGCCCCAAAAGAGTTCTCATTTTCAAGGTCACTGGGTAATCATTGACATTCATTACCCTTACTGGCACAAAATCATCAACATGCAGTAAGGTCTTCCCCAATTTTCTCATCATGAAGCTCGGGCTCGAACATCACCACGCTCACACGGTTCGCTCCACCGTCCATGTGAGTCTCTTTCAGCTCTTCCATGTACGCTTATATCTTCAGTCAGCAGCACACCCATCATTTCTTCACTTCTTCCATGGAGTACCAGCTCTTCTCCATTCACACGCAGGATCTGTCAGAAATCAACGAGATCAAATTGCTTGGTAAAAAAATTGTGAACAAAAATTTAATTTTAATTTTAATCACTATGTAGTACTAGAGTGTGACAAAGAAAAGAAACAACAATCCAGCCCCAAACAAACAGAGAATCGGGAATTTATAGAAATAATAATATCACAACCGTTACCCTAAGGTATTTTTCCCCGCTAGTAAAAATATTCAAGAATACTTATTCATGCAACAAGTGCAAAAAGTAAGTGCAATAAACAATTTTTGCTCGAGTTGCATACAGTATTTTTTCTACGTTCATGCAAAAAGCAAAAAATGATTTATCAAGGTACGGCACTAGGTGTTGGAAAATGAAAAGCGCAACTTAAATAATTGATTATTACTATCGATTTTCATTGAAACAGATCACTATCATCTATTTTCCATTAATAATACTCATTTTAAAACTCAATTCTGTAATTGTCAGAAATAATTTGACTGACATTTCTATAACCATATTTGCATTATAAAAATCAAAATAATTGTAGCCGTGCGCGTGTATGTTATTACAAGAGGTGGCACAGACAGTTTGCTCGATTCAGGTAGACGGTTCAGAACAAAGCGGATCAGTTTTGATTATGAAGTATTTCTCGGGAAGGCATTGGTTTAGCTCTGGCTGCTAAGATTTATAGAAAATAATATTAAATATGTAACTGTTCAAAACGTATTGCCATTCTCACAGAATATCTGCTAAATATGTAGTGGGTAAACATTTATGTTTGTCATGATGACAGCACGTTGAAGTTGAATAACAGATGAGTGCAATAAAAACTTTATTGCACTAGTGCAATAAACAACTTCTTTTTCCACTAAATAAAGTTCAATAAAGGTTTGCTTTTTGCATGAATGTAGAAAAAATAACAAAATGCATTTTTATTATCTTTGACATTACTAGAACGATAGCAAACATAAAAAAAAATTAAAATTGAAATCTTTAAAATGTAGCTCACATACCCGGAAGTATTAGGCTTGTGGTAAAGCAAAACATCTGAGTGAGGCTGCGCTGCTGCAAAAATGTAGCATATTAGTCCAGCAGCGTGAACAGTGGAAAATGATCAGCTCTGAAGATCACTCATAGGAATTTACACTTAAGAGGCCGGGCCGCTCGGGTTAATTTAGCCTAGGGCCGCAAATACCCTAAATCGTTTACTGCTCTCAGGTGAAAATCTAAAATATACACATTGTAGATGTTGATCTCAGATGCATTCACATTACGATTGCTTCTAACTTCAAAGACCAAGAGTCTTGGTCTTGGTCCTGGTCTTGAAAGAAAAATAATGAATTTAAATCTACTCGATATTAAGAAAAATATGAGGGAAAATGTTATGACATTTTATTTCAATTATTTATTCTTCAAAAGGTAAGATTTTGATTATTGTTCACTCAATATCTAAAATACATTTTTCAAATTCAGTATTGCAGTTTTACAGGTTACAACAAATAGGTGTATGCTGTAAGGTCGCAGTGGTCCATACCTCCTACTACTGAAAATAGAAAAAAATTTGATACAAAAGTTATTGCGTTCGAATTTGAAATTATTGATGCTGCATTGTCACTTCGAGCAAAACTTGCTTGTCAACGATTATTTAGTTAAAATAAATCATCCTATATATTGATGCATACCTATTTGAATTTTGGGTTAAATATTTTATTGGTATTCTATACCTATCTTCAACTGTTTTTGTGACAATTGAATTGAATAATTCAAATTTCTAGATGCATTTTGATCCAAGACCAAGATTATCAAGACCAGTCCAAGACTGAGCCAGTCTTGTCGTGGTCTTGAAACATCAATACCAATATCAAGATTTATTTTTCGAGACAAAGACCAAGGCTGGTCAGTCTTGGTCCTGGTCTCGGGAAGCTCTACTTATAACGATCAACGTTAAGCTGAAGATACTAGCATATCCCAAAAACTGTTGAAGTATCCCAATTTTTTGCAGCTTCCAGTGCCGTTATTCACAAAATATTCCTTCTAAACAGGAAAAAAAGAGTAACATTAGTAAAGGTGCTGCAAGAGTTCTGGGACCAAATCGACCAAATTAACATGTAAAATCCCATTTAAAATTCTAAGGTCCCGTCTGGCGTTTTTTGTCTCATTCAAGGTCACGCGCTCGCTGCTCTGCCGTTCAGCTGTGACGTAGTCGAGCTGATCCGTATCAAAGATAAGAGTTTCCCAGTACTCAACGCCGGATAGTGAAAATGAATATTTGATATATATGCAATGAAATGAAAAAAAGGTTGTTAGACTGAGGGATCGAAATGTAGCGAACCAGCAATCTTCGGATTACGAAGCGCACCTCTACAGACAAGGCTATGAGACCTCTTAGTGAATGTAGGTTGAAATGTTGTTTATACAGCGCGAGCCGCCGATCAGCGAAGTCGAGCAGCGTTATCTACCGCACGCCGGGTTCTATCTACCGCAGGCCGGCTTCGAGCGCTCGAATATTAAATAAAAAGAATAGTGATTGTGAATGAATAAATTCGAATTGTTGAAGTGGTATAATAATAATGATGTTTGAAAAAATTGGTAAAATGGCGGGGTAACGAGGTTGTAATGTATCAACGTGTGATTTCAATGTGGAACGAATACAGGGTGTTTCAAAATACATTATTTAAGAGAAAAATTAACAGGGTGTGTCAAAATACACCATTTAAGAGGAGAAATATGACGACTGCTTGTGTGCTGGGTGTACCAACATATGAATTAAGAGAAGAAACATGGTCGCCTCTGTCATTTATCAACTGTTAGGTGGTAAATGGGTCAAAGAAAAATGTATCATTGGAAATATGGGGCGATTCGAAACAACGACATACCCATACATAGAGATTGGATTACATCTGTCATCTATGTGATGTGATAGGAGATAGGAGACAGAAGATAGGAGATAGAAGATAGGAGGCAGAAGATAGGAGATAGGAGACAGGAGAAAGGAGACCGAAGATAGGAAAACGAAAATATGAGAAAGGAGATAGAAGATAGGAGACAGGAGTTAGGAGATAGGAGACAGGAGATAGGAGACCGAAGATAGGAGGAAGGAGATAGAAGACAGGAGTTAGGACATAGGAGTCAGAAGATAGGAGACAGAAGATAGGAGACAGAAGATAGGAGATAGGAGACAGAAGATAGGAGATAGAAGATAGGAGGCAGAAGATAGGAGATAGGAGACAGGAGAAAGGAGACCGAAGATAGGAAAACGAAAATATGAGAAAGGAGATAGAAGATAGGAGACAGGAGTTAGGAGATAGGAGACAGGAGAAAGGAGACCGAAGATAGGAAAACGAAAATGTGAGAAAGGAGATAGAAGATAGGAGACAGGAGTTAGGACATAGGAGATAGAAGATAGGAGATAGAAGATAGGAGATAGAAGATATGAGATAGGAGTTAGGACATAGGAGATAGAAGATAGGAGATCTAAGATAGGAGGAAAGAGATAGAAGATAGGAGACATGAGTTAGGACATAGGAGGCGGAAGATAGGAGAAAGGAGACCGAAGATAGGAGACCGAAGATAGGAGACATGAGTTAGGACATAGGAGGCAGAAGATAGGAGACAAGGGAAAGGAGACAGAAGATAGGACATAGGAGACAGAAGATAGGAGATAGGAGGCAGAAGATAGGAGACAAGGGAAAGGAGACAGAAGATAGGACATAGGACTTAGGAAACAGACAGATTGACAGATATTCCGTTTGATCTAACCACAACGAACTAACCTTACGTATAGCGTCTTAAGAATCTCAACGTTGTAAGGAAAAAAGATGACTGCTGTCATTTGTCAAATATCAGGTGGAAAATGAATCAAAGAAAAAACGTATCATTGAGGATTCGAAACAACTACTAGCTCATACAGAGAGGTTGAATTACATCTGTGGGTGTGTGTGTGTGTGAGTGGGTGGGTGTGTGTGTGTGTGTGTGTGTGTAATGTTCGTTAAAGAAAAAATATGTCGGCGTACAGCTAAAAACGTTTGCTTGGGGATATGAGCATTTGAAAAATACTTGCCCATACAAAGAGATTGAATTACATCTGTGTGTATTGTTTGTTAAAGAAAAAATCAATGCAGCTTTTATATTTCATTGTACAGGGGGCCTCATAAACGGTATCATGATGGGGTCTGACATTTTCAACGTGCGATACCCATTGAAACGTTCACCAAAAATTGTGGAATTTTTCTAGCAGGGCTATAGAAAGATAAAATGCAAATGGAATTTAACGTTTATATAATTCTAATCACAGTTTCCACGATACTGACATGCATTTTATTTAGGATGTTATTGGAAATAATTATGGAATTTAACAAAAAATATATATTTTAGTTTGAATAAATTATCAAATATTCAAATATTTCATTCGATATGAAAATATGCGAGCAGAGTTATTGTTATCAGTTGATATTTCAAGCGCGCGGTCTCCAAGCCAGCTTTATCGCCAATAGCGAGGCGGACGGGAAATTCACATGAGATAAGCTATTTGCAATTGACTTGAGGTTAGGATAACAGGAAATTACAAAACCACACACTAGCAACGGCTTTTTTGTTTTCTAAATGCATACGTGAGAACTGAGAATTGTTGATGGAGTGGTAGGAGTGGGCAATCTTATAAAAACAATTCTGGGTGTGGCCGGCGTCATTCTGCATTCGAAAGTTTTGTTAAACTATTATATTCGAAGCATTCGGATAGCGTGAGTGTATGATCATCATCGAACAATAACCAATTCGTGTGTTTGAGTGTTTGTGCTTCTATTTCTAAAAACAATGTAAGTTTCTCATTCATTATATGCTACTATTGGTATTGTAGGTTGTGAGCGATACATTTTCTGGGGGAAATTTGTGATTGAAATATGATTGTTGTTATTATCTAAAATATTGTGCTAGTTTTTTAAAATTTCTCAGCTATCGAGGAAAAACGGTCGACTTTTTCCTACACAAAATCACGACAGGTACCCGAAAGGGGAGAGTATCGGCTTTGGGGTCTGTAATTCCTCTCTGCAAAGGGGGTTGTCCCTATTAAAAAAGTTTGGTATGAACAGTGTTTTTTGTAAGGGGGAAATCGTCACCTGAATGGTTATCGAAGAACTGTATTTTCTCTAGCTGTATGTTTATGCATTTTAATTTAATTTTTGTTCAACTCAGAGTATTTTTATTCATAGATTTGCCTCAAATTAACTCATGTTTCAATACAATATATTAAAATTTTTTGAACATAGCTAAATTTTTCGAGTAATTTTTTCATAATGATAAACCTATGTTTTTTATATTTAGTATGGAAAGACGTTGATATTTATGAAATCTTTTACTAATCAAGTTCTTGCGCATGTCCAAAAATTACGTCAGTATGAATTTTTCAATTATTTTTTGGGACATAGTCAAATTATATGATTTTTTCAATTATTATTATTTTTAGGTAGATAGTTTTGATTGTGATAGTCGTGTTTCTATACAACATTTTTTCCATCAAAGTTATGTTTCCAAACAATATTTTTTTAATGATAATAATAATAAATGCTTTTATTGGCGTAGTAATGAAATATATTCAAAAGGTAGAGTTAGGGCTTTCTCATACTAGATGAAAAAAGTACTTCCTTACACTCAACCCGGAGCAACTCGGAGCATTTTTATTTAAATATTTGATTTAGATAGTCGTGTTTCCGTACATCATTTTTTCTCCGTTAAAAGAATGTTTTCAAACCATATTTTTTATTTATTAAAAGTGAATTTTTTTTACATGTTTTCTTTGTTTGATACGAAAATAGTTTGCGATTCCATACAATTTTTCGAATCTAGTAGTCTAGAAGACCATTTTTTAGATTCAATAGTTATACAAAAATTTGATTAATAGCGTTCAAATCCTGCTGTTTGAGAGGTCATTTTAGGCAAACATTTACCAGCAATTTTCACATGTTTTAGTTGTTTAATACGAAAATAGTTTACGATTCCATACAATTTTTCGAATCTAGTAGTATAGATGGTCATTTTTCAGATTCAATACTTATACAAAAATTTGATTAATAACGTTAAAATCGGGCTGTTCAGGAGGTCATTTTAGGCAAACATTTAAAAGCATTATATAAGATTAAATAGTGTATCCACTCACTCAACAAATATGATATATTAATAATTTCTATGTGATTCAAATCAGGTGGTTTAGGAGGCCATTTTAGGTAAACATTCAATATCATTATTCAAAAATTTAATCAACAGCATTCAGATTCGGTAGTTTAGGAAGTCATTTCAGGTAAACATTCATTAGCATTATTTAAAAATTTGATTGATTGCATTCAGGTCTGGCGGTTTAGAAGGCCCTTTTCAGATTCAGTACTTTTTCAAAAAATTGATTCATGCAGTGAGGATTGTTTCGCGTTTCTATACAACAGTTTTTCTATCAAACTTAAGTTTCCAAACAATATTTTTTATGATAATGATAATATCATTTAAAAATTTGATCGATAGCATTCAGGTCTGGGGGTTTAGAAGGCCATTTTCAGATTCAGTGCTTATTCAAAAAATGATTCAAGCAGTGAGGATTGTTTCGTGTTTCTATACAACATTTTTCCATCAAACTTACGTTTTCAAACAATATTTTTTTAATGATAATAATCATAAATGGTTTTATTGGCGTAGTAATAAAATACATCCAAAAGGAGGAGTTAGCGCTTTTTCATTCTAGATGAGAAAGTACTTTCTTACACTCAACCTGGAGCAACTCGAAGCATTTTTATTTAAATATTTGATTCAGATAGGCGTGTTTCCATACAACATTTTTTCTCAGTTAAAATAATGTTTTCAAACAATATTTTTTATTTGTTGAAAGTGAAAATTTTTACATGTTTTAGTTGTTTAATACGAAAATAGTTTGCGATTCCATACAATTTTTCGAATCTAGTAGTCTAGAAGACCATTTTTAAGATTCAATAGTTACACAAAAATTTGATTAAGAGCGTTCAAATCCTGCTGGTTGAGAGGTCATTTTAGGCAAACATTTACCAGCATTATATGAGATTACATAGTGTACCCACTCACTCGGCAAATATAATATATTAATAATTGGTTTAGGAGGTTATTTTAGGTAAACATTCAATATCATTATTTAAAAATTTAATCAACAGCATTCAGATTCGGTAGTTTAGGAGGTCATTTCAGGTAAACATTCATTAGCATTATTTAAAAATTTGATCAATAGCATTCAAATCTGGCTGTTTGAGAGGTCATTTTGGGCAAACATTCAAAAGCATTATATAAGATTACATAGTGTACCCACTCACTCGGCAAATATAATATATTAATAATTTCTATGTGATTCAAATCAGGTGGTTTAGGAGGCCATTTTAGGTCAACATTTAATACCATTATTCAAAAATTTGATATATGCGATGAGGATGGATGAAGGCAAGCAATCAATTGCATATAAATACATTAGCGTTAATGAAACAAGCATTTTTCCAAAAAACATTTATTCATAGATGGAAATCACTTTCGCAAGTACAGTTTTTAATTGGGATAGTAAGTCTTTATTGGGGCACGGCACTCCAAACATATTCCAGTTGAAATCGCCAACTTGAACAAGTTTTCTTTGGAATTCATTATATTTGAAATATGTCTTCCCACGGAAAAAGTACATATGTCCATCGATATATCTAAACGCTGTCGTAATATCACCAGGAATACCAGGAAACATATCGCTGATGCGACCTCTATTAGTAACTTGGCTATTACTTTCACTAAATTCGATAAATGAGGAATTATCATAAAATAGATAAGTTGTTCCAACATATGTTTGGAAAAAAGCATTTATTCGTGCACCTCTCGGTATTTGAATATCTACGTCTTGATCGATTTGTAAGTTCGGAAACGAACCCGAGTAAAATTTATTACTACTCTCGGCAAATAATTGCCCAGGATAACTCTGAAAAATATGATTCACGCTACCAATTTCTATGGGTAAATAATTTCCAAGTTTTTCTGGTTCTGGTATGGTTTTATCATTGTTTATATCCAACTTCCATATCAGATCTTTATTTATGATGTAGAGACGATAATTTGGGAAAATAGGTGCGAACGCTAGGAACATTACATCGGGAGGCTGGTCAATCTGACATAAATTGGTGAGCGGTTTGGTGGGCGCTTTGTCTATAATTGAGACGGTATTCATCGTCGTCGTACGAGGAGTGCTTTGAGCGGGTTTCGGTATACGCGCGAATTTTTGTTTACGTCCATAGAGAGCTTCAATTCCATTTAAATCATCTTGTTGGAGAGGTATTGTTGTTGTTTGATAAAATCTATACATAATTGCTGATTCGGCATGTGAATGTCCCAAACCTAAAGCATGTCCGATTTCGTGTACAAGGGTCATCAGCAGATTGTAGGCATCATCTGGGGGTGTTTTGTCATCACCCAAATACCATTCTTCGTCATCATCCACATGAATTTCAACACATGTCGAACCTTTTGAAGGAAAGTAAGAGTGTCCCAACATTCTTCCTGGTCCATCAAGAGTGCTGCCGCATTGGTGTTTACCCATACAGGTTGCTCGAAAATTATGTATCCCGTTTACGAATACTATTGTAATGTTTGGCTGTTGTTTAAGTTTCAGGTTCACTTGTTTGAATTTTAAAACAGTAGCATCTTGCCATATATTGAAAGCTTTTTGAACAAATTTTTTGTATGTATTATATTTCCCTAAATCCATATTGATAGAAGGAAAGTACCAGTAAAGTGACGTTTCGTTCCATTTCCCTTGTACAATGTATGAGTTTTCCTTGTATTGACATCGGGGTTTCTTGATCAAGGCTATAGTTTCATAGTTCAGAGTGCCGTCTACAGGAAGATTGTTCTCTTCTTGAAAAGAATCTATAACATCGCTGAGGTCCGTTTGCGAAGTATTAGTTAAATACCCAAATTTAACAAAGTAATTTTTCGCATCATCTTCAGTCACTCGAAGTTTTTCAATCAATGCTACAGTTTCATTGTTCAGAGTGCCGTCTACAGGAAGATTGTTTCGTTCTTGAAAAGAAACTATAACATTACTGAGGTCCGTTTGCGAATTATTTGACATATAACCATATTTAACAAAGTAATTTTTCGCGTCATCTAGATTTGCTGACGATGCAGCCAATAGCATCAGAGGTAACAACAGTACAAACGATCGCATTGCGAGTTCAGCGTTGAATGTACCATCGAACCTTCGTATGTTTATTTAAGGGATTTTTGTTTCTCCCTCCACCCCTCTACCTCTCCAACGGTTGTTTCACAGCAGCCATCTCTCATATAAAGTTCCTTTGCTAATGAGCAATCAGTATTATTTTTCAATATTTGATATAACTATATCATTTGAACCCAGCTTCAGATACCATCTCCAAAATGGTAATGTAAATGATAGCCAATTTGACATAAAATATCAACGTACCACAGATCAAAAAGCGAATTGGCATCTATACACCTTTGATTGGTTTATATAAAAATTAAATTCATATTCAAGTCAATACATTTTGAGGCTAATATTCAATCAATAAATATCCTGGAATTTTTTTAATAGTTTACGAATCTAAGAATTTAAGCGGATATTTTCAGGTACAATGGGGGAACATACATACGCTATTGAAAGACTTAAATTTTTTACTCATTTTATTACGGATATCTAAACATTGGACATATTATTTCACCACAATAATTACAATCACATTTCTTGAATAATCGTTCAGATTCTTCATTGCTGCAAAAAGCTGTAAATTCTTCATGATTCTTAATGTGAGCGATGAGTTTAGCTGCATATCCTTTTCTTCGGAATTCAAGTAATGTATGAATATAATTGATAGTTTTCGGTTTTGAATGTTTCCTCAAAGGGTCAAAATCCATGGTTGAGAGCAGCGCAAATGCTGTTGGTTTATCGTCGATGTAAATAATATAGCAGCTGATTTGTCTATCATGATACCACTGTTGTATGAAATCGTTGTCAAAATTCAACTGCCTAATTTTCTCAGCAGCTTGAGCACCATAAAATAACCTAACTGCTTCCATCTTCAATGCCGGGGATGACCTGCGTGTGAGGGGATTTCCTCAGCTGGATAAAACTTCTTTACCCCCTCTCCTTTTTTTTTTTTTTTTTGGTTAGTCTTGCACCCTTATGTCATTTTTAAGTTGGCTATATGTATTCAATCATTCGCAATATTAATTTTTCTCGTTGTCAAGTATTCTAGCTATAACATTATGAATATATTTACGTATTTTCAATAAACTTTTTGGAGCTCCATCAAAGTACTCTGTTGTGGACTTGGTTTGTTTGACATTACGATAAATATCGATCATTTTGGTATCTTCAGCAGTATGGCGCATAAACATCCCCTTCTTCAATGTAAATTCGTATTCATGAGGAAAATAAAATTTAGTGATGGCATCAGTAGGATCATACACTATTTGATTATGCTCAATCCAAAAATGCGGTGTAATTGTAACCCCATTCGAATAAAACTTCGTTCCGACACATAACTTTACTGTAATTCCATACTTCTTGACTAACTCATAGAAAATTAAACTCGCCGGCAGACATGCTCCACAATAATTGTTTTTAATGAATGCTTGTTCAATACATGATTTAATCAAGTTCAAGTGAAATTGGTGGAACATTGGATTAGACATATCTGCTAATGCAACTGCGCAGAGTGAACGATAAATGGTGAATGAAACTTCCAAGTCATTTTTTAAATATTTTACCGTCTAACAGATTTTTTACCCCCACCCCTTTTATTGAACGTTCAATCTGAAACATAGATTGTAGAAAATTTCATTTTTCAATTTCATGTGTCAAGTGACATGCAGCATTTCACATGCATTCCTATGGAAATCGCAACATAAAAATGTTACAAATGGCTCTATAGATGACCAATGCAGCACTTTTATATGTATTCGTATGTTAATTGAAACACAAATCTTTACAAACTGGGGGGGCCTTTTGAAACAGTTAGTTTTTCATCCAAAAAATTTTCTTTACCCCCCACCCTTTTATAAAGCGTTCAGTCTTCCGTCCGACCCAAGTTTACATATACTGAGCTCTAATGAATTCCATCAGTTTACTTTGAAACGTTTAACGTTCAACATCTGACTTTCTATAATTTCAGTATGTCGATGTTTGCCGATTTTGTGCGGTATATTGCTACCATCTTGGGGCTCATAACCCCCAATTATAATGAAAAAATTGCCAAAGAGGGCCTTGGAGAGTGTGCGAAGGGGATGCGGAGGATCCGAAAAGCGTTGAAGAATGCAACTTCCGTGGGTGAGAAGCATCATCTGGAGGCATGTCTAAGGAATATTCTGAGTATGAGGAACCAGTTTAAAGCCATGCTGAAAAAGGGGGCAGGGATTTCTCCTCGACCTGAAGGAGCGAGAGAACGTGTGCACTGGGATGATACCGACTCGGCATTCTATGGTCGAATCAGGAGTGGTGTTATTTCCAACCTCAAACACAAGGATCCACGCTCATTCCTGATTGATTCCAAAGCCATATTCAAAAGGAGAATTCAGAATGCTCTCAAGAAGGATGGATCGGTGAAGGTCAACATGATATTCGGCGGAGAATTTGAGGTGCTGAAGGGTGCTAGTGTACTGAAGGAATACAAGTATTTCACGACCGCCAACTCTCCGATTTATCAAGACACCAATCTGGATGAATGGTTTGATTCCAAGGTTATTGCTCCAATCATGAAAGACCTTGAGGAGTTCCAGGAACGCGATTCAGGCTGGGCGTTGAAAAAGGTGGTTAACTTGGGAGTTAACATCAACAAGTTCACTCCCCAGCTTGGATCTTCCTTCATCGAGTTGCCTGAAGAAATCAAGAAGAAGCATGCATGCGTCAATGTGCAAAATGACGATCAAGCTTGCTTCGCTTGGGCAGTAACGTCCGCTTTTTATCCTGTTTCTAAAGAAAAAAATGTTACCCGCACATCATCATACCCCCACTACTCCGAAGTCTTGAAGCTAAAAGGTATTCAGTTCCCAATGACCATGAAGCAGATCCCTAACTTTGAGAAGCAGAACGATATCTCCATCAATATATATGTCCTTCAAAAGACCAAGAAATCCTTCGAAACTCTTCCATCCTATCTGACTAAAGATAAGAAGGAGAGGCACGTCAATCTTCTCTTGGTGCAGGATAAATATTATGTTGAGGGTAAGGAGGACGGTGGGGCTCCATCAAAATTCCATTTTGTGTGGATTAAAAATATGTCGAGACTTTTATCAAGGCAGTTGAGTAAGGAGAATGGTCAAAAGTTTTTCTGTGACCGATGTCTCCACTACTTTCGCTCTGAAGATAAATTGAATAAACATACCGAGGACTGCGTTAAATTAAATGAGACTGCTATCAAGATGCCCGAGCCGGGGAAAAACACCTTGAAATTCAAAAATTTCCTAAATAAAGAAAAGGTCCCATTCGTGGTGTATGCCGACTTGGAAAGTGTTTTAAAACCGGTAGAAGATCCTAAGAAGCCTCAGCACCACGTTCCAGCTGCCGTCGGATACTACATGAAATGCTCCTATGATGACTCCCTCTCATTTTATAGGAGTCATCGTGGTCAGGACTGTATGGCGTGGTTCGCTGATGAGATGGCACAACTAGCTGAAGATTTGGCTACTGTATTCTGGTGTCCTTATGAAATTAATATGTCTTGGGTGCAAGAAGCACAATTCAAACTCGCTTCTCATTGTCATATTTGCGAGCAGCCGTTCACTCCAGACTGTAAGAAGGTTAGGGATCATAACCACCTGATTGCCGGAAATAACTATCGTGGAGCAGCTCATGAAGGGTGCAATATAAACTACAAGGACTCCCACACTGTTCCCGTCATTTTCCATAATTTGAGCGGATATGATGCCCATTTCATTGTGACAGATATCGCTACAAGAATGGCGGGAAAGGTGGATCTGCTCCCGATAACTAAGGAGAAATACATATCGTTTACGAAGCACGTTGATGATACACCGATTCAATTTAGATTTATCGACAGTTTCCGTTTCCTCAATTCTTCCTTGGATAAATTAGCATCGTATCTTCCAGAGTTCCCCAATTTGAAATCTCAGTTTTCCAGTCTTTCTGAAGATCAATTCAATCTGCTGACGAAAAAAGGAGTCATGCCATATGATTATATTGACTCCTTTGATCGATTTGACGAGTCAGCTCTGCCATCTCAGGATAAATTTTATAATAAACTAGAAAATAAGCCCTGCCCCCGACGTCTTTACCAACGTGCACAGAATGTTTGGGCCACATTCAATTGCCAAAATTTGGGTGAATATGTGGACTTGTATATGAAGACTGACATTCTCCTGCTGGCTGATGTCTTCGAGATGTTTAGATCGTGCATCCTCAAGTCGCATAAATTAGACCCCGCCCACTATTTTACGCTACCGGGCTATACATGGGACGCTATGTTGAAGTATACTGGGATTGAGTTTGAACTCCTCACCGACGTCGATATGTTCCTCTTCGTAGAGCGGGGGATACGAGGAGGACTAAGTCAGGTCTGCTCAAAACGACGAGCCAAAGCCAATAATAAGTATATGCCGAATAGATATGACCCATCCAAACCTTCAACCTTCTTGATGTACTTTGACGTCAATAATCAGTATGGATGGGCCATGAGCCAATACCTTCCATATGGGGGGTTTGAATGGAGTGATACTAATATCGATGTAACAACTATCGCAGATGATGCCGATGTTGGATACATGTTGGAGGTGGATTTGGAATATCCTAAACACTTGCACGATAAGCATAAGGATATCCCATTCTGCCCCCAACATATAAGCTCCAAGACGCGAAAACCTCCGGTGAAAGCTAAAGAACTCACAAAATTGATGGCCACTTTACAGTCGAAGGAGAAATATGTTATTCACTATCGAGCATTGAAACAAGCATTGGAGCATGGCTTAGTATTAAAGAAAATTCATCGCGTTTTGAAATTCAAACAATCACCATGGCTGAAATCATATATCGATTTGAATACGGAGCTTCGCAAAAAAGCTACTAATGACTTCGAAAAAAATCTTTACAAATTGATGAATAACGCAGTCTTCGGTAAAACTATGGAGAACGTCCGGAAAAGGGTTAACATACGCCTCCTCACCGAATGGAGTGGACGATATGGTGCTGAAGCCTACATCGCTAAGCCAGAATTTAAAAACTGCACCATATTCAATGAGAACTTGGTAGCGGTGGAGCTTAGTAAGCTGCAAATTTATCTGAATAAGCCTATCTATGTAGGGCAAGCCATATTGGATTTGGCAAAGACTACCATCTATGACTTCCACTATGGCTATATGAGGGAACGTTTTGGTGAGGACTGTACCGTTATGTATACAGACACCGATTCCCTCATATATGAGCTGCTACAAGATCCCTACGAGGTAATGAGGCAGGACTGTCATGAACGCTTTGACACATCAGATTATCCTCCAGATAACATTTATGGAATTCCTCAGGTCAACAAAAAAGTGCTGGGTATGATGAAGGACGAAAATAATGGTGTTCCTATGACGGATTATGTCGGACTTCGGTCAAAATTATATGCCACAAAAGTGCTTACAACTGAGGCTGATTATGAGGAGAGGAGGAAAAAATTGTGTGAAGATGGTTATGATGATAATGAAATTGAGGTGGAATTAAAAAACTTCGGAAGCACCAAGAAAGCTAAGGGAGTAAAATCGTCTGTGGTTAAAACTAATATAACCTTCGAAGATTATATCGAATGTCTCGACAGCTGTGACAATAAAAGTGTGACTCAGAGATTAATTCGCTCTGAAAAACATCAAGTGCACTCAATTGTACAAGACAAAATTGCGCTGTCTCCAAATGATGACAAACGCTACCTGATTCCGGGGACTAATGAAACATTGCCATGGGGACATTATTTAATCCCGCTAGAAGAGGCGATGGATGTTGATAGCACTATATCACATTCCTAATATTGAAACTTTGTATGCTACCTGATTCCGGTGCGGGATTAATGAAACATTGCCATGGGGATATTATTTAATCCCGCTAGAAGAGGCGATGGATGTTGATAGCACTCTCTAATATTTTTATCATGACGATGTTCGATATAACATATCATTTAGTCTGGGAGACGATAAAGATATCACATTCCTAAGATTGAAACTTTGCTTTAGTAAACTCATATAGTCCTTCTTTGTAGTTTGCCGTATTTACTCTGACATAAACTTACATGTCACACTTAAACTGTCGCTCAAACAACAGTCCTTTTCAAAAGTACATGCATTAAAGGTATCTACGTTGACTATTCAGATATTACTATCGATTGATGTAAAGTAAGTACATGAATGATGGGAACCTGTGTGTTCACTTCTTGTATCCCTAGAAAAAAATGTATCCAAGGTTTGAAGAATATCTCCTAACTAAACTTGGGAACCTGTGTATTCACTCCTTGTATTTGCAAAAAAAAATATATCCAAGGTTTGAAGAATATCTCCTAACTAAACTTGGGAACCTGTGTATGCACTCCTTGTATCCGCAAAAAAAAAGAAAAAAATGAACAAGGTTTGAAGAATACCTCCCAACTAAACTTGGGAACCTGTGTATTCACTCCTTGTATTTTAACTACACCTCATCATGATATTTCCGTTAACTGACCACCATTGTTTCATCATTGATGTACTTACTTTACATCAATTCGATTTTAATATCCAATTAAATGAACTAATCCTATAACATGAACATTGAAAATGACTGCTGAATAAAATTTTATTACCCATATGCATACTTACTATGTTTTTATGCTTAACTTAATATTGAGTATTTCTACTCACTCCCACGACGACAAAATTTTTATTGGCTACATAAGCTATAACTTGAAAATAATTTGGTGGTTATGATAGGCCTACTGGGGAAACTTCCACAATAAAAGAAGGAAACGCATTGGCTGTCCTACCTCCTGGGTGATGTGGAAACGGACTTGTCATCATGTGGAATGAGTACATTTTTTCTAGACTTAAATAGTACATAAATGAAAGTTGATTAGAAATAAAACACACATCATAATTTCAATATCTATTGAATACAAGAGGACTCCTACATAATCTATAAGCTTCATCTAGTTTTCTGTCGAAATATTCGAGTTGTCCCATATCACTTTTCATTGCTCCATTGTTATCAATATAGGAGGGCGTTTGGATATTGCTGCTGCTGCGATGTTCAAGCTGGGTATTGTATGATAAATGCTTATTTTTTCTTCTTTTAGGTGGAAACAACATGGATATAATATTTCGATATTTCCATGAACTATTAGCGTTCACAGGTTCGTCTGATTTATATCTTTGCTTGTGAGCATTGGTCATCATTAAAATATTTTTATATGCTGTCAAATCTTCTGCATTGTAATGCTGAGGTACTCGTTTCAATAACAATTGGACTAATCCGGCCGTTAGAACGAAACTTTTGTCATGTACAACCACTCTATCTTTTTCATAACGTACTGGGGTATTACCAATAACATATCCATCGTTGAATCGTAGACCATAAGTATCAGACTCGATCATTCTTTGCTGTTTCCCATGATTACTACCCTCCACCTCTATATTTTCACAAACTGTTCGGTGCAACATATTGAATACAACTAAATTGTCTACATTCCATCAAGTCTTTATATAACAACGACATACTGCACCATACTGCGACATACTGCGACATACCGAACATACCCATACCGCACCATACGGGGACAAACCGAACCATACCGAACATACCCATACTACGACATACGGCGACATACCGAACATACCTATACTACGACATACGACGACACACAGCGTTTAGCGTAAGCTACGGCATACTGTGACATACACCAACATACTCAACCATACAGCTACATACCGCGTTCAGCGAAAACGAAAACGCAAAACGTTGACCAACACATGTCAACGGATAGAAAAACGACCGATGACCACCGCACGTGTACACACAAAAAAAACCATCGGACGTAAGACTGTGAACGTTTCAATGGGTATCGCACGTTGGAAATGTCAGACCCCATCATGATACCGTTTATGAGGCACCCTGTACAATGAAATATAAACGCTGCATTGATTTTTTCTTTAACAAACAATACACACAGATGTAATTCAATCTCTTTGTATGGGCAAGTATTTATCAAATGCTCATATCCCCAAGCAAACGTTTTTAGCTGTACGCCGACATATTTTTTCTTTAACGAACATTACACACACACACACACACACACACACCCACCCACTCACACACACACACACCCACAGATGTAATTCAACCTCTCTGTATGAGCTAGTATTGTTTCGAATCCTCAATGATACGTTTTTTCTTTGATTCATTTTCCACCTGATATTTGACAAATGACAGCAGTCATCTTTTTTCCTTACAACGTTGAGATTCTTAAGACGCTATACGTAAGGTTAGTTCGTTGTGGTTAGATCAAACGGAATATCTGTCAATCTGTCTGTTTCCTAAGTCCTATGTCCTATCTTCTGTCTCCTTTCCCTTGTCTCCTATCTTCTGCCTCCTATCTCCTATCTTCTGTCTCCTATGTCCTATCTTCTGTCTCCTTTCCCTTGTCTCCTATCTTCTGCCTCCTATGTCCTAACTCATGTCTCCTATCTTCGGTCTCCTATCTTCGGTCTCCTTTCTCCTATCTTCCGCCTCCTATGTCCTAACTCATGTCTCCTATCTTCTATCTCTTTCCTCCTATCTTAGATCTCCTATCTTCTATCTCCTATGTCCTAACTCCTATCTCATATCTTCTATCTCCTATCTTCTATCTCCTATCTTCTATCTCCTATGTCCTAACTCCTGTCTCCTATCTTCTATCTCCTTTCTCATATTTTCGTTTTCCTATCTTCGGTCTCCTTTCTCCTGTCTCCTATCTCCTAACTCCTGTCTCCTATCTTCTATCTCCTTTCTCATATTTTCGTTTTCCTATCTTCGGTCTCCTTTCTCCTGTCTCCTATCTCCTATCTTCTGCCTCCTATCTTCTATCTCCTATCTTCTGTCTCCTATCTCCTATCTTCTGTCTCCTATCTTCTGACTCCTATGTCCTAACTCCTGTCTTCTATCTCCTTCCTCCTATCTTCGGTCTCCTATCTCCTGTCTCCTATCTCCTAACTCCTGTCTCCTATCTTCTATCTCCTTTCTCATATTTTCGTTTTCCTATCTTCGGTCTCCTTTCTCCTGTCTCCTATCTCCTATCTTCTGCCTCCTATCTTCTATCTCCTATCTTCTGTCTCCTATCTCCTATCTTCTGTCTCCTATCTTCTGACTCCTATGTCCTAACTCCTGTCTTCTATCTCCTTCCTCCTATCTTCGGTCTCCTATCTTCTGTCTCCTATCTCCCATCTTCTGTCTCCTATCTCCCGTCTCCTATCTCCTATCTAACACTATCATTACATAGATGTCAGATGTAATTCAATAACTATGTATGGGTGAGTAGTTGTTTCAAATCCCTCATGAAGCGTTTTTGCGAGACGTCCCATGATGTGCGTTGGCCAATCCTGCGCCACCATCTTTTTTTTCTTTAACGAACCTTTTTTGAAATGACAGATGACAGTTGACCGACTAGTATAAACACCCTCGTCGAAGAACATCACATAGATGACAGATGTAATCCAATCTCTATGTATGGGTATGTCGTTGTTTCGAATCGCCCCATATTTCCAATGATACATTTTTCTTTGACCCATTTACCACCTAACAGTTGATAAATGACAGAGGCGACCATGTTTCTTCTCTTAATTCATATGTTGGTACACCCAGCACACAAGCAGTCGTCATATTTCTCCTCTTAAATGGTGTATTTTGACACACCCTGTTAATTTTTCTCTTAAATAATGTATTTTGAAACACCCTGTATTCGTTCCACATTGAAATCACACGTTGATACATTACAACCTCGTTACCCCGCCATTTTACCAATTTTTTCAAACATCATTATTATTATACCACTTCAACAATTCGAATTTATTCATTCACAATCACTATTCTTTTTATTTAATATTCGAGCGCTCGAAGCCGGCCTGCGGTAGATAGAACCCGGCGTGCGGTAGATAACGCTGCTCGACTTCGCTGATCGGCGGCTCGCGCTGTATAAACAACATTTCAACCTACATTCACTAAGAGGTCTCATAGCCTTGTCTGTAGAGGTGCGCTTCGTAATCCGAAGATTGCTGGTTCGCTACATTTCGATCCCTCAGTCTAACAACCTTTTTTTCATTTCATTGCATATATATCAAATATTCATTTTCACTATCCGGCGTTGAGTACTGGGAAACTCTTATCTTTGATACGGATCAGCTCGACTACGTCACAGCTGAACGGCAGAGCAGCGAGCGCGTGACCTTGAATGAGACAAAAAACGCCAGACGGGACCTTAGAATTTTAAATGGGATTTTACATGTTAATTTGGTCGATTTGGTCCCAGAACTCTTGCAGCACCTTTACTAACATTCCTCTGGAATACTCTTCGTTTATTTATTCTTATTTAATTTTTATCAGATAGACTACCCGAAAAAGTGTATCATTACTATTTCTATTCAAATACTTTTTCTAGAACTAATTTCTAGCTCTAGAACTTCACACAAATATTATTATGGAGTTCTTGTTACTTATTTTCCTAAATGAATGACAAAAACTTTCCAGACGCCGAGACCCTCGCAAAAAGTTCAAATAAGTACATAAGTTAGTTGTTAGTCTCAAATACATACACCTTATATGAATGCCAATTGTTTCACGAAGAAAAAAATGGACTTGACTGTTCTAGTGATAACAACTGAATTCTTAAACATGCTTTTAAAACTCCACGATGGGACTTTCAATAGTTGATATACAGAAATATAAAAAATAAGAGGGAGTTTGAAGGCATCTACAGGGTGATTTATAATATAATGCTGATCCTGAAGGAGCCATAATCCTTGGATAACTACAAGAAAAATTCTTTATATGAACAAGGGGGTACAACCGCCTCATTTCTGAGAATTTTGGAATAAAAAAAAATAGCCGGATGATGTGAATTGTATTGATTCGGATCAGTAACAAATGGCATCAAAGCCATCTTCACTCTCCAGTGAGCTATTCCATTTTTGTTTCTGTTATAAATGAGTGATGAGTATGTTGATTGAACATATTTTTCTATCAGTACTCAGCAGTTTGATGACTCATCAACATGAAAATCGAAGGTGTATAATGTGTAGCATTCTTGGAATGCACAATATGGTGCTTTCATGTCGGCATTCCCAAATCGTAATATAACACAGAAAAAAAATCGAGAAGTACCTCACATTGAGAACAGTGGATAGTTTACTCAAGTTCACGTTGTGATTATAATGTTTTTTCTGAGTGACGCCAATTTAGATTTGAAATAAAAGGTCACTTTCACCTACATTTGAGAAACATTTTGCATCAAGATGTGAAGCAAAAAATCACCAAAGAAGTTCTTGAATTGTCAATATGATTCGCAACTCGACTCGATGTGATATGGAACGTGAATCTAAGGTTCACTAACATCTTTCAGTTCGATGTGTACTGGGAAGTGTATATTTCTTTATAAATATAACGAATACACACTGGAAGATTTTCTTCATATTTTGAATTTAATGTTTTGAATGTTTTACGTACTCATAGGTTAGTTACGGCAGTACAATTTACGTCGCTACAATTCACCAATTTTATTGAATATAGCAGCATTATCAAGTCATCGTGCAAACATTACGCTGATTGTAACGGTATAGAAGGTTGATTTGATTAGTCAATTCAGGAATTGCACTAGGGAGTACGTGACAAAAGAGACGTCGCGCCGGGGGCGTCGCTCATGTTTACATTCCAACGAACTATTCGCGAATTCCGATTAATATTCAATGGCAACTGCTGCCGCTTCAACGACTTCGATTTGAAGGTATTCAACTGATGGAGTTGATCTCATTGTATTATGAACATTATGTAGTAACTCGTTGACGTTCTCATTCTAATGGGCTAGTGCCATACAAGTTGTCGACCTGAAAATACATCCGGTTCCATTCAAGTAACCACCATTGCCAACTTTGTTATTATTGATGCTATAGACAAACTCATCATCTCGATGATGAAATAAAAATTTAAAAATTGTTTTGATTTGTCAAGTGTACTATAGGATTGAAAATATGGACAATCAAGTTGCCTTGCTACATTGTTGATATTACGTCCATGTATTCAAATATCCTCAAAGTGTCATAATTCATTGTGATTGTTGATAATTTCACTATTATTTTATGCAAATAGATTGCTACCAATGCCGATAGACCTTTTGTGTGAACCTCTTCGTTCACCAGATATGATACCTCTTGATTTCTCATAATTTTTTCATCTTATCAATCTTATAGGTTACCTATCTGACGAAATAATCTCATTTTTTCGAGAAAACAAGAGTATAACAAATAAAGTCCACTGCCCTTAGCTGTATTAGCCATGAAAGTAAGTCTGTCACATAGTTGCTTCATACCTACTTAACCTACTTCAACCCCCATATCAATCTTATAGGTTACCTACCTGACGAAATAATCTAATTTTTTCGAGAAAACGAGAGTATCAAAAATAAAGTCCAATGCCCTTAGCTGTATTAGCCATGAAAGTAAGTCTGTCACATAGTTGCTTCATACCTACTTAAGTATAGTTGATGAAGAAAAGGGTATTTCAACTATCTAGAAATTATTTCATTTCATGTCCATTCTTCGTCAATCTTTTTGGACTATGTCCGACCTCATATAATAGTTCAGATGTGATTAAATTTTCAGTGTTTTCAATGTTCAAAAATACCGCTGTTCCGTCAGACAAATACTTATTTGGGCACCGTTGTCATTAATTGCTATGAGTTGCTTTCAATGAAGTTCTTCAAGTATTACAAAATATTCATTACACGGTTCTAATGAATGTTTTCAATTCAGTCATGCTGCCGTTCCGTCAGACAAATATTTGGGCATCTTTGTCATTGCTTTGAACGTCGTTTCGGTGTACTCTAAAAAATGATGAGACATCAAGAGGTGTCATGTCTGGTCATTGGTAGCAATCTATCTGCATAAAAGAATAGTGAAACTATTAACACAATGGAGTATTATACTTTGGAATATTTGAATACATGGAAGTATTATCAATCCTATAGAAAACCTGAGGAATTGAAATTATTTTTTTTTATCATCGAGATGATCGTGGAAAATGCTAAACTCTCATTTTCAAGAGCTATATAAGCTTACCCGTTGGCGAAACGCGCTTCGAGTGAAAGTGACGTTGTTTTGAGTTGGGTAGGTTCTGTTTCTTGAATTGTATCCACCTCAAAGGTTTCAAATATTCAGTTGCGATCGCGACTATTCGTTTGACAGGAGTATTCTGAACTTTTCCAATAAGAAATATCTGCTTTATAAATCCGATGGAATGAAAATTCAAATATCGCAAGTTTCTAAGTGCCCTATTTTTACATCCAATTTTAAAATCACTCGATGAATTAGCCAAGATGAATGAGTTGCAGTAGTACACATCTAAAAAAGCACAAATATATTCAGTCAACAACTGGTACAGTCTGTGTAAAATTAGTACACAATAAGAATGGAGTTTCAATCTAATCTTAAAGGCAAAGTTTTAGATGGTCAGATACGGAAAGTGATAGCTGATGTTATTCACTTTATGAAAAAGGAGGCGAAAACGAATAAACTATTAGAAGATTTACTTACTGATCCGAGCGTACTGCCTATCCTTTTCCTTCTCATGTTATTCTTTGCGCATGGAGTAGGAATTTAACATTCACATTAACATTCACAGGTAGATTGGTTTTACTGTACTTGAAAACTCTAAAAGCTATATTAACGATTTTCGGTGACCGTCAAGCCTAACACTATTGTTTCAACACGGTGAGAATGTTGTTCCGCCTCTAGAGAGACAATAAAACACATTTAAGTTTCATTGAAACACAGGTGTTGTAGAATACTTCTTCAATCTTAGGAAAGGGGATGTTAGTATTTTGTTAACAAATAAGATTTCAGTATTGGCAAATATTCAGAACAACCATCTGCAGCAGAAAAGACGGGAAAAAAAGCTCATGCGGAGAAGACCTGGAGTACAGAGAGACTTGTACGAGCTAGGGAAGACGCAGCCCTTACCTTTTAACGTGTGATGCCATGCAAGAGGCCAGTGTCGGCGCGGTGAATTGAACCCGCATACCTTGGATTAGCAAGCAGGGATACTACCTATGCGCCACCAAGACCCATGAAATAATTTCCTTTTGAAACACAAGATCCAAGTTTTTATATATTCTTTGTATATTATAGAACCACTAGTGGTCCCAGCAGAGGTTGTCGATGTGTATACTTCTATTTTCACCGACTAACCCGAGTTTATGGTGAAGTTGGTGGCGAAGGCGCTGGCAACAGATTTAATCTTATAAATAAAAATTTTACCAAAAAAAATAAAAAAAAACATTTAGCGTTTCGGGGTGAAAGTCATTCGCACCTCCCCAGTCTATTATAACGGGAAATAGTATAGCAGATGATTAATGTTCAATAATTATTTCTAGTAGGTATTCGTTTTTGAAATAGACCTCTCAGTTTTTCTAAGTATATTCAACTTGAAAATTATATCCAATGTATTTGTCTATCACAATACCTAATTATTTAATGGAGTCCCGAAACGTAATAATCATACATTTTTTGTGTGATTTTGTATTGTGTGGAAACTCACGATCAGAAGAAATGAATAGAAAAACAATAATTTTAGCAGTTTCCTGTTTGATCCCATCACCAAGTATAAGTGACTAGTCAGTTATTACAAATTGTTATAACAAGTAGATTATAAGAAGTATATTTTTTTAATTTTATGTTTATGTTGTTATATTGCCTATGCACTAAATTGCCGTACATGAGGTTTTATCGACTCTATCGATGAGCATTTAAAGTGATTTGGAACGAAGTCCCTAAGAAAAACAAAAGCTGCGAAACTTGGCTATGCCCATTTAATTCCAGATTTATCAGGAATATATGTGAAAGCTTACAAATGCTTCACATATTGGTCAAGTGGTATTCACATTTGTATTTCAAAACTTAGAGATATTATAAATGATGTCTGTCACATTTTCAATATGTAATTATAATACAATTGACTGAAATGAAATGGCTATCGTTCCGTGATTGTCTTACAATGAACCATTATTTATTGAAGTGAAACTTTTTATGGGACACTATGGGAGTTTTGGCATGAGGGTAAACTTGCAGAGCTAACAAATCTATTAAACTTCTTGTCTCTTTCTAACTACTATTTACTTAAGCAGATTGAGAGAGGAGAAAAAAGTTTACAAAGATCCGGACAAAGAGGAGACGCCGAGAATAGTCGCCGGGCATTGTTTATTGATGGCGATCATGTTACTTATTGAAAGCATGTAAAATGTAGGAATTGTTCAGTCTTTCCTAGTAGGGCAAGATCTTGCGTAGTAGGGGAAATAAGTCTCAGTTTATCAGAGAGTGTTGTTATAGTAGTATTATCTTATTTATTAAAACAACCATTTTTGTATTTTAAAATTATTTGATGATATATGAGAATGAATGGACAAAAAATTCCAATTCCAGTAATTGGTGACGGAAATTGCTTATTCAGATATTTGTTTTTTATTATTTTTTCAACTCAAGAATGTCATTACATTATTCGAATAATAATAGTGAAATTCATTGAAGATCATTGTTACAATTTTGGAGAATTTATATGTGGAGAAGGAGTGTACGATATACATGTTATGAAAGATGTAACCAAAACTTGACTTTATTCAGCATAAAACTTTACATATTACATGAGATGAAATCTCAAATAGTGACATTGTCAAATATCTAAATATAGAAAGATTCATGGATGAACTGAACTATCACACATTTCATAATCTTCTAAATACTTTGGCGGCAATCTGTTTCGTTGTGGTAGACTAACTTCATTTGGAGTTGATGATCGATCTTGACTTGGTAACATATTCCTCTGCTTGTCTGATATTCTGGATTCGACATTTGGTATTTTAGAATTTTTCAGATCAATACCTCATGACCGAGAGTGAATAAATCGTTGGTGTATCTTCTACCATATCGTATTATTATAGGATTGTAAAAATTCTATTTACTTTTTATACTCCCAGCGCTTTGTGGTACTTTGTTATTTTACTAATTTCATCCATTGGCTACAGTAGACCTATCCTACAAAACGATATGAATGCATTCTCACATATGGGCGTATATGCAAACTTTTTTTGTTGAAACAAAAACTGTAATTTCTACATTTCTCATATTACATCAGCGTAAAGAACATATTGTTCCTTTTGCAACGCTAGGATATTATTTTGAAATATAATATTGAGATCTACATGGCGATTAAATTGTCATCTCTTTTCGTTTTTTATCTCTCGTGTAAAATATTCCGAAATCAGATACGCCCCTACGTGATAAGGGGGACGGAGTTTGGTGAAGAATAGAAAGGTCTGATTCTCTAGTACTAGTGCATGCAGAATCCCTCGATAATGTATCTGCAATGGCATTTTCTTCTCCTGGATGATATATGATGTCATACCTATAGCTTGAGAGCTCTAGTCGCATCTGTGGATTTTGTTGTTCTTGATTTTTCTAGCATGCCTATTATCAAGCATGAACGAAAAGGAGTTTTGATCTATTATCAAACGGAAGGGTCTTCGGATGAGATAGTGTCTCCACTTTCTGAGCACTTCAACTATTGCATAGGCTTCTTTCTCTACGGAAGAATGCCGCCGCTCACTATCAGACAAAGTTCTGGAATGAAATGCAACAGGCCTACCATTTTGTGAGAGTGTAGCATGCGATTTCGAAGTCTGATGCATCCGTTTCGACTGTGAACGGTGTCTAGGCTTCAGTAGCAGTAACCATGGATCGTGCTATGTCTGACTTCAAGCATTCAAAAGCTCTTACTAGCGGCTGTAGTTTTTCAGAATATTTAGGGATCCATTTCGCATTATGCGAAAACATACCAATGGCTCTTGAAGCGATGAGTGGTCATTGGAGTTGGTAGTTCCAAAAGTGGCATAAGACGCTCGAGGATCCGGTTTTATTGTTTAATTTTCTATTGCATAACCTAAGAGTTGATAGATGTTTGGCAGAACTTTGATTTAGATTCATTCATTGTAAGATTATATTTCTTTACAATTTCAAGAAACCGCTCTAAGTTTCGGTGATGTGCTGCTTTGTCTTTTCCACAAATAGTGACATCATCTGAATATGCAAAAGTTCCGAGTAATCCTTCACTGCGCATAATAGTATCGATTTTTCGCTGGAAACATGAAACACCATAGGTGACTCCGAACGGAACTCGAAGAAATTGGAGCAGATTTACACATGCTTCAAAAGCTATATATGGCCTTTCGTATTCTGATATGGGTGCTTGATGATATGCACGTTTGAGGTCGACGGTGCTAAATACTGCATACTTGGAAACTTCAGAAACAATATCCTCTATATTTTGGATGGGATATGCGTCTAGCACTGTCTGTCTATCGATAGTTTGAGCATAATTGATCACCATAAGCGTGAAAAAGTCTGCAATGAATGCATCTCTTATAGGTAAAATTCTAGTCATTTCAATGCCTGTAGGTATTCATCTATAGATTCCCGGCCTTTTTTCCTCTTGTTGCAGGGCAATGTCGTGCGTAAATTTCATTTTGAGGTTTCACATAAATTTTATTGAGTGTCTCTAAAGCTGAATCGTAATTTAGATTTTGTTCGAAAATATTAATAGGATTTTCATAAAATCTGTTGTGGAATCGTCTGAATCGTAATCTTCGTACTCAGTGATCAATCCAAAAATACCTGGGGATATGTGATTGATAAGTAGTTTCAGTTTCATTTCTTTTGATGTTTCATTTCTCGCATTTAGGAAATCCTCAGAACTTTGCCTCCAGTGATCCCATTCTTGACTTGAGCTTAACGTTGGGTCCGCTTCAAAATGATCGGGTCGAAGGTATGTATCACTGTGTTCCATATTATTGAATTATTCATTATAGTGAATAAATTATTATGAAAGATGTAACCAAAACTTGGCTTTAATCAACATAAAACTTTACTTATGACATGAGATGAAATATCAAATGGTGACATTGCCAAATAACTGAATACAGTTAGATTCATGGATAAACTAATACAGATTTAGAATGATGAAGATCGCTACAACCATTTATTGAAACAACGAATCTATACAGGTCAAGTGGAAATAGCTGTTTTTTTCTACATGTCATTACTAATATGAAAATAGTTATACATCGAAATAATAGGCCACCTGTCATACATGGAAATACTATATCTAATTTTCAATTAATATTGGAACTCAGTGGTGGAGATGATTCTGGACATTACTATAAAATTCAATGTTATGACGAAATATACAAGATAAAAAATACATTGCAGTATAGAAAAATTGACTCGAAACTATGATAGAAATGATTTATACTATAAATCAATAAAAATGTACAGATTATCCCGCAATAATTACTGCAAAAAATTCACTTGTAAGTACTAATTATGTACATATACATATTATAACAATGTTCATATACGTACAAGTTAAACTTCCGAAGTAATTAATTCGGAATAATCTGTACATTTTTAATGATTTATGTTATTAATCAGTTCTATAATAGTTTCAAGTCAATTTTTCTTAATTGCAATGTATTTTTTTGCACACTCATTCCACACAACGCCACTGGTTCAAAATAGAATTGATGCGATATTCTGTGAAAGACTTTTAGGGGCTTATGCGATCCATTTGTGTTTGGTTTGGAGAAAAAGTTTCTCGCGGCATTCCAAGGGATTTCGTTTTCGTGTTATTTTTTCCATTCTGTTCAGGTTTTTTTTAGATTGATGTACATATTGAATACCGCACAAAAGATTTATTCAATGCAAACAGCCAATTTGAAGGATTCAATGAGAAATCGTCTCTTCAAGTATGCATGATGTTCAAGTTGTTCTTAGACAACCATGATTTACCTCATGCCATTTTAGAACAAGAATATTTGAAAACATAATTTGGGTGTAATTTCGATTGTAGTTTTCTTGAACACAGTGTCGAAACAATATTGTCAGTATATATATTTACATATAATTTTTTAAGTATAAATTATTGGAAGTTTTTATTTACCACCTACTTATCAGTGATGATGAATTTACACATATTAGATGCCAACACCCTAGAACATTTCTTGAAAAGGTCTCTGATTCCAGGAACTGTCAGCTCACAAACTAGTCAAGAAATATCAGATGCCAATTGCTATCTTTTTATGAAATCTATGAAACATATATTGAATTGAAGAATTGGGTACTAACGGTCAGTTTAATAATCAAAATTAAAGTACTCTTTTAATTGGACAATACGTTCCATAAACCAATTTTGAAACTAAAGGTCACTTTAAAGCCTCCTTCATCTTAAAGTCGGGATAACGGCACTTTACCTGCGAAAAGGACCGTTTAAGGGTAAACATAACCTATAATTTGCCTGTCATATTAAATTTGTATATTGGAGTTGAGAGTTATCTGAGGTAGACTTCATTATCAAGAATATTATGAATTCATCAAGTTCTAATTCTTCATCAGAGGATGAGGAAGTAATAGTAAGAAGGTTCAAAATATATAGAAGTAAACATCATTTTTTTTACTTTATGACGATTTGGATTTTTTAAATCGATTTCGGCTAACAAAACGTGTAGTTTGTGACAGAAAAGTAAATATTGGGGAATATACGTCTGCACAAGTAGGTGCTTGGTAAACTATTCTAAAAATATTTTTTCAACTGAGAGAACTATAAACTTTGCATCCAGACTACAGAGATTTCTAATGGCTCGGCAGACACCGATAAAAAGAGACAAAAGTTCTTAAGTTTTTCATCCTAGTTACAGTTGTGATTGGTCACTATAATGGTGGGGACATGAATTGAAATGTTTGTCTTGTCATTTATAATGGTGGGGAGATAGATTGATATGCTGCCTTGACATTTAAATCCCCTTCCATTATAGTGACCAATCACAACGCAACAAGGATGGAAAACTTAAGAAATTATGTCTCTTTTTATCGCTGTCTGCCGAGCCATTGGAAATCTCTATTGCAGTGGTATTTCCAACTTAAACATTTATCAATAATTGTGAGGCCCAGAAAAGTAGTTTTGACTATGATCATTTCAGTAGATAAATCTTCAATCTGAAAATCCCTCTACAATACTGTGGTTGCGAAATTGAACTCTCAATTATGTTTTCGACATCTCAGAGATGTACCAACTGATTAATATTTCCCTAATATAGGTTTTGACAATGAAGTTTCTCAGAAGCTCAATTTAAGTTTCTTCCGTTTTTATTTTCATTAGTATCGATATTCTCGTATTGTCAATTCGTGCTCTTACGTTTTAAACACCAATACCTTTTGTTATTTTGTTGCCTTTTAAGAACAAGAACAGCAAGCATAGACACCCATAAATATCAGATTGCATGAATCATAGAACTACAGAACGCACGCTCGATCCTTAATATTAACAAGATTACCACCACTGTATTCCTAAAAATACTAATTTCCATGGTACAAAACGAATGCTGCTTTGAAGGAGGCTTTATCTAACAGGGTGTGCTGGTACGTTTAGGTCACTTTAAAGTTCACGTTGAAGGGCACTTCATCATAAAGCCGACTTCAAGTAAAGAAGCCTTTATGGTGTTGATTATGGAACTGGTTGTAACACTTACAATTACTCTAAGTGGTGATTGATGTAGGGCATGCATTTGGAATAGAGTAATTCGATCGCATACATACAGTGTGTCTCACTCCTCATGAAAACGACCCCGCAACTTCCGTAATCTAATATTATAAAAGCATCGTGAATTCAAGGAAATGACATCCAAACCATCATTTAAGGTATTTGGGATTCTGATAAAAAAACATTTAAGCACCATTGGCCTTGCTCTTGTTAAACAAAATTAGTTCTGAATTCTCAAAAATTCTGTACAATTTTGGTGTATCTAAAAATTCATGAAGTTACGGGGTGTGTCCATGATGAGTGAGACACACTGTATACAAAGAGGATTCTATAAATTGCTGAAATATGCATGAATATTCATTTTTCATAAAGGTACTCTTACGTTTAAGAAATAGTTGATCATTCACAGAAAAGGACTACGTCCCTATCACTGAATATTACCACCACGTCGTTTATTTTTGGTAATAAACATTTATAATGAAACCGTCAACAAACAACGTACGCTCCATGCTATTTCTCGATAGAATGTTAATTCCGCTTATCTATTATCGAAATTAAGGACTTATTGTGGCTCATGCATATTGAAATGACTACCATATAGTTAGCGAACGCGCAAACAGAACGTCATGGAATGATAAATTACTCAAGATCTTAATGTTAATCGCTACTGTTGTGATAGTAGATCAGATATTAGTTTGATATATCATTTTGTACGGATGTATGGTGTATTGTGAAGATTCCGTATGGCTGCAGACACATCAAATGGATGAATCGTGATGCGGTATCCCTATATGCCCAAATATAAGATGCATTACGATATCGGATGAGAACCATCCACTACGGTGACTCAGCATAACAAATTTTGGTGAGGATTGAAAACGATACTATCACCAACTACTCCGAATTCATCAAGTGCGATATCGCAAAGTAAGGTAAACAAAGTATATACTCACTGAACATGATACATAATAAAAACATTCACCAAAGATAACTTTATCAACATTGGCAAACCAGCAGTATATTAATGTTGTCATGATGTTTCTTACATAATGTTTTCAGCTATATGTTTATGTCACATCGATATAATTTAACGAATAATATTTAATAAAAGATATATAAAATGTTGAGTATATGTTCTTCAGATATGTGTCAGACAGAGTAGTTATGTTATTTGTAGGATGTTTGTGTTTAACCACCTCAAAACATTGCTGACATGGAATGAATATTACCCTAAAATGTTTCTTGAATGCAATTTTTCCGTTCATGTTAATGACATTCATCCATCTTGTTTATTTTACAAACTGTGAGCGAGTGTTTTCAATTTTCATTGTGCATTTTTCGTAGGATAATCTGATGCCTTTCTATATTTTGATTAAAAATTCTTACTTGACTTTTTGGCCTGAGTGTTTTTGATAAGGTCATGATTTTCCCAATTAGTCCCAACAAGTATTATTAACGTTTGGTCAATTCAGGTTTCTAAACCTAGGCTCTTGAACAAAGATAACTTATCAGCGTTTTTGATCCATCTCTTGTGACTGTAACAAATAAAAATAGCTCTGCTGAGAGGGCAATTTCAGGTTTAGAAGGATAGGATAATTTGAGTAATACTCATCCATTTCATACAGTGAATATAAACTGTGCATGCAGGTCAGGCGGAGGTGAGATAGACAATTATTTAAATTCCAACAAATGTTATTATTTGTAGTGATGTTGAAATGTATATCTAATTTTTTTAAAATACTGATCAGTTCAAGTTCTGGCTTCAAAATAGATTAATTATCAGAAGTGGTATGAGATAACGAATACTCGATACACAAATTAGTGATCTGTTTCTCTGTTATCCATTTGCATAAAGCTTTTTGTTAAGCCAACGTAGGATTAACACTGCTAACTGACGAAGCATGAGTTAGAGTAATAAACACATAAAATATTTAATTGTTTATTGAATTGTTTATGCAATCCAGCCTGTCTTGTAAAGCTGGTACCTATACTTATTAGTTCCATTTTGTAATCACCTATTAAAATGAAATATAAATGGGTTTTAAACAATTATTAGTGATTTTTAGAATTCATAAAAATAATATCATACTGGTTTGTCTTCTCCCTATCTTATTTAATACATTTTCAATGAAAACTAGAGAAAATAAAAAAATCAACTATCTGAATGGAAATGCGAATTTTCAGTTTCAGATTTTTTCGTTTCAGTTAGAGTCTTTTCACAATATCTATCAGATGTAGTTCAATGTACAGAGTGGCTTTAGCCAGGGAAGTTGTTTTCTGTTAGATATTACAAATAAATCACATTTTTTATTTTTCAATTTTCATGGAGAATGTTCTCCTTTTCATTACAAACATGTTTTGAGCAACATTGAATGCATGTTAATATTATACATTTTGTAAGGTTTAGTTTTAAACGTTACATTGTAATATTTAAAAGAGGCACAAAGGACTATGGACGCAACGTATCTGTAATGTCAAGCATACCTCTGAACAACATCACAAAGTCACAATGTGATGTAATATTTATGTTTGAGTTATGTTTTCATCTTTAGTTGATACTCTGTCACCGAGTTGAAACCAGTTAGGCAAAAGCTCATCCATAAGCATACCACAGTGCTACCATTTCCGACACGTATGGTGTAGTCCAAACACCTGTATAGCCTTATGATATTGTGAAATATGAGAAGAGTCAAATCTATTTGAACTACTTGTTCCCACCTTCAGGCATGTACTGGCAAATAAGCCTACGGCACTGGTCATGGACAAACAACATAGAACGATTTTTGTCGAAGAGTGTTCCGCTATAGGAAATAGTAGTTTACCTAACAAGTGCGGAAAGTGATACTTTTTCGCCCGCGATTGCAGATGGTCAGAAGGAGGGCCAAAAATCGCGTGCGGAAAAGACACTTTACCCTCGGCTTAGGTACACTATTTTTTCTACTAGCGGAAAAAACACCCAAAAGTTAACATAAAGAACATTTATATTATATATATTAAACTGTACAACCATACTTGGTAAGCTTTCTATTTTAACCTTCTGCGGCGCAATATTTAAATGTCAGTATAATCCGCAAAAACTAAACAAATCTACTTTTCCGCACTAAAATGTTTTTTCCGCACTAAAAAGAGTGCGGAAAATACTTTTCCGCACTAGTCCGGAAAAGTGACTCTTTCAAAACTAATTTCAATATCGATATTCACTCCTTGAACTCCGCAGGCTCCTGTCAAATCGTTATTTAAGACTGACTCTTTGACTGAAACTGTTACCATATTGAAACCGGTTTGGTAAGAACGTCATATAAATTCTACTTGGAGTAAGGTACTCCTGTAGCCACACAAAAATAAGTCTACCAGATATCTACGTTGCCTTTTATGGTCGAAGGGATATTGAGTCCGTTGTAGAGAATGATGATTGCCGAATCTATTGGTTAGCAGTAAATAGTGGGTATATAATTATTTTGATTTTCAATACACATACAAGGTTTACATCAGGGTAACTATATATATACTGACAAGGTTACCGCGGAAAACAGCTTTTAGAGAGTTCGGGTGAGAAAAGAGTGCCATGGTTGTCAACATATAAAAAGAATTAGATGTCTATTTAGGTTATGTCAGAGTTGTTTATATTAACCATTTTTATTTGCATTATAGGTGTTCAAACGCCGGGTGTTTTGAATTGAAAGTGTGGTGGTATTCGAAATTTGAAAATAAGTTTTTTTTTGGCTATTCTAGCACTCTTCGGACGTCATCAAAATGGAAGTATTGCGGTAACCCTGTCGGTATATACAGTATCGGAAAGTTTTCACCTGTGGTATGGTGGTTTTATGAAAGCGTAAAGAAAACCTTGCTATATTTTATAGAGCATTACAATTTCTCCTCTACTCTCTCGAGGAAGGGATATCGACGTGAGTTGTTGATTCGTCGGACGAGGTAGAAGAAGAGGCAAGCAGTAGTGCGTCTCTCTTATGTGGCATTATCATATCATTGCGTTCCTTGTTGCTCGCGTAGTTTTCTGTCTATACCAGAGATGAAGTTTCCTATACTGTATAGAGTAACCCTGGTTCACATAAACATTGACATGAGTAAGCAGTTAGTGGCAATGTGAAAACATTTACATATTATACGTAATTTGGCAGTTATTTTGACAATGACTGAATGAATGAGTTATGCAGGGTGTTCCTGAATTCAATTCAAATATTCCAGGAGCGTTTTCCTGGGGTCAAAATAAGACTTTTTTTCCATAAACATGTGCCCGCAACCGTTTTATTCCTGTGATACAGGGTGATAAAATTCAACAAAAATGATAATCATGCGTCTCTGTGTTTTTTTTTTCAATTGAATACTGTATTTATGGTTGTCCTCTATCTGCTCATGAAAATGTTTCCGTGCCTTTTTTGGCGAACAGTTTTCGATTTAAAAAACAAAATGCATTTCATGAGACTAATAAAAGATTGCATAGGTACAAGCACAATATTTTTTAAATTGTAAACCGTCCGTCGTACCAAAAAAGTCCCAAAGCGGTTTTAAATATATGGAAAAAGGACTAATTTTTTTGTTAAATTTCAACATCCTGTATTTCAGAAATAAAGCAGTTGCAGACACACGTTTATCTCCTACTTCAAAAGTTACAAAGCTATGGGATAAGAGGAAATGCTTTACAGTGGCTTGAGGGATATCTATCAAATCGTAAGCAACGTGTTAGATTTCGACTTAACGATATTTCGTACTACTCTGAAGTAGAACCGGTAAACAGTGGTGTCCCTCAAGGGAGTTTGCTGGGGCCTCTGTTATTCATCATTTTTGTAAATGATATAACATATAAAAACATGTCTGGAACTCACATATTGTTATACGCAGATGACACTTCTATTGCCTGCTCTGGTGATTTACTAGCAAATCTGAATAACACATGCACTGAGGCCGCAAATTATATCAATAGTTATTGTCAAAAGAACAACCTTATATTAAATCAAAGCAAGACTGAATTAATCATGTTCTTCTTAAAGGATTTGAACAAAAGCCTTGTGATAAAATTACATGATGAATTTATTGAACAAAAACAAGTAGTAAAGTACTTGGGTGTCTTAATAGATTCTAAACTTTCATGGACGTATCAAGTCGATGACGTTCTAAAAAGATTAGCGAGACATTGTTTTGTAATCTGGCAACTTCGATCAAGAATTGACCACGATCTTCTGAAATTGTACTACTATGCATATGTTTATTCAACTATGAATAATGGGATTTTAGCCTGGGGCAACAGTTCTAGGTCTAATGAAGTTTTTATTCAACAGAAAAAGATTGTACGTAACATGATGTTCAAACCTAGGATGTTTTCCTGTCGCCAGTTGTTTAAACAACTTGAGCTTTTAACGTTCCCTTCTCTCTTCATTTATAATTGTATTATATATATATATATAAAAAATAACCCAGCTATTCTCAACCAGTCTTGTGAAAATATTGTACACAACTTAAGGCAAAACTTCAATATCAATATACCATCCCACCGTTTATCAACTGTGGCTAACAGTCCGTTGGTTTTGCCGATCAAATTATACAACCACTTACCCATTAGGCTGAAAATATTATCAAGTGTGAATAAATTCAAATATGAAGCTCGAAAACTTTTAGTTAACGGGGTTTTTTATTCGGTTTCAGAATATTTGTGTTGTAACCTGGTATAACCACCGTTACAAGTAGACTTTTATATACTGTCGTTTATATACTTTTTTATTCTCTGTTTTTCGTCTCTATACACTGTTCTTTATATACATTATTTTATATTATATTATTATATATTTATATACTGTACTGTTCGTTTTTCAACAGATTGTATAAAATTGACTTGACAATATCCTATACTTATGTATGTATAAATATACATATATGGAAATAAAGAAATTGAATTGAATTGAATCTGGAAAAAGGTCTTATTTTAATCCCAGGAATACGCATTGGAATATTTGTGTTGAATTCAGAAACAGCATGTATAATCAATAGTTATACTAGTAATAATATAATGGATCAGAAATTAGCTTGATCCTGAACTGAGAAGCGCTTCAAAGATAGATGTTCTGGAGTTTCCATTATAGGTATTCAAGTTAGTTCTTATATCCTTTTAATTTTTGACGATTCCCATAAAATATATGTTTTTTGTTATTATAAGAAAAACGAAGAATTTTAATTCGAAATAAATGAAAAGTCCCTGCACGTAGGTAATCATAGGCATCATACGGCGTTACAATTGTTACACTACCATCTCTGATGCTCGTACATTATAGATCAACAAAGTCTCAGTGGAAATAAGACAAAAGTGAGTATTTTAACATGAGTATCCAAAAAATATGTAAATCGTCAATAAAACAAGTATTGTGAAATACTTGAATTATTTGAAGGAAGTAGTCCATACTCAAAGTGGAGTTTCAATGTCAAAGAAGTTAAGTAAAACTCAAAGTCGTCTCCACAATATATATTTCAGCCCAATGTTGAGGGGAGGTATGTAAACGCAAGTTTCCCAAGAAACTTCTCCAAGGGTTTGCATTACATGAAAGTCAAAAACATGTTTTCGAGCATAGTAATGCTCATCTTCAATTGAAGTAATACGGGGGTTAAACTGAAACCAGTAAAGAACAATAAATATAATTACAATTTTTGAAAAAGTATGAACTAGCAAAAAGGTAAAACTTGAATTATGGTGAAACTGCTGTCAGTGGCAGGGCTCGCGAATAGAGTCTGATATGGAAACGAGAGTGAGTCATATACAGAACAAAATACAGTGTGACCCACCTCGTATAATCTCTACATTTTCCAACCGATTGAAATGTTTTTTTTTTATTGGGTAGACATTAAAGAAGTCTACTAGGACACCAAGTTTTATGAATTAGTCTCCATTTCCAGGGCCAACTAATCTGATTTTTCAAGGTAAAAAATCTAAAAACATTACTAGCGATTTTTTAGAAAAATTCTATCTACCGCACTGGATTCGCGACATTTTCATATGGTTCATATGTGAATTACGTTGAAATGCGCCAATCAATAAAAAAGTTAAAAGGGAATGAAATTTGAAAAATATGCCGTTCAATCAACTCACCAATTCAATTTCAGAACTTTTATCAAAAGGTTTCAAAATTTCATCAAAATCTGTTCATAGATAAGAAAATGGTAAGATTATAAAAATTTGAAAAATATGTTATTGGAATTTCAGAACAATATCAATAGATTTCGATGAAATTACAGTCAGTGATATTTCGAGACTTCCTGAATTCAGAGGTGTAACTAGTCGAAGTTCTGATGAAATTTTTGAAATTGAATTGGTTGGTTGATTAAACGGCATAATTTCCAAATTTCAATTTCTTCTAACATTTTTATTGATTGATGCATTTCAACGTAATTCACATATGAACCATTTGAAGATGTTGCGAATCCAGTGATGTAGTTAGACATTTTCTAAAAAAATGTCTAGTTATATTTTTAGGTTTTGACCTTGAAAAATCAGATGAGTTGGCCCTGGAAATGAAGATTTATTCATGAAAGTTAGTGTCCTAGTAGACTTTTCGAATATCTACCTAATGAAAAATTAAAAACTTTCCAATCGGTTGAAAAATGCAGATTTTATAAGGGTGCTCTGGTCTTAAGTGGGTCACACTGTATATTGTATGTTGAAAGTTTGAAGACCAGATATGTCTCTGAGCTCAATTTACAGATTCTTAACTTTTTACACTCTGAGTGACGATTAGTTCAGTGGTTGAATTGTTTGATTATCGTATTTTGAAAAAAAGTTGGCATATAGTAAGTAGAGCTGTAGACTTAATCAATATTCATTCTATTCACTCTAGTAGGTATTCCAGAAGATCCCTATCTTCTTTCTTCTTTACTCACCAAATTTCCATGTAACAAAATGCTCATTTGAAATTTTACAATACATTTTACGTTTCTCTCAGTTGATATAGAAACGTTTATTCACATAAGACTTTGTTAGCATATGGGGTAAAGACACTTTCTCCAAGTTATTGTTCGAAGCCCTGTGGTTCTTTGAAATATGATCATGAAATCCAACTACACGGTAACGGAAAAAAATTCCTCAATCTTAACTTTTAGGATAGATGATTACCTGCACATTTGAGTAGCTAACCGAAAAGCTATTCACTTGCAAAATAGCATTTCGAAAGTGAAATGAAGATCCATTGAACAAATACAAAGCAACGAATTGTTGGAAAAATGGATTTTCATATTTCGAATTTCTATTTACGTATAAACACAATAACGGTTCAGTGAATGTTCACAGTTGTTCCAATGGATTTCCAATTAATTCGTTCTGCCCAATAAATAGTTATCAAGAGTTCTCTCTGTTCTGAAAAAATTGAATACGGTCTCGACATATTTAGAGTAGTAGTACATACACTGTTTTTCATATACCTGCCGGTATGATTGAAACGATTACCTAGATTATTTGATGGGTTTAATCGAATGAAAATGGACTTGTTCAATTGGAAAACCGGGCAGTGTATATTACGTGAATAACACTACCACGGTATTCCGTATGAAAAATCATGCTGGACATACATTCACTTCGAATATTTCTGGTTTTCCCATAATTATCCAACGATACCGGTGGTGGAAAAAACGCCACGAAGGTAAATAGAAATGATTATTGTTTGAAAACTTATTTATTTGTTGTTTATTTTTATTTATTTTTTTGCAGGTGGTAATTTTCTTCCTTCTACTAATTATAGCGGAGAAAAATATGAGTACTTGATATACTATCGTTGGTTATTCTGTCAGGAATCGATAAAAAAATTACTCGAAGCAATTCCACTGAGTTTATGATAGGTCTTAATTTCCGATAGTATTTTGAGAATGAATTGTTTTTATTGAGATAATTTCACGCAACAACAGAGTTTATAAGTTCTTCGTCATCGATTTTTTCCATATTAATTGTTTGGTCCTCCAATACAAATTCTAAATGATTATGGATAGCTCTGCCCTGGATGACAGGGTAAAGCCTTCCTCTGGTATTTTATTTGGACAACGATCAACAGTGAAGTCCCTAAAAAAATTCTGTACGTTATTCTAAGGCTGATTTTTGTTGACTATTTTATCTATTTTTGTCATTGAAGAACTAACTTATTTCGTTCATTGACGTGAATTCTCCAATAGTCATACCTAATGACCAATGAAGTATGTCGGACCAGGCAACAAAACGTATTCTCCATTATTCTGTTTAGATTCGTAGTTGCCCATGAGAACGGTAATACTGACTCGAAAGAAAGGCTGTGTACTATCAAGGTTTACCATTTTGATGTGGTTTCTTATAGAGCACGAAATGGGAGTTCCACATAGCGAGTGAAATTAGAATCCCAGATATTTTTCCTCTACAATTCATAAACTATTTTTGGCACTTCTTAGTTTCCACGAAAGCAGTACCTGATTGCAACTCGATTACATTTACTTTCTTCATATTAGTTTCCACGAAAGCAGTACCTGATTGCAACTCGATTACATTTACTTTCTTCATATTTCAGGTTCAACACTTCCGATCAATTGATTTTGATTTATGGACTTTCACTTTTGATGGAAACCATTTATAGGGAGACCTCGTTTATCAGCAAATACATTTTTCAATTCCAACGAAAACGATTTTGTTTGAAAATTTATCGAATTGAATTCGGAGATTTATGTTCTGAATAAAACCCGAGAGCTTTTAAGCTCGAGCTTGAAAGCTCTCGAGTTTTATTCTTTGAACATAAATATTCGAATTTAACGAAGTGCGTGGAAATTCCAAAATTTATTCGATTTGATAAACGACGGTCGAGTTATATTTGATCTGATTATTTTCTAAATATGTCTATTAACCAATAACATTTATTCCACAACTGACATAATTTTTTTTATCAAATTAATGAACATAATTATTTACGGCAATATGTCACACGACTTGTGATATATGTTGCATGTGTTGCACTATTAGCAAAAGGAACGAAGCGGGTTTATAAGCGAATACATTTTGACAGATGATGGAAATAATCAGAAAAAATATTATGAGTAAAATACTTTTTTGGGAATGTCAACAATGCTATAAAGAACGAACCAAAAAAAAATATTATCAATTTTCAAAGTCTTCAATTCAAGATTGAAGTTGAAAGAAACATCTCTCTTTGACAATTTGTTTTCTCGTCTCCATTCCTGCTTCCATCACGAAAGATCATGGTAACCTTGAAGAGTTTATCGGGAACAATTCTACGTAGTCTGATCCCATTTTGAGGATAGGATCTTTGAACTCTATGTGACCTGATCTATACTGTGTGTTTCAAGTAAGATAAAATGTTCATGAGAAATATTTCAGACATTTTGACCTCGGAGACTGAACCTGGAAGTTGTTGATAAGTAAACCTCTTGTATCCTCGAAAAATGACAATGAATTGATTATGCATAATGAGGACTTATTAGTGTCCATTCTAAGAATTAGATATTTCTTGGTTCAACTCCGTAATTTATTCTACATTGATTTTTTCTTCTCCATGTTCTGGTTCCCATGAAAATAAAAATTCTATAATGTTCAGAGAATATCATGAGTGGGTCCGAATTAAAATTATTTTTGAATTTTTGGAGGCTGGATGTCTCAAGAAACACATCCTGGGGCAATGCGTTACAACTTTGCCGTTCTTTGGAAGAACAAACACAGAAAAGGGATTTTTAGCATGTCCCCAAAGTGACGACAAATGGACGTGAGGACTGAGCCCGATGGGTATGTCTTGATGGGATAGCTGACAGCTAACGATGAAACGATTGATGCTATTCCGTTCATAAGAATATTTATAAAACAAAAACATATCGCTAACCATTCCAACGAAACGAATGGCCAATTTTTCAATAGAATCGACGAGTTTCAGTGGGCGTTTAGGGGCTGGATCTGCAATGTGCCTCATAAATGATGATCATACGACGGGAAGTGAAATAGCACTTGGCACAAAACAAAAAACAAAATCTTCCTAAAGTTGAATTGTTTACGTTCCTTTCTCGTTATTTTCTGATTTTACAGGAACGTTTTGGGAAAGAAAGCAGTATGAAGGGGACTATCATCCACAAAGCTTTGGACATGAGATAGCTGCCAACATAATTATTGATACGAAGAAGAAACAGTATTTGGCCAGACTGAATCCCTATTGAACCCCATCATTTACAGCTGTATTGAGTCGGATAAAAATCAAACCATCACTTGAAGCGATCTGTCTGAAAGAAACCTTCATAGTAGAGAACACTACTAGAGGAGACAAGCCATAAGATGAAATCTTGACGGGTAGCCCCTGGTTCCAAAGAAGGTCAAATGCCTTGGAGATATTAAATACAATAGTCAGATTTCCACTATATTTTTCAACAGAATATATGTGAGACAAAACAAGCCGGTCATCAGTTGATTTCTGATGAAATTATATCGCCGAACATTTACATCTTCCAGATGGACGGAGATAATCCCAAATTATAAGAGAAGTTGAATAACTTGCAAAACACCAGTTTAGGTTTGTGAGCCCATTTCTGAAAACGTAGGCGAAGTTTCGTTAGACCCATCAACTCTGTTGGTGTTGAGAACCAGCAAACATCATCTGATACTGAAAAATGGGAAATAAAAATTCCTGTGTTTTCATACCACTTTATATTTGTAACCCTTGTGCTACTGCAGTTTTGTCCTATATGGACATTATCAATCTATATTTCAAACTGAAATATAGTTTGATGATGTACTGCTCGAAGGTGTGTAGAAAAAGAACAAGGACTGGAGATAAGGTTGAAATTCTCGAGTAGAGCATAAACTCTAATACTGTATGGATCAGGATTTGGAGTTAGAAAAAAATTGGATGTATTGGCTCCAAACTCTCTTTGCGTTGGCATGATAGGTTAGTCTCTAAAACGAAACATCAGTTAAGATGTCAGATTTTAAAGCATCGCCAAATAGTTTGTTTCAAGCATCTGACTTATAATTGGATGCTCGTAAGAGGCGAAGGTTGCTTTCTGTTGAGGACTTGCAGAACAAATTATTACCCATTTACAGGTTACAGGGAGCACTTGGTTTTCTCTGAAATGAGTTGAATTGCAAAAGTGGTTGTTTGATAAAAATCAGTACCTGTCGCGGTATTAGATTGGAGAGTAGTTCTGTCAGATAGGTATTTGCCGAAAAATCTGCAAGAATTGTAGGTGCAAGAAAGTGAAAAAGATTAACATAGGTCGGCAAAGACTATCATTACTTAACGATGCCAAAAAACTCTGAATATCTCAATTCGAAGAATCGAAGTTCTTCTTGCTCTGCTTAGAGTAACAAAATGGATATACCCAGTGATTGGATGATTCGGATGGGGAATAGCTGGTTCCAAAGCTATTTGCAGTAACCTATACCAATGAGAGACAAAACTTTGAAACTATTCTGCAAAGGGTCCTCCTAACCGAATCCGAAGAAAATTCTGCCATTCAGTTATAATGAGCACTTTGATATAATTCCTTACTCTTCACGGTATCACCTAGGGGAGTAGTTATTCTCGAACAAGTATTCGCCAAAACAACCTACATGCATTGTAGGTTCATGGTATGAAAAAACGGTATAGTCGGCAGCGAATATCGTTACTTGAAGATCTCCTAAAAGAACTGTATAATATACTGATATCTGACGAAGTTATCCCTATTTTATGAGTTTATACAGTAGTCGGAATCGATAATAATTCTTTTGTCATTATTCCGTTATGATGTTTCATTAATGTTGATTTGTTTTACAAAATAACTGAATAATGTTTTTTCGATAATTGGTAGGGATTTCAGTACTAAGCTATTTCTGAATAATATTCCAAATTCCAGAAGGTCTGTCATCTCTGCTGCCTTTCCAAAGGTCCAAAGTTATGTCTTCGAGAATGTTCCCGGTTCTGTTCCAAAAAATGTGATTCGATACTCTCCGTATTTCTATATCCCTACATTTCCTCACCTAAGTCTTTCTCAGCTCAAAGTTGAATTCAAAGAAGGATGATGAATAGTCTACCAACATATGTATTGTCTTCGATAGACTGAAGGTCAGTCTGACTTGCTTCCTCAGGAAACAATGAAGGATTCAACATTTGCAATCTCAGGGAAGAAACCAATTGACGATAATCAAAGAGTTTCTCACCGGGCATGATCCTTGGGAGGATAGATAACCTTTATCGAATAGGACTGTTCGGAAGTTTTCAGAAGAAGCGTACTGAATAATGTGTGAATGGCAAGTTCATCGAAGTAGTCGGTGGACTCAACTCCACTGGTTAGTGCAAATCATACAGGCACAAGAGACAGGTTATAGAATCATCCACAAAGTCACAGTTACATGGACCATGTGAAAAAAAAGCATGGTGAACCTGAAATGGGTGACTCACGACAAAAATCAATGTCCTTAATAACGTTATTGATTTCCATCAGGACGGTCAAAAGAGCTATGAATAATCAAATTTTGTATTTGCACGACCATAACGAACTTGTTAGCAGGATTTCACAGCTTGTTAGAGAGCAAATACTGTTGTATGGCTCCCGTCATTCCCTGTGATGAAAAAGGAAATATGGGAATGAGTTAAGTTCGAACAATAATCATCCAGTGTGGCATTTAGATTCCGCTCCGTATTTCTCTTTCATTTCGTAAATTTTTGCATTTCATCAACTTCCTTGTCTGGGGTGCCTTTGAAGTCATCATTATATACGGACTTCGGGTTGGGGAAGAGGCGAGTATCCTCTTTGAAACTATTTTGATTTTTCACACTTTTCGATTTCAATTGTGGTTTAAAATTTAAGTAATTCTCAAATGAATAAAAAAAATACGTGAATAAACCACATAGCCTCCATGATAATTTTTTTTACGCAAATGTCGCCAACTATTTTTAACTTTTATTCAAATGATATTTACTCATAATGAAGATGCTATTACTATTTTTTAACAAAATTACTCCACTTGGAATCCGAAGTTCCGACACATACAGGGAAGCGTAGAAGTAATAATTACCCCAAAAAATACTTTCCAATCTTTGGAGTAATCAGCTATTGGTTCCGGAACCGTGTGACCTAATAAAACGCAATGAATCGAGAATGACAGCCTTTGGCTTTCGTTCGGATATGATTTCTGCCATCTTGCGATATGCAGTTATGATTTTCAGGTATCAGATAAACCATTTTCACCGAATGGTGTAGATAGAGCCTGCATAGTTCGAAGAGTTTATCTCAACAACCTGTTTTCTTCCTCTTTCCTGTTTGTTTCGTCAGTCGCAGAAAACTCTATAGCAAACTTTGTTTCACTTTGGTGGTCGGGTAAGACTACTTTGAGCTTATTGCCAACTAATTGTCGATATATACAACCTGCAGAGTTCGAAGAGTAAACTCGATATTCTGTTTTCCTCCTCGTTTCGGGCGATGTTTGTTTCGCTAGTAGCGAAATTCGTTTCACATTATTGGTCGAGGACTACTTTGAGCTGATTGGAATTTATTTGCCTGAAGGTGAGGAATGAGTTGCTACGATGAATTCGTCACTTTCAATTACTGTATCGGACTTAACATGTCGTGCTATGCACCAGACCGGATATCGCGCTAAGATACGAACTCACGCACATACCTATGATTGGCTTGGGAAGGAGTTAAGGAGCAAACGTTTTACCCATGAGTCACCGCGGCCCATTATCGATAAGCAGGTCCGATTTTGTATCCTTCGCTCGGCTAATTCGTGTCGCGACTCACCAGTGCTTGCTAGTATCATCTATCTAAATGAAGTGAACCGAGGATGATAGATGATGGCCTTCTGCGTTCATCCGGCTGAGATTTCATTATACCACTGAAAATCCTATAAACAGAATCATTATTTTAATAAAAATGTTTGTATAAATCTTGCAAAGTTTAAGGAGTATTTCTCAGTATTCAGTATGTTTATCCTCCTCTTTTCGAATGACATTTATTTCGCCATAAGCGAAAAACTTCATGACAAAAAGGGTCCTACTTTGGTGGTCGACATCATACATATTGGATTGTATTTGCCTGAGAAAATTTTTGGCACTTCTCATTGTTCACAATGAGCTAACTTAATGTCTCGTCCCCAATATAAAACAATTTGCTCTTTTTGGAATGGAAAGACTTTCAGTATATGATTGGGATCTTCAATATTGCATGGGACCATTATTCTAGAATATCTTATCTACCCTATAGATCGTAAAGAGCTTACGGTAGATAAAATATTTCTTCGCCTAAACCAATAATTCTACCTTTTAAAACAAACTCAAGAAAAACAACAATTTCTATTTATTTTCGTTCGTTTCTCTAAATCAAAATTTTCTATGAACGAGTGAAAATGAGCAGTTGAAAAAATCTTTCCGCCACCTAAGTGTTCCTTGTTGTCACGTTTTTTCCAGTTTTGATTCATGAATACCAAAATTACATGCAACAACCACGGTAAATCGCATCCAATGTAATCCGCGATTAAGACAACACTACAATCAGAATAATTTACTGAAATTTACTTTCTCCGTAAAGTTTCTTAACACCCAAGTAAACAATGTCGAAATGCGGAAAGTTCTTATGTAAGTGATGAGGGAAATCATGAAATATTCAACTTCAAACCTCCCTTAGCAGTGCGTTCCAGACTTCAGATGATGGGTGCGCAACAGTAGCGAATATTATATTTTCTAGTTAGTTTTCAAATTGTTCGGTGGAAAATTATCAATATTTTGCTTTCGTGATAAAACCGAGTAATAAAATATTCGTGACCCCAGAAAATAATAGATTTGATTCCCTGTTTCAATAAAAATTTATATACAGTGCTCGTCATAAAGTATGTAACAAATAGAAGAATCGTCATCATTAAAATATTGAAAATTAAAACAATTGGTTTTTGTTAGAAACCTCGTGTTACATTGTTTCATATCTATAATCCAATACGATTGGGTTTTGAGACAAGAATCGATTTGTAGCACCACCAAATTTGGTATGCTAGTAGTTCGAGCCATGATAAACACGGAAAACATTTTTTTACCAAAATTCCAGTGGTGGAACATTTTTAATTTTTTTTGTTCAAAAATATATAAATAGATTTTTGCTGTAATCTTGGAAAGTATATGAAAAACAACTCAACAGGGTGGAGAAAAATTCAATTTTCCACAAAAATTATTCCTAGTAATTTCTTATGAAATGCGCTCGTTTTCCCAGAAAACATGATTGAACGCCGACATCAAATTTCACGTTCACACTTATCCGCCCCTGAAAGTTCTGGCGGAGCCGACTATTTGATTGGTCATAACTCTGCTAAAAATGATCGGAGAAGGAAAAGAAAAAGTTCATATCGTTTCTGAAGACTCCGACTTTCTCATGCAAATATAATATGCGAGTATTTGAGTACCTAAAATGTGTTTGCGGATGATCCGAAAATCTTTTTTAATTTAGTAAATATGGAATTATTATACTGAAGCAGCAACCCATACCCTCTTTGGACTATATGCAATAATTTTAAAGTAGTGGGACAGGTCCCACTTATACATGCCAAAAAAAAAAATTTTGTTTTACTCCTGCCTCATTTTCAACTTACCCATAAAATCGGCATTCTCTTCACTAACTGTTGAAAATAATCGCTCATTCATACCATATATATTTGATAACACTATTGTGAAGTGCAAACCTCAAGCTTGAAATCACATATTTCAATTTTTATGTAGGATGTGTATGAGCGATTATTTAAGAAATTGCCGGAATTATGGGTGCGTAAATTGCAGGCAGGAGTAAAACCCAGTTTTTTCTTTGGCATGTATAAGTAAGACTTGTCTCACTAGTCTTAAATGTCTTAAATTATTGGAAAATGTAAGGTTCTGTTTGCAAGGCACTTTTTTGGAAAAATACCTCCCATAACTTATTGTTAGAGTGCCCATCGGCAAAAATTTTACTGATAGATAGTCTCTTCAAACTTTCTGCATGGCTTCATTGGACCTAGTCTGCCACCATTTTCCTCTGTGACTCTTTTTGTTTCGGAGGCGTTTTACAAAAAAAAAATCCTAAATACGTTGTTTTGGCTACTACAAATTTTTTATCAATACTGTTTTATTCTAAAATGGAATAGCTTGAAAACTAAAAGTGAAACCCGAAAATACAAATTCTATGATAAAAAACATGGGGCATTGGGGGTGTCCGCCCCCTCGAACATGTCGAGAAAACCACCATGGGACAACGTATTAATAACCAGCTGATTTTCTCACGATCTATTCATTGAGAGCTATAAAACAATATTTTCATATTGTCTCATACAGAACACGGGGCGTTTTTCTAGTCTGACGCGTCAAAGTGGTCGATTTCATGACCACAACAAATTTATAGATATTGTAAGACATGGAAATATTATATGAAGAAAGGCAGTTTTTAAAATGTGGCATAAGTGTCTGACACGTATATTGGGGCATAACTGCAGTCTGACGAAAAAATATAATCTTTCAGTTATCACATTAAAATACATTTTCTAGTTTATAATCGTTAATAATAAATAGGAAACTGCAGAGGGTGATTTTTTAGGTCGTTTTAAGAACAAAAGTTCCAATGAACATGTATGTGTCTGGAGTTGCTTCATTTCTGAGATACAGGGAGTTGAAGTTTTTTTTTTTAAAGTAAATTATAAAATATCATGAATATCTTCGAACTGATTTGGTTGAAGTATACGGTACAGTTATTCAAACTAATAAGGCGCGTATTTAGCTCTAACTAGATTAAAATTATTAGGGCTAGTGGCGTCTCACTGGGCACAAGAGCCAACAATATTGAGAAAAAAAGTACATCACTGACTATTTTTTGTGGTTGTTTTTTTCTTAGATTTGGCTACTGAAAATAAATCTTTTTGGTCTCTTGTGCTTTCTTCATATCCGTTTTGATTTTCGAGAAAAAAGGTAGATACAGTTATTTGAACTACTGTGTAGAAAAAAACCCATCTATAACTGTTATCTCGTCTACATAAAGCAGGAGTTTATGATAAGCAATAGAGTGGCTTACTTTTTTTATCGAAAAATAAGCTAGATATGAAGAAAAAACAAGTACTCGAATGAATGTTTTGTTAGTAGCCTGAACTAAAAAAATTGAAACCCACAAAAAATAGTCAGTGGCGTACTTTTTTTCAAAATAATGTTGGCTGTTGTGACCACTGAGATGCCACTGGCCCTAATAATTGCATTCTAGTTGGGGCTAAATAATCGCCTTATTAGTTCAAATAACTGTACCAAATTTCAAACAAATCGATTCGAGAATATTCATAATATTTTATAAATACAGTTTTTTGTGAAAAACTGCAACGCACTGTATCTCAGAAACGAAGCAACTCCGGACATATGTTCATAGAAACTTTTTATCTTGAAACTACCTAACAAATAACCCCTCTACAGTTTCGTACCGTAGCTAGGAAACACATAAAAAAAAATTGCTCCCGAAACAAAAAAAGTCACATAGGAAAACGTGTCGGGCTAGGTCCAATGAAGCTATACAGAAAGTTTGGGTAGAGTATCTATAATTTTTTTTTGTGGTCATGGAGTCGACCACTTTGACGCGTCAGACTGGAAAAACGCCCCATGTTCTGTGTTAGACAGTATGAGAAGATTATTTTTTAGCTCTGAATGAATGGATCCTGAGAAAATCACCTGATTATCAAAGAATTTTCCTACCCATGGTCGTTTTTTCGACATGTTCGAGGGGGCGAACACCCCCAATTGCCCCATGTTTTTTGTCAGAGAATTTTATTTTCGTGTTTCAGTTCAACTTTTTGAGCTATTCCATTTGAAAATTGAAAAGTATCTATTAATTTTTTGTAGCCGCCAGAACGACGTATTTAGGATATTTTTTTGAAAAAACGACGCCGAATCAAAAAAATTCACTAAGGAAAACTGTGGCGGACTAGGTCCAATGAAGACATACAGAAATTTTGGGAGTATCTTTAATTTTTTTTTGGTCATGGAATCGACCACTTTGACATTGGTTATCAATGAATTTTTCCATGGACGATATTTGGACATGTTCGAGGGGGCGAACACCCCCAATTGCCTCATGTTTTTTGTCAGAGATTTTAATTTTCGTGTTTCAGTTCAACTTTTTAAGCTATTCCATTTGAAAATTAAAATGTATCTATCAATTTTTTGTAGTCATCAAAACGACGTATTTAGGAATTTTTTTTTGAAAAAACGCCCCAGAATCAAAAAAATTCAAAAAGGAAAACGGTGGCGGACTAGGTCCAATGAAGCCTTACAGAAAGTTTGGAGAGAGTATCTATCAGTAAAAATTTTGCCGATGAACACTCTAACTATGACTGATTCCGATTAGAATGATTTATAAACACTCTAATCGATCTCTGAATTACTGTCACAAAATATGCAAACGTTAGTTATTTTTCGAAAAATGTATCTTTTGAGATCTAACAATTTTTGAAGAATGTTTTTTTTTTCTAGAAACTGAAAATCACTCAGTGATTTCACGACGATCCTAAGTCGATGACAATTGGTTTTGTCTGAAAAACCAATTTTTTTTATATTTGTTGCGTACTTGTTAAAGTCATTTGTAGATGCCACAAGGGGTCAACGAAGTTTCATAATCGTAATATTTATCCCATCATAACCATAAGTCTGAGATTTCATATTGTTACAGACCTGAAAATAATGATAAAGACTTCTCGAATTGTTCGAGATCGTTCGATGAATTAGATGGAAAAATCTAGAAGCACTAACTTTTGTTCTGGATCAATCGTCGAACATTCTTATTGTGTTCTATTGATTTCTTAAGTTTTCTAGAACTTTATTTGTATATAAAAGCATTGCATTTGTGAGATGAAGTTAGTTAGAAAGTTACCTTGAGTTACCTTGGATACAAGTATTTTGACAGTGACTTGTATTACAGTGTTGTCAAGTGAAGTTTGATTAATAAAGACGATTTCATACCAGAGTAAACTTATTTTTGAACCCGAAGATGCAACAGTATTTTGTAGTAATTATTTTAGGAATTTCAATTTCCTCAGTCAATGAAAAAGTGAATGGTTCATTTAATCCTAACTTCCGGTTGAAACTATAAAGTTTTAATAAATGTGAACTTGGTAGATCCTCATCAGTAAATTTTGAAGAAAAATAATATAATAATAGCGTTGGTGTTTTTGAGTACTTCGTAGTTCTTTGATGATTGACGGACTCGAATACCCTCTTGAAATTGACGAAGACGACGTATAATTTTCTACGACGGAATCTGAGCTCTTTGTCTTATTGAATTTAGAACAAAGATGTCAAGGAGAATATCGCTATTTTCCAATGAAGTCAATAAACATATATTCCATAACAGTTACAGCCCTCTAATCCCAAAGAAACACAGAAAGAGCTAAAAACCTGAAACAATAAAAATATTTCATCCACTTCGGAATCCATGCATTGGGTAGTTGTGCTATATTGAACTGTTTCACGAGATATTGGACAGAAAATGGATAAAAACCGTTAAAATTACATAAATCAAAAAATATGGGAGTCGAGCGAAGTAGCTATCGAGTCGGCCATAAAGAATGAAAAACGGCTATTGCCAAAGCATCTCACTTCCTTTAGTCTTTCCTTGGAGCACTAATTTCCCGCTTCACACATCAGACCGGGTCATAATGAACAGTGATTTAGATAGTACAGTACGTTAAAATTAACAGATACCCAAATATATAATGTATTATAATTTGGATTTGGATTTTTGGTTGTAGGTAGAAAAAAAATATTTTATTCGTTTACATTTTTGTAGAATGCAAATTTTCGTTAATCTAGATAGTTTGATAGTATAATTGTTGTTGATAGTTGTAGTAGATAGTAAACTTGTTTTTTGTAGATAAATTATAGTAGTCAATATACTTTTCAGATTGCCAGATACTTACTCTTTCTTTTAGTTTTCACTTTTTTGTTCTCTTTTCAGGTTCCCTGCTTTTCAGTCGTCATCAAAAATTGTTTTCAATATTGGTAAATTCGATATAAATAGACTTTTCAAAATAAATATGATAAATTCAACTCAACTGTTTTTAATCATCAGCGATTTAATGAAATTGGAAAATATGAACACTGTAGTAATATTCTATAAAAACCAAGTACTTATTTTCCCTAATTTTGCGATAAATACTATAATTTTTGAGATTTCTAACAATTCAAGGAAAATGCACACATGCTTTACCAAAACTGGAGATCTGGTGCTGTTAACGGGGTTGTAGCCACAGTCTTGTTGACCTTTGAGCTGCCCCAGTTGGAATTTATTCATTCAAACGATAAATAACATAATCTCTATACTCTGATGTATACAGTTTGTTGCTATCAATTATTCGAAATATTATATACCAACTATATACAGATAGAGTTTTCGAGTAATGATTGTTCAGGTCACTTTTCGCGGTTAATTTGAAAAGTTTGTGAAAAGTGGATTTCAAAAAGTTTCGAAAATTGAAGAAATATAACCTTTTTCGCAATGTTCAATGTCAGTTAGTTTCAGCATGTATTGTGATGGAATGAAATACCTCATTGTGTGGAAACCTCCTGAAGAAATCCTCGGCTGTTTGATTTTTTGAGTTTTTCGAGTTTTATGTGTTTCCGGTGAGTATCCTTTGCTTATTGTAGTATGAGGTTCTCGTCTTTGCTGGAAGTTTTGTCCAGAAATATCTTTTTGGCTTTGTGATTTTGATAAGTGTTCATAACCATTTTTCCAAAAACTTCTTCCCCTTTGACGTTGTTGATTTCTCTCCCCTCCTTTCTTTTCATCTCCAACTGAAGTCCTTCTCAGTTTTAAACCCGCACATTTGATCACTTTCACTTCTTCCATCGTTATGATTATCATTTTATTATAGCTACTTAAATTATTCACAATTGTTCTTTTTATTATTTTTAATTTTCTTTTTCTTTTATTCAGTTCTGTTGTTTTTGTGACTTCAATTTTGATTGTTAGTTACTTTGTTTATGTGTTTTATTAGCAACACATAATACCTTTCAAGAAATATTGAGATTCTTGGAGGTGTTCTGTACGTTTTGAAGACTGGCATCGTACTCTGATATTTTGACACTGAGTTCTGAATTACTGAGTCTGGGACTATTTTTAAATGAGAATATTCTATTTTGTTGATAAGGTAAGACAATATCTATCAGAGATATAGTATCTGCTTGGGCTTTCTAATGAATTTTACATTTCATTTTGATGAAATTCATCTCTACTATAGTCCATTTCAAGTTTACCGTAGAGTAAATTCTCAGAAAACAAACTAATTTAATATGCATATTTTAGTACGTGTGCTTATCGTACAACGACAATATTTCAGCTCAATTTACATTTTTTTCGACTATTTAGGTATACAATTTCGAACACCACCCAGACTATCATAAAAAGTGTTTACCGTCTGTTGTTAGGAAAAAGACTAGCCGAGTATTCCGCCAGTCATAGGCGTCCTTCCAGGAAAATTACTTTATTCGTTTGGGTTCCTTCATTATCATCAAACTAGTTTTGGTCAGTTGATTATAGGCGAGTGAAGAGATCTGATGGAATTATGATATTTGCGATAGTTGATAGTGATTTTATCGAATATGAAATTAACTTGTATATTATTATGTACCAGTGGAAAAATTTAATGTGGACCGTTCATCACGTAACGAAAAGAGTATTATGTTGGGTTTTAGAGATTCAACTACTCTAACAATTATGAATTAATAATTATGAACTATCATCACAAAATTAGGAAGGTGTTTATATTCATCAATTGAGAATTATGAACTATGCGTTTTATTATGCCGACTGTGAGGACTATTGTTGTCAGATAAATAAAAAAAGCACCAATTATTTCAAGAAAGTCTTGATCTCCACAATCCACATCAAATATTTATTGAAATAATCAAAATAACACGAAAAATTCAACCTGATATTTCACCAAATCTGAGCTATTTTATACCAAACCCGCCAAATTCAACAATGAAATTTGAAATTTGAACATTATACTGTGTTGTGTAAAGGTTTGACTTGAAAGATGCGACTGCATGGTAGGTTTCCCATCATGGGCCGAAGGGAGGTGGGATGAGTTCTCCAACATTTCAGGCATTCAGAAAGAATACTACGAATAACTCGTTTCGAAGAAAGGATCCAAAACTGTTGAGAGATCGAGTAATTCACAGATTGTTTACCTGCGTGAAGGCTCGATACATGAGTGAATTCGATAATTAGATGACTTTTACTTGGCAGAAGAGCCGGAAATCGCTTATCGTAGCATAGAGGAGCATTGAAAAGTCGTCCCCCGACTCGAATTATTCCTTGGTCATCAATAAAGGGTGTGAGTTTTCTGAAGAGGGTTTTATCTTTCAATAATAAGGCTTTTTCATCTGCGAAATGTGAAGATTGAACGTGTTTTATGAGAATCATCAAAGAGGTATTGAGTTTCGCGGAGAGAATCCAGCCACATCTTCTTTGGGCGGGGTGCCGACAGTTATGAAGGAAACGAAGAATTAAGGATAAAATTCGCTTCAGTCGAGTGAGAGATGAGTGCTTTTTCAACAGTAAGTCCAAGAAAAGTGTGTTATTAATCGATGTTAACGTGAGAGCGCGTTTTTCGTCCAAGGCTTCTCTGGGGGAAGAGTCTGAAGAAAAAGAAGACCAATTACGATCGGCACCAAAGGCGAGATTCGAGTAATGCCAAGGGGAGAAGACCCCGAGATCCAATGTCAGCAAGATTGTTCTCTGAAGACACATGAAACCAATTAGATATGGGAATTTTTCCTTGAATGAAGGAAACTCTATTACTCACGAAGGTGGAAGGAGGAATTCAACCAGCTGAGAACTACAGTAGAATCTGACCATGCGCAAATCTTATCAATTTTGATTGTTGGGCGGTATGCGTTCACAACAAAGGGAGTCGTGCTAGTAAGACTGCTGCGTACAACTCTAATTTGGGAATGGTGAGACTTTTGAGTGGTGCCACTTCAGATTTGGCACAGATAAAATGACTGGTAATATCACCTACTATTGATACGAAGATCAAATAGATGACGGCGCAATATTTCTTTTCTGAACTGTCGCAAAACCCATGCAGCTCGCAAGTCTGAATATTATCAGGAAGCAAAAACCGGGAAAGTATTAATTGGACCAGGGAGGGTAGTTCTAAAATATACTGTTCCCACATACGAGTAATGTCAATGGGAGGAGGATCATCCCAGTCCAGCTGTAAACTCCACAATCTTTGGATGATATATTTAACATAAAACGGGATCAGAGCCAGAATGCCCAGAGGATCAAATATTTTGGCTAAGATTGAGAGGAGATTACGTTTCGTGCAAGTGGTATCTATCGGCTGGACTGAGAAGGAAAAACAATCCGAATATGGATTCCATTGAAGTCCAAAAATTTTCAAGGGATTATCGTATTCAAAGTTCACAGATTGGGTTTCGTCACACAAGTGCGAACGAGGGATATGTGCTAAAAGTCGTGGGTCATTGGAGGCCCACTTTCGGAATTCGAAGGCACCTCTCGAGAGCAGAGTGGTGATTTGAGATTGAAGAGTTTTAGCTTCGTGAATGGTGTTGGCACCACTGACTATATCGTCAACATATGTGTTCGACTCTATTACTCGAGCTGCAGCCGGTACGGTGGCGTGTCCTTCCTCAGCCAAAACTGAGAGACATTTCAACGCTAGATATGGAGCACATGAAAATCCATACGTAACGGTGAGAAGGCGATAATCTTGAATAGGGTTTTCTGGAGAAAAACGCCATAAGATACTCCGATAGTTGGTGTGCTCAGGATTGACGAGAATTTGACGATACATTTGCCGAATATCAGCTGTGAAGACATACTTATGAAGGCGAAAATTCAATAATATACTGACTAAGTCATGTTGAAGTTTCGGACCTGTCAATAAGGTGTCATTGAGAGAATTTCGGCCAGGAGTTTGAGCAGACGCATTGAAAACTACTCTGAGCTTAGTTGTGGAGCTGGAGGGTTTCAATACGGTGTCTTGAACTATTTCCATATGACCAATGTATTCCTTCATAAATGCTGAATAACTATTATAAAGATCGGGATTTTTCAATAGGCGGCGTTCTAACGACAAAAACCGATTAAGAGCCATTGTTCTGGTGTCTGAAAATTCAGATTCGCCATGACGAAAGGTGAGAGAGACTACAGATCTTCCCGAATCAGTTCGGTAAGTAGTTTCAAGGAATAAAGATTCGCACCTCTTGTCTTCTGGAGATAAGCAATGAATGTGGGGAACTTTATCTACATCCCAGAATTTTTGGAGGGTATTTTCTGAAAATTGATTTCAACTAAGTAGAGAAAGGGTGCGAGCGGATGAATCTGATGAACTAGTTTTTCTCATTATAACGAAACCAAAGACAGTATTCAGAGCAACAGGTTCCGAGTGATTTCCTATCAAACGACCTGATTGTAAAATGTGAGGGAACAAATCGGCACCCAGTAAAATATCTATGGCACTGGGCGTATTGAAGTTGGTATGTGCCAATTGCAGATGGTTGCTATACGGCCATGAATCTATTGGAAAATGAGAGGAGGACAGTTCCCCACAAATCCGAAGAATAATTACTGCGTCCAAGTCAAAGGTGGGAATGGATTCTCCACGAGGTCTAATTGTGCATGACATACCTTGAGAGCTAGTGAGAGATGAAGTATTACCGATCCGTTGCACGGAGAAATTCATTTTATAAGAAGTAATACCTAAGCGCATGGCACATTTCTGGGAGATAAAGTTGATCTGTGAACCAGAATCCAGAAGAAGGCGTATTGATTGGTAGTTACCACTCGCATCTAAAAATTCCACTATCGCAGTGGACAGGAGAACATTGCCAAATCGAGGTGATGCGATTTCTGTGAGAGTGAGAGATTGCATAGAAGTAGAGGAATTTGATTGAGATATTTCTGAAGATGTGGCGCTAGAGTTCCACGGTAATGTCAACGAAGAAAATGCTTTTGTTGACACTTATGACAAGAAAATGAGGATTTACATTGACTGATCGTATGAGAGTTGCTCAGGCAATTCAAACAGAAGCCGTTATCTTTTACTATTTTATACGGCTCGGTAGCTGACTTATGTGCAAATTCTGGACACCGGTAGATATAATGGTTATTTTTGTAAAGGATGCAACTGAGTGGGGTTGACTTGGTAACCAAAGAAAATGACCGAGAGATGGAAGTGCTGGGTTTGGAGTATTCCGTTTTTTTGATAGGTTTTACTTTTCTTGTCGAAGTTATGTTATCAAGAGCACTGCAACGCTTAGTCAAAAAATTAGTGAGTTCATTATAAGTAGGCATCGCAGATGAATCGTGATTGAGTTCAAACTTAGTTGCTATAGAAATGTCAACACGTTTCAAAATCATTTGGACTAAAATGAAATCCCATTTATCAACGGGTAGCTTCAGAAGCTTGAGAGCGGCCAGATGATCCTCAAACGTATCTAATAGATTTCTCAAATCCTGAGAATTGTCTGAGATGAGTTTGGCAGTATTTTCAATAGCTGACCAATGAGCAGTGGCTATCAGTCTATCGTTTTTGTACCTCTTGACGAGGGTATCATAAGCAATAGCGTAATTACTGGAAGTCATTGGTACCTTTTGAACAAGTGCCAAGGGTACTCCGTTCAAAGCTGATACTAAATAATTGTACATTTGTAAGACTCTGGTTATTATGTATCATGGCATCGAACATATCCAGAAAAGAAGAAAAAGTGGTTACATCCCCACTGAAGGTGAGTAACTGGAGTTTTGGAAGGCTTACATTGACCTTCGCTTATGACAAGGCGATTGGGGTATTCGAGTTTATGTTGTCCTCAAATAAACTGAAATGTATGGCTTTAACAGTATAAAAATTGGTTTCGAACTGTTTTCGTATTGCATCTTCAAGTTGAAATTCATCATCTGATGATATCAACGAAACTATAGAATTGTGTAATTTGGAGAACTCGTCCCTGACTACGTCAGTAAACTGATGTCTCATTTTGAACATAGGGTGTTTAGTCTTATCGGTTTGAGCTTGGGTAGCACACTGTAATATTTCATCCATGCGATTGATTTCGATCAATCTCAAAGTTTTATACTTCTTGCTTTTTTCATCCATATCGAAAATGTGAATGATAATCTAAACAACAATGAACTAAATGAATGATTTTTGAAAAGTTGCAACACTCAAATCCAGTATTATGATATGTGACTCACTCTGTAATCGAAAAAATGGTCATACAATAACAACAATCTAGAAAAACTTAATGACTGAATTCTATGCGTTTGAGAGACCACTCTGTATCAGTTATCAAGAAGAAATAGCTAAAGTTGTTTTCAAGGTATATACAGTGACCACCAAAAAGTATGTACCATATGGGAAAAAAGTTTATTATTATAGTATTCGAAAAAAGATTTTTGGGAAAAGTTTGTGCATGTCCGATAACCTAAAAATCGATTTTGACACGTGATCGCTGGTATGGCGGCAAATTGAAAAAAATTACTATGATTAGGCAAAAAGTCGAGTAAAATGGCAAGATATCGAAAAAAGTAAATTGAAAAAGTTGCTTGGAATTCAATTTTATACACATATACGAAGTTTCAAAAAATAACGTGAGAAAATTGAAAATAACAATTTTATTTAATATTTTCTAGCTTCATAAAAATATCAAATTATTTCCTTATGAATAGTTTAACCATACTAAAATATTTGTATTTCAATGATAATAACATAACAAAATTTTCTCCACACCAGAGAGCACCAAATTAAAAGAATTGAATTTTGTCAGAACCCTTGCTGTTACATTGGTTCGTATCTAACAGTTATATCAGAATTCCACGATTATTGCGATGATGGAGAAATCCAAAAATATCGTGTTTTTCCGATTATAGGCAATTTTTGATGATAATCGTGTACGAACGTTTCACTTCGCACATAATCTTAAAAATAGTGCGTCAAATTAAAGAGGCTAGAGTTTTCAACATTGCATGCGAAGTGAAACGCTCTGGCACGATTATCATCGGAACTTGATTATAATCTGGAAAACACCATGTTTCTGGAGTGTCATGTCATCACAATGGTCGTGGAATTCTGATATAACTGTTAGAAACGAACCAGTGTAACAGCCCGGGTCTTGACAAAATCCAATTTTTTTAATTTAGTGCTCACTGGTTTTGCGAAAATGAGACAATTTTGTCATTCTCATTGAAATACAAATGTAACAGTATGGTCAAGTTATTCATAAGGTAATAATTTGATATTTTCATACAGCTAGGAAAATATTAAAAAAAATAGCCATTGTCAATTTTCTCCCATTATCTTTTCAAACTTTGTATAAGTGTATAAAATTTAATTCTAAGCAACTTTTTGAAATAGCTTTTTTTGATATCTTGCCATTTTACCACCCTTTTTGCCTTTTCATAGTATTTTTTTTCAATTTGCCGCCATACCAACGATCACGTGACATGAGTCAAAATCGATTTTTAGGTTATTGGACATGCACAAACTTTTCTCAAGAATCTTTTTTCCAATACTCCAATAATAAACTTTTTTCCCATATGGTACATACCTTTTGGCGGTCACTGTATATGCACATGTGAAATGAATAATATTTATTTTTATTATATTTTGACAAGAAAGTGTTTACACCCTGTATTGGCAAAGTAGTTCCAACCATAAAAAACGCACTGAATCAAAGTAAACTCTTGTGAGCGCGAATACTAACTACTTCAAGTCGAAAATTTAGTTTTTTTTTATTCTATTCTGAGAAGAAAATGTTACACCCTGTACTTGCGAAGTAGTTCTATCAAAAAATTCACAAAATAAAGCAAACTCTGATAAGGCCGAATACTAAAGAATACTGGGTACCTACCACTTCAAATTCAAAATTCAGTATTTTGATTCTATTCTGAAAAGAAAATCATTTATTTACGTATCTATTTGTGGAAAACTATCGAGTCGTTTATTGATCCATGAATTCAGTACCCAAAAACGACGGTCACGGAAGGCACAGAACAAAAAAACGGCTTTGGCTACATTCAAGGATTTCCTTATCTATAATTTGGGATTTGTACTAAATGATCAAATGTAATGAAATGATTTTATTGATTCACTATTAATTTAATCCGGGTCGTGAGGACCAAAATGTTGGGGTGAATAACTGAATTGCAGTTGTATTGCACCTTTCAAAAAATTATATAGCGGACTGTAAGGGTAGCGAGTGTTTCATGCTCTTACCTAACTGCACTGTCGATGATGGAATCGGCACTTTCGGTTTCTGGAGCTTGTGGAACACTGCGCTGGGTGTCGCGGGGCCGGCCGGCTTCAAAATAGTCTATTCACTCTTAATTCACTTCGATATCGATAGCGCAAGGGGCTTGATATATGTCTATTGTCTTTTCTCTTCTCTCCCATCTCGCTTAGTCGGACAGGCGCAAATTTCGGCGCAAACATGAGCACTCATTTGCGAACCCATACAGTAATGATACAGGGGAAATTGAAACAAACAAAATTTTAATCCTCATAACTTAACTAATAATAAAAAGAAGTGTGGACGGAACATACTGAATATTATACTAATTTCTCTTCGTCTGAAACAGAATACGAGAAAGCATAACACCGTCAACTGTAGCTCAGAAATGTTTTACATTTTCTCCAATTAACATTGTTCATATGATTTTGATTAAAAAAATCGTAATATTTTTCGTTTTTTGTTTCAGTATAATAGTTGTTCAGATTTTTTAACATCTGTATTAAGCTTACATATACAGTATGGGCCATAACGTTTGCAGTATATGGAAAACAAAATTATTAAAAGAATTACAAAACGTACGTATAGGGTATATATCGTTTCTGCATATTGGAAAACCTGATACTTAATCGATATTGACATACGTCACGTCACGTCACGACTACCAATATGGCGGCAATTTAGAAAAATTTATTATGAATTGGGGTTATTTGTGAAGATAGCAAAAGGGGTTATGCGAGAAAGTTGTTTATGATTTAATTTTAGGCCCTCACACGTGATTCGAAAATCGCTATTTTTCTACATATTATTTTTTATTAATTAAAAAAAGTACTTTTTTGTTCTCCACTAATTTTTAGGGATCGTTATAAACTTATGTAATAGATAATTCATGTAATGTTCCCCAATGGTAGTGCAAAATTTCAAAAAGTAGTTTTCACTATTACTCTTGCTTCTGCAATGGTTCATATTTCTTTGAATATGAAGAGACCACATAGAAAACTTTTCTCGACCGCAATCAAGTTTTCCTTCTTTTCCCACAAAACTTGATTGCGCTCGAGAAAAGTGTGGACTCTTCAAATTTAAAAATTAGGTAGAACCAAAAAATACAGCGTTTTTTTAATCAATAAAAAAATATTCGTAAAAAATTGCGATTTTCAATTTTTCAAATAGATATTCCAAATCCCGTATGTGAGGCTAAAATTGAATTATAAAGAACTGTCTCAAATTACTTTTTTTCATTATATAATAATAATAATATTTATTCACCAAAATACAAAAATCCATTTTAAAATATTTATACGTAAATAAAAGGTATATACCAGTTGGGCGAATAAATAAAGAGGACCCACAAAGGCTTAGCCTGTGCGTGGGTATTAAACTATTATAATCTTAACGCCTACAATTCCAATTTTAACCATACCGATATCACAGAAGAAATAACATATAGACGTCATACACATACTCACAACCTTAATACACATAAATGTTTATGAACATATACTTACACACATATAGACACATACTATTCCTTTAATAATACAATTCAATAATTATAATTAATTATTTTTAATATCGATCCAGTGGTGAATATCTGCTCTAGGTGTATGAGTTTACCATTTTTTAATTCTAGATTTGAAGAGAGTTAGGGAGTTTAGAGTTTTGAAATAGGCAGGTATAACATTTTTCACAGTTCACAGTTTTCCTGTTTTCAATATTTTTCAGGCAACGCCACATATTTTTCAGACAGCACTCGATAATACGACTTTAGGAGTTACGACTTTAGGAGTATTATATTGCGATCTTCGGAGAACCTATAAGGGGGCTAAAATTTTTGTTTTCGAGATAGGAGAAAAGTTTCGGGGAAGAAAAGCGTTTTCGTTCGTTTTTCTTTTTTCCAAAATTTTAAAGTCCTATATCTTCGGATTCTTTAAATATATCGCTTCGAAATTTTAACTTCGTATAAAACTCGAAAATAATAATTTACGGTTTTTTTCGTTTCGCGATCGGAAAACCCGGAAAAATATTACGAGGGTTTTTCCGATTTTTCTCGATAGCGGGTCGAGTTTTGATTTTTTCCTTTCATATTCTACGGACGTACTCGTGATTTTTTTTCTACACACGCTGCATTTTTTTGAAAATTTTCCGAAATAAAAAAAAACTCGCGTGTCCGTCCCGCGTTAGCACTTTGAATCGCTATAATTTCGGAACCCTAGAAGATATCGCTTTGAAATTTCAACCACGTCAATAACTCAAATACTATTAGAAAAAAAAATTTTTTCGCGATCGGAAAACTCGGAAAAATTTACGGGATTTTTTCGATTTTTCGTACTTTCCGATATTTTTTTGAGAAGTGCTCCTGAACGTCCTACAAGAGTGTATAGTTTTTGAGAATTTTCGGAAAAATCATTACCATTTTCCAGGCGATTTTCCGAAAAATTTACTCTTTTTTGAGCCCCTATTGTGGCTAAATCAATGAAGATAACTAAGATTGTGACTATTCATGAGATAAAGCTTAAGTCAACGAACAAATATTCGAGTTATCCCTTTCGAAAAACGATCGGACAATGGTGAAAAACTCATTTTTCCAAAAATAAAAATTTTCATTTCGGCTTCGAATTTTTTAATTTCACGAGACTTTTTTCCGAATTTGGTTTCTTCAAATTTATTAATTTATTAACGGAGCGGAAAAAAAATAAAATCTAAAAAAAAGGCTGGACTTAGAAGTAATTTTTGTAGAAGCACCAAAATCTCAAAAACTAAACTAGATATGGAAAAGTTTGTACGAACGATTTCACTGTACTCCATTAGTACTACGAAAAGTCATTGGGGAAATTTTTTCATATTCCGAATATGAAAAAATCCTCGGGACATCAAAATCAATAGTACGGGAAATATTTGGAAACAAATCAGAAAAATCGATATATCTCCAGAACTGATTTAACATTAGGAACTATTTTTTTGTCACAAAAACCTCTCAACGAAATCTACCGAACCTCCCAATTTGGTTCCTCCGAATTCATTACCGGAGCTGGAAAAAAATAAAATCCAAAAAAATTCGTCGGGACTTTGAATAATTCCAAATATTTCCCAAACAACTGCATATTTCCAAATTTTTCATTGAACCTTTTATGATTGCCTTTGAAAAATATACAAAAAATGTAAATGAAATATTTCTTCGCAATCAATAGTACGGTAGATATTTTTGAAAAATGTCATTGTATTCCATTAGTACTACAAAAAGTTATAAAAATTTTTCCCAATTCCAAAAATAAAAAATTTTGTCGGGACTTGGTAAAATTTTTCGTTTCGACGATTCTGAATATTTCATATTTCCGTATTCTACCTTGACGGCTTTTGATTCTGAAATTTCACATGGTACTATGAAAAGTTAGTGGTGGAATTTTTCCTTTTCTGGAAATGAAATTTCTTTTTCGGGACTTCGAGAATAATTTCGACAAATTCGATTGTTTTTAATTATATCCGAAACGCCTGCAGATAAAAGAATTTTGCATAGGACTTTTTCTAACCGCCTTCAGAAAATATACAGAAAATTCCAGAAAAATCAAAACTTTTGGGACTTGCCGTCACAGTCGTATTATTCATATTATTGGTGATGCCCAATTATAGTTTTCAACGGATTCGCGCACCACGGTCGTATTATTCATATTATTGGTGTTGACCAATTATAGTTTTCAACGGATTCGCGCACCATAGTCGTATATTATTCATATTATTGGTGGAGACCAATTATAGTTTTCAACGGATTCGCGCACCATAGTCGTATTATTCATATTATTGGTGGTGACCAATTATAGTTTTAAACGGATTCATGCACTAAGGTCGTATTATTCATATTATTTGGTGAAGACCAATATAGTTTTATGTCTACACGGGGGATACGTGTGCACACAGGGGACACACTTGTTATTTTCCACTTCATTTTTGTAATAGACGTACTTAGCAGCTCTAATTTGATCATTTAATCTATTTCTATATAATTTAAATTTATGAAGAAGTTCAATATTTTCCGGGTTTTTAGTTACTTTATGGTACATTTTATTTTTTTCATATATTGAATTTACTAACCCCTTTGAAATCCAAGGATTTCATGACAATAGTCCCGTAATTATATTTAAATCACATACTTGCTTATTATTTTTCAGATATTCGTATAAGTGTGAATTGAAGGTTCGAGGACAACTTTATGGAGACCGGTAGATTGACAAAATGTTAATTTTTTCCTGTTTTTCGTGACAGAGAGTTTGATTACTTTGGAATTATTCAAACTGAAAATTCGAGATTCGTATACTAGATTACATTTTATATGTACCACAATACCGTCACATTTGTTCAAATCTCCCTCTGGATATATAATGTCATATCCTGCCATTCCAAATATATCTAAATTATGCAATTTCCAAGTTTCGGTTAATACTATGCAATCAAAATTTAGTTTGAACCCATTGAGCAAACATTTTTCAAGTTTTTTTCACACAGTTTTTTGTTACAAATTGATAGATTTGCAGTAGAAAATGTATCTATTTGAAACGCTTCATAGTCTCTTATAAATGCATCCATCACTACTTCTTTTTTTTTTCTATTGATGGCTTCTTGATGAAGTTCTCCCTGGTTTGTTGGAACGGGTTTCTATTTTATTTTTTTCTTCTATTTCTTTTCTGATTGGTTGTTTTTTAAGAGTACCGGTAGATAAGGAACCTGGAGAGGGAATAGGTAGTTGTCTGGCAAGTGAATTTTCTCCTTGTTTTTGGTGATTGTGCGAAGGGTGCTTTGGTGTACCTGGGGCGCTGTTAGTTTTTTCCTGAGTTTCGAGATTTTCTGTTTCAAGATCTTCCACAGTGTAGATCCTGTTGTTGACGTGCAGTCTATTGTTTCTGATGAAGCAGTTTGTGTTTTGATCTTGTTTGGCGAGATACAGATGTTTTCTCAGAATACTATTATCCTGCCGCTGTTTTACTGTCATATAATGCGCAATGGATATATTCGTTCCCTTGAGTTGCTTTGTGTTCATCAACACCGAAGATTTTTTCAAGTAGGAAACAAATTCCACTTTTATGGGTGCGGTTTTAGCTTTTTCAAGAGGTTAGATATTGTTTATGTCTGTATCCTGGACCTTAATTCCAAATAAATTCTTGATCTCGCTTTTAATGTAATCTACTGTGATTGCCTGCCCTGGATGTTTCAGCCCAAATATCACTATATTGTTTTCCTTACCTTTCCTTTCGAGTTGCTCGAACTTTTCTAGGATTAATGCATTTTCTGATTCCATTTTTTTTAGTCTATTATTGAATTGTTCAACTTTCAGTGGAAGCCGAACTTCAACTACTTCTGTAACTGATTTTAGTTCTTGTTTATCTTTACAAATAACCCCACTTTTGCCAACTCGTAATAAATTTTTCCAAAATGCCGCCATATTGTTAGTCCTGTGACATAATATCAAATTCGATTATTAGATTTTTCAATAAGCAGAAACGATCCACTATAGCAAGGAACTCAAATCAAGGTTTATTTGTTGACATGCTTCTATCAGTGAGCTTTCCGGAAATTGTTTATAGATTTGAGTGTCGTCAGCATAGCTGTGAATGCGAGTGTATCGAAGACACTTGGGGAACTGAGAAGTGTAAATCACGAACAAAATGGTCCCAAGAATAGATCCTTGTGGAACGCCAGTAGATGTTGCGAGAAAAGTTGACAGCTCCTTGTTTGACACAACACATTGAGAGCGACCAATTAAGTAGTTTTGAATAGTGTTCTAGACGATAAAGATAATCCAAGAAAGTTCAATAAAGCTATCAAGAGATGATGACAAATTCTGTCAAACGCCTTGGAATAATCAATTAAAACTGTTAATTCATTACTATCAACTGATTTGTGTATGTCATCGACTACTTTCAATAAAGATGTAGTACAGCTGTGATTCGATCTAAAACCCGATTGACACGAAGGTGGGATATGTTCCGCGTCGAGGTACTTACGGATTTGATCGTTGGTGATTTTTTCGAATACTTTTGATAGTGCACAGAGTATGCTGATAGGCCGGAGATCATTGAAGTTTTGAGGATTTGAATTTTTTGCCAACGGGATGACGTGTGATTTTTTCCATATCATGGAAAACACATTTTCATTGATACATTCATTAAATATATGGGTTCTGTATGTTGTGATATGTGGACAAGAATGAAGGAGCATTTTGATGCTGATGCCATCAGAACCCACGGCATCAGATTTCACTGAAAGCAAAGCTTCGGAAACTTCGTGGTCACAATTCCCCTGGAAATGAAAATTGGAATTCAGTTTATTATTAAAAAAATGTCAGGAGTTCGTCGTCAGGTGTCACTGTTAGATTGTTGCAAAAATAATCATTGATTGCAGTTGGTTTCATTAAATCAGGGATGATGTTTTTAGAATTCTAGATTTGAGAGCTCTTTCCAGAGATTTTTATTATTGTTAAGTCGGAATTTCAAGAATGCTTTTTCTCTAGTTTTATAGTGCGGTTAGTAAGATTCCTCAACTGTTTATAGTACTCCCAGTGAGCCTGCAAACCACTCCTCCTGTATCGAGCCAAAGCCTTGTCACGAAATTTCAACAATTTCAAGTTATCCGTTAACCACGGTGGCTTTTTTTTCGTTACACGTACTGTTCTCAAAATTATTCAATATCAATGAATTGAGTTTACTCACCTTTTCATCTATACTTTCCAAACTATAAATTCCGTTGAAATCAGAATTGCAAAGATCGTGTTGGAATGCCTCGGTACTGAACCGTTTGAAGTCTCTGAAAGTGTACTGGAAATCATTGTTCGCTGGAAAAGGGGAGCCTAATTTACAAGTTGATAGCCAGTGATCGGAGAAATCTGAACAGTCCATCACAGCACAGTCGGTGAAACGTAAAGTATTAGAACTAATGATAACATCTAATAATTTTCTACTGGTCGCAGTAATGCGAATAGGTTTGTTAATAACTTGATGCATGTCAAATGAGCCAATTAAATCATCAAATTCGACATGCAGGTTATCAGTATCCAAAAAATCAATGTTTAAATCTCCAGCACAAACAGCGTAATCAAAGCTATAGATGATATAGGACATAACTTCTTCGAATTTCGTGAAAAAATCGTGGCAAGGTTTATCGGGTGGCCGATAGAGAGCTCCAACAGCGTATTTTATGTTTTTCAGGGAAAATGATATCCACAGATGTTCCAGATCTGCTAAAGGTATACTGTCGATTAGGGTAGCATGGAAGCAATGCTTCACATAAATCGCAACACCTCCACCATGACTCTTGCGATCTTTGCGGAAGAGAACATAGCCTGACAATACAATCGACTCAGTCGAAATTCTATCTGAAAACCATGTTTCAGAAATAGTGATGATATCATATAAATTGTATACTTTTTGTTTGAATTCAGCAAATCCATTCAGCAAAGATCTTGTATTTATATGAGAAATTGAGAAAGACATTATGAAAAAAGAAGAGAATAGGAAAAATAAAAAAATAATAATATATATATATATATAAATATATATGTGTTCGGATAGGTTTCCGCGGTCAGATATTTGAAAACTGGAAGTTCGGGTTGAACCGCGACTAGAATTTGTTGAAATTCGACGTTTCGGCTCCGATTTTGGAGCCATTTTCACGAAAAAAGGATGAAATTATTGAAAGTTAGGTCTCAATCTGCCTATTCCTCAGGTATCATCAGGATTTTGTAACTTGACGCCGGGGTCTCAATCTGCCTACTCCCCAGGTCTCGTCACTTGTTCTCTCTAAGGTCTCAATCTGCCTACTCCGTCGAGAGAACTGTTCATCATCCTTTTTTCTTGAATGGTTAACCAAGAGCATTGCTTTGGCCTGGTGTGGTCAAAATAAAAAATTTTAACAATTTTAAATGTAACGTATTTTATGAAAAAATTTTAAGACATCCTACCAATTTTACATGTTTATATCAACTTTCATCTTGCACAATGTGTCACTTATTGTTGAATAACATCGCGTCTCACAATCTCAACAAAGATTATCCCTGATGATGGAAATGATTTATTAAATTTCCGAAAGCTTGGACAAACTTTAAAGTAGTACTCTTTGATTTTGCTGCAAAGCCCCACTATTTACTAGTTCCATACCTAACTAGTCAGCAACGACTACCCTTCCTCTATATATATTTTATATATATATATAAAATTATAATGAAGATTATATACCAGAAAACACTTGACAATTGAAATTGAACAAACTAAAAAAAGTTTCACTTTCTACGGTCTCTAAGGTTAGGTTTTTTAGGAGCAAGTTCTTCCGGAGATGATAGTTCTTTCCTCTTCTGGTTAGTGTCAGCAGTTCCGGTTTCACGATTCACTCCCAAGACGATACCCAGATCAGATGCTAGTTGTTCTGCTGTATACTTCGTACCATTAAGCAGCAATTGGTTCGATCTTATAGTTGCTTTGAGACCATTACTTTTCGCTGTGTTTAGATAACCACGTAGTATTTTGTGCACAACCTGATCCGCGGGACTCAAATCGTGAGCAACAAAAATGTTGGACTCTCGTAGTTTATAGGAGTTCTTCAGAACTTCAATTTTCTTCCAATATGACTCTAATTCGATTTCCAAGATTTTTTTATTGTTATTACTGGGAATGAAGAAGATATTATTGATATCCTGAAAGTCAAGCTTGATTTCAAGGCACTCACTAAGATCCTTCAGCGATTGAGTTATAACGTCCGAGTGGAGGCCGAATATAATGATGTTATTCCTTCTCAATTTGTTGTCCAACTGAACAACATGGGCTTACAACTTTGAATTTTCATCTTAGAGGCGTTCTATACTGTTGCTAGCAGCAGCTGAATCCGATTTTATTTCGGAGAGCTTATCTTGTGTTGTTCAACTACAGTTAGCAGTTTATACAAATCCGCTAGGGTTATATCACCTGGTGTAACTGACATGTTTGAATTTCAAATAAACCCATGTAAACTCGTGTGCCTATATATGTTCCTACAGTGACCGTACTCTAAGAGGCCGATATATTGAAAAAGAAAATCCCTTTATTTTTTTTGTGTTTTATCATCGACTGCTATGGTCATCAGCCACAAGTCCCATTATTATTACTATTATAATTTCATAGTAATATATTTTGTCATAACGTTTTCTCCACAGAACGCCACTGACTGAATTTCTTCAAATAGTGAAGAAATCAATCACACTGTGATTCGAATTCCTGGAACAAGAATAAATCCGGAATGCTGGTGAAATATTTTTCAGTCTGGTAACAAACCGAGCATAAAGTTTGTCTTTTCCAATAAACAAGCATTTACATGGAGTTATATGGAACGTCAGCATTTTCGAGCCATAGTAATTAGAATGGAACGCCGATTTTATGCTACAATTACTGCGATAGATAGGAACAAGGCTATCAACTAATTGCTTCCTATTCATCGGCTATTCGGAAATTTCGTTTTGTCTCCTCTCGCTCCAATAATACCCTCTCGACAAGTCAGTACGCTCAATTAATTTCCTCTTTGCAGAGGCTATGAAATGTGAGTTTCGAGTTTAAAGATAAGGAATTTCTCAGGCGTGCAAAATTTGTTAGCTCAACCTTGTGTTCTGGTCCAAAGTGCCAGCTAGTGACAGATTCATTTAGGTGCCCCATTTTCTCATACAAACCTCGAATAGGCGATAACATATCGAAACCAATTTTTTTGTTCCCCTCGTGTTTCCTAACTAGTACGAAATTACTTAGTCGTAAATTAATAGTAAATTAATAAATCGTTAGGTCGTTTTAAGAAAAAAAGTTCCAATGAACATATGTCCGGAATTGCTTCTTTTCTGAGATAAGCTACTCCATACGTAGGTTCATACGAACTTTTTTTCTTAAAACGACCTAACAAATTACCCCCTGTAGTTTTGTACCGTGTAGTTAGAATTTATATTCCAAAAAATTGTAGGTTATTTTCCATACCTCGAATTATATTCAGGACGACAATATATCGATTTCAAATAGAGAAAAATCGTGTCACCTGGTAATTGATGCTTTACTTCTAGCCGTATTCAACGGAATACTCTTTTCCACTGCCCCAATGGATATTTGTCCCCAACGATAGCTCATATTGATAAATAAAGATAACTAGTCAAACTCATAAATTTGACGTTTATAATTTAAATCATTCTTTTCACTTGACAGTTAGTAAAACAAAAACTAAGCAGGTTTATCACCTTGAAAATACAGCGACAAGCTATATTTTCACGTATAATCTCCCTAGAGTATGAATATTAATTCATGCTCGCGGGAGATTCGGTAAGAAAATTTCATACCAAAACGATTTTAAAATAGAAATTAAATTGGTGTATTAATTAGGATTAATTAGGTGACCTATTTATCCATGTAACGGACATCATAGTGGGCCGTTATTAAGGCTTTGTCTCACAACAGCGAATTGCGAATTTTTTTTTTGCGGATTTGATATCATCGGTTGAAAATACACAAAAAGGAACATTTCGTGTATTTTCAACCAATGAGTATTGCATAAAATGGCCATGATGACGAGTTTTTTGACGTTTTAGTCGCTTGTAGTCGAGTTTTATCTGTTATGTACATCAGATACAAAATTAAAATGTCGCGTTTTGGTAAAGAAAATTGTGAGACGATATGAAAAGAGGTGGATAAATTAATTCCAGATAATACAAAAAAATCAAAGATAATGATATGGAATCAATTTCTGGAATTTTGCAAAGAAAGAAAATACAACATCGAGGCATCAACTTCTGTCGAAGAGTTGAATAGAATTTTAGAAGATTGGGGCTTCAACATGAAAAAAAGAGATTCAGAAGATTACAAAGAGTGTGTTGTGAAGGTAGGAGAAAATTTCTTGGAGATTACTATTTATTTTAAGCAAAAAAGTTTGTTATTATTTCAGGTTATGTGGAAATCTGCAGCCAAGCAGCTCCAAAAAATGTGCTTTGCCAAATTTCGACTCAAATTTAACCCATTTTTCAATGTCAAATTTGTAGCAGCAAGAGCTGCACGGGATGCGAAACGAAGAAGCCTACAAAGAGACCCAAAAAAAAGAAGTCTATTGCAGCTGCCCTTACCAATGATAAATACACAGAAATAGTTAAAATATGGAATGAAAATGAACCTATGGTCTACACATTATTTCACGCGAACTAGCCTGGAGAGGCGGTGAAGGGGTTATAGGAAAGGTAGACCATTTTATTCGTGAATTAGACCACGATGGAAATTTTACTGGAAGGATTGAATACAATCCCGTTTTTACGAAAACCACTCAAGGTGGTTCAAAGAAACTGGCTGACAGTAAGTGGCTAGTAAGAAACATTAGAATTATTGACGAGTGTCCCATACGAATATTTAACAAATATATGGAAAATCATGGGAACCTAATAATAGATAGATTTTTTGTAACTCCCAATCCGAAATTAAAAGCACAGCTTTTAATCAGATGGTATAATAATAGTCATGTAGGTAAAACCACAATATATTCTTGCTTAAAGGAATCTGCCTCTAAAATAGGAATTGATACAAAAAAAATCAAGATCACAAATCATTCAGCAAGGGCTACAGCAGTTTCAAACTTGGCAAAAAATGGTTTACAGGAACAGCAACTCATTAAGATATATTCAAATGGATGTTGAGCACCATAAAAATATAATTCAGACCATGAGAGGTGATCATTCAGTGGAAAACAACTAAAATACGTCAGTAATAACGTCAGAAATTAACCAGTGCCAACAGACAGCAATACAACCTAGTAATATTGTTTATAATAGCTGCGTATTTAATACAAATACTTATTACAGTAATGAAAATAAAAATTAAACTTAAGTTTGTTTCGTGTAAGTTCAATGTTCCTAATTTGTATGGGTAGATAAAGTACCTTCTCAATAATTTGTTTGTGTTTGTTTTTATTTGTATATATTTTTATAGTTCTACTTTTTCCCCTGTGTTAGTAAGGTGGTTACGTTGAAAAAAATACATAAAAATTACGATAAGGTGCTTATATGACCTAATTTTGAATTACTAGAGGAAACAGAAAAAGGGTCTACTATCCATATAGCTAACATACTGATCTATGCATACTTCGTTACCATAAGATTGAAAGAAACAAATTCAATCAACTTAATAGTAAAATTTGGTTAAATAAAATATATAATATTCTACCCATATCACACAATTTTATAGAACTAGAGGAAAGGGAATAAAATTTCAGTAGGTATACCCACTTCTATCGCGGATTTGATATCAAATATTTTAATTTTTCTATGCTCTAGTGAAATGTTGTTTGGATAATTAAATAGAGAAGCAAATTTTCTACCAAAATAACCTGATTTTATAGTACTAGAGGAAAGGGACAAAAAATGAAGGTATACTTCTATCGGACGCTAAAGAATTACATCGGTGACACCTTCATTTATTAACCTCGGATTTGATGTTAAATATTGTAATTTCCCTATGCTCTAGTAAAACAGGGTTTAAGTAATAATCTAAAATAAATATTCGTCTTTTTATTTTTCCTAATTTTATACTACTAGAAACAAGGGAAAGTATTAAAAGAATTAAAAATAATAACGCATAAAAAATAAATGATAATTTTACAAGTTATAAAATTAATCAAAGTTGGCTATATGTAGTGATAGTGACAAGTTCCTTATGTCTTTGGTTTCTTATAATCAATCGCATTGTTAACACTTGGGTGTCCTAAAATACAAATAATTAATTAAATATTTATTAATAAAGTGAATGGCGACACGTACAATCTTTGTTCCTTTTGTACAGAATGTAAGCATATTCAAGTTTATCAGAAAAATGTAAAGTATTTAACTGATTTGGTGAAACATTCTGGCCTAAAACCTGAACAAGAAGATCTATTTAAGAACATGAGTAATATTCTTTGTGAAACTATTCCATATTTCACCCATAAATCCGGTGTGGAAAACAACAAAATGGTGTCGAAGTATTACTATTATTTCATGAAGCATAGACATTTCATGGAAAAAAACAACGGATCCTTACCTTACTCGAGAAAAGACGTGGAAAAGGAATTTCTGATACATTTGAAATTTATAACAGATAATAGCATGTACCTATAATTAAGTTATAAATAAATATCTATCAAAAATATTTTACGCCACTGTGTTTATGACAGCTGTCAAGCCAGAGGGAAATTTCCACTCATTAATTTCCCTTTACGCAGGGAAAGTTCAGAAGAAAATAGGTTATTGTCATAGCAACATGTCAAAATGCAGGCATCTGATTGGCTAAAATTAACTGGTATAAAATTTCCACTGTAATTCCGATTCTACTGTCTGAATTTCAAAATTTGAAATCCACTGATTGGTTGTTAAGCATGGAGATATATATTGTCTGCAATATATCACAAACATATTAGTTGCTATTAGTATGTAATACTAAAAGTACTTCAGAATATTCCGTTTAAACATCGATAACTTGTTGCATAATCACAAAGAGCTTCGTTGAACTGACGCGATTCGTAATTGTGCAGGAGATGTTTAACCCTAATAGTATATTATATAGCAAGGGACTAAAGTGAATGTTTTAATCACGTAAGGGATAAAATACCACTTTAGTCCTGCGGCATATACGCTATTTCTTGCACTTTCCAGTATTATAAATTTCAATAATAATACAACTAATTATTTTGATGAGTTATATAAACATGGTACTTGGATTACTCGGTAGGTAACGTCATAGCAACGGTGTCAACAAAGTTTTTCAACTCAGTGTCATTTCAGTTAATGTTGACATTAACCGATACGTCAAGAACATAACATCTCTTCACTTTCCTCTGATATTCACTTATCAAATACAAATAATCGCCTATTTAGTTTCATCAATTGTAATAATGTTTATATCACATACAATCTTAATTCAATCAATGAAGATTTATAATGGAATATCTCCTAATTTTTGTTAGTTAGTTAGTTATTAATAGTGTAGCTGCGGTAATGTTTGATTTTTACTTTATGTCCCTAGGGATTTGAAATGCAACTTTATCTCCCTAGGCACTGAAAGATGCGGGACTAAAGTTGGTACTTTAGTTCCGGAAGTGCAAAAAATATTTTGAAGTGAGAATTGTGTATAATTCGATTATTTTTTGAGTGGAACAGTGATGAAATAAACTTTACGACGCGCTTGGTTTGTTTGTAGCGATATGAATTGGTTACTATGGAAATTCAATTATTTCAGAATTTCTGATTGGCGGAGTTTCTCTATGTAAGTATAATCAAGTGTAATCGAATATAATACACGAGTTAACTTAACTCAATTGGACGATTCGATTGGATGGAAATGATACAAAAAAAATCATCAGTAGTCAAACTATTAGCATTCAAAAATATTCTGTTACATATCGATAACTTATTTTTGCATAGCTACAAACAGTGTAAGTTTAACAGTTTGAATGAACCAGCACCGCGAAGCGAAGCATATGCAGACATTGATCCCACCTTCAAGTAAAACAGAGCAAACATTTGATCAAGAATTTTGAAAGATGATCAGCCTAGATATACATTTTCTAAAGACCATCATATTGTATTATGAAAATTCCATAAACATGAAATGCATAGAAATATCTTCAGTTGGAACGATTTATATCGGAAAATCAACTGAATGTATCATGTTAAAAATAACAAAACTATAGAAGCCATATAGATCATATTTTCTGGACATAAAATAAAAAACATCACTTTAATAGAATTTTCAAGTCGTCTTCCTCCTATGAAGAATTCTGAAAATAATAGCTATCAGGTTTCTGAAATATGAAAGATATTTTTCTATGATGGGGATTGAGATTATACTTTTTGTTCAAATTGAAAATTTATTGATTTTTGTTCGAAAATATGATTAGAATATCCATAAAATCTGTTGTGGAATCATCTGCGGCTGAAAGACAAACTTTAGTCGCTACTTTTCATCGTTCAAGATGACCTCTTGGGAGGCATTCATGTTGAAAATTTAAAAATGAAACATGTGATTTATTTGTAATATCTAACAGAAAACAACTGCTACCCCCGCTAAAGCCACCCTGGACATTGAACTACATCTGATAGATATTGTGGAAAGACTGAAAGGAAATAATCTGAAAATCTGGAAGTGAAAATTAGCATTATGTCTGAATGAAACTTCGAATTTTCACTTTTAGAATTTTTTTCTTTTCAGTTAGAGTCTTTTCACAATATCTATCGGATGTAGTTCAACGGCCAGCGTGGCTTTAGCCAGGGAAGTAGTTGTTTTCTGTTAGATATTAAAAATAAATCACATTTTTCATTTTTGAATTTTCATGAAGAATGTTCCCCTTTTCAATAAAAACCTATTGTTATAGTGTATGAAGTATCAAGAACGGTAAACACATCATTTTACCGATCAAAGAAAATTGTTTGGAGAAGGAGCGTACGACTACAATTATTATTTTCTGAGATCGGTCTGCCCTTATACAGCAGCAAGTGAGCAACTATTTACTGCTTCATAAAAAGCGTCTCGTGTCTGAACAGTATTGAAACCTTTTATGAGACACGCAGTTTTAATTGGCAGCGGCTGTATGAAATGCTGCAAGCTGCACGCTTTTGCTGTGAAACGTGAAAACACAATGTGAAATTTTTCCTGCAGCAGCCGTAAAACTGCGATGAAACTTAAAAAGTAGGGGAACTCGAGTGAATAACCTTGTGAACAGCAGTGCAACCATTAAAGTAGTGTCCGTAATTCGGTTGCATACAGCATGTTTTAGCAGCTCGCAGTCATTGAAGGAGCCACATGTGAACGGAAATTTGAAGGGATGTGACTGCTGTAAAAGATATTATTTATGAGATTCGCAATTTTAATTGGCAGCTGCTCTGTAATAGTTATTTACGATACAAGTGTCAAAAGTGGTATTTTATTTTGTGAGTGCAAAATATCATGAAACGAGCGTAATTTTTTGACTCACGAGTATAATCAAAGATTTTCTGACAAAATTTCAACGTACTTGGTATTATTATTTTACTTTTCACACTTCACACGTTCACTTGTCGCACTGGTTATTCATTTTTCGCATTGTTGTTTTGAAGGGACATTTTTGAAAATAGCATATCATTTTAGTTGTCAAAAAATACTTTATGCTGCATGAATTTTTTGTGAAATGTTTGAACAGAACCTGAAGCTTTTGCAACAGCAGCCTCAAGACTGTGCTGCAGAAGTAGTTCTTCAGATATGCACTTTAGGTTACTCACGTTAGGTTGTTTTCTTTTAAGTATGGTATATGTTTATTTCATTTAGGTAACTTGCACGTCACATTCTAGTGAACATTTTTTCCTTCCAATTTGAACTTATATCTACGTATTTGCGATCATGTGACCAGAATCAGCCAATCAGACAAACATTACACTGACTATTTCACTCACTTGCGAAATGAACCAATCTAGTCTAGTCAAGTTCGGATTACCGATAATACCAAACTTGACTCTGATTGGCCTATCAAGTTCTGTGTTTTCAGATTTGTTTACAGTGCATGTGACAGTTAAACGTCAAATATAAGTGATTACGCTGTGCACGCCTTGAAAAATGTTTGTGAAATAGTCTAATAAAATTCCACTCGTGATTGAATTTTTCTCATAAGTCTGTCTTTCATTTTAGATCTCAACTGCGGACTCGTGGTGTTTTCTCGAAACAATTCAGTTTCGTTCAATCGACAGACTTATCGCGAAAATTTAATCACTTGTGGTAAGTGATATATGCCCCAGGAAATTATCACTGCTAAGCAATCGTGTCACCATGCAAATGACATATATAGTTCAATCAATTAAATTCTTAAAATGTCAGTTACTTCAAACAGAAATGGAAATAACGAAAATGACTCCATATAGATATACTTAATTATAAGTGAAAATACAACAAAAATACTAAATTCTGTTGAAAGTATACGTGGAAAATGTTCAAAGAGTCTAGTGAGGTGAGAAAATAGTACTTGAATGAAAGATGTTCGGTTGAAGAGTTGCCGCGTATACTTGAAGATTGGGCCGTAAACATGAAGAATTAAGACAGATCAGAGTTTGAAAAGGCTACCATCAAAAGTATTTGGAATGTGATTGGTAAACGCACACAAGAAAAATACTTTCTGTCTTCGAAAATAATTTGTTAGGTACCTACCTACCTACTGTTTTTTTAATTTTCCGAAAAAAAAAATTCTCATAAATATCCCTCGACTATTGATGAATTCTCACGATTTTTCTTAAATTTCCTCAAACGAGTTGCTTTTAGGTAATAGCCCTCCGCCTTTTTCGAAAATTAGCGACAAATTATTTCGAAATAATCAATAGCCTTGGGATATTATAAGTGAAAGTGTTAGTACAGGAGCTCGAAGAGAGGTCGACCTTCACCGTTCTGTTCAATGGATGAAACATACTTCTTATGAAGTTTCATGAATGGACGAATACGCCTAAAATGGGTTGCCTATCAAAATGTGGTCCAGACTATATACAGTGAGTTTCAAAAATTTGCACCATATGGAAAATATTTTTATTATCGATTTGTCAGAAAATTTTAATCTTCATATAAGTTAGTGCAGTGCTGAATACTTGCACATCAGTTGTCAGATTTTCCAATTTCTAAACGATGTACAGGGGGAACAAAAAATAGAATTTTGATCAAATGTAAACTAATTGGATGAAGAAAAGGTTTGCATTTCGTGCAGAAATTTATTTATAAGGTGTACAAGAGCCAGACCATAAAAATATCATGTGTCCAGAGGACCATGTAAATATTTAAAAACAGGACATCATATGAATAACATTTAAAAAAATCGTTATTCCAGGATTACCTAGATAAAAGTAGACGAGTACGCACTGATGATGACTTTATAGTCTAAAGCGCTTTGCTATTATTTTGTAAATAAATTTCTGCACGAATATAAACCTTTTCTTCATCCAATTACATTGGAACGTGCACACAGCTTGACAATTTTCACTTAAGAGTAAACTATGCTGGCTGTGATTCCAAATTGGAATATTGTTTTCAATTCTGAACAACCTCCTTGAATAAACTTTTTGTTAATGTCAATAATAAGGGGTAATTTACACTTGATCAAAATTCTTATTTTTTGTTCCTCCTGTACACCGTTTGGAAATTGGAAATTTTTGACAACTCATATGCAAGTATTTTGCAATGCACCGATTTTTATGAAGAAAACAATTTTCCTACAAATCGATAATAAAAAGTTTTCCATATGGTGCACAATTTTGAAACTCACTGTATATAGTCTGGACCACATTTTGATAGGCAACCCATTTTAGGCGTATTCGTCTATTATTGAAGAAGTCAGAAAGATGTGATTCATAAAAGATTTCGTAGGTTTAATCCAGAATTTTTATGAGGTTTGAAAGCTAAATAATTGATTGAGTTGAAATAAGTAGATATCCGAATTATGGGGGTGTATTGTTCTTTATAATAGAGGAATATTTCCAAACGCGACTACTGTCAAGTTCAGAAAAAAAAATGATTTAGAAGCCACCAATGCCTTTTCCGGGATCTAGTGAGTTCTGTCCATGGAAAGTTATAGTTCATACTTCTTTATGATTTTTCTCATTTATTTTGCAATTCCTCACCTCTATGGTTTAATGTAAGAACACACTCATTTCCATTCGTTTTAAATAAAATCTAAGTAAAGTGTACATTTTGTGATTTTTTTATTCGGTGTTTATAACCATACCGAGTTACTTAGTACAACTGAAAAATGTTATAAAATAAGAATTTATTGATTTATAAATCATGTTACTTTTTAATTTTTATTTAGAATACCAATCAAAATGAGTAAATTTGTTATCTATTCCTGTTTATGATTTATTGAAAAACAAAGTTGAGCTCTTCATCGTTTTCAAATTTTATATCATATAGTCTAGTTAGGTGAGGGGGCTTAATTGTTGTTTTTCCTTTGGTAGCAAAAATGGTAGGTATTACCAAGAATACTCGCTTCACTTTCAACAATGATTTGATTAACATCATTCCACGATATGTGCTACAAAGCAAGATTGAACAGAACACATTCTTCAAATAGTATACACCAATAAATGTTCGTGGTCAAGGAAATATTTATAAATTATATCAAATCTAAGTAGTTTTGCTGCAAATATTTGAATTATTATAATAATTAATCACATAGTCCAAGATAGCTTACACTGGTTAATTTTAAATGAAGACATTCTACAAGGTAACGAATATTTTATTATTACAAATATTAAATTTTTTGAATAAACTGCTATAATTTACTGAACCTTACGTTTATTACCATTCAGTTTAAAAAAATTCACAGATAATAAATATTTTTTAAATTCATGTGTGTTGCTTGGTGTATAATAAATATTTGATTTGTAGAATTAAAACTTTCCTTATATTTCGAATGAACTTACATAAGTTCGGCACTATTCAAAACAGAATTTGTTGGATACAAATGAAGTTTATTAACTATGAATAATTTTTCTCTCTGTGTATAATAGAATGAAAAAAGAACAGAATTTTCTGTTGTGTAATACCCAAAAAACATATAATATATACAATATGCCAATGCGGATGTTTCCAGTCTTTCGAATTCATTGAATCGTGATCATATCTTTTTATGGAACAATTTTCTATATCCACGTCGATTAATATTAACTGGTATACAACGTTTCATACTTGTACATAAAATTTTCGGATCTTTGGCCTTTACTACGTCGTATAATATTTTGAAACAAACATTTGGGGATTTATACGTTTGATGTAATATTGCAGATATAATTTCGTTCATTTCATTCGAACATTTCTATTCTTCAACTTTTCATTTACGAATTTCTAAACTAAGTGAAAGTTCATCTTCTGATATGATAAGCATACTAATTATTTTTCAGAATATGCTTTTCTTCGTCTAAATCAAAGTTTTGATTATCTCATCCGTCATACTCAAGTATCTCCGATATCAGCCGTCAAACCAGAAGAGGAAGGAACGTAAACGATTTAAAATGAACTAATAGAGCACTGTCAGCTGACGTTACAACATGGTGGTGATTAGCTGATGGGGGGACAAACAAAAAATTTGAGTTAAAAAAGACATTTTTTTGCGGTAGTTAGTGGTTAATTGTGATTTTTTTTTAACTTTACCAAATTTAGTGATCCTATTATTTGATAATATTTTGAAATACTCTTGTTTCAGATGAGAAATCGTATAATTCTAATAACTTCGCTGTTAATTTTGCGATCGTTGACAATAAATATCTACTAGTAATACAAAACTTTCCGTCTTTCATAACATCCTCCAATGATGATTTCAATGTTAACTGTAAATTTCCATGTTTTTTTTTTTGTTCTACGTATTTTGGGTAGGTACATGGTCCGGATGTTCGAAACGATCTGACTAGTATGTCTCTGTACTCCAGCAGTTTCTACCTGTCTCTGCCTTGTTTGTATAGAAGGAAATTTGCTGCTCTGGATCGGATCGGTTGAAACAACCCATAACAGCACAAGTCTTCATGATTTATGTCCTCAAATCTAGAAGAGACACTTGTTTGTGTGATACCTATCATCATAGCAACGTATTGTTGAACTGGAAAATTCATGTTTATAACACATCTACAGACATGTGCATTCAGTTCAGACTATACACAATGAATTAATACTCACTAAAATGTCAAGAACTTGTTTTTAGAAATTTTTGCGCAGAAAATCCACAGAAAGGATATGCGTAGTCTTATGAAAAATGGCTTTGTTTGTCCCCCCATCGAATGTTTGACAACTGTCAAATTACGTCACTATGACAGTGCTCTATTCTAGAATTGGGACCCAACAAAGAAAATGCAATGCGAATAAAATCGTGCATGTCATGTCTTCTCACTAGAAGGACCGATCAATAGTACCAATATCGACGAAGTCATCTGACAGTAGTTTCCTTTCGTGGGACAAACATGTGAGTTCCATTGCCAGAATTGTCCAACAAATTTTAATTTTTTGTTTCAACTGATTGTGGCTTAAAAGGCACAGATCCGACCTGTCCTGTAATGACGTTCATATGAATGGGGAGAAATCTCTAAACATGCACTGAACCTTTCAGATTATATCCGAATGAAAGAGAGATTCGCCTCGTCGCTTCGGCTTGTTTCGCTCACATGGTCGCTCAATAGGGAACTTGCACAAAAATTAATTTTAAGAAAAAACACACACAATAGTAAGATTACACTATTGAAGAAACAACTGTTGAAGTCATTATTATTTTTCATTTGATAAATATAAGAAATTCAAAACTGCATAATTCGAATCATTATAGTAACGCGCCAAACTTGGCTGGGACCGGTTATGACGTCAAACAGCTCGTTGAGACATTGCGCCCGGCGGCAGAGAACTGTTTTAGTCTTCTCAGTCTCAGTTTCTAGGTCAGTAGGTATTGGCTCTTGTTCAATCTCCTTGTAGATTATAGGGATAGCCGTACAAGCTATGCGGCCTCACAAGCAATTCGACCTATAAGATTTTTTGTTCATGAACTTGATTCTATGTGAGGCACAGAATTCCGAGATTGAGTTTATTAGTTTCCTGGGAGTTGATTTTCTGAAGTGGGGGTTGTGAAGAAAGCCCCTTCCAGGAACTTCGGCCTCTGACAGAAAAGCGCCAAGCAATCTCAAAGAAAATGTTCTGCAGCCCTGTTGCCTATTTCTTGTCCAATAGGAGACGACATCTAATTTTTCTTGGCGATAAGCTCACTAGACTTTCCAATTGTCTGTGTGCTGGCACAATAATCCAGTGAGATTTTATTACATCGGTTTCCCAGCGTCGAAAATTTTCTTTCAAGTGTTCTTGAGAGAGTTAACTGATTTCTGGACCAAAAAATTGTGCTTGGTAGGCAGTCCGCAGTACCTCTTATATCTGGCTACTACATCGAACAAACCTGGTTGTTTGCTTCCAGTTGTCTCAGAAATAGTTTGCAGTCCCAAGCCAGCTAAGACTCACAAGGAAGCAAGGATTAGAGCAGTGGTTGAGCGATCGCCCGGTGACCGTAAGGTCCCAGGTTTGTTTTCCAGCCAGTGCGCGAATTTTTTTCTTTTCCTATGTAAAATTGTAATGATTGATTTTCGTTGCCGGCTGGAAATTATCCTCCACGATTAATTGTTGCGTTCATAATCAAAGTTGGCGTATGGAATCAGTAACAAGGCCTGGCCAGAACAATATGATTATCCGTTTAATCACCTGGAGGTCTGTTTGGATGCGAACATAAAAAAGTGGGGATCCCTTTGTATTCTATTGACAGATAGATGTCTCATTAGTGTGACCATATAATATTTGAACGATACCTAATTGAAGTATTCACGTTTAAATCACTATATCTACAGGTGCAATGGTTCAGCATTACCTCTGCCATTCCTAGGCCATCTAGCCGCTACACTTTCTGCAGCTAGACTTGTGCCAAAATTTGTTGCATCTTAAGCCAGCATATCAGTAAAGCATAGGTGACCATGGGTTTGATGATCATATGGTATGAACACTAGATAACGTTGGGTCTCAGTTCCCATTTGCACCGCACTGTTTGGAACCTTGGTGTACTAATGAATATACTGGAGTTTTATTCCAACACAAAACCGCCATTTTCAATACCTCGACACATGTTTCAATCAGCAAGTGATCATCTTCAAGAGATAGCAACCATATCAGTTTTTGAATTCTCAAATAGCTCATTATTTTGTTTTCATATTATTTTTTCAAATTCTGTGTTGGAACAAATTGTATATTTGTTTTAATTACAAATATATATATATATTATATATATATTTTAATTTATCAACTGGTGACAAGACCCTGTGGATTGCCTTCACCACTGGCTGTTGTTTACGCTAAGAGGCAGCGTTTGTTGAGATAAGCATGACGCCATACCGGAGTGAACGTGTTGTTCAGACAAGTTTCTGGGAAATAGCGTGAAATATAACTTTCGGATGTTAAAGTCCTTTTTTAAAAAATAATTTTTATTAACAAAATAGGTCTGAACAGTACAAGAACATAAATATAAATGAATTCTAAAATTAATCTTCCCATGAAGATTAAGATGCTTGCACATCAGTTTCCCGAAATCGCGAGATCCTGCATCAGCTTGGTCAGCGTTTCACCGGAAACGGGCAATATAATTCCTCCCCCTTAAGATTCAACGTAGGATGGTTACCGAGGAAGTTGAACCCTAGACATCTCGATTTCCTGTTGTTGTTCGTTTGGTGTCTTGGTTCTGCATCCCCTGAAGCCTATCTTCTGGTGGACCATGTATACGAAGACTGATATTAGGACCAGGTAGATAAACATCGTCCAAAAACTTGGGATGTGTGCTACGTCTTTGAAGGATATTATCGGTTCATTCTCCATTATGGCTGTCTTTGTTGAGTGGAGTTCGTCCAGTTTCAAGTCATCAATCAAGTTGGATCCCTATACTTGATTTGGGTGGATCTGACTTCCTTTCATCTAGGTCTGGTAGGATGATTGGTTCGCTATTTGGTGACTTGGTGGTCATTGATTATGATTTGGTCGCCACAGGATAACTGGCATCCAATTGGAATGTCGCATAGGTAATTTCCAGGTGGCAGGTTTTCGATCTCGTTTTGGCTTTCACCCTTAAGCCTGGTTGTTTGTTGGGACGGCCAACCCATTTGTTTAAGTCGTGCAGTTGCCTGATGGCCGGTCTTGATAGATGGATGGTAGTTCCCTTGCATGTGGAGGTGTTTTGGACATTGAGTAACTGGATTCCGCACGGATTATCGTCTGTCAGCTCTCTGATGTCAGTGGACGGGTAGATATAGGTTTGATGAGAGATCTCCAAACAAGAATCGCTCAGAAATGCATACAATTTATCGTTTTCTGTTAAATACTTATTTTGAGGTACGACAGCCTTAAACTGACCCTTAGTTAATATTGCAATAGAGAAAAGATGATAATAATCAAATTTTGAGGAGTGGGTGATGGGAATATGTAAAATATAGGTTATTCTGAAGTTTGAGATATAGCTTTCGAGACTTATAATTTTTTCAAATAGCAAAGTATTTTCGAAACTTATTTCAATTGGTAATTGGTCTTCGTTAAAAATCTTCTTTAATATTTGTAGTTCGTTGAACAAATCTTTAGTTTTTATTATACTTGGATGAAGAATGTTTAGTCTGGATAATTGTATTGAATTTTCGACATCTTGTAAAATTGAGTTTATGATCTCGTATGTGTTGAATATCTGGTTCATAATATCTTTGATGAACATAGAATTTTCTTTTCTTTATGTGTTTGATTTTCAACAATTTTCGCAATTTGTTTTATTTTTGAATATAAAAGCTGTTCGTTATGTTTCACTTGCTGAACTGTACTATTGAACTGATTGATTAATGATATTGAAAGTGAATTTTGCCTTTTGATGTTCGTTACTAGATTATTTTGATTATTTTGCAATTCGTTAATCAGACGATCATATTTTTCCCCGTCACTGGAATCTAAATTTCCTGTGATTGATTTGAAAATTGATCCAACGCCGTTTATAAGACCACGTTTTGTTATGAGCGGGTGTGGTAAAATGTTGGTAAGTCTATCAGTTACTTTTTCTTCTGAAAATTGTAATATTTTCAAATAATTTGACATGTCCCATGAGTAGTCTCCGTGACCGCCTACAAGTGTCCTCACGTCTTTGGAGTGGAATTTCAGTTCATTCACCTCAATGATTATTGGACTCAAATCGTAATAATGAATGAGTGCATACGCGTTTGTTTCTACCTTGACTGTTCCAAGTTTGAGAGGAATAAGTCCTGGATTGTTCTTTAGGTTTTGTTTAGATATTTTTTCCTGGAGTTCCAGATAATCTGAAAAATTATTTAATTTTTAATAGGAGATGGGTATTTTTTGAGGGGATGTTTTAAATTGTCCATGTGAATTTTTTCTTGGTTTTCCGTAGATACTGTTTTCATAGTACGGTCGACCTTTTTGATTTGAGTTGGTTTTTGAAATTTATTCGCGTCTTTCCGCTTAACATGTTTTTTCACATAAACCTTTTGTTTTGTTTGATAAGATCTGAATTAATTTTTGAATAGAGAAGTTTAGATCGTTCTTCATGATTGATAGTCTAATCGTTTAATAATTTTCGATTAATTTCAATATTGAAAGGGTCATTGGTTGAAAATGGTAGAATGGAACCGTTCTATCATTCCGTTTGACTGCGGATGATGTGGTGATATGAAATGAACTTCTATCTTGTGTAAAACAAGAAGTTCAGATATAAGGAAATTGTTAAATTCAGTATCAACGATAATTCGTTTGGGAATACCGTGATGAGAAAATAATTGAATGAGGTTAGCTGCTATTTCTGTACCTGTCAAAGAGTTAACTAGATATGCCTCTGTGCGTACTTTGAAAAGCTGTCTATAATTGTAAGAAATTTTGTTTTTTCGATAATAAATGTGTCTAGATGAACAATTTCGAAAGGTTTGGATGCTGTAGGGGTGATGTTTAGCTTCATTTTGATGGGGTTTCGCTCATATTTACTTTGTTGGCAAGTAACGCATTGATTGATATATGTTTGAATAGATTCTTCAATGTTCGGCCAGTAGTATTTTTCTTTTATTCTTGCGAAAGTTTCAACACCCCGGTGAAATGGGTACTTTATTGATCGGAAGACGCGCTATTTTCTACTCAAAAATTGGCACTTTTTTCGATCAAAAAACGAGCTGGTGTTTGAGCTAAAATTTGATACTTTTTTGATCGAAAAAAGCACTCAGTTTCAATATCAAAATGATGCATATTTCGATTGAAAAATGAACACACTCTCTCTCATTCGTCCAACAAAAGAAAAGACAAGAAAATTTATTCTATACATCTATTGATACAATAATTATAATAATAATACGCATTTTCCACCCTGTATCTTATAGGTGTATAGCTTTGAATGGAGTTGCATGAAATCCGTCATAATTTGGCCATTCGCTTCGCCTTTCATCAAGCCGGAAATGCCATAAGGGTTGTTGGTGGGTTAATCACTTGTATCGAATTTTTTAATGTCTAATTTCAATAAATTTTGATACTTGTCATCTGATTTGATCTCGTAAATCAACGAATCAGTATCCGTGTACATCAACTTGCACTGATCGCTCGTTTATTTTTTCATGATGAAGCCATGATGAAAATCATTTACGCAAACCTTGGAAATGTACAACAGTCCGTTTTTGTCATCTCGATAGCGACGAGATCCTCATCGAAAATAGTGCGATCTTTGAAATTCGGGACACCATGTTTCCGTATGTTCTGCATCGTTTTCCCGAATACTGCGTTATTGGCTAATTTGTAGTTATTGTTGCCAAAAGTGGTTTTTGCTTCTGCGCGTAATCTCGTATTCAATTCAATGTATGGTTTGAGCCAGGCTGATTGGTCGAATTACAGCAAGATCGTGCGTCAGTGCTTGTTTCAACACCCTGTAGTGTACAACATAGTTTTCCTTGTTGTACAAAGTGGTCATTAATTTGGGTAATTTTGAGCCTGGCGGAGGACGGTGTTCGGCGCACAATGGAAAATCTTTGTGTTTGTCATGTAAGTGTTCGGAGTACTCCAAATCGACTTCGAGAATATAGCCAATTGGCGAAGTGTCTGACACCTCGAGCACATTCAAATCGGCAGCATTCTCGAGCCATTTGAATCCCCCGTACGGAAGATATTCCATCATAGCCCACCCATATAAATTAATTACATCGAGATATAGCAAGTAAGTGGAGGGCTGAGTGACGTCATACCTATCACCCATGTATTTATTATTTGCCGTGGAGCACCTGTTGCAGCACTGACTGATGCTTCCGCGAATTCCTCGCTCGATGAACATGAGCATGTCGACGTCCTTCAAATCTGCAACTTGCACTGGGTGTACTTCAACATGCATGACCACGTATAGCCTGGTAGGGTGTAATACCACGCGGGGTCCAGGCCATATGTCTCGTGACCGATATTTCGAAAATTCTAGAAAATATCAGCCAAGAGCAATATGTCCGCTATCATGTACAAGTCGGAGTACTCGCCCAGTGTTTTCAAGTTGAACGTTTGCCACACGTTCTGCGCATGTTCGTATTCTGCCTTGCTAATGTGGCAATCGTTCAACTTGTTGTAGAAATGATGGAGCGCCGACAAAAATCCAACTTCCAACTTTTCCATCTAATCGACGAAATCGTATGGGAATACGCCCTTTCGAGTGAGTAATTCGAACTGGGAGGCTCTCAGATGTGCAAATTCGCGTTTGGATATTTTCAAATCGTGCACTGTCAAAGTCTGAACCAAATGGTCCAAACTCATGCCCATAAAACGGAACGAATCGATGAATCTGAACTTGATGTCTGTATTGTCGTTATACTGAGTGAAACATATATATTTTTCTTTGTTTACAGGCAAAAAACTGACACGTGTTCCCTATCTGCTATATCTCGAATAATAAAATGGCTGTCGTATCCATAAATTATGGAAAACGATCGGCACCATGAAAGACTTTTTGTATGACAAGTTGCACTGCGCATGCTCATATCTGCGAAAGACACCACTGTAGTGATTATGGTCTTTCACAATTTTGTCGTCAGATTCCCATGGTTTTTCACAGATGTGGCAACATGGCGCGTTCACCTCATCAGGTGATGCGATCATGGGGACTATATCCAAAGTTTTGGCTTCGACAATTTTGGCTATATCCCCTATTCGTTGCGCAAACCAATCCATCGAATCTAAACCTCGATGGCTATGACAAATGTCGAACGCACACTTGAAATAAAATCCGGTACTGAACGGAATATGTTTTTGGTACTTTCCCGTTTGAGAAGTGCACCCGGCATCTTCGAACGGTTCCAGAATCGACTCGAAATCCGCATATATTACAAAGGGTACCTTTTCTTTATGTACAAAGTCCCGAAATTCCACGTGATCGTAGTGGGGAAACGAAATTTTACATGTGTTTGTTTTTTGGCAATCAACAGTATGACTGTCCAGTTTTTCTTCACTTCTGAAATAATTCAAACACCTGTCGCAAATGTATTTTTTATACTTATCCTTACCAAGTTGTGCATTGAGTAGCCGAGATAAATCCTTAATCCAACAAAAATGATACCGTATATCACTTTCGTCGTCTATATCTGGCACCGCTTCGTAATCGTTCAATTTTGGGTGAAATTCATTTTGAATTAGGAGTAAATTGACATGACCATCTAATTTTTGTTTAGTGAGTCGACTCCGAACTGTCACGAAAAATGCCTCTTTTTCCAGCTTGGGCTGGATTAATACCAAAGTGTACACATTCACGGATTCACGATTTTGGCAATTTGCCTCAATTTCATCGGAAATTCGATACCTGTCAAATTTAGAACATTTGAATAGTGGGGATAAGATGATGTTCTGTTGGTGCTGTTACGATCAGCGGGATATAGGGCCGAAACTATGGCCCAAGCAAAACATGCATCATCATCATTTTTGATGTTGATGCAAGCTTGCTTTTTGGCAATGGATTTTGGCAACTTGAGGTAAGACGAACCGTTGCCGATGCCGGATTTTTTGATATTTATTTCCAAACTGACATTTTTTTGGAGACTCATGGAAAAATTGCCGAATATTTTGTGGACCAAATTTATGATTATACCTGTACGCAAACGAGAAGGAAATGCAGACTTCAAATCCTCCCACCTGACTCGTGACGATTATTTGGATTTAACCCATTCGACCACATGACGAACTCCTAATTTTTTTTAAGGAATTACGAATGATTTTCAAATGGCCCGCCAAAGTTTGGAGTCTGCGTAGAGTCCCAATCGACTCCTCGGCAGATATGGCACTAGCCAAAAGACGAGCAGTTTTTTTGCAATATGCCAGCGATTTTTTTTGTTCATCGGCGGTGAATTTTTCTAACAAAATTCTTTTCACCTTCCTCAAAGTTTTGATCATATCAGCGGCCAAATTGGCAATAGCATCGGAATTCATCTTTATTCAAAAAATACAGCAACACACAAAATATGCAAAAAATGAGTGAAAAATGGTAAAGGAGCACTACGCCTTGGCTATCTCGAACAGTTGTTGCGGGTGCTACTGCTTGCCGGACTTGTGTTCGCCCCTATAGATGAGTACGTTTTGAGACTCTGTCAATTTCTGCAAGTTACTCTTGAGGGCAGCGGTGGTTCTGTTTGACAGGAATACTATGAAATCTGCCAACTCGACGAGGATTGCCTCTCCGAATACAGTGATTTTTATCTCCACGTCTAATATCAACCGGGGCTCGTCCAACGGTAGCTCGGCCAACTTCTTCAACTCCTTCCTGCGGGCCAAACCAACCTTGTTAATTTCATCGATGTGAGACATCTGCGAAAGAGCGAAATATTTCACTCAAATATTCAAACAACATGTTTATGTTTATTCACGCTGTATATATAAAATGGAAACAATTTTGATACGCACTGTATCTATTTTGTTCCACACACGCTGTATATATCGACGCAACACTTTGCAAAAAAAATTAATAGCAAAAAATTCACAAGGCAAAATGAATAGTATCAAAACGCTCAATCGATTTCTATTGACAGACACACATGCGTACAATCACTTTATGTAAAGACAAAAACTCACCTTTTGCAATTAAACCGGCAAAATCACAAGTACAATTTCACTACTGAGCACCAACAGGTACGTCTGAACTCCAAGGGCACTTTCTTCAAAATGACGTATGCGGAGCGTTCTCTCCAACATCTAGCGTTCGAATTCCCCTCCCCCCCCCCACCCCACCCGTAGCACCATGCCCGCAGCTAACCGCGTCATTCTCAAAGACAAAGACAGAAAAAAAACCCGATGAGTTAAAGTGAGATGCCAAACATGCCCAAACATGCCTTATTTGCCACACAACACACACACACTGTGAGGCTCGAAACTACGAAATTCCTGGAATTTCATCTTGTTTATCAATGACGAATATCCGTTGCCATTGCACACGGCCCCAACATACTACGCCGTTTCCATTACGGTTCTCACGCTATTTCCCAGAAACTCGTCTGAACAACACATTCACTCCGGTATGACGTCATGCTTATCTCAACAAACGCTGCCTCTTAGCGTAAACAATAACCAGTGGTGAAGGCAATCCACAGGGTCTTGTCACCAGTGCCAGGTCACATTACTAAAATTAACAAAAAACGAAAATCGATATATCTCGGCCCCCGGCGCTACAGCGCAACCCATATTCTATACAACACGAGAAAAATGCCGCCGTAGTTCTTTTGTCTATCTACTTTCGTTGTATATAAATATAATTTAAATTGAAGAAATCAATGCTTGAGAAAGTAAAGAAAATTGTTTGGGAGAGACAAAGAGGCATTTGAGAGGAATAAATAAATTGTTTTTTTGGAAAGAGGAATATTCAGTTCAAAGAAAGAAGTGAATTCGAAGAAAAATAATTTTTAACGGAAGAAATCAATTTATTGAGAGATATGTTCCTTTTCCTCCTGGTGAATTAAAACTTGGGAAGGCTTCAGCAAGCAAATATGAGTTTAAATAATTTTATAATATTATCGTAGGTTGTTTAGCAACGAATTGAATATAAATATAGAGGGATCAGATATTAATAAGAAAGCAAATTAGAACCATAACAAACTTCATTACTCAAAAACCTCAAAATAAAATTCTCAATGAGGACACCAGCACGACTTTGATATTCCTGAACGAGAAATCCATCACGGCACTGTGAAATGGATGTTTTCCACTGTTTCTTGTTGACAGTTAATCTTGATTTCGGTGAAACAAGAGCGGCCAAAACGTAAAGTTTTATAGCAGCTTCAGAATCTGAAATTTGTTAATGATTAGATTCAATGGTAAAAAAGAGTGATAATGGGATTTTCAACTCCAAAACTCCACAAGTTAATGAAATCCCTAATATTGTATTGATTAAAAAATTGTATACTTCGGTATTTGTTCAAGTAAACTAGGTACTAGGTGCACAAAATAACTGACTTTTTGAAAAAAAAATATTGTATTTAAAAAATAACAAGATGACTTCAAGAAAACCGTTCTATGGAAAGAGCTTTGGAACATTTTTGTAACAGCAGACCTTTAACGTGGAGGCTATATTTTGCACTGTTTCATTCACCTATAGTTGTGTTCATTAAATATAATACGTTGATACCCAATGAAACAATCTTTTGGAAAGTTACAAGAAAACTAAAATAAGTTGTGTCACTCGGAAGTAATATTTCTTCGAAATAGAGTAAAGTTAGGCATTGATACGTTTCAGTTTTTGAGCGGTTTATTTTGGGAAAAAACATTTTTTATTTCGCTGAAAGTAACTGAGATAAAGAAAAGAAAGATGTTCACTTGACTGGTATTCAATAATAAGTACTCAAGAACTGGATTTACAATTTGTGAATACCTATTTGTGTAGGTACCCGTTGTTCCGTCGATGATTTGCAATTTTTGACATTTTTGACATTTTATTTTTCAATTGTTTCATGTGAACAAATAATTTGTTTCATAGAAACAAATAATGTTTCATGGACACAAATAATTTGTTTCAAGTGACGCTAATGACATTTGGACGGAGGAAATTTTTATTTGATTTTACGGAATCTGACCACACGCTTTGTCACTCTGAAAAATTCAAAATAAATATACCCACCTAGCAAAGTGCGAATATTTAGTAGGTGTAAAAGTACCGAAAACCCAACGATTATCATTGCCTCCGTATAAGTTAACACTATTTGCCATTTATGTCCGTTCTGTGATGGAAACGGTTTGACAGCACCAGAAAATCAAACATTGAGAGAAAAATTTACGCCGTTATTGGCATTAGGTATTTAAATATTCATTGAGATGAGCAGGATTTGAATAATTATAAATTCTTACCTCTGAATAAAGGGATCAGATTACCCAGATTTCATTCTTCCACTATTATATACATGACATATTGTAACACATTTATAGGTAACAAGTCACTGTAAGCAAACACAACATAACTGCGTTCTGAGTTGTGTACTGTCGGGGTGCCGGTTGTCCGTTGTGCATTGACCATGTGACACGTCCTGAAGACTCGACCTTTGTCCAGTCTGCTTACTGAAGACATGTTGGGTGGTATGACTAAAAGCTAGCAAATTTTTTTACTCGGAATTTGATTTGGGTACATTTGCCGATTTTAAACATAATATCCATATATATAGGCCTAATGCATGCTCCTGCTAGAATATTTGTCTTTCAACATCTCCATTAATCGACATGTGCCGAATATCCAATATTGGCGACAATATTATAACGGTTGTATTTCTACAAACGTTCATTTTCATCAATTTTATCGTAAGACATGGTAACGTGAACAAAACACCAACTGAGTATAAGTTTCTGAATATGGCTTACAGTGTTTTTGTTGATTAACTCTTCACAGCTCGAAGAACTCTGCTGAATACTCCACCACCTCCATTATGCAGCCTTGGTGGAGTATTCAGCAGAGTTCTTCAAAATGTAAAATAATAGTCTAAGAGCCACCTTAAATCTGACAACACATATTTCACGGTACATGAAATTTTGTCCAGTGAGACTTCTATACCCACAAAACAAGCAATGGGTACTAGCTAAGCCCGGTCGCGGTAGGTTCAGGATCTTAAATCTGACAACACATATTTCACGGTACATGAAATTTTGTCCAGTGAGACTGCTATACCCACAAAACAAGCAATGGGTACTAGCTAAGCCCGGTCGCGGTAGGTTCAGGATCCCTCGGGTGGGACAGGAATGAAAATTAGGTGAATTTTTAAAGTATTTTACGGCGGCTGCCATTTTAATATGTCATAATATACCTTCACCAGAACTGAAAAATAACAATGGCTGCCAATTTCAGAGGTTGTAATGTCACGGCCGCCACTTTTCAAAATTACAAACAACAATGTAATATTATTTCTTTTCAAACCAATATTAATTTTCTACAAATAACATTTATTGCTTGTAAATACATATTTTTTCAACAAATGCAGTTGTTTCACACAAACAAATCTAATTTAAATGAACCGATAACTAAAACTGATAATATGATATGGTTCTTAGGAAGAACAAATGTTTCTCACAAAATAAGAATTATTTCTTGCAAAGAAATATGAGTCAAATAAATGTGATTGTTTCACGCGAAGAAACGTTTTTCTTTGTGAATGTGTTGAAGGTGCATTGGCACAGCTCACACATTTCACACTATTTTAGCAGGATTAGATTATCAAAAATACTCCCAGGAAGTATTTTTGAGACTAGAAGATCTATTAATAATAATTATAATAATAATAATTTTATTTCCAATTTTCGATAACATTCATAATATATTGTTAAGTAAGTATACAGAGGAAATAAAGAGAAAAAGAAATATTCCACAGAAGCCGGTTGGCTAGTACGTGGCAATAATTCCGCTTTCTTTCAAGTGTTCCACTTAAGGTAAGGTAAGTTCTTCAAATGATTTTATTAAACTTGTATTTTATTCATTCATCTATATATAATTATCTGATTGATTCGATTTATTAGATTTATTTGATTGTTTTCCGAATCAATCAAACATGAGCATAAACAAAAGAGTTATTCTGAGTGAGAATGATGATGATTAAAAAAGAATCAAATGAAAATAAAAATGGTTGGTAGTCATGTACCGATTGAATCTTTAAATAATTGTCTTGGGGATTCCAAAATCCAGATTTTAATTTTTTTTTCGATTTTTTTTTTGTTAGATTAATTTTCCAAAATATCCGGAATTTTTTGATAAATTTATTTTGATAGTCATAGCTTCACTGTCCCACTGTTTTAACAACTTCCATTTTATTATTCCCTTATCTTTCTTGAGCCTAATATCATGAGTATGATTTATATCAATTCTTTGATTTCTTTTCTTATGTTGTAGGACAAGAACTTTGTAACAATAAGTTTGTTGGACAGGTATGTTTTTTGTTGAATATGAGTTGTATAAAAGTTTTCTGTAGACTTTCTAATTTGAGTAGGTGGGTTCTATATGCACCTCTCCAGCCTGCTATTCCATATTGTAGGATGGAGTGTACTAGAGAGAAATATATACTTCTTAGTTTAAAAACACCAAGAATTAGCTTGGGTTTTTGAATTTGAGTAAAGTGATTCTTAGTTTTTTAATGACTGTTTTTATATGTTCATTCCATTTCAAATTTTTATCTATCACAACGCCAAGGTATTTTATACTGTCAACCGACTCCACTTCAGTTTCATTTTGATACTGTTTCAATTTTAAAGAGTTGAGAGGTGGCATGGTACGTTTGTTACAAGTGAAAGCAATATATCTGGTTTTATCGAAATTTATTGTCAGGCATTTCGTCAAACCAATTCTTGATGTTTGCCAGATACATTTCGACTTTGTCCTTCAGGTCATTCCAGTTTATGTATTGCACTATAGTATCGTCCGCAAATGATGTTATCAATCCTGAACTCTTGAGTTTTAATAGTCCATCGATGTATATACATGATAGGCCCAAGGACAGTTCCTTGCGGTACACCATAAGTTAGTGTACGGGGTTCACTCAGGTTTCCATCTGTATCAACATACTGGGTTCGTTCCTCCAAATAAAATTTTAGGAGACTCAGCAAGATCCCCCTAAATCAAAGGGCTTCGAGTAGGCCCGTCAAAATTTTATGACTGACTGTATCGAAGGCCTTGGACAGATCTAAAAATACGCATATTGTGGGTGTACTTTGTTGTAATGAGGTAGAAAATAGCGTCATCGGTTGACATGCTCTCTCTGAAACTGAACTGTTTTGTTGAGAGAAGATTATATTTTTCTAGGAATGATATCATTCTCTGTTTCATTACTTTTTTAATTATTTTCGCTATATTTAATACCAAAAAGATCGGTCTGTAGTTTTCCATTATGATCCGATCTCCTTTTTTATATAGTGGTTCAATTATTCCTGTTTTGAGTAAAGAGGGAAATTATCCCTGCCTGAATATTCCATTGATTATATTTTCAAGCGGACCTTTAAAGTATGTTGATAGTAGGTTGATATTTTTTGCGTTTATTTGATCTAACCCTGGAGCTTTATTAATCTATAACATTTTCAATTACAGTTTGACCAGTAGGGTTAAAAAATATTGATTATTCACTTATTTCTCTCCTAGTAACGGAACACTGTGGTTTTACAATCTCATTTCCAAGCTCCCTACCTAAATTGGAATATTATTCGTTAAATTTGTCAGCCATTTCAATTTTGTCATGATTATTGACTTTCACTTTGTCGAAACAATTTTTTTCAGTTGTTTCTCCCATATATTCATTAACAACCTTCCATAAACTTAGGCTATCTTCATTTTTTTTCAATTTTTCTTTGTAATAATTTACCTTCACGTTCTTTTTCAGTTTATTGAATTGTTTTTTATAGGTTCTGTGGTTATTTTCTTTCTCTACGTTATCCGGATCATTTCATAAAATTTTTGTTTTTGTTTTGCTAATTTCGTTAACCCTTCTGTTATCCATTCGCGTCTTTTTATGAAATTGTTTCTGTAAGTATGAACTATCCTAGTTGCTTTGTTCAGGGCTTCTTTTATACTATGAATCAAAAAATTGGCTTTCATATCGATAGTTTTTGTTGTGAAAAATGTTTTCCTGTTGGTATTTTTGAATTCGTTGATTAATTTATTTTCCTTTAATTTTTTAATTTTTATTGTTCCAGGTATATTGGATTTAGAATAATTGTAGAACTCAAGATCAAGAAGTGTGATTACTGGAAATTGGTCCGGAATATCGTCTTTTAGAATAGGATGAATATTTTGCGTTTTTAGGACCTTTGAAAATTATATGATCAAGCTAGGATTTTGAGCCTCTCTTTATTCTAGTGTATTTATTTATAAGGTGCTTGTAGCCAAATTCGCTTAATAGAGTTAGAAAGTCTTCAGCATGAGCCTTATTCGATTAAGTATCAATATTCGTGTCCCCAACGATAAATTTCATGTGTGCCCTTAGTCTAGAATTATTTTCTAAAAATGTTCTCAAATTTTCAATAAATTCATTAACATTCTCGTCGTGTGGTCTGTAGAGAGCACTCACAAGAGCGTTTTGTCTATTCAGATTGAATGAAATATTAATTATTTTCATACTTCCTATATTTGTTGTTTAGCATTTGAGATGCTCTTTCTTGTGAGCGTTCTTCACATATACTATGACCCCATCGATTTGGTTCAAAAAACCTTCATTATACAACATAGAGTAACCATCTATTTTGGAAAAGGTAATGTCAGGCACGTTCCGAGTTTCTCCAAAAATAACGTTGTCAAATTAGAATTCGAATTGATGTTTAATAAGTATTGCATTTTTGAGATTTCCACTACAAGAGAGACATGTTTACTTGAACGAACTGTCAGTACCTACATACCTGAAGTCATGGTATATATCAGTTGTTTATATTAGCAAAGGAAATTCAAAGAACTTTGAATCCAGTCGAAGAAAGAACAAGGCGACAATATTCGGGTATAATTCTTGATATAATAACATCATAGATATCTTGATAAAAAACTCACTTCCAGAGAATGAATACTCTCTTTCAGCTACTTTCTCTAACAAAGGCAGTGAAGTATATTTTTTCCAGGAACAAAGACTAAATCTGGAAACATTAGAGCGGAAGAGTCCCGAGTTCATTTCTATCGAGTTATGTGTTTGTCACGCACGACGGACATTAGCAAAGTTCGTGTGCATTTTTCTACTGATTACTTTAGTTTTCCGAGTTCGAGGAAGTGATGCGGAAATGAGGTATGACGACCGGATACTAAAGTAGAGAAAATGAGAAGAATTGTAGATAAGATACCGTAATCAGTTTATATTTCATTTGCAATCATCATTGAACAAATTTCAGGGTGTCTGATATATTGTTTGTCTTTTTAAGCTTGAATGAACACGTATTTCAATTTCTATTATGTTCAACAAAAACGTACTCTGAAATCTATTTCCTGAACAAAAATTTGAGAAACCCAATGTTCGATTTTTTCACCTTTCTTTTCAACACATTGAATTAATCTTATAATTCCAATTATGACGAATGTATCATCTGAATCAAGCAACTTTTTACCATTAGCCACTCTGGGTCCCTGTTACTTCTAAACAGTGTAATTTTTCGTAAATCATACGATAATCACTGACTATAGACAATAAGCATATAAACAATATTACCTTTGATGAAACGAGTTTCGGTTTTAAGCGATCAGTTTTAGTTTTTTACAAAAATTTTGTTGGTAAAAATGATTCAATTTGTCTGTAAGAATGCGGGAAATTAAATGATATTTCGTTTGATGATTCTGAAGAAAAAAAAATTATGATTTAACAAATGAAAATGATAGGTAGATTCTCGCATTCTTAAGAAAATTATAGAACCAGAAAAAGAAACAAAATTATAAGATCATAAGTTTTTACACGAAACCGAAACTACGATTAGGAGCTATCTACCTTATTGGCACTCCCAGCTACGTAAAATATATCCCCTCACATTTAAGATGTGCGGTGCAATGATGAAATTTGACATTCGTGATGATGTGCTGGTGATGCATCTTAATGTTCAGCTCTTTTTTTTCGTTAATTTATTATAGAAAAATTGTGGAGAATTTACAATTGTTTTGTTTGTTTCACCATTTATTCCAACACGACCATAAAATGAAATAAATTATAAAAACTCAATATAATATGAATGAAAGTGACCAAATTTTTTGTATATATTACAGTAAACATTGAAGACCTTGATTTATCAAAAAAAAATTACTTTCACATTCCTCAGGACAAGTGGGCTCAGTCGGAGTCCAAGGGATTTACACTGGCCTGCAGTATGGTGTCTTCAATAACTTCATCTACCATAGTCTCGTGATGGGTATATAAGTCCCGGACACTGGATGCAGACTGTATAGTGGGGCTTCTGAGACCATAATGCATTTTCCATTTCCTCATTGAGCTTATGCGGTCCCAGCATATATCCACAGGCAAAACGCAGCGCTTCTATATAATATACAGGGTGGCCCATGAGATTTGGCGGGGAATATCTCAGAACTCGATAGAAGGAGAGAATTGAAATTTTGGGGTAGTAAATTGAAGCCATTGGTGCAGCTTCTTCTGATATAACGTTACCCGATGAGTTTTTGGTCTCGGTCGCTGACGTTAGATTTAAAATTATTAATGAGACGACCTTTATATTTTGTGTTTCGCTCGATGGAATGATTCTAAAAACTGAGACGCTTGTGGTCTAAAACGATTAGTTTAAGAACTACAAGTACTTCAATATCCTTTGTCCCAAGACTTCTGAAACGAGCAATTCCTAAATTATTTAGGTTTAGGGTCACCCTGTACATTTGGGCAGTCTTATATTTTTTGTGATGATCAAAACAAGACAAAATTATAATAATCATCCATATTTTATTAAAAACCGTCGTGGGACAAATGATATTGAAGTACATGTAGTTCTTAAACTAATCGTTAGACCATAAGTTTTTAAAATTCTTTTATAGAGAGGAATATAAGAATGCCAAAATATATAGGTTGTCCCTTTACTAAATTTTGAATCTGATGTCACGTGACCGAGAAAAGAAAGCTCATTGGGTAACATAATATCAGAAAAAGTTGCACCAATTGCTATAATTCACAAAATCGAAATTTCAATTCTCTAGTACTCTCGAGTTCCAAGATATTCTCTGGCCAAAACCTCGTGGGCCACCCTCTATATCTGTATACAGGGTGAGTCAGAATGAGATTGACAAACTCCAATTTCAGATTCTTCACCTCATTTCGAGGTGAAAAGTTCCTATCGAGGTATGTCCTAAAATGCACCCCATCTGAGAGAGTGTCAAAGGTACGAAAAAATTTAGATTGCATTTTTTTTCTTCAAAACTCTTGATGAAAAAATATCAAACTTGGTACACTGATCAGAGTTTGTCAACATGATAATTTGAAGTTACAATTTTTGATTTTCGCAAACCAGTGGCGTACTTATGTTGGTCTGCTTCATATTTTATTTAGACAAGTGAATGGATAAGTGAGCGTTTGACATCAGTTAGGCTCATCGATACTTAACCTAGAAGTCATAAAAATTCTATGTACCTAAAAGTGGAGGTTTCTGAGATAATTGAGAAAAACTTAAGATATGTAGTGAGTCCCAACATAATATCCTCTGTACAATAATCGCATAACACTGATTCCTTCCAACATAATGAAATATTTCTGTCAACCTCCTGAGCGTTTTTTAATGTTGGGAAATCTGCACGGGTGAGTCAGAATGAGACAGACAACTACATTTCTTCATTTGATCAAATCGATGTCGTGGAATCACTGAGTAAGGTTAGGTTCAGCAAACAGCCAACAGCAATACCATTCCATGGAAAAACCATGTAAGTTCCATTGCCAAAAGTTTGGATTCCTTTTTCGTGCTAGGAGGTATTTCGCTTCCCGTCAATATCAGTATCATCAATCGTTACAACGTCAGCGGTTCCATCGAGACTGACCTGTCGAGCTCAATCTCCACATATGCCGTCACTTTGGAAACATGCCGAACATTTCTTCAACAGGGCTCGTTCTTCCAACGAATGGCTAAGCTTTGAAACTCCTCGCCTCGGGAGGTGTTCCCTGAGGCACACATGCTTCAGAAATTTAAGACCACCAATTCCTACCTACTTTTCCTCAGCTCTCACGATCTTCTCTAAACAATACAGGAGTTTCCTTTTCGTGGGGACCAGAATTAAAAAAAAACTGATTATGTTGAATATGTCATGGATCCGACCTGTCCTGGTCCCGTATACCTAAACACACATCGAAACTTTGATATTCTGTCTAAAAAGAGCCATTTATCTCGTCGATGATATGACGCTTACAAACTCGCTCACTTCTCTGGAACACCGCCGCATGAAAGTTGTCGATATGGCTTTGTTTTAAATATATCGTTGTAGACGATGGTTCAAACTCAGTCCATATCCACATCCATATGCTGTCAATTTGGAGACACCGAATATTTTTTTCCCAGGGCTCATTCACCCAAGAAAAGGTAAAGCTTTGGAACTCACTGCCTCAGGAAGAGTTCCCTGAGGCATACAGCCTGCAGAAATTCAAGAAGAATAAGAATACATGCCTACTTTTCCCAGGCTCTCACGATTTCCTTTGAACTTAACAGGATTTTATAGGATGGTTAATGAGTAATTATTTTTTCTGCGGCATTGCGTAAACTAAGTATTTACGCGCTGGGAAAAGTGCGTAAAGTGATACATTTCGGCATAAGTGCGTGAAAAAATCAACAGTTCGTAAAAACATCAACTGCGCGTAAAGCTATTTAATTTCAGCACACTATTCGACACACATTTATGCATTCTTTCAAAATACAGTATTTTGCGTCAAATTTTAATCATAAGTCATGATTTGACAATTATTCATAACATAAAACAGTCAAATTAATTATACCGTTTTCTCCGATTGTCAATATAATAAATTTCATAAATAAAACTTTGTAGAAAACATTTTCGTGAGAAGTCTTCTTGACTGACCCAGCTGGTAAAACGTGCCAATTATATACCCTAGATTTTGGTACATAGCTGCCAAATTCTCACTTCCATAGTTTCTCGTCAACTGTGTTGTGTGAAGTCTTGCTTTATGTTATAGCCCGGGTGACAGCGACTAATTTCAGCAAGGCTAGTTTTTTTTGAGATATTTGTTGATTACGTGTACATACACGGAACGGAAGTCAGCTGGCGCATTCGCGGTGGAGGCGGATGCTGAAGCATCTCCAACGTGTCAAAAATTTATGTAAATAAAGTAATTTCAGCAGAGTTGTAAAACTGTAAAGTATTAAATTATATTATAATATGATAAAGAAACCTATTCAGCTGCTGAAATGGTGGTGAAAAATACTTCCGCTGCTCGGGTCAACAGGTTGACGAAATGTTAAAATTAAGTTCATTTCAGCAAGCTTCAAATTTTAGGATAGAGTAGTTTATGTCATGCATTACAGAAGAAAAATATTCAGCTGGCGATCAGCTGGTGGAAAAGTCTTCAGCTGACGCCGTAAACGTTGCGGATCGAGATTATAGCTCAAGAGCTGAGGGTGAAAAAAAACTGCCTCAGAAGTTACCAAAGGTTTGAATTGCCACGTTGGTTTTACTTTGGATTGTGATTTTAATAGCGGTCGCTTTATTATACAGGGTCGTCCCCAAAGTACGCACCATAAGGAAAACTTCTTTATTATGGAGTTCTCGATAAAAAGTTATTCCTGATAAAAGTTTGTGCATTCCCTAAATTTTAACATACAACAAAAAAAAATGCAAAATTTACGAAAGAGACAACATTTCATTGGAAAATTTTATTTTGAGTGAGAGGAGTGAAGTGCCCTTATTGCGGAAAATATTTAAAAATGGTATTTGAAAAAAGTTCTTTAGTATTGATAATTGAAAAAATACATCTAGATTTGAAGTCATGGCCATCTAAGTAGAGCTTTAATTTATTACCATTTTTTAAAATGTTTTCTTTTTCGTAAATTTATTTTCTGGTGTATATTAAAATTCAGGGGATGCACAAACTTTTATCAATTAACTTTTTATCGAAAACCTCATGATAAAGAAGTTTTCCATATGGAGCGTACTTTGAGGACGACCCTGTATAAGAAAGCGACCGCTCCCGCCCGGCAGACGGACTGTTTTAAAATCACAATCCAAAGTAAAACCGACGTGGCAATTCAAACCTTTGGTAACTTATGGCAGGCGCACCGGATTTTTATTAATTAGTTGTATAAATAATTTCTTTCCTTTTGTATAAAAAAATAATATTCATGATTTTTATAACACGAAATAAAATACTGTCATTGTGTTGTTTTATAACTTTTCCATTCAATGATATAATCTAAATGATGATACACTACTATGATAACTAATTCATAAACCTTCTTGTCTACATGCATGAATACCTCAAAAAATTCTTGCTCACTTGCGCTTTATTTTCGTGCATGAAAGTTGGAGTCTTGAAGGTCTTACTGCCAATTCGAAAAGGCAGCCTGATAGAGTGATAGCTGAAAACCTTTATGATCCCCTCTCCGAGATTTCGAAGGTCACGTACGAGGCTAGCTTGTGGAACAGGTGCAGCGTTGCCAGAAGTGGTAAATTGAAATCAGACTCAGCAATCAGCATCAAATCATGACTTAAATTTAATAGCCATTAGCCAATGATGCACATGCGCTCAAACCAGACTGTGGATATTACTCTACGATATCTGTGGAAATGTGCTAAAAACACAGACCTCATAAAAGTTGCTGCGCATGCGCAGAACCAAAAAGTACAATGTAGTACATTTTGCTCTCTTAGGCTGGTACATTCGTTGCAATCTTTCTGGCAACACTCAGCAGGTGTTTCTTCAGGTCAGCTGAAGACTTTTCCACCAGCTGATCGTCAGCTGAATATTTTTCTTGTGTAATGCATGGTATTAACTACTCTATCCTAAAATTTGAAGCTTGCTGAAATGAGTTTAATTTTAACGTTTCGTCAACCTGTTCACCCGAGCAGCGCCATTTCAGCAGCTGAATAGGTTTTTTTATCATTTTATAATATAATTTAATACTGTACAATTTTTCAACTCTGCTGAAATTACTTCATTTCCATAAATTTTTGACACGTTGGAGGTGCTCCAGCATCCGCTTCCACCGCGTATGCGCCAGCTGACTTCCGTTCCGTGTATGTGCACGTAATCAACTGCCATCTCAGAAAAACTAGCCTCGCTGAAATGACTAGCTACAAGATGTCGCAGGCTCCCGGACTATTAGGTTTTCGAACGATTTCAACTGATCTTCTTGTTGAACTAATACAGAAACGTGCATTTTATCGGTTATTTTACTTCCGCAAAAAAAAGAATTTTTGGAAAAAAATGAATCTCGATATATTCGGTTTTTTTACTTCCGCAAAAAAAAGAATTTTTGGAAAAAAATGAATCTCGATATATTCAACAAGTACGAATGCATGACATTGAAATGCCACTTTAATTAATTATTTTGCCAATATGTCCAATGCAGAAAATTACCCAATTTTTGCACATCATGCGTTGAAACTCCATTGTTATGACATGTTGAAAACATTAACAAAGTAAAACATGAATACCTCCCAAGAGGTTATCTTGAATGATGGAAAATAGCGACTAAAGTTTGTCTTTCAGTCGCAGATGATTCCACAACAGATTTTATGAATGTCCTATTCATATTTTCGAACTAAAATTGAAACTGATTGAATTATGCCCTACAGTAAGAATAAGCCGCATTCGTAGATTGTGAACACATATACAGGGTGTAATCTAACCTCTTGCACTCCCGTGAAGGACAGGTGTTTAATGCCATCTTATAACAAATGGCAGGTGTGAAAAATTCGAAAACAAATTGTGAAAATTTTGAATTTTGTTGAAAACATTCGAAAAATCGTGGAAACCGCTGTTCGAAATTACATATTTTTTTCCATCCGGCAGTTCCAGTGGTATTGCGGCTTTGCTCCGCTCTGCTGACGTTCGGCGGACAGTGGTTCCCAAAATTTCGACGAATTGTCCAACAAAATTTGAACTGTCCAAAATTTTTTTTCGAATTTTTCACACCTGCTATTCGCTATAAAATGGCATTTTACACCCATCCTACACAGAAGCGCAAGAAGTTAGATTACACCCTGTATTTATTTACAAATGGAAGTGCTAATGGCTGGGTCATAGACCAAACTCTTACTATTCCTTTTCGTTTACCTTTTTTCAACTTTGAGCATTATACATCTGCCCTACACGGAAAGTGCAAGAGGTTAAATTACAGCCTGTATATATTTGAAAATAGAAGTACTGATGGCTGGTTCATAGACCAAACTTTTACTATTACTTTTCCTTTTACCTTTTCTTCAATTTTAAGCAGTGGAATCAACCGTTCATACAACGCTCTTATAAAGTATATTGTTTGTCATGATCGAATTATAACTTTTGACATATTGAATCGGTGCTATTAGGTATTTGAAACTGTCGCGATTTTGTTCAATTTGCTAAAGAATATTTTTAGGAAATACATCAATACAATAACGATGTTGCTGCTTAATCTCCTCTTGAATAATAGAGGAAGAAAAGTATTTTGTTGCTACAAGGTTGGGCTGAATGCTAGAAGGAACATCATATTCAAGTACCTAGATATACCAAAAAAAAAAATTCAAAACAGAAATCCAATCCGTTCATAAGTTAAGAGGGGTGGGGTTACTCTAAGAGAGTTCTTACATTCTGTACCGCCATTTGGTTTTCGATGGATATTTTTGTTTTGAAATTTTGGGGACGTATAGACAATTTTTTGTAGTCAAAAATTAGCTTATGACCTGCCATTCCACCAAAAAAAAAATCATCTGAAAATTCCAATCCGTTCAAAAGTTAACAGGGGGGGGGGTTACTTCATGGACACACTGTATAAAGGAAAATGACTCAGATATACTTTCGATATACTCGAATAAGCGTCCCAAAACTGAGAGAACAATTATTAATAGTCCGCTTGCAAATGTACAAAAACCATGTCCCGTGGAATTTTTTATGATAGAAACATGGTAATGGCATAAATATTTTCGTTATGACATGGGGAATCAGAAATTGGATAGTGGACAATGGCCACTGTTGGCAGATTGAACCTATAAGCAAAAAACAAAATGGCCACCGCTTTGCCGTACATAATAATTGTTTTTTACGTTTATCTCGTAAAATACAATATGAATGACAAAGTGACCTATTACAAAAAGTGTTCAGTATTAATTTCTACACACAACATGTATCAGAGGTATTTTATATATGGATGACATGAGTATGACTGAGACTCCACACGATTCAGAAGGTTAAAAGTCTTTGTCGCACTTATTAGACATACGAAGAAGTTTTTTGCCCATATCTCCGCAGCCGTTTGACATTATCCCGTCAAACCTGGTATCACTGGAGTTGTAATGGCGATCCCTAACGCAATTATGGAAAAATATAGTGGCTGTCCCATTTAAAAATATCACCAAAGTCATTTTTACTCAAATGCGGATGACCCTATACATTTTGGGTGGGGTTCAAAAATTATCCCATCAGAAAAGAAAATCGACCTAACCGAGGATTTTTTCAATATATCTTCATATTCCGAAATAAGGACTTTATTCCATAATTTGGTAAAGTATTCAATGGAATATGGGTAGAGCTTGTGTACAATATGGGCATATTTACATCTTGTCTGACAGTCTGGTGGTACTGAAGTCTCTAATATAACAAAAAGTGACTTCCAGATCAGTGTGGGCCACTCTGGAATGCACAATGTAATGTGCCTAAGCAATATAGATGAAACAACCTAATAACCCGAAACACAAAAAACACAAAACTAGAATCAAAAGCAAGATAAATTAGTTGACACTTTTGCGGCCAATTTTTTAACTAAGCACTTTCAAAAATTAATTCCATTCAGAGAGCACTAAGCACTAAGCACTTTTCAGACTGTTAGATACTCAAGTTACTGAAACTTAATCAAACACGTAAGATTTTCACAAATAATAATGCATCGCGACATGTTTCGCTACACTGTCGCTTTTTCAAGCAGTTATTATATTATTAAATCAAGTTTCAGTAACTCACGTTTCTAACAGTCTAAGAAGTGCTATGGATTTCCATCCAGTAACAACCGAGTCAATTAAAAAAAATAAGTTAATTTTTCTACTCACATAATATCTAAAATGGCATTCAGCGTACCACGATGAATGATCAATTAACTACATATTCCGTAATCTGTATTTAAGGATTTTTTTTTAATGTTACCATAGCAACTCCATTTTTTAAGTATATCGTTAGGGTTATTGTTTGATTTCAGTGGTAAAAAACCCTGAGAGAGTAGGTCGTTCTTGATCTGTCAATTGAAACTGTTATGATAAAATAGATATCAACTCAAAAACATACAATTTTGTGGTTATAATATGAATTCGTAAAAAAAGTACGTTATATATAAAGCATTTATGAGCTCCTCGAGACAATTGTTTTTTAAACAGTCGTTCCGCAATGCTGCACTCGTAAATAAAATACTCGTTACTGAAAGGACGTTTATAACTCTGCTATAAAATATACTATTTTTAAATAGAATTCCTGAAATCAACAATTTGATTCCAATAAAATAGGAATATTGATTGAATGTTTGGTTTCGTGGTTTTCTTGACATCGTTTTTTGAGTGTTTAACCTCGTACAATCTGAAAAAAAAAACCAATACGTGTAAATCAAAATCAAATTGAAATGGGCCGCATAGACAAGCAGTTTGAAATAACAGAATGCTAATTGACATACCGCACATCCCCTGTATCAAGATAGCAAATGTCATCCATACGAAATTTTTGGTAGACTTTTTTTGACTTTCGTCAAAGAAATAACAATTGAACTCGATAATACAAAAAAAATTAAAAAATAAAAAATATTTTTTTAAAGGTTTTCATAACAGAGACAGATTTGGTCTCCGATACGTCAAGGTACTTTGAAGAAAAGACGTAATATTTAGTTATTTTGAACTTATTTTTTTAGATAGGAAAAGTAACTGACAAAATTGTACTATTTTTTCAAGACAGTAATCTTCTAAACGCAGTACTTATCGTAAAAGATTGAATTTTTGGTGGGGGGTGCCGCCGGGTGCCACCTGCCGCGACTTCATGTTTCTACAAGATTCATTTATATGGAAAGGCTGCGGTAAAATGCTCCGGAACACTGGAGTGCTCGCGAGCAATTTTTGGGATTACTAAGCACTGAGCTTTTTCGTTAAATGCTTCAAAGCACCAAGCACTGAATTAGCAAAATGCTCGGGAGCACAGTGCTTAGGAGCACAAAAGTGCTTCGAGCACTTTCACGAGCACTAAGCACTGTGCTTTGGGACAGCTCTGTCTATGAATACGAATTTGGAAGAATACAAGAGAAACTGCAGGTTGGTTCAAACAGACAAACTGACATTAGTTAAACATGCGGAAAAGACTACGATATACTTTTCACAACAACTCGTAAGAGAAGTGATAGAATTCATACACACAAAAAAAATCGATAGGAATGGGGAAACCCAAAAACTGAATCAAAACTGGACATTAATATAAAAAATGTTTTACTAAACATCGATCAAACGCCAGCCAACGGGACGTCAACAGACCTCATAGCGATACCCAACTCCATTGGCCGTATATAAGTATAGCCTCAGATTAACTAGTAGTTAGTATCGATTCAAACAAAGTTTAAAAAGTATGCCGGAAAGTTTCAAATAAATGAAATGTCAAAGGCATAGTCGCTTATCAATACGTGTGAATAACTACCTGCAAACTTGACGTGCTTCAAAGATTTATATCTCCTCTCATAATTGCTAGGATAGGACAGAGAATATAAGACCTGGACCACTCAACGAATGATGGCAGTACCGAACCCAGGATAGGTTGAAACATGAATTTGAAAAGAATTTAAGGAGTGTGCCGAAGAGTTTCAAATGAGTAAAACGATAGTGTAGAGAGAAGGGGACTTCGAAACCGTCAAAATCTTCCGTTTCATCCAGGAGTTAGTTCTCGACCAACATCGAAGATGGACAGACCTCTGAAGAAGCTAGCTACTCGCGGCAGCCAAACGTTAGAAAGCAGTTCTAAAGAACGACGGCCTTTATACCCGGAAAAGAATTGTTAGTCCCAAGAAAAGTAATTCGACATATTTATGGAATTCATTTATCCGTTACCTCTGCTGTCAACAACGGTAAGAGATACCTCATTTAGTTTACAAACGATTCTTCTCAATGAAGCACACTTGGCTGCGTCAGTTGTAGAGGCTTCCATAACAAATATGGTAGCCGGATATTGAGTTTGGCTGATAGTACACTTCTAACTCATGACAATAGCAATGTAGAAGATACACACTATTAAATCCACCTGTAAAAGAAATGGTCGAAGATTCTGATGGAATCGTAAACACATACTCAACAATAATCATTTCAAAAATTTTAATCACTCGTGGTTGAGTAGTTTCATTATTTTTCAATCTTTCCTCATCGAAGGGTCCACCTGATATCGTTAAAAATAATTTTACAATTGAATAATATACTATAAAAAATGGCAATGGCATCACAAGACAGGTAATATCAGTTTTTCTTTTACTCATATATTGCTTTATTCCCATTGCACTCTGAAAAAACCGGTTGGTTCCCTTCTCTCAGAAATTGTTCCGTTACAACGCTGAAATCAAGAAAAGCTGTAAGCCATTATTTAAATTCACTCGGAAATGCACTTGTTTGAAATTGCAGCTGCGAGCGGGTCTGCCGCTGACATCTTACCAAATTATTCTACGTGTGAAGGAAAATATATTTATTTCTCAAATTTACGTTTATCTTCATTTCTTACTGAAGCCATTACTATGTGAATTCTCCCTTGTTTGCGAAACAGCAAATTTATAACCATGCTGTTGAAAACCTGTGGATATTTCCGGAGAATGTTTCAATAACTCGTAGTCTTTTCAATTCCTTCAACTGATTCGTATCGATATTCACATCTTTTTCATTGTCTCTTGAATTTAATGAGTAGAAGTAGCTGTTGTTATGGGAGTGTTCAAGTAATTGGCTGTATGAAATGAAGATACGTAAATGGTGCATCTGCGGCAAACAATAAGATAGCAGAACTTTGGTGTCCAATGCTTGAATAGAGGCACGCTAGTCTCCACTAAATCAGTCCGTAAAAACAAGGCCAAATTTTACTCAAACTGATTAGAATCAACTTCAAAACTAGTTTGAAAACATTACTATTGGATAACATCCAATATGTGGTTGATGATGAACAAACAAAAAGAAAATATCAACATTAGCATCTAAAAAACTAGGAGACCTGTATATCAATTCCAAAATATAAAATTCAGGAAAAAGTTGTTATCCGACTGATGCGTCATTTGTCAATGCTACTTGTATTTTGGATTATAGTCATTAATTCAGTAAATTTGCATTCGACAGGGCCCCTGAGTAGAGAGGAAATGAGAGAGCAAAAGGAATCAAGGTCAAAACCTATGAGAGAGCAAAAGGAATCAAGGTCAAACCCTATGAGAGAGCAAAAGGAATCAAGGTCAAAGGTCAAGAAGTGCACGTGTGAAATTTCCTGGAATTTGCTGACATCCGGTTACATGCCTACACAGTGAAATTCGATACGGGTTCAGTGACCCTCGAAAAGTGCACATGTGAGATTTCCTGGAATTTGCTGACATCCGGTTACATGCCTACACAGCGAAATTCTATACGGGTTCAGTGACCCTCGAAAAGTGCACATGTGAGATTTCCTGGAATTTGCTGACATCCGGTTACATGTCTACACAGCGAAATTCGATATGGGTTCAGTGACCTCTCTCAAGGTCAATAAGTGCACGTGTCAGGTATCAAATTACCTGGAATTTGCTGACTATCGATTACAAACAAGTCTCAACAAGTTTTAAAAGGGTTCAATGACCGTTTTCAAGGTCAATACATGGTTGTCAGTTATCCAGAATATTAATTCAATATGAAGTTAAACTGAAATATTCCCCCACTATTATATATAATATATAATATAATATATATAAACCGAGAACGATATCACACCAGACATTCCATTATCATAATGAGTATTACCGAGTTCAAATTCAACTTGTCATCAAGTGACTATTTCTGTAAAGAAAAATCAAAAGTAGTGTTGAGTGAAAGAAAATTCCCATTAAACAAATCTAGAAGTAAATTTGTTGTTGTGAATCTTTCATATGATTTGAATTTCACTCCATGTATTGAAATTGCCGGAAATAAGGGAGATTGAGTGATTTTCACAGAACATGAGTGGAAAAAGTTCTTCACATACCAAGGAATAATTACCAATTATTTTTACTCATCCGATGAAGTAGAGGCTATTGAAGACGATAGATTTACCATTGAGTTCAGCCAATTTACAAACGGACGAGTAGTCAAAATAAAAAAAGATTACTCCTCGGTGTACTTGGGGTTTGAAACAGTCTGCAAGCTATGGGAACTCCAACCTTTAATTGAATATAGGGTAGATATTTTAAAAAGACAGCATTATGGACAATATTTCCAAGTTTTGAAAAACGGACTCTGTAAGCTGAGCGGTGATCTGTTGCAAAATGCTTTAGATTTGCTCCAGCCAGAAGTGAATCACAATAGTGAAAATATAAGTCTAACTCTGGAATTCATCCATCTTTACCCGGAAGTTTTCAGAACTGAACTGTCTGATAAACCATGAATAAGACGGTGACAATTGATGAAAGTCAAAACAAAATTTTTTATATGTACACATGGAAATTTGCTCACAAGGATTCTCGGAAAATGTATTGGATGTATGCAGCAATCGATAGAATGCGCTTCAAGAGGCGAATAGCAGAAACCTCAAGGATCGTCGCCCCCATTTTGGATTCAACACATAGAGAAATAATATTCAATGATAGATTTTGTGATTAATTTGTAATATCATATTAATAAAACTTTTATGTAAATATTATATTGTTTTAATTGAAAAAGTATCATACAAAATCATCTTTCTATATCCACGAATTATACTTGTTGCTTAAACCTAACCATTTGATGTACAGTTTGTCTCCCTTTTTTTTTTAAATTTTTTCAACCAGGAACACATCAGGATGTTTAACTTTTTGACGTTCTTCTCCATAAAATCCACCTTGTATATCAACTTCATTTTGATCTTTAAGAAAATACACTACAGGATTCGACTGATAGACTTTTCTTACAGTGAAAATTTCATTGGACCAGTTTGGTGTATACCCTTTAGCAAATGCCCCTCGGTACTTGCTTATTCTTACATGGTCATTGATCTTGAATTTTCGTTTCCTTGGATCCACTGTTTTGAGGTGACTATACGCGTTTTTCAGTAAATACTTTTCATGACATTTTTTTACATCTTTGGGTTTCATTCCTATTGTCCTGTGTACGGAATTGTTATAGTTAGAAACTATTTCTGGTAGTATATCCAACCATTTGTAGCTTCCTTGTAGGCTGAATTGTTTCCACATTTTATTTTTCAAAGTTCTGTTTACTCGTTCAACTATGCTAGCTTTCAAATTGGAGAAAGTGCTATAATGATTGATTTTCCAATCATTCATCAACTGTCTGAATTTACTATTGTAGAACTCTTTTCCCATATCCGTTTGTAGATTTTTTGTTGTAACTTTCATATCTCTCAATATTTCTTGCATCGCACGACTCACATCTTCCCCACTTTTAGTTTTAACGGGTTCACACCAAACATATTTGGAAAATACGTTTATAACAACCAAGATGTATTTAAATCCTTTGTTAGTTTTTGAATAGGGAATCATTTCAACCAAATCAGCTTGAATGAGATCATTCAAACCTTTAATAATAACACGCCTCCTTTGAAATATTTTTCGTGAATTTCTATGTAACTCTCCTACAATGTCTTCCTTGATTTTATCCATTTTCAGTTTAGGACACTGAAGTACAATTTCGACAAACAGTTGATTATGCTGCTGCTGTTCGACTAAGAAAGTGATCTTATCACCTTTATTTAAAAACTTTCCTATCAGACTAATCAGTGAACCAATATCTGCATACTCCTCTCCTAGTGTTATAGATATATCTTCTGACTGGGAGTTGATGCTTTCAATTTTTCCGGAAACAGGAAACTCATACGAAGTTGTACCATTTTCAAATACAAAGAAACTAATACTCTTCCTGATATCCTTGAATGCCCTCAAATGAAGAACACATTTGGTATGACACGAAGATGGATTCCATATGTAGAAAGGTGTGTTTGAGGAGGCTTTCAGAAGTATTTCTGGTTCATAAAATGGTGTTCGAGATGTTCTCAGGAAATGTCTTCCAAATTTATCGATAGGCATGTTGTCACGGTTAAACACCAAATGGAATTAAATCATATAGGTTTTTATTTTATTATCCCTGCCTCGCGAAGTTCCTCAATTATGCTTATGATTTCGTTATTCACACCGGTGTTTCCAGCACATTGCGATGCAATCAACAGTTTTAGTCGCTCCACTAGCTCATTGAAGTCATCAAAATATTTATATTCAATATTGTTGAAATCAAGCATAGTTAGTCCTGAACCCCTTTTACTTCTTGTTGTGGTGCCTGGAGCCGAACTGATTCTTGGTCTGGGCTTGGGAAGAGATAAGTTGGGTTCCGTGAGTTTTTGAGTCTTTTCAAGTTCGCGTTCTTTAGCCAAAGAGTGTAGTGTTGTAATTCGTGGTTTTATTACATTAACAAATTTTGACGCGTTTGATGTTGACAGACCCCTTGTAGGATCATGACGGAGATATTGTGCATTACTCCTTCTTATTATATCAATATATGATTCAAGATCTTTATTGTTGTAACCAAGCGGTTGTTTCTTGAACATCAGTTCATATAAACCTGGAGTTCCAGTGTATCTGAACTTATTATTTATTACAATATCAAAACCAACAGTTGCGTTACCTATGGCAAATTTTTCCGTAGATGCATCAAAATACACTCCAAAAGTATCGTCAAATACATTTTTCGTATCTGAAATTTTGTCTCCTATATATGCACGAGGCAACGGCTTCGCGAATTGTAGTAGGTATTGTTGCTGTGCGTTCATCACAGGTTGCATACTTTCCTCAAAATAACTCCCTTCGAAGTCGGATTGTGGAATGGTTGAATCATATTGGAATGTCTCTTCATCAGGAGTGATTTGATAAAATTTTTGAGGTGTTGGTTTATGAAATTCACTGGGTGTTGGTTGGTGTAATTTTTTAGGTGTCGATTGATAACTTGAAAGAGGTGATTTAGTTTGATGTTTCAATTCTTGATTCAATTCTTGCTTGAAATCAGTCGTTGGGGGTTGTTGAACAGCAGACAAGAATTGTTTCAATGGTTGAGTAATTGGTTCATACGTTTTTTCTAAATGTGATTGAGATTCTGCGATATCAGATTTCAAAGTTTTATATTTTCTTCTCAACGCCTTCCTTGCACTCAATAGTTGTTCTTGTAAATGACTGTTCATGATGACTGACAATCATTCCCCAATCTTGAAGTTTATATATAAATAAATGTGTAGAAACCCTTCCTGTATCGTCCCTCGTTTATAGAACAATCTTTATCGATAACGAGAAAACCAAATTTATCTTTCCAACAATAAGAGCAGATTTCTTTGAAATTCTGCAAGGATATATCTATACTGACATGATCATCATATATATGTTTCAGATTTGTTAGGTCTTGTTGGAAAATTATAAGCAAATTAGCATTGTCTCTAATGAGTTGTTTGGCAATGGCCGAATAGGTTTGACATAAATAGAAACAATCTGTGTGTCTGTGACGGCCGAAACAGAAATAATTCTTGATTATGTTTTGATCACATGTGGCAACATCATCGAATATTATGACTGAATGATCTTTTATATTTTCAGGGAGAATAACTTCAACAGCATCTTTATATTCATTAAATCCAATTTCTTTCATAGGTGCCAGCAAAATCCTCAAATAATTATATTTAGGTTGATATAATGATTTGGAAAATAAGTACACATTTGTGAAACGAAGACCGTTAGGTTGTTCCAGCAGAGACAACATTAGTTTTGCCTGACCCACTTGCTCCAACAAGTAACCCTCTTTTAGATTGACCTCCAAATAATACACCATGTTTTCTAACGGTATTCTCGAAATTGATCTCATTATGATTGAGAACTGGAAGCAACACCTTTTGTTTTTCAGTCTTCATCACATCGAAATAGTTATTAAACTGGCATTAGTGCGGATGTTATAGGTATATATACGCGTGTCCAACTTGTTCCAAACATAATATATAATGGGACAGCGAAGGAAATTAGTCGTTAGTACGAGCCGAAACACAAGAAAGAAAGGTCGAGGTTTTCTGAATACCTTGATCAACAAACTTCCTGTACATGTCCCTGGATATAAATACTGTGGTCCTGGCACCAAGTTGGAAAAGAGATTATTGAGGGGAGACGTAGGCGTGAATCCTTTGGACGAGGCTTGTAAGCGACACGACATTGCTTACTCCAACAGTGAAGATTTAGAAGCAAGGAATATTGCTGACAAGAAACTGGCAACGTTTGCTTCCGAACGTTTGAAATCTTCTGACGCAAAATTGGGGGAAAAAGTGACAGTATTTGGGGTATCTAATATTATGAATCTCAAAAGCAAGTTGGGGATGGGATTAAGACGAAAAAAGAAAACAGTGAAGAAGAAGGGTGGCGAATTGAAAGTTGCCAGGAAACGAAAGAATAAGCAGAGAAAAAGAATCATACCAATTCCAAAGAAGGGTGGATTTCTACCATTTTTACTACCACTTTTAGGGGCTCTAGGTGCTGTAGGAGGAGGGGCAGCATCTATCGCTTCAGCAGTCAATAAGGTAAAATCTGAGAAGCAAAGACTTGCTGAACAAAAGAGACATGATTTAGCGATGGAACAAAAAGGAAAAGGTTTATATTTGAGACCTCGTAAAGGTTATGGAATGTTTGCCCAGCCATATCAAAAAAACTGTTGAAGTTACCACGCCGAGCCTTGACCAATATTGATTTGATGAATAATGTAGATCGTTTGGGGATTCCTTACTTTCGAGGTGTTTATATGAGAGATAAACTTCCCAGAAAAATTGGAAGCAAGGAGTGGGGTATTATCAATCTGGATTCTGATTCAGGAGAAGGGACTCATTGGACGGCATATTCCAAGGATGATGCCGAAGTTATATACTTCGATAGTTATGGAAATCTTAAACCACCCAAGGAATTGATAAAATATTTCCTCAGTGCTGGTGACGTGAATAATATAAAATTTAACTATGATTCTGTGCAGAAGTTTAACTCTTATCAGTGTGGACAATACTGCCTTTTGTTTTTATATAATCAATATCTCTGATGTATTTCCTTCATTAATCAATAAACTACCACTGGGAAAATATGTCTTTTACTTTCACATTGAGTGATTCATCCTCAGTGTTGAGTTATAATTTTAACTCTCCAATTTATCTGGACGATGATGTGGAATATGAGATAGGCTTGGCAAATTTTGATTCGTTCAATGTTATTCCAAACGTAACAAAATTGAACAATGTTTTGGTATGGGGTGATCACGATGAATTCAGTTATATCATTCCTGAAGGGTTTTATGATGTAACAGATATTGTTGATCTCATCATTAAACAGATGACTAGCAACAATGAAGATGTTGTGATATCCATTGACCCAAACTGGACAACTTCAAAAGTGGTTATCCGGACAAACACTAAAATCAATTTTTCTGTACAAAATTCCATTGGTCATTTATTGGGATTCGAGAAGAAAATACTCAATGCAAACGGAATCTATAAATCAGACCATGAAGTGAAAATTATTTCAATCAATACAATTTGCATTTATTGCAATATTGCCATGGCTTCATTTCTAAATGGTAATCCAGTGCATATGATTCATCAGTTCTTTCCAACCGTGCCAAGAGGGTATAAAATAGTTGAAACTCCATTGAACATTTTGTATTTTCCCGTCACTATCAAGACAATCAACAACATCACTGTGAGAGTTGTGGATCAAAATTTCAATTTAATTGATTTTCGAAACGAGGAAGTTACTGTTAGATTGCACCTGAGAAGGAAGACTTTCTGAATAATGGTGTGGAGATTTGATAACTCAGCATTCCAACAGCCCTATAAAAAGAAAGCGAACCTTGTAACTCATACATATACATAGAGGGGAAGCTCACTAGGCCGGATGGGGATCCAATTACGAAAATAAAATTTGTCAACAACGCAATATCTTTCTTATTCCGTGAGCTACGATATGCGTTGAATGGTGTGGTGGTAGACTCTGTCAGAAACATTGGACTAGTATCAACGATAAAAAATTATTTGTCTATGAATAAAAATGAAAGTATTTCAATGCAAAATGCTGGTTGGTTTCCTAAACTTGATACGACTGATAAAATATTAGTTGATGACGAAGGGAATTTCAACGTATGTATTCCGCTGAAGTTATGGGCTGGCTTTTTTGACGACTTTCGAAAAATAGTGATAAATATGAGACAAGAACTAGTTTTGATTCGGGAAAGTCATGATTTGGATGCTGTGATTAGTATAGATGATTCTGAAAAACCCAAAGTAAACATGAGCAAGCTGAGTTGGTGCGTCCCTCATGTGACACCGAGTATTCAGGAACAACTACGATTGAATAAAATCATAAATAGCAATGTTGAACTACCTTTGAAATTCAGAAGGTGGGAATTGATCGAATATCCTTCTTTAAATGAAACAACAAGACACACTTGGGCAGTGAAAACAACTATGAAGGTTGAAACTCCTCGACATGTTATTATTGCATTTCAACATGCTAAAAAAGAAAAGCTCACCACCGATATGAGTACATTCGACCATTGTAATCTGAGTAATTTAAGAGTATTTCTGAATTCCGAACGATTTCCTTACAATGACTTGAATCTTGATTTCAAGAATAACAAGTTTGCAAAACTCTATGAAATGTATGCCAACTTCCAAGAGAGCTACTATCATCTTAAATCAAATCAACCTATTTTCAATCCCAATGAATTTAAAGTGAAGGCACCGCTGGTCCACATCGACTGCTCACGTCAAAAAGAAGCGATTCAGACCGGTTCCATAGTACTCAGAATTGAGATTGAGACTGCTGAAGTTACACCCAAGAATGTAACAGCTTATTGCCTTATTCTACACGAGAAAGAATTTTCATATAATCCATTGACGAAAATTGTTAAGCAATTTTAATGCGCATGTTCAACTTATTGTTATATATAAAGATTTTCATGTTTAAAACATCAGTTCAAAGATGATATCAGAGTATCGAAGAAGATTGAAGCAGCACCATAAGAACCTAAAATTACTCAAACAATTGATTGAGTCATACAATTTGAAGCGATTATTAATAAGAAAATTCATCAATTTGAAAATATGATATTGGTGATAGATGTACAAGGTTTCAAGATCGAAAACGATAAATTTTTAACCAAGGAATTGGCTGCCTTCGATGGAAGTAGGGTTTCTCACTACGTGTTCAAACCTCCATTTCCATTAAACATGCTCCCACCAAAATTCCACAGTCAAGCCACTTGGTTGATGCATAATCACCACTGTATAGATTGGAATGATGGGTTCACACCATTGCATCAATTCGGAACTATAATTAAGAAGCTCACCGAGGGAGTTGACACTATTTATGTTAAAGGAAAGGAGAAAGCTGAATATATCAAAAAATTCACCCATCAACCAGTCATAGAATTTGAAGAGCAACCCGGTTTACGAGCCTCTGAAGCAAGTTGTTTTCATCATAATAAAGATAATTGTATATGTGCACTTTCAAATGTTCATTTTCTATATCAAATGTATATAATGGATACATCTAAATAAATTTTCTCCAAAGAAATATATTTTATCATGCAGTCTTTTATTATATTAATTTAAGCCAAGATCATGTGCTTGTCTAGACACCAGATGTTTTCACATAGAAGTCAACACCTGTAATTCATCAGAATGATGACCCATCACTTTGTAGCATCCGGTTGCCTAGACACCAGATGTTTTACAAAAGGTCACTGACCGCCATACAAACATCAGCAATGCGCAGGCTTATATCGAGAGATTCATCTATTTAATTGCAGTTGTTATAGCGATTATATTTAGTAATATTACTACTGAGCTGAATGAATCATGAAGTGTAACAAATGTGGAAAGGATTTTTCGTCAAAAGCTAACCTAAACCGACATATACGAAATAACTGTCCTCTCAATGATGTTAGCGGTGTACCTTCTGAAAGAATTAAATTGGGTGATTCATCTACAAGTGTTTCAAATTCGAGGAAAAGGTTAGATGCGAATATTTTGTCGAATGTGGAAGACGGTATAGAGCAACTTCAGCACGCATTCAAGAATAGGATAGCAAGTTATCGATTTAAAAGCACTGGAATACATGTTGATTACTCCAACTTCATGGAAGATGTTAAACCGAAAGTTCTTAAAATCATCTCTGAATATATACAGGAATACAACAGCTTGAAAATTAATTTTGAACTATTTGGACATTATATCATACCTGAGAAAGAATTAGGTGACATGAAATCCTTCAACACAAAAAACAAAATTATAACTTGTGCTAGTGACTTGGATTGTTTCTCTGCGGAATACATGAATGAGATGATTTCAAAGGCTTCAGAGTTCCAGGAAAGAGACTCAGGCTGGTCATTACAGAAAATTTGGTACCTGGATGTCAACATAAACAAATACAATCCACTATCAGCATCCTCATATATTAAGTTTCCCAAAACAATTACTAAAAAACAAGCAGTTTTGAATGTGAAGAACTTGGATAATGCTTGCTTCGCTTGGTCCATTATGGCAGCGATTTTTCCTTCGAATGGTGATCCTTCGAGTCCATCTTCATACCCTCATTACACTACATTACTCAATTCCCAAGGCATTGATTTTCCAGTGAAATTGAAGGATATTTCCAAATTTTAAAGAATGAATAATATATCCATCAATGTATTTGGTGTAGAGACAAAATTTAAGGATAGAAAAATGGTTACCAACATCGTGGGACCCTTACATTTCACAAAAAACCGATCTGCAACACATGTGAATCTTCTGCTGATTACTGAGTCGAATGGGAATAATCACTACTGTCTCATTACAGATTTGTCGAAGTTGGTAACACGGCAAAAATCGAAGCATAATGGTCGTGTGCACATTTGTGATGGTTGTCTTCAATTTTTTCTCGATAGTGTAAAACTGACGGCTCATCAACATTATGACTGTAATCATCTGTGTGTGATACTTCCAAAACCAGATATGATTATCAACAAGTATGATGAAACTTTACCTGGAAATATTTTAAAATTCATTAATTTCGAGAAGCAGCTCTCAGTTCCTTTTGTGATCTATGCAGATTTTGAGAGCTTGCTGAAACCTATTCATCACAGTGAGCCATCTGATGAGCACTCATTCACATTGAAAGCATACGAACACAAGCCATATTCATTCGCTTTCTATTTAAAGTGTAATTTTGATGACAAATACTCGAAATTCGTACAATATCGTGGAAGTGATTGTGTCGAAGTTTTTGTCAGGAGATTGGATGATCTTGTCTTGGAATTATACAACAAACATTTAAGACATGTGAAAGGAATGCTGCCTCTCTCCGAAGAGGAAGAGAATGAATTCCAGAGCTCCACGAAGTGTCATATTTGTGATGAATCATATAAACCTGAAGAAATTAGAGTCCGCGATCATTGTCACCTGACGGGTGTGTACCGCGCAAGCGCTCATTCCAGATGTAATTTGCACTATAAAGTGGTGAAATTCATCCCTGTCTTCTTCCATAATTTGACTAATTATGACTGTCATCTTTTCATAAAAAAACTAGCTCTCAATAAAGAAAATGTCTCGGTGATTGCCCAAAACAAAGAGAAGTATATTTCATTCACCAAAACGTATTTGATTGAGAAATCAGAAAACCCTAAAAATAGAGACAAATACATCTCTTTGAGGTTTGTTGACTCTTTTCGCTTCTTATCCAAATCTCTGGGTAATCTGAGTAAAACACTGGAACCGTCCAAATGTCGGGAGGTGAGGAAATATTTTCCAGACCATAGGAAATTCAATATGATAAGACGCAAAGGTGTTTTTCCATATTCATATGTTGACTCATATGAAAAATTGAATCAACCCACAGTACCAACTCAATCTGAATTCTTCGATATTCTGAGTAGCAAAGAAATTTCCGAGGAAAAGTATAAACGAGCTTGTGAAGTATGGCAGGAATTCGGATGTTCAACTCTAGGAGAATACTCCGATGTTTACTTGAAATCAGATGTTCTACTTTTGGCAGATGTCAGTATGTAACAGCTCCTTCGCTCAGTTGGGACGCAATGTTGCGTTTAACCAAAGTAGAATTAGAGCTCCTAACTGATATAGATATGGTTAACTTTTTCAAGAAAGGGATTCGTGGCGGAGTGAGTCAGTGCAGTAAAAGAAAGGCTATAGCTAATAACCCATTTATATCATCTTATGATGCTTCCAAACCTAACTCATATATTTTGTATCTCGATGCAACCAATTTGTATGGAGCTGCTATGAGTGAATACCTTCCAATGCGAGATTTCAGATGGCTTGAACGGTATGAGCTAGACAATTTAGACGTCTTTGAAACACACATTGTCGAAAGGATATGTATTTGAAGTTGATCTGGAATATCCACCACACTTACATGATGGTCATAATGACCTTCCTTTCTGCCCAGAGAATATCAAGCCTCCAGGAAGCAAATATTCCAAGTTGACTCCAAATTTGATGAGCAAGGAAAGATATATTATACACTATAGAAATTTGAAACAGTGTTTAAAATATGGATTGAAATTGACGAGGATTCATAGAGTTTTGGAGTTCACACAGTCAGCATGGTTGAAGCAATATATTGATTTGAATACGAATCTCAGGAATTCTGCCAGGAATGAATTTGAATGTGACCTCTTTAAATTCATCATAAACTCAATTTTTGGAAAACCATGGAAAACGTGGACAAGAGACAAGACATTAAACTATGTAATCACTGGGAAAATATGCCAGGGTCTGTGGGAGCTGAGGGATTCATATCAAAACCTCATTTTAAATCATGTTCAGTATTTGATGAGAACTTAGTAGCCATCCAAATGGAAAAATTGACAGTAACGTATGACAAGCCACTTTATGTAGGGTTTTCAATTTTGGATATTTCAAAAACTATCATTTATGATTTTTATTATGGCTACATCAAAACAAAATATTGTGACAAAGTGAACCTCTGCTACACAGATACCGACTCATTAATTTTGGAGATATTTACAGAAAATATATACGATGATATTAGACAAAATATAGAATTATTTGACACATCAAATTTTACAATCGATAATGTGCACAAAATTCCCAAAACAGTATCAGTTGTCGGCAAAATGAAAGATGAATTTTATGGATCACCAATAGAGTGTTTTTATGGTACAGGTGCAAAGGCATACTGTGTTAAGACAACAGAAGTCATAAAAAAAGCTAAAGGAGTTTCTAAAAATGTAATAGAGAATGCACTCCAAATTTCAGATTACATTAGAATTGTTGAAAGAGGTGGCTCTATCTTCAGAAAAATGTATATTTTTACTTCTTATTTACACACCATTTACACGGAGCTGAGAAACAAAATTGCGTTATCATCTAGTGATTACAAAAGATTTGTTTTACCCAATAATGTTCAAACATTAGCCTGGGGTCACCATAAGTTAAGTCCTAAAGATGAAAACGCAGCGTTGGATCTTCTATTATTAATGTCAGAAAATTTATTAGACGAATAAATTTTGGATATGTAATTTGGTTAATAAAACAAAAATATTAAAAATATGTTTTTTATTCATATACCCTAAATACATATCACTTCAAACTACTTAAGCATAAATAACATCTTGATTGTGGGGGTGGTGGACCATCTACATGTTCCTCCCACTCAGGTCGATTATGATGAATGAAGCAAGGCAGCTGAACTCGTAATTCAAACTTGTTTCTATACTCATCTGGTAGTTTGTACCATGCTGAAAGAAGTTCGCAAGGCCTAGCTTTTCGAATGTAGAGGAATTTGCCGCAGTTCTTCTTCAGTGAACTCGTATAAGGGTTTGAGGTGCTTCTCATGTTTGGTTATAAGATCAATTATGCAGTGAACACCATCCATATTTTCTGAAATATTTCCACCAATGAAGAAAGAAGGATCACCGAGGAGCACACAGCTATGTAGTGAATTAAACAGTGAACTGTTATAGTCTCTGAATCATCTTTTATATCGGCCAATGGTGGGAAGAGATATAGCTCGATTATGTCTGTTTGTTCAGTGGAATTATGCTTTCTTATTAATAACTTATACTTTGTACTATTGGTGGGTACTGAAGTTTTGACGGTTCGTACATTATTAATTTCAAGTGGTATCATTTTCATCCACTTAGATGGCCAAGTTTCATTCCACGTACCATTGCTATCGAAGCAAATGAAAATTTCTCCAACATCATTGGGTTGGTGTATGAGTAGAACATTATGCCAAATAGCTTGTAAAATTATTATATTTGTGAACATGTTGAATGGTTCACATGAACTAAAGTTGGAAATCAATTTATTATAGTGATAAATAAAAAAGGCAGGATGGAAGGGGAAAAGAAAGCATAAATATCCGAAAATTATTTATTTATCTGTATATAGGTATATAATTAATCCCTCTGAGTGTCGGATCCCTTGCATAACCTGCTCTTCTGTGAGTTCTATGTTCCTGGGTGGGCATGTGACTAATCACTTTTCTCCCCTAGTTGACTATGACGGAGCCTTTCCTGCCTTCTGAACCTTCTCTTCTCCGTCCTACTTGCGCCAATGGGTGGGCACCTGACGATATCCCTGTTCAAGTCAGGTATGTAGCTGGTGTAGTTGTCCTCATTCCAGCTCTCCACCTTATTGTTGTCTCCAACTTGTTGGTTTCTTTCCACCTCCAGCATGCTGTGACGGAGCCTCTCCTCCCTTGTAAATCTGCTTTTCTCCGTCCTACTTGCGCCAATGGGTGGGTACCTGATGATATCCCTGTTCAAGTCAGGTATGTAGCTGGTGTAGTTATCCTCATTCCAGCTTTCCACCTCATTGGCGACCCCAACTTGTTGGTTTTTTTCCGCCTCCAGCCTGCTGTAACGGAGCATCTCCTCTCTTGTGAATCTGGTTTTCTCCATCCTACTTGCGCCAATGGGTGGGCACCTGACGATATCCCTGCTCAACAAGTCAGGTACATAGGTGGTGATATAGCTGTCCTCATCCCAGTTCTCCATGCTTCAACAAATCCCTAACTGGCGAGTTCAGTATTCCTCGAGGGTCGTCTTTGAATCTGGTATAAATTATTAGCGGCCTGGTATCCAAACAGAATGAACAAAATCCGATTCTGAGTTTTGGTTGGCTGGTCCAATAATTACTTGGTAAAAAGCGAATAACTTTTCTTCTACACACACAGCACAAACGTCTTTCACTTACTGAAATATTTCTGGAATATGTTGACATACTTTTACTAGCTGTAATGCTGTTTCATTCTTTATATATCCAAAACATATTAGTAGAAAGGGGAATACATAATAAGCATATCTAAATTCAATATGAGTGGGGAATACTTAATCAGCATATTCCAGAAAACATATACTGCTGACTCCCTAACCTTGAGTGAAGCTATTGAACCTGTCACAGATTTCTTTGAACTAACTTCGCAAAAGGAAACATCAACAGCGAATTCCAGGAAACAACTCATTCACACGTGTACTCATTAACCTTGAAAGACACCGAGTCATCAGTAATGTGAGCATCTAGATGTAGAAGTTCCGAGTAAGCAGGTCATCGATATTTGTCGACGCAGGGTTACTTAATACCCCAAATGGAATTTCCACACTTTTGTATAAATAATCTGAGGATATTGCTTTTTCGTATGATTAATCTATCAACTATGGAGGTTGACGAAGTTGACTTAGGTTTTGAATCCGACTGCGATGAAATTATTTGTGATACAGAAGAAGTCGATGATAAAATGGAATGTATCCATATTATTGGAAGTATGGAATTCGTGACAACAAGTGTACACCAAAGTATGTGTATTACAGAACACTACTTTACCACCATCTTGGAAAAAGACAGAAAAATGTGCATTGTGTGTTTTTACGACTTTGCGGCAGAGGCGAATTCGAACGTAGAATGCCAGCAAATTTCAAACCACTACTCTGGAACAGTGGATAGTGTGCATGAACGCAGTATCTCCTGCCATGACTGTGGAAGACCATTAGGCGCAGTGTGTCTAACAAGATTCTGCCTGGTCTGTAATAATTGTGATTTAAAATTTCCTCAATAAATTTTTTAATACATATTATCTGAATTACTTGATTATTTACTCCAGTATCAAAATTATAAACAGATATAAATTTTGCTGTACCCCGAAACTTTCCTTTCTAAATTTATTATTATTTTTCGAATCAATTAAAATTATATTCTTCTCTAGTTATTCAATTGTTACAGAATAAAAAATAAATTCAATACAGTACTGCTATATACCTGATATACTTTATATCAGTTCTACCAAATGATTCTAGATGTCGCTTCCTGTGCTATATGTCTGTATATTAGTACTACGAATTTTACAGTCTGTCAAACCGAACTAAAATTATAAAGAAGAAGAATGGGGCCATCTGCTCTGTGGCTCTGTTCTCTCAGACTTATATTTTGTTTATTTGAAAATCAAAAAATTCGTTTTTTTTAAGTAGTTTTGAAGTTTTGTGTAGTTGTGTAGAAAACAGTGTCTTTTGGTTGAAGATCTACAAAAATTCACTCGTATTCAGAAAGGGACTCTTTACAAAATATTTGCAAATTTCTGCATACAAAGCAAAATTTACGCTGCAGTGATATTCCTCAAACCAAAAATTTAAGTAGTTGATAGTTTTATGAAAAAAGAAAAATGGTTAAGTGTCCACAAGTTATTTAGAAGCAATTGAATTGAGTGTTGTTTTAATCAATAATAGCTAGTGTTTTTTGATGTGGAATGTGAGTGCTGAGTTTTTTATGACTATTGATAGGATAACTTATAATTCTGGTGAGTTTATATTTTTTTAAACATATTGAACCAATTTATGCACCATTGCCATATTCATAGTCCTAATCACAGTCACTGTCTTAATCATAAAATCAAATTTTACTGTACATTTCAGTTCTTATGATTACAATTAAGATAGTGACTGTGATTAGGACTATGATTATGGCAATGGTGCATAAATTGATCCTTATTAATTCACACTGTGATTATCTAAAACAAATTTCAGTAATGAACGTGGCTCCCAAACAGCTAAAAGACTAGAAATAATAATAAAACAATAGAGATACTTTGAGTTTTCTTTTATTTTTGAAATATGCAAAAGCTAATAATGAAAAATTGTATAAATAGGTATGGTATAAAAGAATATTATATAAAAAATATAAAAACATGTACATGAACATACACCAAAGAAATGTTTGAATATTACTGAATTCACTGGGCCAATTGTACAGGAAAAGTTCAACAACGGCTCAAGTGAACCGAGTTCAGCTGCTAGGGATTAGCCAATCAAATTTCTAGTTCCTTAGCAACCGAACTAGCTTCACTTGAACAGTTGTTGAACTTGTCTTGTACAACTCGCCCTAGGTCAGAAAAAATTTAAAAAATTAAACCATTAATATGCACCAAAGAAATGTTCGAATATCACTCAGTTATAGGTCAGAAAAATGTTAAAAATGTATCCAGGAATATGCACCAAAAGAAATGTTCTAATATCACTCAGTCCACTATGTTAGTTTATCCACACCTAACATAATGGCCCGATCCAGATCTTCAATCTCCCTTTGTTTTTTTTGTGTTGTCACGAAGCAACCTTTCAATTTCTTTCTGGTTCTTTTCCAACTGGTCCTCCAACTCTGCCCTCCTTGCTCGCTTCTTGTGTATGAAGGCACTCAGTAAATTGTTTATCTCAGCGAGATGAGAGTTATTCTCCTGAGTGCCTTCGAGGGAGTTATCTGCAGTTTCATTTGGGTCCTGTTCGCCATCATCCTTTTCGTCTTTTTCTTGGATGGAGTTGTCCTGTTCGCCATCTTCACTACCTTCATTTTCTTGGCTTATTGTCTCCATTTTGATGTCTTCCCCATCATCACTGTCCGAGCTGCTGGGGCTCTCTGCTTCACTCATGTCCTCGTATATGGCAGCTGGTGTTGACGTATATGCTGGTACGAAACCCTTCCTCGCAGCATTTATTGGCCTCAAATTCGAAAAGGTTCCGTCCAGTATTTCAATATCACTGCCAATACTAGAAGAAGATCCACTTTTCACTAACCGGAAGCCCCCATCACTCGGAAGCTTCTTAAAATGTGACAATAACCTAAGCTTCTTGACTGGTGCTAACTGACTTTTGCTGCTCCCAACTCGCGATTTCATTTTTAAGTTTTATGTTATGTTTGTTTGATTCAATTACTTCAATAAAAAAGTTGTACTAATAATTTAAGACAGTGGGTTTGGCTTTACATATTCCTACCCCCTCATAATCCCATTTTCAATAAGTGTACCAATGAAGCATTTTCAAAATGAATTTGTTTCTGCCTTTGAGTTTTCAACCAATAGAAACACTTCATCACTCCTCCCAGAACAACAACTAAATTTGTGCATTAGTTGAAGGGACTTTTTAAAATTTTCCCATGAAATATTTGCCGCAAAATTCCGAATAAACATTTTTCCATAAAATAATGTTTCTCGCAGATTTTTTGCACACCAACTTGCAATCTGAGCGCATCTTCAAATTTCAATACCCTGCAATGAAAGAAGAGACATGCTCTCAAATAAAATCATGTTCATGTGATTTGATAAAAATGTATGCAAATCTGCAAATTATTCATCACTCTGAATATTTGAAACATGGGAATTAAAAATATGGAATTTTGTCACTAGACACTTGGGTGTCGAATTTATCTTTATAACTTATGAAAATTATTCAGGAGGTATTTCATTATAGTTATCATTTACAGGGTGTGCCTAATGATTATTAAAACATATTTTTGAAAGTAATGGTAATATGAAAGTTTCATTTCAGTAATCCCTTACATGATTTTTAATATATAATCCTGAAACTATTGTGGGTATAAAAGTTTCATTTTAGTAATCGCATACAGGGTACCTCATGATTATTGAGATTTATTTCTGAAACTATTGGTAGTGTGAAAATGTTTCATTACAGGTTGTCGCACTATTATTAAAATATATTTCTGAAACTACTAAATGGTAGTATGAAAATTTCATCGAGAGGGATTCATTTGAGAAATTTGATTTGTAACTCATTCTGGATATCTGATAACTATATATTGACCTTGAAAACGGTCATTGGCCCCTTTTAAAAATTTTCTAACTTGTTGAGACTTGTTTGTAACCGGATGTCAGCAAATTCCAGGAAATCTCACACGTGCACTTCTTGACCTTTGACCTTGATTCCTTTTGCTCTCTCATAGGTTTTGACCTTGATTCCTTTTGCTCTCTCATAGGGTTTGACCTTGATTCCTTTTGCTCTCTCATAGGTTTTGACCTTGATTCCTTTTGCTCTCTCATTTCCTATCTACTCCCCTGGCTGGAAAGTTTTGGGGTAGTTCTGATTTATTTCATTTCACACGTTTTTTGGAGTGCCGAATCCGAATCTGAAGTTTGCTAACAAAATTTCTTGACGGACCATTAAAAAATATGCAAAAAAATTGTAAAAAATCAATTTTTTTGTAGTTTTCCGCTTATAACTCGAAAATTATCAGTTTTTCGTGAAAAACTTCCCCATTCAGAATCTAATTAAATAGAATTTACTACAAATTGCAATATTCGTTTTTTTTTTCCGAGAAACAGTTCGAGCTAAAATGCCAAATTAAAATTGGCCTATTTCTGCTGAGTCAGCAAACACACCCTTTTTCACTCCAAAACTCTTATTGAATATTTAATGACATTTTTAGTGGATTTCTCAAGGAATTATACTATAATGAAACTAAAAGTACTTTTGTTCGTCATTGGAGCAGTTTCAATCAAAGGACTCATCTGAGGTTATGTCGATGACTGCTAGTGACAGTGCGATAAGAAAGGGGTGTTTGAGAGTCTCAAACAACACAAACCGTTTCTGTGCCATTCAGGGCATTACTTTCTCCTTCTCGGGTTAGTTTATTGGCCTCTTCATTGCCCCTATAACCTGTGTGTGCTGGTACCCAGACTAGAGTCAGTCTGTTCTAACTGCCGAGCTCTTTTAGGGTTTCTATGCAGCCCCAACCAAGTATTGAGGTAACTTGCATTGAGACTGCTTTTATTGCAGCTTAGCTTTGTCAAAACTGATGTATTTATAAGTTTCCTTCAATTCAAAGAGATAGTGGCAATCAGTATTCTGTCATTGCTTCAATAAATATCCATGCCGGAGATACCAGGCTCTCCTCTCATTCGTGCTATTATGATTATCATGAAACAAGTCTTCAACGGAGATCTGTGCAAGGATTACTCTCTCTATGGATTATCGCCAAATATTGAAAACTAATACTTCAAATTAAAAGACAAACCAATTCAGAAGAGTTTTCCTCATATATCCGTTGATACTGGACAAAATAGTTCCAACTCTGCCAGAATTTCAATAGGTTATAGGCCCAGGAATATAACGAATCATCTGACGAAGAAAGATTTGATAATTCCTGTCGACGTGACACCAAAGGTGAATAATTAATATAGTAGTGGAATATGACCAAAGCATAAAGATACGACGACGAAGGAAGAATAAGGCGTAAAGAAGAAAAATATATGACTATAGAATAGAAAAACTCAGAAAACTACTGTTATTGGTCAACGCGAACTCAGGGTATTTGGGAGGAGATTATCGATGGAGATGTCAGGTTTTGATAATTTGAATGCTCGAACGAATAAGCGAACCGATAATAATTCTGATGTTCATGATGATGTGATGGAACAAGACAGCAAAAGTCGTTTGGGATGTTTTTGAGAAGATTCATACAGAGTATACATGACACGGGCAACTACATCTGAAATATTAATGAAGACTCACAAGAAGACAGACGAGTCCATACATGAGTATTTGACGAGACAAAATAGTTGACATCATGAGAATGCAGTATTTATTATTTTTTTGACAAAATACATACTGGTTTTGGCGAATTAGGATTACTGAGCATCTACGAATATTTGATTCAGCAATAAATAATAGAAAATAAAATGAGAAGCTAGAAGGACGACGAAAATTTTAAGAAATCATTAGTGGTGAAGAAGAAATACGGAATGGATTCCAAATTCCAACAGGCATAAGAAATTGAAAACCAAGAGAAAGTTATTCTCATGAGTATTTGAAATTTTTCAGGAATCTTGAAGTGGGACATATATGGAAAAAATTGCCCATTATCACGATAACAACAAAAATCAGCAACGCAGGACCATTAAATACCAGTTTTACATTCAGTTCAATTATTTTCGAACTTTTGTTTTGGGGAAGAATTTCAGAAATATTTCAGTAATTATCTGCCTGCCGAGTTCTAGTCCTTTGGGCTTATCATTACTCGTCACTTTCCACCGTCAGAAAGTTCAAATAGTGAAAACGTAAAACACATATGATACTCAAATGAATTTTTTTCAATTGGTGCCCCTTTTCAGCTTTATAAAGCACGTCTCAGCGTGTGCAAATAGAACTTTAAAAAACTGACTATACTCTGATTGCTCAACTTTGAAATATTTAAAGGGAAAGGAAAATTAAGTACAACTGGTAAAGAGAGATAAACATATGTGAAAGTTATCTCGATGAACTAGAGCAGTCTTCAATGAACAACCCTGATGACAATTTCATGGTTATTGATCTGACAGATCTGTTACGTTAAATGAAATATTACAAACAAATGCAAAACATTAACGAAAGGTATACTGATGTCACATCACGAATTCAATCATTTTACATTATAAGTTCTTATTCCCATTATTTGTAATAATGTAACCAGTATTTATGATTTCAAAGTGCACCAATTGAAAAAAAATAACGTAAAGTATTCGTGGATAACTGATCTTTCAAACACTTACCTCATTTCGAGCACTCCGGCTGCGCCGTCGTGATTGCAAAATCACGCGTGTTTGAAAGACCTTCTTATCCACTCATACTTCAATCTACTATTTTGTCAGTACGATTACATTCATTGCTACAACAATGTAAGAAAAGTCGGGTAATGATTTTAAAGCGCAGTACGTCTATTGATATGTTCAGAAAGCATAGGAGCAAAAGTGTGGAATTTTTTTCTCAAGATAGGATATGTCAGCATTCTGTCAATAAATTTGTTTTCAGTAAGTATAGGCATATTCTCTAATGGTCGCGGTGAAAAAATATATTAAGGATACTGAATAAAGAGAACTATCAAACAACAATGTTTCATCTGAAGGTATAGTGAAAAACTTAACGAGCACTCTTCCATAACAAAGCACCATTTGATTTATATCAGTGCACGTATAAAATAGGAATACTGTCAAGCGCTCTTGAACAGCTTTCATCTTGTCGTTAACATTTGATGCGAAACACTGACCAGGACATTGGAAATTTGTCAACGACAACGCTAATAGGAAAAGAGGAACAAATCAATTCCATTAGTTTCCAAAGTTATTATCGGAAGACACAAAACTCATCCGTCTATATCACGAGAAATTTATCGTCCTGCGACTTCTGACATAATGGGTTTCCTTCGTTGATTTATTCGGCCAGAGTAACCATTTAGAAATAAGTTGGGAGGAACAGAACAGATTGGGGAACTTCCGGAATGTACCAGACCTACTTATGAAATATGCATCAAGTATTATTAAAATGATATCAGCCATGCTAACATAAAATAGCGCATCGTGAAGAACAGTAGTAAGAATTTTTTTTAAATCATGTGAAGATATAGTATATTGCCGTCGGTTCTCTGGGTATTCCTATAGCTGATAACTAAATATGCCTCCAAAAATCAGTAACTCGCCCTAGATCGCCACGATAAATAATAATAACAGTCAATGGTATGAAATTACATTTTTTTTTAATAAATCATTCCCTGTAATGATTATACCATGATCCTCAACTGGTTTCTGATTTTACCAAAGCAAAGAAGTTATCAGAGTAGCAGGACATAGGCTAGCAACCAGACTGATGGAGATGGGAGTCACAAAAACCAAAATGTACTAAGATGTTGAAAGTGCGGTTGCCAGATTTAATATTTTGGGAACCTACCAGTAGGTTTTATATTGATTTTCAAGTAATACGAAAAAGTAATAGCAAAAGAACTTGATAACACTCTAAATGACGAACTGCTCATGGTTGAGAATTACTAAGTTCTTTTTAAACCGGCACGGAAGTGGGCTATTAGTTGTTAAAATTAGTCCATTAAATGAAGGTCAATAAATTGCAAAACCTCGTAATTTTTTCGTCCTGCATCAATTTGCATAAAAATTTGGAATTAGGCTCATCTCACTCTCTACTTCAAAATCATTGCATTGCAAAATACTTGCATATGAGTTGTCAAAATTTCAATTTTCCAAACGGTGTACAGGAGGAAACAAAAAATTGAATTTTGGTCACAAGTAAACTACGCTGGCTGTGATTCAAAATTTGAATAATTATTTCAATCCTGAAAAACCTCCTTGATTGAACTTTTTTATAATGTCAATAATAAGGGGTATTTTACACTTAATTAGAATTTCAATTTTGTGTTCCCCGGTACACGTATTCTGTAATGCACTAATTTTTATGAAGAAAACAATTCTCTGACAGATCGATAGTAAACAGTTTTCCATATGGTGCAAATTTTTGAAACTCGCTGTATATAGTCTGGACCACATTTTGATAGGCAACCTATTTTAGGCGTACTCGTCTATTTATGAAACTTCATAAGAGGTAATATTTCGTCCGTTAAACATGACGGTGGAGTGATAGAAAGATATAAATGGAACGTGTCAAATCTTTCTGCTCCCCGCTGTCAGATCTATCTCGTGGGTACTCCGGATCATCTGATGAACTTCTGGAGATTTCTCACGAGGTCTTCCTGTGGAATGATATCTTCTACACTACAGTGTCCGAAGATATCCATCCTCATACAAGCCAGGACTTCGCATTCAAACACTTTGTGGGATGTTTCTTCCTCTCATGTTTTCTCAAGCGGTAGTGTCCTGTTGGAAGTCCTTACACCTTCCTAAGAGAGTTCCAGCTTAGTTCAAGAAGTTCACAGGAAGATTGATGACGTTTCTCAACCGATGGGAGTTACTGCTGCCCCCACTCTTTCCAGGACATGTGCGCTCTCGTTCCCCTGGATGCACCTGTGACCTGGTACTCAGACAAGTTTCACCTTGTGCTGTGCACCTAGGATGCTGATATTTTTGTTAGTCTCTGAAAGCACTTCGGAAGAAAACCTGTATGATCGCAGGGTTTCATGACCAGCCTTTGTAAACCAGCCAACCTTCCTCTGGTTGTCACTCGTTCTACCTCTGGCCACTACAGCAGGACTCCATATGTTATCGAGGGCCTCACTATCGCTATGTTTGGGTCCAATTCCAACTGTTTGTTTTAGGTGAGTAACAAGTTTATGATCAACTTTATTTTGTCTCTCATAATAGAAGGAACAATCGTGGTTTGGTGGGTAGAATTTAAAGTTATCCCTCATGCAATAAATCTCTATATCTGTGAGGGCTGCTTGCTTCAAATCCATACAGACCCTCATACAACTCTAATTGACCATTATGACAACATCGTCAACATTGTATACATTCATCTCCGGTTTAGGTTTGTAGGAAGCTATCTTCTACGAGTCGGGATAGATCTTCACCCCCATTGCGTTCCTGGATAGAAAGGCCTGTTAACCCTGCTCCAAAGTATGACCCATATTCACTGGTTCAGAGCTGGCTTAACGTTTCTTCCCCCGAGGGCTGACATTGTACACGTATATAAACACCTCTTCATCGTAAAGAAATGCTGTGAGTGTGATGAGTGAATATATCTCTATTCGAGAGAGATTTCTCAATTCTGACGACTAGGATATGGAGCGCCGTCTGACATGATTTCATGGAGTGATAGGCGTGTTGATACTTTAAGAAAATTCAACTAGTTTTTCCATAGTTTTTGAGCATGATGGATGAAAGTACAAATTGGTCTCAGCTTGGGCGTAAGATGAAATGGCATTTTTCTTCAATGAAAATCGACATCTCAGGAAAAAACTTCTCTTGTAGGTGATACCACAAATATGGTATCCCAATCTTAATTCTGCAGGTCGTTTTTTCACGACGTATAACGTTATGAGATGTAGCTTGAGTTGATTCCAATAGATGGGGTTGCCATATTGGGTCCCCACCTTTTGGTACTGATATATCTCTAGTGAGATATATCTACGAAGCTCATGCAACCACTTTTTCCGTAGTTTTTATAGTTAAAGTGCTCATCGGCGAAAATTCGAAACCTTCTGAATGGCTTCATTGGACCTAGTCTACCACCGTTTTCCTCTGTGACTCTTTTTGTTTCGGAGGCGTTTTTCAAAAAAAAAAAAAATCCTAAATACGTTTTTGTCTACCACAAAATTTTTATCAATACTGTTTTATTTTTAAATGGAATAGCTTGGAATAGCTTGAAAAGTGAAACCCGAAAATACAAATTCTCTGATAAAAAGCATGGGGCATTGGGGGTGTCCGCCTCCGTCGAGAAAACCACCATGGGAAAATGTATTAATAATCAGCTGATCTATTCAATGAGAACTATAAAACAATATTTTCATATTGTCTGGCACAGAACAGGGGGAGTTTTTCCAGTCTGTCGCGTCAAAGTAGTCGATTTCATGACCACAAAAAATTTATAGATACTCTCTCCAAACGTTCTGTATTGCTTCATTAGACCTAGTCTGACACGTTTTCTTCTGTGACTTTTTTTGTTTCGAGGCAGTTTTTCCGAAAAATAAATTCGCAATTTTTTTATGTGTTTCCTAAATAAGTACGATATGAAACTGCAGATGGTTATTTGTTAGGTTGTTTTAAGAAAAAAAAGTACCGTGAACATATGTCCGAAGCTGCTTCGTTTCTGAGATACAGGTCGTTAAATTTATTTTTCCGTCGACCGTTCATTTATGATGTATTTTAACGCACTCAAAATCGTTGATTAATGACCCCTGTTAATGAATGATTTTCTATTAATCAACGATTTGATTATATGCAACCCAACATACATTGCTCTTATACATTTTATATTGGTTAGTACTACCTGTCATTATTTATTTGTCAATTTTCAATAAAATTTTAGAAAATGTTTATTACACCAGTTGTCCCTCAAAACCTTATATGGTCCCGTGGCGTAATGGTAAAGTGCACCTGGCTTGCAACACTGAGGTCGAGAGTTTAAAACCCACCGAGGGTAAATTTTTTTTTTAATTTCAATTTGAAAATAAATAATAAAAAATAAAATAAAACTACTACTGAGAAAAATTAAACTATCTTTGAGTAGAGTTAATATAAATAGGAAATAGCGATTGTTTTTTATCGTAACGTTAAATAAATAAACATTGAAAATAAGATATCTCTATTTTTGAAAACTTCTGTCGACGGAAAAGTTTTGTAACAAACTCGTGAATTAAAATGGCGATTAACAATCTCAAACATTAACGCGCTCGCTCCGCTCACGCGTTAAAATATCTCGATTGTTAATCGCCCTTATTAATACACTTGTTCGTTAAATAACTATTAAAATACGGTATTTATAAAATATTATTAAAGTCTCTAAACCGATTCAGTTGAAATTTGGTATAGTTATTGGAATTAATGAGGCGCTCATTTAGCCCAAACTAGATTGAAATTATTAGGGACAGTGGCCTCTCAGTGGGCACACCAGCCATCAACATTGTGAAAATAGTACTTTGTATGTTTTTTAGATCACTCTACTTACAATACATCTTTTTGGTCCCTTGTGTTTTCTTCATATCTAGCTTGGTTTCCGATAAAAATAAAGAAAGCCACTCTATTGCATATCATGAACTCCTGCTTTATGAAGACCAGCTGACAGTGATAATGGGATTTTTTCCTACACATGAGTTCAAATTACTGTACCTACCTCAATCCGATTTGGTTGAAGTTTGGTACAGTTATTTGAACTTACGTGTAAGAAAAACCCTACTATCATTCTCAGCTGGCCTCCAAAGCAGGTGTTCATGATATGCAATAGAATGTCTTTCAATTTTTTTTCTCGAAAACCAAGCTGGATATGGAGAAAACACAAGAGACCAAAAATATTTATTCTCATTTGCCTAATAAAAAAAAATAAATAAATAAAAACATAGAAAAAATGGTTAGTGGCGTACTTTTTTTCACAATATTGTTGGCTGTTGTGCTCACTGAGACGCCACTGGCTGTAATAATTCCAATCTAGTTAGGGCTAAATAAGCGCCCTATTAGTTTAAATAACTGTACCAAACTTCGGTTGGAGGATATTCATGATACTTTATAAATATTTTTTTTTTAAACTTCATCTCCCTGTATTTCAGAAACGAAGCAACTCCGGAGATATGTTCGTGAGAACTTTTTCTTTAAAACTACCAAACAAATCACCTTCAGCAATTTCGTTTTTATTAATATTTATTACAAACTGGAAAATGTATTTGAATGTGATAAATGAAAAATTATATTTTTTCGTCGTTATGCCCCAATACACTTATGTCACATTTCAAGTACTGCCTTTCTACATATAATATTTTCATGTTGTGGTCATGAAAAAGATCAGACTAGAAACACACCCCGTATTCTGTGTCAGTCAATATGAAAAGATTGTTTTATAGCTCTCAATGAATGGTCCTGAGAAAATCGGCTGGTTATTAATACATTTTCCCAGGGTCGTTATTTCGACATGTTCGAGGGGACGAACATCCCCAATGCCCCATGTTTCTTGTCTGAGAATTTTATTTTCGGGTTTCAGTTCGAGTTTTAAAGCTATTCCATTTGAAAATTAAACAGTATACATACATTTTTTGTAGTCGTCAAAACGACGTATTTGGGATTTTTTTTTGGAAAAACGCCCCCGTAACAAAAAAAGTCTCAGGCAAAATGGTGACAGACTAGGTCCTAAGAAGCTATACAGAAAGTTTGGGAAGTATCTATCAGCAAAAATTTTACCGATGGGCTTTTGACTATTATGTGTTAGATTTTGCGGTTGAATACGTCTATTTTCAACGCTTTAATCACTCAACAATCTCAACAGTTTCATTACTCGTCATTTCTTCCTTGTGAACATATTACCCTTTTACGTCTGCATGATCATTCTAATAGCGATATCATGTTTATAATTTATACTTAGTACCTCAATTAACTAGGGTAGAAAGTTTGCAAACAGAGCTCCTGCATCCTCTCAAAACTAGCGAAACATTCATTACAACTGGGTCGACTTCAGCACATTAATATGAATTATAAGAATTAATAAAACCGAGAATTCTGCACATGGGATACAAACTTGTAGCGAAGTGAACGATCTCCGTTATGAGTTATAGATTCTGGAAGTTTTCGTAATGATAATAACGATGGAACAGTAATTATTAGTTATTAGGAAACTAGAACAATAATCATAATTTATATTTGTCTAGAATATATATATTAATTTCGTGTGCCCTCTGGAAAACCTCACATGAATTACTGATAACATTCTGGAGGACATTTTCGAGTTCTACAGCAGTCAAAGTAATATCGAAGGTTTCTTGTAGAAAGTTTCGATGATAAGTGAATGGTATTATTGCGATCCAAATAATTTGAAATGAACACCATCATTTTATAAAACATCTATGCCCTATCCATCATGAGGAACCTCTCTTGTATTGAATATATTCAATTGTTGAATAATGTTTACCTTTCTCTTCAGATATTATTATATATATATATATATATATATATATATATATATATATATATATATATATATAATAAGGTTGGTTTTAGACAGGATATGAGGCATATGGGTACAATAAAGAAGGCTCTTGTCTGCTTTTAATTGAGAGCTTTGGAAATATCTTTACTTCTTTTTCTACGTTCATGCAAAAAACAAAACTTTATTGAATTATATTTGGTGAAAAAACTGGTACTTTATTGCACTGAGTGTAATAAAGACTTTTTTGCACTCATCTGTCATTCTACTATAGCGTTCTGTCATCATGACAGACATAAACTTGTAACGAAAAATTGGTTCCATTTAAATGAACTTTTGAAAATCAAATAATTTCATCAAGTACTATATGACTTGTTCATTGCCTTATACACCATCATACTGTCCGCACAATCATATTCCCTTTCATTATATTATCATAATTGCCCAACCTGCATATTCGGCTACAATACTTATTAAATCCAGTTAACATTCAATAAATATGCCGAACGGCGTACTCTTAGCCACTGCTGAAACATCATTCTAATAATTATTCATTTTCTGAATCGGACCGAAAAATCGATACCGATCTACGCATGTGACAAATGGACTTCCGAAAAGAACGCGGTATCTGAGCCACTAAGCCCTCTTTTTTGCATCTGACCGAGCTCGAGGACACAGGTTGTTTGTACGTGGAGGTCGAGATTGCAGTTATTATCTGGTATGTGCTATTTTCTATTGATATCCGATTGAATTGAATAGGGAAGGTGATTGAGTATTGTAATTGCTATTTGGAAAATTTTGATCTATCTTGTATTGAGTGATATGGATTTTGTTGGATATTAGAATTTATATTCGAATGTATTGAACTCATCAAATTTCAGTGTTCGTGCTGGGCAAGTTAAATGGTAATTTAGCATATTTTTGTATTAATTGAATTTCTGATTTCTTTTTTGGTAAATTTTAAATCCTAACCTCTCACGAGAACCAGGCCAAAGACATATATCTGCTGAAAAGATTTCTTCTCGGGGACAAGAACTAGCAAATCGTACGAATACGAGTGTGGCCTTTGTATTTGCCGGAATAGTTTCTACTCTCTATAACTTTTACAGCTATATGTTCCTGGGACGACTAAATATCCAAATTTAAGTAGTATAATTGTTACCAAGCAGTGTAACCTTGGAGAAGAGCGTGGAGCTGATTGCTAATTACAGCTAGGAAGGAAATCATAGTAGTTCCTCAGGTGAGCATTTATTTCTATATTATCTGATCCATTTGGTCAATACTTTCCCTCTGGGAGATAAATGCTGACCTGAGAGAATTCATCTCTGTGCTGTACAGCGTTCAGTGCGTGGACTCTCTTGGTACGATTATTGAATGTTCCTGTTAAATTGATACTCTTATCACCTACCTGTGCAATTTTGTCGTAAGGTCTGCCAGGTAGTATCTCTTGCATCTTCCGATACTTGCCACTTGTGTCACGTGCAGAGGTAGCATTTCTTTGAATTCAAAAGTATCTTGACATTAAATTGATTTAGGATTTGTCATCCTAATATTATCTTACTTGAATTCAGAAGTATCAGGCCTATGTAGCCAATTTATCTTTCTTTTATACCTTTGATCATTTTTTTCCTCTCTTTAGTATCATCCGATATTTAACAATCTATCAGAGATTTAATTTGAATATTGTCTTCCTATAAATTACAATTTTTTCATATAATTTCGATAATTATGAATGGATAGAATTTCAGTGGTTCATTTCAGTAATTCTAAATATAGCTAATTTTAAAAGAATTGCTCATATTAGCATTTCTCTATTTTAATCTTACTTTAATCACTCAATTTGTTTATTCGAAAAAGATAAGCTTTTAAATTAAAATTCGGAATATACCCTGAGGTTCTAAGGATATCCTTCGTTCCATAAACATTGTATAACTCAATTCTGATTCCTTCCATTTGCTTCGCATGTTATCGAGAACGTCCTATACTGGGTAGAGGATTGGTATCACTAGGAGGTCTCATAGCTGTCCAATAACGGATCAAAGAGGCTCAGTTCCAAGGCTCAGTCAATAGCCATTCATCGTAGAGGTCAGCCATTATAAAGTGGTCACCAGTAACTGACTAGTAACTACGACTGTAACGTTCCGCAGAGACCATCTGCCCATCAGTCTCTAGACCAGCCATACACGATCCAACTACAGCGCTCCATCAGACCAGCTTCGCATAAACCAACCACCCAGGTATCTAACATCCAGGACCAGCTTCGTTTGAATCAGATAATCAGATTGTTCAGTTGTAAATGTTCTGAATTTTAAACTATCAGCTAATTTCCTTAAAATTTGAATTTGTGGCCTTCAGCTATTTATTGCCTTCAGTAATTGTGAAATATTTATAATTTGTGGCCTTCAGCTATTTTTTGTGAATTGTTAATTAAAGTATTAATTGTTGCTTTGCATATTTGTTCTGCCTTCCCACCAAAGCTAGTCATACTATATTCATCTCTTCGGTAGTAATTCATCCTCAATTTAAATTTAAAATTCACTCATTGTTTTTTTGCTACCACTTCCTGAGGCAGTCAAGTAAACTTTTGGATATTGTTAATAGTTAAATGTAATTTGTCTTCGACTATTGTCAATCATTTGTTGAACTGACCCACACCCAACCGACTAAAACTGAGCAGCCTATCAGCATAAGTGATAACTTCCATTATTTAAAATCAGAAATAATTCAACTTTGCACTTTAAAATTTGGAGGGTTGCAAACTTTCAAATTGACGCCAAATTTATCCCATTTTCTGTGAGATTGTATTACGTTTTGAATAGTTGCATGTTTCATCATATTCATTACATAATAGACTATGAAATTACTAGAAAATGCAATTTGTTAAAAATAAAATAATTTCCTTCGAATATCAACTGAATTACACAACATGTTTTTGATTTACTTTTAACAGATAGATTTAAACAAACAATGTCTTCCTTACAGTTTAGTGCCACCTAATGAAACATTTTCTGGCTTTCTCATGAACGTAGAAAAAATATTGTATGAAACTCGTGCAAATAGAGTTTATTGCACTCGACGTGAAATTGTCCGATGAGGCCATTAGGCCGAGTTGGACAATAAACACCTACTTTTTGCACTTGTTGCATAAATAACTATTTTCAATCAATGTCTGGAGAAAAGTAAAATGAATATTGGGGTTACATATTATGATGTTGTTGTACTCACAGCATAGTGAGATTTATTAGTAAACTAAAAGCAACATCAACCGAAGTGGTTTTTTTGATATAATAATTGCGAATCTTGGTCAATATTTCTATTTTTATGTATGAAGTTTCGTAATGACTCTTGACAACTGAGAATGGTTGTTTCTGTTTTGGTTATGGATCTTATTAATTTCGAGGATGTTACAATAGAAAATATTCAAATTGGCAATGTCTGATCTTTTATTAATGGTTTGTTCAAAAAATTGTCAGTACAATAATTATTCGAGGTACAAAAAAAGATTTACCAAATTGATCATTCAATACTATAATGAGAAAATGCCCTCAATGATCTGAGAAAACTAGATTCGTTTCTCCAGAAATGGCTCATCCACCATCTACAAAACTTGCCAAACATGTAAAACCCTTCACATTTCACATGCATAAATTGGTGTAGACAGATATTTTATAAAAGAATTAATTATAGTTTTTTTTATTTTTTACTTTGAAAAATGATAATAGTTTTCCCCTCGGTTTTCGCTGAAAATGAAGACTCACTTATGAAATTAAATGTCCAATTATAGATGTACGTACAGGATGAAAAATATAATTTGAATCGAAAAATGCATGTTTTCTGAGGGTGCTTTCATTTCAAATGGGTTACACTGTATAATAATGAATATATTGATATGTGAAACATTTGATTATCCAGCAGAAAATAAATTTTCAAAGATACGTATAAAATTTTTGTTTTACTTAAAGTGAATACTTATATTCAACTGTTTCGACAAGTGAATATTGAAAATATTTCCATTTTGATAATTTGCAATTCATTGTAAAATGTGTACGCTATATGAAATAGCTGTAATATTCACTACTAGATAGAAAAATATTCAAAGATCATTATTCAAATGAATATATCAAACAGCTGGCATAAAAACAGGCAATTGGAACATTAAAAGTTATAAAGCTTTTGATGAATCAGCTATGTACTGTACAAAGCATTGAAATATTTTTGTGAATGCCATTCGAACAATATAATGATGGAATGGGAGAATTTTGCAAACTCATGCTAAGATTCTTTAATTTTCTCATATACAGAATCTAGAATGGTGTTTAATTAAATTAATGTACAGTCACATAATTTTACCTTTATACCACGTGACCCAAACCTACGGAGAATATGATAATTTGTTTCTTTCAAGTAAAGGAGGGTGTGCTTTTCTGGGCCATCTGCTCCCGGTCATAAGATTTTGCACACATTTAGGTCTATAAAAAAGAAACATTTTTCCAAAATTTCAACTTCCAAACTGTAGGGATCGAAGGTGTTGAACTTCAATCCTACACGAGTATTGGTTATATATCCAATAATGTGAATTTCTAGGGAAATTCACAAGTCTAGGTTTAGTAAAAGGCCTTTATAATTTTTTTACTTTAGTGAACAGTCTATTTACAATAGTTACACTTTTTACAAGGTCTTGTGATACTATAAAGAGCGGCGTAATTGAAACTTGAGTTTTTCACTTGTTTCTACACAGTTTTTAGCGACACTTCACTCTTTCCGCACTTTTCCGAAAAGACTCTTATATTAATTTACAAATTACCAAACTATGGGTGAAAACAAACGCGTATTTTCAAACAGTCAACTTCAAGGGTCTCTCCGTTGAGTCATACACACAGAAAAAAAGGGTTACTAGAGTATAATTCAATAACTAAGCGAATGTACTGAGAGCGATTATTACTAATTTGGCATAATGCCGGGAAGCGTCTTATAATAAGCAAATATGGCGGTGAATTCTTCGTTCGTACTTAGCATTTTTTAAGGGTGACAAACCAGCCGAGAAAAAGGCGACCAATGGGAATTGATGCGTAAAGATCACGAGTTTCTCTGTTGCCGAGCTTTAACTGGGATAAATATCGAGTCCTTTCATAAGCGTAATGCTAACCGAGAGATGACAAAAACAGGAAAACACAGTTATTAGATTTAGGGATGAACGACGAACGACAAATACGGGACGAGGTGGGTGTTCGGTGTTGCCGGGTATATTATTTTTGCACAGGTGAAGAGGAAATCTGAACACAAACCATTACGGATTATCTTCAAATACGTTCTTCCACAGCAGATTTGTGAAGGCAAAAAATGATAAAATATGCATTTTGGCAACAAAACGTATGTGTTTATTCTGGGTTTCAACTTACAATAAATGGAAAATGTCAGTAATAACAATTAGTTATTGAATTCATTCAAGAGAAATGTTGCTACTTTGCATTTTTTTTAAATAATTGATGAGAACATATAGAAGATAACTTATTCTAGATTCTAGAAAAAAATTAAAATGTTCTACTACATTTTTCATTTCCAAGCATTTGAAAGATTTTAAATAGTTTTTTCAGGGTTAGCCCAAATTTCCATATCCCTTTCAGGAAAAAGTTCGCTGATTTTCATCTGCATTCCATTCAAAAAGTTTCAGTTGATACGTCAAGAAGAATACTTCGACCACGCCACTGAAGATGACTGCCACAGTTGCAGTTGAAACGTTTGGAAATTTCAACCAAAGAAGACTACGGCAAATCAGGAAAACAGTGTTTTGACTTTCTATTTCCAAGACAATATATGATATGGATCAATCATGGCAATGAAGATATTTATTTAGATTTTCATTATTACAACCAGCAATAATGTTTTTTCAGAGTAAAAACTGTCTGTTCTGTTTGGTGCCAAGTGCTTATATTTCGTTAACCTCTGATGATTCTTAAAGTTCAAATTGGGTCTGTTTTGAAATAATATTCACATTATGAAGTCAGCCTTCTCAGGCATATCGTTATGTATATTCCACCCAATCAAATTCAGTTTATCCCATATTCTTATTTTACATGTTGAATATCTAATGGGGCGGGTTATACCGGCTGCTTGGCTAGCAACGCGTCGCTACGCGCTGGCAACTCTGCGACTCCTTCCCGCTTGGCTCGGCAGTACCCCTTCTCTCTCAGCGCTCTGAGCTGTATGCCTATATCGTATGTAGTGTTGTTGGTAACTTCGTAACTTGCAGTCTGTGTTTCATTCGAAAGTTATAACTGTAACATTTTCAAGATGTAAAAGAATTGATAATAGTTGTGATGATTTCACCTAATAAAATAATAAACGATATCTTTCAAGTTTACACGAGAGATCTTTTCCATGCAGTCGCAATGATTTTCAGAAAAAATCATCGTGAACAATGGCTGTTGATTACAGCTGGAGATCCGCGACGGCTTCAATTCTTTATTTTCTTTGAAGCCGTTGATTTTATTTCTTCATCACCCTTTGTTTTTAGTCTAAAGACTAACCCACGACCAACAACGACGCTTCATTTTCTTCAAGTTTTGAACAAGATGAAACATTCCCAAGTAGGTTTTTCTGAACTAGCAGTAATTTATTCATTTATAACAGAACAAACTTGCCTGGGACCTAATTAAGAGTATCTTTTTTAAAAATTACATTAATAATTTTGAAAATTGAAACCTGAAAGCTGATATACTTTTATAATACTTACACTTACTTTTTATACCATTTTTATTTGTAATATTATTCTTAGCGCAGTTTCCTCTTATAAGACAATTATTCAAGCGAAAATTCAAGGGCTGTCACTAACGACTGATAATCTGTTTTCATTAAAATATAACAAATCTCATTATCCCTGCAGTAACGTTACTCTTACGAATTTGAGTGGTATAAAAATTTAAACATTTTTCAAGAAAATTTCCTACCACGTGTTAACAGCCACATCAATAAATTTATACTTATATGACTGAAAGTTTTCATTATCATGAATATACTGAAAACTTTAGATGAATAGAACTTAAAAACCGAAGGAAAGATAAGTGATGGAATTATTTTGTATGGTCTCAATACCATTGTTTTGTTGTATACACAACCCACATTCTAATTTTCTAATAATATATATATATGTGTATACAACAAAACAATGGTATTGAGACCATACAAAATAATTCCATCACTTATCTTTCCTTCGGTTTTTAAGTTCTATTCATCTAAAGTTTTCAGTATATTCATGATAATGAAAACTTTCAGTCATATAAGTATAAATTTATTGATGTGGCTGTTAACACGTGGTAGGAAATTCATCATATCATCATATATATATATATATATATATATTAAGAATGGCTGTTGGAAATGAATAGTATCATGGAATATATGATTACTGAATCAAAATTAATTTTCAAGAAACATAACACTGCGTAAGGTAGAAAAGTCGTCTGTATTGAGTAAATGATTCTAAATTCCGAAGATTTACTAATTCATGAAAAAATTCGCTCGTGAAATATTATACAATTTTCTCCTTACTACTGAATATTCACGGTACTTCAGAAGTTCAATAAAATCTTTACATGGATTTTGAAATTATTTTGCCTTTGCAAATAATATTCATACTTACCTGAAAAGTACTAGATACCAAAATGATTTAAAACAAAATTTTGTCATTCAAATGTTAATTTCAATTATACATTCACTCTCAACAAGTTTCTGCATATTTCTATTTCACCTCCGCAGTTTCATTTGAATTTCGAGTTTATCCAAATGCTGCTACTATCTGCCACGGTCAGTAGGCCAGTAGAGATAGACATGAAAAATCGAAAATTTAACAATGATTCCAAAAGTTTTTAAACTCTTGTCAAGTGAATGGTATATCGTGAAAGCAATAAAAGTCAGTTTGCAACCTCTTCCGAAGTACGTTACATTGTCAAAATATCAATTTACTTGAATTTTCTTGTATACTTGTTGAGGAAATTCCTAAAGCTCTGCAAACTTGAATATATATCAAGTTTACGGAACATTTTTTTTTGTCGAAAACTAATATTTTTCTTTGATATACCATAAGAGAAAATTCCGAATCCATCTTTTATGGGAGATATTTGAATGTTTTCTATAGAAAAGTTGTAGATATATAATCCAGCACGATTAGGTTTTGAGGTGAGGATTAATAGTAGCACCACCAAACTTAGTATAGTAGTAGTTGGAACCATGATAAACACGAAAAAAAATTGTTTACACCAAAATTCCAGCGGTGGAAAATATTTTTTTTTGTTTAAAAATAAATAAATAGATTTCTACTGTAATCTTGGACAGTAAATGATTTATCAGAAAAACAACTCGATAATGTGAAAGTCAATTCAATTCTCTACAAAAATGATTTCTAATAATCACTTACGCAATGCGTTCTCTGGACTATATGCAACAATTTTAGAGTAGTGTGACAGGTCCCACTTATAAATGCCAAAAAAAACTCCTGCCTCATATTCAACTTACACATAAAACCGGCATTCTCTTCAGTAAATGTTCAAAATAATCGCTTAATCATATCCTGCAATGACACTATTGTGAAGTTTAAACCTCAAGCTTCAAATCTCATACTTCATTTTTTGTGTAGGATGTGTATGAGCGATTATTTTCAACAATTACTGAAGAAATTGCCGGGATTATAGGTAAGTTGATAACTGAGGCAGGAGTCAAACCCAGTTTTTCCTTTGGCATATATAAGTGAGACTTGTCTCACTAGTCTAAAATCGTTGCATATGGTCCAAAGACGGTACTGATTCCTGCTTCAGTATAATTATTTTATATTAACTAAAATATCCATGACTTCCGGATCCTCAGTAAATATCGTAGAAGGGTTATGTGTAGTGGGACAAAACACATTTTAGGTACTCAGATACTAACATGTTATATTTGCATGAGGAAGTGAAAGTCTACTATAATTTTCAGCCAAGTTATGACAAATCTTTTCGAAACAACAGCAAAAAAAATTATAATTTTTTGAATAAAAATAATTTTGTGTTCCACCCCTGATTTTTTCACAATTTTTTTTAACAATACATGATGTCAAGAAGTCATGTGCCGAATTTCATTCATTCTTCACTTGTGGCTTACATTTGTCTGTGGTTACTGTACTAATATTTAAAATTGGTTTTATACTGTCAAGGGTAATTTAACTAGGTAATGTGAAATTCTTATCATTCTTATCACGAATTTTCTTCCTGTCTTGAAAAATTTCAAAAGTGTTTTCTTTTAAACAGAAAAGAAATACGCTTCGGTTTCAGCGGGTCGATTTTGGTGATGCGATTTTCGAATAAATTCGAGTGGTATTGTAAATATTTTGCTGGTAGTCACAAAAAACAAATAAAACTTCTGCTTTCATGTCTATGTTGAAAAAATTAACCCAGAAAATGCATGTGCTTTTTAAATAAAAGTGGTTACTTGTTCCATTCGTATATTGATTACACCGAATTTGAGTTTAAATGAAGAATGAAGAAATTCCAACTGGATTCACTGAACATCAATTTCTTTAAGGCTAGTAGGAAGGGAGTCCTTCCCAATGTCATTCAATGGCTAGTCCGCCCCTGAGTCTTCCACCGAACACATCATCAAGTATAAACACTCCTATCTGAACGGAATATCTGTAAGTAGCATTAATGGCCGTTGGATTCAATCCAAGTGTGCCACCGGCTAAACAATAGTACATGCCGCGGAATCGTCCGGAAGTTTTTGTAATCGCGCAATGAATCTAGGTTAGGATTAAAACCACTAAAATACCACAACAAAGCGGACGCAACGGTCTGATTTTCGGAGTGTTTTTCAGTTATTTATTCATAAACTTTTTCATGGATTATGTTCAGTGGAAGGGAGTTCAAAAGTATAGCGAGTTTTCTTACAGTAATATGTTAAAAAAAGTAATATCGCTATAGCAATAAAAAAAGGAAAGTATATCTGGGTTTTATAAGGTGATGCCGTGAGGAGATTCTGTCCTGATATGGCAACATATCGTCATTCATGGTGAATTCGGACGATTTATGCAGTTTTTCCTATAGATACAATATTGAGTTGTCATCTAAAAATTCTAAAAAAATAATATATGATCCAGCATCCTTCGTTTGGAAAATGCAAAAAAAATATTCCCCCTCTTCTTAGTTTCGAGTATTTTTTGCAACTGTATATTGTCCGGGTTCCACTCAGTGGGTGGGGTGAGTGTATTAATAAGGGCTATTAACAATCAAGATAATTTAACGCGTGAGCGGAGCGAGCGCGTTAATGTTCGAGATTGTTAATCGCCACTTTAATTCACGAGTTTGTTTCCGTCGACAGTAGTTTTCAAAAATAGAGATATCTTACTTTCAATGTTTATTTATTTAACGATACGACAAAAAACAATCACTATTTCCTATTTATATTAACTCTACTCAAATATAGTTCAATTTTCCTTAGTGGTAGTTTTATTTTATTTTTTATTATTTATTTTCAAATTGAAATAAAAAAAACAATTGCTCTCGATGGGTTTTGAACTCGACCTCAGTGTTGGCAACTTTACCATTACACCACGTGACTATATATGATTTTGAGTGACAACTGATGTAATGAAGATTTTCTAAAATTTTATTTGAAAATTGACAAAAGTAATAATGACAGATAGTACTAACCAATATAAAATGTATAGGAGCAATGTATGTTGGGTTGCATATGTACTAAACTTGGGGGGTACCCCTTTTGTAGGTGTGTAACCTTACCCCAAGGTGACGCATCAACTTGTCGTCACGAAAAGTACTGACCTTTAAGAGGGTCGTTAAGTTTAATTATGGAAAACTGTTTTACCTGTACCAGTCTTTATTTTTGCTTCTTCTTCTTTCTCTCGGTGATACACTGACTCTACAGGTATCTGAGGAAAAGTTCCCCAGACCAGATTTCCTTAAAGGTTTTCAAAGAACCTCTGTGACCCAGGACAACCCAGATAAAAATAATTTGGCAGCAATGCTATCACCACTCCGCGGTTTTTAGGATGTTAGAAAAAATTATCTGGTGCGGAGACGCCAGATAGGAATAAAAATTAGAGTTCGGTCTATCTGGTTTATCCTGGCCGTAAGGGCTAGAATTCGGCTGCCTGCACGAAGAGGCAGTCTTTTGGTTTTGCAAGTCTTTGCTCAGGTATTTTTGGGAGTAGTGAAAGAATTAACAAATAATAATCGACCGTCGGAAAAACGATATCTATTAAGAAAAAAAAATGATAAAAATATCTCAAATGTAAATAAAACAAAACCAAATAAATGGCTGTATATATAGATAAATAAATAAAAAAACTATTTGATGAGTACAATTTGCGAGGAAGTCTCTTGGTGATTTTACAAATAATCACGAAGGAAAATGTCAAAAATTATATAAAAATGCTAAAACCGTTTCTATATCAATAACAAAATAAGTTCTCTTAGGGAGTTCTTTCAACGGCTTTCAAATCAGAATTATCAACTGTGTCTTCCACTTAGCGACACTCAATATAATTCCTACGTCTAACCAGAGCCAATGTCCCTAACTATTACTTTGAACAAACTATGGGTTGGTGTTCTGAGAAGATCTGGCTAAGTGCAAGAGATAAGCATTCGTAGCAGAGAAATAAACATATATGAGTTAGTTCATGTATACAGCAATTGGGTTTCTTACCAAAACAAAAACAGCTAATCCTTTATGTATTTATCGTCTGGGATGAAACACTCTATTTGAAATCCCGATCATAGACGCGTCTTTTATATATTTAATTTATCACAAGAAATAATTTCAATTTTAGATTCTAGAATTCGGATGTTTCTAAGATGGCAAATTTTCGATATAAAATTATACACAAACCGTTGGAAAAATGTGTAGATATAAACCGACCTCCCGACCACAAAACGAAAACTCAGTTTTTTCTGACTGATTTCTACCGAACCGCGCGCCTGACTGACTTTCCCTCGACATTTCTGATCAGAGGTCCCCTCCCAACATTCGTTGGAGGTACCATTTTTCGAGTCCTCCCTCAGGAACGAAATTATTCGTCCGTTGGGCCATAATTCAGATTTCTTCACTATGAAAAATGAATTAGTCCCGCCCAATTCAAGATGGTCGAATTTTTCTGCTGAATCCGTACTTCCCACGTTCAGTGCCTAAAGTAAGAAGTACTGCAAGCTGACCCCCGTCAGCAAAAATCGTAAGTATCAGGACGTGTGTATCGCTTTCCAACTAAGCAATCTCCCGACTCAATGGTTTCATTCATTGATTTGCTTACTATTAATACAAGGCCCTATTCTGAACTCGATATTTTAAATGGCCTTTTTCCGCGGTAGACTATACAACAGGCCGCAATTTCTATAAGGAGATTACGTGTTTTTTTTCTTGTCGTGTATGAGATATTTCCTATGGGAACGAGTTTTAAGATTTTGTATTTGTTTCACGAATTAAATGTCTTTCGATATGAATTTATGCATTTGAGAAATAAAATAACCCATATGGCGATTGTTACACATATACACAAATCGTTGAATAATAGAAAATCATTCATTAACAGGGGTCATTAATCAACGATTTTGAGTGCGTTAAAATACATCATAAATGAATAGTCGACGGAAAATAATATATACCCACGCTCAATGGTTCTAGGGGATGTCTGGAGTCGGGGCATTCCAACGCTACTCTCACCAACACGTGGTGAAACCTGTCAACGGCATGAATTTTCATTACGGCTAACAAGAGTAGAGCAGATTCTATATAGTTGTGGCTGAGGCATCGTATCCAAAGGACGTACATGTGACCTATGAACTCCTAGCTCACTGTATATCGACGCCAAGAACACACATTTTCGCCTGACACTTGAATCATACACACTTACATTCCAGGAAGGGAGAGAAGCGAGAAATGAGGCATGACTCCACTGGGAGCCGCGGAAGGAGCTCGGATCGGGTACGGGATCGGTGCGGGACTGGTAGCCGGTGAATGAATCACCCGCGGCCAGCGTAGCACCCGGCTGAGAACCAGTCCTACCAGGGCTTTCACGAGGGGGGATGGAAGGGACTCGCTTCGGGAACTGGAAAACATGTCTCTAGTGGGAGCCAAGAAGGGGCCGCGGATAGGATACTGCTGGACTGGTTATCCAGTGATGGAATCACCCGCAACCGCCGCACCGCTCGACTGAGAACCAACCCTGCCGAAGCTTTCATGAGGAGGCAGAAAAAATTAAAAATCTGAAACACTCTTTGACGAAGAAATTAGTAAAACCAATCTACTTACTCCTGGCAAAGTTTTCAATTCGAAGACCTTTTATGTCTTCTTTTGACCACCTTCTCTATATCATATCTTGTCATGGGAACCCCCAGTCACAAAATGCCTTTGTGCCATTGACTAATTAATAGTTTTGGAAACATCTGTATTTTTTTATGAGTTTGACGAATTTTGTCACAATGTTGACTTTGTGATATTGTAATATTCTGAAACCGTCCTGGTGCTTTTTGTTCCCTTCTTTAAATCAAAAAATATTCTCTCCAAATAATCACTGGTGTAGTTCATAACATAAAAATTCAATTCCTTTCTATACTTTCGAACCATGCTGTTCGAATCAGCCCCATCTATAGCATTTTTTCATATAACCACGAATGAAAAAAAGTAGCATTATTATTATAAATGTTGGTTCCATTTCTATCAGGAAGATATAGAACTTAGTATCTCATGAATAAATGTTGCAGAACAGTTTTTGTTTATACAAGTTTCTTTTGCGGAATTCCCATAATTGGAATAATATCTTAACCTTTGATTTATGAATTACCACATTCACCGTTGCGACTTTGAAACAAAACGTACTTTTCCACACTAGCTCCAGACATTGACTGACCTGTTCAAAGCACATCCGATGGCTTGACAGAAAAAGTGCGAAAAATAACGAATGTCCGATTTCATCCCATCTGCATCTGTCCGAATTCACCCCAGATGACGGTAACGAAAAATGTTTAGTCAAACTAATTCAAGCTCAGTGCTTTGCCGATGATTTCAAGAGTTTAGTCTCAACAAATTCAGTTGGATTTAATAGTGGTCTGAAATCCCCAAACCCCTATCTTGATACTGATGGCATAATTCGAGTAGGCGGTAGGTTAGAACATGCAAACATTAGTCCTGATGGCAAACATCCTCTCCTGATTACTAAAAAACATCCTTTTACGATTCTGTTGATACGGCATATTCATGAAATCATGGGTAATCTTCCTGCCCCTCGTGTGACTCCTTCTCGTATTTTTTCTGATAGTGGTCTTTACTATGCTGGACCCTTTTTTCTAAAGGATGGGAAGTATAGAAACCGAAAAATTTTGAAATGTTATGTATGCATATTCGTGTGTCTATCTTCATTGGAGCCCACATGAATTCAAAGAAATCTATAACATTCTCTTCAGTTAACCAATGCAAAATTATTTTAAAAATAGCCAAATGCAATGGCATTTCATACCTGCTCGTTCTGCCCATTTTGGTGGATTATGGGAAGCCGCAGTGAAATCTCTAAAATATTTTGAAATATATATGGTCAGAATTTCATCTGACCAATTTTATTTCGAAATATTCTGAATCCAGTGGTGTAGTCAGAATTTTGATGAAAGTTCTGAAATTGAAGAGGTGGGTTGATTCATTGACATAATTTTCAAATTTCATTCCCATATAACTTTTTTATTCATGAACACATTACTGCCAGTATGCTTTTTGGATTTTTGACCTTGAAAAAAATTCGAAGTAGGCCTTGAAATTTTCATTTTCATTTCGAATTTATCTCATTCAACTAGAACTTTTGATACTCTATCTATTGAAAAAAAAAAACTTCTGAATCGGATAATAAATAACAGTTTTAGAGAGGTGGCCCGCTTTCAAATGGGTCACTCTGTATAATAAAACGTTACTAACAATAACAATAAATGATATAAGACCATGTACTCCTCATCATAGGTTCACGTCAAAAATGCTATTCAACCCTACCCTGGGGTGAATTGCGAGCAGATGATCCCACCCCAGAACTACTCCATTCAGTTCAGACAATTCGGTGAGATGACAGATGACCACGAATAACCTGTCTGTAGTCAACAACAAGGCTGGTAAGAACATAAGCCCTTACTGCAAGTACATGGGACTAGCCTCTAAGCAATGACCCTAACACACGAGATCGTACGATATTATAGGGTGATTATTTTCATTCTTAAATTGGAGAGATCCTTACTCAACCGGAAGTACGTCTCCGTTGCAAACGCAGCTAGCGACTGGCTGGAGGTTCAGAGATACACATGAGCAAGATGGATAGAAACCCTGGTGGATTGACTGATTCGCTTTTGTTTGACCCAAATTTGTTAATGCTGTAATAGGATGGTGTTAGCTTTCCCGTTGTCGGTAGATGACGCATTATAAAAAAATAGCAACATTCCGAAGTACTGAGTCATATTTATTTTCGAATATTTGAAATTTGACTGTTTATCACTATCACTATTTTGAATCGGGTTTGAAGGCCGTCGTGGTTTGGAATACTTTCCTAACGTTTCGCTAGCGCGAGTGGCTAGCTTCTTCAGAGTCTACTCCGATGACTAGAACGAAGATGAACAGACCTCTGCTTTACTTTTTTTTGTGCACAGCCATGCAAAGAAATTGTTTGAAGTTTGAAGACAAAAAATGCCATGGAACATCGAAAAAATTATATATCTCTGTAATAACTTGTTTATTCTTTAAAAAATTTAATATCTAAACATGTAATGAACACTTTTTTGTTTATGGTAAATTATTTGCAGGATTATATTATCAAAGTTTGATATTTATAGGATGGAAATCGGAGTCTGTGCTGGATGGTGCTGAGCGGTAAAATAGCATTGGAAAATTTGTCAGCTTAAGACATTTTCATAAGAGCATAGTGGCTGCAAAAGACTGAGGAATAGAGCAGTGCCTTCTTTATCTACTCCTAAGAAATCATCCTAAATTCTAACACACTGTGATCAACTTGTAAGAGATTAATGTAAAAGTCAAAATATACTTTATTATCAGATATTTCACAATTATATAGACAAGCTTTATTAACTAGATAACAATATAATAGAATTATTTGAATTACATAATAAATTATTATTTATTTCAACTCATGCTTTTATTCACAATCATAATGTTTTGGCTTCACGAAGAAAGACTAAATACAAAGAATGAATAAAAGAAAAACAATAGAAATGAATTATATTCTTCAGTAACTTGCTGAAATAATGTAGGATATGTAGAATTTTATGTTAATGACAAGACCAAAAATATATCTGCAGAAAGGTGGTCCTGACATTGCTCATTAAATAATACCCTGAAAAAAAGTGTACATTATTTTTGAATTGAACTGTTTATTTCATTTCATTCAAGAGAGAGGCGAAAATTAATGGTGTGAATATACAGGATGAAATGAATCACATCAAATAATGTAAGTTGTATTATATGGAGTAAGTTGTATTATATGGAGCAAGTTTTCAATAATTCGAATATTGTTTGAAAGTTTGATTTTGTGGAGAAATTCCTTTCATAACATGTTTTTGGGGGTATTTCAACCCTCTATTGGTTTTTGTAGTGAAATTGCCATATGGAAAAATAAGTTCAGAATAACTGATAAATACTTTTAAACGTTAACGTTTCGAATACTATACTCCCTATATTATGAAAATTTTGCTGATAACTCAGTTGTCATTATATAAGGAGAAAATAAGTCCAATTTCAGAATACACTACTCAAAAAAGACAATAGTAACTTTTCCGAGCAAATTAATTCATTTGTCCTTTTACACTTCTATATATATAGATTTATTTCGATTCAAACTTTTTTTATTTCCAGACTGTGGAAAAAAACACGGCAAAAAATAATAATTCAACTTCAACAATTTTATTAATAGAAAGTTCTATCTTTCCCGAAGATCTGAATATCTTTTTTTTTTTTAAATGAAAAATCAGTTGTTTGTAAAGTAATACATCTAGGAATTTTTATAAAATTATAAAATATAGAGTCGATTTATTTTTCACTCTTTTTCAGTCACAATATTTAATCAGCATGGGCATCTTATTCAATTCAGAAACCTTTTCGATGCATTCAGAAGGCATCTGTCAGATATAAGCAGGTAGGTGTAAAATTAATCATCAGGGGGGGCAATAATCCTTTCTAGCTGTCATTCCTTTGGTGTTGGTATCGACTGCTTGATGAGTTCACAAAGATAAAGGATGTATTAAAAGAAACTATTTTGAGGTTTCTCTAGACATATGGTGGACTTGAATCAGCTATTTCCTACTTCCAATTTTCCAGTAATCGCATTTGAAAACCTAAAATGATAAAATAGATTTTGTTAATATCATAATGATGTTTATGAATTGATAAAAATGTATAGATAAGAATGTGCCCGGCTGATATTAGTATAAAAAATATAATTGGGTTAATGATATGATGAAATAAACTGGGTAAACTTTGGATTGGACTGAAAAAATACAGTACTTCACAATTAATTATTTGTTATTTGGTGAAGTCAATATTATATATGTACATAACATGTATAGGGAGATAAAAGATATAATAGAAGAATAAAGTTATAAATGTTAGACATAAGCTGGTTTTGGATCAGTTTCACTTCTACGTCAAGAACATATCTTCTACCAATACCTGATGAATGTAATATTTGAACAACTGAAAATGGCAAAAACTTTTGCACTACAACAGTTAGTACACCCTGAAAATAAATTGTTAGTAAAAAATATAAACCATGTATATTTCGTCAACAATCTCAGGTAGTTTTAGTATTCTCAGTTGGTACACAAATATACAGAGAGGTCCTAAAGTAACAGATACATTCATATTCTACGTTATTAGCCATTTTCAAGAGAACCTGAAACATGTTGATTTATATTTTCAACAAGACACTAGGAGACATAAAATAATCGCCCTTTTCCCACCCCCTTCAAAGTGACAGCCACCCTCCCAAATTTTTTAAATGGAATAGGGGGTCAAGTGATACCTCACTTCAAAGGGTATTCAATTGTCTATATAGCCATGTCTATGGTTTTGAATTTCGTTAATATGTTATAAAAAAAATAATTTTTATATGTTAAAAAGTATCACTGTACTATTAAACTCCCTGGGTAATCAATGCACCTCAATTTTTTTACAATCAATTTTCAACTCTACTGTCACTTATGACAAACAACAGTTGGTAAATTAACCAAAAAAATAATGGTTCATTGGTAAAACATTGAGGTGCAATGAAAATACAGGGCATTCAAAAGAAAACAAAAAGTTGTTGACAATAAAATCTATGAAGTAACTAAATCACTCATTCAGAGGTTTAGAAAGGGTTTGCTCACTTCTATTAATGTGTAAGTTGTATTAAACACACTATGAATGATTAGGGGGATTAAAGAATGATTAGAAAAAAGAAAAGAAATATCGAGAACATGTAATATAGAAAAAGTTACTACTACAACCTCCAAATAAAAAATGATGTGACAGTGTTCTTTTTCAAACATAAAAAACATACTTTTCTGAATTTTAAACTGTTTGTACTTCCTCCTGGCTTTCACAATTCCACCTTCGGAGCATACTATAGTCTAGTTGCTTAATTGTAGATAGTGACTCATAGGTTGTATGGTTCATAATTCATATGAAGCAGGGCAATAAATGGAACAGAAATCAGCTAGGTACTTAGGTTTTAAATCAAGTTTTACTTTGCCACTTCCTCACATCCTCTGCACTTTCAAATCCCGTAAAAATATGAAAATGTACGATGACTGGTTAGTGATACTAAAATAGTTACTATAAATTTTAGAACATAAAAGTGGTTTTTTCTTTTAGTTATTTCTCGTCCAATACACAGGACTGCATTCACACTGTATATCAATACATGCAAGTACCTTTTTGTATCTATTGATTCAATGTCATCGTTAAACCTGGATATCCTTGTCACATAAAACTTATCCAGGAAAGTTATTGTTTGTTACGCTTTTACCGAATTGTTTTTGAAGCCATTTCAACTATATATCAGCAACATTGACCCTTTCGTCCCTGATTAATCTAACGATATTTTGACACAAAAACTTTAAAACAGTAGTGTAATTAAAAATCGTCTGCTCTTGAACTTAACAAAAACCAACCTTATCTCTTTCAAGTGCTAAATAAACAATATCAAATTGGATAACAGTTATATCGAGAGCCGGGAAAACGCCAAATTTTTGGGAATTTTATCGACAGTAAACTGAAATTTGAATAACATGTTTGCAATTCAAATAAGAAATTAGCTCATGGATGTTATGCTGTGAGACGAATAACAAAAGAGCTGGGACTCTCAACAGCAAAAACAACATAATATGCCTTTCTAGAGTCCCACCTAAGATACGGAATCCCATTTTGGGAAGTATGCAATAAAACTCACATGCAATTCACACTCATCTTCCAGAAACGAGCAATTAAATATCTATCTACAGCAAAGGCACGCGATCCCTTTAAACAATTGTTCGTATCCCATAAAATACATACAGTCTTCGCCATCTTCATCCATGAAACACTATGCTTGGTAAAAAAACATTTCAATCAATTCAATACTACTCCTTTCTATTATTACTCAATACGCAAGCAAAACAATATTAACCTACCAATGCCAACTTCAACCCTAGTGAAGGACCCACTTATTTATAATGGTAACAAGATGTATAATCATCTACCAAAGTACATAAGAAATATATGCAAAAGTGCAAAAGTGTTATTGAGTGATCGACCTTACTATAGCCTTGAAGAATTTTATTCTGACAAATTTTAATTTTAATGTCTGACTCCCCTATTCTTAATTATTCTCCTAACTGTACAATCATATACGTTTATTGTTCTGTTTTCCTCTCTCTCAATGTCATGTCTCCGTTATATACTTATAGATATAAATTTTAGATTTATGTAAGCACTTTGTCCATAAGAATGTTTTTTTTCTTGACGACAATAAAGTATTTCTCTCACAAACAAACTCAAACAAATATATGGAAAACTCTTGTAGAAAATAGTTAAGTTTAATGCTTCGTGATGATTGTGATATTTTGTTAATTGGATGAAAAAAAGGTTTGTACTTCGTGCAGAAATTTATTTATAAAATATTTTGTTAAGGCTGCTTTGTCTGATATTTTTTTTTTTTAATATTTCATACTGATCCATTTATATTTTTTCAATCATTATTTTTAATGTATTCAAGGAAAAAATATTTTATTATAATATTATGTCAGGACTTCTTTATGGCCCCTTGTGATGCGTATGAGTATATTTTCAATGTGTATATGTATGTGATCCTATGTATGTGTATAACACTTCTTTATGGCCCCTTGTGATGCGTATGAGTATATTTTTAATGTGTCTATATGTATGTGATACTATGTATGTGTATAACACGTGTAAATATATATATGTATATATATATATATATAAACAAAGCTCGGAAACTATTTGGGATAGCAGCTGCTATCCCAAATAGTTTCCGAGCTTTGTTTCTAACAAGTCAGCGAATACTTCTGCTCCCCTTCTTCTCATATATATATATATATATATATATATATATATTTTGTTCGGATAGGTTTCCGCGGTCAGATATTTGGAAACTGGAAGTTCGGGTTGAACCGCGTCATATATATATATATATATATATATATATATATATATATATAAATAATATTTTTTGGCACGTCCAATATAACGTAATATGATGTTATTAGAATAAAGGTATTATATATTTTTTGTATTCGTTAGGATTATCCCAGTCAGGCACTGTCTCCGTAGCCCCGATACATCCGGAGGGCGCGCTGGTGTCATTCACCCAGATAGTCACTCTCCACGTCCGTGGGGTGAATTATTACTGGGTCCGAGTATTATGTTCCCTGAGTAGACGTAATGAACCAAGGATGACGGCCGGCTATGATTTCTGCCACATCACGGAAAGCCGGTATGATTAAAGAGTTGAAGAGTGGCGTGTCCATCATTCATTCCACCAAGGACTGCTATAATCAAAATCACCATTTTGACAGAATGGTTTGTGTAAAGCCTGTCGAGTTCAAAGAGTAAATCTCAATATTTAGTCTCTTTTTCCGTCCGTACGAGTGTGGTAGATGGTAGTACAACACTCGTAAAGCCACATTATACCGGTGGATATAGGCTGAGACCGCATAAGCTTGACACGCGGACAGCAAATGCATTATGGTCCCACGCTCTGCATATAGTGTCCGGGACATCTATACCCATCACGCTTCTACGGTAGACCATTTGTCATCGTCTCTCGGTCTATATCTTTCATTCGGGTCAACAGATGGGTGAAGGTCGACCTCTATTCCATCTCTTAGACTATTAGGGTAAAGAGATTGGAAATGAACCATCGGCATTGGCCAGTTTTTCTGCCAAGTAGTCTGGCCACGTTTCCCGATCGGGCACAGATGAAACTATCAAGCTGGAAGAAACAACAAGGACCTACATTTTTAGGCCAGAAGACGTTATTTGAACAGTGATAATGGATGAAAGTTATACTCTACGTTGAATCAATTCAAATTTCCAATTGAAATATATCATTTCTATGGGTTAATAGGAATGTTCCATTGCAATGAAAAATATTTCAATTTTTTGATGACTTTTAAAATTACCAGTTTCAGTGAAAAATGCCCTTTCAAACTGTAGTGAATCAAACACAAACATAAAATTATCCACCCTGTAGTGATTCAACACGAATATGAAAAATATGTTCATCAATGTCTAGCTATTTGTTATTCCTTTTTCGCTATTGTTTGCTGTTGTTTCATCAAAAACTTCTCATGAACAAAATAAAACTAGAGTACCCGGTGGGTACATTTGACAATGCAAGATAATAAATTACATTATACCGAGCCATATATCATCGCACTTGTTTTATGGAGTCCATTTGCGAGTCTAGAGATGAGAATAGCTGCCATTAATAAATCTTATTTGTATACACGCACAGGAAAGTTCAGAATTGCTGAGGAACGGCCACAAACAAACTTTTCTTAGAGCATTGTGGGCGAGAAGCTCTTTTTCCCTTGTATTCGTCTTGAGCTTTTGTTCGAAGAGGTCGGTGGAAAACACTAATTCAACGCTAGAAATGAATTATTAAATTAAGTTTGAATGAACGAAAACCTAATCCAGCTTATCATGAAATGATTACACCAGATTAAAAGGAAAATATCTGGATGTGAAAAAGCGTACTAAATTATACATTGAGCTGAGTTCATGAGAATTATCTTGGAAATGATAGAAAATTAATAATTGGAAAAGTAGGTGTCACCAAAAATCAATACTCATACAGGTTGATTCAAATTGGGCTGATTTCATTTGAATCTCACAAATGGTAAGATTTATAAAGATTATTAAATTGGGGAAAATTTCCATTTGGAGTACTGTCATGATTTTAAAAGAACACAAAATTTAAATCACAGAGTTTTTGTAAATCAGGTAGAAATTTTGGTTACCAAATGGAAATTACAAAAGTCAAAGGTGAGAGAATCTTTCAAGTACCCTGTATAATATGATCCAGACTACAATTCAGATTTGACATAACAACTGTCAAATAGAATTCAGTAAGTTTCGATCAGTAAATGTGAGAAACTGGCAGTGTAGATTCAAAGGAAAAGATATTTGGTCAATTAAAATCGAATAGAAATATTGTTTGTGCCAAAAGAGAAACGTAAACAAGACTTATTTTTCTAAATAAATAAAAGAAATGTCATCGTTGATTAAGTTCAATATTCAATTATTTCATGACATGAAACGAAGCTTTAAAGAAATTTCTATAACAAGAAGTCATTAAAACAGAATCAAAAAATAAAATAAATATCCCGAAAGTTCAAGCTTTTCAAATATGTCAAATTTATTTTCCTAGAGATAATATTTAATTAGCAATAAATTGTCAAACATTAGTTCTTAAGAAATTTTACTTATTGTTGCTAGGAAACTTGGACATTCAAATTTTTTTTTGTCAACAATCAGCCACGAAAGAAGGACTGTTGCAAAAATTTTGTGTCACCTGAATTTATGAATAAATAAATCCAATCCGTCTCTAGTTAGTCGGTGATAGTGACATCACTGAGTGGGTCTTCCCTCCAAGACATTCATAAGTGAGTGAAAAGTTTTCCAGTATCCCGCATATCAAAATGAAATATTCTTCATTATAAGCACGGAAAGGTGAGCTGCAGATGTTTGAATCCAGTATACAGGTACAATGCCTTGTTTATTTAATCGTTGTAACGTATTACAATAACATATATGCATACACACAAAAAAAAAAGTTCTCAAATTGAGAAAACTCATTTCTTTGAATATTCAAGTAAATTTCTCCTTTATATTGAGCATATTTTTTCAACACAAAACATTTGTTTTTTGTAAATGGAGAGAATAATGTTTTTGAAATATATACTTAAGCCAAGCATACCATTATAAAAATGAAAGTATTAATTATTCAACTTGATATTAACGATTTTGTTCATTCAAAGAAACATAATATTTTGATTCAATACTCCATTTCTTGACACAAGTATATGAATTTGCATTGTTTTGAATGAAAATACATAATTTCTTCAGGTTGATATTACGATTTGTTTGAATTAGAAAAAGGTAATTTTTTGATTCAACAATTATGTTTCCTCGATACAAGAATAATTATATGCATTTGCTTCAAGTGAAGAAATACTTTCTTCAAGTTGATATTATTAATTTTTTCGAATCAATAATCCTAATATCTTGATTCTTTACCTCATTTTCCTCGAAACGAGAACACAAAAATGCATCGTTTTGAATAAAAAGAAATAGTTTCTTCAGGTTTATGTTGACAATTTTTTCGAATTGATAAACATAATATTTCGAGAGAATACTTTCTTTCCTTCATATAGAATAAGTCAAATATGTGTGTCTTTAATTCAAAAAATATGCCGTTGAATGTTGTTTTGCAACTCTGTTTTTTATGGGGACAAGGATTTTGATAGACATATGTCCTTTCAAAAAAATCCTTCGAAAAATAATTTTTTTATTCATCATGAACAAAAAATAATGTTCAAATAGGATAGTATTTTTATTCATTGATTTCAAGAATTGATTCAATATCAGGGTTGTAACACTGCTGTATCGGGGTGGTAACCCAGTCAAAAATTCTCAGTCTGGTGCAAGCACATTTAAAAATTTGATCATCATTATCATTCTGAAATCATAAGTAACCTATAAACTTAAAATATATAAAATAAAGTAAAGAGGTGCAATCAAGTGCAATTTAGAGTGTTGATTGATCTCTGGGGGGCTGAACTCCCCTCCCCTTTCAAAGGCCAGTGTGTATTTTCCCACCATAATATTCGGCATACAAAATTGTGTCGCTTCCTTCTTGGTCTTTTGTATATTGCTCGATATCACATTTACAGAAACTTCTTGAAAACATGTTTTTCCGCTGCAAGGTGAACTTTCAATAATTATGTTTGAAACATTGGCAACTACCTCTAAATTTTTGGTTAATAACGTTGACTTGTTTATCTTTATTTTCGAAGTGAAACTTTATTGTTGTAAGTAAATCACCATCACTATTTGGCAATATCATTTTCTCATTTGAATAATGCTGATTTCTTGAGAATTGGTCGTTGGGCGATGATGCTACATTTACCGATATATTTTAATAAATTCACAGGAAAGGCAAAAAGGCCCAGTTGAATAAAAACGGTGACTGAAGGGTGTCGGTATCTTCTGTTATAATCTGCAATATATAAATTGGGAAATAAGAATAAGCAGCTAGTTCTGTGCCTAATATATCAGCATAACATTTTTCAGTACCTGATACCTACCTAAAATAGGTATAGGTAGGTGAGAAAGCAGACAAAAATTCTTTAGAATTAATGTTATGTGTACTTGAAATGGTTATTTCGACAAACTTCAAGGTGTACCAAATCTCAACAAAAAAGATTCAATTAAACTTCAGTAACGTATAATAAAGCACATGATATTAGGTATACCGGGTGTCCACGGAAGGTGGTGCGCTCCTTTAACTTTGTTGTTTCCGAAGATAATAAAATGAAACTTGGTGGGTCTATTGAAGATATAAAACTGCTATTTTTGACAAGTGACTCAACTTCATGTAAATTGGGGTTTCACCGGAAGCGACATAAACTTTCGATTTTTAAATGGGACAACTGGTATATTTCCATTTTTTTGTCTCCATTTGTGACTTTTTGTAACCTATTTTTGCTGTTTTCTGCCAAAATGTTTCAGCTAGGTGAAGTTTAATTTTAAAAATTGTTTTACTATTTTTTTTTAAATGGCATATGGTGGCTCGTTGGGTGAGATAGAAAGAGCATTTGATTACAATTAATTTGATACCGCACACTATTGGGTTTAAAAGAAACTTTCTATAAAACACTGAAAATATTACGTTAGAACGTTCGTTGAATAAAGATTCTTATTGAGATTGAAACACGATTTGAATTCATCCAGTAGCATTTGACCAACACAACTGAAACAAAAACACTAATTTCACATAGCGGGATAGTGAAGATGTCTTCTGCCAAAAATTTTAGGACTGTAAATAATAATTTGTACCTACGTATCCTCTAGATTGAAAATTAAATAAACAAAAAGTGACTTGGGTATGGTTGTATTCAAAATGTCATATGGAGATAAAAAACTGAAATATACCAGGTGTCCCATTTAAAAATCTAAAGTTTATGTCACTTCCGGTAAAACTGGAATTTGCATGAAGTCGAGTCACTTTTCAAAAAAAGCAGTTTTATGTCTCGAACAGATTTTCCAAATTTCATTCCATTATCTCCAAAAACAAAAAAGTTATAGGGGCGAGCCTCCTTCCGTGGACACTCGGTATAGTAAGACCTCATTTCGAAATTTTCGCAATTGGGAATTCGAATTAAGATGGCAGCGCCAGAGATTGTACCTATGAGGTACCTATAGTTAAGTATATTGAATGACAAGTTGTTGTTATAGGTTTATTCATATTCGAGATATTTTTTTCTTTTTTCCTCTTCTTAATTTGCAGTTACATCAAAATATTTATATTTCTTTAAACCAATTTATTTGAAAGCTAATTCATCAAATTCGTGTAATAAATTCAACTACGTATAGGGAATTATTTAAGTCACGATATATACATTTGGCAATGGCAACAACAATATAATAGAAACTCTCAGATCATATTCAGGGATAAGTTCATATTGATAATTCAGCTATCAGAGGCATATCACTTCTTTTGAATTTCCAATAGGCTTGCGATGAAAAATACACTTGGCAACGTTTATTATTTATTACCATGTGACCGGCGAACCGCGAACGTGCCAGCGACCTTCGTGCAGTCCTGTCACGCCACGCCACAGGCCACAGTTCAAGTATTCCAGTCTTCCAGTCAAGAGTCAAGAGGTAAGGCACATTGAGGCATCAGGCAGACGCCGCTGTTAGAGGTTAGAGCCGGTTCCCTTTTTTTGCTGTGTCGTTTCTAATCGCCACTATAATATTACTGAATAAACTGAGTAAATTGTGTTGTGTTATGAAAACATGGATATCCAACAACTCCTGAACTTGTGGAAGGCTGATGATGAAACCATATTTAAATTCCTGGGTAAGTACCTATCACAATAAATTACAGGGAAATAATTTATGGTTAAACATTGTGTGGTGAGCCATATAACTAACTACCTATACCTATTGGCTTGTTTGAAGTCTTTAGTACCTATATATACCTGTCCTACATGATTATGAAGTAATCTTTTCTGTAGTAATTATCAAATCCTATATGATTTTGAGAAATATTTCCTTTTATTGATGTACTTTTATTAGTACTAGTAGGTCAAAAAACGGGCACAGACTATTTCGGAATTTTCATGTTCTCGGTTTAAAACTATGAATACACATTTCTTTGAATGAAAGAAATATTTTTTCAACTGTTGGCTAATACTATTTCAAACTTTTGATATTCTTGATTTGAAACTATGACTGCATCTCTTTAAAGGAAAGAAATATTTTTTCAATTGTTCGCAAATACTATTTCGAACTTTTTATACTATTGATTTGAAACTATATGCATGCATTTCTTCGAAATTATTTCTGTTAATTTATATCTGCGTATATAAGAATTATCGAATTCGTAATAATATTATATATATTTTTGCAGGTATCAAATTGATTAAACAGATTTTGCTTCTACCTCAATTGATTCCACCAAGAGGCAGAGTGAAACAACAATAAAACTTGGAAGTTTTCTGCAGTGGAATGCCAGGAGGGGTTTCTTGTGCATGTTACGGTATGTAGCCTCCTCTTTCCAAATTCATACATGTTTCATCAAATTTTATATTTGAGAAAGGTTGGTTCAGTTTATATGAGAAGAATTGTGTCAATATGGTCCACCCTAGCAAATATGTTGTTTTTGTTCTATATTTTTACCATTTTTATAGATCTATATGTTTCAGTTGGTTAACTCCAGTGCTTTAAATGTTCCAATATTTTATATTTCTTTTATATCTCTTGACCAGTGACTTTGGAAATGTTTCTGATTCAGACCGAAAAGACTGAATTGTTCCTTTAATAATGTTTATTTTTTGTTTTTCTGTGATCTCATAGTATTAAAATTATTGTATCGTAGGTTAGATAGAAAAAATCATGTTGACCAAAGAATTGTATTTTTAGTTGTTTTACGCCATTGTATTTTTAGTTGTTTTATGCCAGAAGTTTGTTTTTATACAATATAATATTCAATAAAACTTTTCAATGAATACTGTTGTTTCAATTATTTTTGACACTACATTGTATTATTACATCACATCCCTGTTTGTACAACAACATTGTATTCAGACTAAATCTATACTATTCCCTCATAATTACTTGTCACATATTTTCTGCAGAAACTTCAACTATCTTTCATTAGGTAGTACCTATAGCACTTTAGTATTTTTGACATCTGCACAAAGTTGAAGTCCAAATACATTTTGTTTACTGGTTGCATAAACACAACATATATATTAATTTTGACGAGAAATATTCATGTCAATTTTCCACAGTATAATAAAAAGACTTTCGAAATCAGTCTCAATGGACTACAAGCCCATATAACAACTCGGGGGGGGGGGTCATTTGACCCAGGATGAAACCTATACAGAACGATGCTGCTATATGATAAAATAAATTTAGGCACTATGCCGTCAATTCTTGGTGGTGCAAATGACTGTAACAATGACAACAAAAATGTGCTTTTCCGACAAAATATTCTTGTACGGCATTCTTCACATTGGTAGATTATGAAATACTAATCTCCTAGAACCCACTGCCGTACAAAAATAATAGGACCGGAAGCCAAAAAAAAAATTTAATTTCCGAAAATGAAAAAAAATCCTGGATTCCGGTCTCATTATTTTTGAACGGCAGTAGGTTCTAGGAGATTATCATCTCATAATCTACCAACGTGAGGAATGCTGTACAAGAATATTTTGTCGGAAGGGCACATCTTCAGATGAAAAATTATTATTATTATTACAGTCATTTGCACCACCAAGAATTGACGGCGTAGTGCCTAAAGTTATTTTCTCATATAGCAGCTTCGTTCTGAATATGTTCATCCTGGGTCAAATGACCCCCAAAACTGTTATGTGGGCTTGTAGTCTACAAGACATAACGCTACGATTCTAGCTCTGAGCAAGCAATGAAAATGATGTATTCAAAGTGAACAATTGATTTTACCCAAGCCATTTAGATTCATTTCAAATCAAGAATATGAAATTATTCTTTGATAGTAAGAAATGTTTGATTGAAGCAACTGGTATTGTTAAAGAGAGAAAACCAATATATTGTCATGAACAATTTATTTTTTCATATCAAGAATATCATTTTTCCTGATCGAGTAAATTAATATTTTTACTGAAAGAAATGGTTTTGATAAAGAGAACGAACGGAAGTCTCATTGAGAGTATCTCATGGAATCAGATTAGGAATATATGATTTCATCTCATATTTTGACACAAAAAAATGATTTTGTTGAGAAGAGAATGAAAAAGTTTCATTATGAAAAATTCATAGATTCAGATCAGTAATATAATTCTCTCCATTCAAAATAATCAATATTGTAACACAAACAAAATATTTTTCTTGGAGTGAATGAATGCAATTCTAATTGTGAGTAATTCATAATTTCAGATCAAGAAAATGATGTTATATAATAGAATAAATTGATTTTAAACTCAAAACCATGCTTATGTTGAAGTGAAGGTATTAATTTCTCAAAATGAAAAAATAAGATTTTTTTGAAATGAAGAAATCATCTCCTTCGTTATATACAAACAAATAATTTTCTTGAGTCAATGCAGTCATGCTTGATCCAAGAATTTTTTTTTCTGTGTGTACATATTTTTTTCGACCTCTACAAAATATGACATTTTACGTACTAATTTCCGGACGAAAAATCGACTATTTTTGAAGGCAAATACTTTTCATCCACAAACACTTTTCGTCCGCAAACGCTTTTCGTCCGCTGTGGTCACTTTGCCGTATCATAGTGACCACAGTGGACGAAAAGCGTTTGCGGACGAAAAGTATTTGCGGATGAAAAGTCTCTGCGGACGAAAAATACTTGCCTAAAAAAACATTCGATTGTCGATTCGAAAATCGGAAATTAGTAAGTAATTTGCAGAGGTCGACGAAAAAATGTAATATGCACCTCGGCGAAATATTGTCTATTGTCTCGCCTGCTTGCTAGCCTCGGCTGCGCCTCAGCTATCAATTTGCAGGCTCGACTATAATAGACAGTTTTTCGTCCTTGGTACATAAATAACTATTTTGGTTCATTAACTATATCCCTTTTCATTCAAATAGTACTCGGGAGTGATAATAAACTCGTATTTATCGGAATACTGCACATAAACAATATTTTCACTTTTTTAACTGCATGAAATTCACGGAACTGAACAATTTAGAAATAGTAAGTTATGCGCAGCCCATGCCATGCCAAGGTGGTTAATGTTGGGAATGGTTAGATTATATGACGCCATATTGTAATTATTGTTTGTTTGTTTGTTTGTTTACATTTCAAGTTGAATTTTGAAATAAGGGAATGTCAACGAGTGCCGGATTTAGGGGGGGTGGGCTATAGGACCATCAGCCCCGGCGGTGAATTTTAAAAGGCGGTAAAGCAAGCAGCAACATACTCGTCGCCAACGAGTATCAAAAATTTATTACATTTTTCTCATTTGTTGTTATTTGTTCTTTTCACATTTACTCACTCTGTCATCAACAACTAACTGAAGCCCAAAGAATCCCCCAGAGATGCAAAGAAATGCTCAACTAAGGTAAGGTAGGGTATCAACTTTGTGTAAGAGTCTACGGAAGACTAACAATAGTAATAATAATGAAAGAAAATTCAAATATTCGTATTATAACAAATGGCGACCAAGGTGTTTGGCAATTCTGGGAAATCACATAAATAACTATTTTGGTTCATTAACTATATCCCTTTTCATTCAAATAGTACTCGGGAGTGATAATAAACTCGTATTTATCGGAATACTGCACATAAACAATATTTTCACTTTTTTAACTGCATGAAATTCACGGAACTGAACAATTTAGAAATAGTAAGTTATGCGCAGCCCATGCCATGCCAAGGTGGTTAATGTTGGGAATGGTTAGATTATATGACGCCATATTGTAATTATTGTTTGTTTGTTTGTTTACATTTCAAGTTGAATTTTGAAATAAGGGAATGTCAACGAGTGCCGGATTTAGGGGGGGTGGGCTATAGGACCATCAGCCCCGGCGGTGAATTTTAAAAGGCGGTAAAGCAAGCAGCAACATACTCGTCGCCAACGAGTATCAAAAATTTATTACATTTTTCTCATTTGTTGTTATTTGTTCTTTTCACATTTACTCACTCTGTCATCAACAACTAACTGCCCAAAGAATCCCCCAGAGATGCAAAGAACTGCTCAACTAAGGTAAGGTAGGGTATCAACTTTGTGTAAGAGTCTACGGAAGACTAACAATAGTAATAATAATGAAAGAAAATTCAAATATTCGTATTATAACAAATGGCGACCAAGGTGTTTGGCAATTCTGGGAAATCACAAAATTAGGTAAAATAAAATAAAAATTAATAACATTTTAAAGTGAGAGAATTAAAATAAACTGATAAGGAATGGATTCTTCACAGAGTACTCAAAATACCAAGCAAACAAAACCAGGTCCAAGTCAAGATGTGGAAAGAGATGTGATTCCGAAAGAAAATACCCATGGAGATGCCAGGACGGAAGAAACAATAACACCACAAGAATTCAGCATGCAAGATCTAATGACGTTTTTAAATGACAGAGAAAAAGGAAGAAGAGAAGAAATGGAAGAAGAGACTAGACGAAAACGAAATTTTATAAAGATTGATACAGGAAGGTAGAAGACAAGACAGGGAACAACAAGAATGGAAAAGAGAAGAAGACATAGAAAAACTAGAAAAGATTATATAGGAAGTAAGGAGAAGAGGATATGGAACAACTAGAGAGGCAAAGAGGAGAAGATATAGAAAAACTTAAAATACTAATACCATAACGAAAAAAAGAATAGGTAAAGAACTTAGAAAAGGTTATAAAAGAAGAAAAGAAATCAAGAAACAAATGAGGAAATAAGGAATGCATTCTAGTGCAAAATCACGGAATTACAGTCAGTATTCATTGAAAGATGATTGCATATACAAGCAGACTACATAAAAAAAAAACTTCAACTTCGTTAGACGAAGGACATAAATATTTGCTGTTCAGAAAGAATTGAAAAATTGCTATATTTGACAATCTGGATGAAAGTTTGTTATACTTTCTCATCATATTATTGAAAAAATAATCATTCAACTTTGAGGTGTCAAAGTTACGCATTCATACAACCAATAGTTTGCCGTTTAGACAGTTCCTAAATTCTGAGTAATACCGGAGATATCCCCCCAAAAAAATGTTAAAACCTTGTGAAGTAATATCTTTTTGCTCTTTTTGTTATAGTGACTAGATAACCTACCGGTAGAAAACCTGTCGGTTGTCTAATAACCAATATCATTGCATTGCCATGGAAAATCTCACTTAAACATTTCACCAAACTTTAGGATACAATTTTTATAGCATACAAGAGCTAGGTTTGTGTGTCAATCGCGAGCGAACAACTAATTCACTCATTTTCGACTAGCTTGTCTACCGTCAACACTAAACAACCTATCGGTAGGTTGTCCAGTCACTCCCTTTTGCAATATCTAAAAATGTATTGTCAGAATTTTTTTCTAATCGATTTGATACAATTTGTTTATTCATAATGATTTTAATTATTTATAGCATTTTATACTTTGCTATCCCACGACATCGAATATCTCATAAATACCTTACTTTTTATGTTGGCCTAGACTCTGTCAAATAAACAAATCGATTCATTGTTAAGCCATTATCTGTCATGCCCGCTTTCACGAATTCAATGCGATAAAAAACGTGATAACTGTTATTTCAAAGTAATACAAAAAAAAGATATATTTTTAAAACTTGACATCCACCAACAAATATGCCAGGCAGAAATATAACTACTTTTTCAAAATATCGTTTTTGTTCGCATATCTCCAGAAATACTCAAAGTTCTAAAACTTCGTAGTTCTCTATCTCCTATAGTCCCGTGACCCTAATTGTAATAAATTTGAATTTTCTGGTTTTCGCAACTTTTTAGATTATTTCGATAAAATATTTTTGACGATTAACCAGAACTATTGGTCGCCACATTTCCGGAAACTTTTTTTCATATTGGCAGTAGTAACAGATTCAGATGTCAAGCCGAATTGAAAGAAATGTGTGAGTATCGCATTCATCAACCGGTAAGTAAAATTAACTCCATAAATGCACCGTCAATTCAAAATATGTCAGAAAAAAATTGAATTTGGCGATCTCTGCATACAACCAATCACAGCATAAGAACATTCAAAGTGCCGATATAAATATAAGAGATGGATCTGTAATCGAAGAAGAGGAATTAGATTCGAAAAACCCGAATTTCTTCTATGGAAAAATTATTTTCATTGGGACAGTAATGAATTAGTAAGGTAAAAGTACCAGTAATCGTCAGCTTAAGGAAAACTCCCACTTGACATAATTTATTCAACATGTACATTATCTTTCAAAATTCTGAAAATTGAAACTTATTTAATTTGACGCGTCTATTCCTTGATAAAATAAAAAATATTGTTGTTGCAAAGATGAAATAATAAATAAAATAATAAAATACCACCATTTGTACCAGTATCCGTCACCTTAGAATTGTACCTAGATCAGTAATCGTCATAGAAGTGTTCGAATGTCCGTCAGCGTCAATAGTTGCACTTACATGATGAACGAAGTCATTAAGAAAAGTACTCGTAAAAGAAATTTAAAACATTTTATTCAGTTGATTCACAAGATGAGCAATAACATTTTTTAGCACCCTTAGATACGTTTGCACATACTTCATGTACCCAGGATTTACAGTTTAGACATTGTATCATATCTTGTTCGAATTCTTCTACACAAATTTTGCAATACCATCTATCTGTGGATTCAACTGCAACATTTTCTTTTCCCCTGCATTGCTTCTTTTTTCCTTTACCGCAAATCTTGATTTCCTTTTTCTTGTTTGCAATTTCTTCTCTCTTCCGTTTATTCTCTTCCCTTTTTTTTAATTTGTCAGCTTTCTCTTTTTCTTTTTTCGAGAAATAGGTTTGCCATTCAAGAGAAGTTGCAACAGCAGGGACCTTTTCCTTTGATTTCCTATTTTTGGCATTAGAATCTATAGTAGGTGTAGACGGCCAGAATAAAGCTTTCTTGAATGGCGAAGGAAAGTCCTTCATTATTGTAGGTTCCAATAACATAGCTTCTGATGGTGACTGATGTGTTGGTGTTTTTTTCAATTCTTCTGCTATTGTATTATTGCATTCCAATGTGGACGAATCGTTATGTCTTAAATTTGATGACATTCCACCTTCCTTATCCCCAACTACTTCTTCAGCATTTTCTACGCGGTAGAAATTTGTTTCCGTATTCAAGGGCCTTCCTGACATTGCATCATCCTCAAATTCCTTCAAACTATCACTGCAATCATTATGATTGTTATGTTTCTCTCCTCTAACTTCAATTATCTTAGGTGAAAGTTCATTTGTAACATCCCTTCCTTCTACAGATATTTTGACAAGTTCACCTGTGTTTGTCACCTCATATACATCATCACTTTTTTCATCATTATATAGCATATTGTTATCTAGCCATCCTAAATTTGTGGTAAGACTATATTTGCCAGTTGTGCCAATATCGGGGTCAATAATCAATATAGAAAAATCATTTTCGATATTACAATTAATTTTTGGAAAATCATTCTCGTCGTTATTGTTGACACCAGGATTAGCTGAACAGTCTTGTTTATTATGGTTGTCGATTTCAGGCGAGTCTTCAGTTAAGTTGTCATCAGCGATTCTTTTTTTCAACTTGTGCCAAAAATCAAATAATGAAGTATCTTCTAATGGACCAGTCCAAACATCACCAGAATATTTGAATTGGGCCAGTTTATCTGACGGAATATTATCCTCAAAAAATATCAGATGTTCCAGAATCTTTGGGTTAGAAGGACAAGCTGAACGAGTCGCATTTTCCAAATTCTCATCCCGTGGCAACTGTGCGTAATCTAATGCATTAGCATCAAAGGGACAGAGTCCGCATCGACGAAATCCATTTTTAAGAATGTCAGGTGTTATGTTTTTCAAGGCTTCACACAGAATTGGGCAAAAATTATCTCTTTTAAGAGGCAAACCGGTATTACTTATTCTAAATGCATAAACCGCTTTTCTCCAAGCCACTTTCAATGGATGGAAAACTGGAACATCCATGGGTTGCAATATTTGGGTAGCATTAGGTTAAAGTGCAATGAGATCTATTGCATTTTTTCTACAGAACTCGCTCAGTGTCATGGTTAAATGTGAGCTGTGACCATCGCAAAATACAATGACTGGAAATTCTGTCTTAGTTCGTACAAGCCATGGATAAAATACATTGGCAAAATACTCGTAAAAAGTTTCACCTGTCATCCAGCCATTGTCTGACCTACCGATAGCCCAATTGTCAGGAACAGATTGTGATAACTTCTGAGGAATTCTTTTCAAATTAATAACCGCCATTGGAGGAGCAATATCACCAGCAGCATTTCCCATTAGAAGTGTAGTGATACATTCTTTCTCGTCAGAATTTATTACGGTATGGACCGTTTTCTGACCCTTTTTTGCTAACACTCTATTATCCTTTGGGCTCAAAAAAAATGCAGTTTCATCACAGTTAAAAATTCTGCGAGGATCGTTGAAAGCATTGAGTAAGTTATTCTCATCGATGTATGTTTTAACTTCTGCAAACCAGTTCCTCAAATTTTTTTCAGAAACTGCGGCCCGTCTTGCAGTCAAATTTTGAGCACTTCTTTCGGTTATCAGAGGATGACGTTTCAAGAATGCTTCATACCAATGACGACCAGGTCTACCATTTGGAAACGCATCTCGCTTTCCTAATTGTTTCATTAACAATTGAACGCTATCAAGAAGTTGCTCTTTTCTAATTGGAAAACGCAAGGACGCTAAATGTAGAATCCATCTTTCCAATAACATTTCTTGTTCGTTTGATAAAATAGAAGGTGTTCCCATCTTTCTTCCGATAGGCGTTTTTCCTTTAACTTTATCCGATAATGTCATTCTTGGCACTTTAAAAGATTTTGAAGCCCCATTGATCGACATTCCGTTCTCTACAGCCAAAATTGCTTTTCGCATGTCATCTTCAGAATATTTGAAACGTTTTCTCTCCTTATCCATCTTTAGTTTGCTGAAAAATTGGTATTCGTCAGTTGCTAGTCCCTATGATCGTCATAGCAGTTAAACGCGCTCTACTGAACACACCCTTCGCATGACACTATGACGAATACTGCTCCGCATAAAATTTGAAATTTGATAATAAGGGATCTTGTAGTAGTTTGCTCATTGTATTTTTGACAGGAGAGATTACACGATTCTCAACTCAAATGCATCTGTCCCAGTAATCGTCGTAGGTCACGATTACTAAGACACGGCGATGTTTAAAGGTACCAGTATTCGTCATAGTCGAATTATAAAGTTTTTCGACGTTTAACCTAAAATTTTCAAGAGAAATGCCCTTTTCAATCAATCAGTAATACAATAAATCCAAAACACCCTAATTACTTGGTTTCTGAGAAGTATAGTGTGAGTCCCAAAATATCACTCACCTTAACGAAATGACTAAGAAATCACAAGAACTTGTTACTTCCGTTGCAACCGCTTTTTCACAGCTCAATTGACAACAGTGCTGCAACTATAACGCCAACTAATTTGGTTTAGTGCCAATCTTCTGATGCAGATCTCGATTCCTAATCAATGATTGACAAGCTAGATGTCACCACATGCCTAATAATTAGCAGAATTGGCCAAATATTACGAAAGCGAGATCATTGACGAATACTGGTACTTTTACCTTACGTGTTTGTTAAGAGAATGAGTTATCAATAATCCTTCCCTTCGCGAGAAAAGCAGAAAGCACTTCACCGAAGTGAAGAATTCAGATAGAGTAAATGTAAACAATTTGAACACACGCAATCATTGTATTGAGAATTACATTAAAAGAAAATATAAGAAATAAAACTACAACGCCAAAATTTTCATTTCCGATCGGTAAAAATATATTTACCGTTCTTGATACCATAAACTGAATGCAAAAAGATAATTTGAAAACTTATTATAAAGCTTGTGCCTTTAGCATGTACCTATTAAGGGTAATTATATTCACGCCTTGTCGTCAATGTTTCAACTGCGTAGTTTTCCCGTTTCCTGCCAAATGTACCATAATATTTAAAGCTCGCATGTACCCCGCTTTCCCCTGAACACGCTGTGTTGCTATGCGTCCGACCATATTTACCTTTTACGTTTACGTTTTTGTGCGCAGTGTACATGTCGCGTCTCGCGTTTGCTCGCAAAATTAATTATTATTGTGTAAGAAAAACAAAGGCAGAACAATGGGAAATGAAAATATCGCAAGAGATCTCATTCGTTTTCATCTACTTCTCAGCTTCAACGAAATAGCCGATCTAAGTTTTGTTTTATAACAGTCCGTTGTTTGTGCAAAACAAACCATTGGCTGTGCCAGCCGATGAAGATACCATGTGTATGGTATATACGGTGCTACTGTAGTTAACGATCGACTATCATGAACTGATAGATGCCCCGAAGATAATATGGTAAGAAGTTTCTTTCGTGGTGAAACAATGACGGAGCAATTGGTGGTGGTCAGCCGATGAAGATACCATTGGTATGGTATAGGTACACGGTGCTATTGCAGTTAACAATTGACTAACTTGAGTTGATAGACGCCCCGAAGATTGGTAGTAAGTAGTTTTTTCACAATGAATATACCATGGGCATGCATGGTATATCATAATCAACAAGGTGCCGGTTAATGATCGACTATAATATTTCATAGATGCCCAGACGAGTAACAGTAACCGACTATCACAAATTGATAGAACTTACCAAAAATTCACGATAAAGATACCATTGGATGGTATATTTTTATTGAAAAAGGCTGGCTAATATTCGACTATCGTGATATGATAGATGCCCCGAAGTTAATTTAAATTTTGGTAAATATATCTCTAAGGACGCCAGATTGAGAATATAGATGAAGAGTAAACTACTGGAATATTTTCAATAACTCTAATAGGATTTCAAATTATGAAGTTTACATTTATTTTCAGATGTTAGTAATATAGGTATATAGTTTAGGGCGGTCCTTCAATGCGTTCTGCTAGATGGCGCTCAGAATTCAGGAGCAAAACATTTTAGTAGTGATCAGATATAAATATATCTAAAGCTGAAATAAATTCATCAGACATTTTTTTCTTTGCACGCACTGCAGTTTTTTTTTATAACTAGTTGTTTCTTTAATTGGAAAATAATATAAATTCATTTGTGTTTGGTACTATGGATAATCCATTTAGCATTGAGGCACTGGTCAAACACGCCTAGTAATGGGACTTTTTTGATTTCCTCCACGTTACCTGATTCCGAAACTGAGAACATCATCAAATTCTGTTTTTCTGTTCAAAATCGGCTATTTAGACAAGCATATACTGACAATTATGCAAAAAAAAATAACTAAATTATAGCGCCTGACTTGCCCTTTGCGCAGAATGCTAATAAAAATGTTATCAAACGTGATGACAGAACTAAGGCAAGCTTAAAACACATAAAACCATTGTCGATATAGCCGTCAACCACGACATCAAATTATTAATTGCTAAGTATGTGCAAATATTGATGAGTTTCGGTTAGTAAAGCAAGGGGAGCGGTTAAAGCTGCAAGAGCAATAGAGAAATCACGAAATGAGCTGATATGTAATATTTAGGCTAGGCGGCCTGTAAAAGTTATGTACAGGTAGTTAACATTAGTTTTCTCGTCCCAACCGCAACTACACTGAATAAGGCTCCAAAAACAGATACCTTCAGTCAAATTATCAACAAAGAGATGGCTATAAGCACAAAAAGGATGCGTTATATAAAGGTTAATTTCAAATCTAAAATTGTTCAACATACAGCTTCCGTAGACTCGAATCCTTTCGGTCTATGTAGTGGCCCTTGCATGGTTTTTCACAAAACTTTTGACACCAGTAGTTGCCTTCATTAAGCATATACACATACTATCAAGAATGAATTTGTAATTTCAAAGAACGCCTTGGTTCTATAGTGAACGTGAAGAAGAGCCGATTGGCCTCCCAGAGCATTTTAAAATTCTGAGGTTTGTATTCAATTCAGGTTATAGGTGCCTTTCAGCTGGTATGCAGAGCTATTTTTGCAACAGGTTCAGTTTGGATGTTTTTATTCATAATTATTATTAGGCCACTGAGACTTTACGAAAGCAAATTACTGCTATTAGTCTAATGTGAATGTGGCGCAAAATGCAGTGATTTAAGTATTTGAAAATACTCCAAAGGTACGCTACAAATTAATACATAAACAGCTTTTGCTGCGCTGTCATAAACGCGTTCAGTCAGTGTTGAAGCCCAACGTTGCCAACTCTAACTATAGGCGGTGCTAAACTTGCACGAAGTGAAAGGCTTATGTCTATTGCATTCGTGGAAGACGTTGTCTGAATCTAAGGTTCAATACCAGAATTCCCCAGCTGAGTAGGGAAGTTAGTATCTGAATGGTAGCCGTCAGATGGTTGGGCACACTCCGAGATTTTCAAACGGTAAAATACTGGCATTGTTACATGCTAGAGGTGATTTTGAGAAGTAGGATGAATATTCTCAAAGAGTTGTCTCAAATGGTGGAGAAAAGTTAATTTTTTTGAAATAATGTTTACTAAAATATTTGTTACTCACTATTTTTTGAAGTATTAGGTAAAAAAGTTGTCAATGTATGCAAGTTGTCAATAAAATATAAAAAAGTTTTCATGATTTTTCCATTAATTCAAAATAATTATAATATTTTCAGACACTTCTCATACTGGCTGTGTAAAACCATACAGTACATGGGTTTGTGAGCGAGCAACATCAAATGCATCATATATAAACACTTATTGGCAGTGCCATATTATCTAATAGGCTGACACAGGCTATAGCCTAGTATAGGGCACAGTGACAGATATAGGCGCCGACTGACGACTCACAATTCGTGCAAATCTCCTAGTTTAGATGCGCCAAACTGATGTCACTGATGTATTATTGCTGTAGACATTTTCAGGCCAAAATGTCTTATAAGGGAAACAGAGAGATTGATAAATTCTTTTCCGCATTGATAACATCACTGCTGTATTGCTCAATCAATACAATAGTCATTTGGATCATATTTTAGCTCAGAGGGACATCAATAAAGTATATTTTGAGTCACGAAGCCCCTATTCAGAAGGGATGGGAGTTGTTTGATGATGCTCACGTAAGTAAATTTAGGCTTTCTCATATTGAAGTTCTCCTAAGCAGGATTGATGCTTAATACTCCACAATTTCTGTTAGCATCTGGAACTAGAAGCAACTGAATTAGATGAATATTCATTAAGCTTCATCCTTCACCCTTTCCAGCTGTATTGTGGTACTTCAGAAAATCATCAGAGTTCGTGCAAGATGTATCCTAATCGTTCGATGGTAGACAACTAAATCAATATTCCCCCAGACAATGGAGACACTTTCCAGGTGAAGGGTTCTTAAGAGGTGCACAAGGAATTTGACTTCTGGCACCCAAATACTATGAGATTTGGGACCTTGCTCTTGTTTTCATTGGGCATTTGAGACAGTTTTATCCCAACGAAGATCTGAAAGAGGAATCAGTGCCTAAGTCGATTCGCCCTTGACTCAAGAAAACCTTAGGAAAGTGCTGTATTGATCCGAGCAGGTTACATACCTATATAGTACATGGCATGCGGCGGCTTTGGCTGCTAATAGAAGTGGAACTTCTTAACATAAAATTTCATCAATAGCTGGGTGGCCGAAAAAATAAAAATTAAGTTGTTTTTTCGCTTCATTCTACAATATCCGAAATAAAAGATGAGAATAAATTCATTCTTCGGTCCCAATTTGCCAATCAAAGTTGTTGTACGACAAAATGAATTTCTTCTATCTGAATCAAAATCAGACCAAAACCAAACGCTATACTATTAAATCCACCACGGTCCAAAGGCAGAGGTCGCCGGACTAGGCTATCAATAACGAAAATTCTAAAATCAGTATCTTGTCTTGTGATTCACACATTTTCAGGCCGACTGAATAAATTAATAGTATATTAAAGTATGAGTGGATAGAAAGGTCTTTCAAACACGCGCGATTTTTTCACGAATACTTTAAGATATTTTTTCAATTAGTGCACTTTGAAATCATAAATACTGGTTAAATTATTATAAATAATGGAAATAAGAACTTAAAATGAAAATTCAATTCGTGCTGTAGCATCAGTAGACCTTTCGTTAATGTTTGAATAAAAGTTTGCATTAGTTTGTAATATTTCATTGATCAATAATCATAAACATGTCATTAACACTTCACGGTTCTGGAGTTGTTGATGTAGCCATGGTAACTTTCAAACAAGCGCGTTTTTGAAAGTTCGATTTGCACACGCTGAGGCGTGATTTAAATAGATGAAAAGGGGCACTATTTGAAAAAAATAACTAATTCGTACAACTTTCAAAAGAACTTGATATTTCTGCATCTCTTATGATGCGTAAATGATTACTTTTTTCTACTCATGTATATAAAAATGATCATTTTTCAACCGGATACCCTACATGAAAGTCACTCTAGAGATGGGAATATGCTAAAACGAAATTGATGGATTTTTGTCACTACTGAGAGTCAATCTCACTACTTAGCACTTGAATCAGCAAACGAACGTCACTGCCTTTGACAGTTTATAAACATTTAACTTCTAAAAATCGTAATCCAGTATTTCACAAACATTGTAGAATTAATAGCATTTCCTACCCGAAATGAATTGCGTTTTTTTCGTTCGTGATATTGCCACACTCGCTCTCCGCTTCGCTCGTGGACAAACTCTCACCCAACGAAAAAATAGAATATTGTGCAACTAGTGCTGAAAATAGGATATTTCATACGAGTTTGACAAGATATACCTACTGACAAATTATTATATTATATTGTTGCGTCTTCGGGTTCAAAAATAAGTGTACACTAGTGTGGACTTGCTTTTATTATTCAAACTTCACATGACAACACTGTAATACAATACTAACTAAGGTAACTTATTTCATCTCACAAATGCATTGCTTTCATATATAAATAAAGTTCTAGAAAAATGAAGAAATCAATAGAACACAATAAGAATGTTCGACGATTGATCCAGAACATAAGTTAGTGCTTCTAGATTTTTCCATCTAATTATTCAACGATCTCGAGCAATTCGAGAAGTCTTTATCAAATTTCAGGTCTGTAACAATATTATTACTAGCTGTAACACCCGGCGTTGCCCGGGTAAAAAATTTATGATCTTGGACAATTTCCCTTAGTGTTTTTTCCCTTACGTTCTGGAACCTTCCGAATACACTACTCTGGTTCATTCCACGATTTTCACGAATTTTCTAGAATTTTATAGAAATCTCGAAAATATTCCAGATTTTCATTTAATTTTCCATAAATCAAGTACCTAGAATGTTTCATTACCGTGCTCTTTATCCTGTTCAACGAACTTTCGAGAACTTTACTTGAGTGTCTTTTCAGTACATTCTAGAACATTACGCTTATTCCACGAATATTTCGAGATTTTTATAACTTTATAGAAGGTTCTAGAACATTCTAGAACTTTCTTCCGTATATTCTAGAAGTACATTTTTAATTGTTTTATTTCCTGGAGATTGCCAGAACGTTTCTTCACCACGCCTTCTCCCTGATGGCCGACTGTTCACAAACTATATTCAAGGGTCTTTTCAGTATGTTAAAAACATTATGAAAGCTCTGTTCTAGTTCATTCCACGAAGATCTCGAATTTTCTGAACTTTCCAGAAACTACTATAATATTCTGGAATTTTCTTTCTTATATTATAGGAATGTCTTTTTCATATTTTGAAATATTCCAGAAAGTTACATCACCACGCCTTCTCCCTGGTTACCAAACTTTTGAAAACTCACTCAGTTGTATTTTCAGTATGTTCTAGAACATTATTACCCAGGCTATGTGCTAGCTTATCCAACAAAGCTCTTGATATTTCTAGAAGTATCTAGAAGCTTTGAAAACATTCTTGACTTTTCTTTCTCATATTCTAGAAATTTCATTTACATGTTTTACATATTTCCATGAAGTTTCTTCCCCACGCCCTCTTCCTGATAGCCGAACTTTCGAAAAATGCACTTGAGGGTCTTTTCAGTATGTTATAAAACATTACGAAGGCCCTGTTCTAGTTTATTCCACAGATATTTCGAATTCTCTAGAACGTTCCGAAAGCTTCAAGGACATTCTGGGATTTTCTTTCTTATATTATAGAAATTTCTTTTTTATATTCTGGAATATTCCAGAAAATTACATCACCTCGCCCTCTACCCTGTGACCAAACTTTTAAACACTTACTTGATTGTATTTCCAGTATGTTCTAGAACATTACGGAGACTCTGTTTCACCTTATTCCACAGTGATCTCGAAATTTCCGGAACTTCTTAGAATTTCTCTTCGTATATTCTAGTTTATTTTTTATATTCTAAAGATTTCCAGTACGTTTCCTCATCACGCCCTCTCCATGATGGCCGGCTTTTCAAAAACTATGCTTAATGGTACGATTTTATGGCGAAGACGCTGGTAGCAGTTTTCAACTTATGAATAAAAAATAATATTTGTTGGTTATATATATACTAATTCTTCATGTTTGTTAATGATGTAAATTTCTTTTAATTTCACGTTAGTAAGTATTAATCAACTGTTAAAACACCATTTATTCATCCATTTTATATTGTAGTTAAAATCTTGACAAAGAAAATAAAGATTTTCGAAAGCTCGATTTAAAAAAACGAAGAATATATAATTAAACTGGTCAACTGACTGCTACCCAAATATTTTTAAAATAACATTGTCACAGTCACGAAATTATTCAATCATATATATATATATATATATATATATATATTATATCTTTGAAAACACGCCCTTTAGGTTAAAACGGGAACTTTCTTGTTCGAGGGGGGATAAAGGGCTATCACACTATATAAGTCCCTTTATCGTGCCGGGACTCCTTTTTAAGTTTTAGCGGCACGCACATTTTATCAACTTAGTTTCATTATATATAATGATTATATATTATATATATTATTATATTATATTATACCTACTTACAAATCATTTTTACAGGAAATCAATTCAATTGCCTGAAGAAGAAAGATGTATCGCACAAATAGAACACATTCTATTGAACATTCAACAAAAATATTTGGGAACATTTTGGTCTGTATTTATGAAATATTACAAAAATAGTTATTGATGGTAATATTTGAACAATTGTTCAGTATTAACGAAATACTATTATTTTCTTTTATCAAACCTTGAATGGCTTGATTATTAATTCCTCTCATCATATTATTACTTATTAGTTTCCAAACTGTAGTGGAGGTTGATGGTCTCGCAGTAAGGACTGATTGTGATACCGAGCTAGTTCCGAATGAGAAGATTGTTGCATGTTCAATAGATTAGATTATTTGATTGTATATTTTCATTTCTTTATTGATTGATTCATTAATATAACCATCTGCAACTGTGCTGCTTTTCCAGCCGCCGTGCCTTTTCAGTCAATGAATCACTGCCACTATCCACTAATATTGTGGCTGAAGAACGCCTAAATGAATGGCCAGTGTAGTTTTCTGGGTTTGATAATTTCAAAAATGTAGCGATTCTTTGGCCATTGCATTAAACTTGTTAATTCTCAAAAACTGAGAGGTACATTTGCCTTTCTTGTAATAGATGAAGAATCTGTTATTTTTATTCGCCATGGTTTTGGGACGTAGATCAGCCTACTTTTTATATATTTCATAAAATGTTCCTGTCAATGAAAAAGTTCGTGGTACTTTATTTTTGGTGTTCGAAACCTTTACAATTAATGCAGTTGTTGCATCATTCAGATCGTTCATTTTCACATTTGCCAATTCAGCCCGTCTCAGGGCTCCGCTTATAGCGAAAGCTAAAGCAACCTAGAATCATTAAAATACATAAGTATTTGTTATTTGTCTAGTAGTGACTGTATCTTAAAAAAAAATGATAATTCAGACAATTTGTTTAATATATCTACTATAAAAGTGAGTTTATAAGTGACATGAGTATCACTTTTCAATTATGAAACATTCAAATAAAAAAAAATAAAAAAAAGGTTACTTTGTGAAGATTCGAACCTACTCCATAGAATCTGTTTTGTTACCCGTGTCAAATATTTAGTGCATTAACGCCCTGAGCTATTCAATAACATAAATAAATAAATAAATAAATAAATAAATAAATAAATAAATAAATAAATAAATAAATAAATAAATAAATAAATAAATAAATAAATAAATAAATAAATAAATAAATAAATAAATAAATAAATAAATAAATTAAATAAATAAATAAATAAATAAATAAATAAATAAATAAATAAATAAATAAATAAATAAATAAATAAATAAATAAATAAACAAATAAATAAATGAATGAATGAATGAATGAATGAATGAATGAATGAATGAATGAATGAATGAATAAATAAATAAATAAATAAATAAATAGGGTTTTCATTGATTATTCCATCAGTAACATTTCACACATAATAACAAGCCACAATACATATATAATCCATAATCCAGGGGGAATAGAGGGAAGGTATATATGTTCGCAATAGTAGCTACTCTTCTGCACCTTTTTGGGGGTGCAAAGTGCAAAAGAACGCCTTGCCAAAGCGAACATAGCAGTAGTCCGCCCGCGCTGGTGTTAACGCTGGGCCGGACTTTTCATTACGTAGTGGTTATGGCCAGTAAAACAGGCCTCCTGCAAAGCTTATGCGTCTTGTTCGAATTTATATTTCTTGTAGATACGCCATTGTTGCAGTTTGCGAGGATGATGTTTTCGATGCTAAACCCCGGAAAAGGCTGATGCAAAAAACCGGGTCAAAGTACTCTGCGTTTCAGTCCGACTTTCGACTCAGTTCCCTACGGAACCGGTTCCTCCCTTCTTTCATTAAAGATATCAAGAGCCTGTTTGCGAGGCTCATTATCATATACTCTGAGCCTGGTGATGTCTCTGGTGAGAGTACTTTTATTGAGCATGTATTTATAAAACAAGTAAGACAAGTTTTTTATAAAGGTCGGAATCGAGACGACTTCTGCAAGCTCCCTGAGAGGTTCCACTCGAAGGTATAGTCTGCTTCCAGTACTTTACGCGGCAAGTATCTGAGTAGAACGGCGTCCAAGCCGTCCGGCCCAGGCGCCTTATTCGTCGGAAGTCTTTTAATGACTTCCGTCAGCTCCTCATAATCTGTCATGACTTTGGGCAAACCTATGAGGGCCGATAGGGAGGGTCACCGACTCTCGGAAGTCTTCAATTACCTGAGACCTCAGTCTGTACCCCTCACTAACGTCAGGCGCCTTTTTGTGGACGTCGGCGAAGTATTCCCCAAATAATTCCGTCTTCTGAGGGTCCGTCGCTAGTCTATCATTCCCCTTCTCCATGGCTGGAATCGGAGCGAATATTTTAGAAATTCGCTTCGTCATCCGCCACAGAGAATTATCACGCAGTGAATTATCACTTCTATTCAGTCGTATCATGCTGTCTTTATCCGCTGGGTTTCTGTAACTTTGCCATTTATTACGATCAACCCTTTAACTTCAGGTGGAATTACATTTCGGTTACTCCTGATTGTAATCTTCTTGATAGCACGCTCACGAGCAACTTGAATATTCCTAATAAAAGTGAGAGTTACCTCCTCAATTTCATCTTTTGAGATGTTTGACTTGATCGATGTCATAGCATTGTTGTAGGCGGACGTTCGTCCATTCTACATTTTAACCGAAATACCACCGGATCGTGATCCGAAGTCATCTCGTGGATGGCCTTGAGTTCACTTATATTAGTAACATTCCTGTTTACTACCAAGTCGACTATAGTCGGAGTGGTCCCATTCCAAGGGTAATGTGTTGGCTCGTCTGAGTGCACAATTACCACGTCATTATCTAAAGAATATCCGTACAACGTCTTACCGTTGGCGTTATGCTGTGAACTGTCGCTCCAGTCAGAACGCCTAGCGTTAAAATCCCCGGCCAGCAACACTTTGTGGCCGGTGTTACACAGATTCTCCAAATCAGCACTGGAGAACCTTTGATTCGGAGCGTTGTATACCGCGAATACGCAGGTCCCATCCGCAAGTTTAATGCCAACATATTCGATTGAACTTTGTTGGGGTGGAAGCTGCGCATGCGCGATACCGTTCCTAATAAGGATGGCCAGGCCCCTCTCACTGCTTGAGGGTGATCAACTCTAATAGTCGTGAAGGCCTTCAGACTGAATCTATGATCCGGCCTGAGGCACGTCTCGCATTAAGCATTAGGTCTATCTTATGCTTGTCGATAAAGTCAATAATAAGTAGTAGCTTATTATTGACCGAACCGGCGTTGTACATGCAAACCCTCAAGGCTTGCTCGAAAGTGATACTTGGTATCACTAAAGATCTCTAGGGCAGCCATTGCCTTTTCGAGCGGAGATTTTGCCTGTGCTAGCCTGGCGATCAGATCGTCCAGGGCTCGATACAGCTCCGAGATGTTTAGCATCGATCCAACCGCGTGTATTTTACCGGCCAAACCTGCTACGTCCTGAATCCCAGCGTCTCTTTCACGGGAGCTTATATGTTCCGGCGTCTGTGTGGGCGGGGTGTAGGGAATGGAAGAGGAACCTGGATTATTCATTATTTTTCTCTCTTGCTGCTGCTGCGTTCCATTTGTTGGGGGGGACGCCTTACCCCTGGCCTCTATTAGAAGCGTTGGTTCTAGGCGGCGGTGCTGGTACTTGATTGGCTAGCTTTTCGATATTCGCAAATTTCGAAGCTTTATCCTCGAGAAACTGACACCTATGGCATTGAACGATGGCTCTTTCGGTCCTTCTCAGCTCCCAGGTAACTCTGATGTATTGTATTACCTTTACTGATCGTTGTAGCTGTTTTAGGGTCACGTTTTTCGGAGTGGGGAGAAGGAATAGTGGGCGGAACCTTGTTCTCATTCTCATCATTTTCTGAACTTCTATGCCATAGGTGTCTCTCATTTCTGCAATAACTTCGTCTTGATCGACATTGGCGTCTAGACCTCTCAACACGAAGGCATGCGTTTTCTCCTGGGGCAGAGAATGAGTATGGAATTCCGCACTCAGATTTTTCAATATATCTATAAGATATTTCCTATCATCTTCATGGACAGTGAAAATATGTGTTTCACGTCCTGTGTATTTCACATTGAACTCCCCTTTTAATTCTGATTTGAGTTGTTGAATCAGATTTCGGTCTGAGTTAATTCTGCCCTGGACGATGGAGGACGCATTTTGTCATTTTTCGGTGGTGGGGGATCTTTTGCTAGTACCTGTCTGTGGTTGCCTTTGTGGTTGTACTTGTGGCTGTCTGTCGAGCTGTGATTTCGACTGTAGCTGAGTGGTTGGCTGCTCTTCGTCTCCACTAGATGCAAGGGACTCGTTACTATTGAGAGAACCGAATGCATTTGTGGTGCTAATTGGTTTTTGTGTTGCAACCTGTCTTGGTTTTGCAGCCGATTTCGGTTTAATGAAACCCTCTACATCTTTTGCTGGCATTGTTGTTGTGAAATCAAGTTGCTTCCTTGATATCCTATTCGGCGATTGTAGGATTTTCTTGAGTTCACCTAACCTATCCATTTCAGCTCTGTACTTAGCTCTGTAGGCATCTCTATAGTATGCTTGAAGTTTTGGGATAGTGGTGGCTTCTATTATTTCTCCAGAGAAATCTTCGATTTCTTTCGCCATTCTTGTTTGTGGTTATATACCCTCTTATTTTTGCTTCGACTTTGTCTTCAACGATTTTCCTCAGCTCAGCCATTATCCTTTCACTACTTTCTAATGAATTAGACTATGTTTCGTCCTTTCTTGGACTTTCTTGGAGTATATACCTTTTTTCTGACCCTATCACTTTCCTGTTCAGAATCGGAACTTGTTTGGAGTTTTTGTATAGGAACTTTGGATATAGCCCCCAATAATTTAGCTTTTTCTTCGTTATTTCAGTTCTTTGTCCCTTTTGTCTCTTTCTTCTCTTTCTTTCCGAGACTTTTCTTCATTTTTTTTTGCTCATCATCTGATAGATCGCCCTTTCGAACCCTTTCATATCTTCAGGATTTTTGTTAGGATTCACCACACTTTCCGGGGTTGGATTCACCACACTTTTCAATGATGGTTTTACCACCCTTTCCAAATGTGTTGTGATTTTTGTATCTTTCACAACACTTTCCAATCCTTTCTGGTTTTAGTTGCGAATTTGCGGCTATGTCCAGGTTCAACACACTTTCCATTTGACTTTGCAAATTTGCGGGATTCTGATTCACCGCACTTTCCAAACCATTTTGTCGATTTGCGTTCTCTACACTTTCCATTCGACTTAGTGCATTTTCTTTAAGATTCTTATTCGCCACAGTTTCCAAATTCATGGGTAAATTTTTGGCTAAGTTTAAATTCACCACACTTTCATTTTTCTTTCCAATTGATTTTCATGGAGTACATTTTTGTAGGTACTAAGACGTTTTTCTAACAATTAATGGTTCACCACACCTTCTATTGGACTTAGGAGATTTTCTGCATAATATGTTTTCTACTTCGTCTGCCCAGGACATGTCGCTCGGACCTGGTTGTTGATCGGATGCGCGTATACAGGGACTGTCCCCATGGCAGTCCGAAAATGAAGTCTTGTCTATAGGGTCCATATCTACTCCTGTTCGGCGATAAGTTGACTTATTTCCATATTCCTTATTCCCAGAGGAGTTACCACTTTTCGTAAATTCGAAAGTGTGGTGAAAGCCTTGAAAATTTTTGCGTGCCTCCTTTGTATAGTCGCTCGCATACTCAGGCTGAAATTTATATTCACCTAAGTCCTGTGGAGCTGTTTTCTGCACTTTAATAAAGTCGAGCCCTTTCTTCCAAGTACTGTCCATCGAATTGTTGACTCTATCGGTTATGTGATTTCGTCTAAGTTTTTCGAATAACAGCTTCGACGTCATTGCATCCAACTTCATTGTGCTTTGTCTCCAGCACTCTTTATTATAGAGATATTCCCAAGATTCAGGCACTCTTACTTGTAGAAATTTGATGTTCTTCCAAGTATTTTGGGAGCTGTGGTGAACCGGAGGACTTAGCAGATTTTCTTCAACTTTTTGAAAAGTGTCGTGAACAGGTGGACTTGCTGTTCCTTCCCATTTCCTCGGAAGGGTGCTGGCTTTGATTTTCGGTGTGTCTCCAGCATTCCCTTTTTCAAGATCCTGGAATCTTTTCTCTTCAACACTCGTTTCATCCCATATTCTAAACGTTCTTTCAAGTTCTGAAGAAGTCCAGCTTTTTTTGGTTTCTTCCTGCGTATCCGTGATATGTATAATCGGGATTTCCGGGATTTGTTTATTCTCAACATTCCCAATCTCGGATTTGGGATACACAGGAATGTTCGATTCCAGTTTATCCCCCAAAGTTTCCATGTTAACATTTACATTGATTTTTGGCTCACTTTGTATAGAATCCTGCGATCCAGAACACGGCAGTTCTGGATCAGTGGAGCTGTCCATTTTAGTCTTCTTATCGGGGGGGACCTACCGTCTGACGAAGAAGAGAAAAATGTAGAAATTTCACTTTCCGGGAGTTTGACATTGTGAGATAACTTTTCACTGTCTTTTCCAGGAATAAGTACAACATTGTCTATATCAGTAGGGGGGGAAACTTGTGTCCTATCATGTGGGGGGGATTTTCACAAACACTAGGGACTGAAGCACTTTTCACTACTACGTTTTGCTGTTTCGTAACTTGATGTTTGGGTGTTTGTTTTCGCTTCATTCCTCTTCTGGAATTTGCATCGCTTCTAGAAGTTGTAGCTTCTCTTTCAGAGTTAACAACTCTCAAATATTTTGAGGGTGCCCTCGCTCTTCCCAGACTGGATGGTGGTGTCAGACATCTGGGCTTGAGAAGCTTCGAACTTTTCGTGGATTCAGCTCCCCCTGAGCCGCTGCTCATGGGGGGCTTTGTCCGAAGTTCTTCGGCGAATCAGCCGGAATTTGTGGCGCCTTCTACACTTCCGATGGAATGTGCAACAAGGTTCAAATTCCCTTCACCGACGCTCACTACGTAATACAAAATAACACTGTATTAAATTCGTACGAGCACGAAAGCACGACCAGCTCATACGGCGGCTAGATCGGTACTATGACATTATTATTCTTTGTCAAAAACAACGATTTCTTCATACAAAATATGAGTACTGATTTAATAAAATTTCAACCTTCTTTAAAAAAAAACTCATTCTAAACAAATCAACTGTAAATGCAAAATCAAAACATACCTTGATTAAAAAACATTTCTCATCCGGAGCAGTCTCCATAAATTGTTTGATTTGCTGAGGATTTAAAATGTTTGATTTCCTTGGTTTATATCCGACTGAGCGTCTTTTGAGTACCGCTTTCATTTTCAGGTAATTTCCGATGTTTGTGTTATGTTCAGCTATCAAGGATGTTCGTAACATAGAATAAATTGACCATAGAGTACTTGGCTTGTACTTATTTCCTAATTCTCCTATGCAAGCCTATAAAACTATCTCGGAGAAACTTTTTGCGTTAATTTTTCTTTTCCATGCCATAAAATTATGGTACGCCAAATCATACTTCTGTTTTGATTTTTCTGGCAGCAATTCCTTCATTATTTCGTTTGCTGAATTGCATACTTCTGGGGGAGTAAAATCTAACATTTCATCGTCAAATGACATTGTACCAAAGAAAACTGAAGAAATTTTACGATTCGGTACCGGTACCTATCTACTTAGTAAATCACATTGACACTGACACTATAATGTTATGAATTCGTTTGTAGATAAGTCATTGTCACAGGTACCGATGAGTAAAAATTAGAGTATAGTTAACTATATTTGGCAATCGCACTACTCGCAGAGCGAAGAGACCGTGCTCAATACTTCATTTCACACTAGTGCGAAATGAAATATTTCACCCCAGTGCGAAATATCTAAATAAATATCTCTTGTTGAAAAATATACTATTTTCACTGCCAAAAGAAAACATGAAATATTACTTTTTGAAGGATTTATTTTTAACAGAGTCAATTATTAATTGATTATTCATCATAAAACAATTTCATTTATTGAATTAAGAATTGATATGAAGTTCGAACAATTACTTTCAACATAAATTCCCGAAGACGTTCCATGTTGCTGCTGATCAGAAACCTTAGATATTTCTTGAAGAGTTGATTCCACAATTTTATTAGATATTTCAGTTTGTTTGGAAGATGGACAATTCAATATTTTTTCAGAAATCTCAATTTTGTTATTCAAATTACCCTCTATATATACTTTGCTACGTACGCAGCTTTCCAGCCACCGTGACGTTTTATGGATGTAATGTTGTCCCCTGCATTGGCCAGAAGAGTTACAGAACTTCTTCTGAAACACTGACCTGTGTAGCTCTTATACATGTCTTTTCCATGCCATTTTGCAATCAAACTGGGACTTTCTATTATTTTATTCATCCTCTCATGAAGGTTAATACATTTTGATCTCAAATATTTCAAAAATAATCTGTTACTTTTTGTATGAGGCGGCCGTAGCGATATATCTCATTATAATCAGAATTTGATACAGTAAACGTTTTTGCGCAATAGGTCTTCGTATCAGATATTTTAGCAATAAATATGAATCCAGCATATTCAATGGCATCGATTATAGTTATATGTAATAATTCTTCACGGCGACAAGCATCGCTGATACCCAAAATTAGGACAACCTGCAAATAAATCATATTGAAATTACTACTAATCCTACAAAATTGTGATTATATCTGTACCTCATAAAGTAAATTTTGAATGGAATCCAGTTGAATCTGTCAAGTCTCATTTATTTGAACAATTCAAATCAAATCAAATTTACCTACAGTTCACCTGTCAAGATCGAGAATATTCTCAACTCGCGCCCCAATCACCCCTTATCATCCGATCCCTCTAATCTACCACCTCTCACACCCTCTTACTTCCTGATTGAACGTTTCGCAAGTTTTTTTTCGGATCCTGAACTCTCAAGGCCGATTCAGATACATGGATGCCCACCCTGCCTTTTTTACCCTGCACGAGGAATGCATACCCATCGATGTTCGCACTTGTGCCTGGCATGATGTGAGATTGAGTAAAATATACGACGGGATAATCAGAAAAATTCAAATGCCGTACCTCTAGTATTGAGAAAATCAAACAGAACCAGATAAATTATAACCATGAATGGTACAGTTTTCAGACACAAGGGTTAAAAATGGTTATGCTTGTAAATTTCACGTGCTTCATAAACCATGGGTAGGCACCCGTGTATCTGAATCGGCCTTTACAAGTACCCGAAAATCTACTGAAGCTGTATCAGAGTATTCAAAAACTTCAACAGCACTTTTGGTCCAAGGTCACTCGAGTACATATCCGAACTACAAAAACGAAACAAATGGTCGTCTATCCAAGGGACTCTAAAAGAGAATGACTTGGTTCTGAAAAAATTCTCTAGAATGTGCCATGATAACATTTATTTTATAAACCGAGGAGAGAAATCTAAAGTTTTATCAAGGGATGATATCAATACATTTATTTAAGATGCTGATGGCAAAAACAAATTTACTTTATGAGGTACAGATATAATCATAAGTTTGTGAGATTAGGTAATTTCAATATTTTTTATTCGTAGGATGTGCTAATTTTATGTATCAGCGGTGCTCATCGCCGTGGAGAATTAATTCATATAACTATTGATGCCATTGAAGGTGCTGGATCTATATTGATTGTTGAAATGCCTGATACGAAGACCTATTGCGCAAGAACGTTTACTGTTTCAAATTCTGATTATATTGAGATATACCGCAAGTATAGAGCACTACGGCCGCCTCTTACAAAAAGTAACGGATTATTTTTGAAATATTCGAGAGCAAAATTTATTAACCAACATGTGGGAATGAATAAAATATGAGAAATTCTCAGCTTGATTCCATAATGGCTTGGAAAAGATATGTATAAGAGCTACGCAGGTCACTGTTTCAGAAACTCTGTAACTCTTCTGGCTAATGCAGGAGGCAACATTACATCCATAAAACGTCAGGGTAGCTGGAAATCTGCCTACGTAGCAGAAGCATATATAGAAGATTTTTTAAATTACATAATTGAGATTTCTAACAAAATAATGGATTGTCCATCTTCTTCCAAACAAATTAAAATATCTAGTAAAATTGTGGAATCAACTCTTCAAGAATTTATTATTCCAATAAATGAATTTTTTTTATGATGAATAATCAAACAATACTAGACTCCTTAAAAAATAAATCCTTCAAAATAGTTATTTACCTAATAAGTGCGGAAAGTAGTACTTTTCCGCACGCGACGGCAGTTGCACGAACGACGCGGAGGGCGGAAAAGACATTTTCCGTAAGAGTTAGGTACAATATTTTTCCATTTAGTCAGTCCTGAATATCCTCATTTTCAACAATATAAAAATCGTGCGGAAAAGTAAAAATCGTACGGAAAAGTAACTGTCAAAACGAAAAAAATTGTTCTAGACAAATACGTTGTTCATTACATTTTTTTTTTGAAACATAATCTTTGATGCAAATTATGATTTTTAAAACAAACATCGTTTCTTAAACAAAATGTTTTCGCTTGAAAACGGATTTGTCAATTAACAATTGTTTGTTACCACTTTTAATTAATATTGAGAAATAAAACTCTTTTATTTCTAATAGGAGAATTTGAATCTCGGCAGCAACGGTTTTTCTCTAATTCGTGTTCCAGTCGGATAGAGGTTTTCATGATTTCTATATTTGCTGGCTATGAATAGAAACATATATATATATATATATATATATATATATATATCTTTCACGAATTTTCAATAAAATTGGCAATGTTAAAATTGCAAATAAAACGGTCCTGACCATAAATTCCTTATTTTCTGTCGTAAAAGGTAAAACTCCTTTACTTTCTCAATCAAAATTAGTATATTGCATACCATGTGCTAATTGTAACCATGAATACATTGGTCAAACAGCAAGGTTGCTGAAAGACCGTATAACTTCTCATAAAAGTGACAGCAGATTACACCCTGAGAGATGCGCTCTCAGTGAACACGTCTTCAAAGAAGGTCACTCAATGGACTATAATTCCACAAAAATTTTAACCAAAGAAGGTAATGCTTCGAAACGAATATTCCTGGAAATGACGTTTATTTCTCAATCTGATCATTGTTTAAACAAAAGAACAGATCTTAACCACTTGAGTGAGATCTATTCTTATTTATTAATGTTGGACAAGAACCCAAGTGCTCTCAACAACAGTTCCTTTGGCATTACTTAATCTCAATTTGGTAATTCTTTTACTCTATGACATCCTATAAATTTCCCAATTGATTCTCAAAAATTAAATATTTAAATTCAAATAATGTTAAATACAATTTTCTCATCTATTACATGAAATCCATAATTATATCTTCTCTTTAGCAGTAATTGCAACTGGACTGGAAACCCCAGCAGCTCAGGCCAATTGTTCTCTTGTTCCATAATTTCTATGAAAATTTGACTTTTGACTTTTGACATATAATTAATTTTAATAATTTCTAACCAAATAATTTTCTCTTCTCCCACGCTCCTCGTGGTATATTACAGGTGTTGTCTTGTGTAATTTTTCAACATCGTTGTTAAGTGACCAATCTCACTAACATTGTAAGTATTGGACTCTCATCCTCACCATTTTACCATAGTTTCATCCATTTTTGTAGCTCCCTGATGATGACAGTAACCACTGTCGAAATATTGGAAATATAATGTTATAAGAGTAAACTTGCGTTTTGCTGCTGCCCCAAAAAAATTGTCAAGATTTGTTTATATACATATATAATATATATATATATATATATATATATTTCATCAATATAGGTAATTAAATATGTAAATTCAAATCATACAAATCCCCTGGAGTAGATGGAATATACCCCATATTTCTCCAAAAGGGTCAGGAAATACTTATTCCATACTTGTGCCGTATATTCATATATGTTTAGCACTACGAAATATACCTACGATGTGACAAAGTCATATATCTCCCAAAGGTAGGGATAATAGGCGACAAGACACACAAGGCATATCGTCCCATGTATTTTTCGCTCAAAACTTTGGAAAGACTGATGGATAGATACAAATGAGATTAGGTACTACAAACAAGCTCGCTCAATGAACTCCAATATGCGTATCAACCACGCAAGTCAACAGACTTAAGCACATCACAGACACACTTGCATAGCGCATAGCATAAAAACATGACGAATTCAGCCTATCATAATGCGAATATCCGACCATACCAGCATTTTGATTGGCTGAACTCCGTTATGTACCTATGCTATGTGATATGCAAGTGTGTCTGTGATGGCCTTCACCACTGGACGACCTCAACAGGCTACTTATGATGTCCTTGGAAGAAAAAGAGATAGCCATGACATTTATAGACATCAAGGGTGCCTTCAAAATGCATCCACCGAGTCTATAGCAAACGCTCTAGTGAAAAAATGGTTTCTCTCCTACTGTGCCAGTGGATGAACTAACATCTAGAGCAAACAGGGGATGTCCGCAGGGAGTGGTGCTATCGCCCCTAGTGAAAACAGTGGGTGTTTTTGCTGGCTCAGCAGAAATACGCCAATTTTTAGTTGGTGTTTGAACTCGAACTGTTTGTTGAGAAAAAAACCTGAACAGTAGGAAATTTTTTGTACTATCATTTTGAATAAAAAAGTTATTCACGAAAAAATTATAGTTTTCGAGTTATAAGCGAAAAACTACAACAAAATAGATTTTTTACATTTTTTTGTCATTTTTTTCTAATGTTCCGTCAAAAAATTTTGTTAGCAAACATTAGATTTGGATTCAGCACTCCAAAAAACGTATTAAATGGAAGAAATCAAAACTACCCCAAAACTCTTCTGCCAGGGGCCATGTCGAATATAAATTTACTGAATTATTCAACCTCCTCACAATTTTGAGCATTTGTCATACTGAACAACCAGAATTTTTGGAAAACATGTTCGACCTCTCATATTAGTGTGAATGATAGGTTAGGTGAATGCGTTTATTTCAATATACAGGGTATATCTTAAATGATAGCATCAATTTCAGGAGGTGATTCCTTGTCACATTTCAAGAAAAAAGTTCATATAAACGTGTGTCCTAACTTGCTTTGTTTCCAAGTAACGGAGAATCAACTGCGACGCCACTGGAATTAAAATTCGATATCTACTTTCGTGAAAAGAGTCCCATTGTTACTACTAACAAACACACGAAGTTTAATAAGAACTGGCATCAAGATTTTTGAGCAATTCATGAAAAACCGATTTTTTATTAAACTTTTGTCACCCCGTTACTCGGAAACGAAGCAAGTTAAGACACACGTTTATATAAACTTTTTTTTTTTTAAATGTGACAAGGAATCACCACCTGAAATTAATGACATCATTCGAAATACACCCTGTATAATCGGTCCACCTGTTATTCTCCTAACCTTGCCTGAACACAAGCGTTGATCGTTATTTCGAAGTATTATCCTGAACAATTTCATTCCCTCAACAGTTCCGTTCCTTTTAGAATCCTCATAAATCATTCACCCCATCACTCACGGTTCACCTCACCTCGTGATGGATATATCTACCGAGACAAACATACGTTTGTTCACACATTGCACGTTGAATAAATCGACGGATTCAATAAATGAAGTAAACTTAGTAAAGAATGGTAAACTAGCTTGAATAATAAAAAAAAAGAAACACATTTATCACCCCAAACATACAAATGACCTTTTTAAATTTAATGAAACAGATATTTAAAAAAATTCTAAAAATGCAAAAAAATGTGTATTTTAGTGAATGACAAAGATAAAACAATCATAACATGAATGAAATAACTATACAGAATCAGGAAAAAAGATCACGTGTAAAACAATTGTAGAACCATTTTACTTAGGTAGGGGAAAACCAACCTCACAAAATATCACAACCAACTAATTCGTGTTGGTTTTTCCAATGTTTGATAATAGAGAAGAACTCAAAGAATTGTTAATTCTTTCCAATGAGAAATGATAGTAGTGTCCCCGAGTGCAAGGAATTATTTCAGTACTACAAGGTTCAGCACATCAAGGGGATGCTTTTCTATATTTTTTCGTTTTGGCAGTCACTTGCAAAAGTTGTTAAAAAATAATTTTTTAAAATTCACTTTTTTCCATGTAGAACATAGTAGTCCCCTAGTGCAAGGAATTATTTCAGTACCGTTAGATTCTACACATGAAGGGGGTGCTTTTCCATATTTTTTCGTTTTGGCAGTCGCTTGTTAAAGTTGTTCAAGAAATTATTTTTTAAAATTCACTTTTCTCTGTGTAGAACCTAGTTGTCCCCGAGCGCAAGGAATTATTAAAGTATCACTAGATTCTATACAACAGGTGGATGCTTTTCCATATTTTTTCGTTTTGGCAGTCACTTGCAAAAGTTGTTAAAAAACAATTTTTTAAAATTCACTTTTTTCCATGTAGAACATAGTAGTCCCCTAGTGCAAGGAATTATTTCAGTACCGTTAGATTCTACACATGAAGGGGGTGCTTTTCCATATT